>JAOTQM010000033.1:1482500-3882500 GCA_026939265.1 Oreonectes daqikongensis | reverse complement strand
AAAGTCTGGAATGACAGTCAAACAGGATAAACTTACAGAACTTGGGGTGATAGTTTTGTGAAGTTTTTTGTGAACAATTTTATAGTGTAGCTGTGCTCTATCGAACTCCATTGTACAACATCGGAAGTAATGCCAAATATATGCTCCACAACTACAGGGGTCATGGGGATGCAAGGAAAGTTTTTTAGGTCCCACTACTCAGAATTTTGCATTAAGAGTTTTTTTAGGTTATTGTATAGTGCAGAGGTATTCAAACATTTTTGTTGTAAGACCCCCTTTTTTTGTGTAGGGTGCATCGCTCTGCTGCCCCCATATAAAGACTTAAACTTCTTAAACTTAGAATTTGGATTAAATCAAAAACATATTCAGTCATACAATGCTGGAACATCAATTCTTTTGGTTAGTGGGCTTATTTATCTAATGGTTGATTGCATAAAATGTGTGATAAATGTCTATATTTCATAAAATGAAAATAAATCTGTGTCCCCCTGGAAACTGGGGCCCCCAGTTTGAGAACCACTGGTATAGTGAAGCAAATGGGATTAAATGTGCAATATTTCTGTGTAGTATAAGTGTAATATTTCAGAGAATCTATCGACAGAAATGCAATATCATATACATAACTATGCCTTCAGAGGTGTATAAAGACCTTACATAATGAACTGTTATGTTTTTATTACCTTAGAATGAGCTATTTCTATCTACATACACCACGGGTTCCCTTACATAGAATCACTGTGATGTTTCTACAGTTTCGTAAAAATATTATCTCCTTCAGCAAAGAAGCGAAAACGTGCCAAATAACTCAAATTTCTTATACCATCCCAGATGCTGATATACCATGTGACTTGCTTTTTTTTATCTGAATCTACACAGATATTTTAAGAAAAGTATTCCAATAACTGTCCAATTAAAGTCTGTTTAATGCAAGGGAAGAATCTAGATGTTGATTTAGAAAGCTTATATATTGATCATAATGTGGATGAATAAGGTTTTCTGAAGTTAACTAATAGATTACAAAACAATTAACATTGGGGGTTGTCATGCGTTAAATAGACCTAAGGGAATGGGGTATTTAAAAAAAAAATGTAAGAAAATAATTAATTTGTGATGGAATTAAGATGAGTAAATAATTTGATTCGTGTATATTCACACTACAGAGATGAGTTCACTATGAGCATGTCTTGTTATATCCCAGATAGACAAGCACAGGCCCACACTCGTGGTTAAGGTACCCCACAACTGTCGTCTCATTCTATGAGTCACGATACACAATGTCACCACAGAGGATAATAAACAAGAGGAGTGGTGACTCTGTTTAATACCCTTGACCACAGAGAGGAGCCAAGCATCATAAATTCAGGTCATTTAATGTGTGTGATGGGCCAAACTGGGAGAGTCAATGATTTTTACAGCACTAGGTGGTACAAATGGACGTTTTATGACTTGGTAGGGCTCGGTTTCATAAAAGCCTGATAAATTAAATGAACATTTTCCCCTGATAGTTTAATAAAGCTATGGAATAATCTGTTCTTTCTAACTGTTACAATTAGTACCTCTGTGCTCTCTCTCTTGTTGTTTTCATTTAGGAAGCGATCTCTGAAACTCTTGTAGTCCATCAGCCATGTCTTCAGTCCAAATTATTCGGCCCTCTGCAACTCATCGCAACAACAGTCAGCTTCCCATTAAATTTACCCAAATGCTACATTTTAACACTTCAGCATCCCAAAGTCACAAGTGAAGATCTTTGGTCTGGATGAGGTGACTAAGAATACTTCATTATTTGAGGATGAATAAGTGGCTTCATAATGAAGGGTTGTCGGTCACAATGCCAGTGCACACTCCAAACGGGGGTAGCGTTGGACGATTAGTGTAATGTAGTGGGTAATTGCAGTAATTGTGTAACTATAATTAGTTTAATTATGCGGTTGAGTACTCGGGAGTAGAAAGGTTGATTCTGTGCCAAAGAGCTGAAAGAAACAGATACTCAGTTACACATTATATTATTGGTATAAGACCTTTGCTTCCGAGTAATCATTGAAGTAGTATGTAATTGTAATGGGAGGGCCAGACAGTCAATATTTTTCTATGTTGGTGTGATAAATAGATCGTCTCCTGCAGTGAGCGTCTATTATGTACCACATCCATGCGCCTCGGCTGCCAACCGAATCTCTGCCCATTGCACCTGTTTTTCTCATCCACCCCCTTTGCCTTCTCGTTCACTCCCTTCCCTTCATTATTTTATTCTCTGTTGATCTCGTGGATTGATAGCATTCAGGTCAAGAGCACTATAAGGGGAGCAGAGGCCATTCCTATCATACAACCAATTTCAATCAGTCAGAGATGGGCTATAAACCTTAAAGGAGTGGTGCTGTTTATCACAGTGTATCTCAGAATTGAGGACACCTTCAGGAGCAGAGAGGCTTCGTTAGATAGAATTAAAGGTACATTTCTAGAAATTAACATCATTATTGACCTAGTACATAAGAAGTCATCTGTGTTCTGTTGTTGCCTAATTTTTTTTACTATGGCAACCCTACAGTATGAATTTTTTATTCAGAGTTGTTGGGTTCGAAACCATGGATATACCTTAACATAAGATTTATCTGTGTCAGAAGACAATGACTAAAAAATAAATCAGTGTTCCTCTAAGGCGCTTCAACCAGTATTCTATAGTGTACAAATGTAACGAAATAGAGGAAAGGAAAGAAGTTATATAACATATAGAGAGCATATCAAGCTAACTAAAAGGAACAGTTTACCCAAAATTGAAAAATTTGTCACCCTCAAAAATCAAACCTTCCAAATCGGTATAAATTTATTTGTTCTGATGAACACAGAGAAAGATATTTGGAAGAATGCTTGTAACCAAACAGTTCTTGGCCACCATCGACTACCATATTAGAAAAATATTCTTTGTAAATTTCTTTAATCTGTTGAACACAAAAGAAGATATTTTGTAAACAGTTCTGGGGCACTTTTGACTAGCATTGTAATTATTCCTACTATGGTAGTCAATGGTGGCCAAGAACTGTTACTGTTGATGACAAGCATTCTTCCAAATATCTTTCTTTGTGTTTATCACAATAAAGAAATGTATACAGATTTGAGAGTGAGTAAATGATAACAGAATTTTTATTTTTGGGGTTAACTGTCCCTTTAAGCTAAATAAAAGTCATACTGTATATATGTTATTTTTGAAAATGTGCAAAAAAATACACAACAAATACATGATCTTGAATTAATATGGAAAATTGGAGCAACAGTAATTGCAAGGCTATTGTTCCTGATGTTGTTTTTACACACACGACTGTTTTTATGCTTAAAATATGACCCCAGGCCACATTTAACTCTAGGTGGCGCTTTGTTTTGATAGGACAGTGAAGGTGACTGCTTTGTTATAGTTGACCTTGCTTCCTTTCACTATTATGCAGGAAGAAGGAAAATGAACAAAATACCAGGATTTGCATAACATGGAGACATAAGCTGATTGAAGCAATGATGTGCATATGACTGGAATATTTTAATGTAGTGTCTCATTTTGATAAGCTGAAAGCCCCATGGGCTCATGGAAGTAAACACGTCAGAATTTTAATTCACATTATCAAACTAGCAGTTGTGCTGGATTTTTTAAGCGTGAGCTTACGGGTTCAGAGTTAGGCTTCTGCTCAGACTGAAGCCCTACAATAATGCTGTTTGACAGTCAGCATCATACTAATGCCAAGCGCAGACTGAGACGGAGCCTGAGATGTACGTCGTATTTATGCAGTTTCTTGTCTTCTGCTGTGTGTATGTACACTGACTGTGTGCATCTTGACATCATTTTCCACCCCAACTGTGGTGATGATGAGTTTTACTGTTTCACAATATTTCACTCTTCTCCTGCATTGGTTGTTGGTCATTGCTGCTTTTTCACTTGTTAAAAGAGTTAACATTTCATATAGATTTGTAAGGTTTAATGAATATTGTTTTCTTCAAAAGCTATGGAGTATGCAACTACGTGCTGTGTTTCTCTCTTTGGCAACATGTATGCTACAGTTTAGACATGTAAAACGATGCAGACTACATCAATCGTTGACCAACCAGTCGGCCGACAGATAAAATCAATTTAGCCCTGTTCGCTGATATACCACTTCATACACAGAAAATGGGCTTGAACCTAGTTCACCTTCAATACATAAATTTCTTGCCAACAAAAAGCTATAAATAGACATGTCATTCACTGATTATAATTTTTTTATCTCATTACAATATTTTTGGAGGTTTACCCAAAAGACTTATTAATTTTTTTGGAAGGCTCCTGTGTGTGTTTCTTGATGTCCACCACGGCAGCGGTGTAATGGTCTAATTCTCACTTGGGAGCCATTATTAGCCGAAAGGTTAGTCGTGTCAGACGGAATGAATGATACAGCTAATTAATGTTGATGGAGAACAAGAAGAGGAAGGATGAGTGGGCAAAACCACAGCTTCTGTTTCCACAATTGGGATGATGACCCTGTTTAACAGATATGAAGATTTATCAAAGTATTTAGATTAGTTAAGTTGCACTATATGAATCTGTTTTATCAAGATGGAGAAGATGTATATTTTTTATGTATATATTTTTAAATATTTTTAATTTTGACACAGTTATGACTTTATTGATTAAGATACATTAAATGGTCAACAATTCATCAAACTTTTGACCGGTTGATGTTTTTTCTGTCTAACTTTTGTATCCTCCAGATTTCTATCTGTCAGATTTTTCTTAATTTGCCAGGTGATGTAAAATAAGAGTGAAATGTCTTTTTGACCTCATGTGAGGGTTCTTGGAATAATTTGCGAGCTTAACATTTTTTTAGGGGGGGACATGCTTTATATACAGACACATAGAATAATGTTATTTAATGAACTACAGCATAGAGCAAAATGAGAGTTTGACCTACTGATAAATTTAAGCACATAAAATATTACAACTTGTTTTATTTACTTTAGTGTTAAAGGTGCAATGTGTAATATTAAGGAGGATCTATTGACAGAAATGCAATATAATGTACATAACTATGTCTTCAGAGGTTTATAAAGACCTTACATAATATGTTATGTTTTTATTACCTTAGAATGAGCTATTTCTATCTACATACACCGCAGGTCATGTTACATGGAATCCGCCATGTTGTTTCTACAGTAGCCCTAAACGGACAAACTGCTCTACAGAGCGCGTTTCGTAAATATGTTATCTCATTTGGCAAATAAGCACAAATGTGACAACATCTTTGTCCTGTGTCATCCACCGTAGTGCTTCAAAAGGGAGGGGGAAGCAGTGGAATGAGCCGTTGGTTGCAATTTGTAACCTCAACGCTAGATGCCCCTAAATTTCACAAATTGGACCTTTAAGTACACATGATTCAGTATTAAGTACGTCATAATGAAGTGAATATTTCTTGTAATTGCGGAGTAACTGTTAACCTTAAAGTGGAACCAAAAATAAAAATTCAGCCATGAATTATTCAACCTGAAGTCGTTTAACAACCATAGGATCTCCGTCTATCTTCAGAACGCAAATTAGGATTGTTTAGATGCGGTACCGGTCTCCCCGTCGACTGCAACGCAACCAACGGTCAAAGAGTAGAAAGTGATCAAAGCACAACGTTAAATAGGCCAGAGTTCCCCTTTAAGCTGTAAACTTACTATAAGTGTGAGAATATTTGAAATAATTCAAAAGTATACAGGAATCTGTATAATGGGGCTATGAGTTATTCCACTGATCAGATGAAAATCATGTTTTATTATACGTTGGAAAGTTAATGCTATTTACATGTTTGTGCCAACCTTTAGGACTTTATCACCTATGCCTATGTTTCCTTGGGGCATTTGATCTCAGGTGTCATTTCATAAGTACTGATTCTGTAATCTTTTTGTTTTCAGTGGAGTTCATGTACCTTGATTTGGCCTCTTTGACGTCTGTGCGGCAGTTTGTCCAGAGGTACAAAGCCAAAGGTTTGCCTCTACATGTCCTTATCAGTAATGGTATGTAAATTTCTGACTTACTCTAATACTCATAAACCACTGCAATGAAATTAAATGATGGATGTGGCAAAAATTCTCCCAAAATTCTAAATGCATTTTTATGCTTTTATAGGGTTGCACGATTCACATTTTTTCTATATGGGAATTGAGATTACCATTCTCTCACACGATTCTTGTTTTTTTAAACCAAAACATTTATTGCATTCAAGTAAAAAAAACACAGCACATTCAGTTAAAATAAAGTGCTGGACTTTATTTAAGCATAAAGGTTCAACTTTAAAGATTTATAGAGCACGTAACACAAGATCATTAAAATACATTTAATGCCATGTGTAATGTTGCCATGACCTAGTTCGATTCTCTAACCGCCGTGTATCTACATCACTAGAAATAGTCCCCGCCTGCCCACGAAAACTTGAACACACACACTAAACCAATCACATCAGACTAGACCATCTGACCAATCACATCAGACTAGGCTAGCGGAAAAAAGTAAGGTAATAATAATGTTTACACCATGTGTGTGCATAAACCTGTTGTTGGACACTCCATAAACCAAAGTAGGCCCTAAAAAACCCAAAGTTATGTAGAACACTGTACATGAGGGAGAAGTGATCAAGTTTTATGACTGAATCATTCGCTATCTCTGGCACGATTGGTAAATGAACAGCGTTTTTTTTTACATTGTGTTAGTATGACCAATAACGCGTAAATGCAGCGTGAATCATCATCATTTTTGAAATCAGATGTATGAATTTACATTGGGACTTTTCTGATTAATTGTGCAGCCCTAATGTGTTATATACATACATTTGAATAGGGTGTATTGAGTGTATTAATATAAAGAGAACACATAGCAAATGTATATAACTAACGTGGTTAGAAAAAATATGCCTCCACAAAATTAAACCAGTGATCCTAAAAATCACATCCAAGTACCTATGCAAAATGTGCACTTTTTAGACATTTTGTCTCTCGACCTAAAAATCTCAAGCGCCCTTCTAATCTCTGGACATGTTGGACATGTCTGGTCTATGTCCTGAGGGCCTTGGGGTTGTTTGTTTTAACTGAATGACTTTTATTTAGAAGGCTGCCCCAGGGAGCGTCTCAAAATGACAGGAACAGTCACACACTGTCCTCCCCCTTACAGAGAAAATTAATAATTCACGCTCCCTTTTTCTCGTTTGTTCTCTGTGGCACACACCCCTTTCCTCTGATGGCAGCTGATGGACAAACGCATTTGTGCCACCCCACTGAGAGTCCAATGATGCAAAAAGGTCAACGTTTGACCCCTCTAGAGCTTATGCTGAACAGGACACAGTGTATGTCTGAAGGGACAGCAAGGGGACATTGGTTCTCCTGAGAGTTTGGAAAATCTTTGATTATTGATCAATAACATTTGAATGCATTTTGTTTTGAGGGCTGCACTTTCCAGCATGAGCCCATTTTTTGTTTAATCAAAAACGCATGTTGTTAATGTGCATTAAATATGCTGTTGATGAAAACAGATTCATAATCCTGATTACTATTGTCTCCAGTGGACTGAGCTGTAATTTAGTTAGGAGCACAATAATGAGGAAACATAACGTTTTTCAGGCAAAAGCTCATTTCCAAATGAATGCTGGCACTCTGTCTTTTTCAGGATATTAAACTATCTATTTAATGTTGGGATCCACTGACTCTGACTTTAATTATCATTTGGATGCAGCTTTTAAAGTCATTTAAATGCATTTCTGGGGAAGGATATTTTAGATTATTATTTGTGAATGTGATGCATGTAATGCATGATCTTAACATCTTTTCTGAAAATTGTTCCTTCTCAGCAAGAATGTTTCATACAAACACTTACAGGACAGTGTGAAAATTAACAGTGTTTACATGTTTTCAATTTACATTATTCAGAGAGCTGAATGCGGTAACAATTTCTCATATGAGCATACAGTATGAAGTTCACTGCTTTTCAAACCAGAGCAAAGTGAATCAGAAAATCTAATTCACAAAATGATGTGGGACCGTGTAATTTTGAAGGTGTGAATACTCTTTTTATTAAGCCTTGTATTGTACTCTGTGTCCTCCATATCCTGTCTGTTCATAATAGCATAGTGACGCTGTTCATTTATGTCTGCAGCCGGCGTTATGCTTGTTCCTGAGAGGAGGACAGAGGATGGATTTGAAATGCACTTTGGGCTTAACTACCTGGGCCATTTCCTGTTGACCAACCTGTTGTTAGATGTGCTGAGGAAGTCAGGCAAACTTGGGAAATGTTCACGAATAGTCATTATGTCATCAGCTACTCACTATGGAGGAAGATTATCTCTGGAAGATTTGCAGGGAAGGTTAGAACACACACACACACACACACACACACACACACACACAAACATATTGAATAGATGAACCCAAAAGCTGAAATTCGAAGCTTTACATACGGTAGATACCAAACTTGAGTGGGTAATTCCCAAAGAGTGAGCAGCAGTGAGCGAAGTTTGTAAGTGTGTCTAGGTATGAAAAACTATCCATTTTATGTATATGTAACACTGACATGTTCATTTCAGTCACTTTTAACATAGTAGACTCAAACAAAGCATATGGTTTGTCCAATGTAATTGTATGTCCATGTCAAATTAATAATAATAATAATAATATTGCAATAGTTTTTTTAAATACAAAATGTAAAAAGAAAATACAACTTGCTTTGGACCACCCGGGGTGTTTTTGAACATCTCACCTGTAGGAGCCGTATGAGGAGTGTGTCATGTGACCATGTGATGAAGCCAGAGGGGCGGTCTTATAAATTATGTCAGGTTTCAAACACCTGCGGGGGGAAGATATGTTTTGGGGGTGTGAAGAAGGGGGGTGAGTGAGGGAGCATGTATTTTTGTTGACGGTACAGTATCATTTGTAAACCATGTTCATCATGATTAAAAAACTCTCCCAGCTCCAGGCTTGGACATTTGAGCCGCTACACCACCAATAGAATCCATCACATACATGTTGACATCATTATAGTTTCCAGTAAAACCAATTCAATTCCCACTATAACTATTAAATCCATTAAATTTTCTTCTGTTTTGGGTAGGGTTCTATTGTTTTTTCAGCAGGTTTGTTTTGGCTGCTCTTAAGTTTGATAGCGTTAATATCAGTGTGTGCATACTTTTTAGGGGATATTTAGTAACTCACAGTTATTGTTTGACAGCGGAGCACGAGGCTAGATTCACTTTCATTTTTGCAAATGTATAGTCCTTTGCCACATCTCTACCTTATTGTCTGTCCATTTAAAAAAAACGAAAACTCTGTTTTTAAATGAAACGTATTAGTTAGGACATGGTCTAAAAATAAGTGTAAAGAGTGGCCCTGAGGTGCATGGACCAGCATGAACAGAGGTTCCCAAATTATGGGTCATAACCCACGAGTTGGTAGCACATGTAAATATGGGTTGAATGCGTGTTTTATGCACGCTCTAAACACGTGGCTGCTCATCTTCAAATCAAAGCACACCTATGCATCGGCTCTGAAAGCTAGCAAGCCATGCTCGCTCCCGCTTGGACTGTATATGACGTTAAACGTGATTTAAAAAAAATCTATCGATAGTAGAGGTTAAATTATCGATACACTGTCATGAAAAAAAAATTGCGATGGTTTGCTGTATCGATATTTTTGCACGGCGCTAGTTGTAACCATAAACACAGACCTCCCCGTAGCGTGGACCTGTTCTTTATGTTGCCGTCTGCTTACGCCTCAAAATATGGCAACTCTTCTAACCTATTTTTCCAGCCCTGCTGTTATTGCTTTTCAGTCTTATGAGTCCTCATCCGTGTACTCGCTACAGCTCAAGGACGCAGTCGCTATAACATGCAGTGTGATTCAAAGCACCGTGTGTCTATTGATTTGACTAATGCTGCAAAGCCTCCTGGGAGCCGGAACGGGCCGGTTATAAGCGTTACAGTAAATACAGACTAACAACAAATCCAATACTGCAAACAAGGTGCCCAACTGGTGAGGACTCGTCACACTGTATGTTTAACGTGTATGGGCGTGGGAGCTCAGGCTGTGGGCTGGCGCAGAAGATTGCTAATAATTGTGTCCTTCAAGGTGAGAGAGAAAGAGAGGAGGGGTGGGCACAAAGACATCTGCTGGTATAAATAACGAATAAATGAGTCAGCTGAAAGATTAGACTTGGATTTTTTATTCTAGGGCATTTTTGTTTTAGAATTTTTCTATTTTTGCATAGTTTTGGCAGTTTCAGGGTCAGTGTCTCCTCCAGATGCCCATCAATTTAGATGCCCAAGACTTTACACTCAGTTAGACTATGATATAGCAAAACAGTGCCCTTTATAATGTTCAATTGTGTTCTGCCCTCCATCCTCTTCCCTTTAGATTTGTAATCAAACAATTTACAAATTTGTCACATATGCCTTTTATATAAACTTTGTCATAAAATAAAATTGTTTCCTTTATATGCTTTAAAGGAGACATAACACACTCTCATGTTAATCTTGAGTACCTATAGAGTAATACAGCTGTATGATTCTTTCAGAAAGCAATCGATCTCCTGGAGGCGGAGCTAAAGAACGAGCACACAATACATTGTCGCATTATGCCTGGATAACTTTTGATTCACTATACATTCGTGTTGTTTACATTATGTTACAATGCATGAAAAAACAGCATAAAATCCCCTTCTCATACTGGTCTGATGAAAACAAATATTTGTCCTAAAAATCATTGTGTAATAACTGCCTACGAAACTCTCTTGCATAAACCACATGTCATATAAAGACATCCTGATAGCTGTGCTGGTCTGTTATAGAAATAACTGGTTTCAAAAATTCTGGGTTGTAAAAACCTGCATTTCATATTGACGTTAAAGGAATGGCTCAAAATATGAACATTCTCACGTTGTGTCAATCACATTTACACACTGACTCCAAAATGTTCATCCTTCATAAATTCGAACCGGGTTCAATTTTCTGCATTTTTCACTTCTATAGCAAGCATTTTGAGATGTGTTTTGACAATTCAGAGCCACCGTTTAAGCGAATGCCAAAATCCAGGATGGTGTCTGAGTTGATCCACTTTGTCTCGCAACACAAAGTACTGTAGGAGAAACATTGTGCGAAATATAAAGAGAGATTGTGGCAGATGATTGCAGGACAGCTTTGAAAACAAAACAGTATGTACTGATTTCCAAACAGGGTCTACGGGGAGACCCGCGATTGCAACCCCCGGTGCTGTCCGCAAACACATTCCGGTCTCCATCGGCACGTTTGCAACCGCGTCTCAGGAGTGTCACAGGAGAAATAACTGAAATATGTGAGTTTCACCAGAGATGTAACAAAACGTAAGGATGACTGGAGAAAAAACGGGAGTGTTGACAGGTATGCAAGAGGACGCAGACAGAAAGTGAGGACAGCCTAGCAATGGAGAGAAGCAAAGGATAAAAGGAGAGATAAGGAGAGAGAGGCAGAGTGACAGCAGTGTCAGGTTGTTGATTTTTTTCACAAAGTAATACGCATTGTACCTAGTGTGCATGGTTTCTGTGTGTGATGAATTTTGGCACTGAGTGTGCAAAGACACTTATATTAAAGCAGTGGTGTTGGGGGACACAGGTACTGCAGGGGTGGCACGGGAGGTCGGCAGAAAAAGAAAAAAAATACATCTCTGACAACACAGAGAGACATCCAAATTATGCAGTCTACTTTAGGCGAGTGGTATGACAAAAGACTAAAGGAATACATCGGACATGCACGGTGCTACCATATGCAGCGTCACGTCTAGGACAGCTGACAGGTATCGCACGCAGACGTGCACATTTTGCACACCAGTTCAAAGTATACTCCTGATGCAAGTATATATTTTATATATATATATATATATATATATATATATATATATATATATATATATGTATAGATTCAAAATTCTCTTTCTTTTTCTGTCTCTCTCTCTCTCTCTCTCTCTCTCTCTCTCTCTCTCTCTCTCAGGAAGTGTTATAGTGCCCATGGTGCATATGCTCAAAGTAAACTGGCTCTGCTGCTGTTCTCCTACCACCTGCAGGACCAGTTGTGGGCCAAAGGGGATCAAGTAACGGTTAATGCAGTGGACCCAGGCATGGTGGACACAGCCCTGTATGACAATCTGTGCTGCCCGGCCCAGCTGGCCAAGAAGCCATTTGCAAAACTGCTTTTCAGGGTAAGGCAAATCAGATTACCCTCTATAAAACCTCATTTATCATGTTTACTGGAGTATAGTAATTGGATGGACATATTCAGAGAGCCTTATTTTATTTAATTAACATGCCAAACTTTGGAAAGTCAAGCAAACTAGGTCGGAGTCATTGGAGGCTATGGTTTATTCATCTGTCTGCGACTGACTGGAGCTTCTGTCCTCTATTAGGTCATTGTTTTCATTTGTTTGCTTTTGGCCTTGTTGCCACGTTTTTGATAAGACAGAACGAGGACAGGAAAGACTCTAAATGTGCTTTTCATCTGATTTTTCTACATTTAATGCTCCGAGAACGTGATATATTTTATCCGTTAAGTATTTGTACTTAAGATACAGTGACTGTGTGTGTAAAAGACGCTTCAGAGTGACTGACAGTGGCTGCTGTGAAAGGTGCAGTGGTGAATGACAACACTTTATGACAAATCCACCTGCCCCAATATGTTGCAGTAAGGCATTGTGACAGCACAGCATATCCCGGCAGACACTGTTCTCACTCTCTCTTTTCTTCCTCTTTATCTGTCTCATCCAATCTCTTAGAATTCATCTTGAAATCTAAAGGTTTGGAGCCACTATGTCAGGGTGAACAATAATTGGATTTATCTTGTCTTTCTGCTTCAAAGGTGTGTGTATGCGTGTGTTGATCAGAAATGATTCTTTCATCTGCTTTAAGAATTTTGTCTTGAATTTCACTTCAGCTGAAGAAAATGGAAAACTGAATCTGAAATTGCACAATATTTTAGTGTTTATTCAACTACAGGTATTTTTATATAGGGTTGATTTTAAATAAAGCTTTCAGGTTGTTATATCAGGGTCACTTTAAAACTGAAACAAATATGCTTTTTTATTTTTAGCTTTGTCTGCTTTTAATTTACATTCTGTATAGATTTTAGTGTTTTTACCCACAATGTTGTAATTGTATGAAATTGGCCTTGGCAAGACAAAGGATTGTGACTTCCAATGTATTATTAAAAATAAATATCCATCACAGAATGCTGTCAAGCACAAGGTGTTCAAAATTGTGTTGAAACTGAACAAAATCTGTCCCTGCAGGATTTTGCGATTCTGTGAGCGCAGAATTTACTGCAGAAATTTGCTGCATCTTGCAATATTTGGAGATTGCTGCAAATTTGCCGCATAACTTGGCCAAAGTCGCATCATGTGACGTCATCATATCGCACATTCCATCAAAATCTGCTCAAATTAGCCTCACAGACGTGTGTGTCACATTCTTAAACGGCGATACTCCTGTAAACAACACAAAGCAATCTGATCTATGAAGAAAGTTGTCGTGTTTATATCGGTGACCATGAGCATTCATAACTAAACATTGATTTCTTGAAAGTATTTTCACAGCATGAACTCATAAACGTTGTTGTAAACTTTTGAAACGTTTGTATACGCACACCGTCTATTATCGTGGGGATATTAATGAGAGCTTAATGTTAGGACATTCTGTGAAGATGATCATGAGTTGTTGCAATGGTTGTTGAATTTTAATGATTGTTTTAAATTAAAGTTAATTATTGTGTAGTAAACATTGTCTGGTGCATGCCTTTTAATCATAGGAAATGATTAAGTAAGTTTTCACAGGTGGTACTTTAAAAGAAGAATCCTGCTTTCCAATTCAAGCAGTATTTTATTTACATTTGCCGCCAAAAAAAACCCTAAAATTTTTAGCGCAAAATTTGAATAAAGCCACCACAAAATCAATCATTTTTTGTCGCAAAAATAAAAAAAATCTCCACAAAATCCTGTGGGGATTGCTAAATATTGATGATAATTTATAAGAATTACAGAATGATGCGGAGTTTATGCTTTTTAATGATAATGAGGTGGAATAGATATGCTACAATATTGCTGCTGCTGGCTTTTGCCGAAACATGACATTGTTACAGGGAACATGACACAAGCTGCTATAAGTAAGCAAGTAGGGCAGTTCTAGGCAGGTGGTGCTGGGGAAGGAGGAGGGCTAGGAAAAAATCCATGGCGATCTGAACTGAGTTGAGCCAGGACAAAACAGAAGTATTACGTAGATAGGGTGGAAATATCGATTGGCCATGCTGCCAAATTTATAAGAACCCATCAGCTGCATGTTAGAGTTTCATGACTGAACTGTGGAAGTGAACGGGGGAGCTACGCTTTCTTCGATAGAACGCACAGTAACATTTACATTTCTCAACTGACTTCATTCATTTTAATAGATTGGCAGCATATGAAAATTCTAATAATGTACAATGACCTTAGCCTCCTCTCAGAGGAGAATTATTTGTACAAAAGATAAAATGTGTAATCTGTTGAATACAAATGTAATTTCCTTGAAACACGTACACTTGTGGATGTGGGATGTGTTGATAAGTTGATTTATTGTGATAGTTATCGGCATGGTAATATCCTTTGCAGTTGAATCACGTGCCATATTCACGGAATTGTATGCCGCACAAAAAAAATCTGTCAAAAAACCCCTGAAATTATGGGGCTTAATATGTATTAAAGAAAAGATAACAAACTATGAATGTCTTAAGGGGAAATGTAATTACAGTCAAAGAAATTAAAAATAGAAGTTCATCCACTATACAAAAATAAAATGCTTCAAACTTCACGACAAGACAATTGTGATATCCGAGGGCTGAAAATAAAGTTGGGAAAAGATAATGATGTGTTTAAATTTATATTTTTTCTGAAAACGGAAGGCTTGCTGTTCGCAGTCTCAACATGGAATATGATTGAAATATCTGAATTTTATTTTTGGAGCTGTCTGCGTTCAGAATAAAGAGAGAGAGGGCTGTGACATCTTTCCTGTAAATCAAATGCGCTCTGCCTTTGTGCATTCAATGCATTTATGCTGCATTATGGATTGTTTTCCACCAACAGTTTTCATCTTTTTCTGAACAGGGTAGAGCTTTGGTTGTTACAGGTTTAACCAAGCAAAAAAATCCTGGATATTAAACAGTAAGAGCTCTACCTCAGCCTTTGCTGCATATCAATCACGTAGTCTCCGTAAGGCCTAATACTAACAGCTTTAAGAGTGAAGCTTTTCTCACACTCAATGTTGTATTGATTCAGCTCAGTATAGAAAAACCTTGTGGCTCCTGTAGTTTAATCCAAATTCCCTCAAACGAGAAAAACATTGCTCAACCCAATCGCCCGGCCTCAAAAAGAATCATTTGAAGTGTAGAATCTGTTGCGGCTGGTGAAAATTGGCTGTCCCGTGTAATTGATCCGTCTGGAGGTCATATTCTAACTGACCGTCTGCATATCAATCTCACCAACTGTGTGCAGCACAACTTTTAGATCCTGGGCTGCAGAAGGGAACCATAACATCTGTAATTAGGATGATGCTTGTAATAAATAACATTATAATTATTTACTAGATCACTTAGTTACTAGATCAGTTGAGCATTGCTGTAGTAGCACAAAGGCTGTTGGTTTGATACCTGGGGAACATACATATTTATAAAAATTGTAGAACTTCAGTGCACCACTAGTTAAAAATCTCTGTAAACATGCACTAGACAGACGTCTTTGTTGTTTTATTTTGCACCAGGCAAATAAAAAAAACATCTCCGAGGCGCCTGCAGTCTGTTTCATTTAGTTAAATTTTGCCCAGCTGTTGAAAACATCTTGGGAATGCCTCTGTACTTATTTTATTTTGACTGTGGATTTAAAAAAAAAAAAAAGTGTTGTTCTATTAAAACAAATTATAATAACAACCCCAGTGCAAATTCAATTGTTTTGCTGTTGTCAACAGCAATTACCAGAACTTGGTACATGTCAAGTACTTGAGTTAGACTTCAAGTGCAAAGGAGAACACAAGAGCGATACAACTGCAAACACGTGGAGGAAACCTTGCTATGCTTGTCACGTACAGGCCCGAGTAAATTTGACTAGTCTGGCAGATATGGCAAATGCATTTTTAAACAGTCCAAAATAGCACTTTAATTCAAAGCGATCTTTCTTTGATATGGGTTGTGATTTAATCCATCATCTCTGATTAAAAACTCTGTCCATCCACAGACTCCTGCAGAAGGAGCATCCACTGCCATCTATGCCGCAGCTGCCTCCGAGCTGGAGGGGATTGGCAGACTGTATCTGTACAACGGTCGGAAGACGGAATCATCAGCCATCTCTTATGACGAACGGCTGCAGGCCAGGCTGTGGAAAGAAAGCTGTGCTTTAGTGGGCCTGGAGAAGGCCTGAGAGAACATCATATCAGCACTGAGCTTTCGGTTGGAATATCAGTGATCTGGCAGCGCTGAACGCTCAGTGAAACCTTGGCCTCATCCCGCAGTTCATATACAAAATATGTCCACCTGAAGAACATTTTAACCTCATGCCTTAAGTTTTTAAGTTGGTTGCCCCAGTTGCCAAATTCTCTTTAAACTCTCTCTCTTTGTCTATAAATCTTTTCATTATCGTCACAGTGTTTGTTTTTGTGAGACGCAAGCTTTTGTGGATAGTCCCTTACGCTCAAGAGTGACTTGACCTGGGTCCCAACATTTCCGTCCCGATAAGGCTAACCTGTTTTTCTTTACTCTGAAACTTTCTTTTTCCGAACTAAGCGGAAGAAATTCATGATTTTGACTAATAACCTGCTATCTGCTAGGCTTTTTTGGGTGCTTAATGAATCAGGAACGTTGCAATGGGAGCCTGACTGATTTTTCCTTTGAATCATGTCAACACAGACTAAAGACAATCAGCAGATAAAAGGATTATATGTGAAATCTCAAGCTCTCTAAACTGAGCATATATAAACCAGCCTCTGTCGATTTTCTCAGTTACCACACTGGGATTTTGCATCTCTCTTTGTTACTATAGTTGTATATCTTGTGCAGTGCCTGCATTAGGTTATTTTGGCCATCAGTCAGTGTCTTTCCTCCCTCTGCCTACCGCATCTAATGGTGTAAACACAAACTGAAGCAGGGATAAGCAGGGCCAACATTTGTCTGGCTAAGCCCTTCATTTTTCATTTCTCGACTGTGCTTTTTGAAACACTGTTTAGAATTTTTCACAAAAGAGACGAATTACCTTCATGCCAGGTGCCTCCCCCACCTTTTCTCTCCCCCGGGGATATTTCATGCAACCGTTCTGTTTGTGACCGAATTTGTGATTCTAATGTCATACCGATGTGTAATGTATTTGTGGTGGCTTTCATTTTAATCTCGCTTCTGAACAGTCCTACTGTAGGTCAAATGAAACATTTCAAATATGTGCACTGTTTCTTTATAAAAAAATATATATACTTATTTTTAGTTGTTCCAAGATGTTTTAAAATTTGAATATATTCAATTTATTTCATTCCTATCTTGATTTTTTCTAATGCGTGTGCATTCAAGATCTGCGTGCAATAGATTAAATGATTCTTGAAAATGTCAAAGTTTACTAAGAAAGTTGCTTCCTTAATATTAATATAAAAGTACCGTGAGATGATTTCGTAACTTTTCACCCACCAGTGTCTGCAACTTGTTTTTCCGGTTCAATTCCATTTAAATGTACTGGTGTAATATGTGCTGTTATGTGTGTTATGTGGCATCAATATTGTGCTCCCAGAGAGCACATTTACACAGATCTCCCAGCTAAATCTGTTCTTTTCAGTCTCGTGAACTGAACAGGATATGGAGGATTTCTAAAAGAGAGACCTTTTATTTGCCCATTTTTATTGGTTTTGAGAATTTGCTTTCATCGTCGTCTAGTTTTGCTCATGGTACTGTAATGCTGGTTATGCACCAGTCAGGCGAAGTGCTGCTGTATTATAATGGATTTAACATTATGGGAAGTGTAATTAACTTCCATGCACAGATTATAATGATCCAATAGATAAATGATATGGTTGTGAGTCTGAGAAATAAATGAATAACAGTGTTTGGAGTCACCAAATGCTTGATTATAAAAGAATCAAGAATTGGTCTCAGCATAAAATGTGCAGAGAGGATTGGGCTTCACTCCTCATCCACATGCACTGTGAATGAGCCCAGTGTTTCTGTCATTTGTATGAAAGAGATGGCGAGAGAGAAGAGAGTGCAGTATTATTTTGCCTACTCTTGTAGAAAAGAAAAATGAGTTATCATTTAAGGCACTAAATTAAATGCTGATATCCATGTTGTTGTATCTGTTTTTCTCTGTTTCTAATGTTTTAAAAGAAATTTTACAAAAAAAAATAAGTAACCTGACTGCCTTAAAAGTTTAAATTCATTCAACTTTAAAATATTAGTTAATACGAGTTTAATAATACGAGTTTGCATGAAATTCATTCGTTAATATTATTTAAGTTAAATGAACTCAAATGTTTAAGAGCAGCCAGGTTACTCATTTTTTTAAGTTAACCCCAAAAATGATTTTTTTTTACAGTGTGCACCCTCTGTTAATTAAATAAATAATGACTACATTTGCCTTTTATTTAAGAAATTTCATGCACGAAGGTTATCACTAATATTTTGTTACATCTTCAGTCATTGTGACATGAAATTTAATATGTGATAATAATAATATAATGTGTCGGTGTACGTTTAGCTTTAAGCTAATGAGTGAATGTTTTCAGTGTGGGTGCATGCATGTGCGTTGTGACCTGAAATCCACTACTTAAGTGGATGAGTCATTTAAGGTTTTTCTGTCACCAAAGCCCTAGGCGGTGTGTGAGACATATCCAACTCAAGCATATTCAGAACCCACTCTCAAACATGCAGAGATATCCAGGGCTTAGCACACTCACGTATTAAAATAGTGACACATTTGATTGCTTTATAAGTGATACTCTCCCAAACTCAAGCCCTTGCTGTGTTAATATAAGACTTGTGAAGTGACTTCAAGCACCAGTGTCTGTGATGCCTTACATTACACAATGTGGGTTTTTTATGGGTCTTCTCAGTTTTTTATTTAGCAGACTTCCATATATACTATACATACAAATTCATTGTTATGATGATTGCTATTGTTTGCCTTTACGAGGTCCAACTGTAGGCACAGATATTCTAAAACTGCAGATTTGGTCAGAATTCCATCTCAAAGTCATACCCTGTCTTGCTTAAGGTTTTACCTATTGCAATAAAAAAAGTATTCTGCATTTCACATATTTTACAATGTTAAAATACGTTTTACCCAAATCTGCACAGGAAATGTAAAAGTAAAAAAATGCATTGCTGCAAAGCAGCTTTACAGAAAATAAACAGGAACAGGAGAGACATGAGAAAAATAAAAAAATATTTTTATTATTTGCAGAAAATAAAAACAGGTCAATATAACAGAAAAGATCATGTCTTTTTTCAGACCTCAAATACAAGAAAATAAGTTTATATTCATTGTTAAGCAGTAATATTTGTGTATGTTTAGGAAAAAAGCGGGACAAACACAGATGTTGGGTTAAATTAACCCTGCAAATGTTTTCTATTTGCCAACAATGGGTTCCTTTTTGACAGTGTTGGAAATAACCCAGCGTTTTAGTGTACACTTGTTCTGAAGCCACGAGACATTTAGTCGTTTAGCCGGAATGTTAGAACAAACACGGTGTATTCATACAGATGCATGTCTTACTTGGGTGAATTGAGCTATGCAATTTACATTAACTTTGACTAAGATTTGATGTGATCAATATAATTGTACTGACCTTTATGGATCATACAGCACAAGCCATTTCACAAGCTCGCTTTAGAGGTGACCGACAGGCTCATCAGTATGCATTTACCCTTATCACATTTGTTCCAGATTAATCCTCGTGCCCTATTCCATTCTCAGTGGGTAAAAGAGAATTGTATTCACAGTGAGCTCTTTTCTTATCCAAAGATCTCTGATTAGTGTCCACATGCCACATTAGTGTGTAAAGATATGGACGTCTGTGTGTATGTGCTTGGCTTGATCTATGTTCCCCTGCAATTTGTTGACCTGAAAAATCTTTAATTTATCATTGTCACAGGATTGCAGACATCGCGTGTCACTCCTTTGGGCTCTCCGGGCTCTGGTCCCCCACCGCGTCTGAAATTCAATGATTCGGTTTAGTAATTAAATGATCTTTAAGGTCTTTACGGCTCACAGTACCTGAATGGAAACAACATACTTGGAGTGCTGCGACTGGCCAATCAGAATCAAGTATTCCAGAGGGCCATAATAATGGGATAACAAACCCATGGGGTTGAATTGTGAGAAAACGCATCACACATATGTTATGATGATTTAATACTGTATAGATTTATTATATAATACACATTTTCACTCAATATATAACATTTATTAAGATAAAAATGTGGAATTACAAATTCCACCTGATGCTATAATGTTCCCTAAATAGCTTTTTGTAATTAGAAAGCTTTTTTCATACAAGCCACTGAATGTCATGTGGGTACTTATACAAATCCTCTGCCAGCTCTCCACTACTTATCCATTCCAGCTGAGTGATACAACGGCTGACGCTTTTGCCAGAAATGGCGTTTTCCGCTGATCTAAGATCTGCTTTCCCAGATGTCTGGTTAGAAGTTAGGTAAGGGTGACTGTCCTTACACCCGTATAACAGAGCAAAGCTATGAGCTCCTAGCTCTTTGCTAAAAGCTCCCGTGCTCCCTTCGTAGGCACTGTGGAAAGTCCTTATCTCCAAAAAGCAGCAGGCCTGCCTAAACCTCAGTAATGCTGTCTCCATAAGCCTCAACATTCATTCTGTTCCTCCTTTGCTTGCCTGTCCCAACCAAAGCAGGCTATCATATTGTACATATTTATTAAGAGTCCAATTCGGATCTCCCAAATGGGGAAAAATTGCCCCAACAATTTATTTGCACCCTTACAATTCTCTTCCTATATCACAGTCAAACAATGAATAGTGACTTGACCTCTTTGATATTTTTAATTCAGGATGTGGCCAACCAAAAATAATCATGTTGGCTAGAGAAAGCTAATAAACTGATATTTTATCCCCACACAAGATAATAAACAGCCCTTTCAGAAAAGTGTTTATTTTGCTAAAACCTTGTGTATAGAGTTTAGACATCAGTAAAGAATCAGTCTATTCACATGCTTTTCATTTTAAAAAGGGAAAATAAACATGTAATGTGACCGAAAAGGACACTTTTCTTTAGAGATGACATAATTTGTAGAATTTCTGTGAATTAAAATTCATAAACCAAGCAACAATACATCTCAGTCTCAGCAGTTTGTGTCTAGTCTTGAGATTTAGAAATGTGTGTTGATGGATAAGAATTCCCTCTTTTTTGGTGTCGCTCAGAACAACTTTCAATATACTGTGTGTGTATACATTTCTAACCTGATATCAAGGGAAGTTATACATAGTTTTCAAGGTGGCTCTATCCCAAATCGATCAATAGATTACAATTTGTGACTCACAAATTCCCTTCCCTAATACCCAACAAGGGATGGCACTTTAGAACATAAAATAGTTATGGACTGTTATGGAAGTGACAACTCTGAAAGCGACATGTACCGAACTATGCCAATTCATGCTTTTAAAAATGCTATAAAAACTTCACGTGGGTATTTAAACCACCAAATATTGACATCTAAGCTATCAGTATGTTGAAAACCTTTGGTCATAGAGTTAAACTCTTATGTGACAACAGGTTATGTGATCCAGTACCAGTGGTCTTAAAGGGATAGTTCACCCAAAAAATGAAAATTCTGTCATGAATTACTCACTCTCTGGTTGTTTCAAACCTGTATACATTTCTTTGTTTGGTTGCACACAGAAAAAGATATTTGGACGAATGCTTGTATCCAAACAGTTCTTGGACTTCATTGACTAGAAACATTAGACTGGTACTCAACAAAACAAAAAACTGTGAAATAATTTTTCTACTATGGTAGCCAATGGGGTCCAAGAACTGTTTGGTTATAAGCATTCTTACAAACATATTTCTCTATGTTCATCAGAACAATAAATTGTATACAGATCACTATAGTGTCTATCATTATGCTTTGTAAGGTATACCTGCAGTAGTAGAGTGTTCGGAACTGAAGCTTTATCGTTCTTACCCATACCATAAAATATCACACATTTCTTCTACTGGAAGTATTTTCAATCTTGGGTTCTTTTAAATGAGGCCTTTTTAAATGGAATTAAATATAATTACAAAATTGAATGTTAAAATGAATGTTTCTGTACGTTCTGTGGCAGCTGATGGGCAAACATTTTATTATTTATTATTTACTTTATTATTGTAGAAAACACATAAACAATCTTGAAAATCATGGTTGAGATTTAATATCTGCACTTGTATCAGTCATCCACTGACAGATTTTGTCTTTGCAGTGCAGGAAACTGTTTTCCCTATTCTTTTTTAATGGGATTTCCCCCAGACCAGGTTTTATTTGATATGCTTCTTAAAACATGCAGAGCTCGATGTTTATGTTACTATTTGTAGATTTGTATGAAGTGATTTTTAAGCCACCTCAAGCTGCTTTACGGTTATGGAATTAAATGCAAGATCTATCTTAAAGGACTGCTTTGGGCATTAGAAAATTGAACACGTGACTTTTGTTGTGGTTTACCCCATGTGTGAGTTTTCAGATTTACAATAGTGCAGTAAAAAGCAGTTTTTTCAATGTAAATTAGAGAAGACAAGGTAGTGTCTGTCGAACTGTCTTTCCCCCTCGGGGCTTTCTATTTGCAAGCTTGGAGAAGGGTGTGTGTGAATAAGAGAGACAGATGTGCTTTGAACCTCTATCAGACTTTCTTTCCCTCAAGATGTTTTATCCCGGGTCAGAGGTCAATAATGTCTTATATGACTAATGGCATATTCTGGCTTAACCACTGATCCATTCTATTTGCTATCTAAAAAAGGCTTGCTTTTAAAAACTATACACACTTTTGGTTACACTTTATTTTAAGGTGTTCGTGTTACAATGTACTTATACATTTAAGTATGGTTTTAGGTTAGTTGCATGTAATTATGCCCAAATTATAACAAATATTATAGTAAGTACATGTAACATGTGTAACAAGGGCACTGATGCAGTTACTATGTTAATAAATGGATCCTTGTTGTAAAGTGTTACCAACAATTCTTTTGTAAAACAAAACCATTTGCACATGTTACTGAGAAATGATAACAGCCTTATGAGTAAAATTAGGTGTCACTTAGATAGATGAGCGTAGCGCACACATATAAACATTTTCAGCCTCAGGGTGTTGTGAGATTAAAACCATTCATGCAATGTTCAGCACTATGTGATCTGCATTTTTACTATATAGTTGATAACAACTATTCATTAATTCAATCCTTCATTCATTCATATGTCACTGAAGTTAAAGGGATAGTTCACACAAAATGAAAATTCTGTCATGAATTACTCATTCTCTAGTTGTTCTAAACCTGTAAACATTTCTTTGTTTGGTTGATCACATAGAAATATTTTTGGACGAATGCTGGTAACCTAACAGTTCTTTGCCCCCATTGACTACCATAGTAGAAAAAATTACAATGGTGGTCAAAAGTGTCATCCTACATTTTTCAAAATATTTTCCGATCTGTGTTTGGTTAACGGTGTTCAACAGAACAAAAAAAAAAAAAATTAATTTTACAAGCATTCTTCCAAATATCTTTCTCTGTGTTCATCAGATTTGGAACAACTCAAAGGTGAGTAAATGACGACAGAATTGTTATTTTTGGGTGAACTATCCCTTTAAATGGCCATTTAGTCACAACAATCTGTTCTGTTACAAAATAACAAACCAGAACATAGCATACCGACCAATTCTGCCTTCTGACAAACCCAAATGCACAGTTCAGACAGATTTGTGTCTGAATGACAGGTAACAGAAGGGGCTCTAAATGTAATCAATATGGCTGCTTTTGTGGTAAAGCTTTCAGTTACGTCCCTGATGAGTTCTGTCAGGGTCCTGACAGCATTTGTTTAGGTTGGGGGAGCGAGGGTTGTGCTTACCAAGAATCAAAAGGGAGGTCATAGTGCTCCAAGAATACGTCCTCTGACAAATACTATATTTGCCTTGGTGCATTTTTGCCTTGAGGGAAACTCTTTTCCCTTTTTATAACAAACAAAGAAATGACAAATTAATGACATTAGCTAGCAAATTAAAAGGAAGTCTAGTCAGTATTATTTTGGGTTACCAGTAGAAGCGTTACTTGGCAAAACTTAAATGTGACAAAGTTACACGACCCATTAACTACAGTGCCCTCCATTATTATTGGCACCCTTGGTAAATAAATTCCAACATTTCTTTCAAATTACAATGAGTAAACAATGAGTTCTTACAATGAGTAAAACTAAAGAATATAGTTCTGATGTGCAGCAAAAGGTTGTTTAGCTACACAAAATAGAAAGTGGATTTAAAACTCAATGGTTGAAACAATAAAAATTCCCATTTCCAACATCAGGGCAATAATTAAGAAGTTTTAATGGACTGGAGATGTTGCATTTATATGGTTTTAATGCACAGCAAAGAGAAAACTTTAAGTGGCCAAACACTTTAGTGTCAGAAAAAATAAGATAAAAATGAAAAAGGAAAACTGCACCTCCATCATCACAAGATGTTTGGGCCATTGTTCAAGAAACAAATCTTCTGCTCTAATGCAAAAACAAACTCCACCATATTAATCTGCCATACTGGAACTTCAAACAGAACTAAAGTCTATGGCCATATGCAATGAAAAAGAGACAGCAATTTTTTGACAGCAATAACACAAGATAGGTTTGGTGCACACAGGGATAAAAAGTGCCTCATTGCCCCATGGAAGAATGGACTCGGGTGACTCTTAATGTATTCTCAAACCTCATCAGACTAAAAAGGAAACTCAGAGCTGTTTTTCTTAAAATATGAGGTTGCAGAATGTAATAAATACAAGGGTGCCAATAATTGTGGCCAGGGTATATTAGAGAAAAATACAAATTTTTCACAATGTGATATTCCTCCGCTTTAAATTGTTTCATTTGAATGAAATGTTTTGAATGAATGAAATTTTGAAATAAAAGATCAAAATGAGAAACAATGCATATTTATTTTTACAGCCTCCTTTGCTCATATTTACCAAGGGTGCCAATAATAGTGGAGGGCACTGTAATTGTTTATTTAATAAAATGTATATACAATAATATTCAACAAATTGTTTATGTAATACAATTATTATACTATAAAATATTAATTTAAAAGGAATATTAATATAAATAACATAAAATAGAAATATATTATTAGCTAGACCGATCAACAAACCACCTATAGATATTTTGTACAGAAGTAAAGAAGAAGTACAAGTGTGGTCTGGCTTATTCTTTAATATAAGTTATACCATTGCTTATACATTTGGCTAATTGCAACAATTTGCAATGTGATTATTTTCATGTAGAGAATTGAATTATGTGTATTTGCATAATTAGTTCTAAGTAATACATGACACCATTGATCTATAGATGGAAAGGAGGGTTGTGGTTTAATGGAGGCGTTCTTTCAACAGAAGCTCTAGCTCTGCATACAACAACAAAAAATCATTAACAATCCAATATTATCCAGCGCTTCACTTAAAACATCAGATTAAGTTGGAGCTAATCTAGCTCATTTGTTTTTCAAAGAGGCATAACATGACAGCATAACACCAGCACACCGCTTCTGGAGTAGGGCAGCACCACAAACCTTTACAATATGTTTTAATCAACAAATGCTTCTCTGAGCCTCTGGGTCCGCACATCATGGTCGTGATGAATGACCTTATTTAACGTGAAATGGGTCTCTGCTGGTGAAGAATTTTCTGGATTGATGGATGACTGGCACGCTGGCGTTAATATGGACGTGTTACGATGAATCCCGCTGAGTAAATCCAGTCCTGAGGACACTGCAGAACAGCAGCCTATCGTCAGGTGAGTTATGTGTATGAGCGTGCATGTGTTTGTTTCTGAGCAGACACAAAAGTAAACACTCAGCAGGCAGAACAGAAGGAGGCTGAGTTATTCCCCATAATCACCAGGCTTTGATTTGCATTTCAAATGGAGTTTGCAGTGCAGGAGAAAGAAGTGGAATGCAGGGCCAGCAAGTCTCCGTATAAAGCATATGAATAACAGTCTCAATGTGTGGCTTTGTTTGGGCTGTAAGTCATCTCAAGGTTAAACATATCTTTGCGGGTGGTGTGGCAGAAAATAAGCAGCAAAGATCATTACAGACAACCATAATAATCTGAACTTAACAAGCTTCCCAACCACAGAGCCAAGCATGATTTACACCAAGAGAACCTAAAACCGAATGTTACACACACATTTATACATTTATACCATACACTTCAAAGCACATCCATATATCCTTTTCTTTCTCTGTCATATATAGACAAACTAGGGCTGTCACGTTATCACTGCACAATTATTGTGGCCAACCGAATTCATGATAACAATTAGGGATGCACCGATATGTACATTTTATAACCGAAAATCATGTACCAAACTTACTTTAAACTAGTTAAAGATGATGTATATTAAATAAAAAAAATATTTAAAGTCTCTACACAAAACATCACTGGCGCGAAAGCAAACTGATGACTGAGATCGTACGAATTCATATGAATTAAAAAATTGGACACCTCGTAAAATACTTACGATTTCGCCGTGAGATTGTGTTGGAAAGACAGTGTACGATACTTGAAGTGGTTCAACCAAATGAAATGTATAAATTATTGGCTTGATTTTCTTGATAACATTAAAAATGACTATTTGTTAGCCGATATATATGGCAGATAAAACAATAATAATACAATGTTATCGCAATATCTAATTTTTAATAAATAATGGCATCATTCAAAATGCATTTTTTTGGACAATGAATCTTACTCAACATACACAGAAAGGTTTGTTACCATTGTGACTCTTAATACAAAGCACTAACATGATATCGATAATTGATTCAATAGTTCAATACTGGTATATTGTGATACCCCTAAGAGAAACTAAAAAAATCATGGGATTGATCCCCAGGAACACATACTGATAAAATGTATAGTTTGAAATCAGTGTCACTTTGGATAAATGCATCTGGATAAAAAGTGGCTATTCTGGCCCTGACTGTAAATTGCGCTGTTTTTTTTTAAATATAACTTGAATAGTGTAGATGTCATACATCTTTCACCCCAACACCTACTACAACTACAGCTCTGCCCACTATTACCCCCCACATATATCTATAAAGTGAACGACAATAATCTGACCAAATGTGTAACTAATAGCACATTACAATGACCAGATCTGTCTATCAAGTGCCCTTCGCATACTTTGATTTAGATGGGCGTATTGGCCCATGTGACGTTCCCTGTCTGTGGATATGCAGGGGTAATGTGTCCCATCTGTTCTCTCTCCCACCCTGTAAGCCACCACCTGTAATGACGGAGCTGTCAAGGTCAACAGCTCTGTACTGCAGCCATTAATCACAGGATACAAAGTAGGTAACCACATCTAAACACAAACACACACACACACACACACACACACACACAAAACTGAGTTTCACAGTAGTCAGAAACACTGCTCTCTGACCTCTGTATCTCACGTGACGCTAACAATTCAAATGAATGTGTTTGAATTTGGGTAGACAGGAAGCACAGAGGTTGACAGAAGGAGGGGCATTAGCCAAAGTCCGTTACAGAAGTCGTGCCATGTTTGAACGTCTCCAGGCACCAGTCACAAGTAGCTCGGGTATATTTGTAGCAATAGCCAACAATACATGTTATTGGTCAAAATGAATGATTTTTCTTTTATGCTGAAAATCATTAGGGTATTAATTAAAGATCATGTTCCATAAAGATATTTAGTCAATTTTGTACCGTAAATACATCACATCTTTATGGGTGGATGCAGCAAAATCGCGAACAAAAATGGCCAAGAACGCGTCTACAAACTTCGCTCTGTGCTGCCGCTCTTTGGGAATGACCCACTCAAGTTTGGTATCTATTTAAAGCTTAGAATTTCAGTTTTGTGTTCATCTATTCTCCACAATGTCATTACAGTAAGCCAATAAAGAGCATTAAACCCTGTATCTTCTAGACAACATTAAAGGCGATTTTCTCAATATTTAGATTTTTTTGCACCCTCAGATACCAGATTTTCAAATAGTTGTATATCGGCCAAATATTGTCCTATCAAACCATACATCAATGCTTTTATATTCAGCTTTCAGTTGATGTATAAATCACAAAATTCACCCTTACGACTGGTTTTGTGGTCCAGGGTCACATCTCAGTCATAGCAAGACCACAGTCCTATCTATTTGAATAGGGGAAGACAGACATTATTAAATAATCTGGCAATTAAATGGTATATAAGGGTATTTAAGGGTGAGCAAATAATCACAGAATTTTCATTTATGTGTAAACTTTACCCACTAAATAAAGAATTATGATAATAACAGAATAAAAGTTGAAATGACAAATAGTTTGCTTCAGTTCACACATCCTTGGACAGACTTGCTCTCACGCATTAATTTAATTTGCATTGATAATAGAGTCATGACAACCGTAGAAGCATCATGTCCCTGAGTGGTGATGTGAGTTTGAGGGAAAGTTATGCAAAGGCATCAATAACCAAACTGAAGTTGCAGAAATTGCCTTACATTTTCTCTTCTTTAAGGTCAAGCGAATAGAAAAGTGATCAAGTCCATAGTGGGAAAGAGAAGAGAGCAAATGAAAAAGACATCAGCATCTGCGTTATTTCAGGAGAATGGAGAAGACCTATTACCACAGCGGTGGATTGAGCAAGTGACCCTGCCTTAAAAGTCACACACAAATTTCGACAAAAATGGAAATAGTCTGATGTTTTCCTTCCTGAAGGATAGGTATTGACATTTTTTATGTAGCTACAAAGCTAAACTACAATAAACATGTAAATATATACTTGTGTGTTTAGAACCAAAGTCTAAAATCTATTGCCCTTGATTCACATGACTTGCCAGTGATATATCAGAACGTGGGAGCATTACATTGTGCAATGAATAGCAATGGCTAAGCCCCTGTTGTCTTGTGCCGCCGCTCGGAAGATGATCCACAAAAATTGCCCATTACAAAGGATTGTATGCTTCTCATCGTGAGAAAATGGAATGTGCCTGGACACATATTCGAAGGCCGGACTCTTTACAGTGAAAATGGGATTTGTCAGTGTTGAGGGAATTGATATATTCATCATTGCCCGCTGACTGTCACAATCTTGTTGGGGTGTTGAAACACATATTAGGATGTAACAGGGAGAGCCAGCTTCATCCATGTGTGAGCTGTGGAGCGATTCGGAATTATCAGTATAATAAGGTCCTAGATCTCCCTGCTGCCTAAATGGTAATCCAGAATTTGGTTCATTTTTTGTCTTGTGCTCTAACAAGCTTTGCTGCTATTTTTGGATGTCTTGCTTTCCATTCTTTATGTGAAAGATTTGTATTATGTGGTAGCCTCTAAACGTCTGTGTCTTCTAAAATAATCTTAATGTTTAAATATAGGTGTTAAAGTTTTCAGATAACTGAAAAAGTCCCATTTTTCATAATGCCTACATTATTGCACCATTATTAAAACCAAAAGTCAGATTCTCACGGGAAATATTACAAATTTGCTCAATTTTATGATTTGGGTTGATAAAAGTAAAATGTTTAAAAGGTGTTTTTTGCCAAATGTTTGAGATGTATGCATGATCATAATATGATGTATACAGCTACGGAAAAAGAAGGAGACCATTTCAAATTTTCATTTTATAAGCATTTTCTACATTGTGGCCATTCCAGTCCAGTGTCTCAGAAGTGACATAAAGTCATCCAACAGCAATGTGAAAGACTGACAGAATGACAAGACACATGAAAACTGTAATAAAAAGTGATCACATAAAAGAAATCCTAAATAAATGAACAAATATTGCTGTTGTATTGCTTATAAGTGAATCTAAACTTGATTCTTTGCAGTATTTGAGGTTTAAAAAAATACAAAGCATCTTTTATTGACCTTTTTGTTTTCATTTTCTGCAAATAAATGCAAATAGAAACAATGTTTTTATTTGCAAATTTGGATGAAATATGGTTAGTAGTTCACAGAATAAAACAAAAATGATAATTTTACCTAAACTGTAAACGGTAAATTCAGAAAAAAATAATTGTGACTGTATATGAACATAATGTTTTTGTATCAAATGACACCATGTTAAAATATGTTTTATTATGGGTCAATTTGTTGAAATAAACTAAAAGCTGAATAAATAAGCTTTCTATTGATGTATGGTTTGTTGGGATAGGACAATATTTGGCCGAGATACAACTATTTAAAACTGAGGAATCTGAGGGTGCAAAAAAATCTAAATATTGAAAAAAATCGCATTTAAAGTTGTCCAAATGATGTCCTTAGCATAGCATATTACTCACTAAAATAAAGTTTTGATATATTTACGGTAGGAAATGTACAAAATATATTCATGGAACATGATTTTTACTTCATATTCTAATAATTTTTGACATAAAAGAAAAATGGCTAATTTTGACCCATACAATGTAAAGGTTCCCATGCTACTAAAGACTGTTTTTTTTTTACCCAGGGTCACATATACTGTTCCAATGTCATTGACTTCTGTTTGAACTCACTTCTAAAGTAATTTCACTTCACCAAATGCCATACAGTATGTTATTCAGTGTGCTTGTAAATGATGACACACCACAAATGAAAAAGAAAATATTTTCCTTCAATAGCGAATAAATATATTCTATAGTCATAAGAAACATTTCTAAACTGCTCTCTGCATTTTTTTTAAATCCTCCAAGCACCGCAAAAGCAGTCAAGCCTGACAATAATAAATAAAAAGGCTTTTCAGTGATTTGCTTCAGAAGTGGATTTTGGATGTGTAATACCACAGCAGCTCACTGTTCCCTCTGCCCAGTCTCTGTGTAATAACATTGTAATTGTACCACAGTGAGATGCCCAAAGGATCCAAGTCATCAGATCAATTGTGCCATCCTCATACTTAGCAATTTTTGTTAGCTGTCTTTGAATGAATAATTCATACATTTTGAAAGCGACAAAAGGCTCTGGGTAGACATAGATCTACTACGCTTCTTCTGCTCTTGTTGAGTGATGAATTGATTTTTATAACAAATGTGCTGTAGAACCCAATAGAAAGGGCTTAAAAGATAGCAGGGTTTTTCACCTAGTGGTTATTCTACAAAAAACGTCCAAAAAACAACCTCGCAGGGTGTCATCAAAGTAAATAACAAATGTGTGGGTGATAAAGGGTGAGTTTATCCTGTTACAATCATGTTATAAAATCCTTCATCAGAGCATCAGGACACAGCTGTATGAGCTGAAAACAATCACACTGTGCATATAACACTTATAACAGTTCATCACATCTCATTAACAAATGACCAGGTGGTGCAACAAATGAAAGACAGATTGTTGTTGAGTGTTTAGTATATATATATGCAAATATCTTTCACGACTGGGAAGTCTGTTTGGATTTGGATACTTGGATATTGGAATTTTGGTACTTTGGATATTGGAATTTTATGTTGATCCTGGACTGGAATTTTAATTATAGTCAGTATTTTGATAAACTAGTTTTCACATTTTCATGTCTCTGGTTTTGGTTTTTAAAACACTTTAAAATATATCATATAAAAGAAATATAAAAAATGAAAGTAAAGGTTAAATGAATTACATCTCTTTTTGTAAAACTAAATCTGATTTGTTTAAACAAACCTCCAAAGTAACAAGAAAAGCATTAGATTTGTGATCATGTTATTTAATAACATCATCTGAATCACATTAGGATATATAAATTATACAAAAGATGCATATATTCAACAAACCCTGCAAGGATTGACTTGTAATGTACCGGACTGACAAAAAGGGGGCAAGTGGATGTATTTGCCACAATTTACCACCAGTAGTAACAATACACTTTATATTATGTACCTTAATGTACATAGTTTAGCAGATTCATGTAGCTGATAGACTTATTTATTATAAACACCCTTATCTGACCTTCATTTAGAACTCTGTTATATGCTAATGAGATGTGTATGTAACCCTAGAAAGAAACATCTGTTCTTCCAGTGTATCCAAACCATAAAACCAAAACCTAATGATGAGTAACTTAAAAGGCAAACAAGATCATTAAATGCAAGACTGCATGAAAAACTGTCATTAACACTTGACACAAATGATCATTTTTAATCATTTAAAGTATCACTAATAAGAATCAGTGCTAATAAATGGAGTCTGTGATCGATGATCAAAGAACATTTTAATCCTGTTTAGCTCTAAAAATATCAAAAATGCTTTGAATGGCAATGAAATCCACAGATAAGAGAGAAAAGAGGCGGGTTTACACGGGTTAAACAAGTAACTTGATGTCTATTTATTGAATTTCATTTCAGATCATATATGTGGTATTAAGTAATAGACAATATTCAGCCAATCATTTTTGCAAAATAAACCTATAGGGTGGTCAGAACCTTGATTTAAATCCAGGATTTAACAAATAAAGATAACATTTGAGTTATAATAAGAAATATTCTTTTTTTAGATTAATTCAAATGTAGACTTTTAAAAAAGTTAAAAATTTATTTTGCTTAAATGATCAACATACCAACAAGAAAAATAAACAATTGGAATTATTGTATTAAATATAATGTAAATTAATGTTAATTAGTGTGTATATATATATATATATATATATATATATATATAAAATAAATGAAGAGTTCATTTGCAAAAGCAGATAACTCAGATTTTAAAACATTTGAAAAATCTTGTTTTTTATTGTGGATTCAATTCATATCAAATTGCAGTTGGGTTATTTTGATTAAGTAATAAGAACTTCAAAAATTTAAATACATCTAACAATAAAAACACGATATAATAAAAATATGATTTTTGAAAACAGAGTTATCTGTTTTGGCAAATAAACTCGTCAAATGTATTATTAATATTATTATACATAATAATAATTTTGCAAAATTTGCATTTCTCTCTTGATTAGCTAATATTGATTAGTTAGCTAAAAACTTGCTTGCACTGAGTTTTTAGCCATTATGCTCACCATTTATATTTACATAAACACTGAAGTCTCTCAAGGCCGTTTTTTAAAGCAGACAGTGGATGTTTTAAGATAACGACCAATTGAGTTGGTATGAAAAGATGCTGCAGTCATATGAGAGACAACTGTATGTTGCCATGGGCAACAGTCAAATACATATAAAAAAAACCTAGCAAAACATAGCAATAGATATAAAAATGGCTCCTTAATGCTGTGAAATACCAAATTTCAGAGTCCTCGCAGTGAAGCATCTTAAGTGAAATTGTGTGATGGGGGCCCTCTAGAGTTTCTCATTTATTGTATGTTCATTTCTATGTATTTTCTCCCTCTCACAATCTAATTTTTTAAAGGAGGATTCCCCACTTGCTGTCATTTTTCAATCAGCTTAATTCCGTGCAAGGCGTGAATCTCCTGCACGTGTCTTATTTGCTTGTGCCCACTTTCAAAGATTGCTGGAGACCTCGATCACCGACCGTGAAGGTAAAGCGCTTTGAATACAAACATTCCAGCTTGAGACAATCAGGGAGTTCTGGGCTGTTGTGTTGCAAACTGACACAAATGGCTTTTTCATTTGTAGTTGCAATCTGCTGTTCTTTTTACTTTGAGGAATAAGATTCTATTGTCTTAAAAAATAGAATGTGTATGCACCTGTATCAAACAAGTAACCCTTTCCTTTCTCCTAAGATATCTTGCTCTTTTAGTATTTTACAGCAAATAAAGTGATTAACAAGCATACTTTCGTATTCTGGGATTGCTCTCAAATAGACAGTATGGTTATGTCCAGAATGAAATATACTATAAATAGTGTGTAAAACAGTATGAATTATACAATAACAAAGATATCAGTATCATTATCATGACCCCATTAAATCAAATAACCCATGTTTATTTCAGTGAGTGGCATCCAGTTAAATTTTCAAAACTAAAAATGTTTTTGTATTTTTCATTTAATTTTATGCAGGTAAAAAGGTTAAAAATTGCCAATGTTACATCTGCTTCTTTAGTCACAATTGAAATGGAAGGACAAGTTGAGCACATTGTTGGATACAGTGTTTGTGCAGTGCTCTCGCCTCTCCCATTCTAGAAATCCCAGAAAATATATGCATACTGATCACAATATACATGCTGCTGATATAGTATGATTTATAAGAGTGTGCTGTTCTACATGTAACTCATTATTGTCTTAATTCTGATTCTGGAGAAGCACTTGAGTTTTTGTAACCATGCATTTTGAAAACTTGTGAACTGAGTAGGTCTCCAGGAGCAGAACTGAGGTCTGAAGCAAGAAATCACAAACTCTAAAAATAATAAAAAAAACTACTTCAGCACATGAGATTACAAACAGCTGCCAAATATATAATTGCTGATGAAAGACTGCTCCAGAAAGTTGTAACTGATTTAGGTTACACGTAAGCAACATGTCTTAAAAAATACAAAATCAAAATAACTCAGGTTAACAAAACTTTAAAATAACATGTCATGTTGTCATTAAAAATGAAATGTAGATGGCAAAGGACAGAAGATAATAACAACAGCATTTCCATAATAGCAATGTGTAACACAAAAGCTCTTTACACTGATGAGAGATCAGTTTTTGTATATCAAAATGCCTGCGCAATATATCAGGAAATCAACACAACTAGCCTCTGATCAGTGTAGATGGCACTAGAACGACCTGTGAAGTCTGGCATAGATTAGGAAATTCAATATATATTACAATATAAGCACACGTACAAGTTTAAAAACGCTTTTCTGATCATGGGCTACGAAATCTCACTGAAAATAACATACGTTTGCACCTTTTCAAACAGTATCATTTCATGTTTTAAAGAATCCACCTGTTTTTTTAACAAATGTGACCGAGTTTCTCCATACAACACAGTAACAAAAGAAATACTGCTTAAAAAAACAGAAAATGGAGCATTGTACATGAATCCATGTCACAACACAGGTATATACACATATATGCCTCTGTTTTGACATAGATTGATATATACAAACTATCTGTAAGTCTTCATAAGAAAAAAATATAGTAAAAAAAGAGTACATGTATTAGTAACAGAAGCAGTAAAGCAACAAGAGCGAGCACAGTTGACTTAATCTCAATCATTAAAGACCCATGCTTCAAAAGTAAAAAAAAAACACCATCCCCTTTTATCATGCTTGCAGGCAGCACCATCAACGACTGGTGCAGCGCAGTGAAAGTCTTTCAAAGAGACACCTCTGAATGACAGGAGCAAGTCTCAGAAGCAGCACCTTGGGCTGTCTTCGAGATAAACCCACACAAACATCATTCGCTTCCCGTTACGACTAAAGCGGAAAGATGATCTTTATGATACAGAATGCTCCTTAAAGAAGAGCAACCTGTTGATAACCCAAACTGTACCCTGCTATTTCAAAACCAACTCCCTTTCTTTTGAAGAGAAATGGGGAAAATAAAAAGGTTTACACTTACAATGTGTTCCTCAACAGATTTTTACACAAGATAGTATAAAAAAAGAAAGAAAGAATAGAAATGAAAAGAGATGGAGATGCTGTGCAGGTGCCTGTGGTATGGTCAGAGTCTCTGTCTCTGTTCAGCACATGTGTGTGTTATTAATCAGATTTGTGACAGTAAAGGTCCTTAAGCGCTTTAAGCTCCTCGATGAGTGTCTTGTTCTGATTCTCCAACACAGCCACTCGGTTTTCCAGACATTTCACATACTCTTTCTTTTTCCTGCGGCATTCCCGCGCTGCCTCCCTGTGGTAGAAACAGACCATTACAGTCAGAAAATCACAAGCGCACCACAACACTCAAACTGTTCATTCCTCCTTTCATTGACTCAGGTTCCAAAGGAGATCACTGTGCTGGACATAGTAAAACTAAAACCTCAAACTATTTACTTTGCATGTTGGTACTATCAGACCAAATATTTTACCACAAACATCATACCTGTTTTTCATAAGTCGAACCTCCCTCTTACGTGTAACCTCCTCAGTACCTCCCTGACTGGGCAGAGCAGGAGAGGAGGCCATGACCACTCCCGGGGCAATGGTGCTGGCAGCAGTGCGGATCTGATATGCTTGAACGTCTCCGGAGGCCGCTAAAAATACAAGCATAGAAGATTTGTTGTTAGGCAAGACACATTTGGATTCTTTATGTGTTTGGGAACCACAGATTAAGCCAAAACCAGATTAATACATCAGTGAAAATATATATCTACCCTATCAAAGAATTGCACTTAGTTCTTATCTGTCTTCATCAATTTTCTTCTCTTCTGTAATTGTCTGTACTGTCATATATGTTTAGAAGTTAAATGTCTCATTTTTATAAAATCTCACCTTGCACTACAACTTGATTGCTGGGCACCAGGATCTGCTGGCCATCACTCGTCTGTGCGTACTGCAGGATGGTGGTGCCGGGCTGAGCATTTGCTGCATTGGTCATCGTAAGGGTTTGCAACCCCTGAACTCCATCTGTTCCATTATTGGATATCTGGATCGCCCCACCTTGGGTTATTGCGACTGGAGGAGGAAAAGTTTTACACACATTTACAACACGAATTTATCTGAAATATTATGAATACATGCAATGTTGTATCTCTTGTTAAGTAATGCCACACATGCAGCACTATACCAAAAATTTGAACACACTTTTGACAGTTTGTATCTTGTGATCCTAAACCCTTTTCAACAAAGGCATTTCACATGGCTATTTCCACTTTTTAGAAAAAACAATGAGCAAATGTGTCCAAACTTTTGACTGGTAGTGTATTTGCAAGTAAGGAATCAGGTAACTTACTGTACTGCCCACTACTTGTCTGATAGATAGGCGTAGGCATGGTAACTGTTGTTATGGCTGGGGTGGAATCCTCCTCTGATTTTTCCTCTTCTATCCGTGGGACTGCTGGAGCATCTGATGACAGGTCATTCAGGATCTTTCTGCATTACGAAACATTAAACCAGTTTGTAAATGGATATTGACAATCTAGACAGGATCTAGATGAGAACTGCAAAAATGATATTTATTGAAACATAAAACACATTCAGGTACCTGTATGATGGCCGTCTAGACAGGATCTCTCTCCTTTTCTGGCAATCTGTCACACTGTCCACTGACTCCTGAGAATCATCACTCTCAGCAATGGTAGAAATCTAATGTAAGACAAAATGGGAACATATGAATATTAATAGAAAAAGCATTATTACTATACCCAAAACAGCACAGGGCACTTTTTCACAAGTTCACATTACTGCAGTGTCTGGATATTAAAAGTTTTTATATTGCATCAATACAATTAACCATTATATTAAACTAAAGGTCTTACCTGAACAGTTTGCACTTGTGGGGATTGTATGACAGAGGGTTGGGCTGCCTGGATGACCCCATGAACTTGAACTGTTTGGCCATTGGGCAGCTGTACTAAGGTCACTGTGGGTGCAGTAGCTGATGCTTGTGCGGCTGCCATAGAAACCTGCACGAGGGAGGTAAACCAGAATCAGAGATTAAAAACACACTGAGATTAAACAGAGGCAAGAATTAAATGCATTATACACACAGAGACATGAATTCACCTGTGCCAAGGTGGCAATCTGCTGGGTGTCTGTCTCTGAGACTGCAGTGTCGCCACCCTGCTGGACATCTGCTCCTGCTTCCATGGTCATTTAGATAGCCTAGATATGACATTGAAAATGTATTTTCAACACTTAAAACGCATTATATACAGTATAATCATAAGAGCAGGAAATGTTTATGCCTGGTTAAAGCTTGCAATAAAAGTTTAACTTTAAAGAAAAAGCTCCCTATATATTGTGTTTACAAACATTCATTTTGACAATATCATAAAAGGTATTTATTTGTATAGTCTAAAATTGGCTATTTCCTAGTTTTACAGCCTTGTGCCTGAAAGTAAAATAACCAGTAACGTTACATTACTAATTTACAAAAATGTGAAATGTCACCCGTACATAAGTATGCATGACTTAACTACTGTGACTATTGTTTGTTTTTTTGCAGTATATTTCCATTGTATACTATAGTAATATAAATAGTAACGTTAAGCAAACTTCTCAAAAAAAATAAAATAATCTAAAACCATGGTTAATTTTCATAAAGCCAGTAACGTTATGTGCAGCCGCAATAAAACAGTAACGTTGCATTTCAGAATCTGTGTAACACTACGCATTATGAAGAATGCCTTTCGACAGGAAATAAAATGGTCTTAGGCACCCTAGTTAATCGATGAAAGACATGAATGAAAATATGAATATTAATAACGCTTACTGTAATGGAGCCGATCATTATTTGTAATCACAATCAGCAATAACGCCAGACGTGAGCTGAGACTCAATGTTCGTGTTTAACAAATCAAGCTGACACCATTTTGCCGCCTTTTTTTTACTTCCGTATACACAGCTGTCAGTCAGCTTTAAGCTGGTTTTCAAACATTTTTAAATATAATAAGAATCATTCAAGACATTTCAAAAGAAAAACAATCGTTGCAGTAGAAAAACAATCGTGTGATTTGGTGGTAATTTAAAGTAAAAGAATATAAAGGGGGGTTGCATTTTTAGGCGTGTTTCAACTTGTAAAATAGTGTTCCAGGTTGAAGGAAACAACAGTGCAACACAAAATCTGTTTTAAAGTCTGATTCATATTTTAATCTAGAAGTAATACTGCTCATATTTTTCAGACTTTATTTGCCACTTACAAACAGTTTATTACAGGGTTTTGTAAAAGAAAAATCAGTGTTACAAAGAGCTCCGCATGGGGCGAGTATGCAGTAAAAACCTTCAACGTAAGACGCAGCGCTTTCGGCTGCTAGTTTAACGAATGTTGAAGAAAATACAGTTTATGTGCTGCATTTTCAGCAAAAGGCCCATGGACAGGCGTTCACAATCAAAATACTATTCATCTCTTAGCCTTAATATAAACTCTAGAAACCGCTCTCTTTCCTCCTCCGACTGCCTGACTCATTGTCTCCAAGTCCGAGCTGTTGAGAAACATGCCCACCGCCGCCATGATCTCTTTGTTACAGTCGGATCGAATATTGCGACATGTCCGATAAAACAGCATGTGCATAATCTCTTTCCCCCACGAATGCGTCTCTTCTTACCCGACACAGACTCGCCTCGTCACTCCCAGGCCTCCGGAGCTCCACTTTTATTTAGTCCGACACGTAAGAGACCGCGTCAGGCTACACCTCCGTCGCGTCACCGAGGACAACAACACAGAGAACGAGGGGGACGAAATACAGCCCTAATTCACTGTCGGCAAGATCCGAGGAATGGGCGGAACATACCGAAGTGCGCACGAAGCTGTACGAATAGACGACGAGGACCTTCGGACGAGACGAACGAACTCCCGCGCCATACGTCTCTGCACTGCGCATGCGTCAAGTATTCGCGATTTGATTGGCTGCCTTTTTGTAATAATTTTATAATGATTGTGTGTGTGTGTCTTTTTTCGGTAATAGAAATATACGAGTGCACACATATTACGTGTTCTAAAGACAAACTTACGTCAAGTATATTGTTTTTGGCATAAGAAACGGCTGCACCGCTTTATGGGCGGTTCTTGCAGTAGGATAAAGGGACGATTGGATAACTCAATATAGCGTCACGTAAATTTTCACCAATCGGAGTTAAAAAATCCCTACAGCAGCGCACAAGTTTTCCGCCTACTTGCGAAGAACCAGGAAATAGCCATGACATTTTAATAGGCGACTCTCAGTTGATATTAGTCTTTGAGATCTAATTATTTTTCTTTAAGGTTTGTGGTCGAGGGAGATTGTTGCAGTTATGGCTTCGTTATTCAAGAAAAAGACAGTAGATGGTAAGTTTTTTTTTTACCGCTTTGAGGATTATTGTTTTGTCAAAGCCGCCCAGCAACCCATCTCACGTCAATCATCAGCTGGTTTCGATAACACTGTCGATTTGATTAAACGTTATACTCTTTAGCTTTCTTTTTTAACTTGTCTACTGTGTTTTTTTAATACAGAAGTGACAGTACTTGGCTAAATTGCAAGTGTTTTCTTTTATGTATTTTGGACAACTTCCACAGTAAAAACCTACTTGTGTTTATCTAACTTAATGTCTGGGTATAAGTATATTTTTAGTAATTAATGGTACGTTAAAGGTGGTTAGAAAACTGTTCTAATGGTGTTATAAACTCACGGACCATTACTGTAACGTTAACAACGAATCTGAAAACACTTCTGGAAGTAGTACCCGTATGTTCATTTGTTACTCCGACTGATTGAGACATTTAGACATTAAAAATTCAAATGGTGATCGATCGATAACATTTTCTCTCATGCTCGTAGATGTTATTAAAGAACAAAACAAAGAGCTGCGCGGAACGCAGAGACAGATTACACGAGACCGGACAGCACTGGAAAGACAGGAAAAACAATTGGTGAGAATCCCCACCCACTGTGACGTTAAGCTGATGCTAAAAGTTTCCCTTTTCTCATCACTGAGGTGTGTGAGATCACGAGGTTATGTAATTCATGCCACAGAGAGCATCAGCATACTGTCACTTGATTATGACTAACAAGTCTTCGCTCATGATTTATTTGTTTAAAGTATAAGGAGTAGTTGGGGATTGTGCCCTTATGGAAATGGACCATGATTTAAGTAACCATTTGTTAGTAACCATTTTTTGTTTTAAAACATGGTTTTATTGCTAGTAAAACCGTGTGTATGAAATTTAATTGGGGTCACATACAGTTAGGTCCATAAATATTTGGACAGAGGCACATTTTTTGTTATTTTAGCTTTCAATTATATATTGAATATTGACTTAAAGTGCACACTCTCTATTTTGAGTGTATTTACATCCAGATTGGCTGAAGGGTTTAGGATATACAGCTCTTTTAATATGTAGCTACCCTCTTTGTCAAGGGATCAAAAGTAATTGAACAGCCGAAAAGCGGTTTTATAGACTAGTATGGGCTTTTTGTTAAATAATTTCTTCATAAATGAAGCATGTTAAAGGTCTGGGGTTGATTCTAAGTGCTGTGTTTGCATTTGGAAGTTGTTGCTGTGAACCCACATCATGCGGTTCAGGGTCACTATGCAAGTGATACAGATCATAAAAACACAACAAATCCATCAAAAAGACCCCAGCAACAATAAAAGTTGCCAAATCAACAAGTTGGTAGTACATTCGGAGTAAAAAACAAAAAACAAACAAAAAAGTCCTGGACATCCATATAAGAAAAACATGTGGTGGCTGATGACATTTTATTCTCAATGATAAAGAAACCCTTCACAATGTCCAGACAAGTAAGGAATACTCTCCAAGAGGTGAAGATGTCAATAAATAAACAATTAAGAGAGCAAAAGCCTTAAGAAAATAGGGATAGATTAAACTTCTAAAATAGCCGAAAAAGCTCTTAAACGTTTTTTTTTTGAGAGATAAAGCTTATATCAACCTGCATGTGACTAATAGGAATAACAATTATGGAGAGGGCTTGGAATATCTCAGGCAGTTTGATTCAATTTCCATGCATGGATTTCTAAGGCACTGGGTCACTGGTGTTATTGGTGATGTAACAGAAGACAGAAGCATCCAGATTAATTTTTCATTTGTCTGGACATTGTGAAGGGTTTTTATCTTTATCATGGAGAGTATAATGTCATCACCCACCACTTTTATCTTATATAGACGTCCAGGATTTTTTTTCTTGCTGAGCTCACCAGTGTGTTGTTTTTGCTCGGAATGTACCAAAAACACAACAAATCCATCAAAAAGACCCCAGGAACATTAAAAGTTGCCAAATCCAAATATTTATGGACTTAACTGTACTGGTTATATTTCTGTAGCTCAACTGGTAGAGCATTGCATTAGCAGTAAAAAGGTCATGGGTTTGATCCTTAGAGAAGACACAAACTGATAAAACCTATAACCCAAATGTACTGTAAATCGCTTTGGCTAAAAGCCTCTGCCAGATGCATTAATGTAATGTGATATTTTCCAAGAACTTGTGTAAGGTAGTTATTATTAGCCCTAGAACCAACTGTCTCCTACAGTTTGTTTTCTTTATCACAGGAAATGGAGATAAAGAAAATGGCTAAGACTGGGAATAGAGATGCCTGTAAGGTTTTAGCCAAGCAGATTGTACAAGTGAGGAAACAGAAAACACGTACATATGCTGTTAGCTCTAAGGTTACCTCCATGTCCACACAAACCAAGCTTATGAACTCCCAGATGAAGATGGCTGGAGCCATGGCCAAAACCACAAAAGTATGTGTACTATTTTGATATGCCTCATATTTGTATATTATTATAGTTGTATAATGTATGTAGATCTGTAAACGAATAACATTAACAATGCAGTTGCTTATTTTTACACAATCATCTTTATTTGCTTAATTGCATAACTTGTCTGCAAATTCACATTTTAAATCAAAGAGTGACTCATTTCTTTTCGAAACAACACACTTAGACAATGCAAGCTGTCAATAAAAAGATGGATCCGAAAAAGACTATGCAGACCCTGCAGGACTTCCAGAAGGAGACAGCTAAGATGGACATGACAGAAGAGATGAGTAAGATGCAGTTTTGTTTTTGTTTAGTTTTTTTATCACTATGATGAATTGTTGTCTAAACAACCCACAATTTGTGTTAATATCAGGCTGTTTTCTGTTTCAGTGAACGACACTCTGGATGAGATCTTTGAAGATTCCGGTGATGAAGAAGAATCTCAGGACATTGTGAACCAGGTGTTGGATGAAATTGGAATTGAGATCTCAGGAAAGGTAAATTGATTTGGGAGATTGTGTATGTAAAATCATGCCAACCCTGCTTCCATACGGTCTTATCGACCATATGGCATTGGCAAGTAATCTCTGTTGTGAGACTTGCAGTTAGATTCTGTCACAATGACCAGCATTGTCCTTCATTATATTTGTGCATAATGAGTTTTTTGTTTCTCCCGCAGATGTCTCGTGCCCCTGCGGCTGACCGAAGGAACCCAAGTGCCACCACATCCAAAGCAGATGGGATATCAGATGAGGAAATTGAGAGACAGCTCAAAGCCCTTGGTGTGGACTAGTGCTGATGCACAAATACACACAAGCACTCGAATATTGCCTGGCAAAAGTAGGCAACCGCAACACTCAAATTCACAGGCACATTATAATACGTCCATACTGAATACAAATGGAAACACACACATCTACATTGACACAGACAGGTGCAGACAAATGGACAGTCCAATAGCTTACATTCACGGTCACGGACCTGCCTACTCTGGGGAAAAAGTGCCACAGATGGCAAATGCAATTTATTTTTATTTATTTATGACAATGGGAAATGACTATCATAGTTGATTAGGACTCTTTTATAAGAGCCACTGTGTCAACTGGCTTAAGAAGAGTCATTTTAGCAAGACAAAAAATGATTTTGGTCAATATAATGCCTTCATCTGTGAAGGTGGATATGTTCCCCTGAAATCCAGACCGGTGGCACACTGCGTTTTCAGTCAACTTTAACAGATCACACAGAAAAGGTTTCTTCTATTGTTGTATTGTGTAAACAAGTTTGACAGGAGAATTCTACCTCTCTAAACATACATGACACAAGGCTGTCTCTCTGGTCCCGTCACACTCCGTCTAGTCTTCATACAATTCTGCCATTTTCTCGGTGCATGACAAAACACTGTGTGAGTCACGTCTTTTTCTTCACACCTTCACCCCGTTTGTGAATTGGAAATGATTGAATTTGTCTTGTAGGCTCATTTTTATGGTTCGACATTTTGAGCGTACATATTTTATTTTGTCAGTTTGCAGGCAAATGCGTTATTCTGTTTGAGCATGTTATTTATCAGCGCGTTATGTCTGAAGACAAACGCTCTCCTTTTTTTTCTCATGTGCCTGAGGTTTAGAGTTGACGGTGTGTTCGGTGTTGAGTTTTCAGAAGTGCATTGATCAACTTAAGAGAGTTTCTTTTTATTTTGATTTCAGAGACGCTAAGAGAGTTCCTGTTACTTGTCAATTTAACATGTCATTGTGTGACCAAGGAAATCTAAATAAGAAAAGGTTTTTTTCAGCGGCAGCTGAAAGCTACATACTGATCTTGAGTTTTTGGAATTGTACACAAAACACTGCTTTTAGGTTGAGATTGGTTATGCAATATATCAGAGGGATGTAAATAAAAAAGGCATGAAAGGTTGATTCTTTTATCCATAATCATGCATTTAGGGGAACAGGTGATGATTTTCCTCTTATGAAATTTCTTCACGAACAAGTATTGTTCACACTTGAGGGAATTGCATACCTCATTTAACCATTAATAAAATTTTATAATGATATCTTAATTGTTTCTGTTTTGTTTGTTTGTTTTGGTTTTGATGTTAATTGACCACTAGATGGCACAGCTAAGACACGCATAACTATAGGATTTAAAAGTGATAGTTCTCTCATCATTTATTCACCCTCTTGTCATTTCAAACCTGTATACATTTCTTTGTTCAGATGAACACAAAAGAAGATAATTGGAAGAATGTCTGGAACCAAACAGATCTCACCCCCATTTAATGCCATAGTAGGGAAACAAATATGGGGGTCAATGGGGGATCTGTTTGGTTACTCACATTCTTTGACAATTATACAGGTTTGAAATGACAAGAGGTCATGAGAGAGTAAATGTTGACAGAATTTTCATTTTTGAGTAAACTATTCCTTTAACTAGTTTTTAACTGGTAACAGGTGCATTGGGCATCCATATTCATATAATACTGCTTTCTCAATATTTAGTTCCATATTTAATGTATGTGCCTTTTAACAGTAGATACATTTCTTTAAAAAAAGTGCTGTTAAAAATACGTTTTATAATAAACGTGTCAACACCAAATCTGTATTCAGTCTGACAACAGCAAAATTCAATTGACACTTAAAGTCTCCAATAGATCAGATTTGACTGTAGATTGTAGCCATTAAAAGGAAGTACTTCTTTATATTTCCTCTTTAATATGTAAATAAAAATGGTTTCTATTCAAAAAAAATAAATCCCTGACCTTAATCCTGCATCTCAATAAGTATAGTTGGAAGGCTCGTGTCTGAGATGATATAAACTTCTTTGGTTACGGTAGCTCTAAAGCATTCATCTTTTTAAAAGCTTACTGACTTCAAACTCAGAAACCGCCACAAGTGTAGGAGTTCTTTGAAAGTTGCTGAAAAATGTGTCAATTTTTTCTTCATTGCATAAGGATAAACAGGAGACACATGGTACACTCCCTCCCTCCTCTCTGAAAGTTTGGAGACGCAGTAACAAGTATCTGTGACTCAGAGGCTAACGCTGGCCACCCACGCTCAAATACTTGAATATTTCATCTCATTCAGGTCACACCATCCTCACTCACAGACTATAGCTATATATGAAGTATAATAACAGATTGATTCTTAGCAGATTACATTTAACTCCATGTTATTTTTGTCAGATTTAGAATATTTCCCTTCCCCAAAAACATTCCCTACAAATTTTATAATAATGTTTGAAAACATTAAGTAGATTATATATTGTAATATGTGAACAATGTGGTAAAATTGCAGAACTGGTGTGAAATGATAAACGTCTGATCTGCCATGGTCAGACATGCTTGATGCTAGAAGCTATGATTCTGCAGGCCTTGGTTTGGGAGAAGCAATTGACTTTTCTGCAGGAGCTGACGTTTTTATTTCTGCCTGTATCATTCATCCTGACACTGGAGGCAATCTGTTCTTCAGTCCGAATAACAGTCAAATACTCCACCAAGGCTATAACCACAACATCAAGATTAGGGGTCACCAAATGTAATAATCTAAAAATAATCCATTGAAAACCCTTAGATGGATCACTACTCTAAATATAAAAGAAAACATGTCTGCCTCAATTTTTAGGGTGGTTAAGGCCCTGGAGTTTTATTATGTTTTTGTGTCAAAAGAGTTTTGTAAGACAAAGAGTTCCAAAAATAATTTATGTAAGCGATACTGTATAATGATGAAAATGTATAAGATCATTTAGATTATGCAATATGAAATGTAATTGCTTTCTTAAATGTCATTAGTATTATTTATTTGCCTTAACTTTAGCATTTTATTTTGTGAATTCAAAGCTTTGGGTTTGAAAAGGGGGGGGGGAGCACATGTGATGCCACTTAGCAAAGTAGATTAAAACCTAGTGCAAAAAATAATAACACTAAACACTCATAATAATTAACGCATGGCAGACGCGTTTATTTATTCATGAAAAGTGATAATAGATAAATTACGTTGTTGAAGAATAGCAGCGATGCTTTTGTTTGCTTGAGTGTGTTTACTTCCTGAAAGGAAGTAATTTATGCTAGAAATGTTTATGCAATTTCTAACAATTCATAATAAACTATTGTTTTTGAGTGTGGTATTTTCAATGATTTGTGTAGGCTAATGGCTAATTTTGTTTTTGAAACAAGCGCACATCAATAGCTTGCTTTTTCTTGTTGACTAAGCAAGAACATTTCATACCCTAAAGCAATATACAGTTATTAGACAGTGAAATATAAGCAGCACACTCTGCTAATATGGTTTTTCAACAACGTGAGCTAGATCAGATTGCATTAAAAGCCAATGTTTTGTCCCCGGGCTATATTTGATAACATTGTCAAAATTGAGGATTAATGGAGGCTGGATTTTGAACCTTTTTGCGTCACCTTTTTTATATTCTCATATTGAACATTCACCTCTTCTTCATTTTTTAGTGTTTACAATATTAAGATTTATTCATAGTTTTACATGTTTTGTGTGATACACAGCAACATCCCATATACAGGCATTGTTTGCTGACTTACATTACTGAAAGTGACCAATTGAAACATTGTAAAATATCTATTGTTTTTACCTGCCAATTTAGTTGGCAAACAATGCCTAAAATGATTATATGTGACCCTATTTGTAGAAATAGCCAACAATTCATGGGATGATTCAAATATATTGATTTTTCTTTTATACCAAAAATCATTATAATAGTAATTAAAGATCATGTTCAATGAAGATATTTTGTAAATTTCCTACTGTAAATATATAAAAACTTTTTTTTGTGAGTGGATGCAGCAAAATCATGAACAAAAATGTCCGGAAACACGGCTACAAACTTAACTCACTGCTGCCCGCTCTTTGGGAATTACCCACTGAAGTTTGGTATCTATTTAAAGCTTGGAATTTCCATCTTCATCAACTCTTCACAATGTCATTACAGCAATAAGCCGACAGAGAGCGTTAAAACCTCTAAAGGACAACGTTAAGGGCGATTTTCTCAGTATTTTGAATTTTTCGCATGCACCAACAGGTTCCAGATTTTTAAATAGTTTGTATCTATTATTGTCCTATTCTAACAAACCATACATCACTGGAAAGCTTATATATTCAGCTTTCAGATGACCCTTGTGACTGGTTTTGTGGTCACATAAATCATAATCATCATTATGTTTTATATGGTATTGCCGTATTACTCATTCCTGTGGTGTCCCATCATAAACTCAACACAATGTTATTGCAATACTGTTGCACATAATGTTTTTTTTCAATGAGAAACTCTCATTGGGCTAATCGTCACATACAGCTGTGTTCACATCACCATAATATATTGACTCCGGTGCATGGGCATCTGTCATTCTGCCAACAGTACCTTCATGGGGTAAGCAGATGTTGGGTACTCAATGGATTTAGGTTGATTTAACACACCCATGGATGATGTTCCCTCTAATTTTTCTTCTTGTTGAGCAAAACCTCTTTTCTATTAGGCAGACGTTTTATCCACCTGAGCAGAAACACCCCATAGTCATGCTTTGTTTTTGATTGAAAAGTGTAAGACCTGATCATTGTTCTGAAAATGTTTGGTGCCTGTTAAGTTTTTGTCTACATAATCCATCCTTGTATGTTTTAATTCAGTAGACAAAAGGTAAAACGTGTGTACAAAGGTGACAAATGTATAAGTTTGGCAGATTTGTCTGTCCAAATGCAATGATAGGATGTTCTACTTGTGTGTCAAACTATGTATCGTCATACTGAACATATTTATTCAAATAAATATGAGCACCTAACATTTTACACATTTAGAACCTGAATTTAATGCTTAAACACTAAAAATCAGGACTGACACACTCATTATTCTTAATAGTTTCTCCTAAATCAGCAAGTTAGGATTTCCTCTGGTGTTTCACAAATATGAGTCCAGGTTTCTTCTACTGATCTTTCAAAATATCAATTCAGGAGACAATTCAATGTAGCTCTTTGATAGACTGGCCACCTTTGCAGGGCGATTCCCTGCCTGTGACTGGAGATATGCTCAATATGCTGGGATAGGTTGCAGCGTTTTATTGTGGGCTTCATAGTGGTTGAGTGACTAGAGCCTTAGGGTGTTCAAACCATTCAAACCCACAACACATCCACAAGTAGCAGGCACTTACAAAAACTAGGCAATGACGTATAAATCCATGAGCTTAAGGCAAGTTAGAAGGGAAGGGCATTAAAATTTAAAGTGGATATCATTCACTATACTTTTGTTCACTCATTTATACCCATTATCATTCAGCGTATATACATTCAATGTCTCTTAAGGTTAAAACATGAATGGTGCTTCCTCATTCATGCCCTATTCCATGTAAAAGTAATGCAAAAAGACAAAGTGCACTATATGAGTACCATGAGAAGATACAGTTTTCCAACTGAACGAGTGAATTGTAGATCACTGGACACTTTATATACAATGGTTGCAGCTGTCCTCATGTAACATTTTAACGATGAAATCAAAATGTAAAATTATAAATCCCCCTTAAAATAGCATCTCTTCTCTTGGCCTGAGGGCAGCGCTATGCTTATTGCCCAGTTGCCAGGCTTCCACCTTCCAACAATGTAATCAATTCCCAAAGGTCGGAATTAAGCCCCACCCTACTTTTTTTTCATTTCAAAAAGACGTTACACTCACATATACGCTTTAGGAGAAAACACAACTGCAACTTTTGTTTCATGCCGACCTTAAATCTAGCAGCAACGCATTGCATTTAAAGTGATAGTTCACCCAAAAATGAAAATCCTGTTACTCACCCTCTAGTCACTTCAAACCTGTATGACTTTCTTTCTTCTGCAGAACACAAAAAATATATTTTGAAGAATGTTGTTAACTGGCACCCATTCACTTCAATTGGTTTTGTGTCCATACAATAGAAGTGAATGGGTGCCACTGCTGTTTTGCAGAAGAACAAAACCTGTTTGAATGTGACCGAAAAGTATACAAGTAAAAGTATTAATAACAGTGAAATTGAAAGAGAATAAACAGAGAAAACACAAGCCTCTATCTTTTGAATTTATTTACTGCAAAAATCCATAGATAAGGTGACAGAAATTCATCAGTATCAACACGGTTACAAATAGCAGAGGTGGGTATCAGATCTACGTTTATCTATGAGCACCATGTGTCAAATGATGTCAATACACCTAAACACAACAGCACTGTTACAAATTTGTGACATAACATACAAATGTGGTGCATTTCTCTGCTATCTCTCAATGTTTTCTCATTGTTAAGATTCAAGGGTTTTTTCATTTCTTCTTGACAAGATACGTGTTGTATGTGATGCACCTCTGGGCTTTGACACAAATAAGACAGGTCTGATTTAAACCAGGAGTCACCTGTGAACTATAGATTTCATCCCTCTGCTTTAAATAAGGCTCTTGAGCCCAGATTGAACCAGGTTTGTAGTATCAAATTGCAACAGTTGTACATTATTGGAGACTTTTGAGTATCTTCTAAATAAGCTCTTTAACTATAGTCTCAGCCTCAGAACAAAATAACCATAACATCTGATGCATATAGCTCACAGAATGCATATTGCATACAGGTAAATTGTCCGATTCCACCAAGTAAAAACTTGAAAATGTAACCTGAAACTGTAACTATAAAAAAACATTTTATGAAAGTGTTATAAGACGAAAGGGGATAACAAATCTCAGAATGTCCCGACTGACTATTTAAAACAAAGTATTCCAGAGAGTCATGTACATTTACATTTATTCATTTATGTAGCAGATGCTTTTATCCAAAACAAATTACACTTAAGAAATACAACGAATAAGAAAAAAAGATTAAGATTTGATGGTTGATGTTGACATGATTTAACTGTATTGACATTGTCCAGTCGTCATCATTTAACGCTGCAATGTGTAATATTTATGGGGATCTATTAACTGAAATGCAATATAATATACATAACTATGTCTTCAGAGGTGTATAAAGATCTTAAATAATGGAACATTATGTTTTTATCACCTTACACTGTAAGACCATATACGTTGATTCAACTTAAAAAAGTTATGGAAACTCGTTCCCCTAAAAAGTTAATTTTGTCTTTTTGAACAAACAAGAGATTTTACGTTCAAGTACTTCACCTTTACATATATTTATATTGGAAAGTTTTAGTTATTTGAACTAACATAATCTTTTACAATAACTAAAATTGATCGGTGTAGGTAACTCAAAATACTAAATTGCAGAAACTTGCAACTTGCTTACTTTTTTATATGCACAATAAGCCACAACAAAAAATATATCTTACAAGGATTTATTTGAATTCACAAATTCAACATTTCTAAAAAAGTAACATGCATGAAATATCAACTTTCCTACTTGGCATTATATGCACCTTTGCTTTGCTTACTATAGGCACAATATTCAATTCAATTTTATTTATAGAATTATCGTAGCTTTTTCTATCCACATACAACTTTACATGGAATTCGCCTCACTAAAAAAAATGAATCATTGTTGTTAGTTTTACTCATTCTTGTTCACAGTACATAAAGAATGCAAGTAACTACTTTAACGTCAGTTAACTACAGTAGCCTATATTATTTATGTCGGCTTTAGTTAACAAGTGTTTGATTGATCAACTTAACATTGTTGAGTACAACGCAAAACCCTATATACCTATTGTTCAGTTTACTTAATATAAAAGTTAATTAAACACGACTGGTTTTTCAGATAAAGACTTGTTTATGAATCTGAATGTACCTGAATTCCTAAACTAAATTGTTAATTGTATTCAACATATTTGCATGGAACCACTTGACACTACTTTTTTATGTAAATCCAACAAACCTTTTTTTGAGTGCATGTTGTTTCTTAAGTATCCCAAAACGAACACAAAGAAGCAAACATTTGATGACATCTTTGTTCTGTTTCAGCCACCGTAGTGCTCCGAAAAGGAGGGGTGAGCGGTGAGCGGTGAGCGGTGGAGTGAGCCGTTGAATTGGTTACAATTCGCAATCAAATATCGCAAAAATCTCCACATTGCTCCTTTAAATGCTAGAATGGCAGAATATGCATTGGGTCAAATGTCATGAAAAGAGTGAGAACAAGAAGATATTTCTTCTTCTTAAATTAATATTTATAGGAAGTGTTTTGGCTTATGGTTGTTGTTGTTGTTTTGTTTAGTGCTCTCATTCGATTTAAAGTGTGTGATGATCTCTGCAGATCGAGTGGAAGTTGGAAGCTCATTCCACAACAGAAGAACTGAGCGAAAAGTTTTTCGAAAGCTACTTTGTACGCCGTTATAATGGAACCACAAGGCACCGCTCACGCACCGACTGCAGAGGACAGGAAGAAACAGACAAAAGACCTGTAGGAGTGTTTTGAAGTAGGAGGGTGCTGCAGCAGCAGTCATGAATGCCAACGTCAGAGCTTCTTATTTGATATGGGACTGGGGCTGTATGACCATGTGTATAACCTCTGTGGTTGGTTGAAGACCAGAACAATGAAAAACAATGCATTGGGTAGATTCCCAAGCTAGGTTGTCAGAATGCATCTTTTCCAAACCTCATGTGGGAGTTTTCGCATTTAACCTAGAGGCATAGCTCAGCCTACAAAACTTTCTGACGTAAACAGATAATTCTCCACAGGTTCAATGAAAGGAATCGACATCAGCAATAAACAAAAGCTACACAAACAGTGTTTCTCTGGTGGAATTTTAGTTTTCCCTGTTACATGGGGTTCAGATTGATGGATCTGAATTTCAGAGATGAGCTATAATGATGAATCTCTGCCCGGGGGAAAGAGTGACAGAATGAGAGAAAACTGACAAGCTGTTTGAGAGCATCATCATGTCGAGAGGACAAAAGCGTTTTATTTTTCATCGCTCAGTAGCCCAGCGGTTTGCGCAGGTTTATATCCTTCACTCTCTCATTCCCTCCGCTCTTCACCGTCTTGCTCTCTATTCAATGTCTCTCAAGCAAGCTTCCTGTTAAGATGGCAATCTCTCCGTCCCTCTCAACGTCCGCCTTATTAAAAATCCAATTCCCTGGCTTTTTGACATCCCTTCCTCTACATTTCCTCTTCTAACATTCGCAACAAAACTTTTGTTGTGTGCAAACATCCTGGCCAATCACTGCTTCATTTGCTATCTATTAACGCTCAATCTTCCCTCCATCTCCACCCTGGGGTAAATATGCACATATATTAGAATGCATTAGTTTATGTGTTGTAGACCTTGCACAGTTTATTTTTATGGTATGAGCTGCTGGCTGCCATCATATGCAGGAACCCTATCATTTATTGAGGGTGCTGATTTGGTGGGTCATGCGTGTTGAGGGCTGACGTGTAATCTGATGGCTATAGTTGCACTGCTTACATAACCGCTAGATTGCTGAGGATTTTTCTGGCTGAAATGAATCAATACAGCCTATTGAATCTCCTGGAGGACCCTGAATAGCATCCTCCATCTGACCAAACGAAGTGAATGATAGCATTCACTGTGACGCATGCATCTCGCCACACTGCACGTCCAATATAAACTGTAAAATGAATGAGGGAAACTGGAGGAAGGTCATTTTCCAATGACAGAAATAGCTTAAAAATGACACTTGGAAATCTTGACATGCGAACTGTGTTTTATATTAAACGGACACACTGAATGTAATTGCTGAGTAATTCATCGGATCTAAAGCAGCACCTCCCTCTCATTAGGCACCTGTCAGGCTCTCCACAGCTCCCACGGCTCCCACGCACAAGATGAACCACACGCGCTCACGTCTGAAGCTCTGAAACTACAGCGTGCTCGCTCGCCTCCCAATTCCGACATTACCATCAATTGGGGGAATTCTTTTTCCAGGCTGAAAAGAAGATTACTGCTCTTTCCTCTTTGACCTTCTCTGTGGACCAATAAACGTAAGTGAATAGCAAAATTACTACCTGCTTTTTGATGTTTTATGATTAGGAGGAAAATAAGTCTCACATTTGAAAAATGAATTGGCTGTAGACGTAGTATAATACGCATTGAAATATTACATTTGTGTAAATGTATTTGTATAACTATGTATATTCCTGAATGTATAGTTTAAAAACAAACTGACACAAGAGATCTATAGGTTAGCAAAACCATTTGGATTTGCATACAAATGTGTACATGTAACCACATTTACATTTAACCTTTATTATGCTTGACCTTTTGGAATTTGGTATGAATTATAGAATCCATGAGGAATTCTGTGAATACAGTAAGGGCAAGAACAGAGAGAGATCGCAATTCTTATAGGGTCCAGGAGTATCGGGAATATTTTAAGACATTATTTAGATGCAATGATTTAGCTTTCTGGCCATAGGTCTTTTTTTATAAATATGTTATTGTTTATCTGAGTTTTTTTTTAAATTTTGATCAGTGCAAAATAGTAGCAAATTCAATTTGGGTTTATTTGAGTTTTTTATTTAGTTAAATTACAGAAAAGGTAAAAATATCAGCAATTGGTATTTTGGTAGCCTGCTATTGAAAATGTATTTTGGAGGAACACGCAAATCCTAAATATAGGAAATAAGCAAAAAGATTTGCAAAAGATTTGGAACCCCATGCAGGGAAATGCTTGCAGATATCAGACAGCCAAAGAATCCCACAAAAACAAAAAAAGATGTGTAGAGACAGTCTGTATGATTCATCAACATTAGACAATAAAAAACAACAGGGCTTCACTCTTGTTAGGTGTTCCCCGTGAAGTTATTTCAGAGCTGCGCTGTGACTATTTGTGATGCAAAAAAAACAGCTTTAGGGCAAAATGCATGATAAATTATTTTAGAGCCTTTTAAAAAATCCAAATAACTACAGTCACAATACAAGAGAAGACGGGTGATATTTACTAATCATTCTGAGACGTCTGCTATCAGGTTTAAATGTGGCTAAAAACCATGTTGTGGGTATTAATCGACTGAATTCTATCTATTCTTACATCTGTCCCTTTGGCCTACATCCAGATAGTTGGTCTGCTGTGTTTGGGATTCTCATTCTGGGCCAGTCAGGTACATTTTGTTCATTACTCGTTTCGCAGTTTACCTCATTCCAAATAATAATAACAATTACTTTTAATTTCTGAATAAATGTAGATTACTAATACTAAATTAAGAATTACTAAATTACTTATGTTTGTTATGAGTAAGCAAGGTAGTGAGGTCATAGCAGGTAACTATGAAACGTTAAACAGATATAAAGCTGCCAAAGCAAGCATGAAGTATATAGGTATCATTCTGACCACGTATCATTGATTTTTGATCTCAGGCTGGTAGAACACCATCTCTACTCTTTTGCTTTCTTAAGATCTCTATCTACAAAGTGGTTGCAGGCAGTGTATTGAAAACACTTGATTGACATTTAGTTCTTATTAGTTTCTGAATACACACCCCGCAGAGATTCAATTTCAGGATGTGAAATGGGGGTTTGAAAAGTGTGACTTTGTATGTGTGCATGTGATGAAATAGCCCATGAGCCGAAGAAAGAGCCAAATTATAATGAAAATCCATTGCAAAATGAAATTTCTTCTCAGATGTAAAATAATTGCCCAAATCTCATAATACATGCTTTTTGTGCTCGAATAAATAAGCTACAATGATGTTTCGTAATCTTCATTTGATTTGTTGTGGACTGGAATTTTACAAGACCAATATGATATATGAATTTCTGTAAATTACATTAGCTAGCATGTTAAAAATATAGTTTGTAAACTATCGGTGCACTGTTAAAAAAATTCTGTAGACATTACAGTATTACTGGCAGCAGTATTTATCTCATTTATTGGCAACAGTTTGTTCAAAAATAAATGAACATTAAACATTAACAAGTCTTTATCTTTACTGAAAAATACTATAAAATAACAGCCTCATGCAAGCACTTCTGGGAACCAAACATTTAAAAAAAAACAGAAAAAGGTTGATGAGGATTTTTGGTTCCCAGAATGCTTTGCATGATAATGTTAATGTTTAATGTTCATTTATCTTCGAACAAACTGTTGCCAATAAATGAGATAAATATAAATCTACAGTAAGTTACTTGCAAACTGCTTCATAACTACAGCAACATTGTTTTACAGTTACACGACCCATTCAACAAATTGTTTATGTAATAAAATGAATATACCAAAAAATTCAACAAATAGTTTATTTAAAACAATTATTGTACAATAAAATATTACTATAAATTAACATTAATATACATTCAATAAAATATAAATAGTTATTATTTTTTAATATAATAATAATTATTATTAGTCACTAGCTAGACCGAAGTTAACTGCGCGTGCGTTCGATGAAACCGTATAGAATTGTAAAATATATTGTGCTTAACACCTCTCAGACTCCAACTAATTGGACGAAATTGAGAACTACAGAAATTGAGACGATTATACGTCCTCTGGTTCTAAAGGTGAAGGACAAGTGTCTGTTTGATGCACTTGAAACTCATTTGAGAAGAGTACATCATTATTGATTGACGCCATTCAGTTAGACGGCCTGTAATGATCTTGTGTTGGTGCCCATAAAGATTTTAGTGCCCAGAAGCATTTCATCTGTTGACTTCCATCTAAACCAAGATCAGATGAGATGTGTAGGCAGCCCAGGTGGTCCTTTGTGTACAAACATTCTCAATATGGTTTTATTTACAGGTGGTAGAGGCAGTCCCACTTGCCTGAGCCTGGTTTTGTGTTCCTTTGTTTTCGTGACCAAGACAATTTTGAGAGGAACGAGATGTATCTTGAATAGTATTAAAGAGAATGTCAATGCTACTAGTCTGCCTCTTGCTTTGAGTGCCGTGCCCAGTCTAAAGCCCAGAAGGCTTTTTGGCACAATGAGTGCTAAAAGTTTGAGTAGGACAGATCTTCAGTCATTCTGCAGCTGGCAGTGCATTCTTATATCTCTCTCCAATAGTCTGGTGTTTGCTTTTTGAAGCAGAGATTAAGTAAAGGCATATAAATGCTTGAGACAGTTGCATAATATTAAATAACTTCAAGGCAAAATTCTTTAAAATTGCACTAGTGTTTCTAGTGCTTGACTGGTGAAACTAAGGTCATAGGTTTGATTTCCAGGGAACACACATGCTGGTTAAAATCTAAATTGAATGCAATATTAGTCAATTTGGATAAAAGTGGAAATCCAAATGCATAAAAGGTTTTTTAAGGCATTCTTGACTGAAATGCCAACTTGCAAACAGTTGCATCAGAAAAATACTGAGTTGAACTTAATGGGTGAATATGTTTTCTTTTTTCAATAATGTTTAACAGCTAATGCAAACATTGGAATCCTCATTTAGTTCAGCCTCTTCTGAAATAAATCGAAACAAACCATGTCTCAGAATACCATGCTTTCATCACTAACAGATAAAACTAATTTATTTCTCAAACTTCCACTAATCCGCTAGTGTTTTCTATGCAACCGTATACTTGTTTTTGTTTTGTAATCCAAGAAATTAAACTGGGAGCATGTGTCAAGACTGATAATACCACACCGGCAACAAAAACAGTGATGAATCCGCCACAACATATTATTGCACAAAGATGAAACAAAGCAAGTCATTTGGGAGAGAAGTGAGAGATCTTCAGATGCACAAAAATCTTTATTCACTGAGACTCTTCACAATTACCTTTAGTCTTATGAGATTGAGCAGGAGAACTGTCATCCAACAAGCGACCCAGGCTGGGATTTGAGCCATGTCAAGTATGCAAACACTTTCAATAAAATGTAAATCAAGAATGTGTGAGATACACAGTGCCAATTTTCAGTGCACATTTTTTTTAGTAGAGTTACCTTCACCTATAAAGGTTTCTATAGACCACTTTCCGGTTAAATTTTTTTAACACTACACAAAAGTTTTAACAGAATACAATCAACCGGACATTTACAACCGAATCAAAATGTTAAGCTAATATCATTAGGATTTAATTATATATGTAAGATTTAAAACTTCAATTAAAATATGGAATCAGGAGTGTTTACGTCATAAGTGGTCTATAGACCAATAAGTAAACAAAACCGGCCCACTTCCTGTTATTTGTTCATATATCAAATGAATTCAAAGATGTTTGTTTAACATTTCATTTCAAGTGTAATTTTTTAAATTGGTTGTATATTTTGGTCAATACAACCTTTACTATACAGACCGTGTGTGTATATACATTTATATATTTATAATCTGATGTCAGGGGAAGTCGTACATATTTTACAGGGTGGCTAAGCAACCCTTTACCCAACCCCAAACCCTAAAATCACAGATGCAAAGGCTAATTTTGCTAAAACTAACGCATTTTACGAGGTGGCAAAGCAACCATAAAGGCTCACCCTAACTCCACCCCTAAACCTAACGTCACAGTCAAATCATAATAGAATAAAATGTACAAATGAGCCACCTTATAAAAGAGGTATGAATTCCCATCAGATTGCATTGATATGAAAGATACTGTGTATTAAAATACATTAGATTGAAAGTAGTAACACAAAAAAGTTGTGCAAAGTAACACAAAACAAAGGGGGAATTTGTGTCCATGAACACGAATCAATACATATGTCAAGAATTTCCGTGAGACTGTTGGCAAAAAAGTCTATATGGAGTATGTATTATTATTGTTATTATGTACTTTACTCTAATATTACTGTCCAAGTGTGACCTCCCAACATCTCACGAGCATTTGTAACTTTTATTAGATGGCTAATTCGTATGAATTCGTACGCTTTTATTTGTATGTTTTAATACGATTGGCTTTCGTGCCAGTGATGCTAGGTTTAGAGGTGGGGTTTGGGGAGGGGCTTCAGAATTGCTTTATTCTAATGATCGCATACGTTTTTCACATCATACAAATTCAGACAAATTATCCACCTCGTAAAATACGTACAAATACGTGAACTATGCTATTTTTGTGTATTGATGCAATATCAAGGTTTGTTTATAGTGCCCACAAACATTGTAATTTTAAAAATATCATTTAAAAACAGACTACTATAAGTGGTTAAACAGCCTGAATTGAACAGTCTCATTCAGCCGTGTAAAGTGAGAAGCGTAATTGGCAAGAGAAAATAGCTGGGATCGTGTTTATGTGATCAAACTGACTAGCACAGTTTGGCATTGATAAAGACAGGGTTTCAAATAGAGCACTTCTGCTTTGGAACATTCTGTCTACGCTTCCACCGCACTGTGCAAAATGAATCATCAAAGTTCTGCAGAGCGTATTAACTGACACGGTGGCGCTACCGTCTCTTAGTGCTATCAGTATCTCACCACCACTCCAGATTACAGCTCCGTAAGGACTGACATAAATAGTAAACATTATAGTACGCTTTCATCCAGCCTGGCATGCATAAACATTAATCCTATGCCCCAAAACAGAAACCTTAAAAAGTGATAAGCACCTTTCAGGAAATGTGCAGACTGCATGCTTAAAAAGGTACCATGTAATTCAGAAGATCTTCTATATGAGGTGGTATATTTGGAGCAAGGGGAAAGCAAAAGAGGGACGCCTCTGGTGGATGGCATACATTGACATGATTTTTGGCGATAAGATGGGGACAGCCAGTGTTCCTGTCACTTTGGTGCCGTAGAGCTTGGCACTAGCAATGCCATGACCATGGGTTCGACATCGGTAGCATTTGCCAAATACATACATAAGTTTGTGTCAAAACAAATTGAAATCATATGACTCAGTGGGTGAGACTGTCAGTTCCGTTTAATGTAATTCTAAGAAAGCTCATACTTTTGTTTATTCTATTATAACAGGTCACAGCTGTAAACATCATGGACCCCATCAACTGTTCCACCGTGGACCTCTCTGATGATCTGGACAGTAGGATGAACCCCAGTAAGATTTTCCTCTCCCTCACTCTCTCATTTTTAGCGGTGGTCACCACAACCATTAACTCCATGGTCATCACTGCCATCCTGATCACCCGGAAGCTACATCAACCTGCCAACTACCTCATCTGCTCTCTCGCTGTGACAGACCTTCTGGTTGCCGTTCTTGTTATGCCAGTCAGCATTGTGTACATCGCCGAAGAGACGTGGGTTCTTGGTCCCATCGTGTGTCACCTGTGGCTGGGTGTTGATGTTACATGCTGCACCTGCTCGATTTTACACCTGGCTGCTATTGCTCTCGATCGATACCGTGCCATCACCGACGCAGTGGCTTATTCCCAAAAACGCACGTGTAAGCGAGCAATCGTGACCATTTTTGCTTTGTGGGCACTATCTGTGCTGGTGTCTCTGCCACCTTTAGTGTGGAGGAAATTCCCCCAGGTGGAACTAAAGGACGGGAAAAGGGAAGTCATGGACTGCTTGATAGAACACGATCACGTGGCATTCACAGTCTATTCCACATTTGGAGCGTTTTACATTCCACTGACCCTCATCCTGGTGCTTTACTACAAGATATACAAGGCAGCAGAGACGCTACGCAACCGTCGAGGGAGCAGCCGATTGGTCAAACAGACAGTGAGCAGCATGATGCTTTCTGGATTGAGTTCTGATAAAGAAATGTCTCTCAGTCCAGACACATTCAGCCCAATTGAGAAGTCATTTTCAGACCCATCGACGGATGGGGAAAGAGTTCGCAGCACTTCCTCATCAGGAAATCTCATCAGGGTGCGCAGAACCCCGGGGGCCAGAGAGAGACGGGCAGCTTTAACATTAGGACTTATTCTCGGAGCATTCGTGGTGTGTTGGTTACCCTTCTTCCTGAAAGAGGTGATTGTAAATATCTGTGTGACGTGCAGCACCTCCGCTGTGCTTGCAGATGTGCTCACCTGGCTCGGGTATCTCAACTCACTTATTAATCCACTGATATACACCATCTTCAATGAGGATTTTAAGAAAGCTTTCAAAAAACTGTTGCCTCTCTGTTGTAGAAATATCCTGTGAAATTATTGGAACATTTTAAAACAAGACTTGTGCTTATTTATGGTGAACAATACTTAAATTGTAATTGACAATTGAACCTGTAGGAATCCAGACTCATTTGTGTCTAAAGGGGACCTAAAATGGGAGGTTATAAAACACCAAATGAATCACATGGAAAACAATAATGAGATTATCTTTGAAATACAATGGCTACTATTTTAAGGTTTACAGACAGATATGACATACAGTACGTTTTTGTAACTTGTTTTATGTGTATTCAAGGAATTTGGTAATACAGGAAAAACAGGTCAGGTTAATAAAACATTAATGTCGATAGTCCACTTTAGCTATTTAAAAAATTAACAAAAAGTAACTTTGCAACTTCTTGTCTAGGCTACTACCAGTCAGAAGTGTGTACTGCTTAATATCTGCTAACACTTATGATTTTACAGACCATAAGTAACTTTGCAACTACATGTCAACATATTCTCCCAACCCTAACCTAACAGTAGTTATTGTATGAAATGCAAATTATTGAGTAAGATGACATACAGTTGCAATGTTACTTACAGTCAGTGCAATGTAAGTAAATTATCAAAATAAAGTGTAACCCAATTTTAAATGGGTTGAAACAAAAAGTAAACTAAAAAAATTGAGGACACAATTGTATTTTTGTAATTGTAAATTGTACAATGTCAACCAGACCACAATTTTGATGTTACCACCAAGGCAACTTGCAATACAAAGCTCACACAATGACCTGACCTAACACGTTTAATACATATCACTTAAGTCAAGGATAAAGCTTTAAAAGGACCTTTTCAAATCATCACCAGTGTCTAAAACACTGGTGCAACTGTGGGTTTCTAAGGGTTAATTTTATACGATTACTGTCTGCAAGAATAACACACTTGATTTTAGAGATGGAAACATTGTAGATTTCTGGTGTTTATATAATGCCTGTGAATATTTTGATACCTGGTATGTGGATGCTTTTTGTTGAAGAACCTCATGAGGCATTTTTATAGCTATCAATATTGTACATTGTGAATCAATACCAGTCAAGCTTATATGCTATTTTGTTGACTTGCCATTCTATACATTAAATTATGTAGAGTCAGTCATAATTCAGATTTTTTTACATGACAACTTAAATTCTTTGTAACCATTTGGGTTCCACCACATATTGCCACAGTTGTTTATTAAACATGCATTTTCGATGAAAGACTGCCCCCTGATGGATAAAAATATCATTTTATTTACACACCCGAAAGCAATTACAACTAATTTACAATTCATAAACATTTAAAAACCAGACAAGACTTTTAAAACAAGCACACTTGAAATAAAGTCATTAGCATCTTGCTCACACAAACTCTCTTTCATTTTGAGAAGCGGTTTTATTTCGACCCTGACCGGAGCCTCTTCCACTGCGGCAGGAGCTGCAGAGAAGTCCGCCGCCAATCAACATGAGAACCGCCGCCCCCCAGCAGATGAAGATAGCTGCTCCCAACTCCCTCTTCTGAGCCTGGGCTACTAGAGGATTGTAGAAATCTCCAATGACCCTATGGGCGGTCCAACTAGACGGCACCAAACCCAAGACACCGGCAGCAATGAAGAAAGCTCCTCCTGCTTTGGCAACCCGAGCTTTCGCAAAACTGTCTCCCAAGCAGTTAGTACATTTACCACCTGCAAAACTGGCAAATATGGCTACTAAACCAACTAGGGCAGCAATGATGAGGAGAGCTCGAGAGGCCTGTAGGTCTTGGGAAAGAGCCAGCATGGAGTCATACACTTTACACTGCATTTGACCAGTGCTCTGCACCACACAGTTCATCCACAGTCCCTCCCACATAGTCTGCGCGGTCACGATGTTGTTTCCAATAAAAGCGGTTACACGCCATAGTGGGAGTGCACAGGCTACGATGATGCCCAACCAGCCAAGAATGCCCAGTACGGTGCCAAGCAACTGCAGCCCCGTAGACATGACTACAAAGAAAGGGGATTTAAATAAATGATATAAAGAAAAGTGCTTATAGTAAATTAATACTGAACTTTCCACAGCATTCACGTGGTTTAACACTACACTGATTCGAAGGTAAAAGCATAGAAGTGGAAAAACACAAATCTAAAACAAATCTACTTTCTAATAGCTTCTAAAACACTACTTACTTTGCGACAACCAACACTGCAGACAAACGTGCTGTAAATTGTATGCACACTATCAAATCATTTGAGTTTAAAATGATCTTCAAGGCTAAACTATACTGTGCTTTCAAGAGATTTTCAACAAAACGTATAGGCTACCGTGTGCTTTTATGAAATTTTTAACAAGACGTTGCAATTGGCTAATACTGGACGGTATACCCTTCGCTTCATCAGACTGGTAATGAGTCTTCATTGATTGGCTAATTGACAATCAATTTACTTAAGAGATTTGTAGTTCTAACTGGGCAATGATTACGATTAAATTACGTCGTGTTATTATTATCTACTTATTCTAACTAAATTAAATAATAATAAAAATAATAATAATATTATAGGCCTATATAACAATAACAATAATTAAAATAACAATAATACAAATTGAAAACAAATATAAATATAATAAATATAAATACAATATAAAGGCTACTTGTTTAACACGTGGGGGCAAAACTTCATTTATAAAGGAGACAATTAAAGTTATTTTGACAAGTTATTTGTTTTGGGGGTGTTCATCGCTGAAAATTACATTCCTGTCTGACCAATCAAAAGCTTAGTGTGATGGACCATAGGGACAAGTGTTTGATTGAAGGGACCAGTATCCAATCACAAGAGAGATCACCCGTCCTCAGCGTATCATTGACAGCAAAATCCGCAAATAACCTTTTATGGGCGGTCCTTGGTTTTATCGTAACATTTCGGTCTCTGTTGTACGCGCTGGGTTAGACAAGCAGTATGGCGGAAGAAGAAAGTGAATTGGAGTTAAACACGTTTAGGAAAGAACTGGACAGTTTGTTAAAGAGTACTGCAACGGATGAACGCGGACTCCAGAGCAAGACCTATTGTGAAAGATTTTGCGAGGTAAGGCGACTGGTCGGACTAAAGCGACTGTGAGGTGTTAACAGTAAGCAAACTGAGGTATGCTAGTCAGTGTTAGCACATTCCCCTCCCCCAGTATACAACTACAGTCAGCCAAACATCACGTTCCCTTTAATCACAGTGACTACGAGTCTTTTCCTAACGCCGCGAGATCAGATTTTAAAAGGGCAAAACTGTATTTCTGCTCAAGATTGGGAATGGCCATTGGTAACGTTACTTTGTTTGAATTAGCTCCATTAGCCTGCTAATCGGCTAACTGTTAGCCTTCCCTCGAAACATTCCAAAACAAGCAGTCTGCGACAGATGTGCTTTTGTACACTTACAAATACCTTTATATGCTGCTGGTTAAATAAAAAACCTTTAAATTCCGTCTGGGAAGTTATTGCACGGGTGTAAGTTACTGAGTTAAATGGTGTGTCAAGTAACTCGATGCAGTGGATTACTGTTAGTGTTAGCAAGTCTTGATTTTTTTATTAACCATTGTCCTCAAAAGGATTTCAGTCTCTAACAAAAGTCTTAACGGACACTGAAATGGCTTAATTTTTGTTCCTTAAATGATTACCGGAATCTTATCATTCAGATTTAAAATATAAACTTTTCTATTGTTCCACCAAAGTTGTTAATGTTGTCTAAGTTCTGGAGTTAGTTTCGTTTCCTGTCATGAAATGACAACTATTACCAACTATGTTTAGGATGTTGAATCTTTTGACAGTCTTGTAAAGCAATGACAGTAATATATTGTGTCTCTTTTCCCCTAATTTAACCTTTACATATTTTTATCTTCATCTTTTAGCTGGTTGTGGAGCAGACAGGACAATGGCAGGTGCCTCTTCCACAGCTCCAGGTGTTGCGGAGTGCCCTGTGCTCTTTTGTACAGAGTGTGGAATCTTTTCCCCCAGAATGTGAGCATGTGCGATACACGCTTAGTAGCCTGGCTCTGTGAGTATGCAACTACTGAAGTAGCCTTGGAATCTTAAAGGTGCTGTAAGTGTTTTTTAAGAAATACATTGGTGCACATTTGTGCACCTTTCTTTGTGAGAACTCTTGGCTTTGTAAACAGCAGAATGGTGTTGGGCTCATCATGTTTTTGGTTTTAAGAACCCTTTCTGCTTTTTACATGCTTGGGTTTGAAGATGCCGGGTTAGCTGGCATGCATGTGGAAAACAGGATTTTAAAGAGAAGGCTTGGGGTTAGAGGCAAAATATTTTAGTTTAATGTTCTAACCTTCAAAGCATTTCTATTATACGTCACACCAAATGTAAACGATACAAAACATGTGATTTGTCTTTGAGGTTGAATGCAAACATTTTATGTAATGTTGAATAATAACTTAACCTTTGTGTTAGGAATTACAATAAAGTGTAATTCCATGGAAATTAGATTGATATGAAGTTGGATGTCTGATGCAATTTTTTGCACCATTTGCACTTACAGCACCATTACAACCTGTTGCAATAATGGAATGTAGATAATATGGAGTCACCTCCTTTTTTTAAATTTGCAGGAGTGTCTTTGAACTGCTGTTGTTTTTTGGAAGTGATGAATTCCTGGAGCATCCTTTAAAAGACATTTTAGACTCATTTCAGGTAACTGTTTCTTAAAACCTAATATTCTTGGGGTACTTACACTTACATTTATTCATTTGGCAGACGCTTTTATCCAAAAGTGTTTACTTATGTGTATACTTATGTTAAGTTACACATTGTTTTAACATTTATTTTATTTTCACAAAACAAGGACTGCTACACAAGCCTGGTGAGGCACCAGAATGTTTACATGCTGCAGGTTAGGCATATTATTAAAGATGGAGGTCCTTGGGCAAACCCTGTACTTCAGGCTATTCTCAAGAATTCAGAACTACCACAAGAGGATGGTCAGTCTACTAGGATTTTGTTCAAAATCAGCTTAAGTGTATTTGTATTCCCTGTTCTGTTTATATTATGATTATATTACCAATTGTGTTCTTTGCAGTGGGTAACTGGTTAAAGTTGAAATCTATTTTTTGCTTCAGTCTGATTTGTCTTTCTGCTGTTTTGGTTACCAGCGGACAGATATCTAAGCTCAGAAGTATCTATTTTCTTTGAGCTACGTGTACGTTACCTAGTAGCCTGTGAGAAACTTCCGGAGGCCATTGCACTGTCGAAGAGATGCAGCCAGCACTCTGTAGTAGGGAGGCATCTCTACTTCACGCAAGCCTACCTCACTTGCCTTTGGAGAGCTTCTTTCCATGAATGCTTTTATAAGGAGGTGAGTGAAAGACTGTTTGTTTTTGTAACTGAAATCGAAAATTGAAAATCACACAGCCCAGTGCATTTTTGCAAAATTTACTCTTACATGGTGTTTGTGTGTGCTTTTGGTTTTTATACGGTGGGGACGTAAACCTGAATACACACCAACCCGTGGGGACTCGTGTCACCGTGGGGACCAAAATTGAAGTCCCCATGGGTACAAAAGCGTATAACTTGTAAATAAAGATAATTTTTGAAAATCTAAAAATGTTTTCTATGATCTTTAGGGTTAGGGGTAGGGAATAGAATATACAGTTTGTACGGTATAAACATCATTACGCCTATGGAAAACCCCAACAGGGATAGAAAAACCAATATGTGTGTGTGCGTGCGTGTGTGTAAAATCAACCAATAATATTAAAAATCCCCTCAACAGTGTCATAGAGCAAGCAGTTTGAATTTTCTGCGCAATGTGACGTAACACATTGCTTTGGCCCTGCCCACATCTGCTGACAGAATCTAGCGTGTTAGCGTTGTACACTGTCTGCCATTGTCTCCATGCCGGAGCAGCAATCTGCCCTGCTCACTGTAGCAGTTTTATAAGGTTTGCACCAAAGCAGAAATTTCTTATAGCTCTGGTCATATGCTGCTTTCACATGCCATGTTGTTAGTTTTTTCATAACTACTTTTAAGCAATATAGAAATTGTACAACTGTAAAAAGTAAACTCGGTGGCTGTTAAAGAAGCTTTAACTGCAGTTCACAGTCCTGTGTCGCAGCTGGGAATGTTCAAAGTGTTACTGCGTTTTTGTTTATACATGGGTACTAGGGCTGGGCGATTAAACAAATCGCAATTGCGATTTGAGACATTGTGATTTGCTGCCCAGCCCGCCTTGCAAGGCAGTCTTACTAACCAATTGAGTGAGCGTACATCCGTTCTGCCCAATCAGCAAAACAACAGTAAGAATAATGCCCAAAACACATTATAACTGTAATGGTTTCTAGGGGTGTAACGGTACATGTATTCGTACCGAACCTTCGCGAAATGTCACGGAGAAAGATCCAAATGGAAGTGATCATTCCTATGCACTACTTCCTCGACTTAATTTCTTCATTATTTTCAGCTGGTGTGTTCCTGTGACAACGCAGCATGGTGTCCGTCAGCAGATGTCGCTGTTTTAATGGCATAACGTAAGCATAAAGCATAACTGCTGCACAAAAGCATAAATTATATATTTTAAAAGATTTTTATATATATATATATATATATATATATATATATATATTACTGTTTATATATTATATGGCATATTTTAAAAACTTTAAAATATAAAATGTATGCTTTTTGCAGCAGTTATGCTTTATGCTTACATTATGCCATTAAAACAGCAACATCTGCTGATGGACACCATGCTGCATTGTCACAGGAACATGCCAGCTGAAAATAATAAAGAAATTAAGTAGAGGGAGTAGGGCATGGGAATGATCACTTCCATTTAGAACTTTCTCTGTGATGGTTTGGTTCGGTACACGTACCGTTACACCCCTAATGGTTTCTATTGTTTTTTCAGCAGGGTAACAATACTCACACTATTGACAGTATTGAGCTGAAGCTTAACTTTGAAAAATTCAATCGCTAATCAAATTGCGATTGCAATATCTGTCAAAATAATTGCAATTTGATATTTTACCAAGTCGCACAGCCCTAATGGGTACCATTTCAAAATTATATTAGCGTAGTGTCATAAAGTAGCAAAGAGTGCCTTTTTTGGATGGTACCTGTAATTTTTGATAAGCATGAGCATATGTCACAACTTTTTTCTTTTGTCTAAAGATGGCCAATATTGATGGGAAAGATGCAGTAGAGATACTCTGCATGATGGAGAATGAGGAGAAGGAAGACATGGTTTTGACACTGAGTAAAGGCTTCCTCTCTCAGCAGCTTCAGAATGGAGACATGTACTATCTTTGGTAGGTGTCACATTTATTGATACAAACAATGCACAGGTTTGCAACAACAAACCTAAGCTAAGGAATTTTGCAGATTTTTCTGATTTATCATCACTGTATGTTTTTACATTAAGGGATTTGGTCTTCATTTGGAGCAAACTGTACCTGCGAGTGAACCAGTTCAAGCAGGGCTTTCTGGAGGAATGCAAACAAATGATTCTGTCAGCTACCAACATAAAAGCAGTTTTTCCATTTATGAAAGTGATTTTGGAAGAGGTAAGATGATATATTTTAATATACCCATTGACCTATAAAATTGGTGTCATTGTGATAAAACTTGTGATTTTATGCTTTCAGCTGGGAAAAGATGGCCTGAGGTTTTGTGTGGAGCTTTGTGCTCGATCCTTGCAGACAGACATGAAGAATGATCCAGTCACCAAGTCCATCCTCTACAAAACTTTTGCATACCTTCTCCCTAATGACCTTGAGATCTGTAGAGCTTGTGCACTGCTGGTGTTCTTCCTGGAGCGAACAGTTGAGTCGTACCGGACTGTAGTTCTCCTATACACACACCCCGATCAAGAGTACCATGCAGACACCAGTCCTGTGGGGAACAATGTACGCTATGAAGTTCTCCAGATCCTTAAGAAAGGACTGTTATTTGATCCCGAGTTCTGGAGTCTTCTTAACATCGAAACGCACTGTCTGAAGCTAATGAGTGATAAGGTTGCTAAAGCCACATTGTGCGAAATCATGCAAAAAGACAAATGGGCACAAAGCTACTGTATGAAGGGCCTTTGTCACTGTCACACTGACGACACAGCAAGGACTATGAGTCATGTAGATAAGCCTACCAACAGAAATGACCAGGAAGTGGAGCTGGTCGAAACACTGGTTACTCCTGCCTCAGGTGAAACATCCTCAAAGCCTTCAGGCAAGAAGCGTGGAAGGAAACCAGGGTCAAAACTTGTGAAAGATCCAGATTCCTGTCCAGTGCGCCATTCATTAAGGCAAATCGACGTGGCCAAAATTCATTCCAGGCAGCCAAATAGCAGGCATCAGAGATTCCTGGCCCGACAAGCAGAGGGCACAAGTCTGAAACACAGGGGTAGGAAACCACAGTGGCTTTTGGAGGAGTTGGCTGCTCAGGCGGAAAACAGTGTGCCCCAACAAGGCAAGAAACGAGGAAGGAAACCAAAGCAGTCAGATGTTTTGAAGGAGATTTTAGTTGATGCACCAGTCAATGAAATCCCATTGAAATTTTCTTACCCTGATAATGAAGTTGAGCTCTCTTCTGATATCACTGCCTCACTGTTTTCCACAGAGACCCCTCATGGGACTGAGAGCAGCACTGACAAAACCAAAACTGCATCTCAAGAGATTGCAAAATCTAAGAGTAGTAGTTGTCTTCCTAAGTTGTTATCAGTAGAAACTTTGGGATGTAACAAGAAAGACTGTGGAGTCGGAGAGGAAATAGTTTTCAATGAGCAAGGCCTTTCTATCATTCAAAAATTCCATACATATTCTAGATTGACTGAATTAAAAGAACTAATAGTTGAAATGTTACCCAGAGATCAAGAAGTTGAGCAGGAGGCTAATGATTTTGAGAAAGAAAGACTGGTGAAGTCCACTGAGCAGGAGGGAGAACCTACTGAGATCCCTAAAGGTACCACACATGTTAAAAGTGTTATGGAGATTGATGCTACGCAAATCCCAGCTATGAAATTAGAGACTTCTACACCTGTTGAAGCTTCTTCTGGACCAACTGAAGAATTAATTGTAGAGCCAAAAACTGGTCCTGATGTATTAAGTCCTCAAACTGTAGACACCAAATGCCCAGACAACTCTGTTAGCCCTCTAGAAAATATTAGTGTTGATCTTCCACCAGAAGTGACTATTCTCAGCACACCCGATTCCACTCATGTACTTGACAGTATGCCAGAGAACATAAGAACTGAGAGAATGAAAACTGAAGATGCTCCTGCAGTTTTCACTGAAGTGACAAGTGTCCCCAGTGATGCAGTGGCTGCTTTGAGTGAAACTGAGGTTCCTGCTTCCTGCGAAATTGTACGCAAGGATACCACAACGTCTGAGGTGCCAGCGGGGCCACAATCACCTGCGGATACGCATGCAGATGTTGATAATCGAGTGCCTGACATCATCTCAACAAGTGTTGGCAGTCAGCAGCTTTCGTCTAAATGCAGCCTTTGCCATAAAGAAACCAAATACCAGTACATTCTGCGGCATGCAATGTGGCATTATCGCACTGACAGAAAGTGTATGTTCTGTCACAAACACTACACTCATGGACGTAGCCCATCAGTCCATTTTAAACTGCACATTCAGGAACTGAAAAAATCCAATGGGCGATTCAAAGAAAATATTTGCAAGAGTGTTACTGAGCTACCTGAGACAGCCAAGCAAAAACTGCTTAAACGTATGAATCGTTCAGTGCAGAATAAGTTTAGAAACATTAAAATGAGGTTGAACAGTAGTTTAAACATTGCAGATTTGCACAAGCAAGGGCACGGTTCAGAGTCTCAAGTAAGATTGCGAACAAGGTTGGCTAAGAATTTAGAAGCCACAAATACATTGGAAGAAGAAGAAGAGGAGAAGGTTTGCAGGAAGAAACGTCGATTAAGGAGAGTTTTGGCACGGAAAGCTCAATCAACAGATGAGAACAAGAAGTTTTTCAGAATGAGACTAGCAAGGAAGAGAGCAAAGACTATGCAGGCTTCAGAGGAAGACAATTCCAATACCACAGGCAACTCTGCTAACAGGTTAAATGGAATGGTCAGGAAAAGGAAAGTTAGAAAGGTGAAAAAAGAGGAAGATAGTTCAGATGAAAAGACTCCGACATCATTAACACAGGACAACAGCCAGCAGAAAACTGAGTTTATTGAACAGGCAGATAAAAATGCACTGGCTGATGTTGTCAAGACTAAAATAGAAAATGTAGAAGTAACTGACCTTAATCACAAAGACGTAATCGAGTCAGAAATGAAAGGAAATGATTCAACTATGCTAAACTCTGTGCTTGCAAAGATGCTTCCACAAAGTGACCATAAAGAGGATGTAGTAGTTGTAAAGAAAAGGAAGTTAAGTCCAAAAGATGTTTCTGAAAAGCAAGATCACAAAGAGAATGCTTCAGCAGCTAAGGAAATCAATACGATAGGGCAGAAAAATGGGACTCCGACTAAGCCTAAACAACGTTCCACATTATTTCAAGGAAAGAGAACGGGAGCATCTACTGAAGTCAGATGCCCTGTAGAGATTTGTACCTTTAGTGCGAAGTCAATCCTCGTCCTTTCCCATGTGCTTTCACACCATCACGGTGACAAGAAAGCACTTGTATTTTTTTTTAATTTCGGAAAGGAAAAATGTCTTTTCTGTAGCAGAAAAGTATGTAACGCCCAGCATTTTTTTGACCATGTGATATGCCACCGAGGTGAACTGAAGCACCCATGCTACCATCATGGCTGCAAGGAAAGGTTCCAAACACGCGTTGAGCTCAGCGATCACATGCTAGGCCATTATCCATTGAGAGCAGTCTGCTGCTTTCCTGGTTGTTCTATGCAAGTTGATAGTATTCTTAATCTGTATAAACATGAAAGAACACATTATAGACTCGATGCGAATTTAGAACAAACTGCACTCAATACTCTTCTGGGTCTGGATGGTACGGAACACAATCCGGAGTTAGCGACAGAGTCTTCAAAAGGTCAATTATTGCAAGACACGGTAAAGCACAAGGGTCCTGCAAATCAAGATGATGATGTTAAACCTTTGGTCCTAAATAAGGGTTCTGTAAACTACAGTAGCAACAACCATAGCCTTATTAATGGACATAGCGAGAGTGACGAAGTTCCAGCCAAACCTTCCAATACAGCCACTAAGAAGCAGGAACCACCAGTGTCAGGAAAACCCGCCACTAAACGATTCATTCGGCCTCCTCCCTCAGCGTATCTGGATGAGTCTTACCTTAGCATGCCAAAGCGCTGGAAGGAACCCCAGGTGGGCTCAAAGTTATTGGGTGCTGTGTCAAGTGGACTCACAAATGCCAACAGGCAGCGTTGCTCTCGATGTTTCGAGTCTTTCAGCAGTGAGGAGCTCCAAATGCACAAGGATAAATGCACATCCCTATTTGGCTTCGATTCAGATGATGAAAGTAAGTAGTTGTTAAATTCAAGTTAGCCATTGGTAGTAACAGCAAGGCCACAATTGAAATTTTTATGTTTTCATTTTTGTTTTCATAGGTGCTTCATGAAGTGGGAGAAACATGGCATTTTTACAGAGAAGACACTAGAAGAAGAACGCTGCTGTAGGCAATCAGGAGTTCTTTCATGTTTGCTTCCGTCATGTGAGACTATGGCAAACTACGTAGGAAAGAAACTCTTCACTGTAGTCCAGTATGATTTGCTGCTTGTTTCAGAGCGAAGGTTGAGGTCTGCTTTCTCATTGTGAAAGATCTACTTCATTTAGAATCAAAACACTTGGGAGTACAGGGTTTTTATTTGGACATAACCAATCTGGTTTATTAGCCGAACTGTTAAATATTTTTAACCATTTTTTTTTAAACTGTCATTGGTTGACATGGCTTTACTGATTCACTTATTTCTGCTTGTCTTTTCAATTCCGGGTTAAGAGAGATCAACAAAGGCCATGACATTAAGAGAGATCTTGTTTTTGCTCTTTGTTGATAAGAAAACAATATTTTGTCTATACTGGTGGTTAATGAAAAGCAAAGTTTTTTTATTTTAATATATTTTTTCAATTGGGTTGTATACCAGTGTTATGTAGGCCACTTCAAGCCTGACCGATACTGCAAGCACACTAAGTATGGTCTTTTTATTATTTTAAAGACTTAATATGTGACCACATTTGTAAATTGTTATTAATTGCATACTTTGCAAATGTCATTTATTTGCTTGTGTATATTTAAGTCGACACTTGTCGAGTCTTTCAGTGAAGAACTTTTACATCATTTGAGAACACCTGATGAACTCTTGGCCTCCAACCAGCCATAAGTACTGGTCTCTACGCTCTCAAGATTGCGGATTCACCTTTTATCAAAGGGGTGTATCTGTGCCACCTGGCCTGTATGAATATTGTCATAACATATTCTAAATGACTTTGGACTTCAGTCGTAAGGGGAAGATTAATTTGTCTCAGAACGAGGCATGTTTGAAACTGTTTTGTCTAATTTATTAAGTTTTGTTTTGTATTTTATGTAAATGTTTAAAAGAGTTTAAATAGTATATGGTTAAATTGGGTGTTTGGGTTTATATACCAAGAACATTTTTGTGCTGACTAATAAACATATTTGAAGGGGAATTCAGTTATTTGGTCTGTTTTAAACTGGTTGTTTATATTACACATAGTAGTGTTGTTTTTAGGCAGAGAAAAATGAAAGATGTAATACCATTGCGTTTCAATGTACGGAGTTGGTGAGGATTAATAGCTAAAATCTGGTGTGCCCCTCCGTCCACTATAAGCGCTATCGATTCCCTTTAATTAATTAAAGCGCAGATTTGTGTTGCCAAGTCAATATAATATGAATTTTCCCCGACCATTAGTGTAGGCGCGTTACTTGTTAGAGTGTACAAATATATTTCAAGCCAAAGCCAACAACGAATGAGAGATATTTGGGTAATTTCAATACATAATGATTTTATTTTTTTTATTACGAGACACGTTACCCGAACACTTGGCAACACGGACCATCGACGAAACCCAGGCTGCAGCCATAGCAGCCAGATTTAGCTTGGTAAACAAAGCTGAGTGCTAGCGAGCTAACAGTTAGCCAAATAACGGTTTTGTAACATTGCTATAAAGTAGAGGAATGTCTTATTATAGGTTTTTAAACAGTACAGTATATTTAATATCGGGTTAATCTCGTTCTCATGATAGTACATGTAGTTAAATAGTTTTAGGGGTCGTGTACACTAGCTAACGTTAACTGGTTAACGTTAGCCAGTCATATTTTCTTGAGGTTGCATTAATAAGGAACGAAATGAAACTCCAAGGTATGTTTAGACTTTTACGTGACAAGTCAATATTGGGACTATATATCTTATTTGGCAATCTTTAGTTTGTGCCCTCATTGTCTAATAGTAAAGCTAGCACAATGTCTGTAACGTCAAATGTTTACACGTTGCTCGGATAGGCAGATAAAAGCTTGCTAGCTCATAAGTATTTGGTCAAAAACACTAGGAATATAAATAAATTATTTAGGAAATCTAGTAATCCGCAAAAACAGGTGTCATGAAATAAAACCCTAATTTTAAACATTTGGGGTGAAATGTTCAACCTGATGGCGAACTGCTGCAACTGGTTGAAACGATGGAGAGAACCTGCGAGGTGAGTGTAACTTTGATTACTTTGATTTGTCAATAAACCCTGCTGTACACCTTATCTTAATACGACAGTGGCATATTAAAAAGCAATGATTTAAGTGATGATTTGATTAATTTTTATAAAAATTGTTCACCACACTCCCTTGCTGTCAATGGTAATGGAGCATGTACAAGTGACTAAGAAAATGCCAGATCTATTTTGTTTGCAGATGCTACAGTTTATTATTTTGTAATCTAATGGTGTTACATATACAGTTTAGGTATAAAGGCTCTAGTAGCTTACTTTATGGACCTCTATGTCTGACCATGTGTGATCCAGCCTTGAATTTAGGTATACAGTACATATTAGCTTTTGTTATAAGTACAATAGTATTCTTAAGTCATCATTTTATCACCCTCTTGTTGTCAACCTATATGACTCTTTTGTTTAACACAAAATAATTTATTTTGAGAAATGTGTCAGTTTGTGTGCATAGAATACAATAGAGATCAATGGGGTCCAATGCTGTTTGATTTACCAGCAATCATTAAAATATCTTCTTTTGTGTTTGGCGGAAGAAAAATGTAATGCAGCAGATTTGCAAAACATTAGGATCAGTAAATAATGAAAGAATTTTCATTGTGTGTTAACTATCGCTTTTATCAAGTATTACCTACCTGTGACAGAGATATTATTTGATGATTAATTGTCCTCCACATATTGGTGCTTAAGTCAATTTTAAAGACTAAAAAACAGAGCGTTTCCCTCTTTAGCTCAAAAACATCCAGTAGTTTTTTCCTTCTAGTAACTACTGGCCCAAGAACAATTTTGCTGTTTCTACTAATTGGAAATAATTAATGAGTTTTTGTCCCCACACGCCACGACAGGAATATGCAACAAGCTACAATTTAAATTCAGTGATTGGAGGACTCCATTTCAGGGCGTCAGTCAGGACATGGTTGCCAGGTTTTTGTAACAAAACCCGCCCAATGGTCCAACTAGCCCAAAACTAGCCCAGTGGCAAATCAAAATAGCCTAAACACCACAACTGAAAGTATGCCACTCTCATACATGAAATACATATACAGGAGTTGTTATGCATTAGACACTTCAGTCAATGAAAATTGTATAGTAGTCATCATTTACAGTATATTTACATAAATAAAATCATTTTACCACAAGATTTACACCCGATGAACAAAATCCTTTAGAAAAGATGGTTATCTTGTTTTTGAGAACCATTTGAAGGAAATATTTACTGTTTTATTGTCCGATTCCGTTTTACTAAAGTTAGAATATACATTTGGTAGAGTAAAATAGTTTGGTCTAATTTTGAACATTTAAGCATACACCTTCAGATTAAAAAGATATCTGCACCCCTAACTGGATGTGTTTTCACAACACTCGGTCATAGGCTTAAGGCGAAGTGATGAATATCTGATTACATCACCTGCTGCGCCTGCTACAGGATGCTTGATAAGCCTGAACTTGGATGACCTGTTTGATCACACTGAAGAATCTCAGCCTGTGTGAACCAGACATGTGTGGGTCTAATCAGGTCCTCAAGTGTGCTAGTAATGTTATGAAGATCTTCGAGTCTCTCTAAGCTGACTGCTCCTCTGCCCAGAGGCGACAACTACCAGTCTTATTGCCCTCATTTTATTGGCTGAATGTAGTATGTTGTCTGGCATGCTGTCACTGATCTTGTTGAGCTAAGCAGAAATCCCCAGGTAATCTCTTAGCTACAGAGCTGTCCAGAGGGTCAGAAGACAGAGTGTGTGCGTGTGTGTGCGTGTGTGTGTGTATGGGCATATTGAATTGAAGACAAAGAAACTAGCATCTTGCCCTGTTTCAGTCTCGATGAAGGCCTCGTGGTTGCAGAGAACTGTCACCTGGATAGTGCACTTAATGTCCCTGCGGCGCAAATGCTGTAGTTAAGTATCTGTTAGTGTATGAGTTTGGTAATGATGTTAGATTTGTGTTTTGCGCTGTTCATCGGGGCGACCGCAGGGTTTGTTTACGCTGCCTGGCTCATGTGTTTGGCATTTCTTCAGAATTAAATTTAGTTTGATGAGGGTGGCCGAAGTCCCATGTCATTTCAGCATGTTTACGTTACTCCGCGGATGTCTTGTTATGTCTTGTTTATTGCTTTTTTGCTGAAATACTTGTAGTTTAAACAGCTGTTACTCCACAGCCTTTGTTATCTTTTCATAGAAAATTTACGATGTCATCACTGTAAGCCACCTTGTTCAGTTTGTACATTTGAGTGTGGTATGCTGTGTCATCCTTTTTTATCCCTGTGTGTTTTTGCCAGACAAGAGAGGATGCATTAATGTACAGACAGAGCTTGTCTTGTACATGTTGGTTTTGGCGATGAATTGCAATAACAAACCTCATTTTAACCTGTGTGTCCATACCTTCAATATTCCACACCTACTGTGCTTTACAGAAAACCATCATTATTAATACATTGAAATAATGTTTTTGCAAATCTGCATGACGTTTTTCTTCTGTAAAGCACAGGAGAAGATATTTTAAAGGTTGCTGGTAACCAAGTTACATTGGACCACATTGATCTCCATTGTATAGATTAAGGATGTCAATTTTAATTCTCATAATCGATCTTCATTTAAATTAACGATCACTTAATCGATTACTCGTTAATATTAATACTGCAGGCATAGGCATGATGGTGCACAAATGCCATGCCAAACGCCAGCTTCCTCACCTGAATAAAAAGGTTTTTAAGTCTAAATAAAGCCTAGCAGCTTTGTTAAAATGAATCGCTGTGATTGATAATATGATAAAATTGTCCACATGCTATTGATGCAAACCTCAAAACCCTGATGGGATTATATAGGGATGCCGGTGAAGATTTTTTTGCTTACTAATAAACTTGTGACAACACACATTACCAATAATACCACACATTATAAAAGAAAATAGGGTCATTCCGAGTCAACTAATTGATTACTTAAAAACTATTTATCAGTGGCATTTCATATTTTGGCTTTCATCACTACTGATGTTGGTCTTGCTTCTGTAAAAACATTTAAAAAATCATAAATTTGAGTCGGGGAAATATTCAAAATTGTTGATTTGACATGGAATGACCCAATATATTTGGCAATGACGTTTTGCATAGTGCTTATTTTGATCCGCAGCATTAGATCTTTGCATCTTTTTTTGTTTGACTAAGACTACAATGTTTGTTTATTATTATTTTTTAATGAAAAACTCAACAATCATAGAATAGCCCATCATTACAAATCGTTTTGATACGAATAGTTATTCATTATTTACTTTTAATTAAACAACAAAAAATTGTATACTGGCAAAATTGCTAACATGAAACAGAGCATTTATTAACAAAACGAATAAGACTGATAACATTGTACTTTTAACATAAATAAATGTAAACATCTTTGTATTTTCCCCTTACTTCAAACACCGTTTGTAATCACAGCAATAAAACAAAAACAACACTACTTATATTAAATAAAGAAATGAAACTTTTATTAGGAAAAGCACTTGACCTGCCAGTCATTGCGTCTCCCGACTGCAGTGGCTGCAGCTCACGCTAACAGCATGACCTCTTTAAGTTAGTTCGACTATACTGTTATTGACAATTAATCGTTTTTCGATTAATCATTAACATCCCTAGTATAGATACAAACAAACTGAGACAGATAATAAAATTAATCTAAATCTGTGTTTTACAGAAAGGTGACACTAGTTATGGTCGGCCTGGACAATGCAGGAAAAACAGCTACCGTCAGAGGTATCCAGGGAGGTAAGGTATTCACCCAGTTGGGGTAAAGATTTTTCATGTTATTTGTCATTCATGATCATTTATTCAGTGTATATATTTCTGTAATAGAAAGCCCTTTAGATGTAGCACCTACAGTGGGCTTCTCAAAGGTGGACCTGAAGCAGGGGAAGTTTGAGGTCACAATCTTCGACCTGGGCGGTGGGAAGCGTATCCGTGGGATTTGGAAAAACTACTATTCAGAATCCTATGGCGTTGTGTTTGTTGTGGACTCCAGCGATGTCCAGAGAATCCAGGAGACCAGAGACACAATGGCAGAGGTCCTTCGACATCCTCGTATTGCAGGCAAACCTGTATTAGTGTGAGTTTTCCAAATCTTATTTTCTATAGCTAAGGTAGTTGAGCATTGCTTTAGCAGCACAAAAAGTCTTCGGTTTGATTCCCAGGGAAACAAACCGATCAAATGTATAGCTTGATTATACTGTAAGTTGCTGTGGATAAAAATATTTTCTAAAGGCATGAATTTAAATGTATTCGATACATTAGTCACATTCTTACTTTTTGTAATGTCCTGTGAATGATATCATACCAGTCTCTGAAACATTCCAGGGTCTGGAAACTGAAAAAAGCATCTTTGATTAGCCAATTGGACTGCAGAAGTTTCTGTTTTTCAGTGATTTTGTATTATATATCGTATAAGAAGCAGGTTCATTCAAATTTAAAGATCTGTTTAAATTTTAGGTTTCTTTCTCTACTTTCCAAAAATACTACATGCAGATTTCCATGGACACTTTTTAAAAAGGAAGCTTCACAATGCCATAGAATGGTTCCATAAAGAACCTCCAATTAACCTTTCTGTTTCGCAATAGGTTATTTGCCGTAGAAAATGGTTCTTATAAAAACGTAGAAAAAATATGGTTCTTACAAGTAAGTATTTGAGTAAATGGTTCCTTAGGGAACCAAAAATGGCATTGCTGTAAACAACCTTTTTCACTTTTTTTAGCATAAAAGTGTGTAAAGTAAAAGCGTCCATAGCGTAAATCCTGTTTTTTTTTTTTTTTACATATCCCAGTATGTACACACTGAAAAAAAACCCTGTGTTGTTACATTCTGTTTACTACACCACCCTGCAGAGGTCTTTACAATCTTGTGTGGTGCAGCTCTCTTACCATGCAGTAACACTACCTGACAGAATGATTTCACTAGTACACTTGTAAAAAGATCTCGGCACCTGGGGGCCACATCCTCAATTTCCCCCGGTGCCTGAGATATTAAAGGTATTGATGTGCCTGCCTAAACAAGATATGTGTGTGTGGTTGATGTGATGTCTTTGTTTGGCTTGTCGTTTTTGCTGGTATTCAACAAAAATAATTAGTCATCAGGTCTACCACCGCTGTGTCTAAATGTTATAAAGCAGTTGAAGCTGTGTGTGTAAAGAATATAGATGTGGTCTCAGAATATAACCCTGGGGAACCCCTATTCGGAGAGTGGCAGTTGGTGAGGTTTTCCATTCTTACCACTGCCTACCTGTCAGAAACTTCTGGATTCATCGGCAAGAAGGTGTTAGACCCAAGACCTTGAGCTTGGTAATGAGCCTGGAGGGTGATACATGTCAAGCTGTAATCGGTGAATAGCTTTCTTACATAAATCTCTAGGTGGAACATGGCGGTATGCGGTATGGATGGTGTGTTAGACAAGCTGCTGTGTGTGCAATTAACTGGGGAAGTAAGGAGCAGATGAAGTCCTTGACTAAATTTAGCTTGTAAAGTGTGCTGAAAAGTGAAGAGTGCTTTAGACCATAAGGCTAATTATTCGGTTCACCTGAAGTGCAGGCCTCAGGTCATTTGTTTGTGACAGCTTACTGAGTGACCTGCTCTTGTGACCAACCTCTAATTTCTTCTCTTTGGCTTCCAGACTGGCTAATAAACAGGACAGAGACGGGGCATTGGCTGAGGCAGATATCATCGAGAGCCTGTCATTGGAGAAACTTGTCAACGAGAATAAATGCCTCTGCCAGATTGTGAGTAAATAATTTAGTATTGATTAAAAGAGCTTACAGTATATAAAAGACAGTCAGCTTCAGTTTTGATTAGGGGTTTTAATTAAATAGGAATTAATTTTGATAACTAGGGTTAGTTTCATTAATCAGAAACCATATTGAAAAAGCCGAAAAATCTAACTCATGAAACAAACACTAAACATTGTTTTCTCTACTTTCAGGAGCCCTGTTCCGCAGTGCTGGGTTACGGTAAGAAGGTGGACAAATCTATCAAGAATGGCCTTAACTGGCTCCTGAACAACATTGCTAAGGACTACGAGGCAATTTCAGAGCGCGTGCAAAAAGATACAGCAGACCAGAGGGCTCAGGAAGAACAGGACAAGAAGGAAAGAGCAGAGAGAGTTCGCAGGATCAGAGAGGAGAGGTCAGTAAGCTCAGAGGACTTTCGCTGTCACTGGGATAACAGTGTCAGGAGGCTCTCTTTTTCAGATATGCCAGAAGAATAGGATCTTATTGGTAACATTGTCATTAAGAAGAGTTATATAGATGGTACAGTTAAATTCTGAAAGAGTTTATTTCTTTATTTAAGGTCTGAGCTTCTCACAATGCAAAATCACCAGTTTATATTGCTGTTGTAATAAACATGTAATAAACATTAGCATTAGCACAGAGATGCTAATATTCATTACAACAGTTTTTAAAGCTGTTATAAAAAGTGAGTATCAAGGTCAGTGTTGTTTTTTCTACTCGGTACTGCTTACATATTGTTGTCTGAAACAGAAGAGTGAAATTAGAGGAACTATTACATATGTCTTCAAAAGGAAAAGAACAGATTCAGAATGTTTGTTACTCTTAAAGAAGTAGTTATTTGTTCAAAATGCAAAGTTTTTTATGAAGATGTTTTGCACTCTGACAGAGACAGACAGGAGCGAGAGGAGGCGGAGCGAGAGGGAACGGTGGTGAAAGAGGAGGAGCCAGATGATAACATGGCCAACCCATTCCAACCTATAAACAATGTTGTTACAGAGGTTGGCTATCACAGTCACATTTCTTTTATATGTAAGTTGGACTTGATAAAGATGCCTTACGATGCAATATATGTATATAAATATACCACAGAATGACAACAGACTGAAAAAGGAAATAGAGATGCAGAGACCGAGAGAGGACGGCCACCAAAGCAACTCTCAAGATCAGACAGATCTTCAAGATGAAGCGGAAGAGGAAGAGCAAGAAGATGAGAGTGAGAGACAGACCCCAGAGAGCTCTGAATCAGGTAAAACAGAGCCTGTAATGAAATGACATTTCGAGAGTTATGTTGAGGGTTGAGAGTTATGGTTTCAGCTTACGCTTTCATGTAGCTCAGTGGTTAAAGCATGGCGCTCTAACCACTGAGGTCATGAGTTTGATCCCAGGGGATTGCACATATCCAGAAACAAATGTATAGTGTAATCCAATTTAAGTCGCTTAGGATTAAAGCGTCTGCCAAATGCATAAATGTAAATGTACAAACAAAGCATTGTTTCATAGCAACTTTACAAAAAAATCAGGTATTAAAGTCTTGAATATGAAATATTTTATAGCCCAAGGTGACTGAAGTGATTTTGCAGTCATTAGTCTTTGAAACCATTCTTTAACTTCTTATAAGCAATATATGCAGTGGTCAGTAGAGTGTCTGCTACTGCCTTGCTAATGTGGATGAAGTCATTTATATGACTCTGTGACCTTTCATCAGGAGCAGTGGACCACGCCAAAAAGAAAACTAGAAAATTACGACTGAAGCGCAAGCACAGAGTTGACCCGCTTAGAGTGGAGGAAGCAGCACCCAAAAGCCCCAGCCCTCCTCCCATACCAGGTAATAATACCGGCCTTCTGTAGATCATTTTAATGGGATTAACCATCATTAAATAAAATGCAATAAACAATGGAATCTTTTCATTTGAACAGTAACACTTTTTTAAATATTTTAAATTTCATTTATGCTTTATTTATTTATTTGATGCTTTTTTGTTGCTTTCAGAATTCCAGAAGTTCAAATAAAGTATATAAAAATTGTGGAAATAGTACAAAATGGTGTAGGAAAATATAATGTAGCATAATACCAGCCTGACATTACAAATCTGAGTAAGAAACATAACAAAGGTCAGTTTGTATGCCAAAAAGATTTTAGCTAGCCTTAGCAGATTAGCAATTAAAATAACATCATAATCGATATTAACAATATGTGTCATCTTGCAGCCCTCTTGGAAGGGGGTCACTTGGTGACTTACAGCCTCCTATTTGAGAACCGCTGGTATACATTACTAAGAGCTGAACATTGTTTAAAAAAAGCCTCATGTGGAGCATCTGAATTATCAAACAAAAATTATGTTATCATTATAATTGTTAGTTGCAAAATTCTACTCTGTAATGAATCTTAAAGGCGGGGTAACCGATCTCTGAAATGGCTGTGCACTGCGAGCATTCCCTCGCTTCCCTCCGTACACGCCCCTTACTGCTGATTGGCTACAAGTTTGTTTTAGTACTCTGCCTGACTAAAGCGTTTTCAGAGATCGGTTACCCCGCCTTTAAACTATTTTACACAGTTCTTCATTTGACTGACATTCCAAATTTCACATTCAGATGTTGCACCTAATGTGTCTCATTTAATGTGTTTAATTACCATTTTCTTCAACAGTAGCAACTTCAACAGCTAATCGTTTTACCTTTTTTGTTTTAGTTGGATGGGCTACCCCTAAAGTTTCTAGGCTTCCCAAACTTGAGCCTCTTGGAGATACAAGGCATTCTGGTAATTGTTGGCTTATTGCGCCCGTTCCTTGTCTGGCATGTCGACCAGCTTGCGCATCACTAACATTTCTTTTTCCCATTCTGTTTTCTAACCACTTAAGAGTTTCCCATCATATGACATTACAGCTTTGTTTTCTTTCCATCCTCACAGCAAGCTTCTGTCATCAGCCAACAGAAATACCACAGCCTAAAACACGTTACTAGCATATCCATCTTAACACCTCATTTCCTGTGATGTAACTAATGTGCTTAATTTGTTTTCCTGGTGTTTACACATTTTGAATGCAGCATGTGTTTTGTGTCCACTTATGAATACCAAAGCAGTCTCACTTTGGTCTGTACATTTATTCTAGTTTAACCATGTAGTCATAATGAAAATTAGTTCCTTGTTTTTTGTTGCAGCTTATAAAATGGACATTGCTGACCTAAATATCTTGTTCCATTACTCTCTTTCATTGGCAGATTTCTATGGCAAACCTCTCCCACCTGTAGCAAATAGACAGAGGCCAAACAGCGATACTCATGATGTAATTTCCTAAAATTACCTCTGCTTTCCCTTCACTGGTTTGCATTTCGTAAGGGTCTCGACCAATCAAAGTGTTATTCTGTTCTTATCTTCAAGCACGGGCAGTGTAGCAATCTACATGGATGTAATTGCCCGTAGGTGAGGAACTGTTAACCAGTGGACATGCCCAGTGGATGACATTACTCAAGCAACCAATAACTGATGGTCAGCAGAAGCCTGCTTGCTTTCCAGTTTTCTAGAACTTGAGATGGACTACAGCTACCTCTATGGAGCAATGCTTGATTTGTGGGGAACATACATGTGCTGTATAAAATGTTGAAATAATATTCTTAAATGAGGAACGGTTCACTAATTTGGATTAGATTTTCCTCTCTGGCAGGCAGTAGAGCTTTGCTTAATGCTTAAAATCAGTATTAACACACATTTGAAATTCTTGACACTTTTGTAAAAAATCCATTACAGACATATTTTTAAGATTGAAAAATATATAGGCTAAATACATATAAGAATTTTTTAATTGTGTACTTGAAATTGTACAAACATGTCTTCAATGGTTTTTATTGATTCACATGCATATCTGTTCTCAAGCTTAAGCATTTGTGCATATATATTGCTTGAATGATTGTGACACAGTTTGCCTTGAAAATATCAGATGGTCTTTTTATTAGCAGCCTCTATTGGTTTATACATTATGCTGTCTTATCTTTTTGAGAATGACATTCATACTCTTAAATAGCACCAGCAACAGATACACGTATATTCACAGTGCGTCTGAATTGTGATGTAAACTATATTTGAAGACTACATGCTCTTTATTGAGCTGCAAGTTTGAAACAGAATTTTATTTTCTTTAAAGGGACAATGTGCTTTATCAAAAAAGGTCATATTAAGAAAGATAATTACTTTCATATATTTCAGACTTGACATATAACATTATACACTATCCCATATGTAATATACTATAAACACTGCTTTCATATTTGCTTGATGTAAGCTATTGCTGTTTTTATACTTCACATTTGTTTACATGTAAGATTAGTTTGATATTTTGCATTTAGCACCTGCACAATTATGTGGCAACACTAATATTTATTTCTCATACACTCTTAGAAATAAAGGTGCTTCAAAAGGTTATTCGATGCCATAGAAGAACATTTTTTTGTCTAAATGGTTCCACAAAGAACCTTTAACATCTGAAAAACATTTCTGTTTCACAAAAGGTTCTTTGTGGCTGAAAAGGTTCTTTAGATTATGAAAAGGTCAGAAAGAGATGGTTCGTTCTTTGTGGAACCAAAAATGGTTCTATGGCTTTGCTTTGTAGAACCTCTAAGCACCTTTATTTGTAAGAGTGTAATGTTCCCTTCCCACCCAGTATGTGCTTTCATTATCTGCGCCTTTTGTACCAGTTTACATTTAAAATTAATGTTAAATAAAAATATTTTTACTCATGTGAATTTGGGTGATATATTCTGTTAATTTGATTAATTGGTTTAGGGAAGTTTAGCTTGTTTACACAATTATTCATATACAGTAGTTCAGCATCAGGGATGTAATGCTAAGTAATAGGATGAAGTAATACGTTCAGCTCAGCAAATTTTTTACTTTTATTAAATGTAGTGTCATTTTCAGAACAAAGTTTACACTACTTTAAAGTTAAATGTTTCTGCCCTCTGTGCAGTTTAAGAGCCATGTAAATTGGCAGGTTTTATAGAGCATTCAAACAGTTCTTAAAAAGTATTTTAACAGTTATATGGAGTTGTGGAGACCGCAGTGCCATTCTAAAACAAAAAAGTGGTAGAGACGACTGTATACAGTCTATACAGCAAGTGATAAAATGTATGGGAAGTGAGTGGCCAAAATGAGTGTGACCTCGACTCTATTAATGGACACCTTGGCTATGATGGATGTGCTGTTGCTTTTTGCTAAGCAAACTGTGAATCCATTCCTGACTTTTAAAATTGTGAAGGCTGCATCCATGGTTTTGGAAAGTTCCCAGCAGAGCTCCTCATGGACAAGAAACTGCAAACTCGTTCTGTAGCCAATGGGGAACAGAATAACAATAAACCATCAATCTTGTACAAAATAAGACATCTCAAGAATCAACAAAAGTTGTATGGCAAAATCTTTCTCATACCAAATGACTGGGGGTCAAGGTGTTTGACAAGGAGAGATTGAATTATGCCGAGCAATACACAGAAGACTTAAACCCTTCTCTCAAGACAGCAAAACAGTAAAAAAAACACCAGATAGACTGAAACCAAAGTTAACCAAGTGAATCGTTTTTAAACGTTTATCGTAATGGATATTTGGGAAAGGAGAGAAGAAATGGGAAAAGAGAACCACAACAAATAACCTATAAAATAATAAAAGGAAGTAAAAAAAAATTGTGCCTATGTGTGTCACTCACAGCATGAAGCACTGGGAGCATAGACATACCGCATTGGTCTCTGGAAAATTACTGTTAAATTCAAACAGCCAGCAGGTGGCAGCAAGTTTTTATTAGGTTATGTGCATTGATACACCTTCATTTTACACGTTATTTGGTAACTCTGATATGTGTGTCTTTGTAGTGTTAAGAGAGGCTGTGGGCAATTTATTTCACCTCCGCCTGCATGTCCAACATCAATTTGACATTAAATCGCTATTTGTCATCAATAAACATTGGAGAGATGTTATAGAATAATAATTTAACCAATTTTTGACAACATTACTTTCGACCTATTTTTTGATATTCCTGATTTTCCCAGATCGCATCACAAATAGGTAGGCTACACAAATAAAATGATTACGCGATTTTTAAATGTTTATACGAGAAATAAATAAAGCCTGTATGTTATTTAGCCTATACCAATTGGCATGTTTTGACTTCTTAAAAAAGCAGATTTCAATTTTTCTAAGAAAAACACTATTAGATCGGTCTGCAACAACTCAGTTTTGATACTTTTTTTCAGAAAACAAGAATTGAGATCTAAGTTAATTTTGCTCCGCATCAGTGCGCACCGTTAACGTGAGACCAGATCTGACAGCCATGAGCAGTTTTGGCACACTGTAAAATTGAGAAAACTTGCAAAATTAATGCAACAATCAATTTCTACAACTTTTTTGCCAAGTAGTTCATCAAATGCATGTAGGTATTTATTATGTCGATGATATGGACTAACTTACTCTGCACGTGACTATATGATGAATACGAAGTTAGCAGTGTTTGCATATAGGAAAACGGAACTAATGTGATAAACCACGTTTCTCGGGGACGACGGACCGCACTGTAGGGATAAGATCTCATTCATTTACCGGGGAACTTATCGATGTTTTCAGCAACATTATGGCACATTAAAGGATGTTTCAGAAGCTCTATTCTGTTTCTGAAGTCTTTTAAGTGCGCCGCTTTCTTGTCTAACGGCCATTGCTCGCGCACTGTCACTCATCCAAGCAGCGGACACGAGAAGTGGGTTCGTTTTAGTTCAGCTAAATAATAAATAAAACTGCAAAGAGTGTCATTAATATACATTATATAGACTTATAACAAACGTTGAATGAAAATAGTTATTTATAAACATTATTTTGGAAGTATATAAAAAATTAAATTACCACTTTTCATTCTTATTTGCATGAATAATCTCATCAGTTCTCAGCACGGTGTCGGTCTAAACCTCAGAAGCAGGTCTGTAAAACTGTACTGAAGCATTTTGATGCACAGTACAGCCAAGAGCTTGGAGCTCAGTGGAATAGTGCAAGGTTTGTTCTGTGATTTTTATTTTTATGTTTCTTTTTAATTCTAGATATTTTATGCAGTTTTAAAGTATGATTCATGCATTTGACATTTGGACATTCCCTTTCTGGGTATGCATCATGGTACATTCAATATGACATGAATATGCTAAAAACAAAGCTCATATAAATGTTTTATGTCTTTAGGGATGTGCTTCTTAATCCACAATCTTGGCAATATGGTGTCCTGCTTAATCGCTTCAGTGACCTTGCAAACCTTAAGCAAGGCCTCACAGCACTAGGATACACAAGCCTCCTTCCACGGGTACAGCCTGAATCCCAGTCCCATACAGCCCACGTCCCTTTACAGTGTCTTATTCACCGAGATCCAGTGCGTCTCCCCAACCAAGGCCACCAACCAGGCTGGCTTAAACAGTATTTTCTTCTGAATGCGGCTTCTGTTCTTCCAGTCCTTGCTTTAGGTGTGAGGGATGGAGAAAATGTGCTTGATCTTTGTGCAGCTCCTGGTGGGAAAAGTCTGGCCGTACTGCAGACAGCCACTCCTCGTAAGTTTCAATGTGTGTTTATTACATACGCGTAACAACGTACTTGGATCTAGATTTTATGGCCATGGCTATGATAAGTTTATGTTAAATGATCATCCCTATCACAAGCCCCCATTTTTATACAGCAGTAACAACTACTTTTCACTTATGTAATAATATGATGTTGATAATATGATGTGTATCTCTCTGACCCTTGATATTAAATTGGAAATTTAAACATTTGATATTGGCTCCATGCCTTTATCCTTATTCCAATAAATAAACCTTTCTCAGATATCTGGATTGGTATTGTTTATATCTTGCAAAATGGTCTATCTAGTGTTCAATTGTTTCATAAATGTGTATGCAAGCAAATTGTAATACATTTCTTAAGCATCCCCTCATATTAATGGCTTTCTTGCACTTTTTTAACTCAATACAAAATTGTGCTATTTGTTATTTTGCATTCTGCGTCCCCTCTCCTGCTTGTGTATTAATCTTGCATTGTATGCTACAAATATTTAGCTCTCATGACAAATTGCTTATGATGTTCCTCATTTGTAAAACACCCGAATAAGAGTGTGCTAAATGAATAAATGTAAATGTTTCACTGTGCCTTGCACTGTTAGTCATGTGATATAATTGAACTTTTAGGGCTCCTGCACTGTAATGAGGTAGATCAGCACAGACACGACTGGCTGTTGAAGACTCTGGAATCATATGTTCCTGTTACACTACAACACTCGCTTTCAGTGACTCGCCTGGATGGCAGGAGCGTTGGAGGCGAACGGCCGGGGGCTTATGACAAGGTATAACACCTCTGCTCATCTAGCATATTAAAACAAAACTACATTACATCACATCTGCCAAAAGCAAATTACAGTGTGTTCAGGGTACATATTATCAGTTTGGGTGTTGAGCCCATGACCTTGGTATTGCTAGCAGTTTTACATCATCTTAAAGCTGAATAAATAAGCTTTCTATTAATATATGTTTTTTAGGATAGGACAATATTTGGTCGAGATATAACTATTTGAAAATCTGGAATCTGAGGGTGCAAAAAATATTAAGAAAATCGCCTTTAAAGTTGTCCAAATGAAGTCCTTAGCATAGCATATTACTCACAAAAAAAAGTTTTGATATGTTTATGGTAGGAGATTTACAATATCTTTATGGAACATGATCTTTACTTAATATCCTAATGATTTTTGGCAGAAAAGAAAAATCAATAATTTTTACTCATACAATGTATTTTTGTCTATTAGTAAAAACATGATTCAGTGCTACTTAAGACTGGTTTTGTGGTCCACAATATTTTATGTAATTCTTTATTGTAGCACAAAATAATTTAATGAATATTTAGTTGGGTTGATTCAATACAATGTTATAACATCACATTATGAATCTTTAATGCTTAATAAAGAACAGAGGATTGGTGTGATTTTAACACACCAGTTCACCCAAAAATTTAAATTCTGTCTTCATTTACTCACTCTCAAGTGGTTCCAAATCTGTATACATTTCCTTGTTCCGACGAACACAGAGAAAGATATTTGGAAGAATGCATGTATTTTGTTATTTGAAGAATGCTTGTAACCTGGTGGGCAGAGTTGGACTCGTGACCAGAAGGTTGCTGGTTCGATTCCCAGGGCTGGCAGGTAACGGCTGAGATGCCCTTGAGCAAGGCACCTAACCCCCACTTGCTTACTATACAAAATGTACAAATGTATAGTACAATACAATGTAAGTCGCTTTGGATAAAAGTGTAAAATGTGAATGCAAACAGTTATTGTCCACCATTGACTACCACAGTAGGTAAAAAGTCTTAGTTCTGTTGAACACAAAAGAAGATATTTTGAAAAATGTAGAAAAGCAAACAGTTCTGGGGCACTTTTGACTACCAGTGTAATTTTTTCTACTGTGATAGTCAATGGTGGCCAAGTTTGGTGAGTAAATGATTTTTCAGAATTTTGGGGTGAACTGTCCCTTTAATAACTGAATTACCATATTAGTAAACATCCACAAAAAAGTGCTATATATTATATTTTTTGTTAAAGTAAGGGAACTGAGGGGAAAATTAATGAGGTCACTTTAACCAGAATAAATCAGCAAATGCATTTCATAGGGAAAAGAACATTACCTACAATATTTCATTCTGTTATCTGCAGGAGCCAAGTGCACTAAATTAAAATCTTCCCAGAATTTCACCCATTCAAGTGTTTAATAACAAAACAACAAATAAAAAAATGAAATAACTGTCTACTTGTGTATGTCACAATTTCACACAAATCTCTATGACATAACTTTTTCAACTCCATTATTTACCATGTTGACCTACCGCTTACTGGCGTCACTCACATCTAAAAACATCCAAAAAGCTGCAAGGTGGAATAGAGGTTTTCTGCACGCTCAGTCATTTGAAGACAAAGCTGCATATGTAGACATTTTTTTCCCACTCATCACGGGTGACAAGACGGCAGGCAGGTCACCAGCATCCCTGCAGGCCAAACATGCCAATCAAACGGTGAATGTGGTGCTTTTAAGGTGCCTAGATACTGCTGACTGAGTAATATCCTTTGCTGGCACTGAAAATAGTCGGGCCACTGAGCAGAAAGGTAAACGAATACACAATGTGACAGGAGGTGTTGTGATGGTTTCAAATGAATGTGACTCATGGCGGGTGCTGTGCTAGGAGAGATTAACATTTTAACAGATATCGTGTTTTTGTGTAACGCACTGAATACAGAAAAATTACATCTGGCTGTGGTGCCTGGTGTCGACCGGAAGGTGGCAGTGTTGTTGTTTAACTCCCACCGACCTCCATTCACGTCGGTGAAATACTTGAGATACATGGGAACTTTGGGACCTTCTGTGGCGGAGACACGTTTACACGTACAAGCTCATTTCCCAAAATGTCAAATGAATATGTCTCTGAGTGAAATTACTCCCATGATTCAATCACTTTCTGAGCGCAAGAACAAGTTTCCTTTCAAATGTGCCATCTTCCTCACGGGGGTCTTTTTCCAACATCATGTTCTTTAGTAACGCTGGTCTCCGAAGTGATTCCCTTGGCATTTTTTTAGTACGACAAGACTGTAGAGCCAACAGAGGGAATTAAGATGCTCTAAGACAAAGCTGGCATGGGCCTCGGTTATCAGCTTGACAAGGAGGTGAAACTAGTAAGGTAGAACAAAGAACGAGGGGTTCGCTGGCTATGTCACTGTCGGATTGCATAAGGAAGAAGCACAAAGGCTTTTTTCAGTTTGCTCTCCTGAATCTTTCAGAGAGATTATTGTTGCTCATGTGTTGTTTGTTTAACCAGTGTGGAAGATTCTAGCTCAGGTGTGTTTTGTGATTATTGGCCCCTGGTGTGTGTAGTGTTTCCACTGTACTGCTCTCTCACCGTCAGCCTTTCTCTCATTTGCTCAACCCGGTTCACAGAGGATGGTGTGAGTGTGTTGGTTCTTTTAAAGAGCTAATGAGGCCCGTGCTGGCAGGTCTCTGCTGTCCTTCCGTATTACGTTCACTAACCCCCAGGTGAACGTGAAATATGTCCCTTCAGTCTCACACGCTGTTTTTTTTCCCTCCCTGTAGAGGTAAAACCTGCTCTCTGATCTGTGTTTGTCTGTGCGTGTTGCTCCGTCCCTCTGTGTCAGGTGCTTGTAGATGCCCCGTGCTCTAATGACCGGAGTTGGCTTTATACCCCTGATACCAACCAAGGGGAAATCTGGCTAAAGGAGAGAGCTCAACTACCACTCCTACAGAAAGAGCTGCTGTGGTAAATATCTGTCGCTCACAATACATCAAAGTGCTGTTTTTTTCCCCGATATATTTAACAAGAATATGTTTGGTAGTAAGTATGTTTGTTTTTTTCATTTGTCAGTTCGGCCCTAGCAGCAGTGCGCCCTGGAGGAGTGGTTGTTTATTCCACTTGCACCATGTCACGTGCAGAGAACCAGTCTGTGGTAGAAGCCGTCCTCGCATCCTATCAAGGGGTGGAGCTTCTGGATCTCACGCAGTTGATTGACTCGCTGTCTGAGCATTATTGCTTTGCTCATCTGCATCCTCCAGTGGGACATTTAGTGATCCCCAAAAAGGGGAAAACTTGGGGACCTATGTATGTTTGTCGATTAAGGAGACTATATTAATAACTCATATTGGTCAGAGCCATGGTGCAGCGGTTTTGTTCCCTTTACCACATCTGAGATGCGTGCTTATAACATGTCCTATTTGTCTTTACTAATCTGTCAAGTAAACAAATTGTTTATTTAATAAAATTAATATACAATAAAATGTAACATATTGTTTATTTAATACAATACAATATTAATATGAATTAAATGAAATATAAATAGTTATATTATTTGCCACTAGCCAAACCGATCAATAAACACAGACAGGAAGTTAGCTGCATTTGGTGAAACTGGCTCTATATGTGTTACATTTGGCTTAATTTTCAGTAAACATGTCTTAACACATAAAAAAACACAACAGGTCAGGCAGGAATGCTCAAGACACTTCAGAGTTGAAGATGATCTCACGGGTGCGAAAGCTGAATCTTTTACAACACTTGAACATAGTTGAGTAATGAATGCAGACTTGAGTTTTTATCTGCATTTAGTTTTTTTCTAAAACTTTAAGTTGATCTGCTCGAGGGGTTTTGCTGTTGTCAGCCTTTGCAGTCAATGACAAATTGTGTCTTAACAAAACTAAAAACATTTAAGGAGCAGTATATGCTAAATAACATCTAACCTCTGAAGTGTTTAAATAAATACAAAGCTATAATAGTGTGGAGTGTGTTGCTATGCTTTAGCCTTTTCATCTTAAGAGGCCATCGACATTTATAGCAAGGCAGTTGGTAAAGACTGTTGTAGCTGTAGAAACTGTAAATTAGCTGCTTCATGTGTTACAAATAATTTTGTTCCCCCAAAAGATTGAACCTGCTGGCTCCATCTCAAACTGCAACGTCTCCACACATATTTATCGACATTGCACATCATGATAATGGAATTACCTATTCTTCAAAGCATTATCACCCAAGCTTAGAGCAATGTGGCTTTTGCTGTATGTTTTGGGTCATTGTCCGGTTGGAAGATGAATCGTATTCTAAATTTCAGTGCTGGCTCAGATTGCTGCAACCTTGTCCTCGGGGATTCTACTGTACTTTGCTCCATCCATTTTTACTTTATGAGTTTTCTAATCTTTGCCACAGAGAAACGTCCTCAAAACGTCCTCAAAACTGGATGCTGTAGCCAACATGTTTTACTGTAAAGATTGCTCTCTCAGTACTGTGACTACTGTTTTACTAAAAGTGGAATAGAAGTGTTTTTCTCGTCGCACTGCCATATAAGCAAAGAATTGTTATTGTTATATCATGTATGCTGTTAGATCATTGTGCACTATGTGTTTGCCATGGAGGCCTGTCATTTGTGCAGTCTGTCAGTAACGCATTCTGGATAGATTCACGTCAATAGATTCACGTTTGCTTCTGATTTTCCATGTAGTCCATGTCACACTTCTATTGTAGGTAGATTTGTATTAAAACTTGGAGAAGAAAGCTGGTTTGAAATCTAATTTGGGTTTATTAAAGCAGGATGTTAATACCATTGCATTCATCATTTTCGTTTTCTTTCATTGTAAAATTTTCTATTGAATTTAGCAGGATATCTTACTTTGATATAATTGAATTATGTTCATTGACTGACAACTTCTCTCATACATCTTGTGCAAATAAAATTGGAAAAGGTTCTAAAGTGGTGAATGCTTTTTTTCTTTGAAAACCTTTTTCATCCGTGAAATATTTTTGTAAGCAAACTATGGAAAACGTTTGTTTTCTGCAAAACATGAACTGATGGTCATTTATCAAATTCTCATTATTATTTCAATTAATAAATATAGTGACAATTTTATAGAGCAGCTTTTGCTCGCATGTGTAGAAGAAAGGAGCAAAATCGCCTTGCTGTTAGTTTGTGCCGGGACGGCGGGTGTCTTTGCCCTTCCATTTTCTGCGATGGGCTCCGCTTGCCCTTTCAAATCAGTGAGCGGCTCACTCGCGCAGGAAATGAATTATTACCTCTCAGAGGGAGAGAGGAAAAAGAGAGAAAAGCAGGGGCAGAGACTGGCAACGTTAAAGCGTAGTCAGTAAAGATCGCACTGAGTCCATTGCTGGTCTGAGAAATGAGCCCCGGCTGGTGGAAAAGACTTTAAAATAGCCGCTGACATTTACTCTAGCTCACCATGACTGCTGTTTTAATAATGCCACTGTGTGAGGGACTGAAAAGCTTTGCACACCTGTGATGAGTCAAGAAAATCACAAGATTGTTCATATTGTTATTCTGGGGAAAATATGCAACAAATTTTAGGACTAAACCAGTCCTATGGATCTGTTAGAATGTTAACATTATTTATTCTCAGTGTTAAAACAATTCATTTGTGTTACCAATTTAGTATAGACGGACACGTTAATGCGATTTTTGTTTGTGGTGTATGGTGGATTTGGAATGTAGAGGCAAGGCCCTGCTCTTTAGTTCTATATAGGCCTACTGTATTTATATTTTATTTCCATTGATATTTTCATAGCCTTCATGTTAAATGAGGACTATTTACCTTATAACAATAAGCAACCAGTACTGTAAAATGGCATGTTAAACCAATAAGACCAAGTAACATCAACATATTTCAATTTTTTCAATGTTTTACATTTACATTTTTACATATGCATATTATATCATATATCAAATCATGTCATATATCATATTATATATCATATCTCACATATCATAACATTTATAGATATAATATACTGCTTTTTACATGTAGCCATCTCTGGTAAAACATACAATTGCAGGCTACTTTATGAACTTGTTGTGTTTATGTCAATTGACATTTCATCTCATTGTTATAAACTTACCATTGTGAATCAGGGTAATGTGGAAACAGTTTTATTTACACTACCGGTCAAACGTTTTTGAACACTTACTAATTTACTTATATAATAAGTCATATTTTTACACAATTTAGAATAATACTATACAAATGGAAGTATTGCAACTATATTGGAATTATGTTGCAACTAAAAAATAAAACTTTGGTAACACTTTACAATAAGGTACTATTTGTTTACAACAGTAAATGCATTAGCAAACTGGCTAACAATAAACAATTTATTTTTTCAGGATTTATTAATCTTTGTTAATGTTAGTCAATGTCAATACAGTTATTCATGTTAGTTCATTGTGCATTAACTAAAGTTAACAGACATAACATTTAATTTTAAAAACGTGTTAGTAAATGCTTAAATGAACATGAACTAAAATTAATAAATGCTGTAGAAGTATTGTTCATTGTTAGTTCGTGTTAGCTAATGCATTAACTAAATAGCACCTTATTGTAAAGTGTTACAAAAATGTTTATATTTTATCATCTTAAGTGTAGTCACATGTTTTCCTGTCATTTTATCAAGCAACTTCTTGAGGTCTCATCCTGAGATGCTTTAGGAGTTTCTATTTATTTTGAGCTCTTATTGGCTGTTCTTTTTTCATTATTCAGCCAGAGTCATCCATATCAAAAACAAAAAATTTGTTATATCTAAATATAATGTTAGTATGTAATAAAAAAACACTTATGTTGGCAAAATTACCTTTTTGTCTACAAACCAATTTCATACATTTAAGCATACACCTTCAGAACAAACGTTTTTTTAAGATAAAGAGAAACATTTCACTGCTTAAGTATTTGCTTAATAACATCTTTTATTTAATTTTAACAAAAAAAAATGGATTACAGATTTGCATGGTAAGTGGTGTGGTCTGCACGTGTCCACTACATCAGTTTAAACCATTCATGCCCATCAGTCCTCACGACTTATCACCTGTATTTCTTGTTACTCTCCTCACACTGATGGCACAACAAGCTCACAAAAGGAACCAGAGCAGCCGCATCCCTCCAAACTTGTTTGAGGCGGCACGGCCTCCCTCGCCTCCTCTGAGAAAACACCTCTGCCTCTTCCCTTATCTACCTCACTGCTTCCTTCACTAGCGGCTCCCCGCTGAGCTGATCTCTTCACTCGCACTTCTCTCTGTTGAATATTCGAGCCTTAATAACATGTTGAACTGACACATTATGTCCCACTTCAGATCATGTGTAGCTGAGCCCTCCATGTCCTCATGTGGGTGACGGAGCACTGGTGACCCATACTGATTTCTGATTTAATCTGGTTTTACCCTTTGCTCCGCTTCTCCCTCCCCCTCTCTCACTCTCTGTTTGATGTTCAAATTGTTACCCTGGCCTGCCCAGCAGATACTAGCCAGCTCTGTATATTTCAACACAGTACATGGTGTAAAGGGGAGTGTGTTTATGACTGGCCCTACTGTACAGAAAAAATGGACACAGCCAATAATCTGTGATGCCTGTGCTTACCAAGCATAGTTTATAGACGGTTTAAAAGCAACAACATAAACATGCATGCGCATGCCCGCTTCTGTGGCCCAAACTTAACTTCCGGTTCACATCTGCAAAGAATAGAGTTCCTGCAGATTATTTCTGATAACAAGCAAGAGAAATGCTATATCTGCTGCTGCTATATCGGTTAAAGCCGTTTGGAAAATGAACCATGTTTTTACTATAGTAACTATAGTTTAAGTATTCCTGCTGAAATAAAAACAGAAAAACCTTGCCCAAAATACAACAGAACATTTTATGGATATAATGGTTATAATGGGAATTGTATTGTATGGATACTTGGTGTCTACTGGTATGAGATGTTAAATCCTATTGGAATAAAACCCAAAACACACTACAAAAAGGAATTTGGTTATGGTTTTAATAGAAAAATCGAATTCTAATTCACATTGTTTTTTCGAGCAGGGATGGTATTTGCAGTGGAACCACAGTATCCACAAATTTACCATTTTCTCTTTAGTAAGCATATTCCAGTAAAGTAGAACCACAGTAACAAAAAAATACCATAGTTTCACTATAGTAGCTATAGTTTATTTTTGTAGTTAAACTATGGTAATACAAATGGTAATACATTCAACAAACATATGGCTTCTACACTTGACTATTGAAAAACCTTACTACTTACTGGTAAATTACTGCTAAAACTGGTAAAGGGAATATACAAAAAACAAAACACTGCTCATAAATACATATACTGTAGGCCTAGGGGGCTAAAGATCATCTAAAATAGGTTTTGTAACATAAAAGCTCTTAATATCACTGATACTGTAAGTTTCTCAGTGTATTCAGTAGGCTGCTTCAGAAGCATACAACAATAAAACAATGCACCAGTGACATAAAGGAAATTTACTTTTAATACTTGAGTACTTTAAAAAGTACTTCTGTACTTTTACTTGAGTAAGAATCTGTAGTTGTAAAGTAAAATTTGACCAACAGTATCTGTACTTTCACTCAAGTAAGGAGTTGTGTACTTCGTCCACCTCTGCTACTGAGCTACAGGAAATCCAGTTCACTCTCATCATTTTCCCCAAAAAACTCACGTTATGAGACCTTGTGAACGTATTTTCATCAACGCTGACAGTAAAACGGATAATCACTTGCATTCCCATCCAAAAATATAAAATCTGACATCTGTCACTGTCTCACTATAGTTACCACACTCTGAGACCAAAACAGCTCACGATACACCAGAACAGCTTCCATGATAACAGACACGACGGTGTGTCGGAGCGAAACAGCTGTAATGATTCAACTCCGTCTTGCCTGTTAATTACTTCATACACCTTCTGCACGGCTGCTTATGAGGCTAATTATGAGGCGCGCGGGCGAAGATTTCAAAGTGTCTTTCCTTCACGACGTCCAAATGTCAAACGGGAGTGTATTCACGGGTAATGGCGTATGGAGAGGCGCAGAGGAACTTCTCCACGGCGTTGGTTTGCTTTGATGGTTATGTTTGAGGAGCACGCCACATTATCCTTAATAGTCTACTATACCTTTAGAGCCGCGTCCATTCGAAACAATGGCCCTGTTCCTGTGCTTTTCTGTGCTAGGCCTCAACAAGCGATGGGTCATTCGCCCATGTTTATTGAACCCACAGTTCGCTCCGTAAAAATTTAAAAGGGGGACAATAGGACGAGCGCCCGCTCATGTGGCATTATTAAAATGGTCACCGTAGCGCAGTTTATATAAAATCAACACTTGTGGTGTCAGCTGACCTCCAGCAGGACGACCATTTTGTTGACCTCTGCTTGAACCCTGTCTTTTTTATTTATTTACCCTATTTTGACAGGCTGTCCCTGGGGCAGCTGAGCTGTGTCGAGTTTCACCCTACTTCAAAGCGAGAATATAGGCCTGCTTTGCATAATCAAGCGGAGAGAAGAAGCGGAGAAGCTACAGCGGCAGTGTGCAGTGTCTGATAATCTCTCCTCCACCGCTACAGTAGTTCCAGGGCTGCTAACATGCAGCAAAATTAAGCTGTCATGGAATCTGGCCATGATTACAGCCACGTGTTAAGCTTGATCTCAACATGCAAGCTGTTCATACTGCACGAGGTTCATATTTTAAAGTGCATCAAAATGGCCAAACAGGCTTAAATGTTTTCAAGAATATCTGGGAATTTAAATCGTACAAACTTGAAATCATTCTCACTTTCAGATGCAGAGAGCAAATTGGTCAAATAGCCACGGTTAATCGCTTAACCTTAGAATAGAGCTGCTCAATGTCTGGGCCGCAGCTGCAATAATCACAAACATGTCTTCTTATCATGTTAATAATGAACACGGCCAGGGGCTATCACAATATATACCATGCATCTGTACTTTTCACACAGTGGTATATCTGCAATGCAATAACTCTGCAAACTGTAATGATTATAATGGAAGTCATGGCTTGTGTCTTATGGTTGTTTTTGATTTATGAACAATTTCCATATGCTTTAATATAATAGTTTCAAAGCAACAGCATAAACAAATGTTACTGTGCATTCTTAATGTGCCGGCAGATTATTTCTGATAATAAGCAAACGAAATAACAAGTAAATTAGCTAGTAAGTTAAAAGCATGTCTAGTCAGTATTACTTTGTGTTACCAGTAGAAGAACTGTTAAAAAAGTTACACAACCCATTCAGCACGATCAAAACAACAACAGCGTAGCTTGATGATGCTGTGAAGAAGCCTGGAATGATGGGATCTGTTGTCTTCAACTCCACCGCTGATGGCCATTAATCAGACAGGAACAAGTAATTTTTGTCATGCAGATTCTACGTCAGTAAAGGTGGTAACAAAGGGTAACGCGGATATGATGCCATTGACACACAACTGCACGGCCTCGTGTCACTGTTTAGAATGGCGATTTTCTCACTATTTAAGCAATTGGAAACATTTGTAAGTACTCAGCTGAACAAAATATATAACACTGGCCTAGTGGTTTTTGGATATTTTACTGCAAAGATGTTACAAACTGTAGCTTTAACACAATTATTGTGTGTATTTGGTGTAATACAGTTTTTACACAGTTTACGGTCACCTTTCTGAAACACGTCGATTTTTTCAAAGCTCATTGTTTTAAAAAGCATGGTCTGCTCTGATTGGCCACCTACCCAGTGCGTTGTGATTGGCCGAATACCTGAAGCATGTGATGGAAATGTTACACCTTTTACCATATTTTGAGCTTCTAAAGCATACAACAACACTACAGCGAGAATAGTTACGCCGTCTTTCTTTGCGTATTTGGTCAAAGGCCGACATACACTGACATAGATTTGTGTGGCCGTGTTGACATGAGCCGTTTTACGCCGTTTTAGCCTCCACTTTTAAATAGAACATATCTTTTGGTTTGAGACTTTAAATTCTCAAATTTTACGTGTCTAATGTACGCATGAACAACTAACACACCAAAGATACAGGAAAACACGGAATCACGTCATGTGACCCCTTTAAGACATTAGTCTGGATTTCACAGACTGGGTCATGTGTTTGATTTTAAAGCCATGTATACACAGTAAAAAAAATGCATCGTTTTTCTTTTGCGTTTTTGAAAAGTTTCACGTACACATGACGTTTCTCAAAATGATCTGCATTTACACACATACATGAAACTTACTAAAAATGCTGTATTATACATGCCAGGCCAGTAATTGTAAAGAAACACTACTGTACAGTATGTGCCTGCACACATATGCATACCCAGCTTTAAGTCAAAAGTGCTTTTTAATACCCTTTGTCGGCATGTATGTGTGTTTAAAGTTTGGTGTAAGTAAATAATATGTATCCGTTGGTCATAGTGGTGTAGTAAATCTACACTTTCATTTCATTACACTTGCATTTTTTCACGTGTACAAGGAGACGACAATTGCGCCATTTTCAAAAACTTGCACTTTGAGACCTGTTTTCAAATGTTTGCATTTTCAGTCATTTTTAGTTGTCATGTAAATGGTCTCGAATTTTCAGCAAAGAATCCATTTTGTCCACTAATGGCTAAGCTCATTAATATGGAAGAATTACTAAAAGGAGTGTGACCCCTGAGGCCAAAGTCATACAGCTTTGTGACCCCCGAGCTTTCCAGAGCTTTCCTAGCCCTGTCTTAATGACTGTCACCCGTAGTTTTCAGTTTTTTCATTTATGATGATGGGTGACACCTCTGAAAATTGAGCTTTGCACACCTGTTGAATATTGAATTGGATGTGAACTTATTACAGTTCTGCTCAAATTCAACATGGATGAAACCCTATGACCTTCTCTTTTGAGAAAACACCTAACTTACTTCCTCACCTAAAAACTGTAAGTCCAAATACCAGCCTTAAAGACTGCGACGGGGGAATGCTGAGTTAGGTCTGGCCTTAGATCCGGTGAACTCCTCATCAGCAGGGTCAGTCACAGCCCAGTGCGGTTTAATGACCATCGCTTGAAAGTAATGGCTTGAAGCTGCTCTTTTGCTGATCTGAGACCAGTTTTACAGTTCTGTCATGGGCATTTATGTCGGGCCAGTTGTTTTTCTTGGATCAGTTTCAGAAAGTGATTTTAACTGAAGTGGCTTAAAACAGAACGCATCACCTTTTCAGCTACAGCCATAACTGTGTTTTATGTAGCCTATTAAATATGATTCTTAATAAAGCTGACCATATTAACTAACTGACCAGCCTACCATTAAAACGAAATGAATGGTGCTGCAAAATGTGAGTAGAAAACTAGAAGAGACTGAGAGTGTGTATGCGTGTGGGCGGGTGAAGGCTGTTATGGAGAAAGATTTTTAAATGCTTCATTAATTGGACTTTTTAATAGCCAGAGACATTTGTCAGAGTCAGTGAGCAATATGACCAGTAGATCCATGTTCACTTTTTATTGTGTAAACATATTGTGATTTTTTTTGTCAGATGCATGTTATTTAAAGTATACTCGTACAATCACGTTTCTAGAATTATGGGATGTTCTATCAATCTCATGACAGTGCTTCAGTATTTAGACCTGGATTTTAACTGGCTAGGCTTTTTGTCACCCTACATCTAGCACAATTACATATATTTGTGAATGGCATGTGATGTTTTTGGATGAAAACAGCATTATGACTTATGAGATCTTATAGATCTAAGGTTAAGAGTCCAGTTTGCTACTTCTTGCGCTATAGGTCTCGATCTCTCTTCATCAGGAAATGACTTGGTCTGTACTCAGATATCAATGTTGTAAGTTAACACTTGAAATCAACCACAAGGCAGATACAGAGATGAACGGGAAGAACAGCAGGCGGAAGATAAAGTGATGTTGAAAGGGAAAAAGATTTATTGATTCATTTCAGTTGTGCTTTACGTACGACTTTGTCTGGGTACAGATTCAACATGTATTGTTATTACACCAGCATAGACAGTGATACTGCGAACATTGTCTTGTGACATTATAAAGAATCTTGAGATGGAAACCATAGATACTTGTAAAGACAATACAGAATCTAACAGAAGATTAAACAGCATTAATAAAATAATAATAATAATAATAATGAATAATATAAATGTACAATAAAAGAATGTAATAAATAAATACAAATAGTAAAGGTTAGTAATGATAAATGGAATAATGTAAAATGGTTGAAATGCATGTTTAAGCTCTCATGTCAAAATTCAGAGAAAACACACACGCGCGCACACAAATTGCTTTTAAGAAAATCAGATTCTAAGATGTATCAGCACTTTCAAAAATACTGCAAAAACACTTTATCCACAACAGATAAATTCAAGCTCATTCTTAAAAAACAGTGCTGTTTGTGCCAGAAAATGTAGGGAATATATAATTACATAATTTCATTTTAAAAGGTTACTCCTGAACTTTCAGAAAAACATTTTCTTACCCCAGGTCCCTAGTGCCAGATCCATAACTGCAGTAGACATTGAGGGACCAATGCCTGTGATGTTATAAAAAATTGTATGGTGTCATTCTTTCAGATATGATGACAGACATATCAAACCATTAAAAATAAATATGATATTACTTAATATCATATATTTTCAAAAACTAATGTGTCACAATTTTGGTATTTTATTTAACATCTTTGCAATCTATCAAATAATTTGATGAAGTTTAGAATACTTTTGTTGTGCATTCTTTTTTTGTTTGCATAATGTAGGTGCAGTATTAATTTTTTTCCATTCCATACAGTCAACACAAGTTGGGAGAAGGACAATTTAGAATCCTAAATTTACCTAACCTGCACACAGAAAGGCCTCCCGTCCCAGCCGGGGCTCAAATTGGGGACATTTGTAATAGCCCTTTATAGTATTATTCGGCTGTAGGCATGAGCATGAGCATAAGGATGCAGGATGGAGCAAAGATGGAAAAACACCTGGATGTTTCTAAAATCGCTTGGAAAGTTGGAATGACAGTACTTCCAGCAATAAGAAAACTGTACCATCAACATACTTTGGCAAGGTCACAGCTATTTGCAATTACAATGCAGCAGGCATTTATTTCCTTACATAAGATAAAGAATATTATGAGACTATAAAACTGTCACAGTATCTCACAGTATCTGTAACATTACAAAAGCAACTTTCAGTCATTTACTGCTGTAGAACTGGATAAGAAATACTACACTTTTTGCAGTTTTAATATGTTTTGTTTGTATGTGTAATCCTTTACCCACTGAACTAGTAAAATGTGAAATGTGGCTTGCTTTAAGTTTTTCTTTTATCATATATTCAAGAAAAAATGCTCTCTGGTGATTTCACTCTAGTACAAAGCTCTGCCAAATGTTTGGGATCTCCGCCTCATTGCTTATAATAAGCTGACGCATCAGGCCATTATAAACAGAGTTTGATCTCTCTTGAAGACCTGATGAGCATGCAGATTAGTGTTACTAAGGAACAAATGACTGACAGTTAAGGAAACAAGACTGATGATTTGGGGGGTGGGAAAGAATAAGCAGTTTTTGTGAAAATAATAATATGTTTGCTTGTAAGTGTGCAACACTTCTAAATATAACATTTTCTATTCAACTTCATTAACCTCACTGTTTAAAACACAACCAACAATTACAGTAAAATGGCTTTCTTACTTAGTATTTTTTTCTTGTTTTTCAGTACAAATGTCTAAGAATTCTTGAATCCAGATGCATTTTCTTGATGAGCAAAATGACCTAAGAAATTAAGTCTTGTTTTTAGGCAAAAAATATTAAATGTAAGCAAATTTGTGCTTAAAACAAGCAAAATTATCTGCCAATAGTGTAAGAAAAATTATCTTGAATTTAAAGGAACAATACTTGATTTTTTGTATGATTTATTGAAAGAAATGCAATATAACATACAAAACTGTTTCTTCAGAGGTGTATGAAGACCGTACGTAATGAACAGTTATGTTTTTATTACCTTAGAATAACCCCGTTTTATCTAGACGCGGGCCTATATATGTGGAGTTTTCCATGTTGCACGGCCATGTTTGGTTACAGCAGCCCTAAACGGACAAACAGCTCACAGAGCGCATTTAGTAATTCGTAGAGGCATCATGCGTCATCACTGAGTTGAAGACCACGAAGAAGTTAGTCAGTCGTAGTACAAAGAGAAGGAGGAGTAGTCGTCGTCATCGTCATCTAGCTGAAGCATAGATCGTTCTGTTTTTAGAAGTTTTGATACAATGGAGGACCATACGTATTGTGCACAAGAGCCGACAGAGCGCGAATCTCCGTCGGTGAAGCGCAAATGTGACAAATTAGAGAAAAACGACGGCAGAAATCCAGGATAAACATCGGTGTAGCTATTACCAGATGAAGGACAAATGTTTTCAACGCGACGCCGAAGTTGCCTGTTTTCTGCTGGGCTGGTAAGATAATTTAAGTTTTGTGAAAGTGAAACCAGTTTTTTGGTAACGTTAGCATTTGATACAAATGGGCATATAACCTACCAGAGACGAACGTTTTTTCTTATAAGTGTAGAAATAATGTAACTGAATTGTAATTTCACGAGAAGTAACATGACAGTGTGGCTAGAATCCCAGCCGCTGTCTCAGTCAGCGACATGTTTTTTTTTACTGTTGCGGCCACCGTCGTACTTTGAAAGGGAGGGATGAGCAAATGACTGAAATATTTATTGCAAATCTATACTGAAACGCTAGTGGCCGCTAAAAATCCAAAACTGTGCCTTTAATGACTAAGAAAAAGGTTCAACTTATTTCAGGGGTTTTTTTCTTACCCCATTGGCAGATTTTTTTGCTACATGTCATATTTTTTGCCTAAAAACAAGACTTATTTTCTTACGTCATTTTGCTTTTGAAGAAAATGCATCTTGATTCAAGAATTTTTAGACATTTATACTGAAAAACAACACAAAAATACTAAGTCAGAAAGCCATTTTTTGCAGTGTGATCACCAAACAACAGTGTCATTGGCAACCATTGCTGTTTTGAATGGTCAAGGACCGCCCAAAAGTCCATAGAGGACGACTTCTTGTGTGTTCCAACGGGATGTATTGCCCTTTAAAGGGCACTTTGGACCGCCATACCGAAGGGTCGTTCTAAACCGAAGTGCTCATAACCGTCCACATCAAAGAACTCTTCGGAATGAGGGATTTTAAAGGGTACAACTGATGGACATTTTACACCCCCATGATTTTTTTTTACAGTTTCTTTGCATGGTGACGGCGCCTCTTCCTGAGTATGGGATGATGATGCAAAAAGCCACTTCAAGAAATAGTTGTTTGGTCCCCTACACCCTTCAACCCTTCGAAGGTCTTAAGGCATAGGGATGAACCCTTCGGAATGGAACGTGGGGTTCGAATCTGCTGAAGTTTTTCCAGTTAAGTGTGCCGTATGCATCAGACATTTAGCCAACAGTCCGTGGGTGTGAGTCTGAGACTATAAATGTATAAACACTAAATTACATCAAATAATAAAAAAGCAGTTTAGATTTTACATGATATTAATCTAAACTGAAGTAAGTTGGACTCTCAGAGTGGATATTATTTTTGCACTTGTCTGCTGCTACATGGCTAATTTGACAGAAAGACTGTAAAACAGACATAATCCCATTTTAAAGTCTACACAGCTTAGTCTCATTAGAGTCTGCACTCTGAGCTGCAGTCTGCTGACTTCATTAGCTCATATTGGACACCAAAATTAGCTGTTGAAGAAGGCGAAGACATCCAAGCGCTGCCAAGGAGGTGTCCAATATGAGCTAATGAAATTGAGCTAAAATGAGTTTACGACAGCCCAAAATTGCCATTTTAAACTAACATCTGCGCACTGCGATAACTTTTGTTGGTGTCTATAAGTAAAAAAATATATTATCTGGGAGAACACAGTCCGAATATATTTTACATTACTTAAAGCGGCACTAATGAACTTTTGCTCACAGGTTCCCCCATGTGGTTTATAAGCGCAATTGTCTTTTACAAATGTCGCTGTATAAGTTTCCTCGTGGGCAGCGCAATATACGTGAATTTGTTTCGTAAGCTGATGGAACCGGTGCATACAGAAACGTTTTTTTGGAAACCATATTGCACTCTTCCGCAGGCAGGGGATGGGCGGGCTGTGTGTACCGACCCGAATACAGAACTTACAGAGTCTGGTTTTTGCCGCTAGGAGGCTGCTCAGATAGCAGCGCCAGTAAAATTCATCCATTTAAAAGTTTTTCTACCACTGAAATCAATTTAGAGACATTATTTTAAGGTCTAAAAACTACATTGTGCTGCTTTAACATTAAATGTGAAATATATGTACAGTTACTTTGTGAATTGCTGAAATACAAGGGCATTAGAAAGATTTTCAATAATGTGAAAAAGATATGAAAAATGAAAAGAAAGGGTATGAAGATTCGAAAGTTAAAATTTGCAGTTAAGGTATGCCTGTTAGTTTTTTTCGACACATATACCTTGATGACTTTGTAGGTCTCTCGAGGTATCCGTATCTACTGTATGTCAGAACGACAATCGCACCCCTTGCGTATTCAGTCAGCTGGCATTCCGATCACGCAACTCCGAGTGTGCATTGTGCAAGTCGTGCTAATATAAGTTCAGCTTTGCATGGATCATCGTGGCTATCCAGGGGGATTTGGATACATAGAGGGAGGGAGAAAGTGAAAATTTCTGAAACATTAATATTGTTGTAATCTGATATAGATTTTGCTTGGGGCGAAGACATTCATCACGCATAGAATGAATGACTAATGAAGGATTTATGATGTGTGGTGGATCTCGACAGACATTTATTACAAGTTTAGAGTTGGATATGTGTGAGCGCTTGTATGTGCACATTTAGGCTCGTCTGTGTGTGTTTATATATCTGCAGACTTTATGTTAAGAATACCTCACATTTATTAGTGTCAGGGGAAGCAATTTTTCAGTGTTGATCCTCAGAGCAAATAGACCTGCCAAACTGAAGGAAGTGTAGAAATACTAGAACAGTCTTCTTTTAGAATCATTTACATAAAGTATCTTGCTTAAACAGCTTAAATGTAATTGTTGCCTCTGAGCTTACAAATAAGAGCCTGGCATTATGTCAGGGAAGACATTCAGGATAGTAATAAACATTTGCCTAGGAACATGTTATGTTTACAGTGTACATGGGCATCTGTAGCTGTAAGGCCTCAATATCTTCGGTGAAATGTTTCTTTATTTTCTCCTCTTTTGATTATAAGCTTATCATGCCAAAACAGTTCAGCAGTCCCGATAAAGTCTCTGTCTCTCTAATTTATGTGTTACAAATGTATTAATTCATAACAGAGGTCTCACAGAGGTCTTCACCAAGCCATGAAGCGTTATGAAGCAAATTGGTGTCTGTGTGCGAGCGTGTTTGTCGTGGGTGGACTCATTTGCATGCTTTGTGTCGGGCTGAATTAGAAACATAAGCTTTAAATGGGATTAGGTTTGACTGTGTCTGCCACACAAATTCAGGTAAACAAGGTATTTCAAGGTCTCTGTGTGTGTCTGGCTGGGTGTATGTTTGCGAGACAGAGAGCAAAAGAGAAGCAATCTCTAGCAGACAGGACAAGACTTGACATGATGCAAATTTCCACCTGCCTCACTTGCTCTTGGCTGATGGAGTGTGTGTGTGTGTGTGTGTGTGTGTGTGTGTGTGTGTGTGTGTGTGTGTGGCATAACACAATCTCTTTAAATGACCCTGAATATGTTTGTTGACAGTATTTGTTGGCACATGGCAGAGGAGACTTTTAATTCTTTCCGGTAATTCACAACCTAAACTAAACTATGAAAATCGACCCATGCGAGCACAATCATTTTCTAATAAACAGCAGAATAAACAGACGTGAGATGGAATAATAATTCTAAAATGTAGAGCAAACCATACAATCTGGAAGATTTTATGGTATTGGATGGGGAATAAAAAACAAATAAATCTAAACTAGATTTTTGTAAATGATGCAGTGCTTTTGTCTTATAAGGGGTTTCTCTGAGTGCTTGCTATAGCATATTTGCACCGGATAGTTATTGATGTAAGCCGGCCAACAGTGCAGCATTTAAAAAAACACAACATCATGATCGGATATGCATTTTTGTTTTCTGTCGAGAGTTCCGTGCTAACAGAAATGCAATGTAGATAAATAAGTTGCTATTGAAATAGCAAAAAAGAAAGCTAAGAGACTATTATCTTCTTTGACAATTTGCCCAAAAAAAACAAGTGCTGCTAACATTAGCTTTCTGTATGTTTATGACTTTAAAATACTGCTCTGTGACACGCGTTCAGCCAGTTAACATACACTTTCATCATTGTTAGTTCCTACTGCGCTTGGTTAAGGGGCATCCCACCACAGGAATGATTTCTTAGTTCCAGGACAGTTTCCCTGAAGTACCTGCTTTTTGTTCGCACCACAGGAACTGGGAAGAATTTCAGGAATGTCTTTTGTAGGAACAAAATTAGCTCATTCTCAGAAAAAGGGAAATACCAGCGACTCAAGCTTGTTGACTGGCTGAACGCATTTCACAGAACAGTGTTTTAAACTGTTACAAGACAGAAAGCTAATGTTGTCGGCGCCAATAGCGACGCAAGTTCCATTACAGTCTCGACGGTCCTTTGCCGGTCCCGCTCCCATGCCTCTTCCCAAAGCTTTCCTGTCCGCTCTCCACTGTCCTGTCCCAATAAAGGCAAAAAAGCCCCTAAATATAACTTAAAAATGTTAGCGGCATTTACCTGTTGTTATTGTCTGCAAATACTTTTTTTCTTTGTTTTGGTGATATATTGTGATACATAAAATGTCTTAGAAGATTTCGTCTATTACTTTTGGCTTTTTCAATCAAAACTTATTTCTACATTACATCTGCATTATCATGAAACTCTCCACAGACAACTTTTTCATTTTTTAAGTCTTTAAATATCATGCTGTCGACCGGTTTACATCACTTAAGATATCCTAATGTCAGTGTGAATGCATCCAGAAAAATGGCCTGATGGAAAACTTTGTTCCTGAAATTATCTGGTGGGAAAAGCACCTTTTTTAAATCCTTCCAAAAGGTGTTTTTGAATTATACTCATTCCCAGTTCCTGCTGCATCTTCTGGTCATTGCCATACCTCAGGTCCCTTCTTCAATGTAATTTGGTTCCTTTTAACACCAATATTAAAATTACTTGTAGAAAATACTAGTGGACATAATTGGATACTGTTAACTAATTTGGTGGCTAATGAAGCCGGTCGTGTTTGTTTCGCACTTCTGATTTCTGTGCCCTTTTCCTTCTACTGTCTGTACACTAGGTTGAAAGAACAAAAACATCATGTTGGAATTCATATTTATGGTCAGAGGGAAATTAGTTATGTAAATGATCTTTCACACTAATGATAACAAGCAGTGGTGCTGGAGAATCCACTCAATAACTGGAGAAAATATAGAGACTCTGGCTTTTGTGTCTCTCTGTGTTGCTGGGATTGTTTAAACACAGTAATTGAATCTCCTTTCTCTAACTTCATAAACCTTGGCCTACCTAAATGACTTGCCATGCAAACTTTGATAAATGAAGTAAGTCTGCCAACAGGATATGTCTGGAAAATGCCAAAGGTGGGATAGTAATGATATAGAAACGTTCGCGCGAAGGTCACACGTCCGAGTTTGAGAAAACCGTCTTGTGCACTCTTGTCAGGGTGCATTTAACTGGCATGAAAAATTGCATCGCCAATAGGCGGCTCTATATTTAGAGTCTGGCTCTCTCGGACCTTCACTCTTGATATTCACGTTGTTTTTGATGTTCATTGGCCAGAATGATTGATGGCTTGTGCCACGCCTCCGAGGCCACCTGACAGTCTCATTGTCTGTGTTCCTCAGTCTCTCTCTTTCTGCTCAAAACCTGTTTGCATTCAGTCTCAAGGGCATGAAACATTCAGCCAGCATCTGAATACAGCACAAAGTAGGTAAACCGCAAGTGACACATTTACTTTTAGGAACGAATGAATCAACCGGGTCCTGGCGGAAGAGGCAGATCCACGCTAATGTAAGTCTTCTATACTTGAGGCAGACACAGATCATAGGTCGCAGGTGTTGCATGAATCAAAAATAATTTAGAATCAGCAAAATGTTTTAGCCCGAACTCTCAAAGCAACTTTTGTTGAAGGGATTCAAGGCCCTGCGTTATCTTTCAATGTGGGGTGAAGGACCGCTTTTTATTTTGGTAAAGGTATGCCATAGTTTCCCTAGATATTAAAGGTTCAGTTATCTTTCTCGGTTGAAATCTTCCTGTCCCAGTACAATGTTGCAAAAGCAAAATTGAAATAACCTTGAAAAGAACAGTTTACTGAAACAGGACGAGCATTCAGAGCAGGCAGAAGATTTAGTGGCTGTTTAGTGGCCACCATTCAGGGCTGAAGGTGGAACATTTTCTTCTACAATGACATAAATCCATACAGTAGCTTGTGCAAAGTGTGGATTTTGTGAGGTGACCCACGAGGATCTGAACCTTTGTGCTTTTTGAGAGCAAAAAAAGTGAGCCATACACCACACTCTTCAAAATAAAGGTGCTTAAAAGGTTCTTCACAGCAATACCACAGAAGAACCATTGTTGGTTCCACAAAGAACAATTCAGTCAAATGCTCTTCAAAGAACCATTTATTTCTTACATTTTTTATAATCTTCCTTCACCACAACCTTTTGTAAAACAGAAAGATTCTTAGGATGTTAAAGATTCTTTTTGAAACCATTTAGGCAAAAAAGGTTCTTCTATGGCATTGTGAAGCTCATTTGTTTTTAAAAGTGCATGATAAACAGCTACTGGTATATACAAATGGTTTATTTGGTACCATTCAATGTTCATGTCAAGACTTTTAAAATGACTTTGGATTACAAGTAATGTGAAAGATTTAAATTTTTAAATATGATATGATTATATACATGGTTGTTAGACTCAGCACATGTCGTTCATGCACAGTTGGCAGACCAGCAGAGTTAAACCAGTTGCCTTGACAACTTGCTTCCTTAATGATTATTATTTGGAAAATATTGATTAGAACGTTTCACTTATTTTTCAAATATAGAAAACAAATTATCTAAGGACATTTCGATTACTTTAATAAATTAGAAACTTGGCGAAATACTCACCCTAGTGCTGTTTCAAACCAGTATGACTAAACTGAATACAAAGGAAAATATACACTGGGTTCTTTTCAAACTAGTGAACACTGTAAAAAGATGTTGAGTTATTTCAACCCAGCGTTGGCTCACAAATGGACAAACCCAGCCTGATGTCGCATTTCCCACTGGGAAGTTGGGAAAAAATTTGGATAACCAAATTCCTGAGATGGGTGGGCCTTAAACTTTATACATGGTTGATGGGAGAAGGATTTCTGCTGTGACAGGTATGCTTTATTCGTTTTTTCCGCAACAGCTTCATTGCCTTGTCTAGTCGTTAAATTAGTACATGTTTACATAAATAAATACTTATTTGAAGCATAATGAATGTTTTATACACAGCGAAAATAGCATGCATTTCACCAATATTCCAGAAAAGTCAGCGGTAAAACTATACAGTATGGTTGATACCTATTACCATATAACATTTTCTCAAGACACACGCAAGCGGTCCTGCACGCTTTCCGATAACAATGCACATGAACACAACCAGCTTCAATCATGACTTCAAAAGTGAGAATTATCAAATTTCTGCATAACACAATTTAACGTCATGTTAAATTACTGTCTGTCGGAAGCTGTACATCTGAATAGCTTTTCGTAAGTAACAAAGTGCTAATGTGATCTACCATGTATTTATCAGCCAATGGTGCTTCACAGCGATATATCTGTCTACCACTAGTCACAAATATGTCACAAATATTGCTAAATGTCAATGGTCGCTTGTAAATATTAAGCGAATATTAAATTTGCCATCTACAATACAGATGTTTTTGTAAATAACCTACATTTTAGTACGTTCTTTACAAAAAAGACACTAATTGATCGACATTTTGCACAGTATTGACTTGTATGACTACTTTTATGGTTCTTTTTTCTTACCTGTTAAAAACAGCAGCGTATCTTGAATGCTGTTGTGTCTTGAACGATGATTCCCAGCATATCCAGATGTGCTGGTGTTCCATCAACGCTTCACTAGTTATCAGCAAGACTTCCTTGGTTGACCGGCATCCCCAGGTAGGGGATAAACCATCTTGGCACAAGAAAATAAAATGTATGCTGGTCTAAACTGGCTTTTTAACAGTCTGTGGACCCTGTATGCTTTCTTTACATGTAACAGAGCTGCTGCGGCATTCTTGACAACATGACCTTTTATGTTGCCCTAAGAGGGAATTTAATCAAAAGGTAACCGGTTCAAAGCCTCCCAGAGGTAATACTTGAGCTACCACCAATGTGACTTTGAGGAAGGCACTTAACCCCGTGCAGCCCGGTGCTGTGGGTCTGTATCTGTAGAAAGAATCTCTGCTGGACCCGGTTGTGTGGTTCTATCCGTATGGCGCAGGAGCGGAACGTAACAGTGGAGCGACTTCAGTGGTGTGTGTTTGAGTTAGTCCAGTGGATAGTTAAGAGCACAGACCTCATCCATCAGAAGCTGACGGGACTGCTGAAGTGTGTTAGAGCACAGCACCGCTGTCATTATCTCTTATGATTCCCTCCTGACACTCAACCCATCATGTAAGCCGCCTTCTATCTTCTTTTCTTTGTTCCTCTTTTCTCTAGCTCTCTCTTCTTTAAATTCTCTATATGTTTCAATTTGAGTTTTTTTATTTTCTCTCTTCTACTTGTTAGCCTTCCTATTATTGTTTCAGTCCAATTTCATGTCCCTGTCCTTTTGCTTTTCACATACACACTCTAAATCCGTTTTTGTAACTCCACAGGGTACATTTGCCTCCCGCTGAAGTTCTTTTGGATTTTTTAGCAGTGTGCCCACATATCAGTTGATTTACATTGTATGGTTTCAGGCCTTAAAGGGACAGTTCACCCAAAAATACAAATTCTGTTTACTCACCTTTGAGTTGTTTTAAATCTGTGTAAATTGCTTTGCTTTGATGATCACAGAGAAAGATATTTAAAAGAATGCTTAAAACCAAACAGTTCTTGGACCCTATTGACTACCATAGTAGGAAAATTACTTTACACAGAACACAGAATTGCATATTGTAGGACAGAAAAAGTTCTGGGGTACTTTTGAGTACCATTGCAATTTTTCCTACTATGGTAACTAATGGGGTCCAAGAACTGTTTGGTTACAAGCATTTGTCCAAATATCTTTCTGTGTGTACATCCAAACAAATAAATGTATACAGGTTTGGAACAACTAGAGAGTAAGTCATGACAGAATTTTCATTTTTGGGTGAACTATCCCTTTAAAACTCACTCCTGTCACTCAAACGGCCACTGTGGTCCATGGGCTGTCTGCTCTTCACTATGCTGTAAGACATGAGAGTTCCACATGTTAAAACTTGGAGCAGGAAAAACATGACATGTGGGTGGATTGAGTGACATAATTTAGGAAAAGACAAAATTCATCAAATCACAAATTCTAATACACATTTTAGAGGATTCCTTTTTTGTGTGTAGGATTTTCGTTAATTTTGCCTTCTTTTTCAGAAAGTCATACCCACTCTTGAGAAAAGTTATTGTACAAGAAGTCACAAATTAATATTCTTCTTGAATGAACAAGCAAACCTTCCCACATTGTAGTACACCTCTGAACCTGAACAGTGGCCCGACAACCATAAATTTGACTGTAAAATGAGTTGTTTTCCCGAGTACCTGGGTGGAAAATAAATAAACATATATATATAAATAAATAAATAAATGAATAAAAACAAGCTGATATTTGTTATGCACAGGAGGCCGTGTCTAATTTCCCCCTTGTTTGTCAAATTAAATTTGCAACTTTTATCGAGACACAATAAATGTTAATGAGGCTCTGGATGTTTGGTACAGGCTTTATTTATGCTCAGAAGGGACTGAGGGAGATGCTTTTAATGAACTGCTTTCATAGAAGCATGTTTGTTTCTTACTTTATAACTTCTCATATATAAAATATGCTGTGGACCACGGTAAGGTGAACCATTTCAGATGTTTCTAGTTTTAGGTCATGTTTGTGTTTTCTTAGCTTATAAAGAATAACTTTTTGCATGCCTCAGCAATGTACAGCATTGGGACACAAATGGCTGCTGTCATGAGAACGGTCCGCCCTGTGTGTTTTGTTTCATCACTCTTCTTGTCCTGGTGACAGAGAGAGGGGAATTATGGGTAAATGATGTGATATGATGAATGAAGATAGATCCGCTCTCCTCTCCTGTCAAACAGTACTGATGGATTGACAGAAGTGTGAGACGTGCTTTTCCCTCTGTTGCACTTTTTATGCCACTTTCATTTTACATGTCATTATAGCTCAACTGACACGCACGCACGCACGCACACACACACACACACACACACACCTCAATACAATTCAATTAAATTAAATTCAAAGAGGTTGTGAAAACAGGTTTTGACTCTCCTATTTTATTATTTAAAAAATATTCAAAAAATGTTGTTTTTTAAAAAACCTCTTAATGTAGCAACAGCTTATATTTTCTATTGCCATATTCTATTCTTTTTTCTCACATTTTACGTTGAACTCACTTGTCAAGCTCCAGCTAGGACAAGGATGAACACCACGGATGTAGTCCATACTAGTGCGATATATTCCAAGTCTGCTGAAGCCAGACGACAGCTGTGATAACCAACAGTCTGTGATAATATTCCTTATCTGCATTCAAATTCAAATATAGCACACTTGCATGGACTTCAGATCCTATTAGTTTTGTGCGTTAACTAAACTAAACATAACAGATCAATCTGAAAATGCAGATTGAGATTTGAGAACTAAGAATGATTTTTGAGAACTTTAATTTTACAGTAACTTAAAGGGATAGTTCACTCAAAAATGAAACTTCTGTCATCATTTACTCACATTTCAAACATGTATGACTTTCTTTCTTACACAGAGCACAACAGAAGATATATATATTTTTAAATAGACACAAAACCAATGCAAGTCAATGGGTATTGCCGTTGTTCGGTTACTTGAAACTATCCCTTTAAACATTTTTTTAAACGATTTCTAAAACAAAGCTCTGGGAAAATAAGTAATATAGACAGCTTTTATTGTGCTTTATAAAGCTTGGGTCATCATTATGTCCTTGTATGGAAAAGAGCTGCATGAATTTTCTTCAAACTATCTTATTTTGAGTTGCTAAAATAATAAAATTTTTAGAATGGAACAACATGAGAATAAAAATACAGTCAACATTTTCCTTTACAGTTCAGCTTATTACGTAACACAGCCACATCATAATCTTTAAGAAGCTTCTCAGCCCTAGGCTATAAACACAACGGAAAATTGCTTTTCTTTTTCTATGACTTTGGTATTCAGGCAGATTTACTGTGTATGTGGCAAAAAACTGAATTCATTGAGTTAACAAACACTGTGTTTCCTCCGGTTTTCATTGTCTTCCTATATGATCTAAATGGTTCCGAGATACAGACGCAATATATATGTAGCTCCGTGTTGCTATTTATAATGTATCCTGGCAGGGGAAATGAGCAGTCAGTGAGCCCCCTCACACTCGCACGAGGGAGGTAGCAGGTGGTGTCATTAACAGTACAGTGGAGTGTTAGGATTGCGTTTAGTGTGCTTGATGTAGGTGGAGGGTAATACAAGTCGTTTTGCCCTCAGCTAGTCACCCTCTCTCCACAGAGCCCACCGTTGTTACCCCGAAACCAGTCTCACCAATGGATGCATGCACTGCATTTACTGGTTATTATAGAGCTTGGATGACTTTCCTCTGACCTGCTTTCAGTCTCTGTCGGGGCTCCAACAGACTGTTGCTTTACTGTATGCTGATAATGTTGTCTGTCATTGGATTGTCATGAAACTATTTTTATTTTGGTTGAGATGGGTCGACGGCTGAGAGGATCCCACAGAAGCGAAAATGACAAATGAGATGTTCTCCTAGACAGCAATAAAGTGAAATAAACAGATTGAGACTTTGGTTTTCTTCCTCTGACCTCTAGTAACCTGACATGTTTCCTCTAGAGTTTAGAAGAGATCTGACTCATGTCAACATCTTTCTAATTTGTCTGTATTTATATTTCTTCTAGGCAATTTATAAAGGTTCAATGTGTAATATTTAGGAGGATCTATTGACAGAAATGCAATATAATATACGAAAGTATTGGCACCCTTGGTAAATGAGCAAAGAAGGCTGTAAAAAAAATCTGCATTGTTTCTCATTTTGTTCTTTTATTAAAAAAACATCTACAAAATTCCAACATTTCATTAAAGTAAAACAATTGGAAGTGGGGGAATATCACATTGTGAATTTTTTCTCTAATGCACCCCGACCATAATTATTAGCACTCTTGTATTTAATACTTTCTGCAACCTTTATTTGCATGACAAAGACCTCTGAGTCTTTTCTTTTATGTCTGATGAGTTTTGAGAATACATGGAGAGTCACTCCAGTCCCACTCATTTTCTATAGTGTTCAGATCAGGAAACTGGGATGGCTATGGCAGGATCTTGATTTTGAGTTCAGTGACACATTTTAGTGTTGAATTTGATGTTTGTTTTGAACCAATGTGCTGATGGAAGATCTAACCGCGACCCATTATACGATTTCTAGAAGAACAAGTCAGGTTTTGATTTTTTTATCTGTTGGTATTTGATAAAATCTATGATTTCATATATCTAAATGAGATGTTCAGGTCCTCCGGTATAAATCTAGGTCCACAACAATGAAGATCTGGTGATATATTTAACTGTGGACATGGGACACGTTTTATCCCTGTGTGCACCAAACCCATCTTGTGTTCTTGCTGCCAAAAAACTCTTTTTCATTTCATATGATCATAGACCCCACTCCTGGTTTAAGTTCCAGTATAGCAAATTAATATGTTGGAGTTTGTTTTTGCATGAGAGCAGAAGATTTGTTTCTTGAACAGTGTCCCAAACAACTTGTGGTGATGGAGGTGCAGTTTTACTTTATTTTTTTTATTTTTTTTTCTGACACTGAAATAAACAGATTTCTGCAATTGTTATTCTGTGATATTTGAAAAGTTTATGGCCACTCAAGATTTTCTCTTTGCTATGCATTAAAACAATATAGACACACATTCTCTTTCAGACAGATTTCCAACATGTCCAGTGTATTAAAATTTCTTAATTATTGCCTTGATTTTTGGAAATGGGAATTTGTATTGTTTTAACCATTTAGTTTTAAATACACTTTCTCTTTTGTGTAGCTCAACAATCTTTTGCTGCACATCAGAACTGTATTATTTAGTTTTATTCATTGTGATTAAGGGGGGTTTGAGGTTTGTGTTATTAATATTTATTCTCCTGTGCAACAAGAAGTCATGACTGGACAACATCATGTTTCTAGAGATAATGTTGATACCTAAAAGAAACAACCAACCTTTGAACAATTTATCTCTTGGATATGCTGTAGGCATTTCATTGATCTACACTTTCAGCATTAGAGCCTTTCTGGATTCCTCAGAATTCAATTTGAAGTCTAATTTATGGGTATAAAAAGTTTTTTGGTGTTATATATTTGCATAATCAAACATATAGCAGAACTTATTTACTGGAGGCTTAATATTTCTGGATATTTAAAGCTGCAGCAACACCTCAAGTTGTCTAAATATGTTGAGGCAGGGAACATTTTGCCAGTTTGACAAGTGTGCTAAAAAATATGCAAATATGGGCAGTGATGTTCAGCCAATTATAAATGATGTGTCCCGGTTGCTTGTAATTACAATGTTTTTTTTTTGATAGAGAGAGAGAGAGTTATCCAGGAGTGAGGTTAAGATAAACTTAGTAGGGCTAAAAATATCTTGGTTTGTTGAGCCTCCCACTGGTTTGAACTGTCTTTCTCACCTTAACCGTTAACTTCTGGTGAACTGCGTATGAACTTTGTGGTGTTTAGAAAAGACGATAGGCCACAAGGGAATAGTATGATTGAGTTCTCTTGTGTTTATTCTTACACATTCACACACATGCAGAGAGACACTAGCTTAGGCATATTCCCCGGAGGCAAAAAACTGTTCTTCTTTCCCTTCGGCCATATACTGAATGACAGCTTGAAAATAATGATGTGTAAAAAGTATGGCAGACAAACAGAACACACACACAATCTCTCGTGTATACACGTACACACACAGACTATTTGCATACAGCCAAGCTCCTGTCACTTTCAGCCGACTATTATATCGCGCCTTTCTCCAATGCTATATTTGCTCTTTTCTACGCATCTGTTGCAGGTGGGAGTTTGGAGACCATCAGAACAAGAGTCACCTTCAGCAAGCTGTCACCAAAGGACAAGCTCATCTCTTTTCTGTCCTCCTCCCCGTCACAGCGGAATATGTGTTAGCTGCAAATCTGTATTAGTCTTTAAGGAGCGGTTTGGGATTTTTTTACACCAGGGCTCTGAGGATAACATTGATGACTCACTTTGGCTTGCCTGCAATGCTCATTTCTTTTACTGTGACTGTCGTCGTCATTGTAATTGAGTCATATAATGCAATGCTAGTTACAGTGCCTTTCTATTTAAAAAAATATTTTTGTACAGAAAGACTCCAAATTCTGCTTAATTCTTTATATGAAGTACCACCTGGGGAAGATGGGGTAAGACATCCCGCTTAATGGGACATTTACCCATTAAAATAAAATTTTTTATAATAAAATTAAATCAACTGGTTGAAAGGAAAGTAAAAGAAAGATCATCATCAGAGAATTCATAATAATTTACGAGGTGGCTAATTTGTATGAATTTGTCTTATTAGTTTGTTTGATTTGATTTCACACCATTGATGGTGGGAGGGGCCTCAATATTCAAATATTGTACATTTTTGTGCGATTCACATCGTACAAATTCATACAAATTAGCTACCTCGTAAAATAGATACAAATTCCTGTGAGATCAGGTTGGAAAGATTTGCTGATAGAGTTATTCCATTATAACGTTCAGTATTTAGGACCATCTTACCATACTATTGGAGGAAAAATATATCCCAGGTTCATAATCTTCCCAGATGTTTCCCAGATAAACTTATCCCAATTACTATAATTATATTACAATTACTATAGTATAATTTTTGACCAGGGGAAAATATATTTGCCTCAATTGGATATGATGTCATATTTTTTTCTTGACCCTGTTTTGTGTCATCTTTGTGGTATTTTACATCAAATACTTCAATTTTGTCTTGCTATCATTTGCTGAACAAAAACTGCATAAGAATTTCATTCAGAAGAAATTGTTATTTCCAATATTTTAAATTTCATGTATAATGTTTATAGCTATGTGTAAAGCATTTTCTTTCTCCAAACCCCCTTGGGGCTTGTTTGAGCTCATCATTTTTGTAGCATCAATTGTAAAACATTAAATGAAATGTTATAATATTTATTTAACTAAATTGACAATTGATGAATAGTTTTAATTTTTCTAAATGGGCTAAGAAAATATACAGACCCAGTCTGTAGAAATACATCTCCAATGATATAATCTTGTAGGTTTTTGTATTTAGATGAAATGTTAAAATTAAAAAGAGCATAGGCGTTCAATAAATCAGCTGAAATTATATTTAGTGCCATCTATGGTTAAGAGGAAAATTAAAGGTGTGAGGACATCTCGCCGTGGGTGGTGTCTTGCCTCATCTTCTCTTCCTAATATTTTTCCTGCCACAGTTCATTTTCACTAAACAAATTAACATGCTGTTTTAATCTGTTTATTTCCACAGTATTAAACCTATACTTCACCGCAATACTTTGCTAATATGCATTATCCGACTAACCATATGCGTTTGAGGCCAGCGAGAGAATATCTGTGTGAGTAAACCTCACTCCCCGACCTCAAGATGTGCTTCAGTGGCAGACGCTAGGGGCTAGGTAGCAGGACGGTTACACTTTCACCTGTATTAACTACTAATGTCGCACACCCACATGTTTAACTCATTTGTACATAGGCCCTAAAAGTTAATTGTCTATATTTATTCATGTTGTGAAATGTTGTATTTATTGTGCCTACACTGTAAAAAACTTGTAATTTTTGGGACAAATTTTTAAAATAAAATGTAAAAATAAAACGATTTTCATGTATTTTTTTCATGAAATTTTTATTTTATACAGATTACAAAAATACAGCCAATTTACAACAAAAACAGTGAAATGTAATTTTATGGAAAAAATGTGTTTTACTTCTGGCACCCCAGCTGCCAGAATTTTTTTTACACTATTTTTTAAAAAATATGGTCAAAAACTACAAAAATACAGAAAAAGACAGCAAATAGGGGAAACTATTTCTTATATAATCCTTATTTCTTGTAATTTTACAGAACAAATATATATATAATTTTACAGTATATTTCTGTTGCTCCTGACAGCTGACCTGTGGCTCAGGAGACATAGTATTTTATTTCTTCCCATGCAATAAAGGAAAGAAACTACAAAACCTTTGACTTGACTCAGGTTTCAAAATTGTCCTTAATTTAGTTAGACTTTGGCGAGCTATAGAAAAACTGGCCTTTGCGTGCTATATAGTAAATCTTGATAAGCTGTTGTTGGTTGTTGAAAAGATTGTCAAACTAAAGCATACTTTCTGTTGTGATCAAAACAGATTTGGCCGAACACTCTCAGGGGATTGATCTCACTCCAGCTGAATGTGTGATATTTAAAGCTCCAGAAACACTTCAAGTTGTCTACAACACAGGCTGCTAAATATGTTGAGGCGCAGACAAGTTTCCCAATTTGACAAGAGTGCTGCAAAATATGCAAATAGCAGCTGTATGGGAAGTGATATTTAGCCAATTATAATTCATGTGTCAGTGCTTATGCTTCTAGTGCTGGGGTGCTGTCCAGGATGGCTTTAAATAAGCTCAGCAGACATAAAAATATATGTGATATTTTACGCGATGGATGAAGATTTGACCGAAGACCTTGAAAGAATTGATTTCACTCCTAATGACTGTGTAACTGCCCGTCTTCCCCATAACAGTAGTAATTTCAGCTGACATATTCATTTCAGTGTGTTGTTTCACCACATTTACAATCTTTTCTATTGAATTATTAGCATTTTATTACACTTTCTTCGTATTGTATTTTATTGTTTTGCACTACCAGAAAACAAACTAATTCACACTTAAACCGAACCAAAAAATTTAATTTAATTTTATTGTAAGTAAATAATGTGACAATATTTAAATGTGCCAAATACAGAATTCCACGGACCAAACACATAACATAGAAGTAAGAGACATAGACTAAGTAAAAGAAAAGTAAAGAGAGAAAAAAAGAAAGAGAATAAAAAATACTGTATAATTAGTATATATTATTTACATTTGCCAGATATAGAAACAATTGGACAGATAAACATATATATTAATAACCAACATTTTAAGTCTGTTCTGATAACCATACAGTATGTATATAATAATAATAATTGATATTATTATTATTACTACATAAACTTCAAAGTAAATCAATATATAAATAAATAAACAAATGGGTACAATGCTTACAGTATGTATAATTAAAATAATAATAATGATATTAATAAAAAATAAACAGTGTTTTTCCTTTTAAGTGCCCATAATCTGCTCTACTGGGATCTCTTTGGAGTGTTTAAAAGCAATCTAAATTCCTTTCAGAGGCCTGATTGAATTGACTGGGCCAAGACTGTGATTCATTGTCTAACAATTCGGTGAAAAGCAGACCACTTATAATGAACAATTCCTTTACTTATCAGATTAAGAGGTGTGAAGAAAGTGAAACTGACTGAAATCATAACAGTCATTGTCGTCATGTTAATTTAGTACAAGACACCATTTAGATTTCATTGTTCATCTTTGATTTACTCTGACTGCTTGTGAAAACTGACTTACTTATAGGTTCTTGAGGCATTGTTTGAATTGGGCTGTCTTTTGTTTCTGAAAACCTGTCAGTGAGTCATGTGTGAGGGAGGGCAGATTCCTCATCCTATGCCTCTGTCCAGTGAATACTTGCTTCAGGCAAGACATTCGTTATAGTGCTATAAGAAGACAAAACACCTTTTTGTGGGATGAGAGAAATATTATACAGAGCTATGTAGCGTTTCATTTAAGGAATATAGAATATTGGATAGATGATCCCCTTGGATAGGTGGTAACAATGCTAGTGGTGAATACATAAAATCAGGTACAAAATTGCATTAAAATCTATACATCAAATTTTAATCTTCTTCCTTGTACATGAGCTGGTGAATGCATGCGTTGCCACTGAATATTCAGTTAGGGTGTGAAATGTATGTCGAGTTAAAAGAGCTTCATACATAGAGTTTTGCCGCTGAACCACCTATGTGATGAATTGCTAGAAAAGGGAGGAAAAAGTGAAATAGCCATACATTTTATCATCTTCACTAAGATGGTTATCAGGGTTCACATGAACCCGCGCAGGAGCGAAGAGAAAGCAGTGCAAATATTTGAAAAATAAATATATAAAAGAACTTTATTATTATATTTTCAACTTTATTCTATCTGTGGCAAGTCTATTTGGGGAATAAGAGTTCAGTGAATGATATGAGGCTTGAGGTAGATGATCTGATGAAAAATGAGTTACAGTGATGGTCAACCGAGGTGCAATCTCGGCTTGGCCTGCCTTTGGCTCTACGATCCCAGGCCATTTCTGTGTTTCATCAAGCGCTGCACTCTGCCTCTTATCCATCACTGTCAAAGATGACACACTCTGGACAGCCTAATCATTCCTTCATCTCCAAGAATATGGAGAGCTATCGCTGATCGGGTGAAAGATAATATCAGCTCTCCCATGGACACGGCATCTGCCTTTGACCGGTCAGAGTGTGTCAATTCAGAAATCAATTCCAAAAGAGATTGGTGTGTCACAAAGTTGAGGACTTCCTTACCAGACACACACATGTAGGCTACTTGTTAATCTGAAACTGGTTTATAATTACCAAACTTGAGAAAGTTCAATTTCTCTGTTGCGTAAGACTGTAAGAACATTTTTCCCCCCGAAGGGCTGTAGGCAGTAAAGTTGTATTACAAGATACAGTGTATAAACTATTTATACAACAGTTAGATTCCATCCGCTAATCTCATTGCACAATCCACTCCCCAGGACTGTGGATATTTAGTTCCAGAAAGGCTATCATTTTGGTTTTTCGGTGACATGATCCTTGTCTGTAACAATTTTCATTATACAGGCAAATATAGCCAGAATAATTATGAAGAAAAGGAATATGTAACTCGAAATTAACTTCTTGTTTAGAGAATAAAGTTTAAACATACGTTTGGGAATCATCAATCCTCACACACGGGGCAAAAGCAACCATTTGCATCTTACGTTATTTTGCCAAGTCTTACGGCATCTCTCATCTACCCGCACAACTCCTATTTTACCTAATTTTATCTAATTCTATAGTTTGGAATTTTTTTTGTGGTAGCTTAAAGCTCAAGCCGAATTGAAACGGAGCTCTTCTATTAAGAGTTGTATTGCAGGTGAAGTAAAACAGTATACAGCTGCAAAAAAAATAACAAAATAAGAGACCATTACAATTTTTATTCAGTCAGAATTTCTATAATATTTATGGCCATTCCAGTCCAGTGTCTGTTGAAAAACCTCAGGAGTGACAAAAAGTCATCAGCATGACAAGACGCATGAAAATGTTGTTTATTACATAAAAATAATTTGATAACTTTTCCTAAATACATGTACAAATATTACTGTTGTTTTGTTTAATAGTGAATATGACCTTGTTTTCTTTGCGGTATTTGAGATCTGAAAAAATACAGAGCACCCTTTCTGTTATTTTGACCTGTTTTCATTTTCTGCAAATAATAATATTTTTATTTGAAATTTAGGAGACATTTTGTTAGTAGTTTACAAAATGAGACAAAAATGATATTTTACATACAGAAAACGCATACTATAAATAGTCAAATCAGAAAAAAACTGAAAAGGTGCTTTGAAATGTCCTCTTAATTTTGCCTTATGTGATATTACTTACAACAATCTAACAAGCTGTGTGTTCTTTAAATTAAATCTGAAAACGACTTCTTGACCTTTAAAACTTCCCATTGGTCTTCCTATAGCTTTAATGATACTTCATATCTAAAGGGCGACAACAGTAGCATCTCCAGTCGACTTGCTATGAAGCTATTATAGATGGGGGAGACAGGTCGATGCTTTTATTTTAGTTTTACAACATTCAGCGGTGTCAAACTCTCTGGCTTCAAAGCCTGTTAAAGTTAGAATGACACTTCTGGAGAGAGAAGAGGACATAAATATTCGATGAAATACCCATAGGGAAGGGAGAGAGAAAAGGGGTGTCTGGGGTGCGCGGTCCGCTTCTCTTATGAAAAGAAAAAGTTCCATGACTGCGTCAAACAGGCCAGTCTTTGGCCACTTTGAAACTTGGCATTCGCTTATTTTTTGCGAAGTTTGGAACGGAGCATTGCAAGTACAAGAGTTTACATTACCGCTGACAGAATAACAGATAAATCTCAGTATCAACAAATGATGCTCTTGACACTGAAGTGCTGTTGACTTTGTAGAGGTGGTTCTTAAGAGCACACTATGACCACTTGATTTTCCAGCCTGTAATATGAGGCGCAGACATTTTTTTATTAAAAAGCATGAAGATAGACCTTGTCAATATAAGTGCCTTATCCATCTAAAGCAAATGACTTTTTAAAGGTATATTATCTTTCATTAGGATTACTCTCTATGCATAAAATAACCAGTTTTTGATGCATAAAGGCCAATCAAAACCTCATCCAACTTCAAATGAAGTTGTGTTTTAATCAGAACTATGCCATATTGGCAGGGTCTCCATGGGAGGAAACTGTGGTTCATGCAAAGGTCACTGTTTTGGAGGATCAAAGGCTTCTAGCTCCAGCTTTCAGGCAGAGTGGAACTCTCTCTCTTTCTCTTTTTCTCTCTCTCTCTCTCTCTCTCTCTCTCTCTCTCTCTCTCTCTCTCTCTCTCTCTCTCTCTCTCTCTCTCCCTTCCATTCCCCCACTTTCTCTTTGATCTCCCCTCTCATTTTTGGAGAGCAGAGACACTGGTCCCTCCCGGCTGTTCCTCTTCTCTTTAAAGCATTCACAGTAGCTATGCTTGATATCCTCATAAAGCACGACAGCACAGACGCGCACACACACAGACTTGGTGTCGGCTTCTCAGGGGTTAGTTGTGTGGCTGTGTGGGTGTTGAGCCAGCGGTTTGAAATGGCAGAGCCGGTAAAGAAACGGTGGGATGTTGCAGGATAGAGCTAATTGTGGCAGTGACGTGGGTTGGTATTCACTGAAGGGTGCCAGCGATAAATACACCATTGGCACTGAAGCTACCTGTTTTACTGTGAAACATGGTTTAGTGTAACCGGTTTAACCCTTTTATATGTGAGTTTTGAATTGTGTGATCGATGCACTGACTGCACGCTGAAAACACGATAATGTTGTGTCGACAATCTATGCTTATGGTAGGCAGTAAGATCAGGCATAACATTACGACCACCTTCCTAATATTGTGTTGGTCCCGCTTTTGCAGCCCTATACGCAACAAACTGTGATGCACTGTGTATTCTGACACCTTTCTATCAGAACCAGCATTATCTTCTTCAGCAGTTTGAGCTACAGAAGCTCGTCTGTTGTATTGGATCACACAGGTCAGTATTCGCTCCCCACATGCATCAATGAGCCTTGGCCGCCCATGACCCTGTTGCTGGTTCACCACTGTTCCTTCCTTGGACCACTTTTGATAGATACTGACCACTGCACACTGGGTACATCCACAAGAGCTGCAGTTTTGGAAATGCTCTGACCCAGTCGTCTAGCCATCTAGCCCTTGTCAAACTCGCTTTAATCCTTACGCTTACCAATTTTTCATGCTTCTAACACATCAACTTTCAGGACAAAATGTTCACTTCCTGCCTAATATATCCCACCCATTAATAGGTGCCGTGATGAATAGATAATGTGTGTTATTCACTTCACCTGTCAGTGGTCATAATGTTATGCCTGATCGGTTTATAGTGCAAGTGCGCTCCTGGCGACCCGAGTTGGATTTCCTGACTCAAGAGTCCTTTGCTCCCCAAACTCTGCCCAATGCATTTCTGTCAGCCCTATAATTTATAAACAATAAAGATGTAGATGATGATTAAAGCGGTGGATTGAGCCGTTGGTTGCAATTCACAACCTCACAGCTGGGGGGTAGTCTGACTTAAACCTGCTCCCCCAGGAACACCAGCTACATGTCATCAGTACATGCACAACTGCTACACCACACCTTCAGTTTTATTCATGTTCATAATTAAATCGCATTGTCACAGCAGTTAACTATCCAAGCTTTTTATTTATTAATGTGTTTTATGCCATGCGACTGCAGTAAAAGAGATTTGTAGTGAAAAATCTTCTTCTGCTGTTTCTTGATACAGAGCCATCTGGGGTTTCAATGCAGTGTGAGGGAACATTACCCACATTACCTGAATTACCTACATCTCAATGAGACCAATTTCTCCTCACTTATTTCGGAGTAGAAAAGCCACCATCCAAATTACAGCAAGTGGGAGGCTGAAGAGCAGAAGTTTGAAAAAAAAACATGAATACACAAGCCGTCGAGGGGCCTTGGTTTTTAACCTTCCGTGACACAAACGCTTAGTACATCAAGAGAGCATTATTAAAATGAGCACAGACCTCCCGGGAAAAAGTGAGCAAGGTCTCAGGAGCTGAAGCGCTAAAGGGGCTGAGCGCTAACATAAAAGCTCTCCGATATCTCTTCCTACTTCTCTTGTTCCTTTTTCTATCGCTCTCGCTCTTACAGAGAATGATGGCTCAATTTGTAATCTCCGAGCTAGGGGATGGAGTTCTAATGAAAACATGTCAATTTTATAAAAACTACTAGACATACTTTCTCCGGCTCTTGCCTAAGGAGACTGTCTTAACTGCTGAGAGGAAAGTGTACAAAATGTAAATCCGTCAGCTAAATGGTTCTATCAGTCTTAAGAAAGCATGCAGTGCACCATATAATCCGTCTACCGCTTAAGTCACTGATATGCAGTTTAAAAGCCATTTCACTTACATTTGAAGACTTACACAATCTGAGTCTATTGACAAAAGAAAGGCTACACAAAACTCTTTGTTGAAACAGATAGATGACCTAGGACTGCCTGAGACTGCATGAGCCCTAAAGAAAGCGACCATACACTGACTGGCCATGACTCACAAACCGTGACACTCTTTGTGATGACCTGTCAATTCGCTAGTAGTTCACCTCCCTGACCTTGACCAGCCCCAAGCCACAGATTCAATTATCACCATGGCTGTAGGAGCTCTCTTTGGCCTCGTGGCTGTTTTTGGATAAAGTGGTTCCCAAGTCTGTCTGGAAGCTTCAAACATGTTCCAATTTGTGATAGATCTGTTTTCCACTCAGGTGAATGGCAGGGAAGTCTGCTAATTAGCAAACAGACGATGGCAATTCATCAAAGGGGTTGAAGCTGAACAGTTGGGAAACATGACAAGCTGCTGTCAAAGAAAAAAAAAGACAGTGGGTGGCCAGATTGAATAAAAGAAGTATGTTGTTTTTCCTCAGCACGCTCTCGAAATAAAATCTTCTCACGCAGTCTGAGGCGGTGAAGTTCGCAAGGACAGAAAGCCTTGAGTATGAAGCTGCGAGATAGCTAGATGGTTAGATAGAAAAAGAGGGATTACTGCTGTTCTTATATAACTCACCCATGGGTTTATAATATACTGGAAGCCTTAAAATCTCACAGCCGAAGCAAAACTTGAGCCTTTTTTTAAAAGCGTCCATGAATTTCGACAGCATTTCCCTGTTGGGCTGTGGTGAAGTCTTTATACAATCTAAAAAGACTCAGATAACCTCTACAGCCGTTTTTAAGAGCATGCGATTGCACTTTACTATGCAAAGGTCACTTTATTTATTCATTTCTTCACTTTTCTATTTGAGGGGAATACACAAGGAAGGCCCACAGATTATAAAGCTTTATTGAGTGAACTAAAAGTAAAGGACCATAGATGAAGTGAACAAAAACTATATGATTAATGTATATGTACAAAAGACAGGAACGTAAACCCTTTTCTTTAATACATTACATAGGAAGATTATCACAGCAAAAAAAGTACCAATTTGACAAGACTGTCATTAAGTATTCAAAACATTTGCGATGTGAACGTCTCTCTCTCTCTCTCTCTCTCTCTCTCTCTCTCTCTCTCTCTCTCTCTCTCTCTCTCTCTCTCTCTCTCGTCTCTGTTCTTCAGCTGTTCTCTGAGGGCTCAGTACTCAATTGTGTTTTGATGTTCCTGTGAAGCTTACAGCTGCACTTAGCACTCAGCAGCCATAACATACATTAGCCTTCCCCATATCCCTCCCTTGCCTCTCCCTCTTTCTCTCTCTCACTCACTCCTTCTCCTCTATCCAACTGAAATCTCACCTGCTTTCCACTCAATCGCCTGTATTGCCTAGTGTGCGAGTCACGGATGTGCACCCATAGCTCCCGAGGTCAGCCGCCAGTGAGCGCGTCACGCGTAATTACCGTTATTTATGGACCTCTCGGGCCCCGCCACGCTCTTCTGTCACCGCGTTTGTTTTCAGAGCCACCGCTGCGGTGTCTGGAGCTCGCCTGCATATGACGAGCCACTAGAGGAGAGAGAGTGCGCATCCATCATATCCTTCCTGCGCTGTTTCGCCGTTCAAAGTTTGAATTATGGCAATGCATGTATAGTCTCGCAAGTCCTTGCCTTTTGCGGATGGTGACAAATGTTATATCTCCAACTTTTAAATGTCCTATCAAAGCTTGACGGAAGTTTATGTCATGCCAAACATCCGTGCAGGCCAAGGGTAAAGGATCTGTGACAATTACCCCATCAGCCAAATCTGATTATGAGGCCACAATGCAGTTTGACACCTGAGCTTTGATACCTACATATTTTATCTGTCTCTACTTCCCTCTCATCCTCTTTGCTTTAAACCAGATAGTGATACACCAAGTACACTGTGAATATTTACACTAAAAAAATCTACTTTCAACATGAACACTTTAGTTCAAAAGCTGTTCTACATTTTTAAGTTCAATTTAAGTTTTTAATCCAATTGGCTTTACTTAAATTCTATTAAACTGAGTTTAATAATAACAAATGATGTTAATAATTTAAATTATTTACAGTGTATCTTTTTCTATTTTTGTGTGCACATTAACATTTTCTCATGAAAATCTCTGCATGGAAAATGAGATTTAATAGTCCAAACAGAGCCCTTATAGGGGAATTGAAGGTACTGTACATGACGTTTGGAATCGCCAAAACACTTTAATGTTTTTAAGAAAATGTATTCTTCACCAATATGGGTTTTTAAATGTAATTTAATTTATTATCTGTAATGGCAAAGTCAAAGAAACCTGTTACCTCATTCTTAAAAGTGCTCTCTGTTTTTTTTTTGAGGATTAACTGACAGAAATGCAATTGTATAAAGACCTTACATAATGAAGCGTTATGTTTTTATTACCTTAGAATGAGCTTTTTCTATCTACATACACCGCAGGTCCCCTTACATGGATTCCGTCATGTTGTTTCTACAGTAGCCCTAAACGGACAAACTCTTCTACAGAACGCATTTCTTAAAAACATCTCCTTCAGCAAAAAAACGAAAACGCCACAACATTTGTCCTGTTCGAGCTGCCGTATATATCGCTTCTAATGGGAGTTGTGGAGCGAGCTGTTGGTTGCACTTCACAATCTCACCACTAGATGCCGCTAAACTCCCCACTTTGATCCTTTTAGAAATCATTCTTATTTGGAGCCACATTTGACACTGGCAAATATGAAAAAAGAATGAGAAAAAGAAGTTTGGATGATACATGTTTAGAAAAGAGTTTAATAGATAGAGAAGACTAGATTTAGAGTTTGTGTATTTGAACTATTGTGGGGCCAGTCATACTTGGAAGCTTTGAACTTTAATTTTAAACCGTTTAAACCTTTAATTTTGAGTCATTATGTAAATATAGGTTGTTTATTGGGTGCAATTTCAAAATGTATCAATATTTGTTTTGCCTTATGTGAGGTTACAGGGGTGCAACTAGCTAGTGTACAAAGCTTTAAACTTATGTCTTAATGTTTTTGATGGTGATCAGATTTTTAGTGTTATATAATTTGAGGCAGCTGTTTCTGCACTGATGCCAGACTCATTCATTTGAATTATTATGATTAATCTTATCTTGTGGTTCGCATCCAAGCGCTGCACCTTTCATTTATTTATAAATATTTAATTTGCTGAACAGTATGTCTTCTATATACTGTTACTGTGATATAAAATGACTCAGCCTGACATGTGGTTTTGGTCTTCTTGCTTTGTGGCCCCTGAGCTTTCAAAAGTTGCTTGCTTTATACCATGAAGTCTCATCTTTCATTGACAGCTAATTAGAACAATTGTTCTGCACACAGCTCATTGATTATTATATTCACAAATTACAATATTAATAAACCTTGATCAAAAAGCAAACATTCATTATCTCTGCATAGAAAATGATTACTGCCAGACAGTTCGTAACTAACCTTATTATTAAGAAATGATTAGAATAACATCTGAGGAAATGAAATGTAGCGGGTAAAAGGTTTATGATATTAGACAATAACTGAATCTGCGAGGGAGTCCCCGGCTTCGATCTTAACCTCCGTCATGCCGGTGAAGATAAAAGCATATGTGACTCCACCATCTTCTTCTTGCTTAGCATTTTGACAGGAATGCAAACAGCTTCGGGGGTGCTGTCATTGTTCATTAGCTGAGCAGTCCATTTCTTTAAAATGTTATCCATGTCTGAGTGTTTGTGTGGATATGTGTGTGTGTGTGTGTGTGTGTATCAGAGAGATATCGTCCGATAACAAGACGACAGAATTCCAGTCCCCACTTTTAGATTCTCTCCCATTATAAAGCTTAACAAATCTGGAATGTCAGCACGCTTGTTACTTTAGTGCGAGAGGAGAAGCTTCTTCTGGAAGATTCTAACGGTGGTAATTGGTTTGTTGCGGAGGCTGGCTGTCACTTGCGTCTGGCTAAGCAACAAAGGTGGTAATCACAAGATATGTGAGGAAACGTGTTTGCATGCTGCAAGTGGGTTTGTCTGTACAGTATGAGTGTAAGTGCAAATGCATTTGCGCCCATTTTTGTGCCCATGGGCATGCTGGTCTAAAAAAAGAGGTGTGTTCAGGTGCATTGATGGCGCGTTGCTATTTTGAGGAACTCAATTTTTTTTATTTGAAGAGCGCGTTAGTAGAAAATGCACCTCTGGGCGGGTCAACAACGCGTGTTCACTTTGCTTATTACACAGAGGAAAGCGCAAAAGCACACAAACATTTTCAATATGAAACAATAAAATATTAAAAGATTATTACTGTGTACATAAATATAAAAATACCTACATGTCATAATGGATAGTCATTGCATGTATCAGAATTAATCTACCTATTTGCTGTTCAGCCTACTTATAAGGACGAAGCAAATTGGCAAAATCAGCAAATCAGTTTCTTCGCTTAAGAAGCATTCAGCTTTTCCGCCAACAAACTCCGCCGTCTAAATAACGATACGCCATGGCGAGAGCGCAACTGCCTCTTAAAGGGAATGGGAGATGACACTCTGATTGGTTTATTGCACGTTACGCCCAAAACCGTTTTCCCGATGTTAAACTAGCAAAAGTGGATTCGGAAACGCCCATCTTAAATCCTAAATTGTTAAAATAGGCCCATATGTGCATGTCTTTAGGAGTCCTCAACAATAATATGTCAAATATATGTTTGAGTATTTTGAGTAATGGAAGTTTCGAATGTGAAAAGTGCCTTGAAGGTTCTCGATGCGAAATTGCCTGATATTGTTGCTATACAACAGCTGATTCAATGAATAAAGCGTTTTCAACCCCGATCATTTGTGTTTATTTCCTTAAGTCCTCTTAATTTTTCTTTATTATAATGTGTGTGTATTTGTGTTAAGAGGCTTTGTAATCACAGTTGTTGTAATCACATTGAAATTGCCTCTGTTATTGACCTATATAGTGTAATCCCTGTTACTGGACGTAATCACAACGGCACTCTTATTGACTTATTCTTGACTGCCTCTAGAGAGGCTACGAGCCCTCCATTAACCTCAATTGCTAGATCAACATGCTTGGGTAATAACATACAGGCTAATATAAAACACAATGGTCAGTCCTAACCAAAATCAAACCTGTACCACATGAGCTTTCTCTTTTCTTGGGCCAAGTAGGCTATACAGTACAATAATATGCCGGCAAAAGCAACAAAGCAACATGATCCCATTCCTTTTTATAGTAGCTTGGCGCCGGTGACCATTGGTGACAGGAGGTGTGCATGTCTAGCGACGCAACAAATTGTTCAACTTTGTGCAAATGTTGAGTGACTTTCAGAAGCGATTAACAATAGGATAGTTACTAGAGCAACCAAAACTGGGAATGCCTTCTAACAACCTCATAGCAAGAGACTGGCGGCACACGGCAGCATATTTGCTGGCGGTGTGAACAGGGAGTTACCCTGTAGTTAGTACATGTAGTTAAATATTTTTACTAAGTATTTAAATGTATAATTATACCAACACAAACAGAATTCATACATATATTACAGAAGTAAGTCATATAAATTCATACGATCTTATGCAATTAGTACGATTTGCTTTTGCGGCAGTGACGTTAGGGGTGGGATTAAGGGAGGGGCTGTAGAATTTAATTTTTCTAATAAGCGTACGTTTTTGTACGATTTGCATAGTATGAATTCATACGAAATCACCACCTCGTGAAATATGTACGAATTCTTGTGAGATCGGGCTCATTACACTGTAAAGCAGACACCTTAAAATTAAGTATAACCAACAATAGTTAAGTAATTAAAGACAGCATGAAATCATGGAAGGGTGCCGATGGTGATCGATTCACTGCAAACTCGCATTCAAATCTGCCTCCAAATTGTTAGCAACGTCCATCTTCCAACGATCCAATCAGTTCTGGATGTGAAATCAAGTCCTGCTCTACATTTTCTTTCATTTTAGAAGTCGTTTCACAGCACGGTATGGAAAATAATTTGATTGTTACTTCCGTTTCATGCCGACTTTAACGTTTCTAAGACGTTAAGAGTCTACGCTAACTGCTGATGACATCATTTATATGCAAAAGATGCAACAATTTCCAAAATGATTTGTACCAAATAACACAGATGCTGACATGTTGCAACTTAATGGTAAGAATGCAATAATAACACTAACTCTCATTTTAGTACAAAAGAATAATGATTGATGCATATGTCAGTATAACATGATGATGACACTCTCGTAAGATTTAGGCTGTATTACTGTCACAGTTTTTCTCCTTCACAATTTTGATCTTCAATCATTTTTTGGGTGTAAGAAGATGGGCTGGATGGAGATTCGCCCAATTTCGGGTGATGGTATTCCCAGCCACTGAAAAATATTCTAGCGGGGATAGCCAAGTAGCTTTTCAAAAGCTTGGCCAAACGAAGAAATTTGTCCTTGTTGTGGACCCACCATCCTGGTTGCAGTGAAGTGTTGAAGATTATAAAAACGAATGTAATTTTTATCCTGGCAGATTAAAGGCCAACCATATGGGTTCTTCAAACTTTAGTGTTTCCACACCATTTCTATAAAGAGCTATTAACCTGTGCAAAACGAGACTATACTGGCCACCTTACTGTATATTTCCAGATAATGCTTTGAGATCACTGAGTTTCAATGTTCCCTCATTTAGCGCACCTTATTTCACTGGGAAAAGGCCATGGAGTCAGGCGGCCGTATCATGAATAATTGGAATAAATTTGCTTCCTTCATTTCATATTTCATGCACCATACTCCTTCGAATAACTTGGGCTGTAATTGTAATTGCAAAGTCTAATAAGGAGTAACATGGTTTAAATTAAGAAAGCCACTGACCGTGAACCTTGAAGTAATTCTTAATTCTCTTATTTAATTTCTAATAAAGCACCCTCTTGGAATTATAGAGCGCTTTCTGCTTTGATCCGATCCGCATTCCTCTCATTCTCTGTTGTAATCCCTCAGGTAAATGGGGATTTAGGCTTGTCATAACACACACACACACACACACACACACAGACACACACACACTCACAAAACTCACCACAGGTCTTCAGTCATCTGCAGTGATGGATTGAGATCCAAACAAAAGCTTATATTAGAGGAATATTTTATTGTTTTGCTTTGTTTCCATTTCTTTGTTACAGCTTATATGCTTTGCTTCTTGTACATTCAGTAAGAAGGATTCCTAAACAACATCTACCGCTAGTGAAGTGAAATATGTTAGAAAACTAACCTTGCCTCTGTTGTAATGAAGCATCTCTCCAAAGCACAAAGTATGAAATCGGTTTTCCTGGCAGGTTCAACCATTCAAGTACAAGCAACAATACTCCCCCGTGTTCCAATAGCACTGTTTTATTTGTCTTGCAATGTATCTTTAATGAAATTCATAAAGTCACAAAGCCACTGTTGAATTTGGATTTGCATACATGAATATTGACTGATTTTATTGTCCCTGAACACACAGACACATATCCATGTTTAAGCAAGTATATGTTAGACAAGCGAATTGCATTTCAAATATGTTTTTTCAAAGATGGTTTCTGTCATTTTAGTTATTTCTTATCATGATGATGTATGTTCAAATGTTAGTTTGGTTTTACTTAAAGATGTTTTACAACAGGTCGTTGTAGCATGATTTCTTAATTTATGATTGAGTCATTTGGGAATATGGGCTGGACCTTGATATCGAGGCTCCACAATATAAGGTATGCATGTGACATCACCGCACGCGTAACGTTCCGTGAAGTCAAGCGAGTCGCGCCCACTGAGTGGCAGAAAGACTGAATGCAGCAGTGTTTACTGTCATCTGTACTCTATTTAGAACGGAATAAAGTTGTTATACAAATAATTGTACAAACGATTGAGCACGAAATCAGAGAATTATTTTTAAAGACTGCCGAAGGATAGAAAAAAGCAAATGTATCGATGCAATTTGCTGAAACAAATGGAATACTGAAACAAATGGAATATGAAACATGATGTTTGCTTGCTAGATTGCTTGCTACTTGCTAGTAATATCAGACTCAGCTCAGGTAAGTTGTTTCTGTTGAACCATACCATAATAGCGTTACCTACCTACTTTCTACACTTTTAAATGTTGCGTAAATGTATTTCTTTTAACATTCTAAGCAGATGTATTTCATACAAACTTGAAGATTATTGAAGACACCTGGTTCCTATGTAATGGGGACGCGTCATCCATATTTTTTTACGATCTATGGTTCAAAGTTGTCTCAGTTTACTGCTTAAACCTTAAAGAAGCATATCGGTAATGAAGTAACAACAAAGTGAAAATCGTTCCCCATTTACTAAGTGTGTGCTTACACAAGTAGCAAGCTAGGAAATTGGAGGCTCTAAAGGTAGGTTAATCTCTAAATGGAGCCAAATCTGAATACTGCAACACTGCCGTTTGTGTGTTAAACGCTATTCATTATGCATTGACTGGATAGGATGAATTATGTAGGGGATAAAAATGTTTTACAAAACAAGTGAAATCATCATGTATTATTGACCATGCTGGAAAGATGGCCAGAAATTATAGTCACGCAATGAGACGGCATTTGTTCGCCAGTGGGCAAGTGAGGCCTCCGCAGGTACTGAACCTCTCAGAATGCTTTTACGTGTACTTTGACTGTTGTGCATGTTCTAAAAGTTTTGATTTTAAGCTGACAAAAAGTACATCTCTCATCTTTGTGAAACATAATTTACTATGATTAAATACATTTTGTAAAATCCTACAGAATTCTTATAGAATTTAGAGCAGAAAAATGTAAAACGTTTCAGATTTCACCTGTGCTACATACACTTCTGATTTCTTTGTAATAATGCAAACTAATGAAGGTTTGGTTTAAAGTTGGTTGCAGTCAGGAAAGCGCTCCCGTTATTTCCCTCTTTTGACTTCAGAAGAATAAGAAAGAACAAGGCAGTAATAAAAATGATTTTGTGTAAATGCATGCACTACCATATAATATATTTCTGGGAGATGTTTCTTGAAATGTTCCAAATGATCCATACATACCAAAATCATCAATTATCCAAATCAATGGTTAATCTATAATAACATACAATATGATTTATGAGTTATATTGATCCCTCAATGTACTATCAATTTCGCAGCACACCAATTGTTAGGGAAACAAAAAAATAATCTATCCTCGGTCTGCAAACTTGGAAATGCTATATTTTACAGAGACTATTCTCGTAAGTGTTGTGGTGGTCCCCAGAACCAAATGATAGGCTTTTTACTGTCATACTAGAAAGGGGCCAAAGTGAGGCCATTTATCACCATCTCTGTCAGAAGACCTTCACTGGGACTATGGCAATGTGGCTTATGAACTTCAAGAACACATAAATGTGCTTATGAAAAAGCACAATGGAGAAATTGTTGAGCCAAATATCCTCCTCTAGATCCACAGATCCGCAGAGGCTACAAATAAAAAAACGTGTAAAGTCTCTTGACTTTACACGTCTCTTCGCAGTTGCGAATTTGTTAACTTCTACAGAAGAGCTAATTGTCTCAATTTTGGCCAGGCAATGGCTTGCCTAAGTGTAGTAAATGCCACAAGTTAAAGTCCAAAATAAAAAAGCATCTGTTCTACTCCACTGCCAATAATTTTGGTAACTGCATAAATTAAATTACCACACATTTCAAACATTTGGGTTTAGTCTCTTATCAGTCTAATATCTGTCTTGAAACACCAATAAACGCAATGGCACCGTGATACCGATGGGGTAAACCTTTGAAGCTAAGCATTAAAAGTGGAAACTGACCAAGATGATAATTGCTGTTAAAGAGAGGTCAACCACCAAAGAGACTAGACAGCTCAATTACAATCTATTATCTTCTCTGAAGGCCATCCAGCAGATAACCAGCTTTTGTGTCTGAGGGGAGGAAAAGCCTTCAAATCATCCAGCAATTGTGGTAAACATGCCATGACAATGTTGTAATGACAGAGAGGGGACGTTTACAAGATTTCTTTGCAAATGCCCCCTCAAAGACACTTTAATTCTTTATGCAGGAACTGATGTATGTGATATGATGTCTTTTGTATCTGTTTGTGGGAATATGCAACATTTTGTCACGAGCCCTCTTCACTTAATACCAAAGTCACTAAACTCAAAAGGGATGAGAACGTAAATTAGCCTGGGAAGAGGCTTCTTCTTCAGGCACTTTGATCTGACATTTTCTTGGGCGGCGACTTTCTTCACATCTCAATAATATGCTAATTACCCAGCACTGTTGAAATTTGTTTGTTAGGAATATTAATCTGACGGTGCGTGTTTTTGTAGGTTTTAATAAAACCTGTGTTCCGAATGTAGATGTCACTGAATTCCCTCCACGCCCAGGTAATGCTGCAGCTGAAACATCACAAATATGATCAAAGCGTATCTCAAAGCGTTATCACAATCCCTATCGACATTACAAGATCATGCACGCATTTGAAACATCCCCATGTTTAATTGTGTGCAGTGGGGTAATTATTGTACACATTGTATACATTGTACCAAAGTACACGTTTCAAAATCTGGGATTTAAAATCTAATTTGAATTTAAAGAGAATGATTAAGGACTTTGAATTGATAAATAAATAAATGGAAACATGATGACATAAGAATAGGTACAATATAGGATTCTACACTAAGGGCAAAATAACGTGAGAGCACAATTTCAAAAAGCGCTGTTGAGAGTGGAAATTTCTGCTGGTGATTTAGTGACAAGGTGCGAATTAAAAAACACAGTCACAATGTATATACTTGGAGATTTTTTTACATCAATTGAGCAACCAAAAATGCTTTGGAAACACTTCAGTATAGGGGGCAATTCTCACTTGTTGTTATTATCATGCCTATTATTGACATATTGGCTGTTTATTAGTACTTATAAAGCACATATTTTGCATGACCATACTCTACATCCCTAATCCTACCCAATATGATTTGTTAGCAGACCAAAGTGACCTATAGAAGCTGAGTGGAACTGAATAAGATTAGATATATAAGATGAGGCTTTTCTATCAAGAGCTTTAAAAACAATAATTAAAATTCTAAACTGAATTCTAAAAGAGACAGGGAGCCAACCAAGGGACACAAGGATTGGAGTAATATGGTCACATTTTTTGGTGCTAGTTAAAAGTGTAGCCGCCACATTTTGTACCATCTGTAGTAGTGCCAGTGAGGACTGTGGAAGACCAACATAAAGGGAATTACAATAATCTAGACGTGAGGTGATAAATGCATGAATGACTTTTTCCAGATGTTGAAAAGAAAGTGAAGATTTAAGTCCGGATATGATTGGAGATGAATTAAGAGTTTATTGGGGAACAAGTTTTAGTTAATGGTTTGTTAAGAGCGAGAATTTCCCCCTATACTGAAGTGTGACCAATGCTTTTTGGAACTTTTTGGCCCATGACAGCTCTGGTGCCATAAAAGTAAAAAAATGTCTGTGGTACCCAGACAATATTCCAATAGTGACTGTTTTCAACCCAGGTTTCAACCCTCTGCCTTTTATCTAACAAACAGATGCCACACATATAAACACACACCATTGGTTGAGACAGTGATGTTTAAGACTTTTTAAAGGAATTTATTTAAAGCATTTACTTAACCTCAAATTATTTTGAACCTGTAGGATTTTCTTCGCAGGACACAAAAGAAGAACATTGGTAACCAAACAACATTGACCTCCATTGCACCATGAGACATTTCTCAAATACCAGAAGAAAGAGTCATATACAACATGAGTATGTAATAAACATCATGGGGGTGAATTAATGATAATTGGCATGAACTATCCATTTGAGGGATGTCCCCAGTCAAGCCACTCAAACAGATTAACAGAAATAACAGATTTCATTTCAATTGTGCAGAATGTATACAGACTTTATGCCTTAAAAATTATTCATGTTAATATTTAAGATTAACTTATTCTGTGAATTCTGAGTAAAATTCTTATCCTGATAATATAATTTGTAGTAAAAAATCATAAACTTAAAGTGCACTCAGACTTTTTGAAATCCAGTAAGTTAGGTTTGCAGTATTTAATCACGGCTTAAATTTCTTGTTTGTATCAGGCTAAAGGTATTATGGCATGACCAGAACTGTCCTCTCAGCTGATCTCTGGATTCAGAGCATTACATTCAGACTTAACTGAACCAGCAGTTGCACTACAAACATGAGGGAGATGATAGATGAGCAATGATAGATGAAGAGATCAAATCTCTGATCTTGGAAAGGATGGATACGGGGTAAATATCAGCGATAGATGTAAACGTGGAGAAAAAGAACGGAATGATGGAAGTTGCAGGGCATTCTCCTTTCTCTCCTCACGGTTGTGTGCACTAAGTGGCGAGTGAGCTGTAGGCAGCAGGCATAGGGTCTGGAGGGAACACTTGGAATGCTAGTGGCCTCAACTCTCCTCCGCTCAGCTAGGTAACACTGCTTTTCTCTCTCTATCTCTCTCCCTCTCCTTCTCTAGCCTCCATTCTATCCCCACAGGGAACACAGAGCGATCAAAACAGCAGCAAACAAAGTCTACACGCACAGCCCAGTCAGCCAACAGAGCAAAACAAACACTGGACTGGCTGCTGCACGCACACACACGTGAACACGCGATACTCAAACACACACATACATTGTTAATACACGTTACATTTATGTAGACAGAAACACACAACATGCTTAAAAATATAGGTTCACTATTGGTTTGTTGCAGCATCATCTTATCATGGACAGTTTTTGAATCAGATTTTACATTAGGCATTATGTGGTACAGCACAAAGTATCAAAATATGTTTAACACAAATACAAATGTTTCATAAATATAATAAAAAAATATTGTTGTAATAAATTATAATAATATTAACCGCATAAGTCAAACATTATTAATATTATTAACATGATATACACTGAAAAGGAATATTGACATTTTTACAAGCTAAACCCTATGAAACATTATAGGCCCAATATTTACAGCTTCTACCAATCCACAGCTAATTTCAATTCATCACATCTGTCTTTCTAAAGTTTTTAAGCCTATTTGTTGTGCTATACATTTGGTGATATGGTTTTTCAGTGCTGCCCACAACTCTTTCAGAACGGTGACCCAGTTTTGATCTGCGATCCACCAAAACCCCTGCTGTAACGCATCAGTATAGATGGTGTTCTGTAGAACTAGCTATTTCTGATGAAAAGGCTATTTTGGGAACGTTCTCATATGGAAAGTGGCATATGGATGGTTTCTCAAAGGCATCAGGCTACAAATCTCTTTTTGGTTCTAACTGGAACCATCCAAGAGGAAAAGGTTTGTTTTTTAAAAGTTCAGCAGACAGAATAGATTTCACACTATTGAGATCTCTTCTTTAATCCTTTTTAAAAAAATGTACTAGGGTTGGTTCCCTCGGATAACATTTCTTGCATTTTTTTTGTCCCGGACCATCATAGCATCAAACTCATGAGGTTAATAGCATTAGCATTAGTAAGCTTCTTCTAATGATCAGTCATAAATCATCACTGATGGTCTGTGCAGACACAAGACTGCTTAAAGAACCCCAGCATTACACGCTGCTCGACAGAGCTCAAATGCAGTCATAACACATGCAGGGATTAAATGTTAAAGGCCTCTCCAATTTCATGTATATTTGACAAACATGTCAAATTATCCTCCTAACTGCTTTCCTCCCTGGACCATTTATTTAACATTACAGTCTAAAATCGATGCAAATTTGATTAGAACATGGGAGACAAATTCACGTATGTTACGGCATTCGACGCAAGCGGGCCTTTTTCCGTTTGATTTCCTTTAATTTGATTTGAGTTCACTTTTACATGCCATCTGCTCTGTCTGCATAGCCTGTAATATCCTTTCAGTATTCTCCTCTTTAATAGCTTTCATAAATTGTGCCCTGGCTGTTTAGTTATTACGATTGCTGTGACATTTACTGTACATGCAGATGACTCTCAAAGTAGTGTCGCAGATGAACATCTCTAAGATTTTAATGGCTGGAGACAATATTTGATTCCATATTACATAAATGTATCATCTATTCCTTTCAATTCTTGAATATTGCGGTGTAGACCAAGTGCAGTCTAGGAAATCTTTTTAATAAATAAATAAACACTAATAGAAAGCATAAAAAGTGAAAGTAAAAACCAGTAAAATAAAGTAAATTAAGAATATTATGATGTGTTATAACAGTGTAATAACACACAGCTTAGAGGAAATATTTTTTTAATAAAGGGTGTCTCTGATTCCTTGTGTCATTTTAATAAGTTGTATTTTCATAAACAAATCTCACAGGTGTCCTGCTTAAGGCATAGCCACATGCATGACTACACAAGACTGTTTTCATTCTATTACTTTTCAGCTATTTCCAATTCGTATTTGGGCAATTCCAGCATTATCGATGTGACATTTTGTGTTATGGATGTGACCAATACACTAAACCATCTGTTTAAATTTTACTTAACCCTTGTTGATAGTGTCTAAACATCAGAAAAATATCAGTCTATATACACAAGTTTCTATATAAGCATGCATTATGGATGTGACAAAAAACGACCCGGTCTTTGGGAGACAACATACTTTGTAGGATTTCTGTAAATTAAAATGCACAAATGAAGCAATTATATACCCAACAAATGGAGAAGGGATGAGTCTTCATAGAACACGAAATAGTTATATATTCAGTTTCATGTTAATTTTCATTTGTCCATTCATGAGGCATATGTACTGTTATGGATGTGACAATGCTGAAAATGGCACCTACCTGACTAGGAAAATCATGCATTAAAAATAAAATATATGCTTTAAAAACTTTAAGAGACCTTTAAGAAACACAAAAAATGTATGGTCAGGTTGACATTTTAACGGAATTGCCCATATAAAAATATATTATATTATTTCTTATATTAGCATCCATAAACTCATGCATGTAAATATATCTGAAGACAGCAAGACACGTTCTAACACATAGACAACATTCATTGCTTTCAGAAGCCTTCTCTTCTCCTCAGATTAATGTTACTTTGTTTTAACTAATTGTTTTTTTGTTTCCTGCAGTTTTTGTGATTTTTAGCTACTCACATGCCTCTTAATTTGTAAGGCTTCACTTTTCATGTGAGAAACAACTTTGACAAAACAGCTCTTAATTAAATAGGTCCTAATAAATCCTAATTAACGCAGAAGGCAGTGCCAACACGCGACAAAGATACTGGGATCTGCAAAATATGTTCAAGGCTATAGACAGCATGAAGTACTTTGCTGTCGAGCAGGTGCCGTTTTTGACAGTGTTTTCATGCACAAAGACACCAAAGACACTAAAGATGTGAAGTGGAATGTAAAAGTTGTTTTAGACGGAGCCTGCTGGCTAATTTAATGTGCAATTTTTGTGTTTATAAACATATATGGCCATTGACAAAATATCTATTTATTTTAAACAACATTTTTTTAATCTTTTAACTTTTCTTATAAGTTGTGCTTTTAGACTTTATGCCTATACACAAGACACTACATGAAACATGAAACATCTGTACTTAAAATGGATTAAAGGGTTGAAAGTTGCAACCAAGTGGTGACCGGTTACAGGTACTAACATTATGTACTGGATGTACTTTTTTATCTAAAATCTTGACCTGTTAGATAGCCATTATATTTCCATTAAACTACTGTAGATGAAGGTAAAATCTGGATCACCTGGTTTTGAAGAAAGTTGTGGAGTCCATGCAAGGTCAAATGCATGCTGTCATTAAACATTTAAGATTCATTTTTTATTCAACCTTTTACTCAAATTGTTATACTGCTTGTTAAAAGCACTTTATTTTACATTTCTGCTCCACATGACATAACTAATGTAAAGTTAAAGTTTGGTTTTGGGTTCAGAGCTGGTATACCTATAATACACATTTAACACATTTAGTACATACATGTCAGTAAGTACTGATGCATAGTAAATTGCAAAAAGAAAACATCACAAGTCATTTTATCTAGAAGTGAACATGAAATGTAGTACACAAAGTTTATAATGCATTGGCTTGAGTAGGAGAGAAGATGTTGTTGTTGTTTTGAGCTCATTCCATGAAAGACAAACAGAAAGTGAATACTTTGGAAAGTGATTTTCTCATGGTATAGGAATAACCAGGTGTCATTTGTTTACTGACCATAGATGGCAGAAGGGAACACAAGTGCATTCAGGTCAGAGCTGGTGTTACAGTGATTGTCCTAAAGGCCAATGTCAAAGCCTTGAATTTGATACAGAGAGCTACATGTAGCCAGTGAAATGAAACTAAGAAGTTTGTGATGTCATTCCTTGATTGATTAAAAAACAAATCATTTGCAAAGCTTTAGTCACACTGGTTAAAAAGGCTAGCCAATAGCATGTTGCAGTAGTTTGTTCTTGAGGTGAAAAGAGCTTGGATGAGAAGCTGCCCAGCAAAACTTTGTTGCAATGTGGGATAAAGCATAATTCATTGTATTGTGAAATCAGCTCCAGTGTCCATCTGCTATTTTCTGTGTGTGTTAAGTGGCTCGTATTTTACATTACAAAATATTTTTAATAACATTACAATTAGGTAACAATTTCGTCTAAAATTTGGTCCCAATTTGAACGCAGTTTACTCAGTTTAGCACAGACGCTAAACTTCAGATAGTAGACACCTTTGACTGGAAACTCATTGGTCACCCTGGCAAGACTTCAGTGACCCATATAAATACAGAGAGGAGGAAGGTTCGTTCTAATGGTAATGAGCATGACATAGTTTTCAATATGAGATGTGCAATGAGTTACAATCAGCATGCGAAAGATGCTTAGGAAGGAACACACAGACATGCACGCACGCACGCACACACACACCGTCAGGTTTATTATCTCCGTGGGGACAGTCCATATGCGTGATGAATTTTATACTATACAAACTGTATATTTTTCCCCTTAACTCTACTCCTAAACAATCATTGAAAAAATATAGACGATATTCAAGCTTTTTTGCCCATAGGGACCTCAATTTTGGTCCCAAAGGTGACATGAAGACAAGGACACGCATACACATGAGTGGGTCATAGTGCAATTGTTAACAATACAACTTAAACAATATATGGAAAATATTGTAACAACGTGTCAGAATGGGTATTAAAAATTTTCTTCAGTCTAAAACGTGGAAAAAGCAAAATTCTGCTCCTTTTCATTTGTATCATAAGTGACTTTTCAAACTGTGATAATAAAGGTTGGCTAAACAGGTACATGCAAACTATCAAATTCATTCAAAATATACATGAAACTCTATTGAAAGCTTTTCAAAACAAGTGAAAGGGTCAAATATAAATCTAGTGCAATAAATGAAAAGAGGATGCTGTTTCTCTACACAGTAGATGTTATATGAAATTGGACCATCCAATCATTTATAAATGTTTGTATTGTTTATAATCTAATCCTTTAGAACACATTCATTCTGCATCTCACATATTTCCCTCACCACTAATTCTCTCTCTTTACAGGCGTAAAGCCTAGAAACATGCTCCTCTCAGGGATTGAAGCTTGTAAATCGGATTTCCACTGTGTGACATGTGACATTGATCTGTGAGTCATTTTAGTTGATAACTTATGATAAAACTCCAGGATCGGAGGCTGCATTGATTGTAAGCTTTTAATGCCATGCTGTTCTCTCCCTGGGAGCGAAAAGAAAGACATTTTCAAAATCCACTTTCATACGCTCAAACTATAAGTGCATGTTTATATAATCTCCTGATAAAACATCTTTCCATCCATTTCACAGACAGAGGAATAGATAGTGCTTATATTTACTAGGATATGCAGCTTTTTCCGGCCAAGAACTGCCCACCAAGAAAGGAGGAGACTGTGACTCATACTGTATTTTTAAATGAGAGCAAACAATTAAGGCTCCTTCAATGTTTTTCTACAACATCTTGAGTCTTCGTAACGCAACGCTGACCACAAAAACGCTTTTTCAAAAGAATAGAGTAGACTTAAGCGTGGACGCTCTGAACCCGATACAACTGCTGGCTAAAGCGATGACAGCTTTAACAGGAAGTTGTAGACATCTTGCTGCGGTCACCTTCAGCATTGCCCAGCAGACTCAGCGGTAGCTGTCTCGCCCTCAAACGCGGCAATATAAGGTAAATACTGAGCATCAGTGATCCGTAAACTCATTAAGGACCTTTTAATTAAACGTCAGGTCATCAGCATGCAAGACACTGAGATCAAGCCTGCAGAAAGCCTTGGATGTCTCACACAAAGGAGACCTTTGAAGTACATAATGAAGGTGTTATTCAGAAGGGATGGATCTAATCTGAGCCCCATACTTCTTATACTGTAAGAGACGTCCTTGGTTCTTCTTCGTGCTTTAGGGACACTTCAGGCATCATCGGAACCTCATGGTCAGGCTAAGATACCCCTTTGTCTGACATCAAAGGAAGAACTTACCGTGGGCTTAAAGAAGTGAGATTACCTTCTCCGAGAGATTTTTCGAGATCTTGACTGATGGCTATTCCCCATTTAACGTTTACAATGTAAGCAATCTCTTTTTTAAAACCAGACATCTGCCTATAAAAAAATGACTGTCATGTAAAAGGTTTGTTTTTCATGTGCTTTCTTGTGTGGTGTGTGTGAAAAGCTCCTTCAACATAAAAAAGAAAAAAGATCAATAATTAGAGAGAAGGGTAATGAAGCAAACACTACCTATATCATAGAAGCTGAGTCAGTGCAATAGAAGCAGTTTAATGAGTTTGTGCCTCCAAAGTCAATGAGCCACTAGAAAATGAGGGAGGGGTTAAAGACAGATAGAAGGAGAGAAGGACAGACTGCATGGGCAAACTTTACTCTCTGTGTAATTTTAAAGGCCTATGTCTTTTACTGTCATAACATTGTTTGAGTCTCTTGTAGATGCTTGCTTGGTAGCAGCTTCAAGTTTCATTTGGCATTGTCATGCCAGTGTGAGGTTTCTGATGGATTTTGTGTTATGATGTCCTAGCATGAGGAACATCTTTATTTACATTTACACATTTGGCAGATGCTTTAATACAAAGCAATTTACATTGCACATTTTGTTTCTGCATAAATGCAATTCCTGGGATCAAACCCATGACCTTGGTGTTGCTAGCATTATTGTCTAACCACTGAGCCACATGAAAGCTTGTATTTATTCATTAAAGTTGTTAGTTTATTTAAATCCTAACTCAAAAGACTTACAAAGTGACTATTGCTTTACAACCTCAGACACAATCCTCTGAATCAATTTCAACACAATTATGTGTTTTCATGGCCAATAATGAAAACTGGTTAAAAAAATTATGACTTCTCTATCATGTTGTTCTGTTTTTCATTGAGCTGCAGATGTAAACGTTGGAGGTAAAAAGCTAATCTAATCGCCGTTTTGTTCTTCCCCGGTCATTTCATAAAGGTCAGAGCGAAGGAGGTTTCTAATTAGGATGCTCCATTAATTCGGGGGCCATTTTGTTTTTCATTGCATGTAACATGACGCTGAGGAATAATGGCAACAGATTGTTGTAAATACTGTTTGCTTTGTTCATTGTTAAATAGCTCAGTCATATTTTACAAGGCGTAAACAGTCCGCATCTGTGAGAAACGAGTTTAAGAAATATCAACGTGTTATAGAGTGAATAAAAAAATCGGAACTTAAAGGTGTAATTTCTGGAACCGCTAGCAAATCCATTCAAGTTGTTAGTTAGCTGTATTTATTTTGAGTTATTATTATTTAATCAAAACAACCCAACTGCAGTTTGATTGATATTGGAATGCACCATAAAAAACTGAAATTCTTCATATGTATCACTCATGAAATGTCACAGTTTTTTCACAGTTTAAAAATCACCTTGTATTACAGCCTCGACCCCATAAGATTTTTAGAAAGGATCTTTCGTTTTAGCCACAGGTGTCTGGAAGTAATGATGTCATATTTTTGACTTTTGCAGCTGTATCTGTCATGTGCCTGTTTGTGTAGAACAGAATGTGTTCCCCCCAAATAACTTTAGATGACTGATTCCTTACCACAGCACTCACGGTCACACAAACAGACTTAAATGTGAAGTTCCAGTATGAGAGTGTGTGCAGCAGGAAAGTGGAGTTTATGATTTCTGGAATCTACTGTGTCCTTGGGGCAAAGTCGGATTAGCCCCTGACTCAAACAGGATCATGAGTTAAGAGAGAGGGACCGTGACAAAGCTGGAAAATGGGAAGAGGGTCCCTCATCTGTCCTTTCTGTGACCCCTCTCTCTCCCTCTATCGCTGGGAGAAAACCTATTATATTCCACAAACCATGATGGGTGTTCAGTAGATGTTGCCCTTTTGCCCTGATCTGAGACCTGCTCCTCAGCTCCTTTCTAATAATGATTATGGATTTGGCTGGGATAAAAATGTTGCTTGTTAGAAACTGATCCCAGATCATGTTAAAATGAGCATTGTGATGTGTTGTTGGTGTCAGGCAAAACAGCACACATGGCGGAATGTGCAGATGAAATCGATTGTACGTCTACTTTTAATCTTCGGCGCAGGAATTTATTTGATCATTGAAACACTTGTCAAATTAGAGGCACTGTAATTATTGTATTTTGTGAAGTTATGGCTTGTCTGAAAGTGTGTGCTGTAATATAACGTTATGAGAGACTGTCATTTACTGACTTTTTATAAGTATAAAACATTTAGACTTAAATTACTGACTCATCCTTTCCTTTTTTCTGTGGTATATGTTTTGCAAAATGTCTGAGCTACTGTCTTCCATACAGTTAAAGTGGGTTGTATACAACTCTGTAAAATCATCAAAATAGTAATCTATAGGATTGGTAAGCTATATGTTTTTGAAGAAATAAGATAGAATTGTAGTGTAGTGTACTCTGAAATGTAAGTAGCAGCAAAAACTTGAAGTGAAATTCACTTTCATTGTAGACCATTCTTCTAAGCATAGCTGTGTTGGTGTTCTATATTACAAAACAGTTTTAAAGAACATAAAGTTGAGTAAATGAATAGTTTTCATTTTGGGTCAGCTGTTCCTTAAATATGTTTCTTTTTTCCATTTCAACTTGTTAATGCCACAGAAAGATGACTATACTGTTTCGAGCAGAACACACCGAAATGTGCTGTTAAGCAATGAAACATAACTTTCAGTCGAACCCTTACCTTTTGCATTTTCGCAAGGAACATTGCAATCCATTTTCAAAGTTATCCTTTAACTCTTTGTGACGACTCATTGCCTTGCTTTTTTTGTACACTGCCAGTTACCATCCAATTTTCCTTAAAACCCTTTAAAGCAAACGTAACTGTCTCCAGTCTTAAACTTGCATACACTTTTTGGAGGTTAAACCCAATGACATCTTTCCTCTTGCTTTTTCCTTATCTCTTGCCGTCATTTCTGACACCCACGGTGCCTTGCTGCAGCTCCCTGTGGCCCCGTATCTAATATTTCTGAAGAGCGCAAGAGCCCCTTCAATACTCTTCTCACCTGCCTCCTTTAAAATCCGATAGCGAAATCCGTCCGCACAGCCCCCCTCATGCTCCGGATCAATACTGTCAACAGGAGCCTAAGTGTGTGCCGAGACACTTTTATCGATGTGCTTTCCCAGCTTAAGCACCAGAGGAAATCACAGTAGCAGGGGGTTCTTAAGTTTGAAGCACCCCAGGACTGAGAGGGCTTCTCTGGGTCAGGAAGGCACCGCTCAGCCCCTTTAAGCGAGAGTGATTGAATCCCTTACAAAGATCTGGAGCTCTGGGTGATGGTGATTAAGCACTGCCGCCGTGTCGAAAGCCGGCTCTTGTCCTTTTCGCAGCAGCGATTGGTAATGTTGTGGTGGTCTGTGATGGAGAAGCGGCTTGGGGGTGAAGGCCAGATATCAGACTGTGATGCAAGACTTTCAGTGGATTCAACTTTAAGCCTCACTGGCATGGATTTTTATACCTTGTTGTAACAATTGCATAAACTGAGCAATAAGGATTTCTAGTCAATTAATACAATATCAGACAGGCAAGGTCAGATGAGTTGCAAAAATGACAGAAAAGGTTTTTTTTTCAGTTTTGTATAGTGCATGGGGATTAAAGGTGAGTATATATAGTCTTCAAATCCTACACACCTTCTGAAGCCCACACATACTGTATGATATATCCTCTGCTTCTCAGGAGGAATGCGCGATGTGGAGGAGTCAGTTGACATTAAGTTCATGTGCATTTTTTCCAAGATGCTTTTCATGTTCAAGCCTGCAGATTCTCTTAACCTTGCATGTCTTTTTTCCTTTGTTTCGATTTTTTAGGACACAGCAAACGTTTTTGAAAAGAGTTTTGATTGTCTTTTGTTTGTACAAAGCATTCTCACTGTGTTTGTGTGTGTGCATATGTGTACATATTTGAGCACCGTTTCAGCGAACTGACAGCGACGAGATGAAATAAGCAGATGAACTGATGAACTCCGTCAGAATACAAAAGTAAACAAAGCAATGATGGTTATTTTAGCGATGGCATGAGAACATTTTATGCTGAGCAATTTATGGAGCTTCGCTGCAGTCAGTTCAATGCTCTGTTCTAACATTAGGGAATAGATTTAGTACAGGATGTGCTTGTGAATAAGATAACTTTTAATATTTTCTCCCTGAAAGACATTATTTGATTCAATTGGCATGTCTTTGATTAATCGACACACAGTTTCAGTTTGGTTTCATTACCAGACATTAAAGATAGATGTATTGTTTTAGGAGAAAGCTTTAAGCTATATAGTCTTTCATTGCTTTCTGTGAACATATTTATCTGGTTTGTACCATCATTTGATTTAACACCTTTATTTATGTTAATATGTATGTTAATCTCTGTTTGGGAGCACAGAGCTGTGTTTATTTCTGGTCTAGCTGTAAACATTTCAGTGATGTTGACATTAATGTGCTTCCCCTGGCTGATAAAACAGAGGAGTCACCAGCTTTGGGACTCTCAAAGCATTTATTCATCAAATGACCAGAGGAGAGCAGGGCTTACTACTCAAATAGAGAGCAGAGGAAGCTCCATAAATATAACAGACACACTCACGCACATCCTTTTTGAATCCACACTGGTTTACAGCTCAAATCTGAGCCTAAGGCAGGGCTTGCTCTCCTTATTGTAAAATGTGGTTGTGCTAAACAGACTCCGAATGTTACCTGGACTTCTGGGACAGTCAGACAGCCCATAGTTGCGGCCTCATACTGAAAGTAGTTTGAGACAGAGCTGAAATTTCCATGCAGTCCAGGATGGTTTATAATAAACGCTGCATATTTGCATGTGTAAGAACAGATTAATGTTATAATACACCAGAAATAAAACAAATACGTATTTTTATTAATTTTATGGTAACTCTTTACAATAAGGTGCTATTTATTAGCAATTAGTTAATGCATTAGCTAAAAATGAACAATACTAATGCAGCATTTATTAATGTTAGTTCATGTTAATTTCAGCATTTACTAATACATTATTAAAATTAATCCCGGTCAGTGTTAACATTAGTTAATTCACCATGAACTAACATGGAATATTAACACGGATTAATAAACCTCAGTCATGGTGTTGAAGGTGGAAGAGAGAGCTGGTCATTCACTCCCCCAACCTACAATCCCTGCTGGTACTGAGGATCAAACCTGCAACCTTTGGGTTACAAGTCCAACTCTCTAACCATTAGGCCGCGACTGCCCAAAGCACTACTCACATATTCTTCGGATGAATTAGAGCAGACTCTCCACTGACCACCAGCCAAACTTGTCGGCTGAAATTTAAAAAGCTGATATTCGCGCTTTCGCACAGTGATGGTTAAATGTAATTTGCTGTTTGTCCATACAACATATGCACAACCTAAAGCAATGGCCCCGAAGGTAGGTTAAAAGATAACTGTGACAACTTTAAATGACAACTTTACCACACATAGTAGAAACATCAAACTTTCGATCACATTGTTACAACGTGCTTAGAAGGTTGGCTACATTGTGATATCCCACATTGAGGTGAGGAACTCCAAAACAGTATGTGGCTTCCTCCCAATAAGCCAGCCAGACACAACACAACTAAAACCACGGCCAACACCAAACCTGCCCCTTTTGGAGGTTCTGCCCATTTTTGGAATCCATGCCCTATTTTGGAGATCGCTGGTTTGCAGCCAAATCTACTAAATAATAATCAATAAGTCTGACTCTGGTGTGGTGTGTTACAGCACTGTACTGTAACTCAACTGCTAGAGTGCTGCGACCATAATATCAAGGTCATGGGCCCATACATACTGATAATATGCACAATGAAGTTGCTAAACATCACAATTCGCAATGTGGGTTTATGCATGACACTGTAGTTCTACCTCCGATATCTGTTTAAAAATACAAACACAAAAATGTGATTGATGGTAAAACATCTGAATTCATACAGTATTAGATTAGATTAGATTTAACTTTATTGTCATTACACATGTACAAGTACAAGGCAACAAAATGCAGTTTAGGTCTAACCAGAAGTGCAATAGCAGCAAGTGCAGGATATACAGTGGTTGCATAAGTTACATATATGTATATGAACAGTTCCTGTCATACTGAGCTGTAATACGCACCAGATTTAATGCTAATACTAATAAACAAGACTAATTAGACATCTAGATAAGCTGAAGCAGAGAGAGCGAACTGGTAGCTTATAAAAGCTTCCAGGAAACATTCCTCGTGCTGTGAAATGAACAGCGGTACCTGTAAATACCAGCCCAGTATGAGCATTGAGCCAACTAATAAAAGTAATAGCAACAAACCAGACACTTAACATTTTACTTGAAGTTTTTCACAGTGAGATGGAAGTTGTTAGTCTACAACACCTTGTGATTCATGTTTTAATGACACTTCATGAACTAAACGTACTGTATGAGTAAGGAAAACATAGCATTTTGTACAAGCCAGCAAGCAGAATGGTATGACAGTGTTTTAAAAGGTTAATACGAAGCAGGTACAAGACAGAGTTTACTAAACACACAAGAAATTATTTTTCTCGCATTTATACTGCCAGCAAGAGCAACTGAACAACAAAACAGAAGTGGCGTTTTTAGAAATTCAGGGCATTAAATACAGCAGGGCTTAATTCAGAGTGACAATTCTAAACAAAGCAGTAAATAACATGGAATGGTGTATCAGGGCTTGTGTCTGCTGTGACAACTGAGTGATCAGACGATCTGGCCTTGATTTAATACCTCTGCTCCAAACTCCCCAGTGATCCACAGGCCAATGTAGAAAAATGCACAATAGATAATCAAGTCTAATTTACATTCACCGCAGTGTCTGTGTGTCACGGGCATGGAATATTACTCAAGTATATGTATATCTGTGTCATACGGGAAATTATGTTGGCTTTTTAACTTTAGAGGGAGAGGTGAAGAAAGCAGATAAATCCTTGGCTTTACTGAAGGATGTGCCCATATGTTGGAGATATATTTCTCCATGTGTATGTGTCAGTGCATACTGAATGATATGGGTGCCTCAACCTTGTTCTGTCTGTTCAATGTTAAATTACTCATTGATATCAATGCAAGCAAATACAAAACACACAGACATGCTCATGGCTCCTTTACACGTTTAGTATCATACCTATATTTAAGGGTACATTTCATGTCAGCAAAAATAAATAAACTAGGTGGTTTAATAATATATCTCCTTAATGTGCTAAATTAATTATTTGGCAAGCTTAAGCTCTAATGACTTTTTAAATATGTACATTTTAATTCATTATTTTTTCAGCTGTGTTGCGGACAAATGCTGCGTCAAATGAAACATAAATGAAGTACCACAAGTTTGATAACACATTTGTTGGAAGGTTTTTGAGGTTATCAGGTTAACTGATTTGAAAATCTGAATTTGGGACTTGTTAATGCATTCTGTGGGATGCTATCATGAAGGATGAGACTTTTCATCAACATAAATCTACAGTATGCTGAATTTAGTGTTATTCACCATCCTTACCCAAGACTTCCATCTCCAGAGGTATCCTATGTAATTCCTATGTAATTTCTGTGTAATGACAATAGTTTGTGAATATTTTTACCAACAACACTAGCATAAATTGACATGGAATTTCCAACATTGTCAACCACAGTTAACACAGTTGACATTTCACCCGTTTTGGGCCCTTGTGCAAACATAATGGTTATTTATAAGAAATATATCCAGAAACATGCATTTTAGAGCTAATCTGAAGAGCAAAATCTCACATTCACCAAATCGGACGGCAAATCTAGTATAGAATATGCCATTTTTGCAAGATAAAACATGGGTATTTGCTAGTTTTGTGCATGAAATTAATTAGAAATGTCACCTGACATAAAACTTGAAAAATTTGTAAAATTGATAATAGAGTCCATAGACATGACGTGTACACCAAATTATAGAATGACTCAACTGTGGATGTTTGCATATACACCTTGAATTTCAATGCATCTCCAATGTGGTAAAGCAGTCAACACACACCATAAACTGCAGTGTATGCGTCTTTGCATGCATTTACACCAAGTTTCAACATGTCCAGGTGCAATCCCCTTGTGATCCGATCGACTAAGACACATCAATGGCAGCTGTATAAAGAGGCTTCAGAATACATGGGTGTATTGGACAGCAATGTTCTGCTCGGTTTGGCCAGAGTGGACTTCAAGGGCCAAACCAGTTAATTCAAGGTCGAATCTAATTCAAAGTCTGAAACTTATCCAAAGACTCGGAAGAGAACCCACCGAAGTATCAAACTTAATTAGTTCTCAACTCCCCTCAACTCTTCCGATGAAAAAGGTAATTTAACCTGTCTGCGACAGAAAGAGAACAAAACCGCGGACGCCTACACAGCTGTGGAAGACTCCCAGTGAGACACAAAGCTCTGATCCAGTTAAAACCTGTTTATCCCACCCTTTGCCTATCTTCATCTTTCCCTCCACCCCAAACTCTATCCTTTAATCCTCAGTCCTAAACGGTGATGACAGCTCAAAACAGAAATTAAAGAATTACAGTATTGGGGAAGCTTATATCATAATTTTCATAATTTGAAGTAGTTTTAAACTGTAGTATCTACTAACAACTAGTAACAACTTACTGTATTCATGTAATTGTATGCTTATTTTTAGTCATGTACATTAATAGTACAGTACTTAAAGGAGCCATTGTAAATATTCAGTAAGGGTTTTGTATAATTAAACCATAAAATAAAATCTAAATTACACCAGTAAAGGAAGAACAAAACTTAATTTGGAAGGAGCCTGATCACTTGATCTGTCATAATCTAAGTGTTTATAAGAAGTCACCTACTTACACCCAGCAAAAATTCCTCTAGCCATTCAAACTCCTCCTTGATTCTGATTCATCTCCATTAAACCAATCATCCAGTTTTGAACAGCAATGTAGGCTTTCGTCGCAACTGTTACTTGTTGAAAGTACTGTAACTCGCTACTGGCAAAGCTACATTATTATGAATACATCAAAACTATCAATAAAAATTTTAGTTAGGTTAGTAGTTTAGTTTGTTACTCCCCATACACTAAATCATTTATATGATTAGAAAGACGACCACATTTAGCACAGCTGGCCCTTTTGCTGTTGCAGAATTGTGATGTTAGGGAACTTTACTGTTTTCTCTGCATACTGCAAGATAAAAGCTTCTATTTCTCATCAAGCTCAGCATCACCCATAATCCTTTGCTGCGGGATGATAAACTGCTGTAGGGTGTTTCTAGAATACGTGGATGTAGTGTTTCTGAGTGGGGAGTGAAGGAATCAAGGGATCCATATAGTCTCTTTAGGGCAGTTCAGCTTGTCATAACAACTCACATCTTCATGCTCCCCCCCCCCCTCTCTCTGTCTCTCTCTATCGCTTGCTCTCTCACTGCCTCTGTCTCTTGCTTCATGTCAGCCGTTAATTGTGTTTTGATGTTCTTGCAGACTTGTGATGGTGCTCTAGCCTTTCAAGCCCAAACACAGCAGAGAGTTGTCCATTCACGCGGACACACACACACAGTTGTCTCTTCAAATATGCATCAAACCTGCTGTCTTACCATCACCTCACAGACACGCAATGTGTGCATGCTCGTTTGCATACATTCATATGTGCAGAAATAAGCATGCACATGCACTATATAGCTTCATTATCATTTGTCCAACTGATCTCTATCATTTCTCAACCTCTGATCTTATAGTCTCACATACCCCCAATCACATACACAAACCTCCACAGAGGCACACACAGTTAGTCAGCGCTGATGTCAGATGCAATGATGTCAGCTGAAATGTTTGCATGTGAAGGATGTGCGTGTCTTCACCGATTCCCCAGCTCCTCGTGCCCCTGACCTCATCTCACACTGCTGTGGAAGTAAATATTTGCACGCAATCATGAACTGTTGAGGGTTGCCTGCAACCCAAAAGCCCTTGCTGCATTAAATATTAAACGCCTCAGATACAAGTTGAGAGAGAGAGAGCACTCGAGGAAGATGTGGTGGGGGTGGATAGAGATTTAAACGCCTTGTTTATCGGGAACAGACAGGGTGTTCAAATTAAGGCAGACAAAAATGGTATACACAAACATATACACCAATAGAGAATAAAATCTGTGGAGAAGCAGGTCAGGTTGAGTGGATCTGGAAGTTCCGCCCATCTGTTTTGAACTACCACAGTTTGACTGCAGGCAATGATTCTCCAGCCTTGCAGAGCTACAGAACCTGCCTCTCCAGGGGCAACCTACCCACAATTCCTCAGCGGCTGGCAGCTGAGGCTCCCAGTTGCCGGGTTCTGCGGAACAAAGTGGGGAAACCTCGGAAGGGCGCAGTCTCCAGAACGCTGTGTAGTTACGCTACGGCAGACATTTCCAAGTTGCGTTTGAAGCCGCGGCGTGCGCTCGGTTTTATCATTAAAAGCTCTCCTTGTGTTCATTGGAGGAGTAAATGCTTACAGCCTCTTATTTCATACACAGTGGGCTGAGTTCAAGTACCACGGTTTGGGTTTTAGTGCTGCGTTATCACCCAACCGCCCACACAAATATGCACGCTCGCACACACACTTCTGCACATACAGGCTCTCAGGGGAAGCTGAGGAGATGGAGAACACACTAGGGGATGGAGGCAGGTGTATTTTTAGCTGTGTTGTGCAAAAGAGTTAGTAGAGAGCTCTTGTCAATGCTAAGCAGGACATTTCATCCATCTGCTGTTATGTATTAATGCGTGTAAGTGTGTGTGTACGCGTGTAGCTGAGTGCTCTCAAGTGTCATTATCTCGCATTACCTGTCCAGCAGAGTGAGGATGACTGTGGAGGAAGAAGAATCAACAGGGAGAGAGTTGCAGATTTGGATTAATCTCCTGGCACACACACACACACACACACACACACACACACACACACGTGCATACACAGCAGGTACACACCTGCCCTTCCCTTCTCTGTGCTTACACATACTTGCACATGCCTGTTAACTCAACATTCCATGCCGGTTCACAGCTGTCGTGATCGAGTCACCTTTTCTGCCAAATCAATCTCTCCCCAGCCCTTCTCTCTACTGCGGTATTAACACGCCAGTTTAAGGTTCGGTGCATGTGGAGACAATAGACCTGGCACTAATGTAGACAGGTAGGGGCACGATTCGCAGTTACAAATGTCTGCAAGCTGATGAATGTGTTAATTGTTTTCCCACAATCCACCGCTGATGCTGGACAAAGTTCAATGAAATGTGAAATGCAGGTTTTGCCATGTTAGAGGTTTTCTTCAATAGTACAAAATGCACAATTACCACAAACAAACCAGGTTATAATTTACTTGGTGACCTTACAAATATATTCCTGATCAAAAGCGATGTCCAGCTTTTACCAACTGACGTCTTCCGTTTTAATTCAAATACAGTTTATTGATATAATATAATATAATAAAGATGTATTAAAAACTTTTATTCGTGTTGCATAGTTGTACTTTGGGTATAAACTTAAGCTCAGCTTGGTGGAGAATTAAAGGCCTGGCCAAAAATTATAACACGTGCAAAGTTTATGTATAAAAACATAGCTCAGGAGAGTTAGGAGAGAGAAATATTACTACACGAGAGGATAAACAAATATTAATATTAGTCAATATTTGCTATATTACCTGGAAGTTTTTTGTTTTTCTATGCATTTTAAAATATACTTTGCAAGATGTAAACAGTGGTCCAAAAGCACTTTTAAGTTTTTTATGTAGATATAGTTTTTTAATCACACATATTGTAACAGTCCTTCCAAAACCTTGTATGTCCGAATTCACTGTTTTTCAGAAAATTGATGTTGTCAAAGTTGTTGACAAGCCCTTTTTAATACTTAATATTGGTTAGATATTTGCAAAACCCAGTGACAAACATACAGGATTGCTCATAATAATGATTAAAATCCCAAACTATGGAGATACAAGGTTTCAGAAGGACAGTAGCGATATACTTTATAATTTAAACTTAAGGATACGCGTTTAACATTTTGATTCAGATATAATTGTTGTGTTGGCTGTTCAAACGTTTGTTTAGTGTAAAAAACAGGAAGTGGACCAGTGTTGGAATAGCATTGTTTACATCTATTGAATAAAACCCCTATATCCTGTTATGTGTGGGTTGCTTTTTTTGCCAAATAATTTTGTCCAGTGAACACCTTCAAAGTGTACCATACACCTCATATTTTCTCGGTTATCTAAAAACAACATCACTTTTGGCCATACTAAATAAAGAATCAAAACTGTGTGTGTATGCACAGATTATCAGTAATGTAGCAAAACAAATGTGAGAGACAGAAGCTGTGCAACAGAAAGTGTTTTGCATGTGTATAATACACATGAATTTGTACTGCTGTGTACTGTATGTGCCTGTTTCTTTGTCATCCCCCAGCGAGGAGCCCAACCCAGAAGCTCATGACATGCCCGAACCAGACAGGCCTCCCGATTCAACACTTGCCAGAATATCTATATGGCATGAATGTACAATCAGGCCCTTGGTTCCTCTCCAGAAACCTCTAACAATCAATAGTCATTCCCGGGCCTGATTATACAAAAGATCCCCACAATCCGCTTTGCAATTCCAATGCTTTCAGTAGGCTATGCCTCAGCGCATGAATTTGTCCTTCCCGCCTGACAGGGAGGTAAGTGATGACAGAGCCATTGACAACTTCTTCATCTGCGTGAAGTGTATGAAAAGACAGATCTTTGCATCATGTACTGTTTTATTAGACAAGTCTGAACGACCTTGCTTTGGTGATGAAAAATAAAGAAGTCAGTGCAGATGTGCAGAAATGTGCCTGTTTTTATCTTTGATGTTTGAGCAGGTTTGCATTGATTGAAAGCGAAGCACAATCTATAGCCATGTATCACTGGTTGGCAAAGACAGAGAGTGAATAACACACACCAGTGTCTGTGGATGATGGATAGACACAGTACTGTTTAAGTCTATGTAAAGCTTAATGATTTCTAGTTTAATCGGTGCTGCAGGAGTAACAGGAAGGTTGGAATCTTAAGGGTTTAAAGGGGTTCCATTGCCGTTTTAATAGCATGAAAAACATACTTAATGCTGAAGTATCTTGTTGAGTTTTCCTAACCTTATGAGATCTGATTATCAACGGAATTTCAGCTTGAGAGCATGCAACTGTCATACATTGCTTTGGCTTCCTGCAGGGTCTCAGATACCCCAGAATAAAAACTAAATGCTTTGAATGTTGAAGTAGCTGTAATTTTACATGGATGCATTTGGCAGACACTTTTATCCAAAGCAATTTGCAGGGTATTCAAGGTGTACTTTCACCAAACCAATGATCCTACAGGAACATTTCAGTTAATTTCATTTATTATATATTTTATTAAATTCTATTTGTTAAGACTAAATTAACCTCAAACTGGAATAATGTTTCAGAAAAGTTCATTAGATGTTGAGAAGTAAAAGTAAAATAATAACAATAATAATAACAATAATAATCTTCATCGTTATCATAATAATACAATTTTGGCATTAATCTAAAGTGAACAGTTGAATTAATTATGATTGACTTGACACTTTTGTTTTAAGATGGATGGGTAAAAAAATCCCCTGTGCCAGTGTATGGTTTTATCAATAGTGTTTAGAAATGCTTTGTTGAAGTAATTGCGACTCAGATTCAGATCTAAAAGCTGTGGTGAATTTAGATTAATGCATTCAGTAAAAACAAAAGAAATGCTTTGTATTAACCGCTTAATGGTTTTTTTTATTACAATGATTTATTACAAGCAGAGCTCACCTTTTTGGATGCTTTCTGGTTTGTATACAATTCTCTCACGTATTTCACTGTGGTCAAGTGTTTAGGATTAGTCTTGGTAACCGAAATGTTGTTGGTTCAAACCTCACAAAAGGTGATTTATCATGAACCTGGCAAACATGATCCATTAATTGTCATTCCTGATTTCAATAGTTCTTCGCTGCTGATCAAGCAGGTGGAACAACAAAGCACAGCCATGCATTAATTTAATTGATTAACACTTAGCTGATGAAACAACCACAACGGTATTTCAGATGAAGCTGGAGACCAAGATAGTTACAAATAAAGTTACTCATAAAGCCCATAGTGGGGAGACCAGCAAGTTGGCATCCAAAAAAAACACATGCAGGTGACTGGCCTTATCAGTGAAAGGCATTTGAAATGAGTGTATGCTTTAATAAATGATGTACTGTGATGAGCATCTCTTTGGCAAATTAGTTGCATTACTGCGCAGCAGTAGACTCTAGGAGTAGTGACCTCGTATCAGCATGTGAAGCACTTAATGAAAATGAAAACAGTGCTGAATTCACATACTGAAAATGAGCAATGTGAGATTTATTTCGCTCTAATGGTTTGAAATTCACATTGGAACATTCATACTAATTTGAGATTAAATGATCATGTGTTCGTATGATATGTACATAGGTGATGTTGTTTTTGATTACATCTAATGATTGTTTTGTATATTGTTATCTGGGGATATAAAGGCGTCTGTATTTCTCTTTCATTAAAAAGTTTTACACATAGTTATTTGAAACAATGTGCCATTTACATTAGCATTAAATGAAAACATCCAGTCATATTAATAGCCCAATAAAGGCTGTTTTATTATACAGTATGTAAAACAGGGTCCAACATTTCTAGCCCAATGCTGCTTTATCTTAGCAATTTATCTTGTCGGCTACTTTATTGTATAAATATTCCCTTGTAATCGGACACTTTCACTTATAGGAACACATCATTGACTGCGAATAGCACATTTCTACAATGTATAGGGAAAAACTGTTGCTTTTGCGTGATGTAGCATCTTTTCCATTAATAGTCACAAAATGTGATATGCTATACCAGCGAACAATAAACGACAAAGATAATTGACTTTTAACCTTTTTATGCATAGATGTCACCACAGTTCCAAAAAAGCTATTTCTTGTGTATGCATTGGTTTTAATGCACATCTTAAAAGCTTGAACCGTGGTGGGAGGTGTTGCTAAGAAGACGATGATGAAGAAAGAAGAGGGCATAAAGGTGCTCAAGAGGTAGAGAAGGTCATTAAAACCCCTTCTCACCCGGAACAGGTGTTGTTTTAAGGACCCCTCTGAATGTTGAGTAGCCATACCCTCCCCACCAGGCTGGCTGCATGTAATTAAAAGTGACCATAAAAAAATCTTCCACTCACCTCAACTCCCTTTCCCTCCACTTTCTCTCCTCCCTCCCTTTGTCATTCTATCCCATTCCTCCCTCTCTCTCTCTCCCAGCTTGAGTTCAGGAGAGGAGAAAAACATGTGCTTGAGCTGTCAGGGCTGAAGCAGCAGATTGGAGCTTAGCGTCGTGCTGTGTGGGGGAAACTGAGGCGAAGTGTAGGGCCTGCTGTGGGACACCGGGTGGCAGACCCAGGGGTCCAGCAGGATCATAACCCATATGGGGGAAAGAGACCGTGCCGACTACAGCTCGGCCTCATCTGGCAGTGAGGCGACATTATCAGCTGTTGGTTCGCTGCTGGGTTGTATGTCTTCGGCTCTGCGCCTGTCTGCATGTCTGTGTCACTGTTTCCGATCAATATATCGACCGTGCACCCCTGCAAGGACACTAATGATGCTTTTATTGTCATCTCCAAGAGGAAGCGTATTTGAGTTATCAAAGATTGCTCTTTTTTAGCAACTTGTTTACAGTTTGCCCTTTGTAAACACCATCGAAGCTGCAACTAGCTTTGCACCAATTTGACTAGCTCTGATCTTTCCACTCGCACTTTATCACAAGCCCATCGATTCGTAACTGCGCATTAATTTCGGTTAGCAACTCAGCGCTACACTGTGTGTCTTGTCTCTGAGCGATGGAACTGTAATGATAAGCACATACAACTCTGCTGCGGTAATAGCGGCACAGATGCAGAGCGTGCATCATGTTTCTAATGGGACAATTAGAGGAACATTTGGAGCCAGATGCCGTGAGTGTAGCCATGAACCTGATACAGCCTCTATCTAATGATGGATGGAAAAGAGAAATGAAACTCACAACCACTCTCACTGTACTGTTTGGTCTGATGTGTGGGTGATGTATGAGCATTGACATTGGGCTTCAAGAGTGACGGCACGGCTAGACTCAAGGCGCTTTGCTTTTTTCCAGGGCACGGTCATGTGGACAAATATTTATGAATGACACTGACTTTACGGCAACCCCCTACCGAAGGCATCGCTCCATGAAATACATCTCAAAACTGAGGCACGAACGCAAGGCCCCAATTCATTCTCAAGCAGGTCTGCAGGCATTCCAAGGTAGAGGTCACCATGGAACGAAATCTATATATTTCAGGCTCTCGCTGGATTTGAATGTCTATAGTCTTGAATTGTTTCATCCCTATGCGTTTTGATCATCACTGCATAGATTTTTTGTCCCCATCAATAAAGTTGACCAGGCAGTCAGGTATTGACAGTACGGGCGCTGGGGGACAGTTCTCCGATACAGAATTTATTTTCAGAACATTCCGACAGGCTTTGTGTGTCTAAATCTTTCCCAGGATGACAATATTAGTGAGATGTTGCATTATGTTTGTTTCAGGAAGGATTCTGCCAGATTGCTTGTTTACCGGCATTTATGGGCTCATGTATGTGTTGCCATTAGGTTTTAAATGTAGGCATGTACAGTGCAGACGCTCATAAAAATAGTGAATACTACACAGAAACATACTGTAGGTAAACATTTGAATAAATGGTATTCCCCTTGTTTTTTATCGCACACGCATCATCATTTGACCTTGAGATATTGCTGTCATTTAAAAAACGTATTTCACCCTTGTGGAATGACTTTCGTGTTTTAATCTACACCTGCATCTGTTCAATTCATGTAACCTCGAAATGCCAGTGCATTACACATGTTGATGGATACATGTTGAATATAACATAGCAGAGTGCCTCATAATGTGTCTGCATTAGTCTGAGCCGCTCTTCCATGTACTTGTGCACCATGGGAGAATATGTCCAAATGAGTCATCCATTTCTCTTGTTGCTGATTTTGTGGCTGGAACCGTCCACAGCTGTGGGTCCAGCTGTTATGGCCACGGCACCATATTGAGGGTTGCATCATGCAAAAAACAATCAACTATGTGAACATGTAGTGTGAAAATGTGTGTGTGGGGAAAAATTGTATCAGGCATGTTTTGAAGTGTGCATGAATAAGCTTTGTTGCAATTATGTGATGGTTTGCAGAAGCATATTGTACTGCAGTCCTTAGGGACAGCAAGAGAAAAGCTATTTAAATCTGTTACCATAGGTTCAATATGTTGCGGAATGTTTCTTTTTATGAAAGTGTGAGCACATTTAGATGTGGATTTCAAGAACTTTTATTCAAAATGTGCAATTATTCCAAGCATTCCGAGGCCAAAGAACAGACCCGAAAGCGATCCCCTTCTCAAAACTTCGCACATGTGACAGAATAAAACATTGCCACCAATGTGTGAACCATTACGTCAGCATTGACAGTGAAATGGCATTGGCTCTCGTGTGTCTTGTGACTGTTGCTTCATTACGTTATAAATACATCTATATCTATTATAGTACAAATAATACGTATTTATACAATGGTTTCAGAAACAAATCGTGACACTGACAGTGGACGTTTGTGACTCAAAACTGCCACAATATGTACCCGATGGTACGTATATTGTGGCGCTGCAAAAAGTGTACAGATGTGTGTATTTCCTACGACACCAAGTTGATTAAAACAGCTACCCCGCTTTCATAATGATGTAAAAGAACAAGTACAGGCTTGTAATAAGACGACTTGGTTTTTAACCATGGCTACATTTTACAGCTACTACAATTAAGCTGCTGTAATATGGTCATAGTTCTACCTACTGTTCTGACAGTATCTTACCCTTTGCTAGTCCTGTAAAATAGACATGACAAAAACATGCTTGTTAAACCATTGTAATTTAACTGTATTCAGTGTTATACAGCAGGTCAGGTCAAGAGAATACCAAACTGTTACTTTGACTTACTTAAATCCCAGAGCTCTCACATATAATCAATACCAAATTACATCAAGTTGTAAAAGCGCAGTGTTTAATTGGTATCAAGACAAGGTTGAGTTAATTACATCATTCCCTGTTTCAGAGGCCAAGGGTTATCCAAGGCATGGTTGTTTTCGTCGGTTATCCGACTGATTTAATGACCTCGATAGCCTCCACATACTGGGGGTGCTTCTTTCATTAGACATGGTTTCAGGTACGCCCGTTTTGTTGTTACTTGTCAGTCTTTCTCTCTGAACTCTATTTTTGGTCTTTCAATCAATATACTCACGAGGCTCTGTTTCATTAAGTGTCTCATTCTCCCACCGCCCCTAGAGCCGTGTATCACCTCTTTAGTGAACCCCGAGCCACACTTCAGCACGCCACAAAATCAATCAATACGGTAATTAATGCAAACACACCAGGTGTTCTGTCTGGAGCTGAGAAGCATGAGGGGAAGTTAAAGGCTTTGTTTTATCTCCATGTAACACTGTGTGAAATTCTGTGACTCGGAAAATAGATTACTCTTGTTCACCTGACAACTGGTGTATGTTGGATTGATTAGATATGGGCATTAGTGGGATGTTTGCAAGAAAGGTGTTTCAGGCGAGAATTAACAACTAATTAGCAACAACGTCTGCAACTTTCGATATTGCAAAGCGGGCTATTGAGAAATGGCAGCGTGTCGCTGTCCGTGGTGCTGAAATGATAACCAGACGCAGGGGAACGCGGCAAGTACAAGAATCACATTCAGATCGCTTGTCAAAGCATATTCATGAGCATTGATTGTAATATTTGAAAGATAGATTATTGAATAAACATGGTCACTGTGCTCGTTGGTTTGGTTCAACGTCTGCTTTAGCCCAATGATGGCCATCACACGCTCTCTCCATTTATTTGTGCTTCCTCCCTTCTCGCTCTTTAGCGACGGCAGATTAGAGTTCACACGCCATTAGTCACGGTGGGGTGTTGCGAGCGGATCCCGCGCCGAGAAATCTTCTTTGTGTCAGTATCGCTTTGTCCCGCCGCGGCGGCTTATCTCCGGGACGAACGCACAATTACTTTTTAACGATTTCATGCCGGTTCATTACGAGAGCAGAGGCCCGCGCAGAGAGACTTATAAAAGGTAATCAGACATAATTAAGCTCGCACCGTTGCTTATCGTATAGAAGAATGTGGTCAAACTTCGGCGGCGTGACCCATGCTATTGTAGACCTAAATACCAAGAGATCTTTTAACACGCGTCTTTCTTTGTAAGTGGGTGTAAGTGTACATCCACAGTGATAAAAGCCCAACTTCACATGTGGTCGAAACTTTGTGGAATATATACATTTTCGATTGTAGCTGTCACAAAAACAATAATGTATCTTTCAGAGGTCCTAAAGTTTAAAAGCTTAATGGAGCTCTTTAGGCAGCCAGCGGAAAGATACAGTGTGGAGGCTTTCATCTTTTTGTGGGAAGGTGAAAACTCTGGCAGGTTTAAAGAGACTGCCAGTGCAAGTACATTATCAATCTTGCAAGTGACAGTTTCATAGATGAGAGTCCGGGAGTATCGTGGTGTGGAGAAAACCAAACAGCTGTGCTTCCTTTAACCATCATTTGATTTGTCCTATCATCCATTTTTCATCTCGGAGACAAATCTTGTCATCTTCTCAGGGTTAGGTATGATGTTCTGGAAATTGAAAGCATGAACAGCTTTTTGTTCCATGCTGTGCACACACGCACATACACATAAACTATCGTGAGGCATGTAAGGGCGCATGTTTCCTTAATAAAAATCTAGATCTGTGAATGCTCTGTTCTATTTAGAACAATAGATTGAAACACAACTTACAATTGCAAAGCACAAAGGCAGCTCAGACAGTCTTTTGTTTACATGTGCCAGATGTTTTTTCCCCCCCAAGTGATGGTGTCTTCAAGTTATAGATTTCATCATGACCTTGGTATTGTTAGCATCATACGCTTCCAGCTGAGCTACAGGAAGACCAGTAGGAAAGCCTTGAATGAGGAAGACCTTGAGTAGTATAAGTAAAAAAAAAGGAATATTCGTCCTTCACCAAATCCAGTAAAAATGATCTAATTATACCTCAACAGCATTTTATCATGGGAGGGCAATTGTGGTGTTTGTCATGCAGTGATCATGGCAATTACTGTGTGTCAGAGCTCTTTACATATTTACTGATGAACTGTGACAGAACTGCTAAATGAGATTGCAGCACATACTGGCCTTCTGTCAGTTCCTTAATATTCTCTGAGTCGACACGCAATAATCTCTCCAGACGATCGAAAATATCAAACACTGCTCTGAAATGCTATTTTTAATGAATAAATGTATCACTCTTTATTATATGCAGTGCAGTGACATATCACACGATTAGGTTTTTTTGTTTTCAAAAAAATTACATTTTAAACAACATTTATTTACTTGGTAACATTTACAGTATTAATTGAACTATGTGGTGATCAAACATATATTGCACTTTTAATGCTTAGCCAGCATATCTCTAATCAAACGCTGTGTATGAATGAAGTGAGCTGTTAAAAACCTATAAAACCTCATGTCTCCAGTCAATCAATAAATTACATTCAGCATATTGTGTATGCATGATAGCATCAAATGACCTTTAAACGCCTGCTTAAAAATAACCTTCCTGAATGGATTGCATGGGATATGTGAGGGAAGGAAGGAGTTATTTTTACTTCCGAGACCAATAGACGCCAGTTAGATGTATGAATTACGAAGGCATTGCAACCGGATAGACTGTGGAGTCTGACTGGAAAGTAATTTAGATCAGGCCTAATTTGGGACACATCTTTGGACAGCTTCCCTCAGTTTGAACAATGTATGCAGTTTATAATCATAAGTAGTAAGGTGTATCATATTTTGTTATTGTGTTACTTTTTGTTACTCGTCCTACTTAGTTATTAGTTGCAAAAGTGGTTAAAAATGTCTGTGAACAGAACAGAATAAAGTGGGACACAAAGGCAGATGTGTCAATGATAAAATACGCATTATTTTGTTAAAAAAGTGACTTTGCAGAACGAGTACGCCCCATCAGATTTTACAGCAGATCTGGACCAAATAAACTCGTCCGCACTGTAAAAAGACAGAACGTCTCGGTGTGAATACGCAAGCTGGACTTTGCTAGACTTACAGGACGACGGAGCGAAGCAGCGCAGAGTGGAGACGAACACCCTCTAGTGCTGAACCAGTCCTCTGACGAGCTCCACACAAGTCATTCGGGTTTTCACCTCAAGATCGCGTTTCGCGCTCCTGAAACGGGTAACATCGCAAAAGCTCTCGTGTCAGTTTCGTCTGCGTGGCTAGACTGAATGATTAAGTTTTTTAGACGCGTGATACTCTCCAGTCTTGCATCGACAGCGCGTACTGTAGCGGCGTCAGGGAAGCGTGATTTAACCTATAGAGGGGGGAAACCCGTTAATGGATATTGACGACTGGAGAACACACTTATGGCAATACGTTATATCAGGTGTTGACAACCAGGGAGCATCGGTGGTAACTTATTGTCCACTCTGCGTCCTCTTTTGTGGTTTAAATTCTGTAAGTTTTCCAAGTGGCGCCTGTAGTTGTGCGTAATGGGCTGGCATTTCCATCGCGCTTTCTCCGCGTTTTCGCGGTGCGGGGAACGAGGAGGTTGACGGCGCGAAGCCGGTATAAATAGTTTAAGGAAATAAGCTAGGGGATTTTTTGTCGAGGATTTTTCTTTTTAGTCACCGACTTGCGCGCACAACTGGATGCTAAAAATGACTTTTCAAAGATTTTTCTTTTTGTTTGCTTTACCGGGATTGATGTTGTCGGACCCCGGACATCCAAACCATGGTGAGTTATAATCAATTCAAGCAAGTAGATTATTCAAATTAACATGTAATACTGTAACGTGTGTAAAGGTAAAATTTTGTGCGCGAAGGACCGGGAACATTTCATTCAGTCATGGTTAACAATATACATGTATTCGGAAGATGACATTATATTAAGTTTTACTTTGCAACCCAGTGCAGGAAAGATTATAAACACACTGTTTACTTTTGTTATCTGTGCTCTACGTTATCTGTCTACGGGACTAGATTGCAGTGAGAAAACGGCGCACCGCAGACACCGACATCCGCTTGAGTGGCACCTCGTTGCACCTGTGCCCCCTTCCCCCTCCGCGTGTGTCCGTAACCCTCCCTTCTGTTTACAATAGCAAAATGCACTGGTCATTCCCACAACAAATTGTAAATTGTCGTATTTCGAACATTACAAGAACAAGTGACTCGTGTGTTATGTCTGTATGTGTGAACATATTTGTGTGGGATGTGCAGAAGGGAACAGTCAAACCATCTGAGTTGGCTTGCAAGGCATTTAAAACTTTTTTCTGTTATGAGTCATCCATGCTTCTCCAGAGCTGAGATGAAAAGCAGTTATTTAGAAGGTCTCTGTCCTCACATTTGTAACCATCACAAAAGGCAATATACTGTATTTGGAACCAGTCAAGTCTAAAATTGAAAGTTGCAGTTTACTTAGTTAAAACACCTCTTTATCCACTCTGATAAAAATGTCGAATCGTAGATGACCTTACAATATACATCTATTGTACTACCATAAAAGTATGTTCTTGCCCTTGGAGATACATGGATAATTTTTTTTAACAGTCTGCTAGCAGTTCTTTGCATTTCATATGCTTTACCTTTAAATGGTAAGTTGCAAGGTTCAAGTCCTACATTTTCATTTCAAAAGAAGAGTATATATTTTAAAGTATGAGAGCTCATAACGCAATCTCCGGTTTCCTCACCTCTTCAAACTCCTCTATCCAAATGTCTGATCTGCTTGTAAAACCACTCCCCATTAAACCATTGGTCTGTAATTTGCGCAGGTTAAAAATCATCATTTTGCACTCACGTCAGAATATCCTTATGTGCCAATAAAACCCAAATTTCATCTACATTAGAACCTTCAAAATTGGTATTAGATTGGTGTAAGATAGCATTGTTCTTCAGTTTTCCTTTAATCAGCTCAGAGTGGTATCTAAGTGTTCTACAAGGGCTTTTTAACCTTTTCTTCCTTAGATATTGTTTGGGTATGTGACAGCCTGATAGTGTTCAAAATGGGTTAAAGTGTGGCCACGGAACGCGGCATGTGGGTAGAATTGTAGATTTAAATATATATATATATATATATATATATATATATATATATATATAAATAAAGACAATTTCTATATAAAGAACTACATTTTGTTACAATTGAATTGTATATTTTACAATTAGGTAATGTAAAACATTATGGTAACAATAAACAAAAGAATATTTACAACAAAATTAACATTTACAATGATTACGTTTTCATGCACCCTCCGAATGCGTTTGCCGATTTTAATCGCAATAAGAAGTCATGTAAACATGTTAATCGCATCTATTCCATTCTGACCAAAGTGCGCATGTGTTTGTATTTGTAGTAAACATGACAAGTTTTATCATGAACTTCCTCTCATCCGGAGATGGCGCAAGCGTATATCAGCGTAGACAATTGTTGCAAAGGCATCATATTCTGTTATCACCGCACTGAATAACTATGAAATACGTCCGTAAAGGTTTTGCATTTAAATATAGGCCTATTAAACCAGTGCCCAGTAAAACACCTACTGTAGCCAAGTTCATGATTTTTGCTGTGCATTATAGCAAATATTTAGAATAACAAGCATTGCATGGAAATGAAGAGGTTTTCTTACATCATGTAAACATGTTAATGTGTCCTTACTGTCAATTTTGTCAATAATCACATTATTGGTGTTGCACATGTAAATGTAGTCATTGATAAATACTTTAAAAATAGTTTTGACAAAGCATACAACAGTGCAGCTAATAGTACAACTGAATGCATTTGCAAATGATGTTAAAGGAACAGTTCACCCAAAAATGAAAATTCCGTCTTGTTGTTCCAAATCATTTCTTTGTTCTGATGAATTTACAAACTTTCTTTGTACTGTTATTTGATATTTTGAAGAATGTAGGAAAGCAAACAGTTTTGGGGCAATTTTGACTACCATTGTAATTTTTCCTACTACGGTAGTCAATGCTGGCCAAGAACTGTTTGGTTACAAGAATTCTTCCAAATATCTTTCTCTGTGTTCATTGGAACAAAGTAATTCATACATATTTGGAACAACTCGAGTATGATGACAGAATTTTCATTTTGGGATGAACTGTCCCTTTATTGAACTACTAAACAAAGTGTTATGGGTAAGATAACATTGCGGCATGTAGTTACTTATAGGTCTTGAGCACACATTTGTCTTTCATTTTCGTGCAGTAATGTGACTCCTATTGACTAGGTCAAAGTTTTGTTCTGTATCACTTTTTTTTAAATTTAACATACAACATTTGTATTCCTTTGTTCAGAGACCTTTAGAGGTTAAAGCGTGTTACAGATGCTTTCAGGCTACACTGGTTTGTGTCTAGAAAGCATATGTAAACAGTAATTGTGCATTGTAACAGAGGCCTGTTAATGCCCAGCACCCTGTTTGTGCTGCTATCATTGCCGCGTGGAGTGCTCTCATTGATTTTATAGACACTGTGGAGCCAAACCTCAGAGGTTTCTCGCTTTATACCGTCAACACTTCAATGGCTCTTCAAAGAGAGAGAAAGGAGTTGGATAAAGGCTTTGTACTGCCAGCAGCCGAGTGTATTTACGTGCGTGTGTCTGCCTCTCTATCTTTTTTCTGTATATTAGATCAAGGTCAAAGTTATTCTGTACATTCATTTGTTTTTTTTTTATTGGTTTCATAAAAGTAGAAAATTACCCACATTGCATTGACACACTAGACACTCAGACCCACTCGCTCCTTTCCATTGACTTCCTTTTGTTGCTGGAATCAATTTGTAAATTGCACCTTGACATTTCCAGGCCCTGTCTGTGCAATGTGATCTTAGCCTTAACCCCAGAACTTCCCCTTTCCTCTTTTCCACGCCGTCTCAGATACACTAAATGCCTGGCTAAAGACTACTAATGCATGCAGCGCTGTCCTTATCAGATCAATTTATCTCAAGCGTTCAACAAAGGGCCATTTTTCTCCGGTTGTGACATTCAAATTTCAAATGTCACCTTTCTCTTCCTCATCTCTCATCTCAGAGGGAAAAAAAGTGAACATGAGTTTCATGGATCTCAGCTTTCTTGTCACACTCACACACGTTTTCCTTTTTCTTTTACCAATCATTATTATCAGCCTGAGCCAAGATTTAAAAGAATTTGTTAGGGCGGTTTGGCTAAATGTCAGATCTCAGTAAGGCGGTGCATGCGTGTTGTTGGTTCAAGTCCAGATCATTATACTGTGAAATGAATTTATTATGACTGAAGATTTGACTTTATACCGTAAAAACAGACACTTGAATACAAAATCTTTTTATGAGATATATTTGGGAACTTTTATCTCATCATGCTCATCTTGTTGCTCTAATATTATCCTCAAAATACACCAAGTTGACTCATAGTTATTTCACACGTACTGTCCCTGAAACAGTCCAGAGTTTAATGTTCAGTAATACTTGTATCACTATCAATATTGTGCTTTCAAGCAAAGCACTTTACCTCAGATATACAGAGGAATCATCTCTGCAAATACTGTACAGAAAGACTCTTTGAATATGATGAATAAAAGGCAATTAATTAAAACCTTTGTTTTAAAACTTTTCTATACACCTAATGGTGCATATAGTAATTTCCCCCTCATTAAACAGAATATTAATCATAAATAAACTGCACTTTTAAGAAAATGTGACCCGGTCTGGAAAAACCCAGCTAATAATATTATTTTGGTGTTTCCTACAGTACATCAAATCATCTAACATTGTATAGAACGCTATGTGATAATATAACCCTGATATGTTTAATATTGACTGAGTAAGACCACGTCAAAGATTAAACTCATAGTAAAACTAATGATAAAAAAATCTAACTTTGATGCTCTTTATCTCATAATTAGATTTTGAGACTTGAGCCTGGATTTTACACGCAGGGTCACAAAAGTAAAAATTATGTAGCCTACATGAGACAGTTGTGTCTGTGTTTTACTTGATTTGAGTGGATCACATTAATGAGGCTGAGAGGTTGTGATAACACAACCAAGTGAATTTAGTAATGCCAGTATTATAGATGGTTTCATCGGATACACGCGCCTGGCCCGAAGTTAACTTCTGGTATGATCGGTCCGGGGTGCGTTTCTCGTACAACAACGTAACACGCCGCGTAACCACCATAGTACAATGCATTGTTGGAAAATTAACAGTGTAGTTAAATTAACCCGAAACCATTGTAACTCTGTTGAAGATCAATCGTTTGAACCAAGTTGGTTCAGCAATATAGTTGATGACGTCGCACAGGTGGTTGAGTAAGAACGTCTGCTAATCAATACGTTCACATCGAATGAATGTCAAATTCTTGCTGTAAATAATGCACATTGCATTTAAAGACTACTTTTGTTATCCTATTCTTGTTCTCTGTTATTATATCTCAAAATGTTTCATTCATTCACAAGTTTCCTCCTACGTCATTCCGCCCAGGGATTCCCCAGGGTCCTAGTGCCTTTGGGCTTTAATACTTTTGACAAACTAAAAGACATAAAATGGAATTTATAAATATTGTAAATAATTGCTATAGAATGCACTGCATGTCGCTTGCTTGTTGTGCTCAAAGGCATCGTGTATGTAAGTGTACATGTCATAATAATAAGAAACGATGCTTCTAACTACAGCTATGGATCTGTCTAACCACACAACTTTGCGATACTGTTTGCGAATGTTCATTGGAAAGATGGTTTCGGGAAACACTTGAATTGTAAACTATGCAGGTACGATGGAACTTGCGACCATAGTTGGCTAACAATGCTTTTGGGAAACGCACCTCTGGCTAGTGGCTAATAATATAAATATTTATATTTTATTTAAATAATGGTTTTTCTACTAGTAACCTAAAATAATACTGGCTAGACATACTTTTAACGTGCTAGCTAATGTCATTTACTTGTTATTTCTTTTGCTTGTTATCAGAAATAATCTGCAGAGACTCTTTGTAGGTGTGTACTGAAAGTTAAGTTTGGGCCACAAAAGCGTGCATGAGCAGTAACATGTTGTTGCTTTGAAACCGTCTATAAGACAGGCTCCTGTGCTTCAAAATATAGTTTCTACAATGCCATCTTAAACCTTTTGTGTGATTTTGTTTCCATGGTGATAAATTACCTCCAATATATTTTTAGATACTTAAATTTGAACACCTAGTTCGAACACAACATGAGCCATACCATCACCCGTGTGATTTGAGAACAAGCGGTGATGTCACACACTGCTGACAGAGAGAGCTGCTGGAACTGGCTTTCACTCTTACATGCAGCTTCTCTGACACTCTTTTTAAGCACAGTATGCGTTTATACATTTCACAGACACCCGAACAATCACACAAGCCCTTTGATAAAGGTTTTTGCCACTAGACTGCTTTCACTTTGCTGCCATGTTGAAATTGAAAGCGAGGCAGATGTGGGAAGAAAACCGGAGGAACAGATAGACTGCAATGGTTTGGACTATACCATCGGGGTGTCTGTGACATGAATAAACAAATGATGTATTTCAAAACGAATGCACGAAAGAAACCCACTTGTGGCTGCTTAAGTAATGTGTGACATATGCTTATATTTTCACATTTAAAGTGATAGTTCACCCAAAAATGTTATTTTTGTCATGAATTACTCACTCTCAAGTTCCAAATCTATATAAATGTCTTTGTTTGGTTAAACACAGAGAAAGATATTTGGATAAATGCTTGTGACCAAACAGTAGGTGGACCCCATTGACTACCATAATAGGAAAAATAACAATGGTAGACAAAGGAGCCCCTGAACATTTTGCTGTCCTACATTCTTCAAAATATCTCAATTTGTGTTCAACAGAACAAAATAAATTATAAAGGAATTTTTCCTACTATGGTAGTCAATGGGGTCCACCTACTGTTTGGTCACAAGCATTCTTTCAAATATCTTTCTCTGTGTTCATCAGAACAAAGAAATGTAAACAGATTTGGAGCAACTCAAAGGTAACTAAATGATGACAGAATTTGTATTTTGAGTGAACTATCCCTTTAATATTATAAATTGTTTTAATAAATCCAGGTTGGTTGTCCAAACCATTGCAGTCCAGTCTATAGGAAAACATATACAGTAAATGAATCACTAGCGAATGGCAACACAGTTCTCCTCTATTGTGTCAGCAGCAAACTGAAGGCGGATTGTCCTTTAAACTGAGGTTTGCACACTAAATAGTGTGCTTCCTGCCACCTATTAATAGCACAGATTATCAACACTATACCAATATGTTTCTTACACATATTCTATTGTATACAGTATATAATGTTATTAGCAGCACTTTACTTAGCTGCCTGCATCAACGGGCTGCTCGCACCTTCGCCTTCAGTAAATTAACTATAAATTGTTGCTTATTAAAATGCCTTATGACAGAAACAGTTTTAGTTTTAGATAACCATGTCAGGACTGGTCAGTACAAGATATAGATAAAGAATGATTTATATCCCGAATTGCACCGAATCTGTCTTCACGCCCATGATTATTTAAGGACAAATGGCTGTAGCTGCACCACACTATCTGGATTCATTCCCCCTAGACTGGAGATCAATAACTAATCGATACTACAATGCCGCTACCAAAAGGAGAAACTGACAAGCATCCCAATCTTTTTATATCCTAGAATGCTTTTCTCATCAGTGCCACAGTAGGCTGAAGCCGCCATTGTCTGCAGCAACATGAAAGCCGTCTAGCTGAGACTCACAACACAAATGACATTTTAGCCAAAATAGTACATTCTGCATTTGATGTTGGTGCTGTTTTTCACAAAAGTTCCCTTTGAGGATGAACATTTGAATATCAATAATCCTAGGTCTATGAAATGCACACACACACAAACTATTAGGGCATTGACATTGTTATATCCTTGTGCTATTTTTACCACTTTGTGCATTGGGTGCATCTGATGCGGAGGTTCAGATGAGAAATTCAAAGGTCTTGCTTGCTATTTCTTAGCAATCCTTATGATTCTCTGAACATTGTGAATTTGGAAGACTTAACTAGAATCCTACATTATAGCTGTTTTTATGCTGAATAGGTTAAGTATATGGATTTAACCTTCAAATGTGTCACTTAATGGCACGTTCTACCAAAATCCAGCCATCACCTTGTAGAGCTTTAAACATACAGCTAAACCCAGATTCAGACCTTCTGATACGGCATATCAAAGACACATGTAGACTATTGAGACAGCCCAGATACTCCGGCTTTTTCTGCCTAAGCTTTTCCTTTTTTTTCCATTTTCCATGTGGCCTACTTTAGGGACTCCCGATTTCTACAGACAGACATAGGCGCTAGCTGCCACTTCTGATGTGTCTCTGTTGATGTCTCACTCTCCACGCTGAGGCAGAGGAAGAGAGACAACAAACATTCAGCAGTTGATTTGGTTTGAAATGAAGCTTGCGGATCTTGTCAACATTAGTTATAAAGATTTGGCTGCAACAAGACAACCCGCTCTGCCTTTTCTAATAAGACCATCAATAATTGTCCCATCTGGAAAGCCACTTATAGTTGGCAGTATTAGATTTACCAGCCTTGTAATCTGTTTCTAAGTGCAGGTGATTTAAATGTGCTATACTGTCTTCATTTTTGTTTTACAGTTTGTTTATATAGACAGACTGAGAGGTCGGCCTTACCTTATTTTCTTATCCGATTGAAGGGTACATTAAAATAACTTTTAAATGCTGGTTTATGGGTACGTAAATGAAAGTTTATAAAGTTGCATTTTGTACTTTTTCCAGTTAGAGAGAAAGTATTCTAACCTGTAATACAACTTACCCGTAAACTGATGCGGTTGATAGATTTCATATCTGTTAAAAGTTAACGTGAGTGTGAGGCTTAAAGGTGCTGCACAGCAAATCTTTGAACGATGCTGAATTATTTATGCTATTATTATACTGTATGTGTACAGTCAGTTACTGCCATTACCGGTATATTGTAACACCCCTAATATCACTACCACAATTTAAAAAAAGAACTTTCAACAGAGACAATGCATTTTGTGATAAACTGTCAAAGCTTTGTAATGAAAGATAATAATAACACTACAAAAAATCTATACTTGGCATGAGCATTTCAGTGCAACTTATAATAACATTTCCAATGCCATTAGCAATAGCATAGCATAGCAATGCCATTTTACCCCACTTCTTACTGATTTGCACTAGACTTGTTTTATTGACACTTGCTGTTATTAAACTAGCAGTTAGACGAAGATTCTTCATGACTGGTCCAATTCCCTGGAGGGATCGACACCGAACTTTCACCAATTCTGTCTGCTTTATAGACTGCTCTTAGGCCTAATCTGCCTTGTAAATATCTCTTAATAAAGTCATTACAAATTGATCATTCCGTCTCGGTATTCTTGCAGACATGTTTAATCTCCCCTCACTGTCAGAAGGAAAGTGAGTGCGGAAATTTAGGGATAATATGACTCGAGACACAGACACTGGGTCTAGACAGGAATGTAATGTGATTTAGGTTGAGTGGCCAAAGTGCCTAAGCCTCTAATTCACATTTTTCTGTTTGGGTGTGTAAGTAACACAGATCCATCACTTCCAGGCACGATTATCAGACATTGTCAAGCAAATTTGATCAGGGCAAACAGTAGTGCTTAGCCTGTCTGCAGACGGGCGCTCATTGAGGACCAATTATATTACGTCTTTGACAACACATACAAATAAGCTACATATTAGCACAGTATTACACACACATATTCATATTACATATTGCTGTAATGAGTGGGACTAATGATCACTTACAGTAAATGCACCAAAACAGTGCCTTCATTACTTTTAGTAATACTTTGTGTACAATGTTTAGTATTTATTTATGTTGCACTGGCTGATACGACTATGCTCGTGGACTTATGTACAGATACATAATTTGTTATTTACAGTTGCTTTGAAATAATTTATACTGCGATAATTTGAAATAAAGTGAAAATATTCAGATGCTTAACCTTTTTAAATAGAAAGAATTATAATTTTGTATTCAACCAGAAATGCACAAAATATTTGTGTGTGCTTAATTTGTCAGCTCTACATTTGAATGGAATTATAGCCAGAGTCAGAGAGAGAATGACACATACATAGTCTCTATGGCTGTAACACTCTGTATTGATAGACACTGTAATTAAGGCATGGTGTAGAGACAAGGGAAATTGTACATTCATCTTATCAAGCTGGCATATGTGGGTGTACTAATGACTAATGTTTTTTATTTTGAGTACCAATCTGAATCACCTGCTGTGGACAGTGAATGTGACTAGAACTTTTTGGAAACTTTTTTTGCTTGCTGGTTAAATGCTGTGTTCATGTATGATTGATAGTTTGATGAGTGATGGTGACTGAATGATGAGATTGATGACTGACAGGTTTAATAAATGTAGTTTTCATTTGTCGTTTTCCTAAAAGTGACATCGTGGGTCAAAATCTGTAAAGAGTATTTCGCTGCATAATGTTTGTATCCTTGACTTGATTTGCTTATTATTTAATTGCATTTGCTAGAACAATGTCGTTTCCTTATTTCTTATTCTGCTTACATTAAAAACGGTAAAAAAAGAATCATATTTTAAAAACAAATCATCTATTACAAAAAAAAACTTTATTTGAATAATCAGTAGGTAATGGCAATGTTATGACATAAACAAATGTTACTGGCCCAAACTTAACTTCCGGTACACATCCACAAAGAATCGAGTCCCTGCATATTATTTCTGATAACAAGCAAAATAAATATCAAGTAAATGACATTAGCTAGCAAGTTAAAAGTAAGTCTAGTCAGTATTATTTTGGATTACCAGAAGAAGAACCGTTACTTGGCTAAACTTAAATGCTACAAAGTTACACGACCCATTCAACAAATTGTTTATTTTATAAAGTTAATATACAATCAAATTTAACAAATTGTTAAATTAAAGTTTTATACAATAAAATATGAATATACATTAATATTAATATACATAAAATAAAATAAAAATATGTATAATATTAGCCACCAGATCGATCAACAAACACAGACCAGAAGTGAACTCCGAACCAGGTGCATGCATCCGATGAAACCGTCTATATTCTATAGTCAGTTCAGGGGGGACTTCTGGTAACATTGTCCTGGACCCCTTGATGTGGCAGACTGGGCCAGTGTTCCCAGTTGAAAAGTATATTTACTGAATTAACTGAAATAAATAGAATTAACTTTCAATTCATTTGTGATTTTTAAAGATTCCGTGAGCTCATTTCATCTAGGAATTATCAGACAGAGTTAAACTGATTCAAGCTGTGGGTTTGTCAGTTGCTTTGAAAGAACAGTTACATTCTGTAGAAGTCAATTGTTAATACATTAGATTTTTTTTGATTTGGTAAATCAGGTCAAATACAATTCCTTTATCCTGTGTCACTCAGTAGTAGAAATGCACCACTGCACCAGTTTACGAAATGTTGTACACAAAATTGTTTGTAGTCATTGAAATGTTTTTTAATGCACTCTCCTTGTGTTTTTGGAGCCTTTTCAGTTGACTCTACAGTTGTTTCATTTTGTTTTTCCCCTTGTTTCTCTATAGTGGTTCTCTTGGACACTACAGCAGTGCTGGGAGAACTAAGCTGGAAGACCTACCCAGTAAATGGGGTGAGTAATATTTCCTCTATGACCTTTGAAGCTTATACATAAACTTGCATCATTGGTAAATTTGTATGCGTTGCTGTTATTAGAAAATCAATCGCCATAAAGCCACTCTGAATGAATTCCAACCAATATATGCCCATTCAAACATGACTTCAGGTTAATCCAAGCTGCACAATTCAGTGTTCAAGTTTGTTATTATGAAATTCAATCAAAACGGGTCACCGAGACAGTATTAGTGATCCAGAATGTGTGCATAGAGCTTCTTAAAGGGTAATTATTAACACATCACAGTAATTCAATTTCACCTCCTTTCATTTTTGTGGATCCTATAGAGAGAATTTCTTAGACATTAAAACCAGTCAAAGGCTTAAAAGCAATTTGAATGAAGCAGCCAAGTGTGATACAACCCGGAGCTCCTAATAGTAGACCTACTATTATTAAATCATTTTTTTCTGTCTGATAAGGAACATTATGATGGATGCTCGTTTTCCAAGACCCTCTAAAAGTACGAGCGCCGGTCTTGCGCTGAACAAAAATGGAAGTGTTGAAGTGAAAGAAACCAGCCAGCCCACACAGTTTTTTTATTTGAGGGTGTGTAAAATGACCTATACCCCAAAAATGATTTCCCACCGGAGCTGCAGTGCACATCTTCATATTACTTCTCATCTTACACAGGTGCCCATGATGTCAAAGAAAGAGAGTTCATTTCGACAGTAAACACCACTTGGGGTTTCATTTTGGTGCAGTAACGGGCCGTTGCACACCTCCGATCGAATCAATAATTCATGCTATAATATCCTGGGTCAGATACATCTCCTATTAGTATTTACCACAGTGTCTTTCTCTAGCTCAGTCTGTTAGGTCAGGGTATGTCATGTTAATCAAAGCCCTTGTTCTTCTCCCACAGCCAGACGAAACACACCTCTTCTTGCCTTGAGAGACTTTCCCTGCCATTTAATTTGTTTCCTAGCAAGGGGAGACCGGTGTGTGTTTTGTTTACTTTGGCACAGACATATCCTATGGGGGTTTCTCTTTCTCTACCTTACTCTCTCTCTCGCTCTCTGTTTGGAGGAGCAGGTTTGTTTGTGCCGTTCCATTGTTTCGATGACTATTCTCGTGGCTCCACTCCACTGTAAGCCCGTTGGATTCTGTGCTGTAATTACCAAATATGTCATAGAGTCATGGTGTCCTCGTGCTGTGCACACACTTTAAAAGAGAGAAAGAGGCTCTGACAAAGGTTAAGGGAAATAATGTGCTTATGGTAACCCTCATGAATAGTACAATGACCTTTATTTTAAGATAGAAGAAGACACTTGACGTAAGCTGTCATGACTGGTAGTTCAAATATATAATCATCTGAAGAATCTGATGGGAAGATGGGCTATGGAAATGTGTAAAATGAAATGGGGGGGAGTGAATTTCAAGAGCGGTGGATTTCCACCACAAAAAGTAGAGGATTTCCGTCTCTTATCCACGAAACTGCCTCTGAACCCCATATTCTGTATCTACACTGCAAGAAATCCATTTCTTACTAAACATTTTTGTCTTGTTTTGTAGTACAAAAATTGTAAAAATTATTTTAATCAAGATACATTTATCTTAGGAGATATTTATTCTTTTTTTATGAAAGAAACAACACATTTTGTGTTCAGTTAAGGACAACACACAAAATGTGTTTATAAAATGTGTATTATAATATATCCTTGTCCTTAACTGAACACATCTCAATGTTATGTTATTTTTAACTCAATTTGTGTTCTCCGTTTTATTTATTTTACACAAAATGTCTTACAATGACACACAATTGTTATTGATCAACACATCTTCTTTGAGAGTGAATTGGGTAAGTTTATGTTTAAAAAAGGCAAAAAAGCAAAATAAAAAAATTGCTTGAATTTGGTACTTACTGTAAGAAAAAAAGTTTTACATTTTTGCTTGTTTTAAATTAAATATTTGAATTAATATTTTTATTCTTAGATTTTAAAATCGTATCTTTTCTTTTATAAAACAAAACTAAAATATCTTGGGTCACTTTCCTTGTCAAGAAAATGTTTCTTGGCCGGAGCCGATGGTGTAGTGGACAGTGCTCCGGCAAATAGCGCGGTTGCGTTCCGGGCGACCCGGGTTCGGTCCTTTCCCGACCCCACCCCCCTCTCTCTCTCCCACCTCATTTCCTGTCCTCTCCTTCACTACTTAAAAAAAGGCCAAAAAATAAATCTTTAAAAAAAAAAGGAAATGTTTCTTGAATTTTAGATGATACAACAAACAGCAAAGACATAAAAATATACCATTTGTTTTCCAAATCCCCCAGTGATTCTCACCCATTTCAACACTGGTTATAACAATGTAATACGACACACACACACACACACACACACACACACACACACATACATATACTGTATATATATATATATATAGAGCGAGAGTGAGAGAGAGAGAGAGAGAGAGAGAGAGAGACAGAGAGAGAGAGAGAAAGAGATTTTATTACTAGTAGTTGAAGCGGTAGGAAAAAGCTTTTTGGCCTTGTGGTTAGCATTTGCTCCTCAGTGTTTATGCAGATGCCATTTTTAATGTGGCCCCCGCTCCCGCTTCTTCACATAATTTGCCATCCTTACTTCTCTAAACTGTAAATAACACTTATTAAAATCCAAAAAGAAGTCATTATCATTTTGCCAACAAGAAAGGTCGCAGATATATTTTAGATAGATTTAGAGTCTGAACGTTTTCTAAACTGCTTGTTATTGGCCTCGTTTTGTGTGATTTTTGATGTGTTTTGGGTAAAAAGGCTAAGACAGTCATCAGACATGTTACTTTTTATGTTACTCAGCATAATTAAAAACAGCCAGCATGCTTACAACTCTGCATTTGTGATACAAAGACTTCTGTGTCAATCAAAGAGTGATTAATGATCTCTTAACGCTCTTTCATTCCCTGTTGGTCCTTTGAAAGCTTGACCTTTTCTAAACGGCCCGTCTGTCGTTTTCTCAAAGGGAGAACAGCACTGGCACGTGAATGATTAATACATGCTGTTTTAGGAAACGTTGTGTCAGGATGAGACAGAAAGCCACACTTTGAGTGTTAATTTCTTATCTTTAATGGAATGTTAGGTGACCTTCTGCAGGACAGATCTGGTATTTACTGATAGATCACAATGAAATCTAGACCTCAAACACTGAACTTCAGCTAGTCAGTGTTGTACACTTATGGGGATGAAGTTCTTACCTCTTATAAATCTTTTCTTAACCTGTTGGAGAGTTAAATATAAAATATACATAAATAGTTGGTGAAAGAATAAAGCAGTATCACCCTAGCAGAGTGTTGGTATGGCCGTATATCAGTATGTTTATTATTAACAACATAGTGCTGATATGCAGTTGTAACTGCACTATTGCAAGTGTGATATTGCTATCATACAACTGTTCAATGGACAATAAAAAAGTATGGAATAAGTGAGGAAAAAGAGATTGTCCCAAAAAACGAGAGAGAGCATCTGATCATGTGTCTGCTGAGGAAATTGATAACGTTGACGTAGTATTGTTGCGACGGTAATGTAAAGTGATACAAATAATAAAACCTTTGCTTCGATATCTGCACCCCCAGAGATATTTTTTTCAAATCAGATGGAGAACATGAATATATCTTAATATTGTGTATAATATATATGAATTTTAAAAACAACTTTAAGTTTGTTAACTTGTTGTAGCACAGTAATAGCAAAACATAATGGCCATGCAGTACTATTTGTTGTATTTGACTATTGTTTGCTTTGTTTTGTTGGAAACAAACCACACACAGTTATGAACATTTCGGTTGTGACCCTGAGGTTGGAAGTTGATGTTAAATGTTCCAGCAGCATATTACACCCTAGTTATGTTTTAAAATTAAGAGCCTTCTAGCTGTCATGAAAAAAACAGCTTTGTGTTGCTTGTGATGTCATTAAACAACATTTTACCGTCATGGCCCATCAACATGCTTTTTCGTTTATACGTTATGTGTGAACTTTATACATAGTCCCTTACTCACTGTGTTTACAATATTAAATTCACAAAATCTGCTTTTACATTTATGTATTTGACAGACGCCTTGGATGAGCGACTTACAGTGCATTCAAGGTATACATTTTATTAGTATGTGCATTTCTGGGAATTGAACCAATTATTTTTGCACCGCTAGCATTGGGCTCTACCAAACACTTATCTGACTTCCATGAGTATCTACAACTTCCATGAGTAAGGGCACATACTGTAGGTATTTTTAATGCACTGTATTTGAGTCTCTAACCACAGTTTTCATCATATTAGTCTATTTTTATGATATACAATTTCTCTAATGGTAGGTAAATGACATGTCAAATCTAAACAAATTGGTTGCGAATTGGTAACTTCTATTGTCAGTTATAAAACAGAAAAGCTTTGTTTTTATCATTGTGTTTGATAACATGTTTCTTTTAACACTCACCCACAGCCTGCTGCTTATGAAGGAAAAATCTCTTGTTTAACACAAATGAGTCCTCTTTGGTTTTTCTTTATATATTTTGAGATATTTTATCGAACAGCTGACATAACGCAGAATTCAGATTAATGCATTTACCCTTTAGAGACCCAAGCATTGATATTGCTCTTTTAAATGTGTTTTTATTAAGCCACTGGTTATAAAAATGGCAACACTGGCCTTCCAAATTTGCAAAATGTCACCACAGTTATAATTAAGTCTACAAGTAGATGTGCTTTCTTGAGAAACCCTTCCAGCAGGGTAAGAGGCTGGAATTTTAGACCTTGACTGTCAAATATCTGAAAATGTATATTTAGAACCCTATAGGGCAGTTACAAAGACCTTCCAAGGTGAGCTAGAAGATTGAAACTTCATCTCAGAGCAGCCTACTTACACTATAAAGCAGGTCTCTTCATTTCTGGAGGGCCACCACCCTGAAGAGTTTGTTTCCAACCTGGTGTTCTGAAAATATGACCTACCAGCTCAGGATGACCTACCCTGTACCAGACGGTGTCATGTTTAAAATTAAAATATGGTTAGCACATCTTGCCAGGGAGGAAAGAATGTGCTGGGATGTACCTCTACTGTGATAATTGTGTTAAAAATGTCAGTAGCGCATCTTGCTGACACCAACAGCTGCCACCACTGGTTGCATTATTTGTGGGGCTGGACTAATGCAAAATCCAACCCTACGCCAAACCCTGAAACCACCACCATACAGTACTCATGGGTCTTGTAAGAGGTACACTGCAAACATAAGGAAAATGTACTGGTAGTTCTTGAACAATGCAATGCAACGCAAAAATTAAAATACACATGAATAAAAAGAAAATTCTGTACGATTACACATTTTGTGGTCTAAAAACAGAATGTAAATGAATCACTCTTGATTGCAAACACTGTTCTTCACTTAGCACAACACATCTTTTTTAGTCTTTAAAACAGAGGTTGGTACCCGAAATAGTGAGCTTACTGCCACCTACTATTATAAAAGATCAACACATATCCTAGTGTATATATCACACTTTCAGTGCTCAATTTTCAGGAGCTTGCATCAGAGATATGATCTTGCCTCCGCCTCGCGCTATAAAAACTCATGGCAGGGGGGTCAATAATGGAATTCAGAACACACGTATATGAAAGGGTTAAGTAATTCAGATGACCTCCATTAACTCTTTATAAAAAAATTATATAAAATAAAATAAGATATTCATAGGATTAGCTATACTTTGCATTTTGGAATTGGAAATTGCAAATTGGAAATTATAGTAACAGATAATATAAGATCAAATGTGAATATTGTCAATAAGGACAATGTTGTGTGACTGCTGTTTGCTGGGCTATTCAAATTGCGAACATTTTCTTTCCAGACTTGCTGTAATACATTTCAGAGTGTGATCTGCAGTTTTTTTAAAATACATTTTAATGAAAATGTGTTAAAATGTTTTAATCAGATGTTGTGAGAGTGGCTCTATGGTTAAGATGTTAAGGTGAAAAGACAGGAGAGTATTCTTACTCACTTGACTTTATTTTGCACTGACATCTAACATCAGCATTTAATAAAGCTGTCCAGGATTCTTCATCATTTCATAATCTTAGACCTTAAGGAGAAGCCTCTCTAATCCAGTGTTACAACTTTATTGTGTTGTTCACTATTCATCTTTATAGACAATACCGTAAGGGCCCCAATGACACCAAGTTAAAACTCTAATAACTATAACAATAACTATATTGGCATCCACACCAACGGATAATTACTTCAGTTTCACATTTTAATGGCCCAATTCTGCTCATTAAATCCCAATTTTTGGGGGGATTTGGATTGCCTATCAATGTTTTATCGTTTATCATCTTTATTTAAAAAAGCTCTGAACATGATCCCAGTGATATAGTTTCCTTGTTTTATTATTATTATAGTCCACTATTCTCTTAAATTTAGAATAAGTTTTAAAAACTCTATCTTTACTGTTAGAATTATAATTATTGTCCTTTAGGTGATTGAGATTTTTTTTAGACATATTTAATTATGTCCTACTGTACCTACACACATTTACTCAGTATCAATATCACTTACTCCTCCTCCATCTCTCCCGCTCTCTCTCTGTCTCAGCTGCCCTATATCTGTTTTTATGGTCGTAAGAGCTTTGTTTTCTTAACTTACCCGATTGGAGGTGAGCACAAGAACCTGGTCTGAGTGCAATACATCACCATCAGCCTCTGCTTTACAGGCAGTGACAAATTGCTGTTGGTTCTCATTTACATGCCCGGTCAGCCTTGACACATGTTGTATCCTGCTTTTCCTTTCCAGAAAAAACAGCAATGCCTTTCAGCTAATACAATACATTGAATGATTAATCTGTTTGATTTCCGCTGTTGAAAATTGACCAGAATGTTAAATAAAAAGTAAAAGATAGGAGAAACATAGTAGAACAAATTCACTATAGACAGCTGTAGCACGTTATCATTTGGTAGTTCAGTTAAAAGCTTGTATTTCAGTAAAAAAATACAGTATTTCTATGTGAATTAGGTTCATTATGGATCTTTATTTACAAAACGTAGTACTTTGTGCCCAAGACAATTGTTCAGTGTTATTTAAAGAGACATTTGTGTACATTTCTATCGATCATAGCAGCAGTAATACATCAAATGAGAAAAGGTGCATGTTGGCACAGATCAGGATCCATGGTGTAGTCAAGCACACTTTTGGAATTTTTAAATGTGTCATATGGGTGTCTGAAACGTAGTTGTGGAAAAATACTGTGCAGTCCCAGTAAAGTAAAGTGTGCCGAATTGCCTGCTGCTTTCACAACCTTGCGCTCAACCAACCTGGGAATTGCATTTTTACGTATGTTTGCACCACTGCCCAATATACAGTCAGCACATGCATATAAACACCACTGTCATTCTTAGTAAATTCCCCGAAATACTGTGTATCAGCAAACATCTCCATAAAAACTCCTGGTATGACTCTGCAATGTCCGTTTCTGCACGGACAAGAGCCTTGATATGAAACAGAGCGGAATGTCAAAAGTGTCCCTATGCTGGTCTCTTTTGAGCGATGGTTTCTTTACGCCATGCAATCCTGAATCATAATAACAAAAGAATGCAGAGATGCCGTGGTGCAGAAGGATTCTGGATGGAAGTAGGTCAGTCTGTGGTGTTGTTCTTAGGACAGCACAGAGTGACCCTGATGTCATAGGTCCCATTGGCCTCTCCTGCTCTTGTTCCCTTTGTCCTTTTTCCATCCTATTTAAAGTGACACAGGCCATAAATGCAGTCTTTTATCACTATCATTCTTTTGTGTTACTGCTGTTAGATGTTAGATTTGTAAGAGCAATATCTTATATCTCCATCTCTATCCACTATAATCTTACTTGTGTTCTTTGTTGGGGGTAGATGACATTTTCTCTCTGTCTCTCTCTTTGTCTGTCTGTCTGTCTGTCTCGTGTTCTCTCTCTCTCTCTGTGTGTCTCTCATTCTTCACCCCGCTCCCTCTCTTTGTTTTTCTAATGAAAAATATGGTTTTGATTTTCCTCCCCTTTTTCATTGAGAAATGAAGTGACATCAGAATAGGTATTGTGTCTGCGCTCGGGTTGTAAAACAGTCAGGCATAATGAAAGCAAAATAAGACAAAGGCAAGATTAAGCAGGAGACGACCTAAAGGGATATTGATGTATGTCTGACTCTACCCAGATCTAAATGAGACATTTTTCATGTCCTTGTTTGTAATCTGGACTGCGCGATCAAAATGAGATTTCAACACCCTGAGATCTCTTGGAAAAGAATTATTACTGAGTTTGAAAATGAATCCTGGGAGTTGGTGGGATTCTAAAATGACAGTACGCCATGGGATATCGACCTTTGTGATATTTCTTATTTCAGATATGAGTTGTTGCTCGGTTTTTCCATGCACTTGTTTATTTTTCCAGACGAATCCATAACATTTTATGGTAACTCAATAAATTGTAAACATTCTGTATTGCTTAACAGATTTGTAGCTCATGTACATACAAAAATAAACATACTGTGTATAAAAAATATGAATCAACATGTTTGACTATTTGAAGTATCTATAATAATCCATTTGAATTGAATTTTTGATTCATTTAATATTCTTGTAGTTCTCGAGAGGTGTCTTGCATTCGCCTCTGCAAAAGTAAATAAATAAATAAAGGCTTCAGCCACAGACATTCCACAAGGTTGAAGAGAAACAGACCATTTGTTATTCACTTGATGTTTTTATCGATGCAGTTTGAAGTGGAAGTCAATTAATCAATTATTGAGTCAAAGGTAGTGCCAGTATCTCTCTCACAAAGCACCTTCATTACCCAAGGTTAATGTGTATTTAATAATTAAAAGATAATTAAACTCACACTCAACTCTAATTGTATTTCCATTTGCCCAGGGCCCATTTGCAATTGATAAACCCCCCTCCCTAACTCCCCCGAGAGCAGACCTTTATTTGGGTTGTGTAAATTCTATTATAGAGTTTAGAAGTGTGCACTTTCAATGCACAAAGCGAGGGAAAATCAAAGGTTTGAACATCAATCCTAAGCTGGATCTGACGAAAAGAAATCAATGGTGATAATAGATGCTTTTTAAAGTATTGAGTGTGTGTATTGACATGCCAGTCGGTTGCTGAAAAGGCTCATTTACAGCCAGAGAGGACAAATACGAGCCGAAACATGCTGTTCTCTAGAGAAGCTGACAGATTTGAGCGTGTTTTGCCTTTTATATGCATTACAAGATACAGGCATTATCTAAAATGTCCCGTATCCTGATGCGTGTGTTTGTGTTCTTGCCAGCGTCAGAACCAGCAATCTACAGTCGGTTTTCGAGTGGAGAAGTGATGACAGATAGAAAGTCAGGCATCTAGACGTCTGCTGATAGAAACCATTTTAAAAGCGATGAATTCCTCCCCCAGCCCCAAGATGCATTCCGTGTTGTCTCTATCACACATCGGTTTTGAATCCTGCTCCGCGGACCCCTGCCGGCTTAATGTGATGTGTAGCCAGCGATTTTAGGTTCATCCATCTCGGCTACTTTTATCAGCGCGTGTAGCATCTTAAGCCGCGTGCTGCTATCTCATCCCCACCGCGGCGCTCCTAAATATATCCGGTCACTTTCAAGCGGCAGATTGAAAGCGCGCTGCTGCCACCCCGTTCTTCTAAATGCCTCATTTTACCACCAATGAGAAAGCTGATGAGAAACATAAGGTTCAGAGGCAATGGTAGGGTGAGGGAAGATTACAGGATCATGAAACCTTTCAGAGTCAGAGTGCTGATCTGAGGTCAGTGTATGTCTTTATAAATGGCATGGGCCAGAGATAAAGACAGGTGTGCTAAACATTTTCGTCAGCATCAGCTATTTCTACAGTGTTGTATTACACTCCACAAACCTCTTATAGAAACATTTAAATGTATAACGTTTTTTTAAGCACTGCCTTTAGGAAAAACACTTTAGAATATATAAATTAAGTCAATTACGAGGAGCCCTTGGAGGCTCTGTGGTCATTTTAAAATCCTTATGCTTACATATAAAGCATTGCATGATCTGACTCCTGGGTAGCCTATACAGTGGATCAGATCTTTTGTTAAATTGGTTCAACAATAATCTTAGACATAAGGAACCACGCTTTTAAAACTCACTCACGCATAACTGAATTAATATAGGTAAAAAAGGTAATAAATGACTAAATGCTGTTTGGAAATGAAACTCCATGTGAACAAACTTTAGGGTGGTAAAGAGGCGTCCATCGTGATAAACCATCGACACACATCAGGACTTTGATGCAGCAAGTTTCTGATTGAGGGGCTATTAAAGAAGAACTGTCACTGCAATAATGAAAGTGAATAAGTGGAGACTTTAGTGCTAATGAAGTGCGTCCTTTCTAATTAATTATCGAAGGGAGAGTGATTAGGGAGATAAGACATTAGAAAAAAGAAGATATGACTGGAGAAGAGGGTTTAAGAATGCGGCCACAAGAGAAAAAAGTAAGAAATTGTGAAAAAAAGACAAAAGGCATGTGTGAATTAAAGAATAAGAGTAAATGGATGTATAAGTGAGAGAGAAAAGTGTGTGAATGATTGTGGGAGTGTTGAGGAGTAAATGTGTGGAAAATAACTGTGAAAACAGAACACGGAGTGTAGGCAGCTGTAGGAGCTCAGGAAGTTTAGTGACTTTGGTCAGTCTATTAGTTTCTTATTCCTTGCTGTGTTCACAGTTAAAGCAGTAGCCAACACAAGTATAGCGCATAACAGCCTAGAGGTATCAACTAAACCTGATGTAAGACTCTTGAAAATGGTCGTAAGGAATCTCACACTACCTGGATGTGACATTGAAATATTTAGGCAGTTATATTTTGCTATCAGTATGGGGGACAATGTCGTATTTGAGATCATATTTGTGAATGTTATACTGTGTTTGTCATCAAGATGTATTGCTATATGCTGTAAGAATTGACTATGTAATAGTAAGGCTTTTGACCTCAGTACAGTAGACAGCTATAGAAACTTGGGGGTAATATTTGTTTGCACTTTAAATTGACATTTTGTCATTTAGCAGACGTTTTTATCCAAAGCAACTTACAATTAAGGCAAACAATAAAGCAATTGGAGCAATAAAAGGGCAACAATGAATATGTGCTATGAAGCTGGTTTCAGTTAACCTAAAACAGATCCCAAAGCTATTTCTGTTTTCTTTCTTTCTTTTTTTTAAAGAGTGTTAAAGAAAGACTGGACAGAAAAGAAACTGAAATAAGTGTCAGTATTTCTGTCATTACTTACTATTTTCTGTCAAAATATTACAGTATGTGCATTTACAGTGTACTTAAAGTATATTCTAATGCCACAAAATATTGGTAACTATGTATTTAATAGTGCTGGGCAATGATTAATATTTTATTTGCATAGTATAAGTACTGCGATATGAAAAAAGTGCAATAACATTTGGTTTGCAAACACTTAAAATAAATAATGTGTTTTTTTACAGCAGTATTACCTTTACATAGTAGCAGTTTAAAATGTTTTACTTAAAATATTTCTTGTAAATCTTAACTTAAACATCAATGTATACAAATTAAATATAAACCCCAAGCTATCTGCCACTGCCAGGGCATTAACGTTTTGTTTAGTTTGATAAAGAAAAACAAGTTATAATGATTATTGATTTTATTGCCTATGTCCTTCAACACAAAGTGTAAAGTGTACTGTATTTAAAGTGTATTTAAAGCACATCTTTAACACCTAAATTATTGTACGCTACTTTTTTCCTTTAATATGAGTGAGTGTTTTGGGCCCGTCCTTCGTTGTTTGATGAACATTATAAACAGAGATCTGTATTATCCTGTTGCCCCTTTAAGTGCGAGTACAGATACGGATGTAATACTGACACATCCATTTTGTTTCTGTTTACGTTCATGAAATGGACTAATGTTACAAGGATCCTTGCTAATATGGGAATTTTGATGTAATTTTGTGTTTATGTGTCCATTTCAGAGTAAGAAGACGTGAAAGAGAACTCAGCTTAATAGTTTGCGCTCTGACTCTCTGAGCGCGCATGTTTTCTGCATTAGCTTCACACTGCATACAATAATGTTACATGCTACATCATTTGTTTTCCTTGCTGTTTTGTACCTTAGCCGGGGAAATTCTTGTATTCTGCAGGCAAACATGTTTATTTTAGCTCCTCTCTGTTGGTGCTTCTGCTTTATCGTCGATAGCATTAAATGCACCGGCTCTCACTCAATCCTTGGTGTTTCAAGTCTAGCCACAACCGTGTTCCTGGTCCATGTACATGTTACAGTGTTTATAAAAAACACTTTGAAATGTGTAAACAACGCTGGTCCAGAAGAACTTCCTGTTTCAGTTTTTTTAACACTACACAAACAAAATACAACCAACAGAACATTTTGAACCGAATCAAAATGTTATTCAAATATCTTTAGGATAAAAAAAATAATAACATTAAATAAATAAAAACTGAAAACTGAAGGTCTTTAGGACCAGTATTTACATCTTGTGAAGTGGTCTACAGATACATATGTAAAAATATGCCAAGAAATAATTTTTCTCATAGTGATCATTTCACTTCACACAAAGATAATCAATTAAAGTAGGCATCCTGGAATTGTGTTGCTTTAACATGTTAGCACCATAGCCCACAATCCTCCACTAACTAGACATCTCTGGAAGTACTCTGATCTTATGCTCAATGCTATATTGTAGTCTCTCCGAAAGCACTTACCCTTCCTTTAATTTAATCTTGTTTTTTAATGAGGTGTACTTTCTCTCTTTTTTTGATGGATTAGTAGAATAATAGATTATTCCAAAGAAACAAAAGTTTTTCTATATGGATTTGATAAGCTAATTTAGGTTTGAGCCCTTCTATTTCTGAATCCCTTAGAGGTCTCAGTAAGCGCAGCCAAGCACTCTCCCTGTGCATTCGCTCCTTTCTATTGCTGTCTCCAATTATCCCACTATCTATCTTCTCATTCCTGTGTCCTTTGCTCTCCACAGTGGGACGCTATCACAGAGATGGATGAGCAAAATCGGCCCATCCACACCTTCCAGGTGTGCCACGTAATGGAACCCAACCAGAACAACTGGCTTCGTACCAACTGGATACCACGTCAGGCTGCACAGAAGATCTACGTGGAGCTTCGCTTCACCCTGCGAGATTGCAACAGCATCCCCTGGGTCTCCGGCACCTGTAAGGAGACTTTTAACCTCCTATACTATGAGACAGATGAGCCACATGGTGCTAATGCTCATTTCCATCCCAACGACTACGGCAAAATTGATACCATTGCCGCAGATGAGAGTTTCACACAGACAGATTTGGGCGATCGTGTCCTGAGGCTCAACACAGAGGTACGGGAAGTGGGACCAATAGCTCGGAAGGGTTTCTACTTGGCCTTTCAGGATGTGGGCGCATGCATTGCCCTTGTGTCCGTGAGGGTTTATTACAAAAAGTGCCCGTCCACCCTGAGAAACCTGGCCGCGTTTCCGGACACCATACCACGGGTGGATTCCTCGTCATTGGTGGAGGTCAGAGGGGCATGCGTTGAGAATGCCGAGGAACGGGACACGCCCAAGCTATACTGTGGGGCGGATGGTGATTGGCTGGTGCCGCTGGGGCGCTGTGTCTGCAGCATTGGCTATGAGGAGAGCGATGGTCTCTGTCTTGGTAAGTTCAGTCAGTATATCCTGCTTCACTTTCTCTCTCTCTTTCTCTGCTATCTCTCCTTTTGAGTGACTGAGAAAAGCCGAATTCATGACAGTAGGTGAAAGAAGATAAGAGAATAATGCTGTGATCCAGTGATGCAAGTAGTTCTCCTGTATGGAAAGGGGAAGGGACAATGCTGATAGAGACATCAGTGACTGACCTGGTTCAAGCTTCAGCAGCCTGTGGGGAGGTTCTCTGTACATGTGAGAGAATAGGAGATGACACTGGGAGTCAGAGGCATCATTACATTCACCGCATTATCATAACTGAGCGTTTCTGCGCTTCTCCAAGTTCTCTAAAGATGTTGTAGCGTGAGAGACACTCATTTTCACTCCCTTGCTTCGATTAATTTCTAAGTTCATGTCATGCTGGAATGGTTGTATTTACAGGATGAGCACACATGAATGCCACCACAAAGTTGTAAATTTACCAATGAGAACATTTTCTTTCTTTCAAAATGTAATAAATTGTAATATATAGGCTTACGTAGTGCTCGGAGAATGCTGACTGTACAAAGTGGTGGTTCATGCACATCATTTGTAGTGTTAATGAAGAAACAGAGATAAAGCTTATCAGAATAAATTCATTTAGGTGGTTTATGGGCTGACAGGCTTGAGTGACCCTACTAAATTTTCCATTATTCTTATGAGAATGATAAGATGTATAAATCATCAATTACATAGCTAATGCTCATCCTTTGTGCGTCATTGGGTGAGGATAATGCTAATAATGTGCTGTATTTTTCATAAAGTGAACAATTCTGAAATGTATTTCATACTATTACTGCGATCTTTCCAGAACGCATTGTAGCATTGGCCAGCAGAATAACATGACATGTTGTTTAAATTTAGAACTTGCAATATCCCACAGCTAGCTTACAAACAGAATTTTTTTAATTGTTTCTCACTAACTAAAATCGCAACAGGATACTAACAATGCAAGCACTTGATGAAATCAACGCAATCTCACGGCGAAATCGTAAGTATTTTACAAGGTGGCTAATTTTGGCTAATTCGTACGATATCAATTTTATGTTTTAGTACGATTTGATGTCACACCAGTGACGTTAGGTGTAGGGGCGGGGTTAGGGGCGGGCCTTTTGCATTGCTTAATCGTACATCTTTGTACGACTCACAACGTATAAATTCATACGAATTAGCCACCTTGTAAAATATTTACGACTTCTCTTGGATGAAATTGACTATTTGTACAGTCAAATTAGTATTGCACAATTCCTTAGAACCAAACAAAACCTATATTTCCTGCATATTGTTGCTGTCCTTCTGAAACCTTGGATGTTCAAATTCAATGTTTTGTAAAAAAACGCTGTACTTTTAAAAAGATTAAATACTGTTTTGTCAAAGCTGACAAGCACTTTTGAATACTTTATATTGGTTAGTTATTTGCCAAACCCAGTGACAAACGTAAGGGTGACTGATAATAATGATCTATGACAAAACCGAAATAATTAAACGAAATACTTAATATTGAGATACAAGGTTTCAGAAGGACAACAGCGATATGCAGCTTGTGATTGACTGTTTATGAGATGAGACATTTTTCATACCAAAAGTAACAGTATCACTTACAGAACTAAATTAGGAAAGTATTTAGGAAAGTAATTTTTTTTCCTGATACTTTCCTAGTTAAGAATCAATTAAGTTTCATTGTGTTACCATGTGATACAACATTGTGTCATCGTAACGCCACAGTTCTACATTAAAGAAATTAGTAGTAATTTTGAGTTTTAAATTTACTCAAATGCATGAAATATGTAAATATGTCTTTTGGATAGGTTTGACTGTAGCCACAGTATCACATTTTCACACCTGAAATACTGCAGAAAACAAGATCATATTTACTTTCAAGCAATACAACAGTAATATTTGGACATGCATTTAAGAAAAGTTACAAAATTACTTTTTATATGTGATAACCACCTGTCATTCTGTCAGTCTTTCACATTGCTGTTGGATGACTTTATGTCACTCCTGAGGTTTGATTTTGTTGAAATTCAACAGACACTGAACTGGAATGGCCACAATACATCAAGAAATGCTGATTAAATGAACATTTGGAATGGTCTGTTAATTTTTTTCATGGCTGTTTATATATAGAGAGAGTGAGCATTCATGTGAAGTTTTCATGGAAAAGATGAGCATTTAGCTAATTGTTAAATATTCTTTTTGGGCTGATCAGAAAATGGGTTTTCTGTTTTACTAAACAATAATTCAGCCAAATTACATCTGAATGTGTATTAGTATATCCTATAAGCTACTGTAGTTCACATGTGGTAAACTGGCTCATCAGTGTATCTGCTTTCTCTAACAAAAAGCTTTCGGCAAATTTTTCTAGAAGTTGGCCGACAGTGGGTGCACCTAATGAAATATTACTCTCATGATAGCACATCGTTGAAGCCCTGCTGTCAAAATGCCATTTCTGTGCTCTCTATTACCTGCCTGTGCCCATTTCCTGCCACCTCTGTGTCTTTCTTTCCCTTCGTACATTATCTAAGCAGATCACTCCTCAGATTAAGGCAGCAATCGCACTGGCACCTGTCAAAGCCCTAATCAAATCCCCAGCGCCAGGGCGGCTCCCGCTGCAAAGTGAATCCATAATCAGCTCTTCTGTGCCCATCAGAGGCCAGTTGCTCAGCATGATTTAAACTCTTTCTGTGGTTGTGTGTGTGTTTGTGTATCAGGAATGGGAATAGACATAAAGAGTGACTGTGAGCATCTACAGTGATGCTGGGGTAATGCTTTGGGCGCCTCCTACTGTAGTAGCAGTTTATAATCTTGCTACCCGCTGCTAGCCTTCTTCACTGCTCTGCAAGAGGAGAGTTTGGCCTTAAGGATTGGCACACCTTCTTTGTGTGTCATTATTTTTGGTGCAACATATTCTGAAGTTGTTCAACTGAAAAGCATAGGGTCACTGTATGGAAGTGTGTACTATAAAAGCAAAGAGGGGAACTGGTTCCCCTGGTTGGGTCTGGGTTCTCCCGAGGTTTTTTTCTCCAATGGAGTTTTGGGTTCCTTGCCATTGTTTGCATATTTTTTGCACTATTTGCCTGAGATCAGCTTTAGAATTTTAAGTTTTTGAATTTCTAATATCACTTTAAAAGTAATCATTCTGCATAATTTAGTTAATTCATTTAATACTCCATATTGGAATTTATAGTTCATATAATATGTTACCCGTGTTTCTCTTTCCAATATCTTCTATGTGTGTTTCTCTGTAATAACAGTGTGTGAGTGTGTCTTGTGCATCTGGTTTGTATATGGGTGGGTGTGTACTTGTGTGCGTGTGTCTGTGTGTTGTGTGCAAGTGTGTGTGTTTCATGAATGTGTGTTGTGTGCCTGTGTTTTTTTACGTTCTTACATTTTGGTGGTGTGTGAAATTGGGGTGTATTTATTCAGTTTGTTGTTCTTACTTTCCTTTTTACAAATTGAATGCATTGCTTAGTCATTCTGTATCATGTACAGCTGCTTTGCAACAATGAAGAGCGCTAAATAAATAAACTTGAGTTACGTAAAAGTGTAACATGCAGAGGCAAATACAAGTAATCCTTTAAAAGGTTGAATTCTGGGCACTTCCATGCAAATGTCAACCTTGTGATGACAAAGATTTTCACCATAATATATGAGATGTTTTTGTGTTTTTAAAGCATAGTCAGACATTAATAACACATTGTCAAATCCATAACTGTCCATATTCCTCATAAATGGGCAAATGATAGTAACATAGTAACTATTGTATGTTCTATAAAGAGCCATCCCTTCTCCATTTGTTGGGTATGATTGTTTCTGGGTTGTACATTTAATTCACAGAAATCCTACAAAATGTTTGTCCCTTTTTTTCAAAACGCATAAATGTTCCTATATTTAAAACTGAAAACGTGTGCATGTCTGGACTCCATTATCAGGCGGGTCAGGAAAATATTAACAGGTGTTTTAATTTATTAGTAGTAAATACATTCTCTGAGAAATTACATTTCAAGTTTTGACTGAAAAACACTGGAATTGCACTTCAATAAAAAAGTAAACACAGGGGATTTTTCGTCTCAACGTATGACATAAGGTTCCAGTTCCAGTTGTTGCTGCTAATAGTGAAGGAATTAGACACATTTAATACATGTATATATATATTCATTAAAATAAAAACATATTATAAAATACAAATGAATGCATTTATACCATTAATACTGTGTATTTGTAAGCCAACATTCTAACTGACAAATGTTTTAAACAAATTTCTAAATTTGCAAAAGATGCTTTCTCTTCCAGCTTGTTGTTTGTTTTGGCTTTTTATGGATCTTTCAACACATCTTTCCTCACCCTTGATCCTAATCAGTGCTCATCAAAACGTGAAAACCAAGCAAATATTGTTATTTAAACTATTGCATTAATCCAGCATTTCTGTCTTTCTATGCTTATAATCCCAAACATGAAAGGATCCTGTAGATGTATTTTTGTATCTTTTGCTAGGTCTCACCTTCATACACCTGTTTTATCCCTTATACCAACACCTGTCTGCTGTGTGCTCTCTCTCTTTCTCTGTCTTGTTCCGCGTCTCTGCTGTGTTGCATCAATGCTCCTTTATACCAGCTGTGAGGGATTGTTGGTAAAGTACACATTGATCGTGTGTTCTGTCTTTAAGTTTACTTTGCCCCAGGACTGAAGGAGAAAAGAAGGATACATTGAGCTCAGTTCAAATTCTGCTGCAAAATCCTTGTGTCTTGTGTACCCAGAACATTGACATAAGGTATGAGGAGCAGGCTTTAGGTTCAGTGAAGCTTCTGTGTGTGTGAGGCTTCCCACTAGGGTTCTTAAATACATTGACCAGCAAGGTCAACCGGCTTCACATAAAAGACTGTGCTGGTCAGTGGTTTCAAAGCAACAACATAACATGCATGCTTTTGTGGCCAAAATGTAACTTCTGAGAAACATCTGCAAAGAATCGAGTCCCTGCAGAATATTTCTAATAACAAGCAAAAGAAATTAAATAAAATATAAATATGTATATTATTAGCCACTAGCCAGATCGATCAGACTAGAAGTTAATAAATGTGACTAAGTTTCACGAACCAATAAATTGTATATTTAATAAAATTAATATACAATACAATTTAAAAAATGGTTTATTTAATACATTTTTATTCAATAAAATGTTAATATAAATGAATATTTATTTAAAATATAATTCGTTATATTATTAACCACTAGTCCACCGATCAACAAACACCGACCAGATGTAAACTTACAACCAAAGAGAAGTTTACTTGCATGCTTATATGAATAAATTATTAGGCCTGTTTAGAAATGTTGCCATCTGAATGCAAACTTGCTACATTGTAACAATTTAATAAATATAGCAGACAGTCTTCAGATCTGAAAACGCCTCTAGCAGTCAAACTCCGCTCAGCCTAGACCAGAATGGAAATGTATGCTTGGCTAATAGACAATATGCAACTGCCAACAGCAAATATGGTGGCTTTCGGGCACCTTGAAAATTTGGCAGCTTACTTTTTGCAGCTAGAGATTTTAAATGGGTTGGATAGCTACTGTACATATTTTCAGGTTGGAAGTGAACTGAACTAAACAACTTAGATATCAGACTTTTGGAAATGTTTAAATCCATTTGTTTTCAATATGGACTTTGGGATTGTTGTGTTCCAGTTAAGCTGCAGTTGTGACTGGCCCCATTTCTGCATCTCTGTATGCAGCTAGAAGCTAATTACAGTCATTTGTTAGATTCACAGCTAATTTACTTCTTTCTTCTATTCTTTCGCTCTCTCTTCCGCTAACTTTCTTTTTCTGCCAGTCTCTCTCTCCTTTTCTTCCCCTCATTGTGCATTTTAATTAAACCATCTGCTAAATAAAGCCATTCCTGGCATTCAGGCAAACTAGCCTGACCCTCAGTGCAGGATCCTTTCTGCAGGATCTATGAAGCTTCCCTTTGTTTCTTCTAGTGTAGCTTTCACAGCATCAAACGTCTCTTCCCTGTCTGTGAGGTCATTAAGGCTAAAGACACAATGAATAGAACAGAATGCACTTAATGGAGCATTGACTTCACTTTCTTTTTTAAAAAGTGCTGGGGACAGTTTGGTCCTCAGACAAAAAGGAACTTTTGAATTTTAATAAATTGCTGGAGTTTGCAAAACAAAACAGTTCCCATTTCGAGGTGCTTTTTGTTTCTGTGTTCTCCGTGTTCTCCCGACTTCCCCCGCAGAACCGGTCATTCTAAATTGCCAGTAGAAGTGAGTGAGAGTGTGGATGTTTGTCTGTGTGTTTGCCCTATGATGCACTGGCCACCTATCTTTAACTGCCTCTGCCGGGGGTGTTTTGAATGGACTCCAGCACTCCTCGCAAAGCCAATGGGAATAAGCAGAATAGAGGATGAATAGAAGTGAAGTGAGCCGTTGGTTGCAATGTGCAACCTCACCGCTAGATGTCGCTAAAATTTCCACATTGCTCCTTTACTGTCATCGCAGTTTATTAGAAATGCTTTTTTTCTTCCTTAAATTTTCTTTTTTCTTTTTTGAGCAGTCAGACCCCCTACTGAATTCTGGACTGTACTCCACATTACACAGCAGAACACAAGCACAAGCAAAAACTTTATGTTTTTACCCCAATTACAACTTAGAATATCTCTAACTCCTGTCACTCAGAAAGAAACTTAAGAGTCAACAGACTTTCTTTATTTCTTCTTTTTGTCCCCCTCTGCTGTTTTTTCCCTTCTTCTTTCGACTGAGACGGCAGCTGAGTGGACACCAGCACAGCAGGAGATGCCATGAGAGTGTTTCTCTCCTTTCTTTCCACTTTTTTTTCTTTTTGCTTAGTCATATTGGGCACATGAAGCTTCAAACGGCAGCTCTGAATCGGATCGTGGGGATGCTTTCTTTTAAAATATTCATTCTAAACTTTTTGCTTTGTTTAAGCAGTGCAGCCAAGGTGAAGGGGAACGAGAATTGCTTACCGCTTTGGTTTGTGCTGTCACTCTAGAGATCTGCAGCAGATATTTCAGGTTTGAGAATAATAACAAAAGCTAAGTGTCAATATTTTGAGAATATTACCTCTTCAGTGTGCCAGTGTAGAATAGGAAAACCGACCACAAAACTGTGCCAAATGCAGGATGGATATTTCACCATTTTTAGAGATAAAAAGTCTTCTTTATTAAGCTGTCATTTACATCTGTATGAATATAAGACTATGATATAAAAAACATAAACAGTAGTGACAATTATTCCATGGGGTGTCCAGTGAGATATTAGAAAATAAACACAGCTATGTTGGCAAGGCAGTAAAGGGACCAATTGTGCATAATTTACTTTATTTATTATGAAAAGGCTGTCAACATGAACCACATAGTGGACGTCAGTGCTACATAGTGAGGTGATAGATTTGATAGGTGATATTAAATCCACTCTTTATTGGAATACTTATTGCTGTAATTCATCTACATGGCATTGTGGTATACAAATTTCTACACAGTGGTGTATACCACACAGACATTTTATAATAGTAAATCCTGTATTTTTTATAAAAAGGCTCTGAATATTTTATGTATACAGAAGCCTGCTCTACACAGTTTACAGGCATTTTGCAATTCATTACATATTTTTATTTAAGACATTCATTAACTCAAACAGTACAAAAAGTAACACTTTTACAAAGATAGTACTATACTAAGACATCAGTCTGTGATGTATCTCTTTGAGAGAAGGAGAGGGTATCCTGGCATGTTTATACATGATAATACTGCACCCTCAGGTCTATTGTTTTAAAAAAAAACATTGATTACTTTTAATGGAATGCTCATTGCCGTAGGACGTCTGTTTTCTGGTCAGACTTTAATTCTGGTGGAATGATGCGTATGAAATGTGCATCCAGACATTGTTTACCCACAAGCATTTGTTTGCTGCTCGTGTGTGTATTTATATTTAACCAGACACAGTTGCTACAGAAAACTTGTTTGTTTTTGTTCCCCTCATCTATCCAACACCTCAGCGGGAAACTAGTCGCGTACAGATGCCGACACATACCCACAGCATGTACACTTTCACCCCCAAGATCCTGCACACTGATTCCTGCACTCCCATGAATTCCGCATGAAATCCATATTGTCAACTGACGTAGAATGCGAAGCACTTCTGTTCTCCTTCCAAGCTGTTCGCGTTGATATTCCAGAGACCCAGTCAAGCCCTCAGAGTGATGAACGGCTGGCCATAGGCCACATAGCTCCCCTATCCATTATTGCACCGTCAAACTCGCATCGTTCATCATGCTGATCTGATGTGTAAATATTAGCAGCAGTGTTTAGGGATGGAGCCGTGGTGCTGAGCAACATCAGGAGAAAATGAAACAGAGCTAGACAGTCAAGAAGAGAGAGAGGCAAGCACAAGATCCAAAGTTTGCTGGGCTGTCAGGAGATGCTGAACTTGGTGATCTGTTTGTTTATGTTTTGCAGCTGCTTGGTAATGACCTACAACTTCTGCTCCTGGTGATATATCAAACCCCACCTGATAGAATGTTTGTCAAGGCTCATTTCATTTCAGAGGCTGAAGATTTAATGGTTCAGAGTTCAGTGTTGTGTAAAGCATCGGCTTTACCTAAATGGAGGTTGACTCAAATAAAAGTTACCAGGGAAAAAATGCTCAAAAAGTTCTGATAATGCATTTGAATGTCAATTATTTTAATAACATTTTAGTTTTTAATGAAATAAATTCATATGTTGGCACAAAAATGTTTGTAAACATTTAAAGGGGAAGTTCACCCAAAATCAAAAATTTTGTCATCATTTACTCTCTAGTTGTTCCAAACCTGTATACGTTTGTTTGCTTGGCTGAATACAGGGAAAGATATTTGGACGATTGCCTGTAACCAAACAGATTTTGGTTGCCATTGACTACCATAATAGGAACATTTACTTTGTATTTAATACAATTAATATACAATAAAACATTAATATAAATTAATATGACTATAAAAAGTTGTTTCTAGCCAGCTCGATTTACAAACACAGACCTTAACTTCGAGCCATCTCTAACAATCTCCCTTTAGTGTTCCAAAGCAAAGTCGTGCACCCACTTTTAGTCGACTGGGATTTCACATGCCCAGTTTCATTTATTTATTGTTTTAGAAAAGTAAACAATGCAGAGCAACAGGAAATATATAGATAAAGTGTAAGGAAATATTATCAGGACTCAAGCTTGCATTGCCTGTGTAAACAACACAGCTCACATGTGCCAGTCTCTGCACCGTGGCTCCAACCACACGTCTGGTCGGGATGATCCTGCTTTTAATCAGTCTGTCTGTGGAGTGAGAAACATAATACTTTAGATCAGTCGAGTCTACACACTAAAATGTTCTAGCATTAAATTAACTTCTTTAGAGTAGAATTTAACTGAATAAAATGATGTGGGAGTGAATTTAACCTTGCATGGATTGATTTAGCATTAAAGATGTTTCCTGGATAGATTCGTGCTGTCTGGCTCCTCTCCTTTCTTCTCTTTTCCTCCCCCCTCCTCACTTGTTTCCTAAATAGACTTGCACTGCCTGATGCGTCTCATTTCCTCTCATCCCATCTTGGGATGCTCTTTCCTGTTTTCTTCTTTCCTCCTAATTTTTTACCTGTTTTCTGGATAGACTTGCACTGTCTTCTCTCGTCTCCCGTCCTGTTCCCTCCTCTTTCCTGGATAGACTCGCAGCACCTCTTCTCGCATTATTGCTGCCTGTTTCTGAATAGACTTGCTAGTCTCCTCTCCTCACCTCCTCTCCAATTGCCATTTGTACCTGTTCTGCGCTCGCCGCTGTAGGGCCATCCATCACAGGCAGCGCTGCATTGCACAAACAAGCTGAAGTGCTGCTCCATCCTGCCCCTGCAGAGCTTTCATGCCTGTGAGTGGATCTGTACTCCCCACTCGACCCTTTAGCTCCTGTATAGTATTCAAACCACCATGCCAGCAGCCCCAGATCCTCCCTCTGCCTCGCAGAACCCAAACCCTTTTTAACTGAGTAATCTCTCAGTTTACAAGGCACCTGTTTCCTTCAGGCGGCGCGGGGGCGGAAGAATCCTCTCACTTCGGCTTATTCACTTGTTAAGCTCAACCAAACTGTTCAGAGCTGCGAAGGAAGATTCTGAGCTGGAGAACTTTCCAATGTGATAATTGTACACTGCAGGCATCCCTCTGCTGAGGAGATGACATTGACTGAGATGAAGGGATAAATGGAGACGGATGTTGAGCAAGTTTTGTGTTTCCGTGGTTTGTTCTTTTGGGAGGAACCAACAAAACACAGAGGATGTACAGAAATACTTTTTTTATAGATGTTTGGCAACGTTTTATAGTATGGCAGCTATTGAGCGAATTTAGTAGTCGTGTGCATGTAAACTCAAAGGGAAGAGATAGCTGTTTAGCTAATTGAGCTGGGTTGAACATTTTGAAGTCTGGCTTTTAGCATTTAAAGTGAAGGAATTGCACAGCAAGCAGCAAAATTCCTGCGGAGCTTTTCTGCAAATGATCTTAAAAACTTTTGACAGGTGAATATGCAAGAAAGCAGAAGAAATCATATCCTTTAACACGAGAGAGAAATGCTAAAACGCAACAAAATGCAGACGTCTACAGTCACTTGAGGTACCCAGGTACTAATTGAAATGACAAACTGATGTATAATGTGTTTAATTTTGAGATGTTTAATAAGAGCGAACAGTTTTTTCTCCTTCACCTGGGTGAACATATGCAAAAATATTCAGGTTATGCAGATTCGCAGTTTGCCAGCAGTTGCATCGCACCAAGTTGAGGCTTGAACTTACGATGACTTCTGCTTCCCTCTCAATTTTTTCTCGTTTTTTTTCCCGAGCGCCGCTTCAAAGGCCAGTGTGATCAAAGCAGTCTGAGCGAGAGAAAGGGAGGGAGGCAGAGGCAGGGAAAGAAAAAAACGAATGAAAACTCCCAAACGAACAGAAGAATGCGCAAACAGGGCTGTCTACACAAACAAAAGCAGCGCACCACAAATTCTCTCATTCTTTTTTCTCTTCAGAGCAAAATCTCTGTCAGACAGACCCGACATCTCAATTGACGCAATCTCTCTGTCATTTTTTCAATTTCAGACCCCCAAGCTCGAGTGCATAATATAGCAGCTCTGTCATGACCCAAATAAGACATCATGCCGTCTGTGACGCATTAGAGATAAACTTGACAAGGTGATGTTTAAAAATGAGAAAGAGCAGGTGTTTTAAAATTGAGAACTTACAGATATAGGGAAGCTTTCATTGCTCACTTAAGATCAGAAACAGCACAGCGCGGGGGTGGGTGACATACCTAAAAAATGTATTTATGTTTTGTTTGTTTTGCCAATATTCGATAGGCCTATATATCTTGTTATTAATGTGTTCACTCGGAAATATAGAGTCGTTCCAAACCTGTGTAAATGTTGTTCTGCTGAACACAAAGAAAGATATTTGGACGAATGTTTGTAACCGAACTGTTCCGGGGCACTATTGACTACCATAGTTTGGAAAAAGTATTATGGTCAATGGTCAATGGCCCCAGAACTGTTTGGTTTCACACATTCTTCAAAATATCTTGAGGGTGAGTAAATGTTTTTAACTAGGTCAATGAAAATGAAATCAATGTCAGATCATTTGCATCAAAAACCTCCTTTGATTTCTGGGGAACTTTGCGATGTAAATTAGGTTTTTAAACCAAGAAAACTGCCGATGCTTGCAAACAATAGCACTTGGTTATTTTCAGCCTTTTGAACACACAGACTAAGTTGTGAGCAGTCAGGAAGTGTTTGATTTTCATTCTCAGAAGGTGAGAAATGCTGCGACAGCTTTGAATACTAACGATTGTGTGCGAGATGGCAGGAACGAAATTACAGCCAATTAACATGAAATCCAAGACACACTGTTGTGCTCTTAAAAGGAGCACATCTGGCTCTGAGCTCTAGTGTGTCGTAATAATAAAAAGGACAAGGCAGATGAAACAGCTTGTGTGTTTTTATCAAATCCTCTGTCCCCAACAAATCTCTCCAACTTGTGACCTAAAATGAAAACTAGAAGAGTCCAGATTTTGTTACTGTATTGTTATGCACAATTTCAAATTCAACAATATAGATTTGCTAAAATATATTTTTCTAAGTGTTTTTTATACTCTCCTTAATTTGTGTAGCTGTTTTCTAAACGCCTTTTAAAAGAAATAAAGACGTGAATATATCTTTTATAATGCCAGGAACACACAATCTGGTTTAATCACCAGTTGTATTGTAAATGTCATATATCGCTGCTGTTCTTCTCAAACCAGTATCTCCATATTTTGTGATTTTAATTTTTTGCCATAAATCCTTATTATTATTCACCCTTTATGTGTGTCACTGGCTTTTACAAATATCGAACCCATAAAAAGTATTAAAAAGTGTTTGTAAACGTTGACAACACAGTAATCATTTAAAAAGAGGGTTTTTCCATTTCCATACATACAAGGTTTCAGAAGAACAGCGACGATATGTTATTAAAGAACATATTTATATTTATAAAAAAACATTTATAAAAAAATATTTGCAGCATCCGGGTTACCATGTGTTATTAGTTTTAAGCGGTTGATATCTGGAAATAACATACCTTGGAATGTAGCGATTGGCCAATCAGAATCAAGTATTCCAGAGCACAGTGTAATTAGTTGGGAAAATACCTTCTTCCATACTGTAATATTCCATTCAATCTACTGTAGTTGTAGAAGATTCTCCATCAGGTTTCACATCAGTCCCACAGTATTATATTTAGTTACAGAACATTAGCTTCATTCCTTAAACTCACAACACTCACCCAGATTTGCCAGTTTGCCATTTTGCAGACTTGACACAAATACAGGATTTGCACTGTAAGGCTTTTTTGACCATCCGGCTTCACAGCACTTCTAGCCATCTACTCAGATCTTGTTTGCCACAACCTGTATCCAGGACTCAATTTGTGCTGTTACAAGTGGCTTTCCGGAAACCAGCATTTCCAGAATTAGATCTGGCATCTATTTTAGTGAATCTACCACCTTACATTGAAAACAAATGTATGCTGTAACCTGTACATATGTTTTGCAAAAACTATGAATAAAATCAAAAGCAAATATTATGATCCTCTGTATTTTTAGACAATATCATATTTTCCTGCTTTAGCTGTGCAGTATACACAATTTTAGAAACTCCCCAGTACTCCCATGTCATACAAATATTAAACTTAATAACAGTAAGTGTTATATTATCATTATATTAAGTTAAATATGTTATTATAAGTATGAAGAAGGGCATTGTCTGTTTTCTAGCACAACACATTTCAAATAAAAATATCCTTTCCATTTGCATTTATTTGCAGAAAATGAAAACTGGAGAAACAGATTATCTGTATTTTTGCCTCAAATACAGCAAAAAAACCAAGTTTATATTCACTTTTAAGCATCACAACAGTAATATTTGTAACAAAAAATATTATTTATGTAATAACCTCTATTTTTGTCATAGTTTTCATGTGTCTTGTCATGTCTTTCACGTTGCTGTTGGTTGACTTTATGGCTCTCCTGAGGATCGATTTGCAGTTGACACTGGACTGACACAATACATCTGATGAAATGAAAATTTGGAATGTTTTTTTTTTCCGTGGAACATTTTTTAAGTTGACTGGGTTTTGAAACCACAAGCAGAACCAACACATCTCCAAACCCGATAAAGGTCCCCATTTGATTGAAATTCTAAAACTTATGAACATACATGTTATGTGAACTATAAAACGACATATATATGTAATGAGAACAAAACTAAAACTAATGAGCTAAGGATGCATTCAATTAAAGCTCTTACAAGCTTTTATTTTCCCTCTGGGTGAGCTGCATGGAAAGATCCGTGTCTGCAGGGCTCTTAATTAAGGCTCATCGGCCCCTGGGGAGGAAAGCAAGTCCTGGAACAAGACAAGGAGAATCACTAAACACAGGTCACTAGCACCAACCTGACCAATAAGGCTGTGATTCTTTTGTGCTACTGTATTGACTGCAGTGGTCTCGAATCTGACTTTGTGGAGAGATTAAAAGAGGCCACTTAACCATTTCTATTATTTGGGAACATGTAATGGTTATATAGAGAATGTAAGCATGAGTGAATTTAGATTGAGAGCAATTTCTTCATTTTCTACCCAGCTAGTTGATCTCTGCCCTCGTGTCAGAGTGAGGTGATATATAGACTTATATGTAAAGGATATAGAAAAGTGTAATTGAAGGTGAAAAGAAAGCCACTATAAAGCACAGACACATTGTGACACACTGATATGAGAATGTAACGGGACACTGGCTTCATAATCAAGAAATACACTGAGTCCCTAACCAGGTGATAGCGGCCCCTCCTCTTTCAATGCAGAGGTTATTTCAACCTTTTCAAGTTCAGCTCCTTTCAGACTCCTTTTCCATTACCACTAATGCCCAAATAATACCACTAATGCCTCCTTACTCATAGCTGAGGATTAAACCCAATAAATCTGTATCGTTCTCATACAATGCTGGAGACCTTTTAACACAGAGCCAATAGATTCCATTTCCCTTTACCACTCACTCTTTCTCTCTTCCTCTCCATCTCTATAACCAGTAATTGATATTTGGGGATTGTTTTTTTCTGGTCTTATACGGCATGAGCAGAATGAGCCTGTGAGTGATTGTGAAGTGAAAACAGCTGAGGCTGGTAGAACAAATAAAATTGGCTTTGTGCTTGCGCATTGTGACTTAGGATTAAACGCTATGCGTTGGAAGCGAATGAAGGAAGGAAGGAAGGAAGGAAGGAAGGAAGGAAGGAAGAGAAAGAAAGAAAGAAAGAAAGAAAGAAAGAAAGAAATGGTAATATCCAGTAATAAGAAATAAGAGCAAATACATTTAGAAAGAAATGTATTTGCTCTTAAAAACAAATGTATATAAGAAAGAAAGAAAGAATGAAAGAAAGAAAGTGTAGACTTAAAAGTGTAAATAAATATTGTATTTACTTTTTCCTTTTCTGCAGTTTGGACACCTTTCTGACATCCATATTTGACATGTCTTTAGAGGCAGAACCTTGTAAACAACAACTAAAACTCCTGATTCAGTCTAGAATAAACTAATACATTAACATAGAATCTGAAAGAAAATACAAAATGAGGAAATTATGTGGTTATGAGGATAATGTTACAAGAATGATGAGAATAGTTTGGTGGGTTAAAAGCTTAGCTAAAAAGCTGAGATAAGCCAGTGTTGCTCTCACTTAAAACATATATGAAAGTGAGTATGAAGCTATTTCTCAGTCAGAGTGATATGAGATAAAAGAAAAAGTAGAATGTGTATTAAGTGAAGTTGGACAAGGTTTAAGGTAACCTTTGCTACAAACATTTATTCACAATTTAAATAGAATTACAGTTGTAATGAAGCTTTGCTGTTTTGTGTACAAACCACCCTGCTACTGAAGATCAAATGTTCATTGCAGTATATTTGTCAGTCTTCTGACAGTATTTGCAATGTCATTCTCTAAATGTTACAGATATATGTGACCCAGGACCCAGTCATATGGGGCAATAGTTTTTGAACGTAACATTTATGCAATATGCAATGCACTGAATGCGGAAAATATAAGCTTTCCATTGATGTATGGTTTGTTAGGATAGGACAATATTTGGCTGAGATACAACTACATTGGAAAGTCTGGAATCTACGGGTGCGAACAAATCTAAATATTGAGGAAAATCACCTTTAAAGTTGTCCATCAGAGGCGCTGTAGCAGGCCGCTGCTAAGAAGAAACAGGTTTTAACGCTATCTATTGGCTTACCGCTGTAATGACGTTGTGGAGAGTAGATGAACCCGAAAGCGTAAATTCTAAGCTTTACATAGATACCAAACTTGAGTGGGTTATTCCCAAAGAGTGGCAGCAGCGAGTGAAGTTTGTAGACATGTTTTCCGGACATTTTTTGTTCGCTATTTTGCTGCATCCACTCACATAAATAAAATGTTGTTATATTTACAAAATATCTTCATGGAACAGTGTTTGGCATAAAAGAAAAATCGATTTCGTTTTGTTGGCTATTGATACAAATATACCTGTGCTACTTATGACTGGTTTTGTCGTCCAGGGTCACCTATAATACAGCCATCTAAACACAGAAAACTTTCTTAAATGTTTGAATGTTACATAAATGCAACAAGCCTACTTTTTCTGTTGTCTATGCTGTGGAGGTGCAGAAGATGCCAAACACACATAAATAAGTGTGTGGGCAATTAAATGAATCTAATCAGAACATAGTGAGAGGCAGAGAGAGTACAAACATGTAAAATTAGATGAAAAAGCGGACAGTGAGTAAAATGAAAAAGCAAGTAAATATAGAAAAGTGGAGAGGGTCACAGGTGTAGGAGGGACAGAGGAAACTTTATGTGCCTACAGCACTGGCAGAAAGATGTAGTTTGCAATGTCAGGATCCAGGTATTTGCTCTTGGCTTGGAGACAACAATGAAGTGTCAACTTAACCTATCCCCCCCTACATACACACACACACACCAGTTGCAGGAGAGAACATCCTACTTTTCATGCACAGCGAATATAAAAACTGATCAAATCCGCACTGTTAATGCTCTGTAAGTTGCTTAGCAGAATGTACCCACAGGTTGTTGTTTTGGCAGTAGGAATGAATAGGTTGTTTGCATGTCACTGCACAAAGTGCTTGGCTCAAGACAGCGACAAACTGAGAACATAAAACTTTTCAGTTATCATGTGTTATGTTGTTACATGGACATTGTTCTGTATGGCATGCAATGTCATTGTCCTAAACATGCTGTTTAGACCACACCAGGATTTAAAACCTAAAATTGAAGGTGAACTCTCACCACTGTGTCTCATGCACACACCTTCTTTTACACACCATGGACTTCGGGTCATGTAGAGGGTAGATGTCTCTTATCATGTCTTAAAAAATTCCTGATCTCACCATCCAGTCCTTTGAATTTCTAGTTCACTCAGGTACATTATAGATGAACTTGATACTGTTCACAACCTTTCCTCAGAAGACAGTTCTCAATTCATCTTTCCTTGTAAGCTTTATATTCACCTCTTATGCCCTTAAAACTTACACTTTGAAACTTTGCATCTCACAAGGCAGGACAATAAGAAACATCTGCAATATGGGTCCCCCTCTTTCTTGTGTCTTTATTTTATTCGCATATCCACATTCAAGAGCATTTGGACCCTCTCAACATCTTTTACACCTCTTCATCCATGTGGCTTTCTCTTGTCTCTAGATACTTCTGCGTCCACTCTGAACTCTATGCTAGCACTAGATGATCGTTGGCCTACAGTCTAAGCCTAAGTTTTTAAAGAATAACATATTATACAGTGTAGGTGGCTCCTCAAGACTCAAGGCTCTCTGTATCTTCTGTATCTCTGCCATCTTCTCTATGCAGTATACATTATCATCCAATAAAGCTGCTGTACGTAACTTGTCTCTTTCAACATCTCTGTTTAATATACTGTGTATATATATATATATATATATAATTGCAGGTTACTTTATATTTACCTGTGTAAAAAAATTGACACTTTCTGCAATATTTGATGAGTGAACTTAAATAATAACTATTGTTGGTCAATTGTTAAAAGACAAGGAGAGGGTTTTTTAAGACTGAGGCCATGATTTCGTTTGCATAGCAGGGCTTCTCCGTAAATGTTGATGTGAGTCCTGAAAATGTACAGTTTTAAGTTTGGTTATAGAATGCGGTTGTCACACCTGTAAAGAACCAAACTGCATGTAAACACATCCGTGTTAAGGACTCAAATACAGGACTGACAACCGTATTCTGGTGTTGGCCTGATTATTTGTAAAACTGATTTTGTTTTATTTTTAAACAGAAAACGTTAGATCACAAATCATGTATATTTCTAGGATAAGTAATACAAGTAAATGTAAACGTTTATTGATCAACTGTTCAATAATGTAGCATGAGCAGCATTAAAAAAAACTTTTTTGCAAGGTAATGTCTAAAAAACATGAGCCCCCATTTAAGAAGGTTTCTAGAAAATATGTGTCATGCATCAAGTGCTTGCAGTACAAGTAAGAAAGAGCAAAAGTAACAAAGTATAAAACTTGAAAACAATTTAAAGTTGCATGTGCATTTTTAGGAAAAGAACACGTCTAATAAAACGTATAATAACATAAGGAAATATATAAAGACAATATTTTAAAAGAAAAATAAATTAAATAAAGAGTAGCAATAAGTATAAATAAATTATATAAAAGTTATAATGATTATTTAAAAACGAAAAGTACCATATGCCCATCGTAAATGAGAAACATAAATTGTGTTAACACAAAATGAGTAATACTGTTGGCTAGAAATGGCCCCACAAGAACATTCAAGAATAGATTTTTGAAAGGTACGGCTCTAGCAATAATATTAAAACAATGATTAAGTTAAATATAGCTAGTCTTATTGCCTTTGGAAAGTAGCATTGCCGTAGCTGGTTGGCCTTTGCCTGGATACGTCTGTACTGTTTCCCTAATGGGAAAATAGAAATAGAAGTTGCTGGTATTTCTAGGACATCTGTAAAGTAGATTTAATTGTTTTTACCAACCTCTGTCGTTCCTTGCATTAAAATACAAATAATGCCCCTAGTATCTGTAGACGTCTATATATGCCAAACTCCCTCAGCACTGAAAAGCTGGCAGTGATGCGCTTTCCTGACCTCAATGGCAAGGCCATCATCTGTGATGTTAATAGGCAGGAACATAAAACTGCTTACACTCTTAACAGCAGAACTATTGATGTGGATGGGTGTGTGATCACTCCGGTGCCTCCTGTCATTTACTCGGTCTCATTAATATTTAGGGAGAAGCTGCCTCCTGGCACCAAAGTGCTAGAGCTTCAACTTCATTCCTGTAGGCAGACATCAACCTTTGTGATCAGGCCAATGACTGTTGTATTACCTGCAAACTTAAACATGGAGTCAGCCAAATGGTCAGAGCGTTTTGCTGCAGCTCGTCTGAAATCATTCTAAGGCGTTCTGGATAAAGCATATGCCAAATAAATGTAATTATGTGGATAAGGAGTGTAGGACTAACCTCGGCACCACAGCCTTTGGGTGATCCGGTGTTCAGGGCAGGGAAGGTGTTGGTTCCTATTCTCGCTGTCTGTGGTCATCCTGGCAGGAAGTCCAAGACCCAATTATCGAGGACAATTTTGTGTCTCTGCTCCTGAAGCTTCAGGAGGAGCTTAGAGGGCAAGTAAAATATCTCGATGCGGGTGAGGAAATGGAGTCACTGTTTGAATAAGAGACTATTGATTGTGCTGTGTTTTTTCCTATCGTGCACCTGGCGAAGAGACACAAGCATGAACAATGTTAGGATTAAATACCCATGCTTCACGAAATTGCTTGAGGTTGTTGTTTTTCCCTTACTAAAGTTCTGATGAAACAGTGAGTGCTAATGGCTTTTACCAGAGAGCCTAATTACTACCACACTTGTTTCTATCCTTGGAGATTATATCTGGAAAAAAAGTTAAATGTTTTAAACATTAAATGACTAGGACTAAAATAAGGAATTATGTCCTGCTCTCCTGTTTTGGCTTTCCGTCCACACTGAGACAGCACTTTTGTCCACGAAAATGGAGCTTGTAGCGTTGTAGTGTGGATTATAGAAACAGAGACTTTCCAAAACTATGCTGTATTTGTCGTCACGTGACGCAGTTGTTTGGGCTGCACTTTTGTTTTTGATAGTGTAAATGTCAGTTCGTACACACTTCACATTTCAGCTTTTCTTCAAAGACGAAATGTACTTGTTTGGTGGGGAAATGAAATGACGTTTTCACTCTCTTTCGCAACTTTACACCTCATTATCTGACAGTTGGTGGCTTTCCTTTATATTGACGCAATATTTCAAAGAGGCGGAAAGTAACTAAACAAACCAGTCTCACGGCAGTTCGTGACGAACTTTTACGAACTTTAGAATCTATTGATTCGTTTTCACGTATGAATTTTCCTTTTTTTATTCGTGTCACTTAGCATGATTTTAAAATATATAGACAGCGTACATTTATATATCTATATATAGTTATTTTACGAGGTGGCTATAAGCCACTCCTTACCCCACCCCAAACCCTAAAATCACAGGCGCGAAGGCAAATTTTGCTAAAACGAACGCTTTTTACAAGATGGCAAAGCAACGATAAAGGGCCACCCTAACCCCGCCCCTAAACCTTACATCACGGGGCAAAGTCAAATCATAATAAAAGGTACGAATGAGATTAATAGATTAAATTTCGTGACCATGTCACAAATTCCTGTGAGATTAAATGTTAACGTGTGTTGTGTTGCGTTGCATTACGTTTATCTTTGTGTTACGTTTGCACAGTACATAGATGTAAGCGTTTTCCAACCTGATCTCACGGGTAGTCGTAAGTATTTTACGAGGTGGCTAATTCGTATGAGTCATAAAAAACGTACGATTAAGCAATACTGAAGGTCCACCCCTAACCCCGCCCCTACACCTATAACGTCCCTGGCGCGAAAGCAAATTGTACTAAACCGTACGACTAAGATCGTACGAATTCATACGAATTAGCCAAAATTAGCCACCTTGTAAAACACTTACGATTTCGCCATGAGATTGCGTTGGTGTTTTGAGATGTTTTAGTGTAGATGTGGATTGAGTGACTTCTCACATCTGCCTTGAAAAAATAGAAAATAAATGCTGTGAAGATTCCATTTATTTATTTCATTTAGGAGAGCTGGAAATTTCACAGGTACTTGCTGTCTTGCTGTTCATTACCTTTCATTTAACGTTAGAATTATAAATGGCACAAATTTTGTCACCTTTTAGCTAAAAGCAGTTGATTATGCAGCAGAATCCATGTAGCTTATGATTAGAGATGTTAGGCACATGATTGATTCACACACTTTTAATGCTGAGGGTGATGCTTGTGGATACTGAGCTCTAACAAGAAAGTGACAAATTAAATATGACAAATTGGCAGAGAAAGAAGGTCTATCATACATATGTACTTCAGACACGTTCTTTTCAATCCTAGATTGAAACAAAAGACGTTCCACTATACAGCTTAAGCTGTTTATGTGAAATAATTCTGTATGATTTGTGTTTGCGTATGGTGCAGTGTAATATCTGAGCAAATTCCAGTGGTCACATGTGCTCAATCATGTCAGAAACAGCCGCATGGCATAATATGATTACTGCATATAAACTCCATCCCAACACTCTTGTAAGGCAGTTCTTCATATGCTGAGAATCATGTTGTGAATATCCCAGCTGTCATCAAAATCAGAAATCTATAAATTTTGACACATTCATAGATATGTCCTTGGGAGGTCTCCTCTACAGAAAAGAGTAGACCTCTTTTTCTCGTTTTCTTATAGCAGTTGCCCTTGGGGTATGGATGTTGTGATGGATACTCTTCAGAATGCATCAGGATTTCTTGATGAATGATGTGCATTTCCGATCTCGTCCCATATGTTCTCTTTGTTTTCCGGAGCGGACGCTCTGACTTTGCTTCAGCCCTCACTCACCGCCGCAGATTTCCAACCAACGATTGTGTGTTTCCGATAGAAAGGTGAAATGCAATTTCTGAATGCATAGCTTTTATCGAACTCATATTCCAAATAAGCAGTGGTTTTTATCTGATATCTGTTACCTCCCTTCATCCTTAACTGTTCTAAGTGAAATAAAAAGCATATCCTAAAACGTAGGGTTTTGGATTATTTTTCCCTTAATGTCGTCTCAGAAGAAATGAAATTGCTTTCTGTAAAAAAATATATTTCTAGGTTGTGAAATGTGATGGGTCCGGGCTGTTTATGTAAATATAGATGATTTTTCTCCTTCTATTGTTCCTGGCCAGGCAATATTTAGAATTCATATTGCAGCTCTAAAAGCAGATGGAAGCTGAAATGAGCCCCTGTGCATGTCTGCATGCATGCATCCAAGAGTTTGGGGGGATGTCTGGAATTTAAGACTGCTTTTTGTCGGCTGCATTTGTAATCCTTCCGATCTACCCGTGTGACAGTGAGAATAATCCCATCTTGGAATGAAAAATAAATAAACATAGTCTTGTTTATTGCTACAGTTTTTGACACACTCATACTCTACTGTATATGAAGAGGCGGAACCTCCATTTTGCCTGCAGAGACACATTTATAATTAAAAGGTTTCTATACATGGCCACGTTAGGAGAGATGAGGAATGAGAACATTTTATTACTTTTTCAGCATTCTTTAGGATAGCTCAGGGCTCTCCATGTAAAAAAAAACATTTTTTTCGCACACACATTACGCTGAATCAGTGTGCTCTTCACTTCCAGGTACAATTGTTAATGAGGAAATTTGCATACATTTGAATTTGCACGTTCATATTCACTTAATTACTCGCAAATGACACCCCGACATCACCTCCCACCCGCACAGACACACATTTGAGTGGCAGTTCATCATTTGAAATAATTACGTTTAGTGGCATTCGTAATATATGCGTCATCCAACCTTTCCTCATCTGCCTCTCTTCTTTTCTCATATACTTTTAAACAGACTGGAAATGACAAAGTCATTTCTACACACACTGCCGGTTTTTAAATAGTCCTCCTTTCTCTCGCCTTCTTGCTCCAATTCCTAATTGTCATTAAGACTGTGTTCAATATTCCTGATGTCTGAAGCAACTCATTTTTTTTACGCCTGCGTGAAACACCAGGATTTGGTGTTGAAGGGTTACACTTTCTGTTTCTGTGTCAGTGTAGCAGTCGCTCTGTGTTAATTGTTGTTCAAATTAGATTAGTGTAATTAAAGTACTCTAAATAAATGTGAACGATGAACGGAGAGAAACAATAAAATTAATATGCAGTCGTTTTTTGTTATTACTCTTTCTTATTTGTTCCTTCACCAAAAGTTGTTTGTGTACAAAATAAAAAAAAGTGTTATTCTTGACGTCTTGTGTAATTTTGACCGAGTGTCTCGCAAGTATTATAATGTGCTGAAATCTTTCTTGGGTGTTCTTTTTGTTTCTATGAATGTAAAACACTGTCCCAAATACTTGACTGGCTGTATATTTACTGTGTGCGTTTGCATGTTTAGGAGTAGAGCTAAGCAATATACAGTACACAATATACAAAATTAAGAGACCATTCCAAATGTTCATTTAATCAGCATTTCTAGATGTTTTGTGGTCATTCCAGTTCAGTATATGTTGTATTTCAACAAAATCAAACCTCAGGAGTGACATAAAGTCATCCAACAGCAATGTGAAAGACTGACAACATGACAAATGAAAACTGTGATAAAAATGATCACATAAAAAGCCATTTTGGACTTTACATACACATACACGTACACTTATTTATGTTGTATTGCTTAAAAGTGAATATAAACTTCTTTTCTTTGCAGTATTTGAGGTCTAAAGAAATACAGAGCATCTTTTCAGTTATTTTGACTTGTTTTTCCAGTTTTTATTTTCTGCAAATAAATGCAAATAGAAACAATATTTTTATTTGAAATTTGGATGAAATATGGTTAGACGTTCACAGAATTAAACAAAAAAAAAAGATAATTTTACTTAAACACACACCTATAAATAGTAATTAAAAAAAACAGAAAATAATTATAATATTTTTTTCTGCGGCTGTATATTTCAATGTTTTTTTGCTTTTGCTCTAGAATGATTGTGATTTTCTTTTTCCCAATTTTATAAAAACTTAATTTGGATAGAAATACAGGAGATTGGTCGTGCTACCACCCTTCACGGTTGAATTCTTGCACACCTTGCACACTGTTTTTGAAAACTGAACCTTTCCCATATTATTGTCCTTTTTAGGGAAAAATGTATATCCACTTCTGTCTCTTTTCACACCTGTGTTGTTGCTGAGTTACATGTTGTGCTACTTGAGATGTAAAGGGGGAGTACAATTGACTATTGCTGCTTCCTTTTGCACATTTCTCTTAATATTCACAATATTCTGTAAGTTTATATCTTTAGTTCAATTACCTAATAAGTCAAAAGTCAAGTCAAAGTCAGCTTTATTGTCAATTCTGCCACATGTACAGTACATACAAATGGAGGATTGAAATTGCGTTACTCTCAGACCCTAGGTGCATACAGATAACATAGAATAAACATATATCAAAAAAAACATTTAAAATTCAGAATATTGCACAGTCCTATACTTAGGAATGCACATCAGCTTTTTGCATGTGTATTTCCATGATTTACCATTATTCCGTTCTTTCCTTTTTGTCACAAACTTGCTACAAAATCAATCACAGACTAAAGGTTTATTCACACCAAAACATTTGTCTAGCTAAATGAAATTCACTCCTGTATAATAAGTGACTCTGATCGACAAACTAATTTACTCCGATAAAACAGATGACATATGATTAATTCAAGCTGATTAAAGCCGCTAACTTACTGCCTAATTATGATTCTTTCATTCTGTCCTGTTCTGTGCAGTTGATAGCACGAGTGGTTAGGGGAGGCTTCTGTTTATCAGTAAATGATGAAGAGCTTGTTAAAATCATTTATTATTTATTAAATGAAACCAAGTTGGGATGTTTACAAGCCATTTGATATTGGCCACCAGCAAAATATTTGGTAAAGTACACATAGTACCAAGGAAAGTTATTTCATTATTTATGTTTGAGTTGTTTTGCCCCTGCGTCTAAGCTGTAAGCTACAAAACTCGTCTGAATTGGTCAACATTCCAGAAGTCTAATATTGAGGAATATCTCGAGCTCGTGGGGTTTCGAGGTAAATTCATTCATCCGCTTTTGTACAGAAGACCCTGCAGATGATCTGGCAGGGATATTTGTTTGGAGTCATTTCAGATGCCATATCTACTTATCTCGCATCTCTCCTCTGAAAATGAGAGAACCGGGGCCATTCAGACACTTTGCACTTTGGGGAGTTGCATACTTGCGCTTTTGAAAATTTCAGATTGATACAACAGTTAGACATCTCAGCTTGCATGAATTTGCTGTTAGGATGCCCACCTCTCCAACAAAATGGAACATAATGCAGAGTTCAATATAGTGTCGAGACAAGGTTTCTGTTAGATAACAGCGATAAAATTCACCCAGGCTACACAGCGTTCTTTTTATGTAAATAAAAGCAACTAAAAACAGATATGATTCAGCAAACACAAGCCTGACATTCTCCAGTATTGTTACTGGAGAAATCTCACAGAATGAAAAGATATTCATACCCAATTTAATTTAATAATGTTCACACGTTGAACTTCGTTGTATTCTAATTTGTATTTGGCTAATTTATATTTGGCTAATTTGTACATGCCTAATGGTGCTTTTAAACTTCTTAACAGTATAAAGTTCAAATGCCCAAAGCATAATACTATCATTCACAATTAGGAGGTTATTACACCCTGTAAGTAGGCCCAGATTTGATTGCGCCATAAATGATAATTGAATCCAAATCGATTGAATGCCAGTATGTGTGGAGAAGCTCATTAAGCCTGTTAGATGTTCATTAAGCTCGGCAGATGGGTGAACTCTGTGCTGTAGTGTGTTTTCTCGGTGGGATAGCACTCACACTGTAAGGCCATAGGTTAGCTACTAAAATAATTAAGCTAATTGGTGGTGACTGCTAAGCAATGTACATTGCATCCAGTTTCAATCAGGTGAGCGTTTATCCTGCTTACGCACACACTCATATTAATCTGACTTGCATGTATCCATCTTCTCCGACCCCCGAAGCCGTCTCAGATCTACCATATCACCGAACCACTTCCTTGAACTGTCAACGGAAAATGTCCAAGCACGATAGCCTGAGGACCCCGCAGTTAAGCCTTAACTGATCACTGTAGTAAAACGCTTTGTCTTTCAGAATCTGTCAGATGTGTTTCCTGTACGCCACCGGCTTGGGGTCTCACGCAGCGGGAAATAAATCACCCTGTTTGCTTTATTTGAATGCGCTCTGATGATCATCAGTCAGGAGGAGGGGAGTTTCTTTATTTTTCCTGTGTCACCTCCAGCCTTGCTGGACTCATTAACTTAGTTAAAACTCATTAACTTAGTTTTGCCTGTCTTTAATTCCACCAAGCAAAAAATATACTCATGGTCCAGTGGAAGAAAGCGAGGGTTTAAGTTTAATGACTTAGGAAGCAGCAGGGTGAGAGAAAATGAAAGAAATGGTTGAGGAGTTGGTTCGAGGTGGGAAAACATGTTGGCGGGGTGGATCGTGGAAGGAAAGAAAGAAAGAAAGAGAGGCTGAAATACAGAAGATTAATTCAACATACTTGTCGAACATGCTGTACTGTAGGTATGCAGGGGTGTAATATAAATACATTCCCAGTTGGTCTTGGCTATGTGTTCTCTAACAACAACCAAAAAATGAGCTTGGGCCCAGAATATGCATTACAAGTCTGAGAATGGTTTATAATATAGTTTCTGTCAGTATATAACAATAATCAATGTTAGCTTGCTCTGTTAACAATGATGATAGAAAGTATTTTTGCACTTAGTTAAAAAAATCTGTATATTTAATCTTCATTGTTTAAACTTTAAACAACTACAAAAAAATCTTTTGAGCATTGATTTATTTGAGCAATTCCATGCAAATGTCAACTTTTTACAGAAGGTTTTCACCATACCGATCGGTCAGATATCAATATTTGCTGGTTTCAATATCCATGGGAAGTCTCTCTTAAAGGTTTAAAAGCATTTCTTCCATTTTCAGTTAAGTGAATTGTCAAATCCATAATGGAATTGTCACATCCATAACAGTGCATATTCCTCATAAATGAGAACATGAAATCTTTTCCTTTTTGTCACCTCAATAACATTAATTTATCCCTCTTTCAGATAGAAAACTTTTTTTAGGGTCTGGCCTCTATTACCAGGGTTTTGGTAAATATGAACAGAGTTTAATTAATTGGTAATAAATACAGTGCTGCTTGAAAGTTTGTGAACCCTCCAGACATGATCAGGTTTTGTGTAAAAAATAAATAGAACAACTTAATCAAATGTATATCCAAACCCCAATTTTGGAATCAGGCTTCCAAATGATGGACACAAACATATATTGTCATTATTTAACAAAAGGGAAATTTGACTTTTGCAGAAGTATGTGGACTGTGGAGCCTTTTATTTAGTAGCTTGTGGCACCTCATTTTGCAGCCATTACCTCAACCAAATGTCTTCTGTAACCACTGACCAGTCTCTCACATCTGTCTTTGGGGATTTTTGCCCACTACTCCTTGCAGAACTCAGCCAGTTAAGAGAGGTTGAAAGGACATCTGGCATGTAATGCCCGCTTCAGGTCTAGTCACAACATTTCAATTGGATTGATATGCGGACTTTGACTAGGCCATTCCTTGCTGGATTTGCTTGAACGCTTCAGGTCATTGTCTTGGTGGTTTTGATTATGACCATATAAATCTATTTTGGATTTTTCCAAAAGGCCTCTGGTTTGTCCAAATGCTCACTTGGCAAATTGAAACGGGCAGCTTTGTTTTTTCTAGCAACCCTCCCATAAATGTCATGTCTGTTCAATTTTTGTCTGATTGTAGACCGTATGTACATTTAACAGAGATGCTGCCAGTGAGGTCTGCAATTCTCTATAGGGGATGTGTGGGTTGACCTTTACCTCATTTATTATTTTTATGGTGCTTCTTGATGATAGTTTTCATGGGCGTCCACTTCTAGGCGGAGTTGTGCTTGAATGTCTTCTATTTTTAGATGATTTGTCTTACAGTGGATGGATGGAGTTGGAATCTCTTGGAGATGGTCTTGTAGCCTTCCCCAGACAGATATAGTATTGAATAAAAAAAAATTACATTTGACATGTAGTTTTTGTATGCTATGTAGTAGCAAAATACACAAATTTAGACACAAGGACAGAGTGGCTGGACGAGGGGAGCCAGGAAAATTAAGATGATGAAAGGATGAGCTTTAACTGATTGCTGTTAATAAAAGAACGAGAGAGGGAGAATGAGAGGAAGGATAAAGAGATGAGTGATGCTTTTTAAATTATCATCAGAAGAACATTACCTGCAGCAAGTTTATAAGCTTAGAGCAGCTGAAAGAGAACAAGATCATTCCATTTGAAATACAGTTCACCAATCAGCATCTGCCAAAGGCATTCTGGTTTCACCGACTTTATAGCGCAGTCATTTTAGCTTTAGGCTATGTTTTTATATAAAGACCCTTAAACACTGGTGAGAACAATGTTTGCAAGACTGGCCTCCCTGGAGCAACCTGGGGTTAAGTATCTTGCTCAGTGGCACATTGATGATAGTGCAGAATTGCAATAGCAACCACCATACAGTTCCAAAATCACAATTACATGCTTTTGGGATAAAAGTGATACTTTTGTCTTAGCAACCCTACCGCTTTATTTCCATTGCAGCTGTTTAATGCACGTCAACATGACAGACAAATCAGAAAGAGAACGCCTTCTTTGCCTAATGAGGACCTATTTGCTGATCTGGATAAGGTTCACTTCACTCCGTGCAACGTAAAGTGCAGAGGTAGAAAATCACCTTCATAGCATTTAAATACCAACAGCTGAAAATAAATCCATCGAACCTAAATCATTTATCCTAAGCCGGATGATTATAATTCTGCTCTGAATACTCGCTTCTGGGCAGCCAAATGGAGAAAAGCGCACGCTCATGAGTTTTTGAACACATTTAACTCTCTATTCCAATTTTCTGTATAGAGCGCCCCTACAAATTAAATAATGAGCATTATACTCGCTGTTTTGCAAAAATGTCATGCGTGGAAGCATTGAGTATATTCCAACAATCTGTCACTCTACCCTTTGTTTGCTAACTGCTAACTGACAGACACGTTTAGCATTCAGGGAAAGCATTCAACAGGATTTGTGTATCTAAACGCTGAGGGGGAAAAATAACACAAATTAGTAAAATCAGCAGGATACGGGGCTGCCCAAAATGGATCCCCTGATTGAATTTTTTTCCGGCGGTTTCTCGCCTATCAAAGCTCCCTGACTTGTTTTCCCTCGCACACCAAAGCTATTATTTCCAGCTTTTTAGTGTATTAAGTAATTGTGCTATCATGGGTCTATATCCTCCTCTGGGGACTGACATACGCTGGAGGCAATCTCCAATGCCAATTTCCATACCCAGATAGACTGTCAACAGACAGTAGAGCGATACAGAGGGATGGGGTGGGGGACAAAGAGACAGATTGAAGCTAAAGATAAAGAGAAGCTGAGAGAGAAGAAAAAAGAGATGATGATGCCTAGACTGAATTGCACTGTCGGGTCACTAGCTCCGAGTCCATTCATTAAAGCCGAATGAGAATTTTAAACCGCATACGAAATCATAATTGCATTTTCTACCGGCAGTCCTCGGTGTTAACGATGAAATTGTTTACCTGTGAGACTACATCTCATTCCCCCCTCTCTCTCTCTTGGTTGCTGTTTCCTCTGTAGGCTGCATAGCCCTATCTTTACACCTCATACACATAAACATACTGGCACTGAAAAATGCCCCAAAACTGTCATCGAGAGAGAGGAAGAGAGAGACAGAAAAAGATGAAGAGAGAAAAGGGCGGGAAAGAATCTCTAGAACTATATTTTCCTCACAGACACACTCTTGTCCTCCTGTCATAGGGGTCTTGTCCTTGGGGGCAAGCAAAGTGCTGTTGAAATGGGATGATTGCTGGGGGAAAGAAAGAGAGACTTACTGCAATAGCTGTCTGTCATTGTAACAATTTAAACTCACTCTGAATAATAAAATCTTGCTCTTTCTTTCAAATGAACCACTTAAAGACTCCTTACTATAGTCTTTATCATTTTAAGAGCTATACTGTGGTAGGCATTTTTATTCATCTTTGCTGTTTCTTACTAATAAGGCAGTGTAGCTGTAAAAATGCAGCGGTGTGTTCAGACAGAATAAAACAGTGTCCTTGTATGAGGACACTGGGTTTATTTAAAAAAAAAAAAGATATGTCAGTCTACATAAAATTGGTACCATTACAATCAGGAGTTGAATTTACCAGCTGGCAGCCGTGGATGGTTATGCTGTAACTTGAGCCAATTTGGCAGGTTATTATTCATATATTGTTCTACCGCCATGCAGATCAACTTTATGAGTCTGACAGTGTTGATGATGTCAGCCTGTAAAAATATATGTTGGGAAGACAAATCTGCACACTTGTTATAAAATTATGGACCTTTACAATCCAAAATGTCACGTTTTCTTATTGACGGTTTCATCGGATGCACGTGTCTGGCCCGAGGTTAACATCCATCTGTTTGTTGTAGTCTGACTAGTGCCTATTAATATAACTATTTATATTTTTTAATTTATATCAATAGTCATTTATATTCATTTTTTATTGTATCATAATTGTATTAAATAAACAATTTGTTAAATGGGTCGTGTAGCTTTGTCGCATTTTAGTTTAGCCAAGTAACAGTTCTTCTACTGGTAACCCAAAATAATACTGGCTAGACATACTTTTAACTTGCTAGCTAATGCAGGGACTCTTTGCGAATGTGTACCATACATTAAGTTTGGGTCACAGAAGCACTTGTTTAGGTTGATGTTTCAAAACCATCTATAAGGACACAAGAAGGAACTGTATGACCATTATGTGAGAACAGAACATGAGGTACGATAACTGAACATCCTTTTTGAGGTTTCTTCCTGAAGCTGCGACACAAAGTTTCAAGCACGGTTGAAGGGAATTGGATCGATTTCCTAAATTACAGTCTCCTGTTCATCTCCCTGCTGTTCTTCCCTCCCGTTCAGACATTATGTCAGCTGATGCTCAATACATGTCTGTCTGAGGGGAAAACATATATATTCCTATTGACATAGCCATTACGAAGTCCATTAACTAGCACAGAGGGTTGTATTTAATTGGCTTTTTAGAAGGTGTAGACATGAATGGTGGCCATAGCTCTGGCCAGCAACTGTTCCAAGGTTAAATAACCTGATACGCTGTAGAGTCTGCGGTATATGAATGAGCCTCATTTGTTTAAAACAATAGAAATCATTTGGAAAAACAAAGCCACGTGAAGCAAATGAACATGAAGCTTAATTAAAGGTGAATGTAATATTGTTTGTATGTTTTTTTACATTTATTTTCCCACCACTCACCCCAATAAATATTTTTTTCCCTGGGTGCAATTACAAGCCTTGCAAAGAGCCAAACGGGGAGTCATTTTACAATGTGGGCAAATTAAAATTGAACTAATTTCCTCAGATCCAAACGGCCGCTTTGTTATCACGCCTGCCTCCAGCGCTGCCTCATCCTGCTTTGCATCCTTTGATATTGAGAGCTGAACCATTCTGCAGCATGGCTGCCTGTGGATCCTCTGGGGAAAGGTAAATGCTGCAGAATCGTACCGTTCTTGGTATCACTGGTCTTCACATGAAGGCACATCAATTCTTCTTCTTCTGTTGGCCTAATTGGAGCAGCTGGATGCTTTGTGAAAGTTCCAATAGTTTAGTTTAGTCACAATAACAGCAATACTAGTAACTCAATTGGTAATGGGTAATATTTGTCGTGTATATATTTCGTAAATGTACTGTGTATGTAGTCAACTTGAAATCCAAAATTATATTTTATAATTTAACCGATGCACCGATGCAAAAGAGTGATATCTGTCGATACCATTATCAGTAGTTTGGTGGTTATATTAACTTGCATAACTCAATTCTAAAGATAAAATTCATATTTCTTAACTTTCTCACTGTTAATATGTCATATAATTACTATTAATATTGAATATCTAGTGATGTTTCTTAACATTTTCTATACACAGAGCACAAATTTGTTGCATTTTCCTGTCCTCTTTTGATTGACAGGATATATCAACGCTGGTCATTGGCTGTTTTCAAACTATCAGTTTCAAATTCAAATTCAAAAAATGCTTTTATTGACGATACCGATTATTGACCGATATATCGGTGCATCTCTATTAATAATGAATGTTCATATTGTAAACGGTTCACTTTTAATGCAAATAAAAAGTTTGTAAATAAAAGTTTTAAAGTGTTTTTGTTTTGTTGTTGCACCCCCCCTGCAAAACATTTATTTTGACATCATTAATGCCTCCCCTTCTCTCCAACCACCTATGTCCATTTTGGTATGTAAGCAATCCCATCAATATCAACTTGGTAAAATCAAGTCCTGCCCAATGCAAATATCCTTTGTTACACATAAATACGTCATATTTCAGAATTGATATAGGTTGCTAATGCCATTTCATGTTGAACTGTGTAAACCCGTTTATTTGTTTGCGTGCTTGTCACTCTATGCCTCCATAGTGTATGCTTTGCCGTAAAACAAAAGTTCACTTGTATACATCAGATGTAAATAAAAGTGAGAGCCCACATTGCTGATTCATACATTGGAGTTGATTTTCTTGCTGGGAACGCTTCCAAACGCCTATACAGATTTAAACAGATGCTAGCTGAGGGCTTGCACACAGAAGTTGTTTCTCTGCATCGCAATAAGGAGGCGAAGCTGCTGGGGAAGCTCTGAAGCTTTCTGGGAATGGCTCTGTTACTGAAGAGGGTGTCTGGAGTCAGAAGGAAACAGATCAATACCTGTAATGTTGTGGCTATAGAGAATTACCAACCTCTCGAGGAGCAAATTTAAATAAGAGTAAAACTAGTGTGTATGTGTGAGAGAGAGAGAGAGAGAGATCTGCTATCTTACATCTTCGGTGTGTGTGTGTGTGTGTGTGTGTGTGTGTGTGTGTGCGCGTGTGTGTGTGCATGTGCGTGTCTGTGTGTGCGTGTACCACTTAACTCAGTCTCGTCTGGCTGATCTCTAGAGTCTTGGTAAGTCTTTCAGTGTGGAGTCTAAGCTAGAGACAGGGAGTGTTTAAAAGCGACTATGGTTTCTAACATAGAGAAGATCAAATGAGTTAGCCTGCACACTGGAAAGAGAGGGATGGAGGGGAGATTTTAGTTCCATGGAGACCGTCAGAAGTAGTAAGAAATTGTAAAACATCATCTCACATCTGCTTTATTTGTCCAGATTTGAATTGGCAATTTGAATATTGATTCGTATTAAGTCCAGGAATGCACAGCATTGACTTTTCTTCTACATTTTCTTTACAGCCTGCAGACCGGGGTTTTACAAAGCCTTTGCAGGAAACATCAAATGTTCAAAGTGTCCCCCGCACAGTTCCAGCCATACGGAAGGTTCAACACTGTGTCACTGCGAGAAAGGCTACTATAGAACCAGCAAGGACCCTCCCACCATGGCCTGCACACGTTAGTCATCCTCTGATTTATGTTAAATGTTCATCTTACTTACTTCGTCTTTATTTCATGTCATGTTTTATTTTTAGAAAAAAAACAAATTTTTGCGCCTGGACCGAAGTCAACTTCTGGTCTGTGTTTGTTTATCGCTCTTGCTAGTGGCTAGTAATATAACAATTTATATTATAGAAAATTTATATGAATATATTATAAATTAAAATGATGATAGTGAAATTAAAATGATGATATAATGATGATGCATTTATGCATTTTGTTATCTTATATTGTTCCAATTGCTTCCATTGTATACCTCATTTGTAAGTCGCTTTGGATAAAAGCGTCTGCTAAATGTAAATGTAAATGTATGTATTGTTATACTCGAGCAAAAATGATTGTCACATTTTTTTGACAGGCTTAGGGAGATTCACCCTTCCGATTCTATTGCTCAGTATGCCTGTTATTCCAGTCTTCTGCTTCATCACCCTCTTCTCTTCCCCTCCTTCTGCCCCCTATCGTGCTTACTCAAATTATTCACCAAAACTCAATCTTTTCAACACCAGCAGCAATCTGCATTAAAAATAGGAGAGGAGGAATAATTACTTCCTTGTTATTCACGAGTGGGTGCAATTATCATTAACTATGATAATCATGTCTAGGACATATTCTCATTATCATCATTAGCTGAGTCTGGGAAACAGCAGATAAATGCACACTTCCTTGTATCTGTCTCCGAGCTGGCATTGTATAGTAAGCAGGATCAGGGTACTAGAGCAAAGACTTTGTATATCAGCTGAACCAGAGGGAGGGAAAGAGAGACACCAACAACTCCATGTGATTTGAAGCATTAGCAGGATTCATCATGCTTACAGTATATAGTGTACCATTTAGATTTAGATTTAGTTTTAGTTCATTCCTTCATATTTTCCCCAAATATGCGTTTTTGTATTTCTGTTACAAAAATGAAAATGGTAATATATCAGATGTTTCTCCTTACAGGACCACCCTCTCCTCCTCGAAACTTAGTTTTTAACATCAACGAAACCGCTCTCTTTTTGGAATGGTCTCCGCCCAGCGACACAGGTGGTCGGAAGGATGTAACCTATAACGTTTTGTGTCTTCGCTGCGGGTCCGATGGGCAGCCCTGCGAGCCATGCAACAGCAATGTGCGCTTCCTGACAAGACCCGTGGGTCTCACGAGCACCTCCGTGGTGGTCCAGGACTTTGTGGCACATGCAAACTACACGTTCCAGATTGAGGCTTTGAATGGAGTTTCAGGAATGGGAAGATCCACGAGACAGCTGGCCAATATTACCGTGAGCACAGAGCAGGCTGGTAAGTTATGTCTTGGTAAACAATTTCAAGGCTGATGAGTAATAATACTTTTTGTGTGTGTATGTGTGTATATGGGGTCGGTGTCATAACCACCAAACTCATCGAGTGGATTTACAATCTTGAGTTTTGGTGAACTCAAACTTAAAAACGTTACATTTTTGTAAGCTATATGAAAATACTTTTGCATAATAAAATGCTAAAAATGCTAGAATTTTCTCACAGCACTGCTGAGCTCTCAGACGGTTTTGTTTTACTGCATCGAGGTCGACTGACTTTCCATCCCACTACTGCGAGTTTCATTTCACACCTGCTCACTTCCACAGAATTTTACACACTGTCCCTGCTTACAAATAATTTGTTCTCTCATGCCTAATTCAGGTGCTGCATTTTATTACCTTTCTAACAGGTTGAATCACTGAATACACATGTTTTAGCCCCAATCTCCTGATCCTCAAAGCTACTTTATAGATGTGCTAGCATGATTCCTCTTTTAACAGTCTGTAAAAAACCCATTGGCACGGCCTCTTCATAACTATTGCCATCCTGGCCAGACTCTCATCGTTCATCATGATAATGATGATAACTGCAAATTTCATTTTGTCCTGGAGAGGCATTGTCTAGGCACATCAAATGCGAGATGTCTCTTGGCCTAAGCTCAGTTTCACACTAATAGAGGCTTTATCTAAAAGCCTCTCTCTATCTAGCTGCTCTGACTGTTGGCAATATCCGCAGATATGGCCAAACTTCATTATTAGAGTCTGCCCAAGGCACCACAGGCCAGTTCTCTAGACTCGAGACTTATTCTCACACAGTATTTATCAATTTCTCCTGTGTGCCCATTTCCTGTGCTCTGACTAATGATCCACGCTCCCTTCATTGGCTGGATTTTTCTTCAACTTCATTGGTTAATATTTTGACAGATCACAGCTTGAGTTGGCTGTCTTTGGATTGTCTCGATGTCTTCCTTAAGCAAACTATTTGAAATGTGATTTGTGACATGAACTAAGGCTAAGTGATTATATGTCTTATAAAGTTATAGAAGGTCAAAGAGACTTTTTAAACTGTGTTGGTGGGGTCATTCTATTCTTCATAAAGACAGGGAAGCTAATCAGCATCGCTGGCAGTTAGGTAGAGAGATTGATATGATCAGTCTGCTTCATGAGCTTTAATCATGGGGAAGAGCTTCATTCGCTTTCACCAAGCCCTCAATCTACCACCTGTGAGGAGAGAGAGAAAGAGAGAGAGAGGATAAAAAAAAATAGCAGCTGTACAGCATCTGAAAAAACTCAGAGCAGTTTTGGAATGAGATACAATGACACACAATATTTTTCAGCATAAACCATATTAGGAATGTATGATTTTATTGCGTTGGATGACAAAATAATTTTTATTTTATTTTATGCGGGTTTTACTGTTTTATTTTAAAGCATTTCACATCTTTTTAAAACGGTAAAAAAATATTAAATTATAGTAATAAACTGCAAATTTAGAAGTTGAAGACCATGAATAACATGTAATTTTACTTTACAAGTTTTTGTGGAACCCCAACTGCCAGAATATTACAGTTTGTTACACTATTTTTTTTGATAGTGCATGGCTTTAAGCTATTTATATGACAAACAAGAGTTGTCAAAATACGTTTCGTCTTTATTGTATTAGTATGTAATACACTTTAAATGCCACTGTTAAAGGAACAGTTCACCCCAAAAAAAGAAAATGATGTCTTCACCATAGTAGGAAAAATTGCTTTATACATTTCTCTGTTCTTTTGAACACAAAATAAGACATTTTTTTGAAGAATGTGAACGCAAACAGTTCTGGGGTACTTTTGACTACCATTGTAATTCCTACTATGGTAGTCAATGGTGGCCAAGAGCTGTTTGGTTACAAGCATTCTTCCAAATATCTTTTTTCTGTGTTCATCAGAACAAAGAAATTTTGGAACAACTTGAGGGTGAGTAAATGACAGAATTTTTGAGTGAACTCTTCCTTTAGGTGTGGCTTAATGCTTGCTTCTCATAACACAATATCTTCTACTTCTCAGTTAAAGTCAGTTTACAATTATTTTAGTAATTACAATGCATGTAATGAAAGTGCTACAGCGTCCCTGCATATGAAAGACCTTTGTGCTGTAAATTTATTTCATTTTGGTGCTACACTGGCTTGAAAGCCAATACTAAAAACCAAAATCATTAAAATCTAACTCACTGAAGCAAAGCCACAGTAAGATTTGTAATACAGCATGTCTCCCCCTCCTGTGGCCATTTAGCCGTAAATTAAATGTTAATGGAAGTCAGATTGAGAGGAATGACCCTGAGATGGGATGGGCTCTCCAGAGAACCCTACAGGGGGCAAGGGTCTATAAACCTTCTAGTTCCCCCAAACACGTAACCAGAAGCAGCATAGCTTTAATGAGCAGAGAAAGCTGGAGGAGTGCAGAGGAAGTTGCCATGCAGAGGGCCGAGCAAAAGAATCTGCACGCAAGTGAGAGATCTAAACAGGCCTTAATCGTGAACCCTTACCAGCTCTCAAAGACATTCATATTACATCAAAAATGTGAGCAAAGGGCGAAAGAATCCCTTAGCTCTTTAACAGAATGATTGAAGCACGGTTAATGGATCTGAAACTTCTTTATTTCTTGGAGAACTTATGGTAACCTGAACTGGTTGGTGGAACAGCTTAGACTTGATTTGGCATGAATTGCGTATTGGATACAATTTGTGTGTCAGGATGTTGTGGCCAGTTAAAGCCGGGGTTTTTTTGTACTGTTAAAATACTTTCTCTTCTAACTTTGTCTTCACCTGGGAGGCACCTACAGCATTTGTTGGTTCATTGTACAGAAATGCTTAAAACAGGGTCTAACAAATCGACAAGCTAGACAATAGCACATGGGAGATAGAAACCTCTCTGAAAACAGTGTTTATTTTTGCAAGTCTCTATGATACTGGCGCGAAAACAACACATTGTAGCTTTAAGTAAGATCAGCCAATAGGGGCTTAAAGCTCATAGTATAATGCAACTATACAGTAATGTCAATGTTTTGAGATAGTGCAGGTTTTCAATGCTTTTTTTGTCAACAGTACAGTCATTCACTGTAAACATACAGCAGTATTGGGGTTGGCAGGTTTTATTTGACTCAATAAAATCACACAGTCAGAGTAAGTTGGGTTGTGAGAATGGAATGATGCATTAGAAACACGGTTTTCAAACATTTCAGACTGAGTATCACCTTTAATCAAATCAAAAGTACCAAACACATAATGTAGTAAACCAACATTTTGCAGTCCAATTCAAAATGCGCAATGTATTTTGGAATTTGGTGGAGTGTAGTCAAACTTAAAACTTCTCCCGTCTGTCTAGAAGAGCTGGGAACTTCTCTGTCAGACTGGGTTACATTATTTATACCCTGCTCAAAGCCCACATATCAACATAAAGAGAATATTTTCTATTCAAATCCCACTCTGTCATAGTAAAAATCTGGACTATACATAGACGAATAAAATGTATGTTCTAAGTTTAGGTTCAGGAGGAGTCTGATCATTCTGTCTTGTCAATCATCACTGAAGACTTTTTTTCTTTTCCTTCCCAGGTGCACCTTCATTCTTCTTTATCTTTTTTATCAAATTCTGTACTTTAAGATTGGGGGTGAGTTAGTTCATCTGAGTCTTGAGATTCAGATCCTTCAAAAAAAGCAAGCCAAACAGGTTTGAATGGTTCATTCTCTGAAATAGCTTGAGACGTCTGCCACTTGTTTCTTGGGATGCTAATCTCATTGTATGTAATCTTTTGCCTAAACATTGCCCTGGTAACCATCGATTTTAGTGGACAAATAACATGCTGCATAAACCATTGCTGGGCATATACTGTATGTTCACATTTATGCGTTTATCTTAAACTTTTCTTTAAAGTGACAGTGCATTCACATACTATAGATTGCATGTTTCTTGCGGTCTAAATAATGACCTTTGTGTTGCTAATTCAATGCTTCACCAATTGAACTTTAGGAGCCCTAGATGGTTTCATCGGACGTACACGCTTGCCTGAAGTTAACTTCGGTTGCTGTGTTTGTTGATCGATCTGGCTAGTGGCTAATAATAAAACTATTTATATTGCATTTCATTTATATTAATATATTGTTGTACAATAATTGTAAGTAAACAATTTGTTGAATGATTAGTGTAACTTTGTCACATTTAAGTTTAGCCGAGTAAGGGTTCTTCTACTGGTAACCCAAAATAACACTGACTAGACAAACTTTTAACTTGCCAGCTAATGTTATTTACTTGTTATTGCTGTTGCTTGTGTAACCGGCTCTACTCACACCCGCCCCGAGCGGGCCTCGAACCGGGTCGGTCCGGCATGGGAGTCAGGCGCTCTAACGAGGAGGCTAAAGACCGCAGTCTCTAGCATCTGTCGCTAGAGCACCTCTTGAGGTCGGAGAGTGAGGTTTACACTGCACAGCTCTTCACTAGCTGGCCTCCGTTACACTTGTTATCAGAAATATTCTGCAGGGACTCTATTATTTGCGGATGTGTACCGTATGTTACGTTTCAGCCACAAAAGCATGCATGTGCATGGACGTAAGTTTATGTTGTTGATTTGAAACCATTTATATACTGTACACTATATATTGTATATACATGGTATGGGTTCCTTGCCAGGCTTCCATACTAGCTTAACTAGTTTAATCAGGTTAATCAGAAATTGCATGCAACTTGGTCCATTTTAACAACCAGGTACCCTTTTCAGATAACAAGTGTAAACACATACCGTACGTGCACTAACAAAAAAACAGCAATAGTCTACTAGAGTACATAGGAAATCATCACAGTGCATATTTATGCTTTCTTTGGTATTCTCCTTATTCATTTTTCTAATTTACTAAAATATTCAGACCAAATTAATTCCAGGTTCTATTTTGATGAAAGTCCTTATTTCAGCTGCTTTGGTATAAAAATGTCCATTGCACTGAAATATAGGGTTTATTCAATAAAAGGCTTTTCTCATAATGAAGAATGTGTAAAAATCTTAAATAATTCAAACGTTGTGCTTCGCCAATGAGACACTTACTAATAAAATGGCAATCTCTGACATTAAACTAGCTGGCCAAATCACATTTAGAAAATTACTCAGTCAGACATAATCTACTTTAGCAATGTGACTGCATAAAAAATTGCAAATAATGCACTATAATATTGTATTTCATAAGCACACGCTGTCATCTGTACACAATTTTAATAAAGGAAAGGGAATAAATGACAAGATAGGAAATTATAATTTGGTTATGGCGTATCGAAGGGCTTATTCCCCAATCTTGTTTCAACTGAAAGTAAATCAGTATCATTGTTTTGTAGTACACTAGCATATGCATGTAAATAAGCTCAAAAATAGGAAAGGAAATAAAAACCACAAGACATCATTTTTGTTATGGTATCTTAAAATGGTGATGTTTACAGGATTGCTTGATCACGCTGTCCTCTTTGATACAATATGGCTCATGTGTACTGACCAAAGACCCTCGTCCCTGAGCCGTTTGTCATTTATTTCACATTACATCCCTGTGTGCTTTGGAGGCTTTTAGCCACAGCAGCCTCGGCGGAGCCTTTCAATGTCAGTTTTAGACAGAGCTGGGAGGCTGGGAGCACCTAAGACCAGCAGCAAGGGAGATAAGTGAACGGGAATTTGGCTGCCCATTATATGTGTGTGTGTGTGTGTGTGTGTGTGTGTGTGTGTGTGTGTGTGTGTGTGTGTGTGTGTGTGTGTGTGTGTGTGTGTGTGTGTGTGTGTGTGTGTGTGTGTGTGTGTAAACTGTATGTTTGTGTATTTACCAGCTGCATCAGTTTAATGATTGATAATAGTGTATGTATTTACAATGTGTTGGACAGTGACTCTTGTGAAACAAATCTGAGACTGGAATGTCCATAGCCAAGCTGAGCAGGGGCAGAGACACAGACTGACACTTCGCTCTCCCACAGGGATAAACAGAGAGATGGAGAGATACAAGGAAAGAGGGAAAGGGGAAACGGGAGGGTGACTGTCTCCATTTTGACAGACTGTGTGCCAAAGAACTTAGAGGCAGACATTCAGACTTCTGACCCCCACGGCAGCACTGAAAGCTCTTAGGACTGAGCCGAGCTTTTATACTCCCCTGAAGGGCTTTATAATGGAGAGTTAACAGCACTGTGTGTCTGTGAGTGAGTGGCAGGCTGCTGGTGATTGCACACATATTGTTTGGATGTTGGAATGCTAATTTATATGTGCAGGGCATTGTCAATGAATGGAAGAATAGAAAGGCATGAACTGTTGCAATTTTGTGCCTTCTGTCTTTTCGCTCCCTTTCTCTCTCTCTCTCACGCATGATCTTTCTTTTTCTGTTTTCTTTGTGAATTTTAGATGATGCGTGATGGATGCATAGCAGGTCTTGATGTACAGTTTAGCAAAATAGCACAGGCCATAAGAATGAAATGACGAGTAGCTTTTTTAAATTCAAAAGGTTTGTTCGGTAGTCTGAAGATCATTCAACAAATTGTATATTAATGTGCAATTATGATCCCAATAAGCCCAGGTTGATCAGACATCATAATGATTTTGTCTTTCTAATTTTGTACCATCAAAATGTGACACATCAGTGATTTCTTTGTGGTCTTTGTACCAAATCCATTTGAATAATGAAAATGGAAAGGGCATTTACATGTAATTTTTGTTTTTAGCTGTGTAAGGTGTTTTTACTGAACAGGTACACTCATAAAAATAAGACCTTTTTTTGTCTAAATGGTTCCATAAAGAACCTAAAACATACAAAGAACCTTTTTGTTTCACAAAAAATTCTTGAGATTTTAAAAAGGTAAGAAAGAGATGGTTCTTTAGAAAACCTTTGACTTAATTGTTCTTTGTGGAACCCAAAATGGTTCTTCTATGGCATCGCTGTGAAGAACCTTTTAAGCACCTTTATTTTTTAGAGTGTACGGGGAGTTTTAATATGTTTTTTTTTAACCTGTATGAGGAAAAAATATTTTTTGGGAATATAAAGCCTATGAAGTCTTCTATGTTTTATTTTTTCATTTTGTGCATTGATAATAATTGTTTGCATTGAAAATATTTTAGTATACTGATGTGTGTAGAAGAAGTCTGTTCTTTTTCTGCAATACACATCTCCCTGGTGTTTTTTATACGTATGCACATTTTTATATATGCACACATATTATTAACTGACTTTTATGTAGACAGTCTTCCATGTGTCTGTTTTATCTAGACATTTATGACCAAAAGCTAACCTTTAATTGGTCAATCAGTTTTTCATGACAAAGAAATGAAATCAATGAATATTCATGACTGTGTGAATAGGCCGTAAAGGCTGTTAGCAGAATACATATCTATGCTTTCTGTATTGCAGAAGTGTAACTCAAAAAAGCGCTGATTTTGTTTACTGGCAGTTGATATTGCAGTGATATGCAGTATACCTTGTGGGCCAAAAGAGTGTTACCTCAATAATATAAATGGGTTGTTTATATTTTGCTTCTATTGTAGCTCAGGGCAACCTTCCTTCTGTTACTGTATTATAGAGTACATTGTTTTTCAAGTCACTATTTTCAGCTCATAGTTTACTAAGAGTGGTGTTCTAAGCATTTTTTTTCTTTATTCTCTAGACATCTAGCTTTGTGAACGTCTTCACGCTTATGCAATTTTCTTCTAATCTTTGTTTTTTTGTCTTTACTCTGAGTAGAGAAAGAGGGATTAGAGCACCTATTTCTGTTATTCCCCCCTCCTCTCTCTCTCTCTCTCTCTCTCTCTCTCTCTCTCTCTCTCTCTCTCTCTCTCTCTCTCTCTCTCTCTCTCTTTCTCTCTCTCTTCCACTCTGTGTTTTCTGTCTCTCCGATTTTATTATTTATTTATCTATTTATTCTTGCTGGCAGTGGAAACAGCTCAAAGAGAAAAATTATGGCATGTACAAATAGTTCCCTCGAGGCCAGGTGTTGGCACATAATGGCCCATATAGGTGCAGTAATTAGGATCTGGTTGGACAGGGGAAGAGAACAGAATAGCGTCTTTTTTTCTGCACCCTAAGACAAATTTGTTACAGAAAACTAGCAATTGGTCCTACGGACAATCTAAAGGATTATTTTACTCTACCACTCACTCCAAGCTCCCTTGTCCTTTTCATCTTTTATTTGCTTGTTACAACAGGCTTAGAAGCGGAGCTGGGCTATTTTGATTGGCTGTGTGTTTAAACACACTGTTTTTCACACATTGTTTTGACTCAAAATGGGTCACGGGTCTGTTTTAATAAGGTGAAAACTATAATAAATGCAAAGAATAAAACATAGCTGGACGGGCAAAATGATTAATCTTTAAATTAATATTTAAAAAGGGAGAAGATACTTTTTATTTTTTTGTGGTTGAGAGGCTACACCTCCAATCCTCTTATTTTATTTTAATGCAAAATTCATCTGTCGTCTGTTAGATGCCAACCAAATTAAGCAGATGGCAACATGGGCAGACTGTGTGACGTGATTCTCGAAAAGCATGAACAAAACAACGCAAGGTATTTAAATACGGGTTTGCTTGTAAAGATGATAAACATGGTTTGTGCCAACCGCAATGCGTTTCCGCTCTGAAAAATTGGCCGCCGGGAGCAAGATACCATCAGAATTCCAAAGACATCTCTAAGAACACACTCTAGCTGTAAAGACAATGTAAAACAAAAAAGTCTTGTCAGCTTCACGTTGGAATCTTTTTTCTGGTGTGAAGCAAACTCAGCTTAAAGACGATGCTTGAAGAGACAGAGGTTGGAATCTAATTCACTGTAGCTTGTTAATTACCTCAGAATTACAAGAGGGTGAATTAGTATTGATTTTCATGACCCGACTCTCCTCACCTCGAACTGCATGTGTTCAATTCCTCACTGCGTTTACCCAAATCTAGTATAACTGACACAAGTGCTGACTAGCAAGGCATTCAAACACACACACACACACACACACACACACACACACACACACACTCTCCCCATACACCCTCCATAAACATGCCTCCAGACATTAAAGATGAATTAGCGTGTGCACATTTCACATGCATTTGTAATTGCATATATTGGTCTGCGGTGCTCAAGTTCTACCGTATCGACGGCATATTTACTGCAGCTGTTTCATTCTCCTGTTAACTGCTGCTGTTTGTGTGTCTGAGAGCTCTGCATGTGGGGGTGGATGATTTTGAGTGTGTTTAGACAAATACTCGATCGTCTCTCATCATTCATCTCTCCATCTAAATTTGAGTTGTTTTCATTCCAGAGAACAAATCAAAGGCAGCCTTGTTAAGCTCGGAGTTTGTTAGATCTCAGCACCTGCTACACTCATTCACTGACAGTCAGAAAATTCCCCCTCTGCTCAGCTGCTGTTAACAGAAAGCACACGTTTATACACTGTTTTACACACTATAAAACTTCATTGACTCAAATGGTTAGATCGACAGACAGACAGAGACAATACTATACTGATGCGGTGTGAGAAAGTGTGCATTAACAAACAGACAATAAACTGTACAGTACCCATGCCATACAGTATATCTCAATTAGTAACAAGATGTAAAGATACAATTTATGATATGTACAAAACAATATACAGTATAAATGTCATAATGCCACCAGTAATGTTAGTATAAAATATATTACATTTTAATAGCAACAAACATGGCTTATTAAAACAGAATTTAGAGTCAGCACTACCAATTTAGAAATTAATAAAGATAGATAATTAGATCAATTCTACAGGTTTAACACAATATGCACAGTGTAAATATTATATTGCTTTGTTTTTTTTCCAGAAGTGTTCATAGTAATATACTGCATAAATTTACATTGGGCATAGTAGTAATTGAATAATAAATAAAGAAATGTTTCATTACATTAAAATTAAACTGAAAGCATGCTGGTATGCAAATTTCATAAACCTAAGCTTGTTTACTATATTTCCAGCAAGAAGCATGTCTGTATTATTACAAGACACATGAATACACATCTCAGATACAGGGAAGTTTCTGAACTTTTGTAATAAGTAGTAATAAGGATGTTTTTACAGTGAATTGCAGGGTTAAACATCTTTATTTAATTTATTTTCAAGCTTTTTATTGTAGAGATAAAACAGGAGAAACAAGAAATTGTTGGCGAGAGAGAGAAAAATGTGATCAGGACTGAGATTTAAAAACCACGCCATGTCTGAGCACAACAACTTAACATATCTGGAGCTTTAACCACTATGGCACAGCTCCAATTAGTACAATATGTCAAAACATTTCTAATGCATAGCTGTTGGGGAGCTCGGGTTTAGAAGACTTCTATACAGTTTATATGAATAACGCTCCGAGAAGAAGATTATAAGGAGCTAATAGGGAAGCTTGTATATAATGCTGGTAGAGGAGGAAAACTGTCTTACCAGCAAGGGAAAAGAAAAAGAAAAAGTGCATTCTTCTTTTCGTGTATGGGAGAAATCTTTTGAAATCATCAAGAAATGCAGATGCAAGGACGCTTTTTATTTGCATGTCCCCCCCAGAGCTTAGGCTCCGCGTTGACTGCTTGTGCCTTTGGTTTTTTATGCTGCACTTGTTTTAAGTTCCACTTGACAGTTATTTCAATAATCTCTCTCTGAGAGAATGCAAGCAAAAATGTACCTTCCGAAAAACAAGCACCATCCAATTATCCTTAATCTAGCTTTAGTGATTGCTTGCCTCAGTGTGATATGATTGCTGGAATGATTTGGGTGCGAGAGGCTCCTTCAGCGGAGCAGGACAGCTAATTCAAATTCAAATGCAGGTTAGTTCAGCGTAATGACTTTACATTTGCATTTTCCGTCTTTACCAAAGCGTGTTTGTGTGCATGTCGGCAGGTCTGCTGCTGGCCGTTATTGTTGGTGCTTTGTGTTTTAGCACAGACTAATTAACAGCTAATTGCACAAGACAGTGTGTTATGACAGTTCAACATACCACACAGGCAGATGGACAACTTATTATTTTGTTTTGAGGAAATTGAACTAGTTATGGCACCCAAAATGAAAGTTTTACATAAATATTGTTTTAAAACCTCTGCCAACCTGTTGCTTCTTTAGCATCTACCATGGCACTCATCGGAATTTCAACAATGAAAAATAAGTTAGTGTTGCCTAACAACAAGTCATTCCTTATATGAACCTATATAGACCACTTTGCGAGATGTTAACACTGTTTCAGAGGCACATCTGGTTCCATTTTTATTTTTAATTTTTAAATCTTACATACATGATTAAATCTTAAAGGAGCAATGTGGAGATATTAGCGGCATCTAGTGGTGAGAAGGCAAATTGCAACCAACAGCTCACTTTAATGCTCATCCCTCCCTTTTGAAGCACACAGTGGCTGACAACAATATCGTCAAGTTTTCGAAGGAGATAGCATATTTACGAAACGCGCTCTGTAGAGCAGTTTTTCCATTTAGGGCTGCTGTAGAAACAACATGGCCAATTCCATGTAAGGGGACCCACAGTGTATGTATAGATAGAAATAACTCTGTCTAAGGTAATAAAAACATAACTCTTCATTCTGTAAGTTCTTCATACACCTCTGAAGACATAGTTATATATATATTTCATTGTGCATTTCTGATCCTCCCAAAAATTACACACAGCACCTTTAAATATATTTGTTCAACATTTTGATTCAGTTATAAATGTTCTGTTGGTTGTATTTTGTTCAAACGTTTGTGTAGTGTTAAAAAACTGAAACTAGACCAGTATTGAACCAACGTTGTTTACGTCATCCGCAGTGGCTTATATGTCAGGTTATTTGTCACTTGGTCAATAAATGATATTGCATGGTGTTAGCAGGGTAAATATCATGGGTTCGATCCCACAGAACACACATTCTGATAAAATATGCATACCTTGAATGCAATGTTAGTTACTTTGAATAAACGCACCTGACAAGGCATGAATATACATTTTGCAAATTGGAAATTAGTCAAATTGTGGCTAAATGACCATGTAAAAAAGTCCACCAACCTGCATTTTGACTGGTATTGACGGTCAAGCGTCATTTCATCATGATGCGCACATTGATGCTATCTTTAGCACATAATATAGATATCTCTTAACTTTAAAATGTAACTATTGGTGGTAATAGGCTGCTTGCAAAAAAAGACGTACAGAAGGAATATAACCTCTTGCCTAAATACTCTGGCGGTTAAGGTTTATAATGTGTTCCTCTCACTATTCAGGTGTTTTTTTATGCGCCTGACAGTATTTGAATTCTATGCTGTCCTTGAGTGAGTTTGTTTTTAATGTCACACATCATAATGTTGCTTTAGGGGCAAACCCAGGTCCACAAGCCATAACCTCATGCTTTCTTTGCCTGACAGCACAAGCTAAGAATCAAAATAAGTCTTTTCTGTCTCTCTCTGTTCCTGTATACTCTTCCATTCTGAAATCAATCTCTAGCTCTGTAAATAGGGACATGATGATTCCTCATCATTTATTAAGGTGCCACCTGTTCCTTACTGTCAACTCTGTCTTCAATTTTTCTACGCAAACCTACAAGTCTCCCCGCACACGTCTGAAGTAGTCAGATGTCGCAGGCTGCACCAGCCGTCCCCTCTCAATAAAAAATGAGCTGTCTCTCATGAGAGAGTTTCAGAGGATAGTGTCTTCCTCTGCGCTCAAGTCAGACACAGGGGTCCCTTCAAACATTGTTCCAATATATTTCCACAGAGCAAATTTGTTGAGACATACTGTAGTAGATGGAAGATAGGCCGAGGTAACTCAACATCACACATTTAGATAAAGCAGAAGGAGACAGGCTGTAGGGGAGATGGTGTCATAGGTGGTAACCTTTGCAAAACTGATGTCTTATTCTCTTTTATTCTCTTCAAACCATTTTTACTGATATCTCACAGGGCCTCTGGCAGTTCTGGCCAATACTGGACATCACTGAAGACTGCTCTCTACTGTTTACTGTCAGTTCTGCCCAAAACCTTTCGGTCTCAACCTCTTGACATCTTCTTTTGGCATACCTACAGCTAGTTTAGTAATAGTGTTAGTTTCTGTTACACAATAAAGTGCTTTAAGTGCATCCGGCTTATTCCATCATAAATTCATTTTTAACTGATTCTAAAATACATTGTGTTGTGTTGTTAAAACATATCAACGTGTTTTCTTGGCAGTATTCAAGATCTTTAAACATTGCACCTGTACTCCTCATTTTAACCAGTTTCTCCTATTTTATTTTTTTGCAAATAAGTGCAACGTTCTATCATAAAACTCTAGATGCGTCCGCCTGATAGGTCTAACTCAATCTTACATAATGACATCATTACCACATGGCGCAGCGGATTGATTCCTTCTGTATCATGCTGCTCAACATTGAAGTCTTTGGGTAGCAGTTGCAGCATGCTTCAGAAACCCTCCTCCTTCCCCAGCGCCACCTGCATAGATCTGCTATAAGGTGATTCATGTATGTCATATGGGGGTTATTCATATATGTTAAATGTGTATTTCTTTGAGGTATTTGCAGTATAGCATGCCTCTGTGCTTGCTCTGCAGCAGTAGCATAACAGATCTGTTCCACCAAGACCAAACACATTCATATTGTCAAGTATCCCATGCTAAACCCTCCAAGAGTTGTCATGACAGAAAATCTATTTTTTACTCACATTTTTGGGGGAAATGTTGTCACTAGCTTATATAATGAAAGAAAATGTGACATTTTACACGTACTAGTGCATATGATTGGGATTAAACTCTATGGGTTGTGCTTGCCCACTATAAATTCCAGGCTGTTTTTAGTCCCAATCCATCCCTGCCTACAACTCTCCGTTCGCTGTCCACCCCTTATATTTTCCCAGCTGTTTTAAGAGATTGATTACTGTGACAGAGGTAGTGATTACTACGCAGGCGGGCTCTGTGGGCCTCCAGAGTGAATATTTACCTGGGAGAAATTCAATCAGGCTAGCTAATGCCATTCACCCACTACTTTAATCTGCTCCGGGATTCAATTAAAGATCAGCTCCACCTACCTGTGGGCGACACTTTGGTCGTTGAGGTGAGAGGGAGACAGAAATGCATAATGGCTTCTTATGTAGCGTGCACTATTGGAGAAAGACTATAGTGTATTTGAGTGTGCTTGCGTGCGTGATTGTTTGTATGTTTGAATACCTTCTACCTACCGGCTTATAGTCTTCACTAATTGCAATAATTTGTAAAAAGCTTGCAGGTCCTTAATGGATTTTTGTGTTCTTCCATCTGACTGAGCCATTATTTGTAGCCATGACTGAGTTAATTTATTGTAGTAATGTTGATGACTAAAGTTTTGACACTTTGATATAAAGATTTTGATATTAAATTGTTTTAAAGGAGCAATGTGGAGATTTTAGTGGCATCTAGCGGTGAGGTTGTGAATTCCAACCAATGGCTTACTCCAACGCTCACCCCTTCCTTTCGAAAGACTATGGCAGCTGACACAGGACAAAGATGTCGTCATGTTTTTGCTTATTTGCCGAAGGGGATACCATATTTACGAAATGCGCTCTAGAGCAGTTTGTCCGTTTAGGGCTACTATAGAAACAACATGAGGAATTTCATAAGGGGATTCGTGGTGTATCTAAATAGAATTAGCTCATTCTAAGGTAATGCTAACATAATGCTTCATTATGTAAGATCTTTATACACCTCTGAAGACAGTTTTGTATACTATATTGCATTTCAGTCAATAGATCCTGTATTACAAACAGCACCTTTAAAACTTTTTTTTGTTTTGACCAGGTCCAAAGCTTTCCTAGGCTTTCTGTATGTTTAAAATGAACCCCAACAAGTTACCCAAATACAGTAACATACAGTACAGTATCACTCCGCAGTAAAAAAAAATCTGTTTTTTTATTTTCATTCCTTTCATACTTTTTTGTCATATTTAAGTGAACAGATCTTTATGAGGCAATAAAGTGAACCATGTTGAAAAGCTTAAAGTAATGAGCCAAGCTGCAATACATTTGTATTAAAAGCCTCATTGCTTTAGAATTCCTCATTTCACCATGACCAACTAATTGTTCTTCATTTCTCAGGTCCATCTCTGGTAGGTGTGGTGAGAAAAGACTGGGCATCTCAAACCAGTATCGCCCTCTCCTGGCAGGAAACTGAACAGCCACATTCAGCCATCCTGGACTATGAGATCAAATATTACGAAAAGGTCACCACCACCCTCGCTTATCCTTCTTATCTCAGTTAACAGTGAACAGAATGTTAAAAAAACGTATTTTTCTTTCAATCTCTGTTTAGGAGCAGGAGCAGTTAAGTTACTCATCTACACGTACCAAGTCTCCAAGCGTGATAGTCACGGGACTAAAGCCCTCCACGGTTTACGTCTTCCATGTCCGTGCCCGTACCCTCGCCGGCTACAGCAGTTACAGCCCCAAGTTTGAATTCACCACAGGAGATGAGAGTAAGAGTCTGACCAAAAAAACGTATCATATCGGATCTTCTGTGTGCGTTGAGTTTTAAACAAACGGGACAGTGGGAACATTTTCTGTTCATTGATAACTGCTGTTGTGTTATCTTTGTGCACAGTACGTATGAAAAATGCTTTTCCCCACCCACCTTTCTCCTCTCCTGGCATGTGTGTATTTATCCGTAGCTCCTCACATATAGAGTCCTCACTTGAATGGCAGTCTCATGTGTGATATGGCTCCTATCACCAACCAATCACAAGCACATGAACTTGTGGCAAAAGTAACTGCTTTCTACCTCCCTCCCTCTCTCTCTCTCTCTCTCTCTCTCTCTCTCACTGTGTCAGACTCTGAGGAAGCAGCAGATCAAGGACAGGTGTTGGTGATTGTAACAGCCACAGTGGGGGGCTTCTCTCTCCTTGTCATTCTCACCCTCTTCCTTCTCATCACTGGCAGGTAATGAGAGAGCAAATAAAGAGGGCAAGTACATACGCTCCAGGATATGACAGATGTGTTCTTTATGGATTTGCTCTATTCTCTATCTATCTATCTGTTTGTCTGTATCTGTCTGTCTGTCTCGCGTTCTCTCATTTTCCTTTAATTTAGTTCCCTGCTTATCCAGCCATCTCCTAATAGGCCCGTTGGCCACGGAGCACCTTCCTATTTTCCAATTGGCTGAGCCATGTCGCTGCCTAATTAGTCGGAATGCTGCAGCCTCCCAGCAGTGTCTGCTGCCATGAAATGGCCTGCTGTGAGACTGACAGCAAGCTTAAACATGCCACACAGTCTTGTGATTCGCAGTATCAGCATGTGCAGCACACTGTGTGAAACCTCAGTCAGCCCCTGTGCCTTCACAGAGTCGTAGCCGCAGGGGCTGATGGGACCTTGTTTGGGCTGCTTGTGCAGATTTGCACCGAGGCTGTTGAAAGCAGCTCTCGAATAAATCAAGAGCTCTTGATGAAGGGCAGAATTAGTGTCCGTGTTTGTCAAACAAAAAGTGAATTTACAAATGAACGCTTTTGAGCTGTTCTCCCTGGATGAACTGGATGATCTTTTTACTGAACTTTTTTACCTCTGAGGAGCCTTTCGGGCATATGTTAAGTTCGTTTTTTCTGTGTACTGGTTGTAAGAGCAGTTTATTCAGCACCATGGAGAGGGACACTGGGTTCAGATCCTTGGACTGGGTTGAAGTGAAAATACGTCACGGTTTACCATGAATTTTATCATCAATCTTCAGTTAAATTAAACAGCAAAAAGATACACAAACAGTTTAACTTTATTATGATTTTAGGGGTCATGGCATGGTTTTTCGCCCCCAAAAAACATGCAAAATGATTTTTTATGATTTATTTCCAGCACTAAAAAAATCGAATTTGTGCGTTTCCCCTATAAGACCCTTTGGTTATCAGTAGAAGAACTGATACTACAGACATCTCATTCCGACAGTAAAGTATAATGGAGGGCCATCATGGTTTGGGGCTGCTTTGCTGCCGCAGAGCTCGGGCAGCTTGCTATTGTGGACACAAAAAATGAATTCCCAGGTTTATCATGAAATTTTGCAGGAAAATGTAAGACCATCTGTCTGCAAATTGAAGTCGGGTGATGCAACAGGACAAGGATACAGTTTACAAGAAACAACAGAATGTGTTCCACAGAAGAGCTGGACCAGACAGTCCTGACCTCAGCCAGACTGAGATGCTTTGGCATGACCTTTAGAGAGCAATTTACACTAGAACACACAAAATTATTGCTGAACTTTGTTTGAAATATAAATGGTGGAACATTTCTCCTGAATGCTGTGTGAGCTGTAATATAGGAAGCATTTGGTAAGCCGTTGCTGCCAGTTGGGGTTGAATCTGTTAGTAAATTCAAAGGTTTACATACTTTTGCTCATCCATGCTGTGATTGTTTACATAGACCAGTTTGTGCAGAAGTCTATGGAGAAATCCAAGAGTTCAAACACTTTTTTCTGCAGTTGTACATATTATGTTAACATTATCACTAATGAATGTCTTTTTTGTTGAACAGGTGCCAGTGGTACATAAAATCTAAAATAAAATCAGAAGACAAAAAAAGAACACAATATCAAAATGGACATGGTATGGAAGCTATTTACACGCATATACACATAATATATATTCATATTTGTTATTGTTGACTCACCTGTAGTTCACACAAAAAACTAAACATTTTGTAATAAATAATATTTTATTCAACCTCATGCCACTCCAAACCTTTCTTTATTGCATAATTTTGTCACACAAAGGAAGTCAATAGGGATTACATTTTGAAATAGCAGAACACAATAGCATGACCACATTTATAAAAAAAATGTTTGGGGGGTAAACAATTAATTTTACAAAACTAATTATTGTTTTATTATAGTGCCATTTCCAGGATTAAAGACTTACATTGACCCGGACACTTATGAGGACCCCTCACAGGCCGTCCATGAGTTTGCCAAAGAAATTGATCCATCTCGCATACGGATCGAAAGGGTCATCGGAGCAGGTCAGAACTTCTTTCATATCTCACTTCCGCCTGTATCTCAATAGCCCATAAGGCTTTCTAGCATTGTCTGCTGCAAAATGCAAAATGTAAATGTTTCATGAGCTAGTAGTTGAAAGACGAAGTTCATTATAAATGAAAAAACAGGCTCAGATTTCCTGATTTATCTTTCTCTTCCCTTTAGTCTGTAGTTCTTGGTTTTGATTTCTTTTTTGTGCCTAATTAAAATACGCTTCAGATCATTTTCACATTTAAACTCTTAAATGTCATGCTGAAAAATCACTTTGTAATCCGTAGAAGACAAAAAGATCAAAATTCAATCTTCAGTGAGATAAGTAGGAAATAATTCAGTGAGGAATATTGTCTTGTGCAGAACGCTTGTAATGTATCTTGTTAACTTCGTGTTTAAAATAGTTTGACTGCCACCTAGTGTTTACTGCATAAATTGCTCTAAAGACTGACTGGTTATGTAAACCTTTATGCATTCTGAAGGTGAGTTTGGGGAGGTGTGCAGTGGACGTCTCCGTGTACCAGGGAAAAAGGAAATTCCTGTGGCTATTAAGACTTTGAAGGGAGGATACACAGAGCGTCAGAGACGGGACTTCCTGCGAGAGGCGAGCATCATGGGACAGTTCGATAACCCCAACATCATCAGGCTGGAGGGTGTAGTCACTAAGAGTAAGAAATGTTCTTTGTGGTCAAAATAATATTTGTCATCCATGCTGAATTGTTATTGTATAGACGGTTTCATAAGACGCACGTGCCTGGCCCGAATTAAATTTTGGTCTGTGTTTGTTGATCGGTGTCTAATAATATAACTATTTAATAATGTTTGGTATATTTTGGTATACCTTAAAATATATTTTATTTAATTTATATTAATATTTGATTGTATATTAATTTTATTAAATAAACAATGTGTTGAATGTGTAGTGTAACTTTGCATTTAAGTTTAGCAAAGTAAAGGTTCTTCTACTGGTAACCCAAAATAATACTGACTATAAATACTTTGCACTTGCTAGCTAATGTCATTTACTTGTTATTTATTTTGCTTATTATTAGAAATAATCTGTAGAGACTGTTCTTTGTGGATGTGTAACAGAAGTTCAGTTTGTGCCACAAAAGTTCAGTAACATTTTGTTTATGTTGTTGCTTTGAAACCGTCTATTAAAATGTAATAGTGATGTGTAATTATATAATGTGACTCCAGACACTACAAATGACAAATTGTGGATATTAATATCATACCAGGCAATAAAAGTTCATTAATACTGAATATGAAAAGTGTAACAATCTAAAAAGTTAGTACATTTATTTTAAATATTGATCAGGTAGAATACAATTTGTTTAAAATTGATTCCCATATGAGTTGGAAAGACATCAACAAAAAGCTGTCTTCTTTTTTTTTAAAGAAAAAATGATTCTGATAGGTTTGGCCTGAAAAGCAAATAATTGCCGATTTCATGCTATACACAACAAACTGTGCGTAGCCTCCATTTTAATTCTGTGAAAAAAACCTCATTGCCTGTTTCTACTTGTATCACATTTGTTTTATCTGTTCTACTATTCACTCATTTGCATTAGTGATTAAGGATTCATTCAGGCTTTTTGCAGTAGTTAAAAAATCTTCTAGGCAGCAGAGAGTAACAGATGTTAGCGTATCAGCATTATGTATGGCCTCATGGAAACTGAGCAATGAGCAAAAGTGAAGTGCTTTATTATGATTAAAATACCTGCTGTAAATTCTGTTTGACTTTTGGTGTATTGGCCTTTTCAAACGAGTACACAGACGCACAGACGCTAAAGTGATATGAGTAATGTTACAATCCCTGTCCCTGTTCTCACTGCATCTTTTTCTATTGTCCTGTTTTTCTCTTTGTAGGTCGGCCTGTCATGATAGTGGTGGAATACATGGAGAATGGATCCTTAGACTCTTTTCTGAGGGTATACTAACTCATTCAACATTAGTGTGGCACTCACACCTGATATTTCTTGTAAAAACATTAGCAGAAAATACAGTATTTTTTGTATATAACCAACAAATTAATTCCTGACATGAAATATGTTTAATAAGTTGACATTCCTTTAGTGTAACATGCAATATTCCTTGCATTAAACTGCATTTTTAAACACCCACATTTGTGCATAGCTTTATATGATCTATAGATTCATGGAACACGTGTATAGGTATTTGTATATTTAAAATGTTGTGTCACATTAAAGGACCATTTTAAATGAATCGAAAATGTCACAGTATAACTCGTACATTTTACACATTTATATACATTTTAAACTAAAAACCATCCAAATACAAACTAGTGCACGTTTTATGGGAATTGCTGACAAGTCTGATTTAGAACGGAACATTTTTATTAGTCATTAATGCGACCCTCCATCTCTCTCCCCCTCCACTCTTCTTTTGTAGAAGCATGACGGACACTTTACTGTGATCCAGCTTGTTGGTATGCTGCGTGGCATTGCCTCAGGTATGATGTACCTGTCTGACATCGGCTATGTCCATCGGGACCTGGCAGCCCGGAATATTCTGGTGGATGACAACCTAGTGTGTAAGGTGTCGGACTTCGGGCTGTCTAGGGTGCTGGAGGACGACCCGGAGGCAGCTTACACCACCACAGTAAGTCGCATACGCCCACTTCAGTACTGGTTCATTTAAATTCAGGGCTGTTCAGAGTTAATAACAATCTGTGCTCCTTAGACAGCCAAAGCGGATCCGGAATCCCTGGAGCTTAGCACACTCTCCACTTATTGTGCGTTATTGAATGAGTTGACTTCAGCTAAAGAGTATGACATGAGATTAAGAGCTTACTCTGTCAACTGATTGTGTGCTAGATGTATAATACAATTCTAAATACAGTATATAGACATCTGCAAAACATCAATAACTCTTGAGTAGTTTTAATGTAATTTAATAAGATAATACAATAGAATACAATTAATAGAAATTAGATGAAAAATAAATTGTTATATTATAACCAAACACAGACCGGAAGTTAACCTCGGGCCAGTGCGTGTGTCTGATGAAACCATCTACACTATAAAACATGAATTTCTTTGCTAATTATAACAAGGGGTAAAAAAATTCTAATAATTTCAAAATACTCTGTACTATGTGAAAAAAGGTTTATTTATATTAATGAAATTATATTAACTATATAATTATATGGTTATACATTTTATTAACTATATCATGTAATTTAAACATATAATAATGTTTTATAAGCAATGACATAAAAGTATGAAACTTATATTTAATTGTGAAATTAAACAGAATAAAAAATACATTTTAAACTGCAATTTATTTATGAAAGTAATTATACTTATACTTATACTAATAATAATTAGTTTAAAAAGAAGTCCCCCAAAAATCTTTAAAAATATATGTTTTTATGTTTATTTCTTAAGCCCACAAAGCTAAAAGTTCCTATAGTTAACAAAACACTTAAACACATATCAAATATTTATCATAATAAGCTACATCATCCCTCATTTCAATCCAATTTTGATTTCTTAGGTAATTCAATGTAATTGGCTGCTTATTATTATTATGATATCATTTTAAACCATTTTTATACTTTAGGGTGGAAAAATTCCGATCCGCTGGACAGCGCCGGAGGCAATTGCATACAGGAAGTTTTCCTCAGCCAGTGATGCATGGAGTTATGGCATTGTCATGTGGGAAGTGATGTCATTCGGGGAGCGACCCTACTGGGAGATGTCCAATCAGGATGTGAGTAACTTATGTAACTTATGACATATAGGCTAAAAGAAAGAAACAAAATAATCCTATATAAAATTCTATTTTTAATGCTGTATTTGGCTGATATAATTTATACACCCTGACTGTTAATGGTATCTTTAAAATAGTTTTTTATTGTTGTCGTTGTTTACTTTCATCCAGACAGTACATTTGTATGCCAGTAAGGTTCTGTGTCCCCTCTCCCTCACAGGTAATCCTGTCTATAGAGGAGGGCTATAGGCTGCCAGCACCCATGGGCTGCCCTGTGGCGTTGCACCAGCTCATGCTACTCTGTTGGCAGAAGGACCGCAATCGGCGACCGCGTTTCAATGACGTGGTCAACTTTCTTGATAAGCTGATTCGCAATCCCAGCAGCCTGCTCACACTGGTGGAGGATGTACATAGGTAAAACTTTATTGTAACGTTGTTTCTTACTTCTGGAGTCAGTAAGGGTGCATCTCATCAGCTTCCTTCATCGTAAATCAGTATGTCATGTATGTAGGTAAAAACTGTTTTAGACAACAATGCTTTTAGTGCACTGGATAATTTTGACATTGGGATGCACTATGAGTGTCAGTATTAAAAGCTGAGTTTAAACAGCAAAACCATCATCATGTAACAAGCTTTCAAAGATAAATTGTTGGGATTTATCGGCTCCTTTATAAACTTGTTCATGAGGCAGATATGTTGCCTATTTCCCTGTGGAAATGAATGAAATTAAATGAAATGTGAACCTCAGAAGTTGTCTCAGTTCCAAGTGATTGTACATTTGTTTTATTCACATACACCATGTGCTTCATGTTTAAACAGCTTTCCAGAATCCCCTGAGGATATGCCAGACTACCCTCTCTTTATATCCATCGGCGATTGGTTGGATTCCATCAAAATGAGCCAATACAAGAATAACTTCATAGCAGCAGGGTACACGACCATTGATTCCATCTCCAGCATGAGTATTGAGTGAGTGGAGTCAAAACTACTGAATAAAGTTCTGTTGTGTTGTTTAGAATAGTTTCATGTGTGCTGTGAGTATCACATGTGAGTATGACTGATGTTCAGAGTTTATTCATTCAAAGGACATTTAACAAAAAGTATAGTCAGCACATCTCCAGTATATAACCCATCTATTGTATCACAAAGTAGACACCGATTGTTATTTATTACAAAAACGTTGTTTATCTTTGGGATAAATGCAACCACAGCAAAAACAAATTACAGAATAATACTATTGAAAAAAAATGAAACACAACTAACAGGAATACATTGCTATACTGTATACTATACTGTCCTCTACTGTATATTCAGGGAATATTTGCTTTATACTAAGGGTCTTCCTCACACTTTTTCACATTCATTTCAGCTCATATATGCATTAACAATATAATATGGAATCAATGATGGTGGACAGTGAACTACAGTATGCTTCCCTATGTAGCTGTTCGGGTATACATTAGGATTGGAAGTGCTATTTCCTCAAATACTGAATTGGGCTGTTCCTAATAAACATGCCTGGAATATAGCAGACAAATGACCTAAAAGTAGGTTTATGTTTAGTGTACATTAAGAAATATTGTATTATGGTAAAGGTTACATTTATTAAAATAAAGATACTATTTTCATGTTTTGTTGAAGACGTGAGTCAGATTGTTTAATTTTTAGAATTGTCCGTGACTCTAGAATTATACCTAATAGCCAATTTAGTTAATGTTGTAAATAGAGTTTTACTTATAATATTTAAATCTTTGTTGATTTTTCTTTCAGTAAAGTACATAATCTTATCCCAGTTTAACCCAGTAATCGTTCTTCTCCTAACAGTGATGTAAGAAGAATCGGGGTTTCTCTGATTGGCCACCAGAGGAGGATAGTGAGCAGCATACAGGCACTTCGACTGCAGTTCCTTCACATTCAGCAGAGTGGCTTCCATGTATGAAAACACATAAACACATACACACACACACACACACACACACACACACACACACACACACACAACAGCATACTCCAGCAACTCCCTTAAAACACACAGACACAAAGCCCTTGTGCTGTGGACTATCTGCTTTTTGGCCTGATCGTAAGATATGCTCAGCAGCCTCAATTTCTGTCAGAAGACTTCCAATTGAAACACACATATAAGAACACAATCCCAAAGACCCTGAAGAAAGATACTAAATGTCCTGAATATGTTTGTCTTCTTGATGAACTGTGTGTGTAACAGGAAAATTGGACCATTTACCTGGAGGAACCACAGTAAACAATGAAACAATGGCACCATTCTAATGTTATGAAGATGTCATCTGTCAATCATCCTGCAAGTTCTGTGATTGACTGGACTCCAATTCTGAGAACTTTTAATAGTATATTTGCTATTTTAATGTATTGAATTGATTGTGTCTTAAGAGGTTTTTCTCTTTTATTCATCAAGCTTCTTCCAGAGTCTCTAAGATGAGAGACTACGGATCTGTTGAATGTCTTCAGCTTTAAATGGCTATTATACATTGTTTATCACATCTGATATTTATCCTGATATTTATATGTGTGTGAGTTTGTTTCATTTGGGTTGCACTTTGTTTCGTTTTTTTTCTAAGCAATATGTGCAGTCTTTAGAAAACCAAGAAAAGAGCCAAGGTAGGTAGTGAAGAGCGTTATATAGCTCTTGTTTTAAAAATACCACACGAAACCATTGACTTCCTCAGGCTGTCAGCTAGGTGGATCAAGTCTGACCTTTCAGAAGACTGTAAGCCATTTTCTTATCCCTGTGCACCACGGTCAAACTGAACAATTGTATAAAAATCCACTCAGACCGAGATTTGAGATCTGCACACATTTGTTCAGTCTACTGCGGTGTACAGCATCTTAGACACCTCTGATATTTAAATCAGTTTGCCTTGTGACTAAGAAACTTTTGTCATATAGCGGAGAATCGTTTAAGTAACAGATTGCAGTCAAATGTAGGCTACTCATATTAGATAAACACTATAATAGGTCGACATACACAACTTTCTGTAGCGGGTCAACATTAGCAGTCTTCTTGGCTTCCACACAGACGTACAAACGCACAATACTGTACCACATGTTATTAAGCTGAGAATCTGCCCCCACCCTATTGATCTTTGTATCTGAACACATGTTTAGGACATGTCAACCCTTATCAACCCTCCAGTTGCAATGGCAAATGTTAAAAGGAAAAGAGAACAGAGTGCTTCAAGCAGGACAAGGGAAAACTCTGGGTAATCAGGTCATAATGTATTGTTCATAGTAAACTAATTGTACATTATTTTTTATAATTTATAAAGAGTAAAGAGAGATTAAAGGTGATATAGGTTGAATGTTTGTAAAAATAAAAGTTAACAGATACATTTTGTGTTTTTAATGTTTCTTTCACATTACAGAATTATTATAACAAAGTGGGACAGCTTTTGTTTAACATGTAGAGTAACTCAGTTCCAAATCCTGGCCTCAGATGATATAAAGCATACTATATATCATATTATAATAGATGATGTGTGTCTCCTACAGCAGGGGTTCTCAACCTTTTTGACTCCAAGGCAAATTAATACTAACTCGAATTTTTTTTATTCATAAAAATGGTCAAAACATTTTATGTATTTCAATGCTCATTTCGTCTTATTTTAAAACCGCAAGACATTCTTGTTGTCCACGGACCCCCGGTTGAGAACCAGTGCCCCACAGTATGGGACCTTTTGGTTACTTCCCATAAATGAAAGTTTGTGTATAAGAATCTAACTAAATTATGTTTATTTGAAAATGTAAAAAAGCAGAAAGGTTTGTGTGAGGGTTAGGAAATAGAATAAATCATGGAAAGCCAAACATATGGGTGTTAAACATGTAAACAAGAAAAAAATATGAAACACAAAATTGTTAATGTAATAGCAATAAATAGGTAGTGAACAAATGTGGACAGCACCCTGGACAACAAAAGATTTTTACATCATCTGAAAGCTGAAATTCTAAGCTTAAATAGATGCCAAACTTAAATGGTAATTCCCAAAGAGCGGCAGCAGCGAGTGAAGTTTGTATCCGTGTTTCCGGGCGATTTTTGTTAGCAATTTTGCTGCATCCACTTACAAATATAAAGTTTTGATATATTTACGGTAGGAAATTTACAAAATATCTTTATGGAACATGATCCTAATGATTTTTGGCATAAAAGAAAAATCAATCATTTTGACCCAATGTGTTTTTGGTTATTACAAATGTTCTCTTGCTACTTAAGACTGGTTTTGGGATCCAGGGTCACAAATATGTACACTCTTAAAAATAAAGATGCTTCACGATGCCTAGATATAAGAGATGGTACTTTAAAGAACCTTTGACTGGATGGTTTCTTGTGGAACTAAAAATAGTTCTTCTATGGCATTACTATGAAGAACCTTTTAAGCACCTTTGTTTTTAAGAGTGTAAAAACATTCTTCTGTCAACAAGTATTCATTTAATGTATATACCACATGTGACAAGTGTGTTGTGAAACCTTACTGTTACTGTTTGGTAAAATATATATTTTAAATACCCTTGCCTTGGGAAAATGGTTCAATTTGTGGTTCAAATATAGGTAACATTCAGTTAGCAGAACCTTTTATCCAGAGTAATATACAAATGAGGGACAATTACAAAATGTTCACAATAACTACAGTATATGTTTACAAATAGGAAAAGTTACATTGATTGTGTAACTGACCCTTTACGCTAACATTTTTTTTTACATATTTACTTCTTTACTCAGAATTAATAGCAAAAATGGGATGTTCGATACTTTGACTTCAATATAAAACGGTAGGCCTATGTGGAATCTGGTCACAGATTCTATTTAATAGACCAAGCTATAACTGTAGCATAAATGCTTGAAACAACGTAAGAAGTGTAATTACAATGTAAATTGTAGCAATTTAAAAAAACAGGATACATATTTTGTGGATTTGCACTCCAAATGCACTTTCCTTAAAAACCTCAAACTGAATGCGCTTTATTAAAGCTGCAGTTCAAATGTTGTTCACGTGGGGTCGCTTTAGAGATAAAATGTGTGAGACAAAAAGCGTCATCCGTCTCCTAGCAGCGGTGGGCGACACTTTGGATTTCTAAAGCGCCAGGTAAGTGTATACACGTCTCCCGTCTGCTATGAGCATAACACCATTCACGGGATCACACGAATGGTCCTACAATCTCTCTTTACCCGTACACAGACGATACAGATCTTGAGCCAAGCCGGAGCAACAGGGGAAAAGGGTCTTGTTTTGTAACAGTCTGATTAAAAAGGTTAGCTAACTTGCTAACTATACTGTTTTAACCTTTCAGAGAACATGTTTACGGCGTACCGTCTTCCATTTTGTTGTTAAATGGGTTGGATAAAACAAACGCCAGAGATAAATGTTTGGATTAACGTTAGTTTAGCATGTTCGTATTTGTTCAGCGCTAGCCCGTGTGCTAATGAGCTCAACGGATTAAAGCGTGTTCTCGTAGATTAGCCTATGCTTTTTGTTTGGTGATGTGTTACCATGACAGTTTCTCTACTGTCATTGTCGCTGTTGTGTATAAAGCTATATTATATCCTCAGTTCGATAGACAACAAGTGATGGTTTACATGATTTAAAACCAAAATAAGTGTCGTACGAATTCCTTGGTATTTATTTTATAACGGTTAAAGTACTAGCGTATATGCGCATAGGAAACTTTGATCATATACTAATATGCCATTAGCTCGTTGCTGCTTGTCTGTCTGCTCAGGTCAAGTTAATTCAGTTAAATCAGATTATTAAAAAAGCTGTGGATAAACAACTCAGGTTTTCTTGTTGCAAACCTGTTGCATGGTGAATGAAATAAGAGACTGCCTTCATTCGTATTAGTTACTTCATAAGTGTTCTAATGGAGCTTGTGTTTAATGTAATCTTTCTCCAGAAACTCTTCAACCTACAAAGCAAATGGGGCTTTTGGACAAGCTCACGGGTTGGCTGGGTCTTAAAAAGAAGGAAGTAAATGTATTGTGTTTGGGTCTGGACAACAGTGGGAAGACTACCATCATCAACCAGTTAAAGCCATCCAATGTATGTCACCCTCCTGTGCACCTTATATGAAATAACTCTGTTGTTTTGTGTTGGGCTCACTGTTTCAGTACTGGTTTGTCTTTTTGCAGGCTAAGGCTCAAGACATCGTTCCAACCATTGGTTTCAGCATAGAAAAGTTTAAGAGCTCTAGGTGGACATTTGTCACATACATTTTAATTGTATTAAGTGTATGGATGGCTAGAATTTATTAAGACATTTAATAACACAATCACTTATCTCTCTCTGAAGTCTTTCTTTCACAGTTTTTGACATGTCGGGGCAAGGCAGGTACAGAAATCTCTGGGAACACTATTACAAGTGAGATTCTTCAGTTTATTTTTGCAAAACGGCACTGTCATATGGTTGCATTGAGCTAGATGCCACCACACACCTTCTTTATGGTTTTCATGAGGGCTATGTTGTTTTTTATAGGGAGGGTCAGGCCATCATATTTGTGATTGACAGTGGAGATACACTAAGAATGGTGGTGGCCAAAGACGAGTTGGATACACTTTTGAATCATCCTGGTATTTCTTTCTTTCTCTTTCACCAAACATTTTCTTGAAAATCATAAGCAGATGCCTCAATGAATGAATCATTATATTAAAAAGTAAAACTTTTCTTTTTCTCTGTGTTCAGACATTAAACATAGAAGGATACCCATACTTTTCTTCGCCAACAAGATGGACCTTAGAGACGCGTTATCTTCTGTAAAAGTTTCCCAACTCTTGTGTCTAGAAAACATTAAAGACAAACCCTGGCATATCTGGTAAGAAAACAGACACTGGGTGCACATAGCTTTCAGAAACGGCAGTGTGACGTGATGTTTAACTTATTTTCAAATGACATTTTTGTGCATTTGTGTAAGCTCATTATATTGGAATATTGAATTAAGATTCAATTAGTGAACTATAACGAATCTAAAAGAATTCACACTTTTGGTGTGTTCACATCTTTTATATTACTTGCAGGATTACTTGTTTTTCGCATTACTTGCACTAATAAAAACAATGGGGAGTCTTTATGCATCTGTATGTGTCAAAAAGTTTTTCAGCTTGCGTGGAAGATACGATTGAGGCGAATTTCGCATGCTCGTAGCAATCATGTTGCCCATTTCGCGTCACTGTTTGCATTGACTTTGTATGTAATTTTTTCCCTAAAATAATCAAATCCGCTTTTGGTGTGAACACCAAAAAGTAGCAAATCTTTCTTTTATTCATATTGCAGCCATTCACACGTTTGCCCCAAAATGTCACTAAATTGTCAAATGGAAAACAAACTGGGTAATTTCAGTGTTTTGCAAATTTGGTCCAATTTCTTACAGTACATACAGTACATGGTCAATAAGTTACAGACTTACAAATAAGCTGTGGAGCTATTGCATTAGCTTGTTTGGAACTTTGTCATAACCCTAAACATATTTTCCATCCTTGTATGTGCTAAAACCATTAAATGTATGACTTTGTTTCCATATCTAAACATACTGGAAAAGTCTAAAAAATGTCTCTGTGTGATTATCTTTCAGTGCCAGTGATGCAGTGAAAGGAGAAGGCCTTCAGGAGGGTGTTGAATGGCTACAGGGTAAATACACATTTCATCATTTTATGTCCTTGATTTCTTTTGAATTGTGTTAGAAGTATGTTCAAGTGACACTTGAAGGGGATTTCAAGTATAGAATTGTCAAATTTAAATGCAATGTCTTCTCTTGTGTTCCATTTCATTCATAGAACAAATTTCACAGTAAGTATTGAGTTAACAGATGTCAACTGTACAGTTATGTGAAACTGTTAGAACACACTTTTGGACTTGTTTTTTATTTATTTTGGGCTTTTGAGTTGAATACTAAGGAAAATACTATTTGAACATTTATTTCTCAGCTATGGCTAGGATACAACCCAAAGTCCCAAATTGATGCAGAGTTGCTTTAGACCTATTTTCTTTCTTGTTGTCTGTGGTGCCTTTGAAATACTGTAACAATCAGTTACGTAGTCCTCTACCTGGTCATTTTCTATTATTTCCTAGTAACAATTTAAGCCGTATAATCTCAAACCTCCTCTTAGCCAAACCCTATATTCATCGTGTAATTGGTTGAGTGTAATCAGTTCTATTATGTCATTGTTCTGTTTTTATAACATGTTTCCTTATCTGCTTTCTCCAATTGACAGATCAAATCAGAGCGATGAAAACGTAAAACCCTCCTGAAAAACAGAAACATCACAGCTGCAATGGAGCTAACAAGACGAAACAAGGATTAAGAAATGTTTTGGGCTGTATATATCTGTATGTTTTACACCTGCATATAGTGCTGATCATTTGTGAACACTTGTTAAAATATTCAACTTTTGGGTCTTTTAGCACCTTCCTTAAGTTTTGCTTTCGTAAAATTACACTATTTTATGATCGATTTAAATTTTATAAACCATTGTTTTAAAAACACTTTTTTTCTGTCAGAGATTTTAAACTTTTCCACACATTTTGTTTGCTAATGCAAACTATACAGTAATCCTGATAAAGAAACAATTATACAACAAAAACAGATCTCCAATAACAAATACACACTGTCTCATATTTAATATTTACTGTAACTATGTTTGTTTACGTGGAACGGATAGAAAACTTTAAAAAACGCTCTGAATTGTGTAATTAGTGAAAGCTTTTTATTAGTAGTGCTATTTAGTCACTATGATATACTTTTTTCATGCATTTTATGCATGTTGCCTCTGAACCTTAAATGTTTTTTTGTTGTTGTGGAAAGTATGACACTTCTATCGAAAAACATTCCTTTTTGTTTTGGACCTGTTTATTGTGCATAAACGTTTTAAAAGCTTAATATTATGTTTGCTGTATGATTCCATTTGTGAAGACCGAGTTTGTTTTTACGTAAGTAAATAGATTTTCCCAATGTTTTACAAGTATTTAGCAAATGTGTTTTTTTCTTGATGTTTTTATGAATTGTAATAGAATGTTTAAAGAATAAAACGTTTACTAAGGACATTAGTCTGTGTTTGACTGTCATTTTTTATTGGTTAACTTAACACACAATCCCATCAAGACAAACACCAAGAAAACAAGGATCAACTGCTTTACCTAAAGTGTGTGGCACACTTACATGTTCATTTTTCTGTCATTTCTCTTTAAACAATCAGTCTGGCCTAAGCTCTGAATGTCAGTGACAGCTGCTGTAGAGAGGTTTGAACCATTGACTGTGACTGGTTGTGTAAAATCAAATGTCCTTGTTCATTAAGGCCAAAACATAAGCACAGTCATCTCTATAAGATGTTGAAGAAATAAGTATGGCAGAACTTCTTATAATCACAGGCCATCTGTTGTTGATGGACTCATATACAGCTGCACCTTCATGTCATCTCAGAGACCAAAATCTTTTGTGCTGCCAACACCAGAGGGTCCAGCTGGAGTTTCATTTGGTTTAATGACGCCTGTAAGAATGATTTATATTTTTAGTAATAGGCCTACAAATAATAGCATTTAGTTATACAACTAACAATGTAGCTTTTCTTCATTTGTTGCTTGAAAATATTCTTATTCCCCGTCAACTGAATAACTTAAACCATTCGTCTAAGAGTAAAATAACTAAAATACTGTGTTTTTATGATAATGAAGTGTGGGCACAGCAACAGACAGTGTGTGCAGATGTCTTAAAAGTGACAGCAGATATAAAACACAGTGGAGTCTGCCTGGTCCGTCTCTGAGGCTTCTCGTGTCTCGTTAAGCCATGCGTAACAGACGTGACGTTGAATGCGTGGCCCTGTTGCCTGTAGTTAATGTTGCTTACCACTTGTTATATCTCGTTGTAAATATGGGGTGAAGATTTTTATCCTGCCCAAAAGTACATTTTCTTTTGCGTCCAAGGAGCTCCAGGATTTCGATTCGAAAACTGGTGTTATTTCCACCTCTTCCACGGGGTGGCAGAAGCATCCTATTCTGTAGTTCAGCACTTTTGGAAGCCACAACAGGTAGTAGTTAAACAGTTTAATATCATTATCTATAATGCAAGTTTCTTTATCTTTCCACAAATCATGCGATTTTGCATAATCTTGCAAATGTTGTTATTGTTCACCTATATACAGCATTTTGTTGTGTTAATAGGCTAAATCTTAATTTCACATTTAATTTTGTGTTACCATTGCTAGCAATTATGTTAAATGCTCTGTTAATTTTTCTATGACTGGATGTTCATCCTTCATGCAGTGACACACTTCAAAGAACACGAAACAGATGTGGAAGCTCATTAGCTGAGCAAAAGCTCACACCATGTCTGTCTCCATGCACCAATCCCTATGGGAATCACTTAGAGAAGTGTTTCCAGATATACTTTTTATTAAATGCTTTTAAGGAAAAGTATATTGGCTAAAATGTCTAATCACACTGAACATCAAGCAAAAGTGCATTTTTCTCCACTAAAGTTTTACAGATAACATTTTCTCTGTAAACTTACAGGTCTATTAATTTTTGACTTTTTTACATAAAATAAGTTTTTAGAATTTTTGGGAGGATCCTGATCAAGCTTTTTTTTAAACTACAAAGAACTTCAACATCTGTAAGTACGCACAGTCCCGTCTGTTTATAATTGGGACTCACTTGGCAAGCTGTCAATGTTACCAGTTAAATTAGTGTTGAGTATAGGTAGACGGAATAGGGTTTCTTTTCTATTAAATTGGCTCATTTTAAGAGTTGCGTTCTCTCTTTTAAGAATCTACACAGATTTTTATTTCCAAACTAAGTTAATAGATCTTGTTTATGTGACCACATTGTAACCGCAACTGTCAAACTTGCATGAGCGCAATTACAGTCCAAAAAATGCGGGAGTTCCGTTCCTGTTACACTTGTTCAGCTAAAATCTAAATCTGAAATCTGTATTGGCCTTATAATGATCTACAATTTTTTTGCAGAAGTCATCTCTGGTTTTCTATATAGGCTATAATTTCCAACACGTTTTTCTAAACTATTTGTCTATTTTTTCTTTAAAATAAAAATAAGCATGTGACTTTCCAGGTACATCACGTTATTGTGTGCCCTTCTAATGCACTTAAATTAAATAAGTGCTTCGGGTGGGGTCTAAGAAAAGACCCTTTTGACAGTTTTTGACAGCTGGTTTGTTTCTCAGCACCCTGGACAGCACCCGCACCTGCTGCGTCTCCGCTGCTGCTGTGCGAGACCGAAATTGATTTATCAGCGTTTGCATATAGGCTCATATGGACTGTGACTGTCATACAATTTCCCTCAAGTAAAACACCGATTGAACCGGCATATTGGACTTTTTGATTTACAGCTGTTTTCCCCCCGTCTCGCTATTTGCAGTTGACTTGATAACCTCCAATGACGTGCGGCTCATTTGCACGACCTGACATCTTTATTCATAAATAGCCCCCATTCCCATCTCTCTGACGTTCATCAAGCCTCTGACGAAACCTGCTCTTATAAGATTCACTGTAACTTTGGCTCACTCTGAAATGTGCTGTACCGCTCCTCTCCTGAGGCTCTTTGTACTGTTGGTGCCAGTTCTGCGTCCGGTTGATTTACGAAGGTAAGTCCATTTTCTTATTATTTAGAATTATGAAGTAATTGTTTACTTTGTATACGTTAGACAGTCTCAATACAAATGTTGGCTTTATATTTATTGATACTTAAAACAGCTTGAAAATTAGCCCACCAGAATACATCTCTGGTGCACATTGTTTCTCTGAGTTGAGTGTTAATACTGCATTATCTCTATTTTAAGAGACTAAAGAACTGTTTAAAATGTTGCAATGTGACATGTACCCGTTTTTGTTTTCATTGCACACATCTTTATGTGTTTTTCTTTTAACTGTAGATCTCAATGAATTTCGGATCTTTAGAGATACGACTTTAGCAGAGAGAAGATGCACATCCATGTGGAGGGGCTGGTGGCTATTGTCATCTTCTATCTGCTTATCCTTTTTGTGGGAATTTGGGCAGCATGGAAGAACAAGAATTCCGGCGTGATGGAGGGAACCGATCGCAGCGAGACCATTATGGTCGGGGGAAGGGATATTGGATTATTTGTTGGCGCATTTACCATGACCGGTGAGAACGAAAGATATGCTTTCTTGATAGCTCATGAAACAACAGGTTTTAGACAGGTGTTTTAGTTTTGTGTATATTTGAAATCAACTATCAACAAAATATAATGTCTGTATTAGTAAAAGTTTAGTCAAAACGAGGGGTTCTTGACTAAAGTAGACGTGCAAAGTGTTTAATCGTAAAGCTTATGCAGTTTTATATGCTCACATGTGCAACGATGTGCAGTTAAATATTGTAAAGGAAATGCGAGGCATTCATTTCGATTTTTTTTATAATTAATATGCCTAAACATATTACACAATTGTATTATTATTTTTCTGTTTGCTGGAGTCTTGGTTGTTGGCAAGTGTCGTTTTCTCCCAATTTATTAGCTTAGGCTTGTTTTCTGTTAATATAGTCAATGTGTTTCATGACCACCATTGTCAACATTCACACTCCATCCAAAGAACAATAATGTCAGCTATTTTTCTTTTATTCTAGCAACTTGGGTCGGAGGGGGTTATATTAATGGCACAGCAGAGTATGTGTATCTTCCCGGGTACGGCTTGGCATGGGCTCAGGCTCCCTTTGGATATGCGCTCAGTCTGGTTTTGGGTACGTATGTATAGTCTATTTAACATTAATAAATAACATTGGTAAAGTTAACATAAACAGCTATTTGCATATACTGTAACAGGTCAATTTATCTTTTTCATAAAGGTGGCCTTTTCTTTGCCAAACCCATGCGCTCCCGGGGTTATGTTACCATGCTTGACCCCTTTCAGCAACTGTACGGAAAAAGGATGGGAGGTCTGCTGTTCATCCCTGCGCTAATGGGGGAAATTTTCTGGTCAGCCGCCATCTTATCTGCCCTTGGTAAGAAAAACAATGAGATGATAGATAATTCTTGTTAGTACTGCAATAAATTGTGTATTCAAATTCATTATTTTATAAATAAAACACTTTTTGCTCTGTATCACAGGTGCCACACTGAGTGTAATCATTGACATCGACATCAATATGTCTGTGATCATTTCGGCTCTTATTGCCATTTTCTACACGCTGGTGGGAGGTCTGTACTCAGTGGCCTACACTGATGTTGTCCAGCTCTTCTGCATCTTTTTAGGATTGGTAAGATTATACAGAGACACAAATAAAGTCATTGATGCAGTGACGTCATATCCCTCTTAATTCATACCTGCATGTCCTCAGCTGCTCTGTGAACAGGGTGCCTGTCTACTCTCAAGTTTTGACAGCAACAACTAATCAGCCGCTCTTAGATACACAAAAATGAAAAAAAACAATTATTTTCCAAGATAGTTTATAAACTAATAAACTATTTTTAATTAATAAGCGAATGCATTGGTAAGGTTCTTCTCAGCGATGCCAAAGAAGAACAATTTTTGGTTCCACAAAGAACCATTCAGTCAAAGGTTCTTTCTTACCTTTTTATAACTTGAGGAATACAAATTTTAAACATTTCTAATAAAATATTTGCTAAAACGACTGGTTTGCCACACATTTATTGAATGACAGTGAGTGTAAATGTTATAGATTGTCTATAACATTGTAATAAAAGGGAATATGTTTTCTCTTGAGTGGGTGAGTGTTCCTTTTGCTCTCTCGAACCCCGCGGTGTCTGACATCGGAGTGACAGCAGTGAAGCAGCTCTATGCTAATCAGACTGGGTGGCTCGGGAAGATAGAAAGCACTGACAAATGGATGTGGGCTGACAACTTCTGTCTTCTGGTGAGTGGACAACTCCCTGTTGCATGATGGGATAGCGAGTCAGAGACAGATTTGGTAAACATAGGATTCCACAGGGCCAAACCTAATTTCTCACTTTATTGAACAATGCAATAATTCGTAGGGTGCAAAGCTAAATAAGAGAGATACTGAGTGAAAATAAGATACAATACTGCCTTCTCCTTTTGACTGACTTATGTTAGCTTTGGATGTTTACATTAGAGATAAATCTATATCTAATGCACTCTTGGTGTTATGTGTCAGTATCATTATGTCTGGTGTCTCTATTCACATTGCCGTTTCTGTTTCTAGATGTTGGGGGGGATTCCCTGGCAGGTGTATTTTCAACGGGTTCTTTCTGCCTCTTCAGCTACCTATGCTCAAGTTCTGTCTTTCCTGGCTGCTTTCGGCTGCATCATCATGGCAATTCCTTCTGTCCTCATTGGTGCTATTGGGGCATCCACAGGTAAAGTGACAGACCTTCATTAGTTTTTCTCATCCAGAACTTTAGATCAAAATTCATTTTTAAGGAGAGATGGGGGGTTAGTGTTGCCCGGTCCAAAAAGAATTGATATTAACAAGATGCTTCCGTTGTATCACTATGAATAGGGAAAAAGGCAACAGATGTCCTACCTTTCAGTAAAAGGAGCCAATGGTTAGACTAACTGTAACAATTCTCACAGGGAAGGGCTTTGTACCGAGTGTTGTGATGTACTTGCCAGCCTTTGCACAGCCACAGTAGCTCAAGCAACCTGGAAAAATGTGTTGTTTTAGTGTAATTTTAGCTAAAGATAATGCATTTATGCTACAATGTAGTGTTGGGTTTATTGGTTGGTTGAAATATGTCGTTTCATTGGAACCTCAACCCGAGATCTATTTTCCCCCATACATGTCCAGTAGATAGGACTCAGTCTCCAATGACAAAACAAACTGCCTGGTAGTGTTGCAAATATGGCCGCCTAGTGAGATGACTTTTTGCTCTTGTCTGAAACTCCTTTATAGTGCACTATATCAGATGTCCGCCATTTTGTAGCGATGTCCGAAACTACTTAATTAGCTACATTTGTTCACTCTTTTATACCCATAATGCACTCTGATTCTGAGTGTACATCCAACACTGACTGTTAATGTCACAAATGTATTATTATACACTTATGCTTGTTCTTGTTGACAGTTATTTTTAAAGAAAAAGCAGATTACACTCTTAAAAATAAAGGTGCTTTACATAGAAGAACTTTTTTTGTCTAAAAAAAAGTCATAAACCATAACATCCGAAGAATATTTCTGTCTCACAAAAGGTTATTTGTGGTGAAAAACGTTCTTCAGATTATAAAAAGGCGAGAAAGAGAGTTTTTTTAAAGAACTTTGACTTAATGACCTTTGACTTAATGACCAAAAATGGTTCTTCTATGGCATCACTGTGAAGAACCTTTTAAGCACCTTCATTTTTAAGAGTGTAAATGAATGTGATAAACAGTAGTGTTTTATTTTAAATATATTAAGTCATTTTATTAAATGTGATAAATAATCATAATAGTAAATAAATGTGACAAACAATCCCAAAAGCCACACAGGTGGAATATAAGCGAATCGTTATGTTTATGACAAATGACAAAATGACAAAACAGGCTATATAGTGTCAAAAATATACTGTCACTCATTTTCATTCACTTCATTCACACAGGTTTTGACATTTATTTGATCAACTGTTTCTGAAAATACTCCAAAAGTTATGTATGTGAATGTCTTTAAATATATTATTTGTAGAAGTTATATGAATTACTTAAGTTTATTATTTTTTAATTCTGTTTTGTAAAATTAAATATTTTATATTTAAATTAGAGCCAAGTTTAATTTTAGTTCATGTTAAAATAATACACTCAACGCGATCTTACCGTTTTCTCTGCTTCTCAGCATGACTGTAATATTTAATCTGTTAATAATCTGCCACTGCTAATACGTTAATTTACCACAAATGTGCACCTGTGATAAACATTTAAAAAAGCCTTAAACCAGATTTCCCACTTGATCATGTGAATACTGACAGCAATTTTAATTCAACCAATCATTGTGTCTTTCTCTTCATCGGGACAACCGTCTGATTCGCTATGGTGTGTTCTGGGAGGCTGTATCAGCCCCGGGTGGAAACCATGTTCCCTTCAGATCACTAAAGAAACGAGTAAATAACAACAGCTGGTCTCGCTCATACATTATTGACAGATTATCCGTTTAACGATGTGAACCCTGTAAATATTACATCTGAGGGAGGCACACAGCAACCAGATTTAATCAACAGCCTCTCAGCATCAAAGACACAGTCAGTCACTTATTACTTAACTTATTTGGAATAACTCCCCAATCAAGCACAGACTTGTTGCTTTTGGATTGCAAGTACAAAGAATTTATAATTGAATGTTATGAATAATTATGTTTTTTCTTCAAATATGTTTTCATTTATAGAGAACAAAATCTAATTTCATGCTATTGGATTTTACAGTGTATAGTTTTTAAGACTGTATAGTAAGCGCTTTCTACTCTACAGATTGGAACCAGACATCCTACGGACCAATTCCTCCCATGCAGAAGGATCAGTCTGACATGATCTTACCAATCGTGTTACAGCATCTGTGCCCAACCTATATTTCCTTTTTTGGTCTGGGGGCGGTTTCTGCTGCAGTGATGTCATCAGCTGACTCATCCATCTTGTCGGCCAGCTCCATGTTCGCTAGGAACATCTACCAGCTTGCTTTCCGCCAAACGGTGAGAGCTTAATATGGACTTTTCATAAACGTCAATGAAAAATGACCTGGCCGGAACAGGAGTCGCATACTAATATGAAGATAAAATAATGGCTATTTTAGATGATATTGAATTGAAAAAATAAAAGAGCGATATTAATACATATTCCTTAAAGAAAAAAAACACTTACTGTCCTTACTCTACTTATATGAGTCAATTTTCCACATTTTGATTTCTTACAAATTGTCCTTTTCATTTACTTCAGGCTTCCGACCGTGAGATTGTGTGGGTCATGCGGATCACTATTTTTGTGTTTGGAGCTCTTGCGACAGCCATGGCTCTTCTGACTGGGACTGTTTATGGTTTATGGTACCTGAGCTCTGACCTGGTCTATGTCATCATCTTCCCCCAACTTCTCAGCGTTCTCTTTATCCGTGGCACGAACACCTACGGCTCCATAGCTGGATACATATTTGGGATGATCCTGCGCATTGGTGGAGGGGAACCTTATCTCAAACTGCCTCCATTCATCTACTACCCTGGATGGACCATTGAGGAAAAGGTCCACAATGTGACCCATGAAGTGGAATACCTAGTGATGCAGAGGTTTCCCTTTAAGACCGTTTCGATGCTGGCCTCGTTCCTAAGCAACGTGGCCTTTTCTTACCTGTTCAAGTACCTATTCGAGAGCGGCACGTTGTCAGCTAAATATGATTTCTTGGATGCAGTGGTGGCCAAGCACAGTGCTGAGATAATGGACAAGACCACACTGGTGAACAGGAACATCATTGGGTTGAATGAAATGGCCCCTGTCAAACCAAGGCTAAGCGTCACTTTAGCTGCCACCTTTACTAGGAAAGAAACCTTGACCGAAGAAGAAGACTCCAGCCCAGAATCGCCGAGTCATGAAAATGAGTAGAGATCTCCAGAGGTTACCTCTCTTTCATAATGTGAAGGACAGTGATTTTTTCCCATATTAGTAAAGATATGTCACATTTTAATGACTTGGACAGGCATAACATTATCTATTTATTTCACGCCCCATGACTTGTTGGATTTTCCAGCACCGCTCTTAGAGGGAAGTGGGCTATGAAAAGGAACTCTATTGAAAATGGAACAGCAGTGATTCTGGTGGTTGGGTAAAAGTAGGAAAAAACTTGGTATTTCTTTTCCTGAGAGGCTCTTCGACTCCTGTTGGTATGTACAAAACCTTAGTAACTCTCCTTTCCCTTGTAAAAATGTTTAGATGCTGTGATAAGAGCCAGAGAACTATTAATAATAATTTCTCTCAACCTGGATACAGTTCAGTCCAGCTAAAAAAAAATGTAACAATGACTACAATATATGCGATTATAGATATCAAAAATAATAGGTGTAGGTTCATGTGTTATGCCATTACTTATGTCAGAATCCCATGGTAGATATTAGTGCTGATTATCTTGTAGTACTGTTATAGAAATCAAATGAAGCTCAACAGTTATAAGCTGTTCCATAAATATGTCAATATAACAAGTGATGTGCTTCCCATCTACAAAATACCTTTAACTGTGACATATGTGGAAATGTTCATATTTATAGTGCAATATTAAGATGAGCAGGAAAACAAGGAACATGGAGAAATATATATAATCGCCTTAACTAGCTACATTGATTATATGGAGGTGATTGGACATATGCAAATACAGTTCGTCACTTTGTTGTACTTGAACATGAATGTAGCTGCAAATATTTCGCCACATGTTAAACCTCTGGGGTGTGTGCCGTGTTACTTCTGTGATTTGCAAAGTCATCTATATGTCTTAAATAAGTCATTGTACCTGGTTCCAGGGTGAGCCAGTTGCTGTGTTATTTTGTTGGCTTTAACAAAACTGAATTTTGTGTAGTGTGTGTATTTATATTCCAGTGTATATAACTGTCCAATATTCCAATGAAGTGTAAAGTGTCACTTTACTGTGCTAATATATATATTTATTTGGCTTGGTTGGAACCAGCAACATAAATCTATATTTATTTATTAATTGTGGCCTAAAACAGATTGAATCTTATTCAAAGATAATACATTTTATTGTTTAAGACATTCGTAGTTGTTTATTATTGTTGTGTAATATGATCGTCAAGCAAACTAAATATTGAGTAAAAAGTGGGTAGATTTTTCCTACAGCTCATGTACAGTTGTTTTAAAATTGGCAAGAACGTGTCGAAGAGTCTATATGCGTCATTTTCTGCTCTCGGTTATGACGACAAACACATTCGCAAGATCTAAAACCATTTTATAATGCAAAACGCATTCACTCTAGTCGGAAGACTGCTATTGGGCCCGCAAGTAGTTCTAAAAAAGAACACATGTCTGAAAACGTGACGATTTATGACGTACTCTCTTCAACCTCCAATGTCAACGTTAAAAGGCGGTATGCTAAAAATAGCCAGTGCGTTATTCACATTACGTTAAGTGCTTGCTGGTCCTACAGGGAGGGGCAGGAGTAGTCCGGTGAATAAAGAGGAAAGAAGTATAAGCGGGGGGTTAGATTGGGTCTTTTATGCGTCTTTTCCTTCCACTGCGTCAGTGTCCTGGGGCTGGACGATGACGCTGTTTTTTCGCCCCACCCAAGCTCGTCCTACATCTTGTCCTTGCTGTCCAAAATTTAATCCCATTACATCTCGAAGGCTGGTTATGCCAACGATCCCATTCACAAAAGAACAGCGAAGAGCACTTGCGGTGATTAATAAGCACTGCAATTGGGGGGTGGGACGCTAGCTTTGCCAAAAGACGAGCCATTTTTATCCTTTGAAATAAGATGGTGTTTGCCGGCATCGACGGCAGTGTCTTGAAATAACTTGAAAGGCTATTCGCTAACCAAAAATAAAATTCAAACACCTTATGAAGTTAGCAAAGAGTTCTGTCCATTGGCCACCTAAATGTACAATTCTGTGTTTAACGGCATTGTAATATATGAATAACGTCAGAAATACTTCTTTTCAAATCTTCATACGTAGGTGGTTGTAGAGATCACGTCTCCAATCTGTAATTAAATGCTTGAGGTTGAGGAATCTCAGCTGAAATATGGTTCATCTAATTGAATCAGCCTAAGTGAGGGACATTTGTCCTCTCATGGTCCAATCGATCAAATTTCCAACAACAATGGCTAAGAGTGGAGCCTGTGACGGAGGCATCTAAATAGAAGCTTTACTAGTTTTAACTAATATTTATATAACTGGCAAATATAAAAAAAAACATAAATTAAAGAATAAATGGAAATCCTAAAACACAGACTCTTACACACCTTCCAATATAATAAATTTCTTCCTTTTTGGAGAATTGTTAAAAATTCTCTTTGTAGTTAAGTGGCTTCAATGTCCCTAGTGTGCTGTGGAAGACACGCCTCCTCTGCAGCATCAGCTGTACCTCTCCATTAATGGCTGAGTCTTCATGTATCTGTCAAGAAATCATCTCTCTATAGAAGGAGGCAGGTGTAATTAGATTGTCCTCATTAAACCTGGGTGAATAATTGGGGATGCTGGGAAATAGTTTAAGGCCTGACCAGAAGACGGTAGGTATAATGTAATGGGAAAGATAAGAGATGGAGTGGAATATCAAAAGATAGCTCACTTTAAAAAGCTTACCTAAACAGATACTGTATATATAAATAAGGTGAAATCCTGCATTTGAAAGGAATAAACTCTTCTGGTGATACATTTTGTTCTGTCATTCTTTCAAACCAATATTGGCTATTTTTCTTTCAAGGAACAAGAATTTTAAATATAATCCATAGTATTTTCTTGCACAGAAGAAAAATGAAACAACATAAAGGTGAGTAAATCTTTTCAATTTTGGGTGAACAATCCCTTTACGTAAAGTTTCCTTTTTTAAATCTTTCATTGAGTTATATAGGCAGTATTGTTACTATTAAGGTAAACAATATCACTTTATTGTAAACATTTTATGAATATTATATTTGGGTGCATCCATCTAAAACCAAATCCTATACCAAAACTATAAAATAACAGCCTTATGCAAAGAATTTCTGGGAGCCAAAATCAGAAAAAAACCAGAAAAAGGTTGAGGAGAATTTCTTGTTCCCAGAATGCTTTGCATTAGGCTGTTATTTTATCATTTTAATCTGTAAGGATAAAGACTTGTTAATGTTTAATGTTCATTTATCATTGAACAACCTGTTGCAAATAAATGAGATAAATATAAATCTACAGTAAGTTACTGGCAAACTGCTGCATAACTACAGCAACATTTTTATGTGTGTGATTGTTTTGAAGGATCAATATCAGAAAGAATGGCTATGAATTAAAGGACCCAGAGGAGGAATATGGACATTAAAGTCTATTACCCCTCAGGGATTACTCTATTGACTTACACTTCCTCCATCAGTCATGTTCAGTAAGTGTTCTGTGCAGTTCTCTGGGATCCTTCCAGTTAAAGATCTCACAGCATTGACATACACTTAAAGGGATAGTTCATCCAAAAATAAAAATTCTGTCTTCATTTACTCACCTTTGAGTTGTTCCAAATATAAATTTCTTTGTTCTGATGAACACAGAGAAAGATATCTGGAAGAGTGACCAAGAACTGTTTGGTTACAAGCATTCATCCAAATATCTTTCTATGACAGAATTTTCATTTTTGGGTGAATTATCCCTTTAAACACCAGCACTCTTTAAAGAAACTCTCTTTCACAAAACCAGTGTACAAAGACACATACAAAATGATCTGTAATGTCAACTGCATTCTTAGAGTGTATAAGTGCTACTTACTATAGGGTTAGGATGTGGTTTAGGGTCAGTTACATGTAATTATGCACAATTTATATAGAATATTATGGTAAATACATGTAACAAGGGCTTGTTAAAATAAAGTGTTACCCATATTTCTGTCTGCTATTTAATCTGCACAGCACTTTTACACAAATGTAAAGGCTGGGGGAATTATACAACCCTGTTCATATGAAGTTATTTGTGTTTCGGAAATAAATCCATACTGTAAAAAATGTACATGTGCAAAAATTACATGTTTGATGTAAAAGAAAATATATTTTACAAAAAACCCTTTTCGATAATATTCTGGCAGCTGGGGCACCATTTTATTTTTGTTTTTACAGGATTTTGTACAGAACTATTTGCTGTACAGCTGCTTTTCCATCTTCTGAACATGATGAGAAATGGTTCCAGCAATCCCACTTATCCCATATTTTTAGATTTTCTCTCTGGATGAAATGAAATGTTTACCCTTATTTATGTTTAGGCAGACATTTTAATTCTGATTATGTAGCACAACATGGAAGAACCTACAGTATAATTGTGCCAACTGGTCTGAAACGGAACAGGATATCTGTTACTGTAAATTAAACGGTTTAGCATTAAGAACTGCATGGACCGTTAATGTAAATACACCGTGTCTATAACTCACAGCCACATTTTTTTGTAAATCAAATTAAATACAGCATCTATCCTGACAAAGGTCTATTTGCACATTCATTTAGCAGACACTTTAATCTGAATAAACTAATAAAAAAGAAACTGTGCAACATGAAGACACAAGTGTTCTTATCTGTACGCATTTATTTTATGGCTCTGTGTTTTAAATCATTTTAGTGCACAAAGTGATGACAAATTTTTATGTAGAAGATTTATTCTCTCTCTCCTCTCTCCTCTCTCGCTCTCAATCCCTCCCTCTCTCTTTCGGTCTGACGTAAAAGTGTATTATCTCATCTCTTGGTTTTACTCTCAGCCAGCAGGGCGACTCAGGACTATTTATGTGTTCCTTAAGTGATGGCTTCTATAATGTAATTGCTGGACATCTAATTGAAAAATGGAGGCAGCCAACGAGCGAGAAGGGGGTGGGGTGAGGGAAAACAAAGAAAGAAACAGGGATTAATAAACGAGAGGATAAAGGGAGAGAAAATGACTAGAAAGATAGAAAGTTAGAGAGCCTAGAAACAGCACGCGCACACACAGCTCACTGGCTCTACCTCTCTCAATACGTCTCAGTGGCTCTAGATTAGATGAGTGGGCCTTTATCTCATCCCCTTTAGCAAAGCCAATAATTGCGGTGTGTGAGACACACAAACAACACAGTCCCAGAAGAACATGACCGAGGAACGAGACAGAGGCAATTCCACAATACATAGTAGCCTCAGAGCGACAAAATCTGACACCAAATCCATAAGAGCTATTTAGTAGCTGAATGAGGCTGATTTATCAAAGGCCAGTGTACTTGTTTAGCTCTTTATAAATGACACTAAAGTGCCACGTTCTATTAGATTTAATTTAGTTCAGCATATCTAGAAAACCATATCTTGTGTATAACACACATTACCAATAACTGGGTCTAAACTAGTAAAGCTATGGACTTTAATAGAGCCTGTTATATAACATTCAGGTTATTACTGGATTTGAATATAGTAATGACATAGATTGATTTATATCTGCCACAGAATAATTTCTTTGGACCACACTTGCACAGAACATTCATCTGTTATGTTTATGTCTGCTATCTTTAAATAGAGTTAGGATTGACATTCTCTTTGACCACAAAAAGTCCTGCGAGGGTTGAACTGCTTGTTCATACATACACACACACACACACGCACACAAACACACATATCTTAATTCAATAGTAGCATAGCTCTTGGCCTTCTCTTTTGAGATTGCTATACGCTAGAAACACGAAGAGAGCCCCTGAAGGCAACACGCAGTGACCATGTGCTGCTATTCAACACAATGTAGAATATCACTCAAGAGAGAAGGGGTGGGCTGTTGGGTTATAAGTCTGCATACAACAAACGCTGACCAACGCAGGGCACTCTGTTATAGAGTTTTTTTGTATTTTTGTATTTTCCAGTACAAATATTAAGACATTAACTTGAGAAGCAAAAGGAGAGCAAAGGAGATCGAGAGTTTTTTTTCAGAATACAAGACTAAATATTTTAGATCATTTTGAATCTCGATTTAATAATAAATCATTTGTATTTTAATTAATAATTTTTAATTACTAAATGTAATTAATAATGTACAATAATATGAAAAGCATGTATTTTTTTCTGGCAAAATATTACTTTATATGTTTTTACAGTACTCAAGTCAGCACATCATTTAAAGATATCCCGGGCTGGTTTATATTGGTTGCAGCACATCAACTCAGCTGGTAAAGCTGGTCAACCAGTCTCGCTTTTCTAACCAAGGAGGTCAACAAGCTTAGTTTAAAAGCTTGATGGATGCATACCAGAATCCCATTTTAAGAACCAACATCCTAAACACAACATGTTTCTCACCAGCTATTCTGATGTTGTCAGCAAGGTAAACCTAATTCAAAACATGCTACTGCACCTCAAAATTCACCAACATTCAAAGACTTCACACTCATAAGTAGTGGAAATGATGCATCAAGGTACGATGCTTTAAAAGGTACATCCTAAGGGTTATTTTCCTTTATTGGCATGCTAGCCCACTCTCATAGGGCAGAGGAAGCATCTTGGTGTGTGTGTATGTGTGTAGAGGTTTTTACCGAGCGGTGCTCAAGCCAGCAGATCCATTAGCACCGATTGAAAAGAGAAGCAGTGCAGATGTAACCCTGAGAGAAGGTGAACAGCCCAACCATTAAGATTGGCCAAGGAAATAAAGACAGTCAGTGACCATGGTGAATGGAAGCGGAGAAAAGAATGAGAGGTGAGGGTTCAAACATGTTAAAGACCAAACAGTTTTAAGGGTTACATTAGATAAACTGCTTAAATGGAATATAAAAAAATATGGAATATGTGGCCAATCACACATTTGGTCAAATGTTACTCCATCACCCAAGTTCTATTATTTAAACTCCTTTAAATATAGGTAAATAAAAAAGTTTCTAGTTTGTCTCATTTTAATTACCCATGTTTTTATGGAGACACATGATAACATTAAGTGTAAGAAAATGCAACTGTGCAAGTAAATCACTGTAGAGTCAGTTACTGATGTTAAGATAGCAATGAATGAATCACATTGTTCTTCTGCTGGTTTCTGTGTTGATGTTTTAATCAGTTTCACGTCTGCCGTTTAGGTTCTTAAATGCCAAAACGCTCAGAAGAATGATGGGAGCTAATGTTGTGTGACTAAATCTCACAGTGAGAGAAAGTGAAGGGAAGGTATGAAAATACCACCTATCATGTACTCCAGAAAAACAACCAAAGTCTTGAAGAAATAATGAAAGAGAATGAATTTCTTGTCATCTGTCCTCAAACCAGAACTGCCATTCATCATCTCATTAATCAGCTTTTTTCTTGTTTTATTTAAACCTATAACATTAACATTTACATTTTTTTCGATTGGCATAAATCTAAGCACTAAATTAAAATTTTTTGGTAAAATTCAAGATGATAATTTAATCTATATTAAAGTATCAACATTTTGCATTTAAATAAATTAATACAGAACGTTTTGATGCTGTTACTTTCAATTCAAAGTAATTTCTATTGCACTTTTCACTTTTTTATTTTTCGCTTTTTATTGCATTGCAAGGAAGCTTTACAGAATATATATATATATATATGGCCTATTTGCCTTTTTTATACAGTTCAGTAGGATAGAGAGGACTGAAGGCACAGTTTGAGAGAAAAGTGGGTGGGGTCGGGAAAGAACCTTGAGTAGGGATTTGAACTCAGGTTGCTCCGACACAGAAAATAAATTTTAGCAGTAAGTCAATAAAAGTATTTTTCACTCTTATTATTGCAAATATATCAGAAGTACATTAGCACTATTACATGTGAATTGTAATCAGACCGTTATATTAATTATAAAATGACAAATGTCTATAATATATGGTCACATAGTGCACATGGTGGATGCTAAAACAGACATATCCATGCATGCCAAGGATCAGAAAAAGGCAAATCTCAGCTCTGTTAGTTTTAGTTTTCTGTTAGCTTTGACAGATTTTTTACGTATAATGTAAAAACTGTAATTTTATTTAATTTACTGGGGTTTTTTTACAGTGATTTTTTATTTTAACTGAATATTTCTGGTGCCCCTGCTGCTGGTAATTTATTATTTTTTACAGGATTTTTTATACAATCTATATTTTTTTTAAATATAGTTAAAAAAAACTTCAAATTACAGGAAAAGACATGTCATTTTACTGAAAAAGTAATGTTAGGCTACTTAACAATATTTCTGGTGCCCCAGCTGCCGGAAAATGTATTTTTTACAGTGTAGAAAAGAGTTTAGGACAACATAGATTTTACACCATTTCAAGCTGGTGCATGTACTGAAAACAGAGCAGTCTATGTAGGCGTTCTATTTAACATTTGCTGATTTTTTTCTGACATCCTATTTTAGAATGCACTGTTTAATGAGATTATGAACCTAATAATGTTCCCATATTGTGCTCTATTAGCTAAAGGACTATATGGTATTCTTATTGCGTTTCATAGTGACATAGGTGCCATATATTCTCAAAATGGAATCCACCTTCAGCCTAATGCTAACCGAAAACCTGAGCATATAGGACCAATAGGTTTCAAAACACATACCATTTTACCCAACGAACAAAGACACACACCCTATTGATTTAATGAGGACTCATTTACTCCCCCCCCCCACACCACAGCAGCAGACAGATAGAAGAGATGCAGGAAAGACAGATAAAGAACTAGAAATGTCAAGACTGATTAGACTTTCATATGTCTGCAGAAACACACAGCAGAACTGCATCCTGCTCCATTCTGACTGAGACACTGTGCTGAAATTAACAGGCACTTCAAAATGGCAGACATCAGGGGAAAAGGCTCTTTTCTCAAAGGTTAGAGGTCAATATGATTTCAAACCTGAAAGGCTGAATTTATTGTAGAGAGCCTGAACAACGGGAGTGAGGGACTCGTAATTCAAAAGGGTTTAGAGAACTTCTTTTTTCTCTACATAATGAATCTTTGTGTCCTTCCTGGAAGGGATGTTTGATTTGACAAACATGAACTGCTGATCAATGCTGCCCTCTGGTTTATGGGGACAGAATGTAAGGGGGATATTTATACAACCACTGGCATGCAGAACATATTTCTATAGTGGCTATAAAATCTGTCCAGCTGAGCCCTTCTTTGCATTTTATGGTTGTGAAGTCTCGGAATACAAAATAGAATAGAATTATTAAATATAAATACAATTAAATGAAATTTAATCGTAAAATAATAAATATAACACAATGTCTCTATCCTTTAAACACTGAAATACATAACTGTTTCTGTCTAAAAGCAGAAAAAACACATCAAGTGATTGCTTATGCATGACAAGGCTAGACAGGAAACACAAACACATTTATAGGATTTTTGCATTTAAATGACAAGGGTTTGACTGAGAAAACAAACCGTGACGAGCGAAGAAAAAAGACTGACATGTTGGTATATCAGGGCAAAGAGTAACATTAAAATTCAGCCCACAGTCCAATGTGTCACCTGACAAAAGGGTTTGATAGACAGTTTGGACATCGAGGGCATTCTGGGAGTTTAAACTGACTGCATTGTTGCTCTCTAATAAGCTACAGCCAAACAGCGCGTATTCTTTAAATAATGTTTAATATGTATCATATCAAATCTAAAGGCAAGTGTAATAATTGAATATAAATTAAAAATGCTTAGGCTACTTTTCGAATTCTGGCGATTCTAGCCACACTGTTTCAGTTAGGTCTGCTCAAACCCTTTTTCATCCGGAACACCATCACTGACTAAAAACACCATTAGAGGAAGGTAGTAGAAGATAATTCATTGACTTATCATTATGTTTACAAATGAGACTGTCAGTCTGTACAGAACAAATCAGCTGATGAGAAATGAAATCAATTGTGGAGGAGTCTTGCAGCACATATGATGAATTGCCCCAATTACTACATGCATCTCAAAATATATTCAAAAAAGGTGTCAATGTAATTAGATTGGAAATCTGTGCATTAATAATTCTGTCAAAAGATCTGTCCATCAGATAAGGTTTTATCTGTAAAATGTATATGATTATTAATGTTTAAAACATAATATAGCCATCAAGCTCAGAGATGATTTTGAATTAGGCTATATGAGTAATATTCCACAAAAGCAGCTGACCTTTTATTATTTCCAGCTTTCTTCCCATTCCAATACTGTAACCGATGGAGGCAGAACAGAAGGAAATTGTAAATGTTAAAGTGCACCAGCGCAATCTGTCTGCTTTACCGGACACTGTCCAGTGAACAAAAATATCCCTGTAATATTAATCTATGCTGATGGCCAATTATCTGATTCTCCCAACAGTGGCCGACCTTTACTAATAGACAGCGACATGAGATCAATACTGCAACTCTCACACAGATGCCCTGATAACATGCTCTTTATGAAATGACACCACTAGTGGATCGACCTCAGGTGAGATCATGTGAGATGAAGACTAGAGCTTTCTTCACACAGGTGAGAGTCAGTGTTACATTCAAAAACTGCTGAATCTGAATCGACGTAAACAATGATGTGGCATTTTGGTAATAGAAAGCCTGTCAAGAAAACAAATAATGGGTATTAGCAACAGTACTGACATCTGAGCTAGAATTGATCATGTTAGCCATACCGTTTTTGTTTGCTGTGCTTGATCCATGAAACTGTCGAACCAAATTATGTCTACTAGATATTTTTTCAAATAGATTGGCAGAAAATGTCATTAAAATGAAGAAAAGACAAAAAGTATAAATACTTTTAAACTGTCAAGCAGCACATATGTTGCTTTTGAACTGTAATTTTTGTTCTATACATTTGGCTGTATAGGCTACTATGGGATCTTTAACACTTTTCTTCTTTGATAGCTCACTTAAAACATGTCAGTTGTTTTTGTTTATGAACAAACTGCTAAACTGTAAAGTATATAGTTACATTTGCAGTTATGCCTGAAAGCAAAATCTGAAGCAAAAGAAGATTAAGGAAATGCTTCATAAATATGAAAAAGAACGCGGTTTCCCATCTGCCCGCAGTCATAAGTGTGTCTCAGTGGTCTTATGATGGAGGACTATTCCCACACTCCAGCACACTGAATAGGCCTTCTGGGAAATTTGTGAAAAGGGTTGTTTAGAAGTCAATGATGTGTAGACCATCCTCTAGACAACATCTTGGATTTTGTTTATAAAATGTTTAGCTTATAGGAAAATGACTGACCAGCAAATCTAACGTTACTGAATTCCTCAAATCTCTGACTTTTGTAAGAAAGTTTTATGGGATTGTACATTTGTCAACATTAATAATAAAAAACGTTGTTGGTGTTGCTGTATGCTGCTTTAAATTTGGAGAATTGGAGTCAAGTCCACATCCGCCATAAAAATGATCTAGGCTATAAGAGGAAGCACTTAATTAGACCTTAAATATTATTATAACAAAAATATATGCATCTATTATCATTTTTATTTATTATTATATACAGTATGGCAGCTCCCTCTACTGGTGAACTGATAAACAAACAAAAGAATCTGTGCACATATAAGCAGTTGACAATTATACAGCAGCAAATTTTTAATTCACCGCTAATTATCGTGTTTTTATTATTTAGAATATAATTTTATTAAATATTTTTAAACCTGTTACCAAGATCATCACCAAGGCCTTAAAGTCAGTACTTTGTACCTCAGTGAATTATTTTACCCTTTTTGGTCGCCAGATGTCGCTTACGGCACTCTTGCCATGCATATTGTAAACCTAGGTTTTGCATAAAAACAGGTTTATTAACTCATTTTGGTCAATAATTAAATAAAAGTTAAAAATATATTTTCTGTTTCCTCAAAAAATGTGGCACAATACACTAAACAACCTCAGCCTTGTGGCATGGTGGGGTTTATTTCAGTTGTTTTTCTTTCTAGCCTCTGGAAAATTAATAATATAGACAGAATAAAGACTTTGCAAGTGTATTTTTAAAATGAATCATAAAACCAAAGAACAAGGAAACAGGAAGAAAACACTTGTGCCTTTATGTACAGTCAGGCAAAGGGGTGATGTATAATAGTAGTGAACGGCGTTTATATGCAAATGCATGCAAATTCTGTCTAATACAACCTGCATTCATTTCTGGATAATAGCCTATGGGTTACTTAAAAATATATTTTATTTTGACGAATGTACTAGACCTATATGTCATGTTTTTAATTAAACTATTTATTTTATTTTCCTAGTCCTCCTATAAACTCTATAGATTTTATAGATAAAGCTAATTGAAATGTAAATTGGTGCAATAGGTCTAAATTGTCTTGTTTTCCTTTTAAAGTAATGTACAGCATTTGAAATTAAGTACATTCTGAGTAATCAAAATTTTAAGCAAGGAATCTTTTGCAGAGATTTTACTGGAAAACTGTGAAAACTACAGAATTGTACAATAAATAATGAATGCTGAAAATAAAAACACGAGCCCAAACTCACACAAGTCATTTCTCGGCCTATATACTCAAACAAACGAAGATATTTAAACTACACACACCGCATGCATCAGCTTGTCTGCTTTATATTAACTTCTTGATTTTTATCGCAAAACTCCTGCATATTTTAGTTTTGTGACAAAGTGACAGCTGTTCCTTTTTCTACTCAAAGCATTCACTCCAGCTCCAAAGTTTTCCATTTCCCACATCACTTTCACTGGCGAGATATTCTGTTTCCAGCTGTAGTGGAGCAAAAGAACATCCCAGTGCATTTCAAAATTGCTCCAACCAAACCCTCCCAGCTCGGCTTTCATACTGTACCACATACTGTGATCTAAAATGTCACAACGGCAGACAAGCAAAAGGATACAAACAGTGAAACATCCCAGTGCTGTTATATTCAATATCACTTGGCCAATAAAGGACAAGCAAGATCAAGGCTTGTTGTAGGGCTGTTAAGATTCAGTCAATGTCACACAAGCGTGTGTTTTCTCTGAAATCTGAGATTCAAAATCTACAAAAAGAATAATTTAAATGATGTTAAAAAAGAAATGTATAAAATATTTACATATAAAAGTGTAGGTCAGTAACTTGACATTGACCATGTTGCCTTTGTACAAAAGATCAGATTTTCATTGCATTTTATTTCATTGCTTTCATTTGCAAAAACTGGTCAATTCTTCCCAGCTTCAGCGCATGCTGTCAGGAGACAAATATTATTTTATAATGCATATTAATATTCAGTGGCCCAAGTAGCCTACTATGAATGTTCATTTTATCACATACCAAAAGGCAAAATGAGTGTTTCGGAGTTTTGTGGTGATCGTAAAGAGTTAACATCCGTCAGATTCCTCCTCCTACGTAACTCTGTTTAGCCTACATAAACAAACCTGAAATATTTCTTTGCACTCATCTTCAGTCCAGCGATTGCGCCGGAGGTTTCGCGCAGCTGTGCAAAGATGGACAAGAGTCGCGGATCCTCGGACGCATTCCCCGAAATCATCGAGCTCAATGTCGGCGGGCAAGTTTACGTTACGCGGCATTCAACTTTACTCTCCGTGGCGAATTCTTTACTCTGGACCATGTTCGGACAGAAAAAGCCCACGGAACTTACGGCAGACAGCAAAGGGCGCTTTTTTTTGGACAGGGATGGCTTTCTGTTCAGGTATATTTTGGATTATTTGCGGGACCAGACACTGGTGTTGCCTGATTACTTTAAAGAGAAGGCGAGCCTTCTAAAGGAGGCAGAATACTTCCAACTTCACGAGCTGGCGAGACGCCTGAGACCTGCCGTCAGTAAGGAGAACTCCATCAGCGAGGAGGTGTGCCAGAGTGACCCGGAGGAGGCTGCGCTCTCCGGCGCGCTCGCCAGCACTAGCATCACCAGCGTCGGCCCTCGCTCTCCGTCTCTAGACGTGAAAAAAACCGGCTACATAACCATCGGGTACAGGGGGTCCTACACCATAGGACGAGACATCCAACAGGATGCAAAATTTCGACGAGTGGCGAGGATCACCGTGTGCGGTAAAACGTCCCTTGCCAAAGAAGTTTTCGGGGACACCCTGAACGAGAGCAGAGACCCCGACAGACCCCCAGAGAGGTACACGTCTCGGTATTACCTGAAATATAATTTCCTGGAGCAAGCCTTTGACAGGCTGGCGGAGATGGGCTTCCACATGGTTGCTTGCAGCTCCACGGGCACCTGCGCGTACGCGAGCAACGACCCCAGCGAGGACAAAATCTGGACGAGTTACACCGAGTATGTGTTTTGCAGGGAGTGAAGTGGACTCACATGTTTATATTACTTTTATTTCACTTATTGGACACGCATCTTTCATCCGTTCCGTTCGTTACGCACTACGAAAGTGCAACATGACAAATAGGGATATTCTTTTTGGCAAGTTTTGTGCGTATTTTGTAAGTAACGATTTAACAACAAGCTGATCTGTTGTATGTTTCCTAGAATGCAAATGTCTTTTCAAGCCACTGGTGGCAACGAACGGCGTGCAGCTAAAAGACTGAGAAAGCACAAACGTACACAACAGTCAAAATGTTATAAATGAAGCTTCATGCCACTCAATCCGTGATACCGAATGATATGAATCGCTCGTTGGCATTCGTGAATTTAGTAGTTATCAGATGATATAGGATAACCATCCTCACACTTTTCTTGAGAGTACTAAAGCAACACATTCAAGCAACTTGTTCTATGTACTACACACCCCATTTGCTACTAAACCTTTAGAGGATCCTTTGTTTTCTGTATTTGCTCTCTTATGTACCAAACCTTTTAATCTTAGCCAAGATATCTGATGGCTTTACACAGAATAAACGAATTATGAAAAACATGTTTGATTCGGGACTCTGAATGCAGGAGCAACAACATATTTTGCTGCAAAACATCTTGGTTTGAGTGACACACTGGTTTACACACACTGTAGTACAAAAACCTGCATGCAATGTGAAATTATACAGAAGCTACAGTAGCTAGTGTTAGAAGTTATGGTGTACTTTTTTAACCCCAGGTGATGTTCTGTCACAGCATACAAAATTAAGATATAAAGCACAGAAACTGTTATGCTCTAGCAGATCGTGTTTTGATGGGAATGCAAACGTTGAGGTAGTGGGCAGGGGCTCAGAAAGGAGATGTGAATTTGACTGTAGAAGAAACATTGTCTGGCCTGAGGAAACAGATGGAGTATTAGGAGACAGAGAACAGGAACTAGGCCTGTCTCTGCTAGCAGTTCTCAGACTGGCTGCACACACACACACACAACACAAAAGCTATTACTGTAAACAATGCTTTCACTTCACATTTTTAAACAGATACCATAAAATGTATGCAAATATCAGAGGTTTACAAAATAGAAAAATACTTTCATTTGTAGAGCTGTTAGGTTGTACAGTATGACTCAAAATACTGAACCAACTGGAGAGTGTCAGTAACACAAGGACAGGAACAAATTCTCTCCAGAGGAAGTTGTACCAAGAGGAAGAGAGAAAGCAGCAAAACACAGAACACATTCACTTTTTTGCAAACACAATACATGAGGCAGTTCATGTTGATAAATGTGTTAACACAATAATGTCAATAATAATGTAAGACAATAAGGATATAAAATATCACCAAACTTCAATGACACAATAGAAATCTTTGAGATATAATTGTGCGACTCACTGCAATCACCAAAATGTTGCAACTTTATCTTTCAAAATAAAAAACTGTCATCGATGATGACACAGCAGTTAATGTACTATAGTAAATCACAAAACTGTTCAAAATCTGCTGCATGCAACAGCACGGCTGACTGTTTTCACAATCTTAACTCTTGGTTCCTTCTTGATGCATTCCACCTACACAATGACACACAGTCATGACATTTTATCTGTTCCTCAAAACACACAAAATCCTTCCCTCTATAGGGACTACAGTTAAAAAGATCATTATCTTACTTCGAAACACAGTAATAGGTTTCAATAACTGTATTTGGTGCTAATATGTGACCCTTTAGACAAAATTGTCTAAAATTGAGACGTATGCGTCATCTGAAAGCTGAATATGTAAGCTTTCCATTGATTTATGGTTTTGTTAGGACAATATTTGGCCGAGACAACAATCACCTATAAAGGTGTAGAGGCACTGTGGCAGGCCGTTGCTAAGAAGAAAGGTTTATTTTAATGGCTTAATGCTGTAATGAAGTTGTGGAGAATAGATGAACCCAAAAAGCATAAATTCTAAGCTTTACATAGATACCAAACTTAAGTGGGTAATTCGCATTTCGCAAAGAGCGGCAGCAGCGAGTGAAGTTTGTAGACTTAATTGTTTTCGATCCTTTTTGTCCCCGATTTTGCGGCATCCACTCACAAAAATAAACTTTTGAAATATTTACGGAAGGAAATGTACTAAATATCTTCATGAAACATGATCTTTACTTAATATCCTAATGATTTTTGACATAAAAGAAAAATCAATAATTTTGACCCATACCATGTATTGTTGGCTATTACTACAAATAAACCTGTGCTACCTGTGACTGGTTTTGTGGGCCATGGTCACATATATGCATGTGCTCAATCTCAGTCCACCTTTCAAATAGGTGCAAGTACTGCACACATTCAGTGCTGAAGCAGAATTGCCTCCAAAGACAAAAAAAGACAAACTACAGTCAACGGACGCTTCCAAACTCATTTCCAGAGTTTTGAAAATATGTCAGCGCTTCTCTTATGGCCTTGTAATATTTCAGTGGAATAATCTGTCTCTCTCTGCCAGACCGGAGACATACGCTTTGGAGAAGACAGCAGATGGTCCAGGTCAATGCATTCCTCAGAAGGTTATTTGTTCTCTTCAGTCCGTTTGGACATATACATTTATTCATTCTGCCAACCAAAACAGGTTGTGCAGTAACCTGAAAAAATTCATTGCGCTGTTCTCAACACTTCCGAATGAACCTACACAGTTTCTAAAAACCTTGGGCCTAAGTGAAACTGACACAGCTACTAAACAGATGTGATTCTTCTGTAATGCTGCTCCTGAACCATAAATGTCATATAGAAAAAATATGCACACGGTCCTGCGCATGAAATATTTGCACATGATGTTTATTTAGAGAGATCTAAGTGTGCCGTTATGAACAGTCAAAAAGACCTTTCCAACCCTAAATGATTGCAGACATGCCTCTGTCATAAACCGCAGGGAGTCTTCGCCTCTATGTACACCAACTCCATAGCAACAAGCACTGATCGATACAATCGAATGTCCCACTGCTAGCTCATGAGGATTGTACCTACGTACTGTTTGTTTGCCGATCAACACAGGTCAGTGGCTAAAATAAGCATGCCTGAGTTGTCAATTATAAGGCATTAGATATCCTTAGAGGATTGCCAGCTTTAATGAAAGTAATTTAAAGGTGAACTCCAGCATGACTCACGGGGAAGAATGAGAAGGAAGGACCTCGCATCATCACTATGACAACCACTTTCAGGGTGTTCACAAAGTCGCTTAAAGGCTGCAATTGCACCTGTAAATTCCTATGTTGAGGAGCATGTTGGCATTATTCAAATGAGATTGTGTTGTTCTGTGCTTAAATAAGTCAACATTTGTAGGAACTAACCACAACACGGCCTAATATAAATAAGTCATCTTTGTCTGCGGAAGTAGTTCTGCATATACTGTACTGTGAACTGTATTTATTAAACTCCAGTATAGTCTTACAATGAATAAATGTGTATTTCAGCAGCTGAGCTCGAGCCTGTCAAATGAAGCTTTCAGCTTGGTAGGCCCATTGGCCTGCAGTATGCAAACTAAAAGAACATTTGGCTGGCAGGCTGTCTAAAGCACAGTGGTCACAAAGAGGCTTAGAAAATGGAAGTCTTGTGCTAGTCCCAGTGTGGGTCTATACACAGGAGGATTTTAATTTAAGTGCGCCATGAATTGACGTCCCCCAAATCCCCCAGTATGAAAGCAAAAATTTGCAGGCTTGTCCTTTCTCCGACCAATGCGCCTTTGTTTAAAATTGGCCAGACATCTTTTCATAAGATAGGTTTGATTTAAGCTTGTTTATGTTATTTTAAGTCCACTAAAACTTGTTAAAAAGCAAATTATAGGGCAACACCGAAATACTATGTTTGAATCCACAGGTCATTTTTTCATTCCAGACTGTTTAGATGAGGTGGACTCTACTCCTTGCAGCCATGATCTGGAACAATATCATATTTTAATATAACATCACACTACATGCGCTACAGGAGCACATCAGAGAAAATCAGATAAAGCCACTATTATCCTCCATTGCCCTGGGGGTTTAATAAAAAGCAGATTTGATCTATTCCTTTGCAGTCTCCCCTACAGCAAGGACAAAAGGTGGTCTTCTAAGTTGACATGATACCAGATTCATGATTTTCTTTAGTATGTAAACAGTGTTCATCATGATGGATGGATCAGACCTTGGATCAGGGCAGAGAGAATAGCTGAGATGAACACAAATTTTCCACTCATCGGTGTGAGAATATAACTATTACTGGAATTTGACAGGGATCAGACCCTAAACCAGTCCTAAAAGGGAAATTTAAGCTGGGTGTGCTGGTGTCCTCTGTAAATGTCGCCACTGATTTCTCTCTTACTGTGTCTTCTGCCAAGTCAGGCTTCCGCTCCGTGGAGGTCCGGTTAGACTCACGCTGCTCTTTCTGGGTGCGCTAAAGGCCGCCGGCATCAATCAGCGGCGGGGAACAAAAGCTGGAGCTCGGGCGCACACCTCCAGCATCCTGCACTCCCGCTGGTACTGACACAGGGCTCTTTTGGAGAAAAAGGAACTCCTGCCGACTGCAAAAAGGCCAGGAAATATAATGTCCCGGCGATCAAGAGTGTTGATATGAAAAAAATATTGTTTACAGTATATAGACTTACACACTATTTACAAGGTACAAAAAAAAGTACCTTAGGGCACCACCCCAGCGACAGAAAGGTACAACTTTTTTTCTGACAATGTACCATAGTTTTTCAGGCATGTAGTAATATCATGAAATTCTTGTGAATTCATATACTATGAATACATTCTTAAAAATGAAGGTGCTTCACTGTGCCATAGAAGAACCTTTTTTGTCTAAATGGTTCCATGAAAATCGAAAAAAGGTACTAAGAAAGAGATGGTTCTTTAAAGGAGCAATGTGGAGATTTTAGTGGCATCTAGCGGTGAGGTTGACACCAATGGCTCACTCCTCCGCTCCCCCTCCCTACGGTGGCTGACACACGACAAAGATGTTGTCATGTTTTTGTTTCTTTGTCGAAGGAGAAAACATATTTACGAAACGCGTTCTGTAGAGCAGTTTGTCCATATTGGGCTACTGTAGAAACAACATGGCACAGAAAACCTAAACCTCAGAGTATGACTAAAAAATACACTGGAAAGCTGGAATGGGTCAAATATGGCCAAACCATTGAAAATATATTTTTAAACATTAAGTGCATTAAGAGCTTTATTAATGCATATAGAATTTTGATCAGCCTTCAAAAATATCACACTAGCGGTACAACAGTGCTGCATGGGCGCATGCAAAGCCAGTTAACCGTCATCTGAAGCATGTCAAATGTGCCTGTGTCTGGATAGTGTTAGCTGGGGGGACTTACAGTACACGAGACATTCAGCAGATGCTCACATGTGCTTGAAGCCGTATGTGCTTATATCCGGCACTGATAAGGAGCTTACTTATTTCTCAGTTAGGGTTAGTTCAACACTTGTGATCAGATGAGAGATGGACGTTCTCACAGAGGCTCTGCAGTCGGCAGTCTCCATGGCGATGTGTGACGCAAAAGATTTTAGGATGAAAATGATGGCTGTCCGCATAATCACAGGAACTATTCATATCAACGTTAATTAGTCTGTGCCGCCTATATTACTTCTGCTTATGCTTACTTATTTGTGAGAAAGGCTGTTTGCGGGTCAAATTATATTTTGAGGCATGCACGATTTGAGATTTGAGACAGATATGATTTGAGACAGCACGCTTTTAAAGATGATATGATCACGGTCTGCTAACAAATAACACTATCACGGTAGATACTCGATACTCACTGTCGGCTTAAATTAATGCTCTCAGTTTAAAGATATGGCCACTATACGCTTTTATTATTTGTTATCTTAAAAATGAGTGTTTTCTATATCTGTGCCGCAGTGTTCAAGTTTATCTAAATAAGCATAGAGATATGAGATCTGACATGTTTGGGTCTAAGATGGAAGATTCTGGGTTCAACCCTCTGGCCTTAGTGAATAACAGCTGTGTCTTACCATCTGTCATTGGCTTTACATGCAGCAGTATATTTGTACTATAGGGGCTATAACTGCTCAGTAACCAACATCTCGGGGAAATGCTGGAATAGGCATGTTTATTTTTCTTAAGCTGTAACTGCAATTATTATTCTGTTATATAATATATCAATATAAACCATCCATCTCTAGAACATACACACTTATATAAATAAATTATTTTCTGTATGCTCTTGCTGGTTTTGGATTCAACCGGTAAAGAGCACAGTAGCAGAAAATAAGGAGAAAACTGTTATTTTTCTTTGAGAAAAAATACTGAATGAGGGCAGCAAGTGTCTAAAATAGGACTAGTTAAGCCAAATAATAACAAAGGGCAGTTTAGATGACGGCCATACGAAGCCTCTCTCTGTTCTGGAGACACATGGACATTACAGTACAATGGGCAGACACAAGAGACAATTACATTAGATTACATCAGCATTGACACGCTAATGAAATAGAGTCCGGATATTTCCTCCTGCACATTTCATTGAAATACACTGACATAAGCAAATATTTATAATTCTGTTTATGAACAGAAGTGCTCATTATACCTTTGGTTTACCTCAAGCAAACCATCTTGTAATGCGAGTCAGAGGATACACAAATAATTCACGGTAAGAAAATCGAATTGTTGAGTATCTGATACATAGCTGCAATTGTACATGTCTGCATTTGTGATGTCAGCTGCTTGGCATGCTTTGAACAGAGATCCTTTTTTGACCAAACACGGGATCTTCGTGTGAATGTTCAATAGAAGTCAATAGAAAATCTCAGAAGAATACTCCCACACAAACAGAGAGGTGAGTCATCTACATACCTTTCCAGACTCCCCTCAGCTGTCTGCCTCCTTGTGCAGGGGTTTCTATGACAACCGCCCAAGATTGTGCTTGGCTGGTCACTGACCCCAAGTCAACAGAGTCCACCAGACCACACACTTAACCACTGAAATGTTATACCAAGTCAGGCCATATGCTGGTATATCATATTCACAGAACTGTTCTGCTTCCCTCCCTCACATCCTTATGGGAGGACTGTAAACTTGCTTTTTCAAAGAAGTGTGTGTGGTTTTCATCTGTCACTGTAAACATAACATGGAATTCGGATAAATACTTTTTTATTGCAGGATTAAACGGACTAGGGCACGGGACTCAGTGCTATAGGAAAATCCCATTGGGTTTTGTTAAGTGTCAAATATTTTTTAAGCACAGTCCACAAATTATTTAATGGAATATAATGTATGAAGCATTGATAAGTATAGCGATATTTAAATTTTCATTTGATTTCATAAAAATAGTAGCCTACTACAATTTCACTAAAACTATTTGCAGTAAAACGATATTTTGAGGATTCTTAAGCGGCAACCTTCCGGTCTCTCACTTGAAAACAATAAGTGACTTAAACTGCAATTCATCGACTGACCACTAGAGACTGGCTCCAAAAGAGAGTCAATTCCATAGAGCCTTCATGTTAAAATGCACAACTTTACAGCAAAAAAATATCGGTAGAGCCTGGTACAAAAAGTGGCTTTCACCTATATAGCTAATTTTGTCATTCATGACAACTGTAAGGGGTGATTTTTTTTATAACTCATTTGTTTAAATTATATTAAGCCTTAAAGTTCTGCATTTTAAGGTGACAGGTGGAATGCTGCTACTGTATCTTATGATGTATCTTATCTTCCATTCCATCCACCAATGCCCCCGACTACATATGCTACCAGAAGCATATAGCATTAGCTAGCCTGAGCAAACTTGATCATGTAACTTAGATTGGAACAACACATACACTTGAAGTTCAACTATAGCTATACTTTACCATTAGATATTCATATGAGCATATCTTCATACTTAGTATAAATGAGGTCCCCTAAAGAAATCTTCAGTGTTTCCATAAAACTGTTATTTACTGGGCCCAATGCAGAATACACCCTTATTGGTCTGTCTATTTAAACCTCTGCGTTTTCTTGTCGGTTATTGTTTTGCTGTAAGATGTTTTTGTGTTGTGTGCTACTTTCCCTGTGGATTTCTTGTTCTTGGATGTAATTAATCTTCACATTGCACTTGGAGACAAGATTGTTTTGTCTGCATTGTTTCAACACTGTTAGAATATGGAGATGACATAATGAGTCGAGACTGTTTTTATGTTTTGTGAATTGCAAAGAAGTTGGCGGGATAGATGAAAAGGCTGCACCATAAGGGAAGAGGAGGTCCAACATATCCACTGGTTGTAGACAAGATGACAGTTGTCTTCGCTGACCCAACATACTAAAGATGCACTTCAAGCAGGAGTCCTAAAATAATAACTCTTGTCAGTGGACCAAAGGCTAAGTCTAAGGTAAACCTGATGTGAGCATTGAGTAAAGCACAGCACACGAGACCGGATTGAATGCATTCTCATGCAATGCATCACCTGTGGGCATGTGACATTTTGTATGTTTTAAGCTTTTTCTTACTTTTCATCTCAGAAATACACGTAACCAAGCCAATTGCAATGGCTTGACTTGAGCCCAAGTAATTATCCTTCTAATGAAACCCACTGAACAAGTGTTATCTCCTTCCTCAGCCCTTCGCTCGAAACGGATAAGCGGAGAACACAGAGTATTAATGGAATTCTCAGTGCAGCTCTATTAAAAGTCACCTCTACAATCAAGAGATAGCGCAGACATTTTTAGAGCAATGAGAGAAAATAAATGAGCAATTAAAGATACCAGAGAGAGGGTTCGAATGTCTGACTGTTGCACTGCGGACACTGCCTCTGCTATGAATGTGCGAGATGAGCTCTGTGTGGGCTGATGCACTCCAATCAGGCACACAGATTGTTCGGTAAATGAGAAAAACAAATGTGGCTGAAAGTAGTTGCCCTCTAATTCTAAATATCAGTGACCCAGAGAGAAAAACAATCTCAGGTCAACAGCACACACTGATCCGTAATGCTGACTTGTGACATTTACAAAATGGCAGCGTACTTGACCGGCTCAGCCAAGGCTTTTTTCATGCACACAAACATTAATACAGGTGGACATACACCCACTTCATTCTTCCATTACTATATTGTGTGTGCACGTACTTTCTTTCAATTGGTTCTGTAATGTGATTCTGTAATAGCTCACATTTTCCTAAAATTGGAACGTCACACCACAAAATTCTTGTGTGTTTTATTGTATCACCCCCAAAACCAACACCACCAACAATAGGAAAGATCTGACATCTCTTATTATTTTAATATCTACTCTCACTCTTGGACTTCACACATTAGATTTTGGTCTTTTGTTTTGCAGCTAATGAGGTTGTAAAATTGCTAATGACAAATGGTTTACGTGAGCATTTTTATTTAAAAATGTAAGTTATATGTTTTTTAATGAATTTGATTTGCTGCCGTGGATAAAAATCACGTTAGGGGTTAGGGGTGGGCCTTCAGTATTGCTTGATCATACGTTTTTGTACAACTCACAACGTATGAATTCATACGAATTAGCCACCTTGTAAAATACTTATGACTTCCTGTAAAATGAGGTTGGTAATTCTGCATGTACTGAATCAATTTCAGAAACACACATCAGGAATGACAGTCACCCAACAGCAATCTCAAAAACTAAAAGAACGCAGATATGAGACATAAAAGTCTTATTACATCATATATACATTTTTAAATTGTAAAATATATATATGTAAAAACATAAATATTGTTGTTTTTTTTAAACAGAGAATGTGATGCTGACATCCTGCTGTATGTTGGATCTCGGGAAGATCATACTCCACTGCTATTATTGTTTTGATTTGTACCGTTAGCTACTTGTTTTGTGTAATAAATGGAGAAATCAAAAGCTAAACAACCAGCGGATGTTCCTGAACAACTCAGTTTTTAATGCAGCAAGGTTTTATTTAAGTAATCAATCAAGAAAAACAAAACACTGCATTCAATGCACAAGCAGCGATCCTCCCAACATGCAACACGGCATGACATAGCATCACATTCTCTATATGAACTTGTTTTCTTGGCAATATTCAAGATCAGCAAACATTGAATGTGTTTTTGTTATTCTGACCAAAAAAATGCAATATAAAAAAAGATACATTTTTATGTGGAATTTAGGATAAATGTTGTTACTCACTCTCTGGTTGTTCCAAACCGGTATACATTTCTTTGTTTGGTTGAACACAGAGAAAGATGAATGCTTGTATCCAAACAGTTCTTGGACCCTATTCACCACCATAGGTCCAAGAACTGTTTGGTTATGACCATTCTTCCAAATATCTTTTAATGTGTTCATCAGAACAAAGACATTTGTACAGATTTGTAACAACTCAATAGCGAGTAAATGATGACTGAATTTTTGCGGTGAATTATTCCTTTAAACATCCTATACATTCGGCTAAAAACACACCTTTTCCATCAACACCTGACCCATTAATATATACTTCTATTTCCTCTACTTTTCTATCCTTACACACACAAAAATTAAATTGTAGTTTGCTTAACTTCGTATAATGCGGTGGGCTAACTGATACCAGTTTTATTGCACTTCTATATTGTTACCTTTGTGTTGTACAAATTGCTTTTATTGCATATCTTATTTGTAAGTCGATTTGGAAAAAATCGTCTACTAAATGATTGAATGTAAATGTAAAATTATTTTGATGTAGTGTCATTTCTTCCAAGGCTCTATATTTCACATTATAATAGCTTCCAGTGACTCTATTTTAAGAATAAGACAAACACTGAATGAAAAAGGTCTGCATTCACTGCACACCTGTCAATGCAATGAAATGACAGCTGGACTGCTTTCTATTTTTATGCTGTCATTTTATAATGAAGCAAATACTGAGTCAGAATGGCTCTCCTACAGTTACTTTCATATGGTGCAGGTGCTATACCAAGTTTTGCAGTGGGTTAGTTAGAAAATAAAGTTAAACTATAAAGTACCTGAACCATTATCAGCCTTTGGGTACAGCCTCAATGCATATCCATGAGGAAGACAAAACAAAAATGTATGCAAAAGACCACAAGAAAATGAGAGGAAAAGGTTACTGGATGCAAATGCGAATTAAATGGCAAGTTCTAGCCCCAAACAAGCTCACACACTCTTTATCTGAATATCCCCATGTCAAATATACAGTCTTTTCTGCACCTTAAACCACAAACTTATATTTTTTCATTAATTGTCCTAGACTTCAGGTTCTTCTCATTCTAGCATCTTAATTTTTTTCTCTTTTCTTCCTGTGGACTACGGATTTAACTTTAAAATGAGGGCTTGTCCCAAAAGCATTCTTGAGCTGATGAACTGACTCAATTTAGATCTCATTTAAACGTTTTGCAGAGCAACGCTATCTGCTCTAACCATATATAGCAGAACTCAATTGAAAAACGCAACAGATGTTAAAATAAATTTAAACTGTCAAAATAGATTTCCCACAACTGAGAATATCCTTATAAATATCCCGTAAGCTTTTCTTGAACGTGACCAGAGGGGTGAAACGCTGCTCAATGAAGAATTCTTAAAGACACAATACACAAAGAGCAACAACTGTACATAGACGTTTTCATCGAACACACGAGCCTGGCCCAAAGTTAACTTCCGGTCTGTGTTTGTGGTCATGGGTCTGGCTAGTGGATGAAAATGTAACGTTTTTATTTCATTTATATTACTATAAATTAATATTAATATTGTATTGTATAAAAATTGTATTAAATGAAAAATTTTATTGTAGGGCTTTTTTATTTATATAAATATAGGACAGTGGAGACAGATAGGAGCATGAGGGTAAGAAACGGTGCGGGATTGGGACATGACCCGGGTCAGATTCGAACCTGGGTCCCCATGAGCCAACAGCTCATATATGCGTACCACTGAGCCAGAGCTCCAACTTATTGTATATTAATTTTATTAAAAAATTTGTTGAATGGGTCGTGTAACTTTGTCGTATTTAGGTTCAGATAAGTAACAGTTCTTCTACTGGTAACCTAAAGAACCTCTGGCTTGACATGCTTTTAACTTGCTAGCTAATGTCATTTACTTGTTTTCTTTTGATATCCAAAATAATCTGCAGGGATCTTTTTTTGCTGGAAGCTTGAAGTTTGGGCCACAAAACCTGCATGCGCAGTGTCCTCTTGTTTATGTTGTTGCTTTAAAACCATCTATAGAATGAAGAGATAATTTACTCAGTTGTGTCAGTCCAATATATAAATCTTTATTCTGTTGAACACAATATGTGATTTTAAAAGAATATCTTATCCTTCACTTTTGTAAAATGATGAGATATTTTAATAAAACCCCACCCTCAAAACACCACCACCACAATAACAAAAAGTGCTCCATGTGGCTATTGTGCTGTATTATCCTCTGAAGCCAAGTCCTAGATTTATGGAAGGAAGACAACCATTTCAATTCCTTATTCATGAAAAATCTTGACATCCACTTGGGCTCCTGGCACATCCATTAGAGCAATGTCTGATTCAGGAAATGTGGGTTTAAAACAGCATTAGGTAAATAATGACAGAATAAGGTTTGGTTTGTTGGTGTAAATCGTGCTAAATCACTTTACACTTAATTTGAACACCTGCTACATGCCTTACATTTATCTTATTTGTTTTAAAAGGTAATGATATTAAAACATGTTATGAACCACCTGTTCAAGGTGTACAAGCCGAATCCTATTAGAAACGCATATGAAGCTCTAGGCAAAAACATATGCACAAATACCACAGAAGGCCTCTAAAAGCAAAATAAGTCTAGACCTAAATCATTTTTGTACAGTAGGTAATATTAATCATCAAAACAAATATCTGGAATGGATTCGGTACTGTATGTTTGCGAGTGGATGTTTTACTCCTAAAGGAGTTATCTTGAGTTTAAATTCTGTTCTATTATAGTTGAAAGATGCATCCTGTTTTTGTCAATTTCTCTCAAAGAACAACTTGAATTCGATGTTATTATACAGTAGCCAATGTCCAAACTCTAAATGTAAATGTCCAAAAACATTTACCACTATATGCAACTCTTGTTTAGTCTAAGCATCCCTTGTGTTCCACGTTTCCTTTTATTTCCCATGGGAAATTTTGTAACAGTGTCTTAGATTTATAATACACATATCCTAATTTCCATACTGACAATGCAGTTTAGTGTTTACACAGACATCCAGAAATACTCAAGAATAGAAACAGGAAGTGTGTACCCAAGACCACTGAGGTTTTGCTCTTCGTTCACTCACCACTGCTCTGTAAAACAGCAATCTACAATTACTATAGGATATGCGGAAAGACCGCAACATGCATTGACTGCAGGCTGGTTTGGAAAATACTGTCAGCCCTCATTTTCCCCAAATCCGTTCCCAGGCTTACCCAACTTATGTGTTGTTTGTAGATATGCTTTGCAAGGAAAACAAAACATTCTACTTTTGGCTGGGAACAGTTACACTGCTTTAGGGCCTTAGAGAGACAGCCCTAGTTCTGCCATTACGATAAAGAATAAGCTAAAGAAGTTAAATCTAACCTCACTCCACTGCCATACAGAGAAGTACATCTGTGCCCTTAAAATAGGGCATGTGCCATGCACTAGCTGAAGGGAACAGTAAAAAAATAATATACACAGGGCTTAAGAGCAACAGAAACTACACTAAATGTCAACGTGCATAAAAGTAAAACGCGAACAAAAACTAAAATAGGTCAGTTTACATAGACATAAATAGTGAGGCTTAGTCACTTGTCATGGACAAAAGACAAACAACTGCCTGGACTTATATTGGACTTCAATTTCAGTGGTACTGTTGTTTAGTGTCATCTGTCCCAGGTTTCATATTCCCACATACAAAACATAATTCCAGTGTTATTTGAGGCCGTTCAATTTCTTAAATGCTCCCAACTGTCCATTGGTTTCTCAGAGGGGTTGTGATGATCAAACTCAGCAGATCCAGATCTCAGATAGCACAAACTAAGATTCCCTGCCAAACTACTGTGGGCAGAAAACACATCTGAAACTCGGATGCACGCATCTACGGAATGCTGCGCTTTATGGGTGATGTGAACCCTTGCGGCTAGCACGCTAAGGTCACAGCTTTCATAACAATTCTGGGAAGAAAGCGGGGGAAGAGGTTTCTGTGTGGACCGAGATGGACGGAAGAGCAGTGTCAAAGTGCATCTTTTTACGGTTGTTCTCGTTTTTTAAATTAGTTTAAAGTAAACCGTTTTCTGGTCAAATGTGAGCTGCTTGGTGACATGGTTATAAAAGAAAAGCAGGAAATGCTGAAATAAAACGGAAGTGGGTAGCTATTATTATGCCAACACTCGTGTGCATGGAGTCTACAGGGTAATTAAAATAATTCAGGCACATCTGTCCCACAGAGCCATTGAAATTGAGGCTCAGTGGTACAAATGAAGATGAGGCCTTTCAGACTGGGGACCAAGATAATGACAGGAAGCAGAAAAGACTGGTGGTGTGTTACATAGCCACTTTAAAATTACCCAATTAGGCCTGATGTATGTATCCGTTTCAGAGTTTGAAGAGATAATGATGTACATGCTGCAATGAAAGGTTTTAAAAATAAAAAAGTGCTTCAGCAAACTTCACCTAGATTGCCCCTGGATCTTAAAAGCACAAAAATTATTTAGCTAAAAAATACATTGCACGTGTAAAAATGATTGATTTTAGTCATTTTAGTGACTAAAGTATATACTTAGTATATTAAGTAAAGATCATGTTCCATGAAAATATTTTGTAATGCGGCAAAATCGCTAACAAAAGTGGCCAGAAACACACCTACAAATGCCTCTCGCTGCTCCCACTCTTTGGGAATTACCCACTCAAGTTTGGTATCTATGTAAAGCTTAGAATTTCAGATTTCAGGTTCATCTATTCTCCACAATGTCATTACAGCAGTTAAAACAAACCAGTTTCTTCCTAGCAACGGCCTGCTACAGCACCTCTGATTAACAATTTTAAAGGCGATTTTCACAATATTTTTATTTTTATTTCTAACAAACCATATATCAATAGAAAGCCAGCATTCAGATGATGTAAAAATTCAAAATTAACCCTTAAAGACTGGTTTTGTTGTTCAGGGTCACATATGGCCAAACATGATTCAACTTGTTTTTAACTGTGCTGGAGATATGGTGCAGATATACATCTGAAATGTGAAACATAGTGGCTTAGACCCATCTCAGTATATTTGTTTTTATTGCACCTCTATCTGTGGGACATCTGTCTCGGTTTTAGCAAAGCAGAGCTGTATGCTGTTTACGTCCAGAGCGCCACCTACTGGAAAACGCATGACACCCCTTACGCCCTGGGTTTGGACCTTTTTCAATCTACTGTACAAATGCAAAACAATGACTCAAAGCCCAACTACCATCACCAATATGCCTTTGAAACCAATGTGTGAAAGTAAATGGCTACAAAATAAAGTGTGCTTGAACATTTATTAAATATATTAATCTGAGAGAGGAAAGCTTAAAGAAAAGAAACAATATAATTTATGCCAAACTTAAATGAGCTCTTTGCAAGGAATGACGTCAAAAAACATACAAAACAGTTCTTAGGAATCTCCAGACACATTCAGACATGTGATTACTTGTCAGTAGTGCCACACGGAATGCTCAGCTGTTCTGTATTACTTATCATTACATCTAACCTTGGATGTTATCCAGTATAGAAATAACCTTAAGGTTGCAGCAATGCTGCAGTGTCCGAAAACATTCTAACATGTTCTAACTTTTCACTATGGAGCAGCAACACTGTGAGAACAATTACAGGAATGCGAGTCGCAAAATGTATTGACTGTCAAAGTCTAACTGAAAGACAAGCAGTGGATGAAGCCTGTTGCAGTGGTTAAGTTGTGCTAATAGATGTGATTCCTGAGGCATTTTCGGTGGTACATTCCTCTTCGATCTGCTGCAGTGCATTCTGGTCACTTGGAGATGGTGGGACGGACTGTGTAGAAATTTTTTTTACAGAATTTTAGTTAGTAAAAACTCGGTTTGTGCTTCATTGAAAGAAAAAGGAAGTGTAATGAGAATGTGAAAAATTATTGAAGAAGTACTAGGACTATAGTCTGGCAACTTTCATTTAGACCAGGAACCAGGATCATTAGCAATGCAATTTCCTACAGTAATAAAGGAAAATGGATAGCCTGGATCATTGTATTTTATGGCATGATGATTTTTGCTTACCTCTAAGTCTGCTGTAGCAGCTGTAACAGTAGAGCTGTCTGTGTCTGACTCTGACCTGAGCTCCGGACTCTGCACCCATCCCAAGGTTAGTCCTACAGCTGACACACTGCAAGACCAATCAGAAACCAATCAGCTGATTCTAAATAAGCACTAGAGAGTCGCCGCTCCCAGCTCAGACAAAATGATTTTATTAAAATGAAATACTAAGAGAAGGTTAACGTGAGCAGATCCTCCACCAAAGCTTATGTAAAAGGGTGATTCTGAAAGTGATGTCGGTGTCCTATGCCAAACAAGCAGCTGACACAAACCTGCAACCAAGCAGTCATCATCATTATGGGAATCTAAGAAGCATTATTGGAATGAACAGACAAGACCAAAGATCAAAGCAAAAAGAGTTTGTGATGTGATAAGTGACTGGCAGGGTCTCAGTGATTGACAGGTCAGGTGGGCCGTGTTGAGGCTAGCAAGAATGTGTTTGCATTAGTGTATTAGCAATGAGGCAACCAGGATACAAGCAGAACTTGTCTTGTATTAAAATGTCTAAATCTAAAATTTCTGAAGCAACCGAGCAACTGTGCCCATAGGATATTTGAGCAAGTCTCAGCAAGGGTACTTAAGATTTTAAATTGGCAACAAATGGAAAACAAAAAATAAAAACATATTGGGGCAGCCAAAATTACAAAACTATATTTTTCTAATTACCTACTACTTTTAACTATAGTTAGCAACATTGTACAGACTGTTGTATAGCCTGTTTCGAAAATTAACTTCCGGTCTGTGTTTGTTGATCGGTCTGGCGAGTGGCTAATAATATAACTATTTATACTTTAATTTATAGTAACACTTTATTGTACAATAATTGTATTGTATATGTATTTGATCAAATAAATAATGTTTTGAATGGGTCAAGTAACAGTTCTTCTACTGGTAACCCAATACTGTAGCTAGTAATTTTATAGTAGCCTATGTCTTATATAGTAACCTATGTCTATGTAATTGACTTTTTTTGACAGAAAAAATTCTGCAGGGACTCTATTCTTTGCAAGATGTGTATCATAAATTAAGATTGGGCCACAAAAGTGTGCATGCGCAGTAACATTTATGTTGTTGCTTTGAAACGCTCTATACAGTAATTATTAGGATTGCCATGTAATTATGTTGGTCCATTTGGATAAAATTGTCTGCCAAATAAATAATGTAAATGTTGGGCTGTGGAGTAACTAAAGCAAAAAAAAGATTAAAAGCACTACTGGAACCAACCAACTACTGCAATGAATGAGTGTTATACATCTGGTGTGTTCAGTTATGCTCCTGGGGGGCCACTATCCTACAGTGTTCAGCTCCAGCCCTTATGAAACACCTGTTGACATTTGAGTGTGTAAACCACAAGTAATCCTGAAGACCTTCATTAGCTGGTTAAAATCTAAACAATTCAATAGCGGTTTTCCTTGTAAGCTCTGCTTGTATTCTAAATGCCTACACAAACAGAAAGAATTGCATGTTAGGATGTTAATGTCCTCTTGATGTTCCCAATGGATGGTGATTAAAAACCCAAGCCAGGTGCAACAGATCCACAGAAGGCTGCTGGCTCTCATTTCAGGTGACCTCCAGTCTCACCTTGAAGCAACCAATGTGAAAGCAGAGCTGCAGGGAGTCGATGACCATGGCAGCTCCCTTTCCCAGAGGCTGCTCGCACCTCGAGCACATCCGCCTGCCACTGACCAGCCTATAGGCACCACAAGCCAGTGTCAGAGTTCAAAGTCAGACAGAAGTCAGCAATGCTCTTCCCGGTCCATTATTTCCATGGTTGGTGCGGACCCGAGAGCACAGATCTTGACCATAGGGTGTGTTCAGATGGGATACTACTGTACTGCTTTTCTGCAGTATGCATAATGGAAACTGCATAGCACTCGGCGCTTAAAAATGCACACTTTTGCAAAAGCATAGTAACAAATCTAGTTTACAACCAGAGCATGCTGTATAGCAAACTATGAAATAATTCATTCCCCCAGTATAAAAATGTGGAACTGCAATATTCACAATAGCATAATTGTCTATACTCCTTATATTATAGGATAATTTTAAAGGCAAGACTTTGAATACAAACTTGTATAAAAATGCAAAACAAAAATATTAAATTTCATAAATAAAAAATAAAACAATGATTATTGCATTTTACTTAAAAAAGCTATTTAAAAATCATATGCAATACAGTTTAACTTCATACTGTGCAGTAAGCAGTCCAGTAGTATTCCATTCTGAATGTAGTCACTTATTGCTTAAATACCTGGTATAAAACATCTGGTAAAGTGAGATTCTTCTTATGAGAAAAGAGCAGCACATATTTTAAGATGGATAATGTTTGTTATACATGTGAAGACAAAAAAAACCTAGGTTTTTTTAGGCTTATAACACAAAGCACCAATTCATTCCTGACTGCACTTAATCATAGGCCCTGACAAATCCATACCTGCCACGCTGCTGTGAGCTTGGGTGGGGCTCAGTTGGAGAAGAAGAGCTGGATGCAGACCAGGAGCTCTGTTTAAAACCAGTGGAGAAGATAGCTGAACCAGGTCCCAGGCTGCTACGTCCACCCCTGTAAGTGCTGGTGTTGCCCAATGCAGAGTGAGGTCTGCTTGAAATGTGGGGCTTCCAGGATGAGTTGAGGCTTGTGTGGAGGTTGTCCAGAGACTCGTATCTGTAATAGTGGGGCAAATGGGGTTAACTAAAATGAAAAGTTCACCCAACTTTCTCCATAGAACACAAAATGCACTGAACATTAACTTGGATGTTTAGTAAATAAAGCAAATTTTTCTGCATCATAAAATATCATTATGAAACACAAGAACTTAGGAAGTTTGATGTTTATACTGTACATTTAGTATCATTCAAATTTAGAACAGCATTAGGTTGAAATATTATAATATTCATTTTTGGAAAACCATTCCTTTAAAATTTAAAGAGTTTTGCCCAGGTTTAATGTTATATGTGACATACAGTATACCAAACTTGTGTGCAGTCATGCAGGCATTTGAAATTAAATGAATGGCAAATGTTCAATGGGATGAAAACAAGAGACCCCCAATAGATCACATTTAAAAGAAGTTTGATCAGAAGCACCTTCTAAATGATGTTTCCAGGTTGCTAGGCTCTTTGTTAACATTGGTACTGCGCTGGCGTATCCAGCTGCTGTCTGTAAGCAACGGTGTCTTCTTCCTCATCTCCTCCAAGATCTGTAGACGTTCCTGTTCGGCTTGTGACACCTGACCCCTCTTTTTACTGCCCCCTGCAGACAAAGAAAGGACATGACACAAACGACAACCAATAAGACATGTGGTGCCCAGCTGAGAATTTATGTTAGAATAAAAAAATAAATCAGACCTTTTGCATCTTGTTTGTGAAAGGCATCAAGTATAGGGGTTGATTTAGACTTTGTCCTATGGAAAAGTAAATAATTCAATACAAATGAACAAAACAGCACAAGACCCACGTTAAATATAAAGCACCACTACGCAAAGAATTAATCTAAATCTCAGCCCCACCATTAACGGACATCCCACCAGCCTTGGCCCAAAATTCCTGGGATCACCTCCAGAACTTCCAATATGTACAAGTGGTTATGTAAAAAGCATACTATTTTTTATTAAAGAGATGAGTCTCATCCAAATTTTGTTTAATAGGAATAACAGTCACATAGGAAGAAAGTACACACTTATCAAGACCTTTCCTAGGGTTCTATTGGATGAAAAAAGTGTTAAACATTGAAAACGGATACACACCTCTTTTCAAGGCATTAAGCACAGAGCAAGCATGGCCAACAAGTCACTAAAGCACAAAAAGCACACTGACCTGTCTGAAACTGTAAGTTTGGCAAACCCATAGGACTCCTCTGACCTGAAGCAGGACAGAGTACGGAACAGAAGCGGCACACACAAACATACAAACAATGACCAAAGCAGCAGTAAGCAACATATAAAACCACAAACTGCACTTAACATCAGATTATTCAGACAAAATAACATTACATATTTGTAGAAAAATGTACTCATTTGTTTGCATTACCATCATTACATGGCTTATTGCTCAATAGAAGGAATATTTTCCAGTTTGTATTGGCATATTTTCTTACCACTGACTCTTTGAGGTTGAATCACATTCCACCTCTGCCTTCTGTGAGTGATGTCCTGCTGCTATTTGCACATTACCCTGTCTGTTTTGTGCGGCTTTCACCTTCTCAGCATTCTGATTGGAAGTCACTGAAGTGGAAGCACTGGATTTGTTGAAGAATGGAGGTGGAGCATAAGATGTGGCATTTCCATTGGAAAGCACATCAGGGCTTTTTTGCTCCTAACATCCACAGGAGGAAAACACTGTGTGTCACATTATGTAGTACAAGCACTTTAAAATAATGATGTTTAACCCTTTTACTTACAGAGCTTGAAAAACAAAGTGAACAGAATAAAATTAAACTCTCAAGTTGGAGAGATAAAGCAAGACAGGTTTAAGTTATGATACACCTCTGACCTCAGGACCAGCGAGCTCCTCTCCATAGACCTCCTGCTGTGCTCTCCTCCACTCGTCCTCTAACTTCTCCTGATCTCGTCTGTACTTCTCCTGAAAAACACAAACATATACCATACATTACACAAACACAACACATTAAACACATTGCAATGATTTCCTAGTCCTGGAGTACCCCATCACAGCATGTTTCTAATATCACCCCTATCAGACACCCACAATTGGAACGTTTGTCGCTAAAACATTGAAACAGATGTGTTGCATAAGGGAGACATCCAAAATGAGGAGTTTTGGGAATATTCCAGGACCAGGACTGGAAAACAGTGTGCTAGGAAAGATTAAGAAAAGCCTTTGTGGTACCTGCAGGAGGCGCTCTTGCTCCATCTGCCATTTCTCCTGCCGCCTCCTCTCCTCCTCGTGATCCCATGACCAGCGAGATGAGGTGGCACTGATGGAAGGTACCTGCAGCTGAAAAGAAAAAGTAAATCACTAAAAAGTTTCATTCAAATGGTCCATCACTATACAATTTAATAAGGAGCTTGATATCAGTAAATGTGGAATTTAATTTAAAACTAATAAACATGTCACTATTAATTCCCCCATGTTGCTTTTTCGATTTACTTTGTGGAACTCGTTTCCATAAAATGAAAGTGTACATTGACTCTTGGACTTACACTTTCAATCTTGTAATGGCAAATCTGAATATGCACATAATTGTAAATCATATATGGGCCTTTTGTTGAATTTGGACCACACAGGGTCTGGTCATCTTTTACATACTGTACTTGCATTTGAGGAAAGAAAATCATCTTGCATGTATGGAAAGGGTGGGTAAATAACGACTAACCCTTTAAAAACCTATTTTGAGTGACTGTGGTTACTTACATCAGATATGGCCGACTCAGAGCCTCCTAGTGAAAAAATAAAGTGGACACAAAGATGATTCATTATTCATATGACATGAAACTGTAACCAAAGTCACCATGACCAAATGAGCACACAGCCACTTCACACTCACGTGCTGGTATGCAGGCTTTAAACAACATAGAGGACACACAGAAAAACAGGTTGAAAACACCCTGTGTAACCCTTTAAATTGACCAGGAAACCAGGAAACCAGCAAAAGATGATCAGACTTCAGATCAAAAACCATGAACCATGATGGGTTGCAATTAACCAGCTCAAGGTTCTCTCTATTAACTGTATTGCAAAAAAATAAGACTCACACATCATAAACAATAAGAAAAAAACAACACTTCCAAAAGATCCATGCTGAAAAAGTTCAAAAAATTTGGTGGTTTGCTGGTTGCCCACCCCGATCATACAGTTTAGGTGGACTTACACGGATGAGGTTTAGAAGGGGGTTTGGGCATTTTTAGCAGCTCAGTCTTGGAAATGTGATGGTTACAGTTAAAGACTAGGTTGAATAGCCTGGGACACCAGCTTAACCAGCCGAGTTTACGAAATCGCTGTATGCCGTTTTTCAGCATGGATATCAAGGAATTCCAGTGTATCACAGCACACAGATAGCAGTGTGTATTTACCACAGAGATAGACCCAGGAGCTAACAGTGCCACCTGAAGGACAGAGCATTAGCTTTACTACAGTAAGTACAAGAAAGACCTAAATTAGAAGCAATAAAAAGAAACCCATAGAGCAATTTCAGACAGCCTTACATTCAGATTCAGAGCCTGTTTTACAAAAGTCTTTAGTAGTGAGATGCCCAGTATGAGAGGATGTCAAATACCTCTTATTCCCTTTGGTTACAACATAATCGATGGGAGATGCATTTACTAAACACTTTAGTAAGTCAAGGCCCTTAGGAATTCCAAACAAGCAAATCCATTTGGCGTCGAGACACATATGTCAGAACAGACCTCACCAATACACTCAATTAAGAGTGTGCCTGGTAAACTAAATTCAAGCCAAAGTTTAAAATGTGTAATTTAGAATAAATCAGTTCCAGTCTGAATTTATTACGTGTTACCTTTTTGCATGAAAAATTCTAACTTCCTTCTATGATTTTTCAAAACTATGTGTTCATAGTCTAAACGCAGGTGGGGAGAAAACAACATGAAACAAAATGTGAGAAGCATTTTATACTGTATAATAACTACAGATGTCAAGGTCGAAATAGTTGAATCTTGGTTTCACTAGTAGCCTACAAATCCAATACATGCGATTCATGTATAAACAAACAAAAAGGTATATTTAAAAGTACAAACAGAAGCAATTTATCATTGTCAGTTACAGTATGAAAGATCACACCTTGCAAGTCATCTACTAAGTAAAAATAAATGTTAACAACAATCTAAAAAAGCCACCCACAGCTCTTTATCTTAGTTTTGTATATTACTGAGGAATACTCAGAAATGATTCTAATATTTATATTTCACATGAAATTTTACATGCACTGTTTTTTTAACAACATACTGGAATTCTTAACTGGGTTTAAATATATTAGTGCGTCTTAAAGTGCTCACCTTTGTTTTGTGCAGAAACAGACTTATTCTGAAAACTTCCATTCACCATTTTAGATAGAACTCCCTGGAAAAAGTAAAAAAATGAAATTAAAGGCATAGTTCACAAACTGTGTACAATGATTAAAACAATGACAACATTTTTCCATTTCTAAATATATCAAGTTACACTGACTGACATCGCACAATTCATCACATTCTTGTGTCATCTTTCATCTCACTTCATCACTCACATTAGCAGGTTGTCCATTGACCTGCATCTTCCCTGCAGTCTCCACGGGTGAGTTTGAACTGCTGAGAGAGATCATGTGCTCGGGCTGCCCTACAGGTGTTGAATTGGAACTGGTCAAATTGATGGTCTTATGGCTCTTGTACGGGAGGGAAGGAGGGCCACTGCCCCAGTCTGTCCAGCACCCAAAACATACATTAGCAATTTAGAGATGCTAGATTGTGTTTTATTGGACTTGTTGGTAATTTATGAAATGTTAACAGAATTACATTTATATTTATGCATAATAACTATCCACTGAAAATTTAACAGTGGATAGTGAGCATTATTAATATTAAAGGTTGCTTGAATATGTTAATTACAGTATATTCTTTGTTGCTCAGTGGTTAGAGCATGGTGCTAGCAGTGCCACAGTCATGGGTTCAATCCCATAGATTGCACATACTCCGAAAATGTATAGTGTAATGCAAGTCGCTTTAGATAAAAGCGTCTGCCAAATGCATAAATGTAAATCATCTAGCCATTCACAGACTGTTCAGAACAGACAGTGAGACTGACTGACAGACAGAAACCGACAGACCACCTTCCCACAGTGACAGAAAAACAAGAGACAAAGCATCTAAATGATCTTTAGCTTAACATTAAGCTAATCTAAAAATTAGACTGAGGTGATGTTGTAAAAAGAAATATAGAACACCAACCAACACCAGACTGTAATAGGTCGTTTCTGATTTGAAGTGACTGATTTTGTTAAAAACACACATTTGCTCCACAATCTCACCATTCTGACCATGACGTCTGATGTCCATCATTAAAGTGCCGTTTTGCTGTGCTTTGTCCATGCTGCCCTTAAACTGCTCATAATTCATATCAGACACCCTGCAGCCACCAAGTGCCACGATCTCATCACCCATCAGCAGACCACAAAACTCTGCTGGGCTTCCTGTGTGTTAGAGTGGAAGCATGGCAATGCTGTGAATAAGTCCAGTTTATGAGTGAATGGTTACATTTATTGCCAGACCTGAACTGATAGGACAATTATTAAAAAACACATGGATGCAGTGAAACTCAATACTATACATTTTTGTCTAAATCTATACATGGTTTACAATTACATTATAACAGTACAACGAATTGATTCATCCTAAGACAACAACAAGTGAAGTGCCAAAACAAAACTTAACTTAAATACATACACCATCGGTCAAACGTTTTGGGACACTTTTATTCCTCATTATAAAAAATTAAAAAAAATAAAAAAACTTTCGATCCGAGTTGTTTACTTAAATATCTGAAATTAGTTTTATTACAACATAATTCCCATAGTTCCCTTGGTTTAATTTCATAATTTTGATGAGTTTATTATTATTTTAAAATGTGGAAAAAATATAAACATAAGTAAGTGTCCCAAAACCTTTGACCGCTAGTGTACATGCTAAAAGCACAGAGAAGAGACCTTAGGTCATTCAAAACCAGTATAACTTTTTGCAGAACACACACAAGATATTTTAAAGAACTTTGGTAACCAAACCACATTGATCAACTTTGACTTCTATTGTATGACCATAAAACATTTTTCAAAATAGCTTCTTTTGTGTTCTACAGAAGAAAGATTCATAGGTGTTGAATGACATGAGGGTTAATAAATGACACCAGAATTTTATTTTGGGAGAACTAACCCCTAAATATTCAGAGTGAATTCAGATTGATTTTTAGCAGAGAAGTTTTTAGCGATTTCATTATGACCTGCATCTGTATAATATTTACATTGAAGCTGTCCAGTTTAGAGGAGTACAGCTTAACATGGTCACCACAATAGCGAATTTCAGTAATGAAATGTATTGTAAAAATCACTTCAGAAAAAAGACTCATAAAAACCTCTTAGTATAGGAAAACTGCTTGGAAATTAAAACCCAACTTTTCACAACTCTCTAAAAGAGATTTGAGGTATAGGTTAATGTTAATTTTATCAGGCTATAACATGTACAGTGGTAATGGAATTTTGGAAAAGATCAACCTAACTCGGGCTTTACATTGTATTTACCTGCATGCATGGCTACCCTGACCTAGTTTTCATGCACACACAGATCAAAAATGCCTCTTATTCTTGGGGTTATATTATAGCTTAGACTTGATTCTGGACTATTCTTTTATCTCAGTTTAAGCAATCAGACTAATGCACAGTAAGAAACACCTTCACTGTTCTCTATAAATCATTCATCTCAGTCTCACAACATCTTTCCTGAACGCAAGTGTACATAGCAGAACATGCAAAAAAAAAAAAGAAATCACACTCGAAAACAAGAAACGACACAAAACGCACATTGTGAAGGACACATCAGGGTAATGCACACAAATTAAAAGCTATACAAAGAATACAGTACCATTCTCAAAGCCAGTTTAACCCAAAAAGCCTTTTAAAATGACAAAGCCCTAACAGTCCTTTCCACTGCATTCATGGTTCTTTTCAGTTCAATGAAATCTAATTTAAAGATGAAAACCCACAATGAATTATGAGTCTTACCTGCTTGGACAAATTTCACACAAGAACCAGTTGAGTCCCAGTGAGCCTTGAACCCGAAGTCTCTCCCACTGTTAGGTTTCTGATTCAGGCAGACTCGCATTTCACTTTGACCCACCTGAGAGAGAGAGAGAGAGAGAGAGAGAGAGAGAGAGAGAGAGAGAGAGAGAGAGAGAGAGAGAGAGAGAGAGAGAGACTTGTTACACCTGAGGATCCCATGACAACTGTTTCCTCAGGAATGATGTTTGTGACAGTAGGATAAAAATAGTCTATTAACATTTCACTGCATGAAATGTATTTTTATGTATCATATCAAAATAACCACTGTTTAAAAGGCAAGTCAAAACCAGACATTAAGTGATTTAATTCGGTTCAGTGTAAAGCAGCCTACTGTACCTTAACTTCCTCCGGAACAACAACAGGGGAGGACGCCTGTTTAACAGACGGGGCCATGGTCACTTTAGTGACAGAAGACTGAATGGGAGGTGCTGATGATCTTCCATCTCTTCTCTCTTCCATGTCATCCTCTTTCTTAATGCTGATTGGATGAGTGCCAGTGGTTCGGACCTTTTCGTGACTGCTGAGGAAAGACGGGGCGAGGGAATGATTTCTCTGACCATCGATCAAACTCTTATGAGAGTCATCCATCTGTAAAACACAAGAAAAAAAAAGTGTTTAGGGTAAAAAAGTGAAATGAAAATTCTGTCATCATTTACACCACCCTTTTGTCATTTCCAACCTATAAGACTTTGTTTCTTCTGCAGCACATAAAGATATTTTGAAGAATGTTGGTACCAAACAACGGCGGTACCCATTCACTTCTATTGTATGGACACAATGCAAGTCAATAGGTAGTGCCGTTGTTCGGTTATGACTTTAAAATATAATCTTGTTTTTTTTAGAAGAAAAAAAAAATGTTTTAAATGACAAGAACAATGAATCCATTTTTAGTAAAAATAGTCATCCTCTATAGTCATGTGCCAACCAATACAGCTCTTAAAAAAGATAAAGAATAAAGGCCAGTAAAGTTACCGACAAACACAAAATTGCATCTGTTTGAGACACAACTGGTAAACACTGTCCATGCTTGAGAAGCTCGTCATGGAAAAGCACACATACAACACAACCACAGCTTGGGTTTCACGGGTGTGATAGTAGTGGCTTGATGCATTATTAATAAACCTGCCACAGGATGATCAGGTGATGAGGAGTAATACTAAACTTCACACACGGAACACTGCACAAACAACCCCTCTTCCTCATCCCCCACTCCTTTATCAGAGAGATAGATCATGAGAAAGAGAGACTAATCGTGTATAGTAGAGACAGACAAAAAGAAAGAGATGCTAAGCATTTGGCCAGACACATTTTGACTCTTCAGTGGTGTTAAATAAATAAGTGCCATTGTAGACCACTGCATACTTTAACTGAAGTTTTGACCTTTGAACTTAGAAAGAGGTTCAAAATATGAATCGAGCATTATTAAAATGATGGTTTTCCCAAAAATAAAATAAATGAAGAAAAAAAAACATGTGACTTTCCTGCTTCTGTAGAAAACAAAAAAGTCATTTTCAAGTTTATGCAGCTCACTTCCATACAATAAAAGCGAATTGTGACCAATGGCTCATGCTCCAAAAAGCAAAGGAACACCATAAAAGCATTAAAAAAAATACTCCTGCAATATGTTCCAAAACTTTAAAAGTCACATGATACAATTGCTGTGTAGCAGGAATAGAAGTTCTTGAAAGTCGTGACTCAATCAGATCTTCCCTTGCAAAGGTCACCATTCACTTTTACTGTACAGGGACATAAACTCTCTTTGTCTTCCACAGAACAGTCTTTTTCAAAAGATTTAAAAGTTATGATGGTAAGGCACTTATTTGTTTCAGATTAACTATCCCTAAGACAAGATATTTTACAACACAGAAGTCAAACGAATTTCTGTTAAATCAATGTAGAAACTGCTGAACACCACACAAAACATACGCAACTTTCCACTTTGAAAATCCAGACTCACAAGAGAGAACCCTGTTATGACACATGAAAACTCACTTACAGCATATACTTTGGGCAGTGAAGACACTTTGGAGGGTTTTGCTGCAAACGGACGGGGCGTGACGCCCATGGATAGGCGCATACAACCTTCTGACCTCCTGAAACCTCTTGGAAGAGTGGCAGACATACGTGTTCCCCCTGCGTAAAAGCTCTCCAGAAGGCTAGCCCGGCGGCTAAAATCTATACCATGCTGCTGCCGGTAGGGTTCAAGATCTGAGACAGCAAATTCTGTGGGTGAGCTCTGTTCAGGAATAACAGCTGCTGGTGGGCTGAATTGACTGGTGCACTTCGGAGCCCGTGAGTCAGATGTCTCTACACCAGTTCCCCGAGTTGTGAGTGGAGAAGCAGAAGTGGTGGACCACCCTGTTAACACAGATCTACGGACCGTGGACCCAGCATCACTCATGGGTCCAGGCATTTTGGAGCTGGAGGACAACACTCCAGCGACTGAAACGTAAGTGTGATCTGAAGTCTCAGAGTGTAGGTGGATCTTCCCTTCAAGGGCTGGAGTTTGTCGATGAAGTGAGGTACTTCTGGACAGCACGTGGCTACTGGCGGTCTTGTGGGAACTGAAAAGCGTTGAGAGAGGGGGGTGGAAATGGGTAGAGGGCAGGTGTAAGTATCAAATGTCTCTATTGACCGATCAACCATAAACCGACCTGTGAGCCTAACACAGTCAAGTCTCATTTTAAGACTAATGGTTACAAAAAGACCAAAACAGAACAAACAGAAAACAACACATGATATGAGCAACAGTGTGTGCATCACCTCTCCTTTGGTACCCCGGTGAGAAGTGCACTTCCGATGGTACCGGTCTCTTCTTTGCTGGTTATGAGCTCTATCTGCTCCCTCTCCTCTTGCTTCCGGTGAAGGTCAGAGTTTGCACTCCGCCGACGGCTTTTCCACTTGCTCAGGTCCTACAGTGACAGGTGAAAATGAACTGATACCCAAATCTTTTCACACATTTCACATTTTCATTTTCAGAGTGGCTTGTCACTTCCTGTCCCTACATATGAAAATACAGAGAAGAATATAAAAGTGCAACAAACAATGTGTAATGTGTGAAATGATCTAGGTTCTAAAAGAAATGCTTTCCAGCAAAAATAAACATATTTTACTGCTATTAGGTGCACCGAGGATCCCTATCAAGGCAATTGAGAACTAGCAACAGCCACATATACTATAGCAAGTGCTAAGATACAAAGTTTCAACAATTAAAAGTTACAGAAGTAGATGCTACAAGAGAGTAGTGGAAAATAAAGAAGGGGGAGAGTTTTTTTTTAAGAAGCAATGTGGAGATTTTAACAGCATCTAGTGGTGAGGTTGCAAATTGCAGCTCCCTCCACCGCTCGCCCCTTCCTTTCGAAGCACTACGGTAGCTGATACAGGACAAAGATGTCGTCACGTTTTAGTTTATTTGCCGAAGGAGGTAACAGTTTTACAAAACGTGCTCTGTAAAGCCTCGGCCCGTTTAGGACTACTGTAGAAACAAGATGCCGACTTTCATGTGGGGGACCCGCGGTGGATGTAGATAGAAATAGCGTAAGAAAAACATAACGCTTCATTATGTAAGGCCTTTATACACCTCTGAAGACATAGTTATGTGCATTATATTGCATTTCTGTCAATAGATCCCATAAATATCACACACAGCAAATATATAGAGAGAGAGTACGCATCAGTAGTGTCATAATCATAGAAAACACGTTTTTTTCCCTGTTTTTTCATCAATACGGTTAGGGATGAAACATTTTTACAACAGTAGTCGCTCTTTTAGCACTATTGGGAATAGCACCCATATTATATTATACAACCAGACCAATCAAAAAAGGCTCCTCTGTATATCTTTAGCCACTGGTTCCAAAAGTGCAAAAAATAATCTGAACTGGTTAGGCAACAGCACTTTTGAGTCAAAACATTTTGCTCCGTCTGTCATTTATTGGAAACTTCAATGGTCGTCTTGTCTTTAGAGGGTGAGGGTTTTGGAGAGAGGGTTTGGTCTAGTGGGAGTTACAGTAGTGACTGCTCATAAAGCATTAAGTGATAAGTTGTGATCGGTTTTTATGTTTTCACAAAAGTTAAATGACAAATTTTAAACATTATGCGGTTTTGATGTATATGTTTAGTGACCCAGTAATAACAGAGCATCTTGGTTATTCAAGCATCACTCACTTCGTGCCACTTAGCTTCACTTTCCTTCATTCTGACCCGGATACTCTGTAACTGCTCCTGTTGAACCCTCTGTAAAGCTGAGGGTTCAAGGATCAACCCTCCAACAGATCTCTGGTGAACATGCCGTGAGCCCAGCGGGTCAAAGTTTGAGCAGTTGTCAGATTCCTGTGGTATAGGCTCCAGAGTGATGTCACCCATGGACTTACTCCTGTTTTGTGGTGAAATTTTTGTTAAATAACATGTCAAAAAATAAATAAAAGCAATAACAAAAGGTACGTAATTTACAAATTGTGGCTTCCACAAATAGCATCATTGTGTTATACTGACATCTAGAGGTTAAATAAAAGCTACCATCAGCATCATTAAACAAAGATAAACCAGCAGAAACTCAAACATGATTATCATTCCACCTAATGGTATCACAATAGCACATGCGTGTACAGTATATGCAGGTACTGCAAGGCAACATAAATATAGCAATGCACGACAACGGTTGGAAAAGCACAAGCACTGCTGAAAAGAAATTGTGCGATTTTATTACGTTTAAAAGGTCATCCTCAACAAGCTTGAATAAACCTCAATTCAGCACACATTTAAATAAATAAAAGCAGCCCACATCAGAAATGCAAAGAGCAGCAGCAATTTGCTAGTAAAAGATTACAAGGCCACCATTAAAGCAACATCAAATATCTGTAACTCACCCAAGGGAATAAAAGCGTCTTGTGGGAAATCTGGGAAACCATGAAAACATTTGTTTGTAATATTCTGACTATAATAAATGAAGACAGATTTCCCCTCAGAGAAAAGATTAGCAGTAATAAGGTTGTATTTAAGAAGTTTTCAGCATCTATTAATTCTTGTTAATGTCAATAAACTTATTCATGTTAGTTCATGGTGCTTAAACGAATTTTAACAGTAACAAAATTTAATTTAAAAAATGTATTAGTAAATCCTTAAATTAACAAACTAACAATGAACAATACTTGTACAGCATTTTCGTGTTACAAAGCCATATGACTTCAATCCATAGAACACAAGGAGAACTTTATTTAGGAACGAAAGCTTTCACACATTAAAATGATGCAAAACATGTAAAATGTTTAACAACTTGCACTTCTGTCTTTTTGTCAAACCATAAAAGTTTCAGTTTCCATGTAACGCATCAAAATGAGTAAAGTCTTCTTCTGGGTTCCACATACAGAAAGTACTGTATATAAAATACGGGTGAACAAATGACGACACGATTCATATTGTCAAGATCATAAATATATTAAACAATAACATCAAAGATATTAAAGTTCACACAAAATATGGGGTTTGGAGTTGGTATTTTTTTTGGCCGACATAAGTTAACCCATGTAAATCGAACATGTCAGTAATAAAGCGCAGCATTGAATCAGAAAGACAAATATTAAAGCAATTGTGAAAAAGTTCCAGTTGTCCAGCTACGTACGAACAGAACCACATTCTCTTCCACATGTATGAAAATATCAAAGCAAAATCTAATCATTTACAGTAGCCCTAAACTAGCTCAAGTAAGGCACAAAGGGACTTTAATTATACCTTCACTTGCTCCTTAAATAAAATCAAGCTCCATTAAAAAGGAAGCAAACTTTGAGCAAACATACATCCGTATGTACAGTATCCGCTTGTATTCTAAAACACCGCTGCCTCAAACCAAGGTTTTAAACAAAGCAAAGCTTAATAACAATAATTGCTGTAAAAAAACATTTTTATATTATATCAGCATTTATTAGTATTGCAATACCTTTTATTAATTTGGCACATAATTTAATTACTAAATTAGAAAAACTTAAGAATTAGGTTTAAATGAATATGTAGGAGTTTAGGGTCTCAGAAGTGTGAGGATTTGGGAGCAGGTGAGAAGGTTGGAGCAGGTGCAGCTAGCCAAGGAGTGATGTCAAAGTCAGACTCGTCCTCAGAGGAACCAGACATCTTTCGGCTACAGGCAAGAGAGAGACAGAGAAAGAGAGAGGAAGCCAAAGAAAGGAAGCAAAAGATGAGAGAAAAGACAGTAAAGGGATCAAAGTTACAAGAATTTATAGGGAGTATCAAACTCACAAACTGATGCCATTTTAGCTTAAGGCATATGAAAAACAAGCATTGATGATAACATATGAAAACATTCAACACAGACAGCAATAATAAAGTTAAATAGGGCCGTCAATTTAACCCAAAGGGTAAATTTACTCAAAAACCTCATACTTTATTAACCCTCATTCCATCCCAGATGTACTTGAGCTCCTTTCTTCCGTTAAATGCAAACAAATATTATTTATAATGTGTTTTGCAATGGATACTCCTGTCAGCAAAATGTTCAGCTACAACTAACTAGATAATCAATACATTTCATGTAATAATTTGACTTATGTCCCATACATCGATTGATATCCCTACTTAATGCAATTTAGTTTTTTCTACAGAAATGATTTTAGACCTTCCATTAAAATAGGTCTCATCTATGTGTGATCATAAGACAAACCTGAAGCCCTGCAGCTTTCTGTACCAAGGTCTGCGCTGGGACCCTAGTCTAATCTTTTGAACATGCAGATCCTCTTCAGGTGTCCAGTATTTGGGCAAGAACTTGTCCGACTCGCCATTGACAGAAGTCTGATGTTCGGATAGGAGCACCCGGCGTGCGTAAAGGTCATCCTGTATGGGGTCAGCGTATTCTCGGTCCTCATCAGAATCACTTGTGCCATCATTAAGGACTCTATGAAGAAACTCTTCTTCCAATGCGCCTGGTTCAGAGTCTGTCCGTCCATTTTCAGAGGGTAAGGAGGATGGTAAGCTGCTTCCAAGAAAGAGCCATCCATATGAGATGAGATATGAGCATTTCCACATGAACAGGGTGAGTGCACAAATTCAACTTGTTTCTCCAGGAAGCACAAACATGGACACGCATGCAAAACTGAGAGCTGTTAACCACTCATTTGCACTGTTTTTAGCGCTAGTTAGTGGAATGTGTGTAAACGTCCAAATGCTGTTAGTTGCAATGAGTTGAGGAAATAGAAAACCATGAGTTGCTAACAAGTATCTTAAAACATCTGCCAGTAAAAACCAAAAGACCACGTACCAAGCAGTAACACTCTTCCAAATGCAACTATGCACAGCTTGTACATAAATAAGCTTTTTAGTCAGAATGCAGAGATAAGTTGCCTAAATAAAGAGCAGTTGGATGTAAGCACAAATATTAGGAAACCACAGCAGACAGTCACAGAGGGAAACACTTCTGACCTCTCATTTAATCTCTGGGGTGGCACGGCAGCCAGCCGTGAAGCATCTGACAATGTGAGCCATGACTTGGCACATGGGCTAACCATAGGGGTCACCCTGGGGCCCCTGGGCTTTGAAGGAACGGCAAAGTTCACGGGTACTGTAGAAGTTACAGAGCGAAATCTGCGACTCGCTAGGTCATCCTGCACAAGGTCTGGTTCAGGGTGGTCCGTGTCAGAGTCGCTGTCACTCTGGTAACTGCTTGCCCATTGGAGGAAAGCAGAGGCAGGAGGGAGATCATGGCCCCTCTCAATTTCACTACGGCCAAAAAAATGAGGCGGACAGACTAAGAAAACACAGAAAAACTTGGTTCCAAAACCTAGTGAGCTGCCTCGCTGCATACTACTGTCAGAGCAAACAGACTCATAACTGATTTCAGAACCAGAATGAGCCAGGTGTGCGCGCACACACACAAGAAATTTGTTGTGGAGCTCAGAGTACTTATATAACATATTATAAACACAAAAAAAATATATCAAATATGTATAGAATTCAAAACAATTTTTTTTAAATAGCATACGTAAGATTACATAATGTATATGTTTGGAACACTTTTCAGACAAAACGCATCAAGCACATGAAAAACTCATATCTTGAACTTGATCAACTAGATATAAATATACATAACACACATATCTGAGGTTAATAGTATGAATAATTTTTTTTTAAATCTGAAAATTTTATCTTGAACTTTTCCACTTTTGAAATACTTTTTCACTGACTTTGTCGCAATGCATTCCCAGATTATGTTATGAAATTTTATTCAAACATGTTTTTAACACAATGAGTTATTTTATTTATTGAGTTAACACAAGGTTGAGTTAAAAGTAACAAAATGTTTTTTTCCTTACCTAGACACAGATGTGTTCAGTTGAGGACAGATTGTGTTGTTTTAACACAGTTTTAAGTGTACATACAGTATTGTTGAATTTGGTAAAAGTATAGCATCCTAGTAAGAGTCAAGTATCTTTTTAACAGAGGCAGCTCACTTGGGGGTAAAATAAGGTGTAAAACATGCTGTACTTAAAGTACTACTAACACACAATTCTATACCTACTCTTTCCACCTTGAATGATATCAAATCCAAGGGCTGGAAATCTGTCGATATCATTTGATTTCCTTTGTTATGAGCTTAGCAAAATGTCATCCAACATTTTAAGCGAAGTCAGTTTTTTTAAGCGAAGTAGCAGAGAGTGTATCATACCTAATAAGGGGGCCTGTGGACCCTCTGCCACCCTCCCGTTGTTCCACTCTTTTTCTTCTAAGGGCAGATGGAAAATGCACTCGCTCTCTGCTGGGGGCATTGCTAGTTCTTCCTTCTGCCATCCTGAAGCAATGTTCAGCTTCTGCGTCACTGCTGCAACCTGGGACAAAACAAATGTGGAAAGGTGAATGCTATTTGAGGGAAGATAAACAACTGGCAAAACAGAACACTGTTACCAGATTATATATTAGTCCCTGAAATACGTGTAAATGGTACACGCCTAGCTTAACTTGGCCGCATGTTTGTGCATTACCCAATGGGTGTGAAACGAAGACGGGAATGTCACGCTTACGTGAATGGAAGGGGTGAAAGGACAATTCTAAGCGCTGAACTTTCATTACCAAGTGTTTGAGAGATGCAATATCGAAGGCAGAAAGTAAACAAGTGATTGTGATTTTTGGTCACTTTGAGATATCCAAGCAACAGTGAACTCAAATAGTTTTCTGTTTTCAAAACTCAATTTTGTTTGTTTCTGTTATATCTGCTTTAAAGTTCCAGCTAAAATGATTAGAAAGTTGTCTACAAACAATACTTGTATTAACAAAAGCACACAAAAACAAAATTATTATTATTAATAACAGGGTTGTTAAATGATAAATCGTTATTAGTTGTACCAAGAATAAAAGTGTGTGTTTACATAATATTTGTCTGTGTAAATATTTATTTTGTATTTATAAACACGTACACGTATACGTGTTTATATCAAGAAATATTTTCTTGCATATATTTATAATGATATATTATTTATATAATTATACACCGATCAGGCATAACATTATGACCACCTTCCTAATATTGAGTTGGTCCCGCTTTTGCAGCCCCATACGCAATAAACTGTGATGCATTGTGTATTCTGACACATTTCTATCAAAACCAGCATTAACTTCTTCAGCAGTTTGAGCTACAGAAGCTCGTCTGTTGTATTGGACGACACAGGTCAGCATTCACTTCCGACATGCATCAATGAGCCGCCCATGACCCTGTTGCTGGTTCACCACTGTTCCTGGTTCACCACTGTTCCTTCATTGGACCACTTTTGATAGATACTGACCACTGCACACTGGGAACATCCACAAGAGCTGCAGTTTTGGAGATGATCACAATTTGGCCCTTGTCAAACTAGCTCTAATCCTTGCGCTTCTTTTTCATGCTTCTAACACATCAACTTTCAGGACAAAATGTTCACTTCCTGCCTAATTTATCCCACCCACTAATAGGTGCCGTGATAAGGAGATAATGTGTGTTATTCATTATGACCACCTGTCAGTGGTCATAATGTTATGCCTGATCAGTGTATATGAGGTTGTGCATTGCAAAAACATTTTCCTTAAATATATAATATAGGTGTATAAATAAAGAAAGTACACAGACATATATTATCTAAACACAAAGTTTAAAGTAATTCTGACATCAAACTCAAAACTTTATATTTTCCTTAAAAAATTAGATATTTATTACTCTACAAAAGGTTACAACAACAGCACCTTAAAAGACTTTTCCAATTAGTTCCAGGTGAACTCAATACCAGTCTACAATACAGAGATTCTCAAGACCAACTCTTTGACCAGTCGTACAGGCAAAAAAATATATATTTTGCATATCCATTTTTATTAGTAATAAAATGAAACGCACTCTTACCTTCACTGCCGACTCTGAGGGTGCAGTCTGAAGCTACACTGAGCGTGCGAGACTCCACCGAATCCAAGCTCTCGACTGAATCTTCCCTTCTATAGCCGGGCTGCTTGAGGCTGAACAGATCCTCCCTGTCAGAAAACCAGCCCTCTGCAAAGCCACTGTCCCTCACATTCGACTTGCAGTGCGCAGACTCCTCCAGAGCCTAATAGATGGTGAACAAGTCCGACAACTAAGTGAATAAACATTATCTCCCAAAAACTTTTACTGCACCTTTCATTTCTCTGACCTATTAACTGACCGAAGCAATGAGCAGTGTGCTTGTCAGTGCCTTGATAATTACTCTTCAAGGGCAGACAAGACCGAGTTTCGCTTGAGTGAATCATTTTAATCAGGAGCCAAAATTAGTGAAGAGTTCTGGATCTGCACAACGTTCTTATTGTGAACGGACAGAGCCAGTCAAAGCACACGGGATTCCTAAGTGTTTGTCTTTTGTATTCAACATAACATAAAGCACCTGACATGGGTGAAGCATTAACTAGAGCTGCTCGATTATGACAAAAATCATAATCACCAATTATTTTTTAGTATAGTTTTGTTTTTTTAAAGATATTTTATGCTAGACACTACAAATAAGAATAATGCTCTGCATTCTCTTATGCATAAATATGGGAATAAAAAAATGAAAATACCTCAAAAGCTTTTAGGTTAAGCTGTGGTCCAGTGTACGATGGGTCAGCCTTAGCCCTTTTTCCCAGCCAGTATATAGTGATCAAAACCTGTACAGTACATGATGAAGGGATAGAAACGATTTTTATACAAACACCCCACTTGTGTCCCAAAAGTTTAAAAATCCCAAAAGTTAAATAAAAAACATATAATTTATTAACTACACTATATACATGCATAAATACTGCTTTATAAAGTTTAAAACCAAGCATCTGAGGACATAATCCCGGTAAACCCTAGTATAAGATAGTAAACCAGTGTTTTTTTTTACATTGTGAAGACATTTTTGATCCCTATGAGAAAAACCACTTATAAATCAAACTAAATTAAGTTTATTTGAAATTCTACAAATGTAGAAAGGTTTGTGTAATGGCTAAAATAAAACATGGAAACGTGTCTGTGAGTGGCATGAAAGGCTCATCTTTGTTCTTGTACTAGATTCAAGAAAGCTGTGACGCACATGCACGGCAGCTACGCAGTAGAACTGTATCATTACACATGTCCTAGTAATAACCTGTCTTTTACGGTCTAGTCTTCAATACTGCTTATTTTTCCCCAAAATACTTGAAAATCATAGGAAAAACCATATACAAAAATACATTGAATATTGTACATACATATGATGCATTTAGACAACCATGAACATACACATCAAATCCAAACACTAAATTAATCCAAGGCTTTATATAATATATGAAAAATTGCATTTGAATGAATAAGCTATATACAGCATGAACCATATATCGCAGAGCAACTCATGTAGCTTTTTAAAATAAATAAATTAGTCAATATTAAATGACACGCCACTGACACATTTAGCAGAGGACTGATGAGATCACAGTAAATTATTGTTTGGTATGCAAACTATGGAGTCAAAGGCCAAATTCAGTCCAGAGAAAAAGCGATACAGAATTATTTGACTCTAACTTTCTTACTTTCAAAAATAGTTTTCCAATAATAATAATCTTTTAATATAAACAACTCACGTTTTTCAGTCTCCTGCTGGTCTCTTCACGTCTAGGCAGAAGGAGAAGAGGGAGTTAAATGTATGGAGCATTCACCGACAGAATGATCCGTGTGATCTGTTCCAACTTCCAGTAACAGTCACAGCAACTAAACCCATCTCATACCCTCCAATAAAATTAAGTCACTGCTATAAATGGAAGTAACCTACCACTTAACCCCTACAGTAAGCACTCATCATGTACAGTCACATTTGTTGTATTACAAACCAATGCCAATGTATATCAAGCATGTAAACAAAGCATGTGGTGAAAAGAAATCCCATCTGAGAGAACAACAAACTTCTTCACTCAGCAGGACACTGGAAACATGAGCCATCTGTTTGTCTCTTTAGATGTCACCATTTAAACATCACATACTTAAATCATTACACAATAAAGAGTTGAATTATTATAAACTTTCAGACAGGGTGTATTAGGAAGCATTAGTTGATGGTTTGCAGTTTTGAAGATATTGCAGTAAGTAAAAGTGTTGTAAGTGAAACTTGTCAAGACTTCCGACCGCGGGAAAGTATGCAAGTCAAAAATAGCAGAGCCACTATAGCTTTACCATAGCATTTGGCTTAAAGGAAGAGCCATCTGGGGCTAAATTTAGGAGTCATGGTGGCCCTTCTGCAGTGCCCCTTTTGACCCTCTACAAGGTCTAGAAAGCTGTGACCCTCATACACATGCACGGCAGCTTTGCAGCAGAACTGTATCATTACACATGTCCTAGATAGAACCCGTCTTTTACGGTCTAGTCTTAAAATACTGCTTATTTTTCCTCAAAATAGTTGAAAATCATAGGAAAAATCATTAACCATTTACAAACAATAAGTTGAACATTGTACATACATATGCTGCATCTAAAGGCTGAAATACACTACACAACGTTTCAAATCTGAACAGATTTTTGGTAAGGACAAAAAAGCAAGAAGGGATCTTAAAAGTTCTCATCAAATGTAATAGTAAAGCTATTTTTTTTGTTTTGTCAGCAAACAATATTTTAATACACAATTTTTGTACATACCCACACAGTTTTTTTCTTTCCTGAAATGGATTTCCTTTTTACCTAACATCAAGCCTTCTTATTTTAACTAGTCCACCTTTACACCATTTGTGGTTCAGAAACCACTTTTCATCATTCATCCAATTAATTCATCAATTTAACTTCAATCAAAGATTAGTCACATTACAGCAGTAAAATATTTTGTAAAATGTTTTTTCTAGCTGTGATCTGCATGATGATGATGACGACAGAGTCATGCCTGACTGCTTCACCATTTACATACCATCATATTTTATACCATTAATTTCCATAGAGCACACTGACAGGAACATGACTCTGGATTGGTCAGGTGTCATTGTTTGAGCTGATTTTGAATGTGTGACAGGACTCAGTGACAGATCCATCTAGCCTTTTATCTGGTATGGAAATGAAATCTAACCGCAAACACCATTTAAATGAACCCATATTCCCAAGAGAGAAGACTTACAGTACTTTGTTCAAAGCTGTACAAATAACTTAAATATTGACATAAGGATATGCTCCTGATATTCAAAGCTTTGTTGAATTATACAAAAACATCAAATTATTGAAAAACACTGGCAACCCATTTAACATACTTCCATACAAACGCAGTCAGGAATAAGAAAAATGTCTTTCTCTGCTCACCTGACGGTCACGCGAGTGGACACATCTTGCAAATCTCCAGGGTGAAAGAGCTGAGATTCATTGAGCCCTAGTTTCTCACAAGCCTTAAGAAACACATTCACATTATCCTGAGGAGAAGAGATCAACAATGACTTCTGCAAGTACTGAAAACAACAGGTTAAACATCCTCCAAGTTTAACACTCAACAGAATTCAGACAAACTTGTCTGGAAATGTTACATTGACACCAGAACGGGAGTTGGGAGATGGGCGGTTGAACAGAAAAGGGGTGGGAACTAAATATGAGATGTGTCAGGTGCTGGCCTACATTTAATTCTCAGCATATAAATTCAGCATTAAATCTACACTGAAAAAATAGCTCTTTGGTTTAACATGATTCAATCATGGGCAGTGGTTCCATGTGTTTGTTTCACATGAAACTAACAGGTACACTCTATAAAATAACTCTTAATTTCAACATTTACACTCATTATTCAGTCAAATGCAAAGCATGCTGGGAATTGGCATTTGTTACAACATTTTTTAAATGAAAAAAATGAACATGTATTAAAATGATTTTTTTTTGAGTGTTTAAGCTACTTGATTGAAACGGCATTTATGTGCACACAGCTATTTTCCCATAAGTCAAGAGTTGATATAAATATTAAACATACATCGCAGGAAAAATCTGCTTTGCTTTTTTATCAAATGTTTAAAATCTTAAGTTATGTGTGTCTTGAGCTGATTTTATTATTGTAAAAGGCATGGCCTAACTGTTTAACGTACCAAAACAAATTGACTTCCCTCATTCTGCAAAGAATTTGGTTTTAAAATATGCTCACCAAGCCTGCAATAGGAGTGGACAGTCTATTTACTCGTTTAATAATTCCAGGTTTAAGTGTGTTGATCAGACTGAAAACAAACAAACAACATAAAAAACATTTAATGAAACTTTTTAGGCGACCCTCTTAATGTTGCATACGAAGTAAAGGATGTTATCAAAGGCACTTACTCGAACAGAAGCACCCCATCCTCCAAGGCCGCACGAAAGGTTTTGCCTCCAAAACGCTTTTGGGTCACATCCTGTTCAGGAAAAATAAAAATCACATTCTCTGTATAACATGAAAATAAAATCAATACACATACCACAACCTTTTCTTGTTTTTACAAAATATAAAGCAGAAGCATTTTCCCCCACACATGCAAACTCATCCTTAAAACAAACACATGGTTGTTTAAGACTGATGTCCACAGACAGGAAACCACAGTCCACCTCACACACGTAGCACCATTTTTTCTACACCAAACATACATTTCAGAACATGTGCAACAGTAATCCACACAATTGTTTTTTTTTTTGTCACTTAACATCAACATGCAAGAGACTGTAAGCTCAATAAAACAGGGCCTCAAATCACCAGCACATACTGTACACTGGTACTCACTCTCTCATGTTTGGACACTGAGGTGCCCAAGCAAGCAGCCACCTGACTGTACCAGTCTGAGCATTTGGCAAGCAAAATGTAGCAAACAGTTAAGGGGCCTTTGTGTTCGAATTGAGAGGCACTGAAGCATCCATGCCTGGTGCCTTCCCAATCCTGCATCCTGATCATAAGCTTGTTTGGGCACATGGAATGTACATCAATGGTTGGTTGTGTACAGACTGCATCAAAAGAGTCATGCAACCCAAAAAAACATCTTTAATCTATATCAGCAGCTTTATTCTGATATTTTGTACCATATTGTTTGTCATTAAAGAGTTTTTCACAAGCCAAAATGACATGCAATCACATTGCAAACAAAAAGCTATGCCATTCTAGTGGCAGGTCTTCAGGAAATGGTTTGATTTCAGTGAGCTAGATTTCTGTCTGCTTTTAGGTACTATAACAAGAGGTACAAGTGCTAAAACAAACTGAAAGTCAAGAACACATCTATCGCGCGAAGCCCCACACACGCACGCACACAAAATAAAAATTTTCTAGACATGCACCATGTTACTATTGCTATATTTGAAGTAACTTTTTAAGTACCACAATACGTAAATGCTTTCATCAATTTTGATACTGAATGAAGCCTTTATTCACATGCTTTATCGGAGTATTAACGCTGTACTGTGGAACAAACTTGGTTCCCAGTTTCTTGTGATCAAATCAAGATTAAAGCCACATTATTTAAAGTATTACATCACTATGCAAAACAATCAATAACTAAATAAAAGAAGATATATAGGCCTAAGTTAATGACACCTATAGCTACTTTGCAATGGAACAGGTTATCTAAAGCTGCTCTGCAAACATAAAAAGCCTTCAAAGATGATGGCACAGCTATCTTGTCGAGTTTCCATTTAACTGTCACCTCTAAAAAAGCGCACAGGAAATAAAGCTTCCTGAGAACTCACAAGTGCATATCCTCCATATGATCTCTGACTTCATAAGACAAACGAAATGTGTTTTTAAAGACAATGTACTAAAAACTACATTCATGTGTCCGGCGTTAAGGACTTGCTGATGTCATCATTACCTCGATCCATCTCTGCGCCTCCAGGAAAGCGAGCTCACAGCTGACTGAAGACTGCACGCGCCACTCCATCACTCACACCTGTGTGTATTTCACAACCAGAATAAATGTTCAAAACTCAAAATATAGCACTGGTTCATTGCCCAGCTGTGACACGTCACTCAAACTCACCTTCAAAGTTGTATCACGTTGATCAATTTGCCAAAACGATTGTTAAATTCTCACCTCCAGAAGTCTTGTTTCTAAAGCGCAAGGTGTTTCCTGTTACCACTGCGTGCCTCTCATGCAACTTTTTGTAAACTCTTAAATTCCAACTTAGAATGGACGTCAAGCTGCTTTTTTAGAACAACCTGTCGCATTTGACTGTCTGCAGAAAAATAAAAGCGATGGGACAGAGTTGGCAACGGCGTGTTTGCAGAGATAAGTGCGTGTACGTAGCGGTGATGAGTTGTTTAAATACAAACCACGCCCCCTGCTGCTGTGAAGCGCGATGACATGCGCGCACCTGTTTTGCCAACAACAACCAGCAGATGGCGCAAGATATTAATTTCAACAATGTAGGTTGGAACAATTCACTATTTACTCAACTCCTATGTTATTTGATCACAAGTGTCTTTTAAATGCAGTAACCACGTCTGTCATGGCCCAAAAACCTACAAGCAGACTTTTTTAAACAGACCATTTGATCTGTCTGGTGTATTTCAACCCTACCGTGGACATACAATAGTTTTGTGTACAGTACTTTTTATAACAAATGCATCATGTACAGTAAATCATATAATTTCTATATTTGTATAACTTTTTTGTGATCCACAGTAATAAACAACAGCATATGAATCAGAATCAGAATAGCCAAGTGTGTTCAACACAATGACAAGACAAATTATAATAATGATTTACAGAGTAAAAATATATAAAAGAGAAAATATGCATATATATAAAATCAAGTCTATTGTATTTGGCTTTGGGATGTGATAAGTAAATGACATAATTATGATTTACAGTTGAACTTTTTGTTTAAAGTTGTGTTTAACTATTATTAAACAAAATAGAGAATGAGTTACACTGTACTTTGGGCTATTTTAAAAAGACATTTGAACACACTCCTTTTTAGCAGAAGCTTCCTGTTTAAAAAGTTTCAAGGCAAACCTCATGAATAACCAGTTAGGCATGAAAGATGTGGGTTCTATCACTTGAAGTTCTTAACGTGAATATGTAACTTACACTGAAAGGTGCTTTCAACAGCTGGAACTAAAACAGGAAGTGCTTCATCCAGCGACAGGAAGTGTTAACCAAAGCTGGAGCGATGTACAAGCCTGTCTGCCCACTGGTTTCCTGTGTGACTAGTCTGCTGTCAGACACACACCAACACTTTATCACACATTTGTTGTTGTCTGATGAAACCAAAGACACAGGTTACAAAGCATGCTGGCAGCTCTGCAAAGGATGTTAATGAAAAATGTCCTTTGCTGTTCATCTGTAACCAGTTTTGCGGTTTCTGTTAAAGTAACTTAAATATACTGTAGATGGTCATATGTTTAAATCTACTATTAAATAAGAAATAAGGCATACATTATTGTGAAATTTCATAGTAAAATTGTAATGTGGAAATGAATTATGCTAATTATTTCTCTATTCCTGTGGTTGACCTGTTGCTTGTCACATACTCTTAAAAAGGCTACTCGTCTTCCACCTAAAAAGCCACAGACTGAAATGAGGTCATGGCAGTATGTTCATTGTTACAAAATGTTTAGCTTTTCAACTTTAAAAGTGATAGTGATCTTTAGCTGGTGATAGAGAGATCCTTTGCCATACCTATTTGTCTTTCTTGTATACAGGCAGCACAATAGAGAGAGCACAATATGACTGGTAGGCCTACTGTAATGTCTAATACATTTTAAAACATGTCAAGTTTAAAAGTGAAAAGTGCACTTTCAAATGGATGTTATAATTATTAACACAATGTTTGTGCTTTTTAATACATTATGTGTCATTTTTGCACATTTTGTAAAAGGGACAACACAAGTTAAAAGCAACACAAAATGTGTTGTCCCAGAAAAAAAATAGATGTGTTTAGTTAAAGGACCACTGTGTAAGATTAAGGAGCCTCTATTTACCGAAATGCAATCTAATATCCATAACTATGTGTTCAGAGGTGTATAAAGACTACATAATAAAGCATTTTGTTTTTATTACCTTAGAATGAGATATTTCTATCTACATACACCGTGGGCACCGTGCACTGCCATGTTTCTACAGTATTGTAAGTAAACACATTAACTCCTTCAGCAAAGAAGCAAAAACGTGACCACATCTTAATCCTGTGTCAGTTACCGTAGTGCTTCAAAAGGGAAGGGGATGGGGTGAACTGAGCCGTTGGTTGCAATTCGCAATCTCTCTGCTAGATGCCGCCAAATTTCACTGACTTGTCCTTTAAGTTGTACAACTTTTATAGTACAGTAGATCTAGATTTTTTGTGAGTCCGTTGGCAGATATTTCTAACACTTAAGCAATTTTCCATTCTCAGCCGTATACATTTTATTGCGATTCTTGGATTTTGAAAGCCACTGGATGAAACAAACTACATACAACTAGAGAAACAGTTAAGCAAATAAAATGTGTGAGTGGCTATGAAGTTGACCACATAAATAAAAGGTGATATTTTGTTTCTCTAGCTTAAACATTTACTCTCTTTTGAACATGTGGTTTTGGGGGAATAGCTGACTATATCCACATATGTAAAATGGTACTAGAAATAAATAAACAAAGAAGTTTGGCAATACAAGAAACATCTAACTAGAGTCAGATCTGCCCTGCTCTTCTCTTCTTTGATGCATCATTTTTAAAGTTTTAAACAAGCAGATTTTTAAATAGTTTAATGTCTACTCTATTTCCTTGCACCAATACTGTTCTGTACATATGCTTTTATACCCACTAAAATGCTGTAGGGTGTGTGTGTGTGTGCGCGTGTGTGCGTGCGCGTGTTTGAGGAAGTATCTTTTGTCTCTGCCCACTGACTGGTGGTCTGTTTCACCTGAAGCTGCCCAGCTGTTCAGAGTATACTGGCACAGCAGTACAGAGCCCTGAACACTGTAGCTTTGTCCTGATCTGGCATTGCCCGGCAGAAATGGGAGGAGAGGGAGGGTAAGGGAGAGAAGTTGGGCGGCCAGATGTGTAAGTCCAGCCAAGGGCAAATTTTACTCATGTTACCACACATAGCAAACTACTACCACTATCCAGACAGACACCCTTTGCAAAGATCACAAATATTTGGTGACAAGTGATTTTTTTAATTTGGGTATATCTTACCAATATTAAAAACATTTGCCTTATTAGAATATGAATGTCCTATAAGCAATTTGTTTTCAATTACTTGTGTATTAAATTAAATATATTGTGATGAGGTCATTTATGCATGTGTGTGTAGATCTATCCTTATGAGGACCAGTTTGAGTTTTAGACCAGTGGTGTGAGGACTATAGGAGAGTAAAGTGAGAACATTTGGCCGGTCCTCACTTCCAGAGACCCCTATAATGTGCTGTTTGAGGGTCAAGACTTGGTTTTAGGGTTTCGGTTATAATTAGGTTTAGGGTAAGGGTTTGGGTCAGCCACTTAGTTCTGATGGTTAGGATGACGAGCTAGAGATTCCATTGCATCGATGTATGTCCTAGCAAAGATATTTGCGCAAACGTGTGTGTGCGTGCATGTGTGTTCTCAATAGGACCAAGAGTGGGTGATAAAGTGAAAGGTTGCTATGGTGATGCCTTGTGGTGTCAGAGGGGTGAGAACAAACTGGTGTGTCAGATGGAAGAGAGGTCACATATACACCAACTGATGCATCTCTTTCCACTTTCTGTGATAGCAGAGACACTTCGGAACAGTTTGTAATAGCGTTTGAAATGTCACTGTCAAACTAATACAACCATAGAGAGGCACGTTGACAGAACTCAGCTGAGCAGCGAGATTCAAGGCAGAGTCTGGTGAGACAGACACAAAGGCAGATTGTGGTGAGGCAGCGGAAGAATAGTTAGGCAGCCTGTTCACTGTGGCATTATGAAAACAGTGCTGCAGAGTAAAAGCAAGGTTTCAGAGGCTCTGTCAATGATAAAGCTGTGATAAAGTTAGTCAATATTATTTCTGTAGTGGTTTTCATAAAAAATAAATAATTCAAAACAAAGATAAGGATTTTGAACAACTATACAGTACAACAGACGTATATTATGTAAATTATGCAAAAAAGCAATGCATGATTTTAGTATCAGTGTACCATGTGTCATTGATAATGATGAAACTGCATTATTGTGTTAATAAAAATAATTAATAAAATTGGTCCTGTTGTACAGAATTGCGTTAGGTCATGGGTCTGATCTAAGGGAACACGTAATGATCAAACGTATATTAAAGCGATCGTTCACCCAAAAATGAAAATTCTGTCACCATGACTTTCTTTCTTTTGCAGAAAACATAAAAAATGTTGGTAAGCGAACAACTGCGTTACCAATTGACTTGCATTAGTTCATACAATAGAAGTGAATGGGTACGACTATTGTTCGGTTACCAGTTTTCTTTAAAATATCTTCTTTTGCAGAAGCAAGAAAGTCATACAGGTTTGAAATGACAAGAGGGTGAGTAAATGATGATAGAATTTGGGGTGAACTATCACTATAAACGTATTGTGTATGTCACTTACTGACTACCAAATAATAAAAACATAAATGTAAAATTGCTGGCTATGTTTATAGAATAGCATTCTGCACAATATGTACATTAATATGTTGTTTATCAATATGTTCCCAAATATTTATTGAGCACATTTAATGAAATAACCTTGAAATAACCTTTCTCTAATTCATGTAGCTCATTTGGTATATGGTCATTTTGGTATTTGGTATAGCATTGTGTTATATAACATGTTAAAATGTATAACTTGAATGCACTGTAAGTTGCCTATAGAGAAAAAGCAAATGCATAAATGTAAATGTTCTCTTCTGGGTAAACTGATGACCTATCATGAGACTTACAGATTTCTGTCTAATCAAATGATTTCTGGAAAATGTCCCTTAAATATTCCATAATGTCCACTATAATTGCCATAATTGCTGTGTTGTAATCAAAGCCTATTGGCTAGTTCCAAATGTCAAGAACCTCAATATGCCGCACCCAATATTTTGATTTCATACATCAACACAGAATAGAAAATGTGACTATATTCAAAGTGGCTTTAGAGGTAAAATGAAGCAGGCCTGAGCAGGAAAATGAGTTGCATAAGGCTGAGGTTGGATTGAAACTGGAACACAGGGATGAGTGTGTTTGTTGTAAATTGAGAAGAGAGCGAGAGGGACACATACATGTAGGAAGATGAATATTGAGGTTGGTCTGAGAGACGGTGTGTGTTGGAATGCTGAGGTTAGAGTCTGTGCTCATGTTTCCCTTAAAAATCAGGGAGCCCTGATCCCATTAGAAGACAGACTATAGCTAAGCCAGACACTCCAGACCACACCAACCCACCCCATACCTCTCTCTCCCTCTCTTTTGTTTCTCTCCTCCTCTTCTTTGTCTTCCTACCGAGGCACTTATTTCAAAATAACCTCTTATTTATGCTCTCTCTCACTCATCCCTTATTTTTTGCAGCCCCTCTATCATTCCTTTGTCACATTACTGGCCCTTCTCTTCTTTCTTGCCTCTTTTTCCTCCTCTTCTTTTCCACTCCTCTTATACTCCCCTCTGCTGTAACCTCCACAGCTTGTCACATCATCCAACTCTAGAAAACACTGTGCTAGGAATTTCATCCGCGCAGGTTCTTTTTATCAGCAATGATTCCCGTAAGGATTCCTGTGATGCACGGTAAAAGGCATGACAGCCCAATGCCATACGGTCTGCATGTGCCAGTAGTAAATGAGTCAGGCAAATGTTTTGAAGTAGTAGTCACATTCCGTTCTAAAGTCATTTGTTAACCTAGTTAGGTTGCCAAACCATTTAAAGGGATAGCTATCCCAAAAATAAAAATTCGGTCATCATTCACTCATCCTCATGTTATTCCAAAACCTATGATGTTCTTTCTTCCGTGGTAAAGAAAAAGAGCTGTAGACAGAACAGACACTGATTGTGGATCAGCATTTTCAAGAAAAGGAAATTCATAGAAAAGGAAAGTCATATGGGTTTAAACGCTATAAAGGTGAGGAAATGACGTCAGAGTTAGTCATTTCTGGGTGAACTAACACTTTCATTTGTTCAACATCCAGAGCAAGCGTGAAATTGATTCCTGGTTTAACATAGCCTGATCTATCTAAAATACCCTCAAATGTGAACACGGTTGTAAAACAAACGTTTTTCCGTTTCAATCCTGACCTGTTACTTTCTCTCTCTCCTTTCTTTTTCCACAGGCCAGTAAGCAGCCCCCCTCCTGCTGCCCCCACCCTTATTGACTTCTCTCCACTACATGTTCTCATCGTCCGAGCATTCCCTCCACCACGCCGAAAAGCTGTCTCTCATTTTCCCACTGCGCTCCTCCAGTCTGCACTGTGGGCTGTAAGGGGGGCCGGGGAGTGGACCCCAAACGACGTGGCAGAGTCTATGCCTGAGTATGTGTGTGTGTTCAGTCGACCAGCATAACCACATGCCCTATGGGTACAGTCAAATGAATATGATGTGATTTGTTCAAACACATTTCCCATAAATGATGTCTGTCCAATACGGTTTCTGGAATTAATTACGAGTAAGCGTTGGCAATAATTCTTCAACAGCTACAGTACAACGGTATAGAAAGGAATTTCACTGATACCAACTATGCAATTTCAATAACCAACGGCTGGGCTTCGGAGGGATAAACTAAACAGATGGATGTGAAAAGTGAAAAAAGAGAAGAAATGGAAAGAAAGTTCAATAATAATTTTGATGGCGATTATGTTGGTGTGTGTCAGAGATGTTGAACACAACAGGAAAGTAGAGGCTGTGGGAATAATGGCAAGGAGGAAACACTTCCCTCAAACGCACATACATTTACCCACATACGCACACACACATTCCGATGTTCGTGCACACACTCCCTCCGCACGCATAAACTCCCCGGCCCCCTGCAGACTCGGTGGGGGGTGGTCAGTAACGCTGATTTTGGCAGCGAGAGTCTAATGAGAGTCTTAAGGAGTCTTACAACACTGAAAATACATTATCGACGGATCCCCAAAAACATATCAGACTTTGACAATGGAAAAAATACTGGAAAGCAAAACCACTGACAATGAAACCCTGAGGCAAATGCGAGACTGAAAGGAACGAGATGTCCAAAGTTGTGCTTTTTACATTTATGGTCAATTGAGGAGCGGTCTGAATCGGGGCACTGTGCGATACGTATGTTTCTTCTGCATAAAACACAGGGGATAGTATTGATTTGTTCTGGGAGAGTTGCTTATTGATTCAGGAGTGGTTCATGAAGGTGATTCACATAAGTTTGTTCAAAATCAGATCTTCGTATACATTGCATAATAATAATGTGTGCGTGCTGTTTGTATTTATATGTGTGTTGGTAATAAACAGATAAGTGTCACGGGGGGAGTGCCATGCTTCAGAACCAAACACAAACATCCTCCTTAGATTACAAAAGCCACTCTTACCATGCATGTTGTGAACACCGAGCTAAATTTCAACAAACCCTGGCACGTCCTATTCAGTGCTCATTCACTGATCCGCAAAAGATTCAATGACTGTCAGTCTGTCACTGTTTAACACAAGGATTTTAGAACCAAAGAGCAGAATTTGAAACACCAGAAACTTGGTTCTGACTGCTTGCTTCATTCCTGAGCTTTGACAGCCTGTAAGCAGGCTGCAATTTGTTGCAATAAGCTGCACTATTTCACAGTTTTTATCTTTTTTTGAAAAGAGTGAAAGCAATCTGTCTAACACTAACTACATCCTATAGGTCACCATGATCTGCCTCTTTCTTATTATCACAGTCGGGCTCAGCTGAAACAATATCAAAGTTTGTTTAGGTTAGTGTTGCGTGTGTGTGTGCGCGTAAGGGGACAGGGTTCATTTCATGCCAGCTACTCAGTCATCCTTTGTAACAAGGTCCAACTGGAAGTCAAACACAAATCTAAACGTGCACAGCAATAGCATCTGTACAAAATCTGTACACAACAGTACTGTACAGTATGTCCACAAAAAGCAAATGGATATTGACAATGTCTACATCACCCAATAAGGATGTCATGTTGTCCCTGTTGAAAAAGTCGCCACCATATGTATGATTACAATAATAATGATTTATGGCCAAAAATTAGAGATACAAGGTTTCAGAATGACGGCAGTGTTACTCAAGAGTGCTATTAGTATACTAACTATTGTAACTAAAATACTATTCAGTCTACTTTTTGTGTACTTCTCAGAAATATATCTTACATTTAAAGGGATAGTTCACCCAAAAATTCAAAATTTGCTGTTTATTTACTTTTGACTTGAGTAGAACAATAAAGAAGATTTCTTTGGTAAATCCGCTGCCCTTTGTGCTAAATGGGAGTATATGGGCTCCACCTGTCAAAGAGTTCCTAAAGCACATAATTTCAAAAAAGTCTTGTGAAGTGAATTGATCGATAATTTCATAAAACTGAACGTCATTTTTAATCACATTATCCATACTGTACAGCCTCTGCACACGTCCCGATAGTGATCTTTCTCTTGTATGGAAATAAAAATCTTAGCATGTTTTTCTTATGCATGTACTTAATTTTTCCATGGAGATACTCCAAAGTATAATGTATTCATCAAGTATATGTGACTGTAGATGTGTTTTTCTGATTGAGTAGGTTTTTTTGTTGTTGCATAGTTTAACATACCATCTTATATACTAACATGTTGAAGTTATATAGAAACAAGCTTTGGGATTGAATCTTCTTTGTACATAGTGATAATAAAAAAATCACTTAAAATCTCCTTTAAAGGAACAGTTTACCCAAAACTAACAATTCTGGGGCAAACAGTTCTAGGGCACCATTGACTACGGTATACGGTATAAGTACGGTACTTATACTATGGTATAAGTATACGGTTACATTGATATTAATATATTTTACTACATAAATATACTTACAAATATTATTTAACTTTACTTAAGGAAAGTTTTTTACCTAAAAAAAAATCAGCTTGAAGTATACATGATGCAGGTCCACCAGCTAGTCCCATTTCATTATTAACCCTTATAGAAATTCATGCCGATCTAAAATAGTCTTTTCAGTAGGGGTCCTCGGGTATACTGTACCTGTACACACTCCTGAACACTGGGGCTCATAAACACACTCATGAACACTTTAGATGGGGCTGCTATGGTTTCTATCTCTTTATTAAAGCTGTATGTTAAGGTTAACAATAACTGTTTGAGCAGTCGGGCATACGCTTGCCCTGGGCTTCACATTAACGACACGCTCCACCGACTCTTTTAGCAACCTGGCTAACATTATACATACACAGTGACTGCCAACCTCTTCAGACCTCGTTCAGTTTATCGCTTCATCTTGAGTACTACATGATTATATTTCCCATATTATTTTCAAACAACTCACTCAATATGACAGAACTGACGTCACTCCGCCGTCCTTTGCTTGAATTATTTCTAGGACGAGCGGCGAAAATAAATTTTTACAAGCCACCATCCCAGCTCCTGCAGAAGCTTGGTAATCGTGCATAATAATTAAAAGTACATATATTTTTCCATGCTGTTCTTTCTCGTTGTCTCTTGATATCACAGGGCTTAGTGAACACAAGCCTGAAGAAATCCATTTTAAGCGCTGACTAAGATCAAGCCAAAGTCAACAGTCCAAACATCTACTCGATGCAGTTTGATTGAACTAAAATGAGCTGTGTTGTAAAGTTCAAACCAAAAGCAGATAATGTTCTGTCAATCTTGTCACCTTGCGCATATCCTTCGGAAAATATTTGAAAAACATATCTATTAGGTGATAAGTGACACACCTAGTAAAGCTTCTGAAATCACCAACTTATCTTCATGTAACACTTGAAGGATGATCTATTGACAGAATTGCAATATAATATTTATAACTATGTCTTCAGAGGTGTATAAAGACCTTACATAATGAAGCGTTATGTTTATATTACCCTAAAATTAGCTATTTCTATCTACATACCGCGGGTCCCCTTACATGGAATCTGTCTTTTTCAGACACGTGGGTTTATTATGTGTGACGTCACAGAGGCGCCATTTTGGAGGTATACAGTATAGCTGCATTGAGCAGTGAACTGAAAGTATACGGAGCGGCACAGTAAAGACCAATTAAATCATCATACTGGAGAACAGAAGCAAACCAAGAAGATACGATACCAAAATAATCTCATCAGAGATGCCAGGAACCGTAATTTATAAAGTTTGTCATAAATTAACAACACTGATCCATATTACCAGACTGCAAATAGTTGAGTGCCTCCGGCATTGCTGCCGCCAACCTCGTATTTGGATATTACTGTCTTGTTATAAAAACGTACATTTACTTATACTTAATTATATGTACTGTTTTTGTGTACCATTTGCACACAATTGTAAGCATTATACATCGTGAAAGAACAAATTAACAGAAATACGTGACATTTAACAAAGTTACCTAAATATTTGACTTACCTAAAACACACAGCTGGAGATATATGTTGGCAAAAGGTTGTTTTTTTGCATCTCACCATTGCAACAAAGGCCATCCGACGCATCTTTGTAAGTTCCGCTACAAGCTGTCCTAAATATTTCTTCTTAATGGTAAACTTAAAGAGTAAGTATTTAGTGATTTTTAAGGTCCTACTTTGGTTTATGGAGTGTCCAAGTTACGTACATACAAGGTGTAACACTTTTTATTTTCTAATAATAAGCAGTTATTATTACCTTACTTCTTGACTGACTCTCAAATGATTCGTTCAGCGATTCATCTCTCTAATCCCCTCCTTTCTGTCAGCCTACTCTGATTTGATTGGTCAGATGGTCTAGTCTGCTGTGATTGGTCTACCGCGTACAGCGTTGCAGTTTTGAAAATTAAACGTAGGCGGACATTGCACCTAGTGACACACATCTGTCACGGAAATGAAATAAGAACGTCCAACAACTCGTTCGCGTGATTCAGAGTAGACTACTTTGTTCCAAAGCCAGTAACTTTGTCATTTGTTCACTTTAAGCTTTACAGCTCGGCAGACTTCTTACGTGCACACACAGCAACATTACACTCTGCATGAAATGTAATTTTAAGAACATTGTAATAGTTACTCTTTAAAAAATCTTTCCTGTTGGTAAAGCTTTCAACCGCTTCTAGTGTCTTAGCACAATCTATCACACATGAACGTGCCATTTTATCTCTGAAGTGAGGCGAAATTGATAGAACACCTCAGCTTCAATACCCAACAAATGTCGACGATACCCACAATGCACTTCGTATTTCACAAGTGTGACGTCACCTGACAAAGACAGATTCACCATGCTGTTTCTACAGTAGCCCTAAACGGACAAACTGCTTCGACAAAGAAGGGAAAACTTGACAACATGTTTGTCCTGTGTCAGCTACCGTAGTGCTTCGAAAGGGAGGGGCGAGCAGTGAGCCTGCTAGATGCTGCTAAAATCTCCATTTTAAATCCATTTAAATTCTTGTGCTGTACTGTATACTTAAAAACCACAACAAAACACCTAATTTTACCATTTTGTCATTTTCCTTGATTTTTACATTAGTCAACTTCTAGTTCACTTCAACAAGGACAGCCAGATAGTTGGATTGGAAAGGATGCTGTTAACAGCTTTGAGAGACAGTGTCTCAGAGAGAGGGGGTGGGAAGAGAGAGAAAGAGAGAGAGAGAGTCCTCCACCTCCTCTCACACCTCCACAAAAGCACAGGACCAACACAAGGTGGGAGAGCAGGTCGCTATGGCAACTGACGAGTGGCCTCTAAGGAGAGTCACACACATCCCCCAGACTTCCTCAATTAGCACACACACACACACATATGCTAGGACGGCTTCAGTGCTTGCTCGGGGTGGACATGATGGTTGCTACAATCATATTTTAGTAATGATCAGCAGGGCTGCCTCATCTTGTTAAAGTGATATTTTTGAGGTTTTATTGTTTATTAGGGGTCACACACACATAATTGGTCACCAGGACACATACCATTTCTATGGGCAGGTCATTGACACACTGGGGCTCTGTTAATTGGCTCAGTACAGCCATGTATTTTGTAGACAGTTTTTGCAGGTTATGCTCCTGAAGACAATGTGGTTTATACAACAGTTGTCCAGTCATTTCTTCATCATTCAGACGATTTTGTGTCTTTCATCCTCTAGTTTAGTGGTGTTTTATGGCTTCTCACTTCAAGTTGCTATTTACTTTTCTACTTTCTTCTCTACCAAAAAAGTTCAAATGAAGCAACTGCACCAACACATTTAAATACAGAGTTATACACCCACACCATTGTGAAAGTCTGGCACTTTTTCTCACACATACTTATACAGTACATGCACAGACACACACAAACGCCCACACAAAAAAAGCACACACACTCCTTGTCCTCTCGCCTGGCAGCCCAAGGGTCCACCCCCTCTCTTCATTCAGCCTGGTCATGTGACCTGAGCTGTGTGAGTAGAACGGCACCGTGTGAGCCATCCATTCATTTCCTCCTGAGAAACAGTCGGAGGAGGAGGAACCAGAGAGAAGGGGGTAACATCAGAAAGTGCGACAGAAGAAAACAAGATATTGTAGAAAAGAGAGATAAAGGGACGTTCTGAGGATAGTGGCTCACGCTGTCAAATACTGAGGTTTATAAACAAGGTCAGTACTGTCCAACATGTTTTTTTGCTTTTGGTTTATCACTCTTTAGATTTGTAGTTTGTTAGACTGTGGACCTAAGATGTCATTCAGTTGCAAGGTATGTAAATGTGAGCACCTTGATATTTGTATCTGTAAATCAACTGAAAACACTTTTTTGCACTTGTCAGTGTTAACATAATATATATTTTGTTTGTATGAATAGTAAACCCTAACATGATCATAAACAAAACTCTATAATGTAGTATATTGGTTTACTTTATGGACCTCGCTACTGTGAAGGAAATTTAGTTTGGTGGTCTTTTATTTTTTAACACTTTTAATGTTAACACTTTCTTGGTGCATCTGCGTAAATGTATAATCTGTGGCTTCGGACTTTATGACCTAGTTAAGTTGGTCCAGATTCTCAGCACACCTCAACTAAAATGTATCATGTTTTTAAAAAACTCTATAATTAATGTCATGAATTGTTTTTTGGGCTCTTGTGTTGGATTTTGCTTTGTTTGTGAGACACTGAAATTCATATTTAGTGCAACACCAGTAGTGTCCAGGTGCTATATGAATGCTACATGGATCCTATATAATGCTTTTATTTTTATTGTGGGTACACAATAAAACACTATGGAATTGCTCTATCTTTTATTAGTTTAATACTCTGTTTAAAATACTGACATTTATTACACTATCAATGTCTGATAAATGCAGTATGAATGTACAGTAGACTGTACTATAGCACAGCTTTGTGAAGGAAGTAGATCTGTTCTCTGACTGTTGCATCTGTTGGTCGGATTTGACATGACTGGTGTTGCCTCTTCATCTGCCAGAGGTTTCCCTCTCAGGTATACGACATGGTATTTCCAGCCAAGTCGCTTAAACTTTCAAAGCTCTTAAAAGGAATTTGAAATCAGTATGAAAACCACATCACTATTCAAGTTAAATATATATTTTTTAACATCTAAAAATACATAGCACCATCTGTACCGCAGAATAGAAACCGCACCTGAGAGTTCCTCCCAAGTGTCAATTAGTCTAGTGTCTGTCGCGTCTACACCGGATGTGCCTCATGCTGCAGTTGCATGGGGAGGAAGTTCGGGGGTCACTGGGTCTTGTGTTTTTGGAAGCATTTCTCCACCTGAAACATCAATAAAATAAGCAAACTTTCCCTTCTCTGTGGCCTTTAAATGACCCAGGGAGGCATCTAGCTCTAGCTGGTTCACTTCTGGAGGAGGGTGAGTTGTGTTGTTGTAGATGGCCTTTGTGTTCACAGAGTGAGAGAAAGTACTGGAGAGATGCTGAAGGCTGAATGTGTGGGCTTTGTTCAAACATGATCCAAATCAATAGTTTGAGGGGGTGTTGAACAGGTGTGGAGAAAGTTGTGTAGTGCAAGTTTTTGCGATCGATACTGTGTTTTAAATGTAAATTCTTTAGTCAGTGTGAATGTAGTTACAGATTATGTTTATTGCGATCTAAAGTCAGTATCAGCAATCATGAGGGAGTCTACCAACAGGTTTTCTTGCTTGGAGTCTTTCATTTGTTCTTATTTGAGTCTGTACTGTAAGTAGGGTTAAAATAGAACTTAAAATAGTAAGAATGTGGTTAGAATATATAGCTGTATTGTTATTGTGGATAGCATAGTTTAAAAATGTTGGTGCTTGAAGGCTTTACCAAGAAATATTTGGATTCATTTGAAATTCTTTGACTTGCTTGCTGTTATCTTGGCAAATGTGAGTAAGTTTAATCCAAAAATCTCTATTTGTTCATTGTTTAATCTTAACATTGTTTCTATGAGAAATAATAGATTTTTCTTTCCTACGGATAGTCTTGAAACCGAAAAAAGCTGAATGGAAATGTAACTTCAAGTCAAAGATTAGCTCAATCTTTCATCTTCAGACTGACAAGCTCTTCATGGTACAGGAACCCAAATGCTTGCACACGGACGTGCACTTCACACATCACACACACACACCTACACATATGTGCACAGAGAATAGAAATCAGAGGAACCAAATCTCCTTTGTGACTCACCAGCCTACAAAGATTGAAGGGTGGTTCCTGTACAGTACGGGAAACAGCGGGTCTCCCTAGTGACTGCCTGGGCCATTAAAAAGAGCTCTGCGTAGGGCTTAAACCAGGGCCTGTAGCGGATGTACTTCCTGTGAACACTTGAACTGAACTTTGACCTCTGACCCTACGGACGCGAGGAAGAGTGAGAGCTTCATGTGGGATCTGTTACAGGTTAAAGGTCTGTCACAGCTAGGTAGATGTGTTCACCCTCACTGCTGTTCTCTACTTTTCTTATATACATTCATGGGTATCATGCACATATTTGTATTTTGAACTGGGTAACAGTGTAAGTTTTGGCTTACTTGTCGATGTAAAAAGATCTCTATAGAATCCACAAAGAAAAACATACACATGTTAGTTCTTATCAAGTGTAACACATTTTGGTCTTGTGGTACTTTTAGTTTTATGTGCAAGAGGACTTGAGTTCAACTTCTGATAAAATATAGAACATCCACTTGGGTCTAAAATGGGCGTGGACCCAGTAATTTACCCCTGTTCACTGTTGCCTCTTTTTCAGCGCTTTCGTCTTTAGCTGCAGCTGTGAGTTTTCCAGCTTCACGGAGGGCAGAGAAGGAAAAACAATTCCTACCCAGCCCTGTGTGAGCATGCACTGCTGGAGAACAAACACAGCTGCCTTGCTCATTAAGAGCAGAGGCATCACAACACTCAGGGAAGAGGGGTAATACCGTTCAGGACTCAAGTGCCTCAAGTGTATGTAAAGAGACGTGTGTTGATTCATCAGAAACTGCATTGTTTAGTCATGATTATTAGCTATTGTGGAAGTTTTGGAAAAGAGCTCTGTAACTTCAAGTGATCACATCTTACCCAGTTTCCCCTCTTCCATTCTTTTCAGCAGGGTTACTCTTTGTATGATGTTGAGTCTCTGGGTGGTTAGCGGTCATGGTAGTTAGCATGCTTGGTTACTGGCACTCACGTTGCGCTTTAGGGGTTGAATCTTTTCTGGCACCGCTGTACAAGAGGCTCAGGCTTTCCCACAATGCTGAGGACAGCTGGGGAGGGCTATCGCTGCCCCCTGAGTCCACAAGACCTACTGGGAATGCGGGCAGATCTCTTCCAGCTGTGAAACAGGCAAAACTTTGAACCACCTTATTAGGATTAGGCGATTACAATATTCACAATATGTTTTCCTGTAGCTTATCTGTAGCTCAGTGGTTAGAGCATGGTGTTAGCAATGCCAAGGTCATGGGTTCGAATCCAAGGATTGCACATATTCAGAAACAAATGTATAAAGTGTAATGCAATTTAAGTTGCTTTGGACAAAAGCATCTGCCAAATGTGTAAATGTGAATGTATGTTTGAGATGAAGTAGTTTTGTAGGCCAACCCGGAGTTTAGCACCGCATTGGTTCCCTCGACCGAAAGCCTATTGATTTTCCCACATACTTTTGGAAGACAAGCTCTGTAATTAACAAAGGTTTATGATGTTTACACGTTTTGTCTATCAAGATAATCTTTACATATTAGCACAATATTTGTTATGTTTGAACACTAAATACAATCGGCAGAAGTAAAAAGCTAACATGATGCTACAAATGGACTACACTATGGTCGCTAGATATCAATGTCACCACCACCAAGCCTCCGACAACTTTTTTAAACTTTATAAAAACATGTTCCTTGGTTAGTAATTACTCTGTGAATAAATCTCTATTCACATTTTTAGAGATTTGTGCCATGACATTTAATGCCCAGACAAAGGAAGTGGTCGCTTTTAGTAAATTGTTAGCAACAAGCCATTTTTAAGACACAATAAACCTTTAAAAATCATGAGCGGGTTACAACTGGTGTGTTTTATGTTATAGATTAAAAAGTGAAAATATTTAGAGGTTTTGTTAAGCACAGATCTTATTTCAGGCAATTTAAAATTTGCTGGAAATGGTCAAATGCTAACAATGGTAAAACTCGCTAACATAAATCATCTCTGTGATACTCAATTTTAATTTTAATGCGCTTTTCATGTGGCCAATAATAGTTCACCCCAAAGCTTAAATTCCTGTATCTCAGTGGTTAGAGCATGGCTCTTGCAATGGCAAGGTCATGGGGTTGCACATACTTAGAAACAAATGTATAGTAATGCAATGGAAGTTGCTTTGGATAAAAGTGTCAGCCAAATGAATAAATGTAGGCCTAAATGTAAAATCTAAATTATTTTATTATTTACTTTGTAAATAATACATAAATCTGTATGATTTTCTTTTGCGAAATACAGAATGAAGATATTTTGAATAATGTTAGTAACCAAACACCAATTGACCCTATTTACTTCCATTGTATGGACTCAAAACCACTGATATATTTAAAAATAACTTATTTTGTGTTCCAAAGAGGAAATTAAGTCATTAAAAGACATGAGCATGAATAAATGATCCCAGAATTTCTATTTTAGGGTGAGTTATACTTTATAGTTTCACAAAGAGTGTGTCAATAAATTTATCTTGTGATTAGTCACGTATGAGAGTGTTGAATCATTTTATAGCTTCACTCAAATTCACTTAAAAAAAAGATTCACTTGGTAACTTTGGTTCTTCTCAGTACGATATTTTCTTCTCGTAACCACTCAAAAATGTCCATTATACAAATAGTCATGCACCAGTTACACAGACAACCGTTTTCTCTAAAACTGTTTCTCTACAAATGTCAGTGACTCCCTTCTGTATATACATACCGCTCTATTCCGAAAGCAATCAGAGGTGTGAAGGCAGCAAGACAGAGAACCCCAGAAAGTGCACAATGGACTGCTCAGCGGAGTACAATAAACTCTAGCTCTAGACTCCAGCGATGGTCATTAATTATGATTTAGACCAGTCTCATTCCAAAAATGTGAGTCTGAGCGGCTGCCCTAATGGAAAATGGGAAGCGCCTCTACACAGTTACTGTGGATGATGGTTTGTTTTATCACTGTATGATTGGATTGGCTGAAATCACCGTCTTGAACACACACTCCTTTACTCCTGCTTTTTAGAGCTATCATTCTTTAGTAGCGTATTTTTCACAAACTCTTCGCGATCGACGCCGCGCCGTTGTGCAATATTGCCTAATAACATGACTTTCACATATTACGTAACCCGGTGTGTGCCAGACTTCTGATAATAAACAGTTTGACGGCATTCGGTTCAATAGTTCAAGTCAAATTACACACATCTGTCTCACCCTGTCCAGCGGAACACCAGAGAGAGAGCTTCAGATGTTTCTGGCCCGCTGTCTTCATGGAAGACAGCACAGCAAACCAGTCCAAGCTGTGACCGAGGGGCCATTTGTTGTTTTTTTGACTTGATCTGGAAACAGTCTTGATTGCTTAGGTGGTGACCATCACCATTGAAAAAGGAACCCTTAAACTGGTCTCAGACCAGTTGTTCCACATACTGCCACACTCTGGATTGTCTTACAACATGCAGTGCAGTGTTAGTGTTAGAAAAGAGCAGATGAAGAAGAAATTACAGACAGGAAGACGGGAGAGAATAAAAGTATACCGGGTCCCGAAATTTTGTTGAGATGTTTGTGTAACAGGAAACAACAGCTTGTGACAGTTTCTCTTTTCAAAACATGCTACGTTCATGTATCAGTCTGAAGTAACTCAAATTACTTTCCTCTATATGGGATATATCATACACGGCAACACAGACATAGACAAAAATACTGACCTGCTGTCACCTGTATGGCAAGAGGGTCCCGCATGAGGTCAGTAAATACTAACCTATGCGCTGCTCATACTGACAGTTTTAAGCGGAGAGGTTCCAGGTCCCCCCCTCAAATCAATAACAGATGTGCAAGTGAGCGTGTTTAGTCCTAGTTCCTTCTGAAGGCAAGTGGAAAATTCAGAAGTCTGATTTCAGAACCAAATTTGAAATCTCCAGGAGACATTCTGTAGTGTTTATTTATTTTAAAACCTGTGAGGAGCAGATGAATCTTCAGACAAAGCATTGATTGTGAAGCTTATCCACAAAAAGCTCTCGAGGTTTTCGTACGTCAACATCTTGTCCGTAACGTTTATTTTTGTAGTTGTAATTCCAAAATTGCTCTACAGCTACCGACAATTGAGCACTGCTAGGTGCGAGTGAAATAGACCCTTTATCACAGACTCAATGGTAATGAATACTTCATCTACAATTTCGTTGCCAACGAAAAACTGATAGGAACATCATTTATGGCCCAGTTCAGTGGCAGGACACATTCAGATGAAACTGTTCAGAGATAAACATTAAGAGGTCAGTTACAATGACTTGAATGTTTACATTTGTTGCTTCAGCTGTTTCTGGCATTGTTTGACTGCAAGACTCTGTCCAGTCAGTTGCTGTTCTTTTAGTCTAGTTGACTCAGATAGTGTGACAGCACACCTCTCCCGAGCAATTGCTCACTCACACACACACACACACACACACACACACACACAGAGAGAGACTTCTCCTCTCTCTCTGCTTTTCTTTCTTGGAGGTTTGACAATGACCTGGCTCTATCCGACAGAAGTTGTCCTGCCAAGGAAAATGAGTTCTGTTGAAATGGAAAGTCTGAAGTCACTCAGGGCTTCTTGGCAAGAGACAATTATGCAAAGCAGGAGGATCCAGAAGAAGTCTACTTCTTGGGGATGGATCCAGAGCTGTCTATGGATCTGCTCAGTTTTTCAGCACAGTTCGTTTCAGAAAAAGTTTCATCCGGGATCTATATCCAAAGGCTTTGTAAATTAAAGCCCAGATGTGTCTGTTATCTACACAAGGAGGAAGGAGAAAAGGGAAGAATGGAGATGTGGGAGATGTTTATACAGAAGGCTTTATGGGTAAAGCTCGAGGCTTGTTATCAGTACCATGGCGGTGGGCAGGAAGCAGCTCTGGCCTGAGGTCACATTCTGATGAAACTGCCCGACTAGTCCAACAAAATGCTAAGTCGCTGATCTCTTGTTTCTGAGGACATTTCAGACTGAAATATGCTAAGAATGAATGAATGAATTCTGTGGTCAGTACCTTCATTGGATTTTGGTCCTGTTCTAAACATATTTTGTTGCCTACATAGGTTGCTGCCTACTAAGGGAGTATCCTAACTGAAGTACAGCAGTAACATCATTGGCATCAAAATCTATAACAAAATGTATGGACAATGGCGAAAAACGAAATATTCTTCCTTCTGGGAGTTACAGTTCACACGTATGACAGACATTATGTAAACATTAGTCAACAGAATGAGTGCTATGATAAACAACAGTGTAGGACAGTATAACACGATGAGACAAGGGCATACATGATAATGATAGTATTGCTCATATAATGAAAGTTGTTGTGCAGTTGTTGCATATATTATAATGGTATTGCACATAATACTTGCTGCACATACTGTATTGTGTATCTTTCAGGTCTATAATTGTTTTACTCTGACTGCTGAGAGACTGTTGGGAGCATTCGAATTATGGCCTAAAATGCTCTCTAGGTAGGGATTCTGTTTGGGCAACTGAATATTCATCCATCCTTTGTGGCATGTTGTTACACTTCTATGGCCACTAATGTCAAAGAAAATGGCTCAGAACATCTGTTTACATTTATAATTCAGACCAAATGATAAGAGCGGAAATAAATGATAGGACATATTAATAAAATATAAATGATTATCATATTATTATTATAATATTATCAAATATTAAATATCACATAATGGCTGCATTCGGAGAGCAAAAGTCCTAAACCTCAGTGTAACACAAGGTTACTCTTGCCCTTCACTGTATACTTAGATTTCAAATGGGATGATCTGCACCTTGGTGTGGTAAACAACAACACTTTAAAGTAGGAGTGCAGTGTCCTCAGATTTATGCCATTACAGCAGGTTTAGGCATTGGATGTACACAGCGCTCAGGAGCTGAGATTTTAAGTGGGCCCAACCCATTGGGACCCCACCCGTTTCCTCTAACTTCCTGTCTGCCAGGGATTACAGTCATACACATGAGCACACAGAAGTAAACTAACCAGGTCAACAGAAGCCAAAACAGTCAGCAGTTTCCAGCCTCTCTAATGAATCTGCAAGCGCTGCAGTAGGAGGAAGAAATCAGGTGATTTCCAGATAGAATCCTCCACTTATCAGCACTACGGAGCTATAGCCTAAGAGCAGGACTAACCCCATGGCCTCCAATGAACAGGGGAGCATTTACACTTTTGCAACACTTCCAAAAGCTTTAAATGCAAGTATGTGTGCTTTGGGTGTGTGTGTGTGTGTGTGTGTGTGCTTTGTGTGTGTGTGTGCGTGCGTGCGTGCGTGCGTGCGTGCGTGTGCATGCGTGCATGTGTGCATGTGTATGTGTGGTCCTGGTAAACCCTACGGTATGGAAACAATGTCCCCACAAAGATAGCAAGATATTTTGTCCCCATGAGGAAACAAACCTATAAATCATACAGGATTATGTTTTTTGAAAGTCTGAAAGAGCAGAAAGTTTTATGTGATTCTTGGGTTCGGGTTGGGGGTAGGGGATAGAATATACAGTTTGTACAGTATAAAAACCATTATGTCTATGGAATGTCCCCATAAAATATGGAAACCCAACATTTATAATTTATATTCATATTTTATTGTATATAATTGTATTTTAAAAAAAATTTAACTACTCAACAGTTAAGTCTGGGCCACATAACATTTCTTTATGTTGTTGCCGCTGAAATCATCTATAGTGATATGACTAGATTTATTTATAATAGAATTTCTTGAGCAGGGCATTATATGTTATTATTAAACGGGGCTTTGGAATACTTGATTCTGATTGGCTAGCAATGTAATAAGCAGGATAATGTACAGCCACCCGGTTTTTATCACAAAATAAATCCCAACAGTGTGATCAAGATCCAATGCAAAGCGTCGTAAATATGATATAATATCATCTTAAATAGGATATTATAATATGTGGTGGTTGCTAGAGGGTGATTCTGTGGTAGTAGTATACACTTGTATGTGTTCTCTACTATATTAGAATGTACCTTATTTAGTTAACTAAAATTCAGGATTGTAGCTTTAAGGCTATGTAGTTCAAGACTGTTTTAGAAAGTAATTTTGTGCCAGCAGAGTCCCATAGAGTGTTTTTAAGCTGCTGTGTGGGGATGTAAACAGAACTCTCTAATTGATAGATAATGACTTGGCCAACACAGAGTCTGCATCTGCAGGTCTCAGCAAAATAAGTTTTAAGTACAATCTGAACACCCGTCATTCATACAATTCTTCCTGGGCTTAATAATGACAGCAAGGCTGTGATTCGACCGTAAACATAAGGATCCAATATGAGTGTGATATTGCTTTATAACAGCTCGATAAACAAGTTGTCATTCATCTTGCAAACAGAATGGGATCGACTGTTACATGCCATAGACAGCCTATCTGAAATACTGAACAGACAAGCATTCTGTTATAGGAACTATCAGCACTCTTGAAACGTCACTTGTAATATTAAAGGACTGTATGATAATGCTTTGTTAAATGTAATGGTCTACTCTCCTGTTTGTTTATAGTTGACCTAACAGAATCCGTTTACTGGTCCCACACTAAGCGCAGCCCATATATGAACTATGAACAAACCCATGGCTGAAAGGTGTTTCTGGTGGTGTCATCACAGCTATACTATAACCCACTCTGTTCATCACACTAGCTGACTGAAGAATAGTGTGTTTTAACTCTTATAGTTATTGAACCTATAAGAGTCACTCTCTCTTTCTTTTCTAACTTTTCTAACGTTCTTTTCTGTCACCCTTTGCAGGCACAGTGATATCAGGATGCTGATGCTGGATGGAATGCCAGCCCTGCCAGTTAAAATCGATCCTACAGAGTCACAGAGGCGGGTAAGAGGCCAAAGCTACAGTACAGTATGCCACAACTGAGTATGCCACAGTGTACAGATTCCATGTGGACCTGTTTATAGGCGAGATCTGGAACTTGTTGACATTGTATATGTGCAGGTGAGGCAGGCTTAAACTTTGACAAAAGAACTAAATGTGGGTACAAATTGGCCCATATTTGAAACTAATTTGCTATTTAAAGATAAATTGGTAACACTTTACAGTACAATAACGTTATACTTTACAATACATTTTTACATCCTTAACATATATATGTGGGTCAATCACGTTTAAAGATGTGACCAATAATAACAATAATTGTATAAAATAATTGTTTAAAAATAAATAATTTTTACAAATAAAATATATCAAATTTTGTTTGAAACATTAATCTCTGATACAGTAGATACATTTCCACAAATTGGAACCAAGTGCTTATTTGTAATATATGAAATGTGGCAACTATTTATGTATTATTCAATTTATTGTGTTTATTTACGGTTTAATTTAAAATGTAATTTTTTAATCCATTTTCAAATATATACTAAATGATTTAATATATTGAGAGCTAATAGGAAAATAGGTTTTCCTTGTTTAAGGGATTACAATTGTCGTCTGTTTTGATTTTGGAAATAGAGCTTCTGAAATATTTGATGACAAGCTGAAGTGCAGAATGATGTCATACAATTTTAGATCTGTTTTGGTGGAAGTGAGAGACTGTGAGGTTTGAACGCTTATATGTTCTAAATGTGAATTTTTTAATGTTACCTATATTGTTGGCTTGAAATATCTCAAATATCAGATGGAGTTCTGATTTTTGGGCATTTTTGGGCATTCAATTCCATTCCACAGACAATTCATTCATATAATGTTTTATTTTTCGAATTACGATTATTAGAATGACAGCAGCTAAAAGACCTTGTGAAGAATTTTAACTATTGAAATGATGATGTTGTGGTCTAATTGTTTCTAAGGACCTGTGAAGTTGAAATTTTTACAATTTCTTGGCAGTTGTACTGCAAGACCTTGCAAAAAATAAATGTGTTTGTTTTTGAAAATATGCTTGTGATTATTTAACTACAAGTTGAAAACTTAAAGTAAATAAAATCCCTTTTTTACCCATTTTTGTACCGTTTGTATCAAGAGCAGGATGTGCGTGGGCCACGCAGCCTCTCTTTGAAGTGTGTTAAATCAACAGGCAGCGCAGACGCTGAAATGTGTTTCTTGTTTGAGCCGGCTCAACGCCAGGCCCTTTTTCTTGGAAATGCACCCCCGTCATTAAAGCCATCCTCACCAGAAGCTATTCGGATTCGGAAAATTAGCCATAATGACTGGTAGCCCCCCATACACAGGGTTGGATGAGGGCCGGATGGGAGGGGAGGGACAGGGAGGTGAGGAAGGTGAAGCATGAGCCTTGAGTGAGAGAAACGGGGTAGAGATGAAGTTTCAAAACATGTTCCATTTTTGCTGTACAGACTCCAAGTCAACCACAGTAAAAAACAGGGGGGAATTTTTGGCTAGAAATAATGCTGCCATCTGACCACTTTCTGTCCACAGTTTCATTGAGCCTGAGTGAGTGCTTCTGACATGTTGAAATGGAATGTTTTTTCAATTTATGGATGTTAATTCAGGATAACAGTCAGTCAAGCTTGTTTTTTGCTTTATTTTTTTATGTGTTTCTCCCATTCAATAGTAATAGTATTCATAGTGATCATAGGAAACAAAGGAGTACGGACTTGTTCATCATAATTTTAAAGTTGTAGTACATGTTTCAAAATATTCATTCAGGCAACTAAAGCTGATTTGGGCTATATAAAGCTACTTTTGCTCATTTACAGTTTTATGTAATTCACAAATGTATAGTTAACTGATTCATTCATGTGTGTGTTCCCTCTTAGTCTCCTGTGATCCATGACTACACAGAGATGGGCGTACTGGTACTGAACCGCAGATTTCGGACAGACGAAATGCGATTCCTTTCTGACCCCTTCCAGACACAAACTGAGCCTGTGGATCTGTCCACAAACAAAGCCAGAACCTCCCCATCACTTTCAGCATCTTCATCTTTATCCTCTTCCCCCTCATCATCATCATCATCATCGATACGATTTTGTCCACGGTCCCCTCCTTCCAGCAAGTCTGTGTTATCTTTATCACCACCATCATTATCATTTTCCACTTCGGTCATAACCCCCGTTCCTCGTTTGAAGATGTCTCCATCCAGCTCTGGTCCAGTGTTGGCATCTCCCCCATCCAGGAGTCTTAGGGGCCAGTCATTTTTGCACATACCCCAGCTGATGCCTCCATGTTCCAGCGCCATTCACCTCCACCCCCGCAGGGTGCCAGTGGTAGTGCAGCACATGCCTTTGGTTTATCCCGGGATGGGGTCTTTGGGCAACAGCAGGCTAATGATGCCACTGCTGGAGGAAGACAGGATGCACAGGAAAGGTAAGATTTTAAACTCCAAAATTTTACATAATTTTACTGTTTAATCCACAGAATGTTCATATGTTTTTGAAATGCGGTACAAAATGTTAAATTACAGAAAAATCAGCAAATTTACAAGTTGGTTTAAAATAACATGAAAAACACTTTAGAAAATTATATTTTACGGGGGGTTTCTGGCACCCCAATATTACCTTTCTTACAGGATTTTTTTATGTTAATGAGGCACTATGGGGTCATAATGAAAATAAGCAGCTGAATCACTCTGTGTAGGGACTTTTTAGAAACATGTTTATTTAAAAAGGTAATACTGCTATTTCAAAAGTATAACAACAAGATGTAATAAACATGTTAATATGATTTTAGTGTGATACAGTCACTTACAGTAGCCTACTTCTTTTCATCTATGTAAAGTTATATTCAACATTATAACTTGACGACATTATGCCCGCAAAGTAATAATGGAAATACTTTTCATACTTTTTAGACTATTGCCTCTAGATCGACATCTCTGTTTGAAAACTGCAGTTTACTTTTCATAATTACAGTATATTTATGTGGGCTGAAGTCAAATAATGTCAGACCTAATTTCCAGCAATATTATACCTTATAAATCATTATTATAAGCTTACTGTTGTAAATCAGAGGAAGGTTTTGAAATTGCACTTTTTATAAAATGTATACATTTTTATTTACTCTCAATAACAGATTTTTGTTCATTTTAAATGTTACAAAAATCTTGCTTTTATTTGCCGCAACAAGCTTAACAGATGAAGATACAAAAATGAAAGTTTTAAAGAAAAAAATTCAATCATTCCATTCCACATACGCACATACATACAAAAATGTTCTGTAGGTTCTTTATGGAACCATTTAGACAAAAATGGTTTTTCTATGGCATTGTGTAGCACCTTAATTTTTAGAAGTCTACAGTATGAGACAGTACTGCCCTGCACTCAATACTCCGGAGTACTCAAGTAGGCTGCTCAGCCCTTTAGAATGACTGCGCTCACTTTCAAATAGATTTCCTTTAAAGCCCTTCGTGTGTCCAATTAGAATTGATTTATTGTTCTAATTTACAGTATCATAGAGAAAGAGGAAGAACCCCCTCTTTCCTCCTCGCATGCAACGCCTTTCATACTCTTCCTTTTACCGGCTGTCACCCTCCCTCTCAGTAGGTGGACAGCAGTGTGTTTAAAAGCCTGTCTTTGAGTTCCCGTGTTTCTGGCAGGGTCATTGACAGAGCCCAGAGCTTGGCTGTGTGTTAGACAGACTCAGCTCTTATAAGTGCAGTTCCATTGTGCTTGGCTCTTTATATTCCTCAAAACAAACAGCAGCCAACATCCCCACAGGAAGTAGATGCTATGGCAAAAAATGCTGCTCAGCTAAACAAGGGCACCTGAGTTTATAAGTGACAGAGTGCACGGTGGAAACACAATAGCAGCTGCGGTGAGAGGCAGGGTTAAAGAGACACAAAATGGGAAAAATGGTTAGAAGACCTAGTAAAGAAGCAGACTAATTTTTACACAGTAAATAATCTTAGGTGCCAGAATTTTATTTTTATTTTTACACACATTGTATTTTACACACATCTTGAAAGTCAATTTGTGGTCAGTTTGGGTAATTTGACATTTTTACCGCATTTCAAAAATACAATACAATACAAATGTAAAATTACAGTAGTGTAATATTTCATGAAAGGTACTGTAGCATATCAAATGTCTGTTTCTTATTTAAAACTGTGCTTTTGGCCTGTCACTTGACCGCCTTGAAAGAAAAAGACATATAATAAAACATAATTCTTATGTTGTCGCATAAAAAGTTCAAACAAGTCTAAAGAAGTTCCATCATTTGGACACATTAATAACTCACACACTGTACTATTTCTACATCAACGCAAGAATGCAATAAAATAATGTCTTTATTTTTCTCAATGTTTACAAATTTTACTTCGAAAGTATGCAACTTCCACGCTTTAAGCCCAAGTTACCCATTTTCATTGTACATCCCAAGTAATATCAATGAAACTGTTAGGTTGTTTTGATTTTAGTAATAAATCTAAAAATTGCACAAAAAATAATACTAACACAATAAAAACAAATGTTGGGTCCTAAACTAACCTACCCATACAGAGTGATATTAAATTTGCAACCTTGTTACATGCTTGTTTTTTTTATTTACTGTACTGTAGTGTAGACTTAGGTCTTAAGACCTTTATAGATGCTGTTTATGGAAAAGCTAATTATAGTGTGATTAATAATGAGGTCATCAGTCACTTACATTAGCTCCTGCAATCACAGTCTCTCTCAACACTCATACACACTACACACTCATACTAAAAACCTTTTCCTGAACTAGGAAAGCTTGCCTGCCTTTGGGCAAGAGAGCTGCTTTTAATGGGCTCTGAGGATAGCAAGGCTTTCCTTTCATTCTTTTAGTTATTTTTCATCCTGTTTCCTCTGGGGGCAGAAATAGACACAGAGGTTAGAGATGTCGAATGTCATATAAGTCTCTCTTCGTCTTTTATTAGTGTGTGTGTGTGTGTGTGCGTGCGTGCGTACGCGTGTGTGTGTTGTGTCTGACCAATCACAGAAAGGCATTTATCTACATCAGAAGCACATAGTGTGTGTGTGTGTGTGTGTGTGTGCAAACAGCAGGCTGACACATAATTAGACCTGTGCAGTTCACACTTTGAAGATCCAATTTCAGTTCATTAAAAACATTCAAGATTCACACACAGAGACCAGCCCCCTATCTTGAGGGTCTGTGCCCTTATGCTCTGCAGTCTCTCGTGAGGTATCCATGGCAACAGGACATAGAATGACAAGAATACAACAGACTTTTGAAATTGCTATTACAACAAAACAAACACATTACACATACAGAATAGTTGATATTTTATCATTCATTATCATTAAGATTAGGATCTTGATCATTTGGCTGATTGCATCAAAGCTATGGCCATAGAAACAGAGGCTGTAGTAAAGCCACTGACCAAACCACTTCCCATCACCCAACCATTTCCCATCAAACATCAGCGTTCCACGGATGGTATCTGACTTGGGCGATATGTATAGTTACAATGTGTAATGAAAACATTTTTACTTGATGGTTAGCTATACGTGTGATATTTGTAGTATAATTAAACCAAAACATTTGGTTAAATTTGTATAAATGTTTGTGGAAAAAGTCTGAAACATACATGAATATATTCATATATTCATCTGCTTGTGTTTATATCCAGTCACACAGCGAATCGCAGATGGACTGTCACCACGGCGGTCTTTGAGTGACAGCGAGGATGATGACCTGCCCAACGTGACCTTGGAGAGTGTGAATGAAACAGGCTCCACCGCCCTGACCATCGCCCGTGCTGTGCAAGAGTACGAACATTTTGATCATTAATCTTCAATATTCTTAACAGTTAATTTTTTAACAGGGTGGGCAGTTCTGGTTCTGAAGGGCCACTGCCCTGCAGATTTTTCAGGAGTGTTTGATTTAGGGATGGTGCGAGTGCATCCCCCTTGTAGAAAAAAATGACATAAACCATCCCCTCTGTAAAACCAACCCCCCCTTACCATCCCACTTATAGTTAAATTTAAGTTGTTATAATATACATTTTATAATGCAAATTGTCTGTAAATCGTCAAATATTTGACCACACCATGCCTCCTTTTCTTTACAATTCGACCACTACATACTATATTTATCTGTGTTACAATATTAATCCTCAAAATTACATATACAACTGTTATCCAATTATAAGATACACCCAAAATGATATATGTTATAAATTACAAATGTGAAAAATGTTATAGCTACACAGCCGCAGAAAACATTAAGAGACCATTTCAAAGACCATTTTCAGTTTTTCTGAATTTACTATATATAAGTATGTGTTTAGGTAAAATGATCGTTTTTGTTTCATTCTGTGAAATACGAACATTAAGTCACAGAAGTTTGAAGTTGTTTCCACAGCTGTATATATATATATATACACACACATATACATACACATATGCATCTTTACACATACAGTGCTGCTTGAAAGTTTGTGAACCCTCCAGACATGATCAGGTTTTGTGTAAAAAAAACTCTAATGTACATCCAAAACCCAATTTGTGAAGCAGGCTTCCAAATGAAGGACACAAACATTATTTATTGGACAAAATCTCACAAAAAATTGGAAATTTGACTTGTGCAGAAGTATGTTTATTTAGTAGCTTGTGGCACTCCTTTTGCAGCACTGTATATATGTGTAAAGATATTCTAGTCTATATGTAGAGTTATATAGATGTTATACATCGGAATAGCTAGATGAGGAGAGCTGGTCTGGCACTGGACTTGCAAGCCCTTGCTCTGAATGGAAATTTCTGGGTTCAGGTAAGGATAGAGGCAAACAGCTGGCAGTGCTAAGTAAATGTGTCTGGACAGGATGCAGGTGACAGTATGTTTTATACTAAGGTGAAAATAAGTGTAAAGACAGTGTGAGAAAGATTTCCCGAATGTAGACATGTATAGTTAATATTATTGTCATAATATGAAAACCACTCGTACTATCTAGGTCTAGCTCCCCACCAATATACAGTAGATTTTAAGGTCTCTGTGTGCATACAGTAAATATAAACAGGGAGTGTTTGCTTCAGGTTGAATGTGTTAGACACAGGTGCAGAGGTCAGTACAGGTTTATATATCCCCTGGGCCCTGAGCCACGTAAATGTACTCCAGTTACCATCATTCTTACTCTTTTATAAACTGATCCCTAAAGAGTGATGCCCTGCACGTCACCACCACTGGAAAGCCCCTCTAGTATTCTCCAATGGAAAACATACAAACAAAAGACGGAATATAAATGGCTGAGTTTAGTCTGATGGCAGCTGCTGTTTCCCTCTCCATTTCTTCCTTGTCGCTTTTGTTGACAACAGTCTAACATAGAGTCCTACTGGATCACAGTCTAGCTGCAGTTCCTTTGACCTCTGACTAAAATTCCACTCTTCATGTAGGCATTCAGTGGAATGTGGAAAATAGTGGCAGCATTTAAAAAAATGCAGATATCATTAAGGGAGAAGGAAAGAGCTAGGATGTTTTCTTTCTTTCTTTTCCTCTTTGGGCCTCTGAAAGTGAATGAGTGTGCCAAAAGCTACAGGTGCACCCCCTACCCATACACACACACACACAAACACTGACACCCTGCACTCCTGCGGCCCAATAGAAACAGGAAGTGGCTCTTTGGGGGGTTCAAATGCCTCCTCTGCTACCCAGTAAACACTCTCAGTAATAAAACACTAATGTACACTAATGTATTTGAACTCGGCATACTGTAGGTCAGCATAGGTACAGTAAGGATGTTTGCGTGTGGGCATTGTTCATGTGGCTATGTACTATGAGTAATTTAACTACACATTGTTTTAACATTTATGTATGTGGAACATAATAAACAGAAACATACTGCTACAGATATTACACCTGTGTTGTTTATACAGCATAAAAAATGTTTAGTTCATTCGAAATTACCTTCATAGCAACATATTTTACTTTTCCCTGATACCAAAAATATTTTAAAAAAAATTCCAAACACAAAAAGTCTGACATCAATCCTTCTGTTAACATAAGCACTTTCTAGTGGCAACTTGAAGTATTACACTTTTTGATTTTATTATAGCACAACAAATTACAATAACTAATAATAGTTTTATGTTTGTATTTAGTCTATTTTTATTTGTGCAGTCTTAATATGGTTAAAATGGTTTCAACACAGTTCGTATAAATCACAATAATAGAGATGCCATTTAAAAATATTTAGTTAAATTGTTGTTTAATATTTAAACATTTTGATATTTAAAAAACGATTTTATTTTTATAAACACTATTTTCAAAACACACCAAGAGGCTGCCATCGATCCTTCTGTTAACAAAAGCACTCTCTGGTGGACACTTGAAGTATTATATTTATTGCAATTTGGTCGATTTGATTTCAATTAAAAATGGTGTAACACATTGCATAAAAATGACAATAGCAGCCATAATATTTAATAATACCTTTTAGTTTGATTTTTGTAGTCTTAAAATGGTTAAAAACAACACAGCTGAGAAAAATTATAATACCATGGATACAGTTTAATAACAGTTGTTTTGTTTCATTTTTAAACACATTTAATTTTTTTTTTTTTAAATTGTTTTGTTTATTTTTTTCCAAATCAAACAGTTTTTTTACACATTCTTTTTCGAACACATCAAGAGGATGCCTTCGATCCTTCTGTGGCCACTTGAGGTATTACATTTACTGCAATTAATCGATTTGATTTGGATTACAAAGTTCTTTAAATACGACAACAGCGATAAAAATGTAATATTAGGTTTGTTTGTTTGTTTGTTTGCTTGTTTGTTCGTTCGTTCGTTCGTTCGATCGATCGATCAACTGATTTTTGCAGTTTTCCCTTCATTGTTTCTTAAAAATGCAATCGGCAAAAGAAAGCACATTACTTAATAAATCATATCCTGTCATTACAGTTCCTTGTTGCCATTCAGTATTGAAAGTCTCCGAAGGCCCAGACCCTCGGAGTCACCGGACTCGAAGAGAAGACGCATCCACAGGTGTGAGTTTGAAGGCTGCAATAAGGTGTACACAAAAAGCTCCCATCTGAAAGCCCACAGACGCACACACACGGGTAAGTCTACCTACGTTGACCCTTAACCCCATTGTTTAGACTCTCGGGACGTTCTGTTGCATTCGTATGTCAATGACATTTTAGATCTCTCTCGTTTTCTTTCTCAGGTGAAAAGCCATATAAGTGCACATGGGATAACTGCACGTGGAAGTTTGCACGCTCGGACGAGCTGACGCGACATTACCGTAAACACACAGGCGTCAAACCGTTCAAATGCAGCGACTGTGACCGCAGCTTCTCCCGCTCTGACCACCTCGCTCTCCACCGCCGCAGACACGCTCCGCAGACATGCTTAGTGTGATAGAGACATTTCATGGACAAACAGACAGACAGAGCTGGACTCTTGTCTGTTAGTAAAGGTCCGGATTTTCGCAGCACCAACAATAAATAGGTGAAAGACAGTAAGGCTCTAGGATTCGGACAGGAGAGAGATAACAAAGGTGTGAGGGATTGAAGTCTACGCGTTATGATTATTAATTAGCATTTAAAGTCTTAAATCTATATTTCCCTCATCAGTTTATTTTCTGCACTTTTATGTGAGGTTTAACATAGCCTACTGTAAAGGTCAGTCAAGATTACATTTTTCCACCGACCGCTGTAAGTGCTGGAGTCTATTCATGTAGGCCTATTATAAAAGCCATGCTGATCCTCACGATCCTCTTATGGGTTAGAGATCCACCAGCCTCATGGAATTGCAGTTATTTCACACCAGTCTGTAACGTGTATACTGAAAGGAAGGCAATGCAGAGGATTGACATCTGGTTTGGTTATGCATTTAGCAAATAAAAGTCACTTTGATAACAGAAATGACATTTGCAGGGTAATGATGGCATGGCTGCAGGTTTTCCAGCTAAATCTCACTCTGTAGAGCAAAGTACAAATCAGCCTCAGTGCAAGGATGCAACAAATAAAATAATTATGACAATAAATAGGTTAGATTTATATTTTAGCTTCAAATTCTGCATGGGCTCCGGTTATCACTTTATTATGAAAGCTGAAGGGGATGTTTCATCATGTTTGAAGATGTGTGAAGAGAAGGCCATATTCCATCAATGTACCTGCAGTGTTCTGTTCTCTCAGCAGTCAGAAGTCTGAGAGAGGTGGGGGAGTTGTCGTCTCACACCTTTTCCTTGCATCATTTGTGCACAAAACTAGTGTAGCATATGTCTGTATATTTTTTGTAGGCTGGTATATCAATGTATGTGGTATATCGTTTTTGATTGTTTGTATTGTATGTCATATATTTGTTCTGTATTCTAAGATTTTGCACCCTTATGTCCATAAATATGTGATGCCAAAATTGATAGTATTATACAGGGATACCAAATGACTAATAATCATGAGTGTAAATGGTCATCAACTGGGCATTCCTTTTATTTGATCTTCTTCAATGATGTATCTGTAAATGATGTTATGTAAACGTTTCATTTTTATATGGATTTAACTGTGAATTTATACATAAATGCAGTATATGTTAGATTATCGCATGAATAAAGGCACCGATTTGTATGTAAAGACTTGTGTGACTTTGGAGGCTTACCATAAGAGTGCCAGCATGTGCCTTTGTGATCAAACTGGTACAAAACAGAATTTAATCTATAGGGTTTATCCCGCATTCACGAGTGCAGAGGGTCAGAAATGACAAGAGAACTTGATGACCGAATATTCACTTTTGGGTGAACTACTTTATCATCAGCACCATACTATTTAAATAAAGGTAAAATAAAAAATGGTGTCAGTTTCCCCTGAAGGGAAACTATCAGTTTGCAATCAAAGGGTTTACCCCCAGAGTGAGAGCATCAAGTATCCTAGGAAGGCTGCGTCCCACCTGGACCAGTCCTTCTCAGGCTACTGAACTTAAAATGTATTCCGTAGAATGAGACACATGGCAATGTCACTTTATGAATGCGTCATCCAGGTTCTTAAAGTGCACTTCTTGTTGGAATTTTCAATAAGAACAAACTACTTACACTATTTATATTATGGCGTAGAATAGTGCAAACTGTAAGTATGCAACTTTATCATACGCATAAGGACTAAATTGCAGAAAACAATGCTATTGTCTGAATCCAACACTACTGTTTCTTCCCCAATAAAAAATAAATGCTGGTGTATAAAGTTGCAATAACGTGTAAAAAAAAAGATTAGTGACCCTTTTTTCCTAATATATAGATTTTTTCATGCCACACTTTTCATACTTTCATTGTTATTCACTGTCAAGAAAGAAAAAGAAAAAAATATTCATTAACTTTTTGACTTGTGGAAGAAACATTTTCTTTGCAGTTGCAGATGTAGATTAGTATTTACTAAATGTTTTTGTAAATAGGCAATTTTGTAATTGTCAACCTTACCATGACATTTTTTTTCAAGGTTTAAAAAAGGTTTTATAGAACACGTCAACATTTGATGGATTAATATTCTCACGTGAGGTCTCTCGTCAAGTTTCTAAAGCATTTGTTTTATTTTTAGTGCATGATTTTATTTTCAAAGTCAGTTAACTGCTATTTTCAGGATTGTCACATCCATAACGGTACATAGTCCTCATGAATGGACACATAAAAATGAAAAAAAGTATATATTTTATGTTCTATGAAGAGTCATCCCTTCTCCATTTGTTGGGTATTATTGTTTCAGTTTTGTGCATTTTAATTCACAGAAATCCTACAAAGTATGTAGTATCCCAAATACGGTCCTTTTTGTTACATCCATAACGCATGTTTATTTGCTTTTTTAAAATAGAAATCTTGTGCATAACTGATGTTTTTCTGATGTGTAGACTCTATCAACAAGGGTTTAGTAAAATATAAACACATGGTTCAGTGTATTTGTAACAAATAGGCCTACATTCCCTGAGCGTTATTATGTCACATCCATCACGCTGGAATTGGCCAAATACGCAACAAAACAGATCAACAAAATAAATCTTCGCCAAAGAAAAAGTACGCATCGCCTACTTGAGCAGCACGTTTAAAGTAAACATGTAATTATTGATATTCACCAGAAGGGTGCAGCAGTACACCAGTGTTAACTTTCTCATCTGTTCACCGACCTTAAGTCTGACTAAAACAAACGTTTTAAAATGCGTTTCCATTAGGTGTTGTCTGTGTAAGTCATCTTGAAATACCTCTCGTTTCTGTCGTGCCGTCTTATTCATGTCCCCTACATGAGGAATGTTATTCTGTCACCTTAGGCAAACCTTCTGCTGATTTTAATCGCGACAAGTTGTTTATGTTACATATTTATATGGATAATAGTTTTGGGACAAAAATGTAAAAAAAACTTTTGATCTGAAGTGTTTGCTTAAATAGGCCTATCTGAAATTAGTTTAGTACACTCTTAAAAATAAAGGTGCTTAAAAGGTTATTCACAGCAATGCCATAGAAGAACCTTTTTTGGTTCCATAAAAAACCATCCAGCCTAAGGTTCTTTTAAGAACCATCTCTTTTTTACTTTTTTTATAATCTGAAGAACCATTTTTCATCACAAAGAACCTTTTGTAAAACAGAAAGGTTCTTCAGATGTCAAAGAACCTTTTGAAGCACCTTTATTTTTAAGAGTTTAGACAAAAATATACTTTTTCAAACATTTTTGCGAAACGACTAACATTTTATTTAATAAAAAATGTTTTTAAATGGATAACTTTGACTGAATAATTAAGAAATAACAGCCAATAGGAGCTCAGAATAGATAAAAACTCCTTTAACATTGTTTAAAAAGCATCTCAGACCTCAAGAAGCTGCTTGATAAAATTACATGAAAACATTTCTACACATTCTAGTGGAAAGATGACTACACTGAAGACGATAAAATATAACATGTTTTCATTTGTTTTTTATTTTTTTAGCAAAATTCTCATAGTTCCCTTTGTTTTATTTAATAATTTTGATTAGTGTATTATTATTATTCTAAAATGTGAAAAAATATGAACACATAAGTGAGTAAGTGTCCCAAAACTTTTGACCGCTAGTGTAGATGTAATATATAGGCCTGGTGTAATATTATTTAATATATAATATATAGATGCGTGTTTAATTGAAAAATCAAACCATTTTAGTGTATGCTATGCATTGCTAACTATTTGTTCCATAATCATTTTGAAAAATAAAACCAGTGCTCTGCCCAGAAGTCTTATATGATTTTCATATATGATATGCCTACATATTAATAAAAAAAAGTTTTTAAAAAAATGGAACAGCTAAGCTTGGGTTCTTCGGTTTCACAATGCTGTTTTACATCAAGCTATTTCACGCCTCCACAAGTGTCAGGAGGAGGCAGATACACTTTGTGTTTGTGTAAGTTGGAAATAGATCCTGCATGTCTCAATCAGTCATCTCCCTCTGATCTGAGAGGATGAGAAACACCTTATGAAAATATTGTTTATCTGACAGTAAAAACAGCAGTAAGTCTTGTTGTTCCCCTTTCTACTGCCTTATAACCTAAACAAAAGAATCTCTGTCATAACACAACCACTGTGCACTCTGCAAAACAGAGAGAACGTTGTGCGTGAGTGAGAGAGAGAGAGAAAGAGAGAGAGAGAGAGAGGGGTTTCGTATTTCAGCTTTCCTCTCTTGCTTATTTTTTATAGCTTTATCTCCTCAAAATAAAACTATTGTGGCCTGTTGAGAAATTGTTTAAACAAATCGAAGCGTTTGAAGACATTGTCTCCGCTTGTGTCTTTACAGTACGTGCCGTGGTAATCAAATGGCGCTCTTACGTAAGTCACGCTGCACACAAAAAATGGCAATATCAATTCTACATGACGTGCTGAAGTTAATACACGAAACTTGGACGTTTAGCAGCGGCAGGTTTGAGCAAGAATCAGGTGTCCATCCAAAATCTACAGGTTTCACAGAAGACCTCGGGGCATTAGGAGGTTGCCAAGTCAACAAAACGTGATTGCTGTACTCACAGTGCAAGTTTCCAGACTCCACGAAGTCTCTGTCGTGTTTTAGTCACAATTATACTGGTGCCATTATAGCAAAATTACGCCCACAGGTTCAAAGGCTAAACTGATAATTCTAAAGGTGTGCTTTTTATAACCACCCTTTGAGTCACCTTTTGTTACACACAATGTTACAGCATGAACAAACTTGAAGGTAATGGAGGAATGTTTTATCAAGGGAGAGAGAGTGAATGTTGGCAATGTTTTGTATTTACATGGTGGCTGAAAGAATGTTTTTGAAGTCAGATACATTCACAAAGATCTACGATGTCGCATGTCTTTCGCACCGATACACAAGTGTTTCCTACATTGACTAAATACAGTCGGGCTCTAGAATGCTGATGAAATCGCACGTTTAACATTTTATTTGGTATTGCAAAATCGTTTTCTCGTCTCTGGCTTTCAGTGAATTGATTCCTGAAAACCACATCGTAAAATTTGGCGTACGCACATACATACGACTTAACAACAGTCGGTGGAAAAGATTTTTCACGTATTGTGCTATAGTCTTCTGTGTAACCGCTGGGCAGCTAAACAAATGCAGTCACGTAATTGTTTACTTCCCATTTACTCCCATTACAGGCAGCTCTGAGACTACATTTATAATACAGCTAATTGACCCTGGGGGATGGGAGTTCTGGTAAATATTTGGCAATTCCTCTATCTGTGTCAGGAACAAGACTGACAATATATCCGTATTTGTCGGCTATGTGAAAGAGGCTGCGAGTGAAAGGCATATAAGTGTATGCCGGTCATAGTGTTGTAGGTGGTGGTGGTGCTAAAGTAATGGGTTCAATCCCCAGGGGCTGCTTTATATACTGATAAAATGAACAAACAGTGCTTTTCTGACACTGAAAACACAGGTTTTTCTCAACCACCAGCAGTGTGCAGTGTACACGTGGAAAACATACAGCTCGAATGCACTATAAATTGCTTACAGAGACAAGGCGAGGAATCAAGAAGGCCGATTGATGTCAGATTTTTCTCTTATTGTTCTCTTTCTCTTTTCACTGCCCTTTGTAAGGTGGCCCAGGACATAAGGTATCTGTCGACACAGAGGTGCCACACATCCCTGCCTTTTTCTTGAATGTGTTTCATTGGTGTATCCTTGTTGACTCATCGGTCTCCACCAAATATGTTGCCATTTCCAGATTAGCAAGATATTCCATTCAGTTATGTGGCTGTAGACTTTTGACCATCCAATGAAACTTAATTTTACTTACAGTACATATAACATGCACCTGTCACCAAACCCACAATGGAATATTAACAATCCAACCACAGACTAGTTAAAACCTCATGCCTTTATTCTCTTTTCTGTTATCTGGTCTGTCATTTTAATAGCCACTTTTATAGCTTGAAGAATCAGGTTGAACCTTCATGACTTTGTCAACGATTACTTGAGATGTCATGGTGGCCGGTATAACTTAAAGTAAAATGACTTAAATATCTGGTTATTTTACACCAAAAGCATTATGGTGTTTGAAAAATGATCAGCGTGTCGCACATATGTTGCGGCTGACGCTTTTGAGTTCTTTATTAAACATCGCAGTAAGTCACTTTAAACCAGAATGAGTGCCATTGTATTGAATGCACCCAGTAGGATATTTGAGATTATTTTGTGTTTCAGAGATAGAACGACATGCGTGTGAGTAAATGATGGTAGAATTTTCCTCCATGAAATAATGTCTATTATCATGTATCAAAGATATAGTTCACCCCAAAATGAAAGTTCTGTCATCATTTACTCACACTCTTGTCATTTTAAACCTGTATGACTTTCTTTCTTCTGCGAAACACAAAAGACGATATTGCGAAGAATGTTGGTAAACAAAAAACCGTTGGTACCCATTCACTATTATATGGATACAAAACCAATGCAAGTCAATGGGGACCAAAGGCTGTCTGTTACCAACATTCTTCAAAATATCTTAATTTGTGTTCTTTAGAAGAAAGAAAGCAAAGCAGGTTTGAAATGACATAAGATTGAATAAATGATGACAATTTTCATTTTGGGATAAACTATCACTTTAACTGCAATGAATTTTAACATGCTAAGATTTTATTATTGCTGGTTTGTATTAAAATTTGCTTTATTGTACACAGTGCATGTTTTTGCTAGGGTCAAATTGAGCTCTAAGAGAAAAGTGTGAATAATTTGGATACCATTAATACTTTTACAAAATGTTTACTTGTGATACAACAGATGGGATAAATCTGCAGTAATATCTGCCTACAGGGTTTTGATTCACTCTTAAAAATAGAGGCTAATTTATAAAACAACACATCCAGCATCTCTAGAATGCCAAATTTAAAATAAAGACCATAAAGTTGGTCTCATCAGATCATAAGTCTAGAATGGTAACATTAAGCCTGAACTGCCCAGTGATCCTGATGGAAGTGATTGAGGAACATCTGTAGTCTTTCTTCTGTGGAATGAGCTAAGGAGCTTCGTCCCACACAGGTCAGCAATGTGTGTGCGTGTGTGAGGGCGGGAGGTGAGGGTTTAGGGGTCAGTAGCAGAATTCTGTTTGGTGTTTTTTCTAAGCTATTGTGTCTAAGGTCTCTGACGTACTATTAGAAAAGGGAGTTTTGAATGCTGCGTTCCATCAACACTGTGGAGAATGCAGGCAATGATAACTCGACAGTCAAGGATAGAGATCGAACAAGATTTGGAGAATTTGATCCATCATTTAGACAGGTCGACTATTTTGTGCGTGTGCAAGTGGGTGTTTGTGCTCATCCACGTGTGTATGGTGTGCATGTGCGTAAAATGCGAGCTTGTGAGTGCATGGGAAAATAAAAACGGTCAGTTCATATTAAGGAGCCCCCAGGAGAAGAGTGTGGGAGATGATCAATTCTCCCGGAAAGTTTTGGAATGGCTGTCCGCCCACGCACACAAATTGCCACCTCTGAGATATATATGCATACCATAAACTAACAGAAAATAAATACTTTGGGATTTTAAAAGTTAAACAGACCGTTCTTACATCCCTACTACCCACACAATTGTTGGAGTTCCGTTTGGGTTTAGTGGAAATTGGAATCAGATTTTTATTGTATGGTGATGGACAGGTTTGAAACTTTAAAAGTTTCAAGCACATTTTTTATGTTTCATTAGAATCTGATGTCACACGCCAGTTTAGTGTTTCACCCACCATTCAGACCAACTGCATAAAAATTGTATACAACTTTTATGGACATGTGCACTTAAGGCAGAAATTCTAGAAATCTGGTGAAAAGAAATAAATGAAAAACACCTCTAAAATTTAAACTGCAATTCCTCTTCAAAATTATGTTTATTTTACTGTGCATGCAAGTAATCTCAGTAAAGCTGCAGTTGGGGTGTTTTGATTCAGTACTAAAATAACGCAATAAAACACAAGAAAATGATCAAATACACACTCTGTTTTTGCTGTCACACCATACGACACATTTATGCTTTTTGTTGTCAACTACCCATTTACAGTATATGTACAGCATCCTCCACTAATATTGGCACCCTTGGTAAATATGAGCAAAGAAGGCTGTAAAAATAAATCAGCATTGTTTCTAATTTTGATCATTTACTTTAAAAATCTATAAAATTCCAACATTTCATTCAAATAAAACAATTTGAAGTGGGGGGAATATCACATTGTCAATTGTTTTCTCTAATACACCCTGGCCACAATTATTGGCACCCCTAAAAATTCTTATCAGTAAAATATTTAACAGTAAGTATATTCCCATTAAAATGTATATTTTCTGAGCACACCAAGCTGACTAGAAACATGATGTTGTCCAGTCATGACTTCTTGTTGCACAGGAAAATATTAAGTAACACAAAGCCCAAATCCCCCTTTCATCACAATGAGTTAAACTAAAGAATATAGTTCTGATGTGCAGCAAAAGATTGTTGAGCTACACAAAAAAGAAAGTGGATTTAAAAGGAAATGGTTGAAACAATTAAAAAAAATTCCCATTTCCAACATCAGGGCAATAATGAAGTTTTATTGGACTGGAGATGTTGCAAATCTGCCTAAAAGAGAATGTGTATCTATATTGTCTTAATGCACAGCAAAGAGAAAATTTTGAGTGGCCAAAGACTTTTCAAAGGAGAATTGTTAGGAAAATAAAAATAAAGGAAAACTGCACCTTCATCACCACAAGTTGTTTGGGACACTGTTCAAGAAACAAATCTTCTGCTCTAATGCAAAAACAAACTCCACCATATTAATCTGCCATACTGGAACTTCAAACAGAACTGAGGTCTATGGTCATGTATTAGGCCTGTCTTATGTATGGTTTTAGTGTCTCTGCATTGCTTACTGCTTCTGCATTTTTCATGGTCTAATTTATAGGAAATTGCAATAATTATTAAATATTATTATTTTTAAAATATAAACAGAACATATTCAATTTTTAATAATAAATATATAAATGCCTCAGAAAGTAGCCTATATACCTTATACTTTGTATAAACAGTTTGACATTAATTTGCAGTCATCTGCGTTTCAGTGAGTAAAATACACGGCGAACACCGACATGCACAGAAATGACAAATTCTTTTAACAAACAAGCAGCTACACCTGGTCTGTTTCATTTGAGGTTGAATGAACCAAGGAAAGAACCTGCGGGAGTTCTCTGCTGCCCTGTGGCAGGGTCACTGACATTCACTGGCAGAACCCATTCCAACTTAAAGACACCACAAAACACATATAACCTGTTTCCTAAAGCATCACCCAAGTTTTGAAACTGAAAGAAGGCAAGGGAACTGCTTTGTGGCACTACTCCAACATTTGTAATAGGAGCCAAGAACTTTCACATTTGCTGTTTGTATGTTCGAGTATGTGTGCTTTGTGACAGGTGTGCGCTCACTAGCCGTCAGTGATGGTGCTCACCTTACAGAGAACTTACATAGAGTGAATATAAACATTATGAGAATCCATTAGCTTCAATTATGTGTTGTCATGGAAGCTTGGGTTGCAGCCAATCATTGTATAGCATGCAGGTGAGGATTACCCATTAATAGAGCTTGGCTATTCAAGACAATGACGTTTTTATTTATTTTTAACATGAATGACGGACTGTCTGAACTCATTCTTTGCCTTCATGAATTTGGTCAGGTATGACACATCTAGAGAATTTTGCTCCTGTTTGTGTGCCATTTGCTTGTCTATTGTGCATGTTTGTGCATTTTAAACAGTCATATTGCTCAGACAGTTATGAAAATTAATGGCATTTTGGCATAAACTAGCCTTTTACCCCAAAATAATTTAAAATGTGAATCACCGCCATTAATCATTTATCTGGACTGCAGGTGAGAACAGGATAGTGAGTGGTCTATTTACAAAAGGAGGTGGTCTCCTGTTCTGTGTGACAGCGTGTTCTACATTTGATAAGTGGCCAATGAGTATATCCGTCAGGTTTATGGCATGTGTGTGTGTGTGTGTGTGTGTGTGTGTGTGTGTGTGTGTGTGTGTGTGTGTGTGTGTGTGTGTGTGTGTGTGTGTGTGTGTGTGTGTGTGTGTGTGTGTGTGTGTGTGTGTGTGTGAGAGAGAGACAGCGGATAATAAATACTCTCATTCATGTCTTGACTTTTTTCAGCTGTGAGGAGGAGTGCTTGGAGGCAATGGGGTTTTGCATAAGAACACTTAAAAGGGTCTTAACCTTAGTTTTATATTCACAGAAATAGTAACAGATAAAATGGTAACCTATTACTGTGTACTTTGAGCAAAACCCTATAGAAATCAATATAGGATGATGGTTGAATAATTATTAATAGAGTTTTCTATGAAAACAATTATGTTAAAAAAGCAAAACACCAGGAACTTTTGGTAATACAATTAAGGTAAAAAGTATTTCAAAGTAAAACTTTACAATAAGTTAAATTAGATGGTAAACTAACAGCTAAACAGTTAAATTAAAAATAATGCATTTAATACCTTTAACTAATAATGAAACAATTAACTTTTTTACAACTTCTTTAATTTAGATTCATGTTAACCAAGAATTTACAACTGTTAATATTGTTCATAATAAAGTACAAATGTTAACTTGTATTGTGAAAAGAATATTAAACATAACTACTTATCTGACAATTCTACAATTGCCCTGAGAGCACAATAAAATGTACATTCATTGAGTGCATGATTTTAATGTGTTTCTTTCATTTTGACTGTCATTTTACAAACATATCAATACAAAAATGTGAACAATTTGTGTACATGTGTACATTCATAACTTATTGAGTTACTAAACCCTTTAAAAACCTTGCCTTCTGACATCTAGCCCCAGGTAAAACTTCCCTATATGCCACTTGTTGCTTTATAAGTGCATATATGATTTTCAGAACTAATTGATTTTTCCCATTATTCTCCTCTAAAATTAATAATTTAATATATAATAATGAATATAAAATATATATTTAATAATAATTGAATAATTCTCAGCTACATCCACACTTTTTGCTGTATATTTGACAGATTTTCCACGCATACATAAAAAACCTGTAGGCTAATTGTATGGAATGTTAATGTTTTTATAATATTACAGTAAAATTACAGGAATAGACTGCAAATTTACAAGATGGGTGTAAAATAGTTATTTTACTGGCACCCCAGCTGCCGTAAAATGACAGTTTTTTGTAAAAATGTGAAATTACAGCGAAGAATGCAAATTTAAAAGAAAACCATAGAAACCATGTAATTTTACGTTGCAAAAATGTTACCGGAATATGACTTTTTGTTTTACAGTGCAAGGTTCATTGAATTGTTAACTATGCAAAATCGGTTGTCCCTGTTTCTGTGACTTAAGATCAATTTTGAAAGCTCCATTCCTATACAGAACACTGATTTAAGTGTGTTTGATAAACAACAGGTCAGAATTAACACAGCGGTAACCACATGTGAACGTGTTTCCGCAATGACACAGTCAAACAACTGAGGTAATGAAATGTTCCCATGCAAGCTATTTTAGCAGTTTTAGTACATCAGGTCATGAGATTGCCTGTCGGTGTCCTGTAGAAACTTGCAGTGCTTCATAGGTCACCGTCTGCCATTTTGTTTTCCTCACGCTGAGGTGCGAGAGTATCGAGCGGCTGAATCACGGACGCAGACCAGTGAATCACCCTCTGTTTAACACGTAGATGCGTACCAGTGTCCAAGCTGTCTTGTAGGCTTAAGTTTGTCTTCAGCTATGGCAAACAAATGTCATGAGCAACTCACGCCCACTGACCCCCCCCCCCCTCCTCTGGAGCAGCACTGTTGATGTTTAAGAGGGGAAAGTACCCATTTGAAACCACTGTCCATTAAGGTATTAAGAACATGATTAGAACCATAAGCTCAAGCTCCCATGTGTTCATTCAAAGCTTATTATGTTTCCACAGTGTGTTGGGAACAGGTCCTCCTTTCTGTGTGGGTGGTCTGTAAAGCTACACTGGAAAAATTGCACCAAAAGCAGCATGTTGCATCGGCCTACAGCCAGAAGCCCAGATGTGACATTAATTGTTTTTAATCTCTTCAGTGAGCCAGTAGTTCCTTTCACACTCAGTGAATATAAGGTGCACTTGAACGTTGAACAATACAGCTGCAGTATGTTCCAAAAAGAAGAACAGTTTCCTACAGTAAGTCATTCAACCAGATAGTTGGCTTCTACTGCTTTCAAAGGACAAACTTTAAGTTATGTTCATTGTGCTTTTCTGTATATTTACCCAAGACTTCAAATGCATTTAAATCACCTTTAACACAGTCATTTAGAAGATTTTTTCAGTGTCCAACAAACTCCCTCTGAGAATATGAGGTCGTAGCTTTATTTTTCAAACATTTAACCCGACCATCCAGCTGCATGAGCAGCGCTTGAGGGAAGAGGTAAAAGTGAAGATGTTGGGTGATATGTGGGGGGCTGTAAATCAGGCTGATGTTTGCACCCAAAAAACTGAGACCTTGAACTTTATTGCTTTACTTATAGGCCCATATAATCTTACTTCACCGGTCTGAATGTCAACCTGAATTTGGTTGCTTGGTTAACAGGTCTTGTCCTCAAGTTTTGCTTACAAAATAATAGATTTTCTTCAGAAAAGATAGTTCACCCAAAATGAAAATTCTGTCATTATTTACTCATTTTAAACCCGTAGGACTTCCTTTCTTCTGCAGAACTCAAAAGAAGATATTTTGAAGAATGTTGTTAACCAGACAGCAACGTTACCCATTCACTTGCATTGGTTTTTGTGTCCAAAATAGGGCACTATGTATTAATTTTCCGTATCGATTGTTTTTTACAGCTGTTTTGAACCCACCCAGCACAAAACCTCTAAAAAATAGGCTTAATAATTTTTGTGTGCTGCTTCAGTTTTTTAAATATTAAGCGACAAGTTGCAATATATTTTGGTGCTGGTGACGGTGCTGGTTAATTTCTAATATTTTAAACACTGAAGCAGCAAAAATGAAACTTTTACCAGCACAAACCAACACAAATGAAGCACAAAGAAACAATATTATTTTATGGTGAATTTGGACCATGTGGGGGCATGGGTGTATTCAGAATGATTGGCAACTTTCCGTTTAACATAAAAAACTGAAGCAGCAGAAACAAACATTTTTACAGCACAAACAAATCTTGAAATTATTGAGCCTATTTTTTAGAGGTTTTGTGTTGGGTGGGGGGCCAACTTCACGCAGGTGTTAGAGTATGGTGCTAGCAACGCCAAGGTCATGGGTTCGATCCCAGGGATTGAACATAATCATTAACAAATGTACAGTATAATGAAATGTAAGTTACTTTGGATAAAAGCGTCTGCCAAATGCATAGATGTAAATGTACTGCCATTGTTTTTATCTGCAGATGTTTTGCAGTGTACAAGAAGTCAATGGGTAACCTTGCTGTTTAGTTAACAGCATTGTTTAAAAAATCTTTTCTTTTTTGGTGAATAAATGGGTGAATACATTTTGGGTTACAATCACTTTAAGTTTACTCTCAAATACATTTTCAGATATCTGTATTTTATCAGTGCTTTTACTTTGAAAGGATTTTACTTCACTACATTATAATCCATCATAGCTTCTACTCAACTACAATTGATCAATACATGTCTATTTTTTAATGTAATACATTTAGTACTCAAATGTTTTTCTTGAGAAAATGTAAGAAAGTAAGTAAAACATTTTGCTGTATTTATGCAGCAGTTTGCCAGTAACTTACTGTAGATTTATATTTATCTAATTTATTGGCAACCATTTGTTCAAAGATAAATTAACATTAAACAAAAATAAGTCTTTATCTTTACAAAAAAAATAACTATAAAATAATAGCCTCATGCAAAGCATTCTGGGAACTAAAAATCAGAAAAAGGTTGATGAGGATTTTTGGTTCCCAGAATGCTTTGCATGTTCATTAATCTTTGAACAAACTGTTGCCAATAAATTAGATAAATATAAATCTACAGTCAAACTGCTGCCAGTAATAGGCTACTTTAATTTCTACAGAATTTGTTAACAGTGTACTTCAGTATTTAAGGTTAAAAACATATATTTAAAAAATGTAATGTAGTAAAAAGTATAATACAAGCTTTAAAACGTAAAAGAAATACAGATACTTGAAAATGTTCTTGAGCAGAGCAAAATTACTTTCCACCTCCGATTTTCCTTATATTTTAAATAGGAAAAGCCATGCTATACTCTTTCCAAACAAAATAGCTTCCACCTGTACAGTTTTGGAAAACCAACCCTATTTTGGCACATATCAGGTATAGTGTGTTGGGGTAAGTTGCCAACTTGATGAAGTTCGGATTGTCAGCCAGACTGTGTTATCCATATCTGCCATTCACTATCCATTCAGTTTTGACGTTTTGTTTACAGCAAAAAAGAGACATTCATATTGATCTGACTGAGACAGGTTATGAGAAAGTGCAGCTTGTCATGTTTTGAGGTCTGAAAGCGAGGGAAAAAATAGGGGCCCTGTGCATTAGAGCAATAATGTTCACCCTGGGGGTTTAAAACCTCCATGTAGGCTACGGAAAGGGGGAGGCAGGAGAGGAAGAAAAACGTGGAAGAGCGAGAGGGGAGAAGAGGACTTGTAGGAGTAACAATTCTCAGGAGGAACCTCGAAGAACCTCCTGATTGGGTCCAGCGGAGCTTTCATTGTTTGCCTTTGTCTTTGACATCTGAAGTTCATTATGTCCAGAGGCTGAGGTTCGTCCGATGGATCAAACTAAGAACATATGTAGAAGAGGGGGAGAAATTCCCCTTCTCTTTAAAAGCAATGGAAGCATTTATTTTCCTTTGTGGTGTTTCCTGATCTCATATCAAAAGCTGTATTGTTTCTTTGCTCACAGGGGTCCCTAACGTTTTGGCAGCTTGTAATTCGGTTGCACTGCAAGAGACCACTGATGCCGCTTAAAGCAAACAGCGCACTCACCAACAGTGTCCATCTACAGTGATGTCAGGTTTCTCAGAACCTAACATTCTGGAGCACAACAAATGTATTCAATAAACTAAATGAGAAACAGATGAACAATATAAGGGAATATTATTTCAATGGTCAGATTTGACATTTTTTTCCAGATGCAATGAATGTGACAAGGTTTGGTTTCAGGATGAATCTGTGAATAAAAACGGTCTGTGTTTGCTGTACTATTATAGGATTTCATTGGTACGATTATTTCTTTAAAACTGTAAGCTAGAGTTTGCAATGTTAGTGGGATCCAACACACTGTATGTTACACACGAACATTTTTATTTTACAGTTATAATATATCGTTTTTAATAGTGTTCATATAGAATTCAAAATACTTGTGGTTAAGATATTCAGTTTGAGCACTGTATTTTTATTAGTTACTAATGGCATCTATATTTTTATTTAACAGTAATATATAATGATGTTTTAGTGTAATACACAAGCAACCTTGTAAAATTCTAAATGGGTTGCACTGGATAATAAAAACTAACACTGAGGCATTGTAAACTGTTGTCACTGTTTCACAAGCTAATGTCTCTCAATCCTGTGAGTAATACTTTGACACTGAAAGGATTTTCCATTAGTTTTCTCCTTCAGAGCTTGGGGGTTTGTTTAAATTGCTTCTTAATGATGACAAACGTCAGATAAGAACATTTTAAATGTTGCTGAATGGGCTGGATTGATCTTTAAAACAATTACATGCTAGGACAGTTTGAGGTTTCCTTTTTGTCAGTAGCTAAACTTTATTTTTCTTCGGCCTTAGAAACATCAACAAATGAAAACAAAGAGTGAACAGGAAGCCTTAGGCACACATCAATATAAACTAGCAATGAATAGAATCGATATAAATGAAGCAGAAAATTGTATCGTACACCTCGGTGCACAAAACATATTAAAAAATATAACATAAACATACAAGTAAAGGTCAGTTTGTAAAAAGTTGATTTTATTGGTTTCATTTTAATCATTAGGCAAAAAAATGGTCATGAGGTTCAGAACCAATTCAGAAATATAATCTGGAAATCTACAAAATAAGTTGGGATGAAAATATATAAAAAAATCAAAAACGTATGTCACACTGCCAGGATCCAAATAAAGAACAGATTAACAAAATAAACCAAAATAATATTTACAATAAAATGTCATAGTATTTACATTAAGGCATTTCAATTACACAAAACTTGTCAAATTCCACTTCACAAGGCCAATGCAATAAATACATTGATTTTTACAAGAAACAACCAGGTGATAATGAACCCTCTTCTTAACTCATGTTAAAAGTCTGAATTGCTGTAATAGTGAAATAATGAAAACTCTCCTGTTGCTTCTTGAACAATAGTGCAGTTTAGTATGCACTGCTGATCAAAACAAACATCAAAAGGCACTTTAAGATGAAATGTGTTCCAAAGGCTTTACTTCAAAAGAACAGTCACTGCGGTCTCGTACATTCATGTGAGCTTATGCGTCAATGACAATTGGAAAACAAATGGTCGGCATGCTTCTGTGTGTATAAAGAAGACTGTACAAATCACAGAGCTGTCTGAAGCCCTTTCCACTCATTGCTTTTCTATACCATTGTTCAATAATTCATGAAATAATTGCTGTTCAGTAGCAGCACATTATCATCCAAAGCTATAAATACTTCAGTAACCAACTGAGGCAGTCTGAAGAGGGAATCACGGTTGAAAGTCCTGTAACTATTCCAGTGATATATATTAAAAGCATTTATCATACATATTTATCTTTTCCAGTCGAATTCAAGTGCAAAGTAAAAATGGAGCGAGCTTAGTGCTTTGCAGGTGTACAAGATTTCACAAGTTCTGTATGTTTAACAGTGCTGATCGGAAAATGTTTAAAAACTATGTACAGTAACTGCACATTTTTATCTTCCATTGAAGCTGAGAATGATACATCAAGTCAGACAGCTTATTTGCATTGAAGAGAATTTGCAATTGCAATTTGGTAATATCAAACTTTTTTAGTTTATTGTCGACAGCTTGTCCCGCGAGTAAGTTTTACCCTAAACGTTATAAGGTTCGTCATGGCATACACAAAGGTATAGGTTTACTTCAAGTGCATAATAAGAAGTATGTTTCAGTTAGTGTCTGTTTGCTTTTGTGTTTAATTCTGGTGCCTCTTCATATGCAGAGCGAGATGATCGGAGCGAGAGAAGCTTCGGCTGCACACGGCACACTGGAAGGGTTTGGCACCCGTATGCTTCCTGAAGTGACGCGTCAGCTCGTCGGATCGAGCGAACCGCCAGTCACAGCCCTCCCATGTGCACCTGTATGGCTTCTCACCTGAAGAACACAATAGATAACATGTCTGGTTAGATAAATGCTGCAATGAATAGAACAGGACAGAAACTGTTTCCATTCAGTTAAAACAGGTTTTCAACCTGTTTCCACCTCACTAATTCATTAGTAATACTAAATAATTAATCTGTATAACGTTTTTCTCTGTAATTGCTATTGTAACCATAACAAATATATATTAGAGGTGTGGATCGAGCACACAAAATTCTCTTAATCTATCACTGAGATTAAAGTATTTTGGCGTTTTGTTCATGCGCGTTGACAAGACGAAACCCATGGTGCGCCAGTCGTCTTACACAATGTTTGTCTTTCTAACTCTTGGATTTAAGTGTTTTAACGCCTATTTTCCAAGACAATACAAAAATCATTTCTGTCTCCAGAAAAGGGCCGGCCTGATAATCCCTTCACACACGTGCACTGAAACCACAATGTCCCTGTGCTCGGAATATTATTCGATTCTTTGAAATATCAGTACACCACCTGCAAACAACATAACATGTTATCGTTTCTCCTGGTTGTTGTCTTTAAGTACGGAAGCCCACAGACTATAAAGAGTGATACTGTGAGTTCAGCTGTTTCCACCTCATGCAGTAGGTGCGGTGCTTCCAAAAACGATTAACTAACCAAATGTCGGAACATGTGCCTGTCTTGGGGCTTTAACATGCGTGACGAAAGCTTCAAACAGGAATCCTGTAATGACTTGTTTAAATAGCTCATCTTATATGCTGTCTGCCTGGGGCTCCTCACTTTTCTTCAGGGACTGGTCGGATTAGATTTGATCTTGGTTGGTTATCTGTTGGTGAGAGTTCTCTTTGTCAAAGAAAAATAAAGAAGAGAATCCCCTCTTTATTAAACAAGCCTCTGTACATAACAATACAGTGGTAGATGTCTGTCGTAGAGTCTGAATTTTATTTTACATATCAAAAAATTGTGAAAAACATGAAATATGAATTTGAGTGCGGGGATAGAAAAGAGAAATCAGAGCCCCCTGTTTTTGCCAGCTGGTATTCAAGGTCAATGTCATTATTCATAAACTGGAATATGAGCCAGATCCATTAATCAACAATAATAGTGTCTGTTTAACAAAAATTTGATCAAAAGTATAGTAAACAAAAATCTATCATTTTCTATATTAATTTTATTGCATTTTTTATAAGCATTGTGTAAAAACAATTTTAGTATCAAATGGCAGCTTTTACTAACATTTATTTGGATACCCTGTTCTGTAGATACTGGTATTGACATCAGCATTTACAAAACCAATAGCGATCGACTAAATGTCCTAATATTAGTTTGACACGTCCCTTCTGACATGCTTTATTCGTACACACCTCACACATACAGCAGTCCTACAAAAAACAGCGGGTGTTGTTATCTTATCATAATAGTAGTATAAAAGCAATGTGTAAGTGATTAGGTTTTCGACTTGACATAAATCTATACCTGGAAAAATCGAAAATGGGGATTGCCTGAGAAGCAGTGATTAAGTGCTTGTTTATCCCAGTCACATAGCAAAGGCCATGTTCTGGTATTTATGAATATTTACACACAGAAAAGATACTCTGGGTCAAATGTGTTGTGCTCTTCTGCTCATGTTCATACACATACTAAATCTGCTTTTCCAAATATAGTAACAAACAACTAACGAAAAAGTATTTTTTATTCTTTGCTGAAATTTAGAAATGTAACATTGAGATCATTTATATATTTGACGTGAAGGGTTGTTCATGTATTTGGGCACGATTTCGAAGCATCATATTAGGGGGCAATGGAGGATAACTTTCAGGCGGCGTGCAAGAATGAACGCATGTGCATGCCAACAACGCGCTTCTGCCCAGCAACATGACAGTAAAGTGCCAAAATAGGAGACGTGTCCAGCTTTATCGAGCATAAATAAAACCATTTTTAATTGGAGAACTCTTACCAGTGTGTGTCCTCAAGTGAGCTTTTAGATGGGACGACTTGGTGTAAACTTTCTTACAACCTAAAAAAAAAAGATGAAAAAACATTTTTGCATTTGACAGAATTGTTCGATAACGTAATTATTCTGTTTGATTTTTATCGTTTGGATGTTTCATCAGAATCAGTTAATTCGTTCATCACCACATTCACAAATGAGAACATCCTGTTCTTTGGTTTCAAGCTGCTTTCTTTGCCAATTAGGAGTCCAAAGCCCATCTCAACTCTTTAGCTATAAAACCCCACTCAGTGAGGCAAAGCAGTGATGGGTTCTAAATTGCGGAGCGCGTCGCTTCAGACATGCAGCTTCTTAGCGTAAATGCACTATTAATGGCACTGTGAGGCTTGTCTGTTTTACAATTTGCCCAGTCAATTTGATGCAACAAGATTCAATAACAATCAGCCTGACGTCAACTCTTTGGCATTCATTTTGAGCACTGGTTAAAAGCCTTTAGCCGTCTCTGAATTATTTAACAGAGGATCTGAGGCGTGTGAGTAAAAAGCATGGTGGAAAAAGGTGCAAGCTGTTTTGAACTTGGCCTTACCATACACTTGAACTTGGCTTGAAAAACCGTTGCCGTTTATACTTACATAATATAGATTTATTGCTTGCTACAATATGTGATGTTATTGGGAAGGGACGGTTTAAACAAACCTGGAAAATCACAGTGGTGTATTCTTCTCTTCTCAAGGTCTGGGTTCGTTCTTCGGTTGTATCGGACAGGCATGGACCCAGTGGTTGCAGGAGCTCGTGTTGAGGTGGGGGTTGGATGACTGGGTGCGCTGACGGCCATTTTGGAGGCAATAGTGGCGGCGTAAGATGGCGGTGGTGTCAGATTGTGAAGCAGTTCCTTCTGTCTGTCAGGACTGCCCGGTTCTGAAGTGGGCGGTGAGGGAGGAAGGTAAGGCATTTTGAGATGCGAATGGGCATGACCTTGAGGGTGAACGTAGTGACCTGGGCCGAGAGGGTACCCGGTGGCGGGCATGCCACAGTATGGCTTGGCAGAGGTCTGTTGGGCTGCTAAGTGCAGGTCGTGGAAAGCGGGCATCTGTGTGGGCATGGACTGAGCATGAGGGTGGGAGTCTGTGACAGCTTGATGGTGGACATCCAGCTCTGAATTGAGGAGATGAAAGAGAGGCCCATCCTGTTGGATGTCAAAACCTTGCATCTCCTGCTTGATAAAGACCCCGTTGTTGTCATCAACAGTGTTGATTCCGGAGCCTGGAGTGGAATTCGAATTAAAGATGCTGGTGAATTCTGGTAACGTGGGCGGGGATGGACCATTTGTGCTTACCGAGCACTCAGGATGAGAAAAAGGCGCCGTCACTGGTTCAGTTTTGATCTGGTTGGGGACTGAAGGCCGTGTCGGCCGGCACAGCCCGGTTCTTAAATACGCAATGTCAGGCAGGTAGACATTCATGTTGATGCTGTATGGGAAACCTTGGTCATCCCCGAAAAACTGGTCCACTACAGAGGAACTGTCTCGACGTGATTTCTTTGGCTCTGGGAGAGCCACAGGTTGTGGAGTCAGATATTTATCCATCTCTAGTTTAGCCTGGAGAGAAAAGAGAGAATCGTAAGACTGTGTTGCAGTTGTAAAGCCATCAATGGTAAACATGATAAACAGAATAATAATTCTGCATCTGCTGAAATATTGCATACTTTGCTTCTGTCAGCAAAGCTGGCAGGATCTCTTGGGACTGCTTGTGTTAGCGGAGCACAAACACGGTATACATAAAATTTTTAGAAAAGCTTGCAGGAATGCATATATTCACTTACTGTTGCAACAATGGCCAAGTGCCCTGCTTACTCAGCTAACCCAACGTGTTTAGAGAAATACTGGCTATTGAACGCATTAAATGGTTTACTATATAAATGCATTATGCATAGCATAATCATTTAATGGTCAAATATATTAGCATTTATTTATTATAACATCTCCATTCTGTACGTGCTAAGTGGGGTTCACATAAACAGACAAGAATGTTGGAGCAGGTGAAACTCAATATATGAGACTGTGACATATCTGATTTGTTAAACTTCCAGGACAGCCAAAAAGCTCAATCCAAAACTGATCAATTTAAATAAAGGTCGTCTTTTTATTATTCACATCCGGTCAAGTTGGAAAACATCTGTAAATTCTAAATGTCAAGCTAAGGATTTTTTATTTTTACTATGATCTGTGATCACGCATAAATTAGGGCCTATGAGAGAATGAAGCGCATGCGTTTCTGTACAAAACTGTAGAGCAGTCAGAGGTAAAACATTTATCAAGTCTCCTTCAATACGTCCCTGCTAGATTCCGCCTTAGACTGTAAAACAGTGCTCATTTCACAAGCTCAAAACAGACTTTGCTGACAGGTGGAAAGCATGCTGGAGAGATTGCTCAGTCTTTCCAAACGAACCCCGTTCAATTCTCATGAAACCGTAATCGGAAGAATATAATGCATCAATGTTCATTCATTGATCTCTACAAATAGGCTATAGAATCACTCGGGCAATAAACAAGAGCGAAGAAAATAACTCGCACACTCGGAATACCGGGGTTGTTGAAGTGCTCTTTACGCATAGCTATTTCTGGATTTAGATCTTCCAGCTGTTCGCCGGACATGTATCTCTTTCACAAGTTTTCAGATCGAGGCTCGGCGTTGCTGGGAAGTTTCGGTGAGGAGACCAAGAGCGGCTCGCGCGTGGGTGAGGAGGGGGAGTCAGTTGTTGACGGTTCGGTAGCCAAGAGACCAACTGCAAGCAACTGACATGAGTCTGTCCGCCCCAACCCATCCTCTCCCCTCCCCAACCCATCCTCTCCCCTCCGTTACAGCCGCGGGGAAATCCCGACAAGATAACCGAACATTTCTATAATACACAACCTGAACACTTAGCCTATTTCATTTTAAAACGCTTTAAAAAAAAACGTGGTGATGACGGGGCTGCAGGCATGGAGCACGCGGTATAAATTAACAACGGCCTGACTGGATACATATACTTAATTCATCCCGTCAAACCAAACAGACATTCACAAGAACAGCAAAAAAGAACAATTACCTGAGAGTAGTCGCCTGTTATGCCCCTTTCCGTATCGGGATTCTTGACTTCAAAGGAATACAGTGAGGAATCCTCCTGATAGCCGTCGGATAGTGAGGGTTTGAGAAACGAGAAAAACTCATCTTGTCCCGGAGCGAGCGCGGAGCTCATCGTAAGAAGTGTAGCGGCCATAAGCCCGTGGATGCGATGGAAAAAGCGTCCGCAAAATGTGTTTTGAAAGACGGTGGGTAGGCGGAGGGGAGTTTACAGTATGTTGCATGGAATGACACCCGTGTGTGCGCGTGCTTTCGGTAGTAACGTCCCGTTTTGCCTTCCTCCGTTCCTGGAGCCCCGGCATATATGTATGAGCGCTGAAGGGGCGGGGCGTGACTGTCAGGGAGCGAGACTGCTACACCTTTACTACTGCTGCTGCCGTTACTGTAACAGCTGAACCAAGCCGTCAAAACAAGAGTTTGAGTTAAATCTGTCAAACCCTTTACTTGCGTAAAGACAGCGCGCGACGCTTAGCCTAATAAAGCTGGGGAAAATATAACGTGCAATAATAAAACATATAAAATAAAACAATCAGCACCGCGCACGTCAAAAGCAGCATTGATAAAGAATAAATAAGCTTAGTTGCTCCCAAACAGGTTATGTCCGAGAAAAATCAATCCTTATAATAAACAGTAAACATTTCCAAAGCATAAAGCAATATCAAAGCAATATAAGGCAAAAACAAAATCTAACTCTAGCAAACTGAATCAATAAAATGAACTGCTGTTCTTGTTGGACATTCGTGACCGCGGCGTGTAACATTAAGATGACACAGATAAGCGCGCGATTCTGCTGTGATTAGGGTATGCGCGCACTCCTCTATTTTTATCAACAGCATGTCTCGAGTCTAATGAATCAAAACGCAGGATCCAGATCGTATTACAATCAAATGACACATTTACATATTCAGCTATTTTATAGGGTATCAAATTCAACAGGGTTTATCTGTTTACTTTTTGTAGTTTGTATTGTGCATGAAATGTACAAGGTAGCTACATTGACAATTACTATTAAATTCAAACAACAATAAAAAGACAACAAATTCACACATTTGCATAAACGTTATTTAATAGCAGGAAAAAGAAGTCAGAGTTTGTGTAGCCTACTCGATAGCTACATAAACACACGCAAACCTGTGTAACTAGTTATGTAATGTCGTCTAATAACTTAAACATGCTTTCATCAGGGATTGCATGTATCCCACACTCTTAAACAGGTTGAACAAGCCTATTATTTGGTTTTCCGTTTTAGTTTTCTATACCAATCTGGAACTTCTTTATTGGTCTGCAAAAAGAAAGAAAACTGAGTTAAAGTTAAACAAGTATGAGGCTAAATGGTGACTTAAGTGGCAAGCTAAATAAATATTGACATAAAAGTTGCCAAAGTTACAAAAGCTGTCAAAATGTATATTGTACCTTGTTAGTTCTTATCAGTGCCTTAACAGGTACATAAAAAGGATATTTTAGGACCTTTTTAAATAGTACCGTCCCAGTTACAGCTTTTGTACCTTTGTATGATTGTGTAGGTCCAGAAATACAATTTGAAAGGTAAAACTTACAAACACTGTGGGTTTGGGACCATGGTTATACTGCTCATCTGTGTTTTTGAATGGTCTGTGTCTGTGAACAGCTGTTCCGGTACCATCTGTCCCAAGCTCAGGTAGGGAAAGAGAAACATGTTCACCATGCTGCTGTGAGCGCATGCTGATCAAGACTTGCTTCATCACAGACAGTTCCTGCAACAGAGTAAGAACAAATCAGTGTTAGCTCGATGGTTAATGATCTAACCTTCATCCCACAATAGTCTTCTTCTTGATAACAGGTAGTAAGAAACAGGCAGAAGTTTCTAAAGTGCTTGGATTGCAGACTTGTGCTATGACCTTAGGCAGGGCAATTAACATTGACGACAAAGTGGACAGTGATGGATCACACAACAACCTAATATGTGGTGAATTTCTGCATGTCTGAATCGACTAAGTTAGACACACACACACACACACACACACACACACACACACACACACACACACACACACACACACACACACACACACACACACACACACACAAAGTTCAATGTTTTGACCAATGTGTACATATATAGATTGTCTCCGGTGCATTCATGATTTTTGTTTTAAGAGTAATTGGTTTGTGGTCACTTTGCCGACACTTAAAAAAAAAATTGCCCTGAAAGTACCTATGCAAAGCACACAGCCCTACTTCTGTAAATACTTCTGTAAATACTTCTGAATCAATGAAAGGAAACGCCCTCAAACAACACAGCTTTCTTTCACTACTCTGAAATAATTAGTTAAACTCTGTTCTGAGAATTCGGAGAACAGATAAAAGTTGACGTAAAAATATTGGTGTACACAGCTGATTAAAACATAGAGACAAAAAAGAACGACCTAATTTCTTATAATTGTTTTAGATATCTTCATAGCATTAAGACATTAAGGATGTAAAGTGGCCTGAAAACAATGAATAGAAGAACAAAATACATAAGCTACTTATAGTTATGACAAAATCTGGATAGTAACTAGAATTATTTGCAACTGACTGTCTGGTTTTGTACTGCAGAAAAACAATTTAAGTACTTGCTGACAACTATGTATTAATAAATCCATTAATGTATATTTATAATCCTTGTGTTCAACCACAGTCTTGTCTTAACTACAACTTATTAGTCATTTGTGGCTGCGTTTAAAAGATCTTTTCAGGTTTTACCTGACTTAAGTGAATAAATGAATTATACTTGAAAAAAACATTGCCTGATGTCAGATCACAGGATAAGAGCAACGTCTTGTTCCAACATGCTGATAAATCCATGGACATTAAATCTCCCTTAGTAAAGAAAAGCAATGGAAAGTGACAGAGAGGGCATATATAAATATTTCGAAATAAAACCTTTCAGAAAAAAGGACAGACATTCCATTGTATGCATCAGAAATCTTTACACATAAGTTATAACTAAGCATAGTAAATATTGTTATAATTTTATTTGTGAACCGTTATCATCACAAAAAAGCACTTTTTTATAAAACCATAATAAAGGATTTAATCGTGTAATTTGTGAACAGTTATTTCACGTGTAGGCATGAGATTTTAAACATCTCCTGCTAGCACACGGCAGCCCAGTTCACTGGTCAATGTGGATCAGTCTGATGCGTAAGAGTCATTCAATATTTCTATTTATCACTGCACGACCATATGCGCTGGTATGCTAAAAAGTGCCAGAGAGGAGCAGCTGTCTGTGAGGATTGCATGCTTTCTGCCAACATGCCACTGGAAGTTGTGAAGTCGGCACAGTGTGTGCCAGCAGTATTTGGTTGAAAATAGCTCCAGATTTCACCGGCGCTTAATCAGTTACCCCTAGCCTTTAATATCCCGAGCGTTCAAAATGTCAAAAGAGGAGTAATGTACCTTAAATCTGCCTTTCAATACAGCATCACACCATAAAATGAATACAGATGCAATACAAAAGTAAGTCAAGGTAACCTTTTCAAAACAACACCAATATGATGCACAGATTGCTGGTTTAGTAGTTCATACAATACCTGTCAAAACACTATATTCAAAACACATGGGTCGGATTTGGCGTCACACATCAGATCCTCACAATGAGGCAATCTACCAGCTGTCTGTCAGAAAACCACAGGCACTCTAGCAAAGTTATGACTAGTCCGACGACTTCAGCATGGGAAACAGTTGACCTGAGAGACAGGATTTTCTAGTTAGTGAGTGTTTCTCAAACACTTCTAAGAAAGCTTTTGCTACAAATGATCAAGCTGTGCTGAAATGTTAAGGCATCCTGAACAAAGCTACAAATCTATCGATCAGTTCCTAGAGTCACCATTGCCCAAGAGGCCTTTTAATAAGGTGATGACTTGTTTAGACAGTGCGGATACATGTAACTGTAACTGCGGTTTGAAATTGAGGGACTGGATGATTGATGACAATGAAAATGGACACACCTAGGCTGTGCATGTGCGTCTTTCTGTCAACCATGTACGGACACTTTTAATAGACAATGCATGTAAATAAGACATTGTGTACATACTACTGCTGTGTAGAGTTTTCCCTGTTTGTTATTTGCTATTTAGAGTTTTTGTCCATAACAATCGCAACATCGATACGCGACAGGCTACAATAAATAAGTAGCTTCTTATTTTTAAATATCGAATGTTGCTCTGTAATTTGGACTAATAAAAACATTCACATTATTATTTAAAATCATTAAAATACTGTTTATTTTGAAAGTCTCCTGTAGTCACAAATTTTAATATCAATGGTGTTAATTTTAATTAGTTTATTTTTTGATTTTTTTGGGGGGGGGGTATTTATTTATATGTAGAGGACAGTGGAGGCAGACAGGAGCATGAGGGTAAGAGACAGGGTGTGGGATTGGGACATGACCCGGGTCCCCATAAGCGAACAACTTGTATGTCTAGAGCACTAACAACTAAATGTAACTATTGAATCTTGCATTCGGATGCCCCACAATGTTTATGAATAACTACAACATCCAGTTGCAAACAAATCATGTCAAAATAAAATCGCAATAAGCCAAGCCATCAGTCAGTGAGTGTCAGAGTGGGTGGCAGAACAAAATTCAGCCATCCTCCATTTACCACATTAGAAATGTACCAGGCTATTTCTGCAAAACCTGCTTTCATCATTAAAATCATTTCACCTTTGTCTGATCACTGATACTGGTTTCAATAATAGGTTATCAAGCTTAATGTGACGTCACTCCACTGACAAAAGACATATTGTCTCTGATCACCTGTGATATGTACAGCATCTCTATCCAGTTATGTCAGTAGTTATAGTTGCTTCTAGTTTAAACACCGCATCACACTGACAAAAGAGTTAGCCAATCAGCTAAAGCCAATAAAATTTCTTTAACATAGAAAGGAATGTTTAACACGCTGATGAGAATCATTATCATTATCTACACGGAAATGCCACCTCAATTGCAGAATGACGCATTAATGTACTGTAATTACCATAATACATCAAACATATAATTACATTAATACCAGAGATGGCATGATGCTTAATGTATGGCTGAAAATACGGCAGCTTAGTCATGTGTATGACTCTCTCCACCCAGGACAAAATGTAACTGTAATTCATTCGTCACTGTGGGATACATAATACATAACACACCCAAATCTAAATGTTGGGTTGGTAGCGACTCACAATAACGATAAAAAAAGTAATAAACTGTGTGTAATGGGGGTACATTTATAAAGTAATAAAAAGGATTTTCCAAATTAACACTTCATTGAATGTTTTTTTTCTAAACAATTGAAATAAAACAGTAATAATATAGCATAAAACATGGTGCATTAAGCAGATCAGCATATTTCTTCTTAAAGCATGAGATGCCAGGGAAAAGAATGAATTAAGGAACTGTGCTGGTTTTTAATATGCTGACACATCACTTACCTCTCTGTGGTTCAGGAGCCTTTCCAGATCAGCTGCCATGTTATTTTTCACCTGCAAGAGTGCAGTCTTTTCTTTTTGTAATGATCTGGCAAAAGAAACAAACACAGAACAAACACAGAAAAGGTGAGGTGTCTTAGACCCTAGTCTGCTTTGTACATCACAAAAATCGATTTTTGAAATAGATATAGCAAATTAATTAAGATAAAAATAACAAACAAAGATTTATTAATCCATCTGCACAAAAGGATAAATATTCACCCATGTCAAGGTAAGATGTCACCTTCATCTCAATTAAACTTTCACACAATAAAACTGCATTCCAACACAGCAAATTTTTACGTCAAACACACAGAGTGATGACAAACATAGTCAAGAGGATTTTCTGACTTTCTAGGTATTTAGCTCAAAGTGAGTCCATTTACACAAAATTGACCATCGAGCTGTGAATGAACTCACAACCAAAGGGCTTGACAGAAGCAGTTAAGCAAACACTGACTAAAAGACTTCAAATAAAACCAATGTGAAATCAACGACCCATGTATGAGCCGCGCACACCTCACTGACTGCTCAGCATCTGTTAGTGCTGAACCTGTCATGCTGCTCTGGACTGATCTGGTTTCCTATTTCCTTTAGACAGGACTTAAATAAAATTGAGACAGGAACATCTAATACCGGAGACTGTGTGTACAGTTTGCATAAAAAGAGTTTAAGGGAGAGGGGGATGGGGAAGATTATACCTGTCATTGATATGTGATTTAGCCAAAAGCTGAAAAAATGAAAAGCCTCCAGCCAGGCATGCACACACGCACAGACACATACACTCAGAGCTGTCAGGTGTGCATGGCTTATGACCTTTATCTGCAGGTCAATTATTACTAGTGCTCTCTAGTGAGATGAAATAGATGTTTCACATTTTTTCACTATTATCTTTTCTCACCCCATTTTTTCTCCCATTAACACTTATTAATAGTATAATTTTTAAACTAAAACTAAACCTTCAAATGTTTTCTTTTACAAATGAAAACAAATGAACTTACCATAATTAATTTTTATGATAAAAATAATAGATATTAAATGCCTTTTATGTATAACCTATATTGTTTATGTTTAATCCAATTGACTGTTTTTAAAACTGTAAATGTATACATGTATGAAAAATCTAAATCTCATAATAAATAAATCACTTAAATGAACAGTTCACCCAAAAATACGAATTCTGTCATCATTTACGCACCCTCGAGTTGTTCCAAATCTGAATAAATTTCTTTGTTCTGTTAAACATAAAAGAAGATATTCTGAAGAATGTAGGAAAGCAACAGTTCTGGGGCACTTTTGACTACCATTGTAATTTTTTCCTACTATTGTAGTCAATGGTGGTCAAGAACTGTTTAGTTACAAGAATTATTTCTCTGTGTTCAACAGAACAAAGACGTTTATACAGATTTGGAACAACTCAAGGGTGCGTAAATCATGACAAAATTGTTATTTTTGGGTGAACTGTCTTTTTAAATACTGATTATTTTTAACATAAATGACCACATGTCATTTTCACACACAACTCCATGGTATTCGTTTTTTTTAAAGTTTGTTTTTGTTTACCGAGTAAGGAGTATGCTTGAGATAAAAAACATATTCCCTGTTAAAAAATGTGAAATGATAAAACAAAGTAAATATGACATCCATTAAATCTAAAACCATTATTTCTTTGTCCATTATTTTTGCTATTTTAAAAAAATACATGTGAATACAGACACCTGTGCTATCCATACTCACCTGTGGTATACATTAACTTAGAAAGCATCTGCCATAAGCATACACATAAATGTTTTCAGAAACCATTGCAACCATTGTTATAAAACAATGGTAACGCTACTATAGAGACTCCACCAAAGCTTTGTTTCAACGTCTGGATCAAGCTGTGACGATAAATGTTAGAGGATGACATGTGCGTGTGTTTTCAGCCTTACCTCACTTCCTCTTCTAACCGTGCGAGACGTTCTTTCAACGTGTGGATCTGAGTGTCTCTCTGCCGCACGGTCTCAATCAGGTAGCTGTGCGGCTGCTGAGCCAGCTGAAGAAGCTTGTCTGCCGCATTCAACTGGAAGAAACAATATTTACAACAGTTTACTCATCTTTTCTTGCACGTAAGGTTGCCAGATATGATTATGAAGAGGCTGACGGTATGGGGGTTAATAGTAGCGCTGTTCAACAATTAATCGCATCCAGATTAAAAGTTTGTCTTTACATAATATATGTCTGTGCACTGTGCATATTTATTTTGTATTTATAAACACATCCACATCCACATACATGTATATATTTGGGAAATGTTTGCATGCATGCATATATATATATATATATATATATATATACAGTCGTGGTCAAAAGTATTGGTAACCTTGGTAAATATGAGCAAAGGAGGCTGTAAAAATATATCTGCATTGTTTCTCGTTTTGATCTTTTATTTAAAAAGTCTACAAAATTCCAACGTTTTATTAAAGTAAAACTATTGGAAGTGGGGAGAATATCACATTGTGAAAAAAATGTTTTCTCCAATACATGTTGGCCACAATTATTGGCACCCTTGTATTTAATACTTTCTGCAACCTCAATTTGCACGACAAACACCTCTGAGTCCTTTCTTTTATGTCTGATGAGGTTTGAGAATACATTGAGGGTCATCTGAGTCTATTCCTCTGTACAGAATTTCTCCAGATCCTTCAAATGTTGGTGCTCCATCTTCTTTAGTGCATCCCACTCATTTTCTATAGTGTTCAGATCAGGAAACTGGGATGGCTATGGCAGGATCTTGATTTTGAGTTCAGTGACACATTTTAGTGTTGAATTTGATGTTTCTTTTGAACCAATGTGCTGATGGAAGATCTAACCGCGACCCATTATACGATTTCTAGAAGAGCAAGTCAGGTTTTGATTTTTTTTATCTGTTAGTATTTGATAAAATCTATGATTTCATGTATCTAAATGAGATGTTCAGGTCCTTTGGTATAAAAGTAGGTCCACAACAATGAAGATCTGGTGATATATTTAACTGTGGACATGGGGCACTTTTTAATTCTTGTGTGCACCAAACCCATCTTGTGTTCTTGCTGCCAAAAAACTCTTTTTCATTTCATATGACCATAGATTCCAGTCCTGTTTAAAGTTCCAGTATGGCAGATTAATATGGTGGAGTTTGTTTTTTCATGACAGCAGAAGATTTGTTTCTTGAACAGTGTCCCAAACAACTTGTGGTGATGGAGGTGCAGTTTTCCTTTATTGTTTCTGACACTAAAATAAACTGATTTCTGCTATTTTCAATCTGTGATATTTGAAGAGTTTTTGGCCACTAAAAAGCTTCTCTTTGCTGTGCATTAAGACAATATAGATACACATTCTCTTTCAGGCAGATTTACAACATCTCCAGTCCATTAAAACTTCATAATTATTGCCCTGATGTTGGAAATGGGAATTTGTATTGTTTTAACCATTTAGTTTTAAATACACTTTCTCTTTTGTGTAGCTCAACAATATTTTGCTGCACATCAGAACTATATTATTTAGTTTTACTCATTGTGATGAATGATTGAGAGGGTTTGGGCTTTGTGTTATTAATATTTATTCTCCTGTGCAACAAGAAGTCATGACTGGACAACATCATGTTTCTAGTTATCTTGGTGTGCTCAGAACATATAAATATCAATGGGAAATTTTACTCATAAGAATTTGTAGGGGTGCCAAAAATTGTGGCCAACGTGTATTAGAGAAAAATATTTTTTTCACAATGTGATATTCCCCATACTTCCAATTGTTTTACTTCAAACTGAGAAACAATGCAGATTTATTTTTACAGCCTTCTTTGCTCATATTTACCAGGGGTGTCAATACTTTTGACCACGACTGTATATATATACACACATGTATGTGTTTATGTTCATAAATACAAAATTAATATGCCCAGTACACAACATATATTATATATTATATAATATATATTTTCTGCATGTGATTAATCGCGATTAATCGTTGAACAGCCCTAGTTTTTTTCCAACAATTCACAAGAAAACAAAATGTTTGTTATTGTTTCTTATTACATGGTGCTCTGGGATACTTGATTCTGATTGGCCAGTTGCAACATTCCAATGCATGTTATTCACAGATAACAACTACCCAGAATGGTCATCCGTGTACTGCAAATAACTTACTTACAAATAAATTAAATTTAAATATACCAAATTAATAACATTCATGAGCTTATATTTACACATGGTGTTTGTCTTAAACGTAAAGTCTTGGCTCTCCATTACCGGCTCACATAAAACACCTGAACAGGTTATAAAAACAATCCAAAGAACAGTATTTTCATCTGCCATTCTTAAGAAAAAATAAAATCTCTGTAAGCTAAGCCATCAGTCAGCGACTGTCAGAGGTGATAAGATACAGTACATAAAACCGAAGATGATATCTGAACATGTTCACAGGTGAGCTCTTACTATCTTTGGACGCAAATGTCTGTGCTGCAATGGCAGGGTGGGGCTCCTGATGTCTGCATGCAACGAGCGGCTGCCGCTGTGTGGGTGGCTAAGTGAGCAATCTGAAGAATTTTTGTAAAGAAAACTTGGTTTTCTTTCTCAGTGAATTTAGAAAGGCATACAAAGTATCAATCCGTCATGTCTGACACAGGTAAGGTCTGTTTGCTAACAGTGGAGGCCACCTTCATAGTAAACGCATTGCTGTTGCTCAACAGCTGTTCTGATTGGCTGAGGCTAAACCCGAGTGTGCGTCTGATACGGCAAAAGAACAAGGGCGATCGCTTCAGTCCTCTGCGCTGCGAGAACGTGAAAGAGATAAATCACGCGTCTAGGAAACGTGATGTGCGTAAACAGGGTACAGAAGCATGGGCCAAATACAATACATCAAGACGTAGATGATTCAGGGCTTTTGTGAGAGCACCGAGCATGACAGTTACGGTCTGCTATGATCTTTTTGTGAGTGTTTTAAACAGCAATGAAAAGAAAACCCTTGCAACTCAGATGTTACATCTGAAGTAAAGTATTTAGACAGAAGGCAAGTTACTTGTTTCTCGGGTCAGTTTCAAAGATGCAATTACGTTTACTTCCCTGTGGCCATTCCCTGTAAGCGTGGTGTGCCAGAACAAATGATCACGCAAACAAACCGTTTAATTTTTCCGTTCAAGCACCTTTCTTTTAAGACAATGATAATTACACTTGATGACCAACCATGTATCATTATTTTTTTTAAACCGAGTGGATCTTCTGTTTATCTATTCATGAATCATTTTACTTTAAGCCGAGAACAGTGTGTAACAGGGTGAAAATGTGGTGTAGGAGGGCAGAGAAGAACAAGCACAGACTTGTGATGCTACTTTAATAAAAGTTGATCCTAACTAATCCGGAGACTATCATTTACAGGATTTACTACAGTTACAGCACTTTCTCTAGTCTATTTTGACATTATTTGAGTTTGACAAATAATTATTTGGGTTTAAGTAGATGGTCACTGCTGGAATCTCTACAAACTTGAACTGACCTGACCATGAAACCAAAACGCAGTGAATGTTGACATTTGTATGATATATCAAGAAACTATTATTTGGATTGGCCGCTGTAAAAAAAAAAGACTATAATGCTCTTATGTGAGACAGATAAATAGAAGAGAAGGGATCAGGATTTCGGTTTAAGCATTACAGAAGAATTATGGAATGCTATTTGCAGGTGTTATAAAATACCAGGTAGAGTTAGTTTTAATTCAGGATCAATTCATTTTAACTTCCTAAATCAACACCATTCAGATTAGAGAAACTACACATGAGTATTTCACCCCCTGTTTTTTTACAGAAGTTGGACAAAATAATATGAATAACTATTGTTATAGGGGTTAATATTAATTGGTTAGGTTACTTTGGTGTTGCTGTTATCTTTTGTTACTATATAATGTCTAGCTTGAATACACTTATAAAAATAAAGGTGCTTAAAATGTTCTTTACAGTGATGCCATAGAACAACCATTTTTGTCTAAACGGTTCCTTACTTTTAACATCCGAAGAACCTTTCTGTACTCCAAAAGGTTCTGTGTGGTGAAAAAGGATCTTCAGATTATAAAAAGGTAAGGTAATAATTATTATAAACCCCTATAACAATAGTTGTTCATATTATTTTGTCCCTCATTCAGTCAAAGGTTCTTTAAAGAACCGTCTCTTTCTTACCTTTTTATAATCTGAGGAACAGAACCTTTTGGATGACAGAAAGGTTCTTTGGATGTTAAAGGTTCTTTAAGGAACCATTTAGACAAAAAAAGTTCTTCTATAGTATCATGATAGCATCATTTATTTATCTCTTTAATTGGTAATGAACATTGATTCCTGACAGAAGTATGAAGATATCTGAGATTATGAAGATCTGCCTGTTGGTTAACTTGCGAAAAAAAACATTATTACTACTGACAAATATAAATTGTCTTGAAATGGAATCCGACAGAAGAAAAATGGAATCAGAAAACAGTTGTATAGCTCTAGAAAAGATAACATACTCAGAATGTTCCAAATCAGTGAAGATAACAGTGATTCCATAATTTCCAGGGTTTCCCCATCTTTCCAGGGTCTACCCAAGAGAATCCTTGTTGACAATGCTATCTAATCTCAAGGTTGTGCTTCTGATTAACTATGTTCCAAATTACAGTATGCATGTTATCATAAGTAATATACAAATTGAGAGCTTTTTACTAAACACTTGGTGTTTTTCTTTATTACAGGCAATTATTCAAGTGACAGCTTAAGTGCTATTAATCACTGCACTGAAAACGATTACATGTTTAACAGCTCCATAGTGCAAGGGTTAAAGTGTCTAGAAGCTTCTGTACATTTTAAAGAAACTTAAATTAGCAACTGCCTATAGAAAGTTTTCACCCTCTGCAGTGGTATTGGTTTACATTAAACTTAGTTAAACAAGTTAAAAGTCAAAGGCGATTGAGAACCCACACAAAGATACATCAGTAAGATTTGGAAGCCACACAAGTGCAGTTCAAGTTTTGTTGACATCTTTGGAAGCAACTTAGCCTGTGTGGAGGACAGGTAGCACATCTGGCCTTCCATATTCTAGGTCCATTCACAAATTCTCTAGAATAGAATAAAACAGTTTAAAAAAAATGTCACATTAATTTTACTCTCTCCTCTTTTACTTCATGGTGGGGATTATTTGTTTCTTATGATGCCCAGCGTCAGGCTTGTGTCGAACACAAATTTAGTCTGGCAAAAATATGATTGAAAATAGGCTGACTTTTAGCAAGCTGTAGCTGAGACATGACGTTTCACACTGGTCTCCCTTTGCACTTGCCCATAAAGCTGTTACTAGTAAAGAACCCAACAGTTGTTCCATTACAGTCTCTCCCATCGCGACCTCTGGCTCCAGTTGTCTCGGTGGTCTCCTTCACAAGTCTTCTTTTACAGTCTGCTGTAGATTTACAGCTGTGCCAAACTCTATTTCTCACTATGTGATGCCAGTAAAAATTCAATAACTTGAAATTTTTTTTTATTTATCTCCTGCGTTAATACTACTGACAGCCAAGAAGTTGGACATTACGAATACAGGCACACTTACAATACATCACAGTCAACCTATGGACTAAACGCAGGTTATTTTCAATATACTATGGAAACTGAAAGCAGCATTGATCATTTGTGTTATATTTAAGGGGGTAAATACTTAAAAAAGAGTTGTCAATTTTATGGTGACTTTATGGAATATTGCAGTGTTTATTGTAAAGATTAACCCATGCTTAGTTTATTACATTTTCTTTTTTTTTTTTAATTCGTTTTCTTTTATAGATTTGTATAGTCAAAAAAGTTAAAAGTGTCAACTTAGACTTTTTGTTTACACATTAGTAGGAAGTATATATATCAGAAGTTTGCCAGTGGCGCTGATGAACTGATACTGTTTCAAACTGGAAAGTCTTGTAAAAGTGCAGTTGTGCTTTCTTTTTGGGTTTTTTTGTGTGTGTTTATCTTTGCTATTAACAATAATGTACATTAAGAGACAATGTGCCAGTTTAAATGTAAACCCTTCACTGTGTCTTATTTCCAAATGTTTCAAATGTTTGAAAATGTCCTCCAAAATCTAGGGAGATTTTGTTACTTGCCATTTTAGGTTAAGACGGTTGATTGTGGTATTGTGGGAGTTTGACCATGGGCTTACAATAAAGACATATGCAAATAGAACAGACATTATGTGAAAGTGAAAACTGAAAGCCAGTTAGACACTGGAACAGGCTGTGTGTGCGCCAAGGTTAATACTGCTAAAGGCAATTCATTTAAAAAAACACTTTTAAATGGAAATTACCAGCCACATGTTTAGCTTCTGTTGGTCGGTTGTTTGGATGCATTATATATGTGACCCTGGACAACAAAACTTATGTCTTATGTGTCTTTTTTTTTTAATTGAGACGTTTACATCACCTGATGTGAATAAATAAGCTTTCCATTGATATATGGTTTGTTAGGACAACATCTGGCCGAGATACAACTATTTGAAAGTCTGGAATCTGAGGGTGCAAAAAAAAAAGGAGCATGGAATGATGGGATCTGTTGTCTTCAACTCCATCGCTGATGCTCATTAATCAGACGGCAACAAGAAATTGTTGTCAACTCTGTTGTCTATTTCTATTAAAGGCAATACAAAAATAAAACATAAAAAAAGAGAAATGGTTGTCATGCGGTTTCTGCGTCAGTAAAGGTGGTAACAAAGGGTAACGCGGATATGATGCCATTGACAGGCGACTGCACGGCACCGTGTCACGGTTTAGAATGTTGATTTTCTCACGATTTACAAGTAGTTGAAAACATTTGAGATATTGTAAGTACTCAGAATATATAATATATATAATTGGACTAGTGGTTTTTGAATATTTTACTGCAAAGATGTTACAAACTGTAGCTTTAAGACTGGTTTTGTGATCCAGGGTCACATATTATATTGGTAACACTTTACAGTAAGCTTGCATTTGTTAACATTAGACACTAACATGACACTAACTACGGCTGCATGATCATGGGTAAAATGATAATCACGATTCAAAATTTGATTAAAAACGACTAAAAATGACAATTTTTCTGTCAGTTTAGAACATTTCACTTCAGCATGTTTAATCTGCTGCCATTAAACTTCTTCTGCATCGTATTTCAAAGCACGCAATCATCTAAACACTCTGCCCCAACAATAACATTTTGTGACCTTCAGAATGAAACCTTGCTACTCCATTTTTGATTTCTTGTTTTTTTATAAATCATTACTATTGGTCACCATGTTCATGTTTGTCTGTTGCAAAAAAAAGTATTAAAATGTTACAAATCCAGTGTATAAATGTGTTTTTTTTATTTCTTGTAAAGTGGCAGTTTAAGAGATGCAAGCTTTCAATCCGACAGTGATGATTTTCTGACTTTATGGAGACTTTTGTGCTTGCTTTTAAAACATTAATATCACAACGATTATGTTCGATTAATTGTGGGAAGCATAAATCGTTATCACAATTAAAATAAGATTAATCGTGAAGCCCTAACACTAACAATGAGCAATAAAGTTTTACAGCATGTATTAATCTTTGTTAAAGGAGAAATAGGCCGGAATGTCGAAACCTTTACTCGTCCTCGTCCTGGAAGTTCTGCCTTTACGCTGGAGGTTTTCAGCCAATCACAACGCACAGCTTAACTGTCCAATCAAAGCACACGGCACTTAAATGCACAAGGGAACGACTCGTTTTAGAAGGCGGGGCATACAGGAGACTTAAAAATGTATGGTATTTTACAGTGGAAAATAATGTGTTTTTTCCTCCTTAAAACGTATAAACACATTGCATTACATCAAATACAAACAATATTATTGGTTTTAGCTTAACAATATTTCTCCTTTAATGTCAGTTAACATCAATACAGTTATTCATGTTACTCCCCTCAAAACACCAGTCAAACATGCACGTATACAGTAAAACTTTTGATGTTACTCTCTTCTAGTGTTGGGCGATGTTCTCTATAGTCAGATTGTTCTATTGCCAGCCTGTGGATCGCAGATACACGATAGTATCAAGGGGCAGGGCAATTTTTGCATTTATCTATGACAAGCTGGATTTGTGGACAAAAACAGAAGCAAAAAAATGCCAATGTGTGACTGCAACTACTTCATTAATCCGAATGCATCATTGATGCCCGCATACGCTGTTATTACTTGACTGCCAACCGAGAACAACTCTGGTTTTAAACCCTCATGCGCATAGCAATTCCTGCAAGGAAAAGCCAGAGTCGCGCACATTGCAAGCTCCATCAAGAGTCGGACTTGTGACTAGAAGGTTGCTGGTTCGATTCTCAGTGCCGGCAGGTAGCGACTGACGTGCCCTTGAGCTTACCCCCGTTTACACCACTGCTCCGGGTGTGTGTGTTCGCAACTTGCATTGCGTGTGTTCACTACTCACTGGATGTGTTAAATGCAGAGGTCACATTTTGGTTATGGGTTACCATAACTGACAAATAGGTCACTTTCATTACAAACTCTATCTGGCACAAGGAAAAGCCTAAGCCGCTTGCATTGCAAGTTCTCTTGCATGAAGAAATGTGCAATGCACGTTTGTAATATTAATTTGCAACATTCATTGACAAACAACCAACTATTGTCTAAGGAATCAGCTATCGACAATATCATCGATACACAATAATATCTTCAATCGGAACAACCCTGCTCTCTTCAAAACACAAAATTACATGCTCTATAGCCTACCTTGGGGCATACGTCAAAAACTGTAGTCAAAAACCTTTCGTTCATTGAGATCACTATCGTTTCTGGAGCTAATTCTGTATGTCAAAGTCGTGCTTGCAAGTTATACACAAAACATGCATGTGAAGCCTAGCTACATGCTTTTTACTGCCACAGTACATGTGTGTAAATGCGCGTCTGTACGTTTTTGTGTGGAGAGTGAAATGCAGCACCTCTTCAGAGATCTGACTGCTGTGTGTCATCTGCCGCTCCAGGTCTCTACTAAGCAGTGTGTTCTGTTTCTCCAGCTGCAAAACCCTGCGTGCCAAGTGAACGCTGCACACACACACATTCAGAAAACTATGATAAGAGTCTTGTAGACATAAAAACATCATCGGCAAACACAAAGATGAGCTCCTGGTTTTCAGAAGCACGTGACCCCCTCATACTTCACCTTTGCTTCAGTCTTCTCTTAGCCGTTGTTGGAATGTTCGCACCATAACCATACGAAAACAGAACCCTCTCTGCCTCATCTTCATTCTCCACTAAAAGAAAGAGGAAAAAAAGAATTAAGAGAGTTATGCCTGGACCACCCAGCTAGCAACATGGCCAGAAGGGAGAGCACTACAACAACTATAAACATTTTTCAAGCTTCTTATGATGCATAGGAAGGTTTTTGTATAAGTCAAAGTTTCATGGTACTTCAAAAGATAAAGGTGAGCCTTAGGGACTTGGAAGAAAGTTATTAAAACCAACTACTTTAAACAATTAAGAGTATTAACCACAATGAAAGACAAATTTGGAAACAATAAAGCATGAAGAGAGATTGCCTTAAGATTGCACAGTAAAGATGGTTTCATCTGACGCACGTGCCTGGCCCCGAAGTTAACTTCCGCCTGTGTTTGTTGATCGGTCTGGCTAGTGGCTAATAATATAACTATTTATATTTAATTTGATTTATATTAATAAATTATTGTGTAATAATTGTATTAAATAAACAATTTGTTGAATGGATCGTGTAACTTTGTCGCATTTAAGTTTAGCCAAGTAACGGTTCTTTTACTGGTAAACCCAAACTAATACTGGCTAGACATATTTTTAACTTGCTAGCTAATGTCATTTACTTGTTATTTCTATTGCTTGTTATCAGAAATAATCTGCAGGGACTCTATTCTTTGCAGATGTTTACCGTAAGTTAAGCTTGGGCCACAAAAGTATGCATGCACAGAAACGTTTGTTTATGTTGTTGCTTTGAAAGCGTCTATACCAGTACAACATAAGCACCAAGTGCAACAATTTACAGTACAACAATATGGATGTAACTGTTAACAACAATGAAAAATTACTTGGATCCAAACTGGATTTATGCTAAAACTTAAGTAGTATTGTTCAAATGATATATAACCATTACACACCAACATAATTTTTATGATTATAAGTTTGTTATTGAACCACATTTGCATTAAGTTCAGTCTTGGCATTGTTGGTCTGTTTTGAAGCAGTTTGAGAATGTATGACACTGTTTATAAATCCATCTCTGTATGTTATGTTTATATATGACACTTTATTCTGTTATATGTGTCATGCAAAATGTGTTAAAAGGGGGGGTTCAACGTTGTTTCATGCATTTTTTCTTGTCAAAAAACAAGATGGACATACATGTTTTGGAAAGTTTTTTCACACTAGAAAAAAATATACGTAACTACTTTTCTTAGTCCCTTATTGGACAATTCTCCCAGAAGTTCAGCTGTGTGTGTTTGTTCACTGCATTTCGGTGAGGAATGTTATATAAATGATAGATATGACGCTAGATTTGGAGATTGTTTGAAACTGATAGACAGAGTGGTCTCAGCTCTAAAAGATGCCGGCCAGACATGAACCGCATGTGGTAGGTCAGTCATATGTCTGTGTTTTGTTGGAAATCGTATATGTGTGCTCGCATGCTTTAGTTCCACCCGCTGCACGCCTCCAGGAGCTGTCGGAAATAATCGCACAGCTGTATCTGTCTTTTATTAATGTGATAAAACTAAAGACTCTACAGATATTTGAAGGGTGCGATACTATTCTATAAGTACTCAAGATTATTATGACATATGCAGAAACTCTGAGTTACGGGCACTTTAAATTGAACACATTATTTGAGCTAAAACCGGTTGTTAGTGTGATGGGGTTAAAAACCTGTTGTTAACCTGATGAATTAAAAAACCTGGCTTTTATTGGCCTTTCACATTACCTCAGCTCAGTGTCAACATATTCAATGACTTTTCGAAGAGGGTTATGTAAGGACAGAGCCCTAAGGGTGTTTTGTCAAAGCACTTTCAGCTCTGATTTAGCATGGCATTTTAAACACGCAAACCGTTTTGCTGTGGAGAAAACAGACAAGCGCCGTATTTAACATGCTTCAAATTTTGACCTCACAATTGAACTTATTGTAGTAGTAAACCATTATGATGTTGCATAAATGCGGTTCAAACTGTTTTGTTTTACATCATAAAACAGATTCTTGGTAAGCTCTCATTTGACCCTTTGTAGAAGGGAGTTGTCTTAAAAATGATTTTCGATAGATGAAGTAAAATAGTAAACAGAAACTGTTTGCGAGAAGATGGTGATAAGGGAACGCTAAACGCGAGCTGGACTCATGTCTCAAGCATGAGCGATGTGTATGCGGCATCTGTTGACTATGAAACCACAGCTTCGATCTAAATGTGCAGAATAAGTTTGTATGTGCAGGCACAGTGCGCACTCCGATGTGCTGGTCTTTGGATTCTTCAATTAAAATGTCTGCAATATGATTCACACTCATGTCTTACTTTCCGCAGCCTGCATGGTAACATCATCCAGCTCCTTTTCCAATCGCTCGTACGTTTCCAATCGGGCCTGCTGTTCAGAATTCTGAGCCTGCAGTTCAGTGATGCGTTTCTCGGATGATGACTGCAGCCCATAAAACTCTTTTGTTAGAACCTGTACAATTTTGATCGAGAGAAGGACAAAGACACAAAGGCATACTGAGTAACAAGGGTGGTGTCACAACATCCTGTTCCAATGTTTTATGATGGTCACAAATATGTATAATCATTATTTCATGAGGGTAAGATGAGGTTTAACCCTAGTCTAGTGTTTTGTGTTTATATGGCAGTGTAGAGGAGTCAAAACAGAAAATGTAACCTCTCAGAGAGAAGATATGGTTATATATTGGTGTGCATATCTTTTATTGTCACTTTCACAATGAGGAAGAACTAGAGGCGCAAAATCTCGGTTTTGGTAAGCTACAAAAACTACAAATGGTCGTACTCAACTACTAAATCATAAAAAAAGATAAGACTGAATACAACCAATCAAATCAAAATGTTGAGCAAATATCTTTATGAAATTTGGCTGGTTGAAAATGTTGTTTTTAGAATATCTGCATCAATGCACATCACATAACATGATTAAACAATGTGAAAAATACACTATAGCACTATAAAACAGTAAAATTTATCTACTGTAAATGAACCATTTAAAATTAGTAATCCTAGTGTAGACGGTTTTATCGGACGCACACGCCGGTTCCGAAGTCTGTGTTTGTTGATCGGTCTGACTACTAATAACTAATATAACTATTTATATTTAATTTAATTTACATTACAATTTATTTCTATTAATATTTTATTGTATAACAATTGTATTAAATAAACAATTTGTTGAATAATATTGTGTGTTAATCTGATCAAATAAACAATTTTTTGAATGGGTTGTGTAACTGTCACATTTAAGTTTTTTGGAATTTTGTTATAAACATTGGCCCATTTTCTTTGACGTAGCAGCTGACAACGACGAATGATGACGTGTAGCGAAGGGGTAGTGGTGTCTCATTTCTTAAGAGGAATATTTTCACCCCTTTCCCTTGTCACTCTGTTTCAAAGGTCAAGGTGAAGGGGTAGGCAAAGGGGTATAAAACAGAATTGGGATTGGGCCTACAAAATGGTTCTTCTACTGGTAACCCAAAATAATACTGACTAGACATACTTTTAACTTGCTAGTTAATGTTAGGCCACAAAAGCGTGCATGCGCAGTAACATTTGTTTATGTTGTCTATAGTGAAGTAGTCAAGTGATGAAAAAACACATCTAGGGATAGTTTCAAATTTAAATATATCTTAGAAGAATATAATCATAACAAAATGGGGTGATTTAGGGTAACATCTTACACTGACATCTTTAAATTAGGGCTGACGATTAATCGCATCCAGAATAAAAGTTTGTGTTTACATAATATATGTCTATGTACTGTGCATATTAATTTTGTATTTATAAAAACAAACCCATACATGTATATAGTTAAAAATATAACAATTAATAAACATTTAAATATAATTTCAATTATTGGTAAATATAAATAAATACATCTAAATATTTCCTAAATATGCCTACATGTATGTGTTTGTGTTCATAAATACAAAATGAATATGCATTTTTGACAGCCCAAATTTAAATACATCAGTGCGATTGTTCTGTTTTAAAAACACAAGATGTTTTTAAAACGACTAAAATATCCTAATTTAAGTTAATCCCTGTCCAGGAAACCACCCCAAGTTTTCTGTTTTCTGCAATTATTAGCTTAAAATATTAAGCAAAAAAATAAATGCACAATGGTTATGTTCTATGTGCATGCATCAAGATGGTCTGTGCCATGCCATATGCAGATGGTCAAGATTCATTTTCTAGTGTCTTGCCTCTAGTTTTTTCTGGTGTTTTTCACACTCAATTTGACAGAGGCTGAGGTTCCTGGCTGTCTCCTCCTGGACCATCTGGGCACGCTCCAACTCAAACGTTTTCAGCTTAACCTGGTTAAGCAACTCTGCCACCCTGCTGTCTGTACCCAGCTGCAACTGCCTGAACCTGGACACAGGCATGGAAAGAGAAAACTGTAAGAGCATCTATATTCACTCATTCTACACACTGTGTAACCAACCATCCATCCATCGCTTCATTAATTAAAAAACAAAGATCCTATTAGGAATTATTACAGTGAAGCATTAAATAGACCAAACAAATTTATTTCATAATTTTATTTTAGTAAAGTGTTTTTTTAATTAAACGAAAATATTCAGTACAGCTGATTCATTACATCCTGCATGTTATTTATTGTACAACAGTCTCTGCCTTGGCTCACCTCGGGCTAAATTAAGTGATTACCAAATTTATGTGGATGCCAAGCTTAGATGTGGCTGCCTTTGACATGCAAGGTATATTTCCTGGGGCGGAAAGCCACCGTTTCATATATAAACGGCAAATCTCAACATGCCCAAACAGACTGAGTATCTGTTTGCATCCTCCTACAGATTTCTAAAGTATTAAACCATTTTTCTTGAAATTGAGAGAGCCCCAGGGGTTTTGGTTGAAACTATCACCACACCTATGGAAGGGCCAAACTGGCAGGTCAAGATTTCCCTTTTGTTTATGCTTTGTCACATACATGCAACCAAACGCAAGCAGTGTTGCAAGAAAATGACATAATTGTGATGACCAACACCTATAGAAAAAATGGTGACAAATTGTATTTAATCATAGATTGTGAAGTGAGACTGTGTGAGTATTTACTGGTATAAAGTCACTTTTTTTTGTTTATTTGTTTTCATAAATTCTGAAAAACAGGGTGAGGACACAAACCGTTAGAACAGTTTGTTGTAAGGAGTGGTTGTCTGGGACTAAAACAATTATTTATATTTTCTTCATCATAAAAACATTCCATTCTTTTTTCTGGAACCCTTCTGAAAACACATTTGACACAACTGAAACTTCGATTCAGCTTCATTCAGTTTCTCGGCATGACGCAACGCAATGCAACACTTATTTCTATTCCCCCTCCCCCCTTCAATTTGTCAGCCCAAAATAGAGTTGCTAGACCATAGACGCGACCTCTCAAGTGCGAGGGGTAAGAGAGCATCTGTCATTTTTGCCCTCAATCCAGCTTCTCTGTGAATGTGAGCAATCCGTACCCCGGGGCTAAAAAACGCAGGGTATGCCCAACAACTGTGCACGGAGTATCTGCTAGTATTCAAGGCATGTGCCAGGAGCTCAGTGACATCGTGTGCCTCTGACATGGGCAAATAAGGGCTGACCATACACTTCTAGACATTAATATTAATATACAAATGAAGTGAAATAATTTTAGTTTTTAATAGTATTTCATTTTAAAGGGACAGTTTATCCAAAAATGAAGTTTCTTTTGCAGAAAAAAATAAGATATTCCATTGACTTGGTTCTGCAGATTTACAAGTTTTAAGTGACAGGTTAAATAAATAATGACAGAATTTTTGGGGGGGTGAAATATCTCTTTAAGTAAATCTTATAATGAAGTATAATTAAAAAAGATTTATTTAAAGATAAAGTCCCAATGAAACGGAACTCAATACCAACTTTACTTCAGTATTCTGACGAATTTCCAAATGAAATGAAATATCGAATGAGGCCGTGGCTTGTTGTTTACACTGCAAACTGATTGGATGTAGAAAAGCAGCTGTTTCATCTTGAGATGGAACTGGCAGCAGACTGATCAAGATCACCACTAGAGGGTGGAATTGCATTTTCAGATTTTGATTAAAGATTATGAGGTCACATGAATAAAAAATAATAATAACCCACACAGGTACATCATTTATAATAAAAACTGCAATATTCCATAAAAAACGAGAATTGTAATTTTTGGTTTCATGGTGACTTTAAATATTATAAAAAATCAGCCACCCTGCTCTCCAGATTGGTGTCAGCTATTAAAAAACATCACAAGTCTTCAGAGAAAAAATAATAATCTCCTTTATATATTACGAACTAAGGCACAAATTCGAAGGCATTTCCTTGTTCCTTGATGAACAAAATCACACCTACAGCAGCAGTTTTATCACTGCAAAAGATCTAAGAAGATAATAACTGTTTGCATTTATTTTACTACATGTAGCATGCTAAAACTACACCATGTCTAAACTTTAAACATTTGCGTTGTGTTCGAACTGTCTAGGCTAATGTTTTGACTGTGTAGGCCAGCATGCATCAGCAGAGCATGTCAAAATACAAAATGCAAATACCTGTCTTGTTCTTTTCAAGCCAGTTTAACATGTTTTCTCTCATCCATGGCATTTACCAGTCCTATTAAAACCAAAAGCTTGAATCCTACATTAGCCTGTCAGAGACAAGCCTTCACTGGGCTGCAGTGACTCACTGCTTTATGTTTTTGTATTTGACTAGAAACTACTTTAAGCCGACCGTACTCAAGACAAGTCACCCCAGGTTTGTATATGTTTCCATTTCCCACAGCCCAGTGTCCAGTACCTGAAACTGCTCTCCTTCAAGTTAAGACACTGCTCTTCACAGCGCAAACACGTGGACTCGACTGTGTTTCTTAACAATGGAGTGATTAACAAAGGCATGTTTAACACCTCTGACACACTCGCTCCGTGGGAATGCTTACTGTACGAAAAATTCCTTGCTCAAGAGCGCAGGCTCCGAAAATAATTAAAGATTTTATAACCAGGAGGACAACGACAATGAGCATACTTTGAAATCTTGGCTTTGAGTGTCTTTTGATTTGTCGTTGGCAGGCAGAATCAATGTTCGCATAATCAAACACTTTCTTTTTTTCATTCTTTTAGTAGGCGGTGAAAGAGGCATGTCTTCTGATGGTGTATCAAGTGCTTATTATTGTTCCTGAATATCACAGTAACACCCAAACATTGCTACACCCACTTTTATTTTCAGCGACAACATATGGTCATGTCAGTCAACAGTTTACTCAAAGATTACTTGATTAGGTCTTTGAGGAATCCAGCCAAGCTTGAAAAGTTTGACTCCACAAGAAAAAAAACAAAAGACAGAAAAGAAAGGTCATTTTCACATGTATAGGAAACACATGAAGACTAGAACAATGTATGTGCTTACTAATTAATAAGTCTGTTTTCATTTAATTTATACAATGATGATTTTGCAGTACCGTTTGTACAATAATATGCATCATACTGTAAGGCACCAACTTAAAATGTTCATTTATAAAATTATGAAAAAATCCCACAGAACATCTAAAGTGGCACCCAGACTATTCTGGCTCCAAAAATGTTATGTTTCCCACACATTCACCTGTCACACATCTTTTCTCTGAACAATGAATGTTGTTAAGAAATCCTGCATGTGTATTTGTTCATATTTTTCAACAGTGAATGAATGAGAAGCCCATGACAGCCAGCGATTGTGATATATTATGTGTGTATGAACTCACTGATCTAAGAGTTGATCATATTTGGCTTGGGCATCTCTCTCTCCATTCAAGGCTCTTTCTTTCTCAATGACGGCATTATCCCGGGTTTCACGGAGGTTTCTGAAAGAATAACAAATACATACTCAGCTGGGTAACAATACTTTCTGCATTCTGCAGCACAGATTAAGACATTAAGAAAGTGCTGATTTGAATGTCCTTTGCAGCCATTATAACTACAGATAATCAATCATCTTTATTTATTAAGTAATAAAGCAAACAAGCAAATTAAAACAAATGGTCATGCGTCAACATTTTTAAATCCAAATATCTCAATTTACATTTGGCGCACGCTTTTATCCAAAGCGACTTACAGTATATTCAGGGTATGTATTGTTGTATAGTTTGCGTCTTCTGAGAATCTAACCTTGATCTTGGTGTTGCTGGAACCATTTTCCACTGGTTAAGATACAGAATCTATTTTGTAAAATGTCCTTTTACAATGGCATTTCAATGCACACAAACAGCACAAAAGTAACATGTGAAGCTTAAATGTTGATTCTCATACACTCGTGTCAGAAATCTGTATGTTAACTTATTTTCATGACAACTAAATAGTGATAAAGAGTAATAAATATAATGAACAATTCATATTCTCAATGATAAAATTATTTTAACGCTGGCCTCCGAAGGGCAAATTAAATACATTAATATAACAGGACAACAAACGCAACACTGTGTAAGGTGTGTACTGCTTTCCTGTAGCTCAGGGGTTAGGGCATGGAGCTAGCAGGTCATGAGTTCGACAAACTAATTTCTAGCCAATAAAACTAGTTTTTATTTTATTACTATTTTTTTGACAGTATGGAAAGAACAGGATCTGCTCTAGTCTAATGGATTAGATGAAGGCATGAACCCACCTGTTTTCTCTCTCGTACATCTCCTTTGATGCCTTTTGCAAGCTCTCTATCTCATGACTGGTCTTCAGCCGAATTCGCTCCAGTTCATCACGCAGTTTGTTTTCATAATCTGTCTTATAGTGATCTCTGGTGGAAGGAATGAATCATTGCACAATTGTGTTACATTGTAATAGATCCACTTGTAATTGCACAATTTCAGTGTGATTGTGAGACAAATGTGAGATTTAAAATCATACTATACATAAACATTGATTCAAAAGAGGATAATATCCATACCTAGATGCCACATATTTTTCATAGGCGTCTTCCCGGGCTTTCTTAGTGTCCTCAAGCTGTGTCTGCAGTCTGTCCAAACGGTCTTCTTGATGAGCACAGCGTACATTAAGCTCCATGTTCTGCTTGTTCAGAAATTCTTTATCTTTCTGCATTAATGTTACTGACTGCTGCAGGGCAGCCACCTTAAAATTAAGAGAAAAGAGAGTGAAAGTCCAGTAAGGCAAAAGATTGACATGAAAACATTGATATCACATTACCTCTTTATTTAGGTCATTCCTCTCTTTGGTCACAGCAGTGTGTGTGAGGTCTAGCATTTCGAACTTCTTTCTCAGCTCTCTCACCTCAGTTTCATACCCATCTCTCTCCCTAAAAAAACCAAACACATAAAAATACGCATTTAAAGACAATGTATACAGTACATACACACACATACATAAGTATCAAAGCATTAAAGTAATAGTTCACCAAAATTGTTTAAAAAGTCATTATGACTGTGCGATGGATGAGGACTGTCAAGCTCCAAAATGACAAAAAAGCTTAATAAAAGCACACCATTTAACTTATACATTATAAGTATACCAAAGCTTTGTGGGAGGGGATACACTATGGCTTAGGGGAGAGGCTTCAAGCATTGCTTTTTAATAATCGTACATTTTTATACAATTCACATCGTACCAATTCATTTAAATTAGCCACTTTCTAAAACAGTTATGAATTGTATTCAGACCAGGCTGGGTCAGCATGCTATAACCTCACCGTTTGATTTTGTCATAGTTCTCTCGTTTGTAATCTCCCGCCTGAATAAGCTGTTTGGTGTCAGCAATATCCAGTGTGAGTCTCTGACAGCGGATCTCCAGCTCAGAACGTGCTCTCCTCTCCTCCTCGTAACTCTGGTTGGGATATGGAAGCAATGAATGTCAAAAATATAGACATTCAAGAAGTATGAGTTGTCCTTTCAGTCTTACATTTACATTTTGTCAACACGCTAAACAGTACCGATCTTGTTGTAATTGTGTAAATATGCCCAGTGATGTCCTTATTATCAAAACTACTAAACTACCTTTTAAACTTGTGTTAAATCACTTTCAAGTGCTGCGTTTCATGAAAATGTTGAATGTAGGGATGCTCCGATCAGGATTAACAGGTGTACCGATTTCTTGTCACTGTGATTGGCCGATACTGATCCCAATTCCGATGCTTTGAGCTTTATATAACTGATATCTAAGCTCTCTAATCACCGTTTGTGAATTTTTAATTGTTTCTCAAAACAAAATTCCACATCTGCGATGACATGACTTGCGATAATAAATCCTTTACGCCCCCGTGCATCATCGACCAAGTTTAGTGAGTACCGTTCAGAGCATCCCTGGTTGAATGGTGATGGCGAATATACAAACTAAAGTGAAGAAGATTATTTGATTTTACTATTTGATTTTGTGTTTGTATGTTTATAATTTAAAAAAGCAGTTCTCAAACTCAAAGTTAGCTTTTATTAAATTAATTCTATTAACTCTGTCTCAGAATAGTCCTGTGTACACAATTTGTGAAAATGTCATCAGTGTGTATATATCACTTCTTTTTCCCTAAACACAACTAGTTCATGGTATTAAAAACAAATAGATTTTTCACACCTCCATTATTGATCTTAATTGGTTGCGGTAACTTTCCAGGTCCTCAGTCAGGTCTGTCTTTTTTATCTGCAGTTCAGTCACAAGAGCCCTCAGAGGGTTCACAACCTCATAGAACCGAACCTACATCAAGAAAACATGCATGAACAAAATTTATTCTTCACAAATTGCACCAATATGCACCATCTTTATTTTTAAATAAAGCTCAAGATCATAACCCTATGCTTACTGCCACATATTCAGGGATGGAAAGTTTGTCTTCAGGAACTTCTTTCAGTTCAGTGTATTTCTCCTCAGAGAGCTCCAGGTCCCTCAGGCTCCTGCAAAGGTCTCCCGCTCGCTCACACAGCTGACAGTTCGTCTCTTCCAGCTGCTTCTGTCTGAGCATGATGGTGTCCATCTCCTGCTTCCGTAAGGTTTGCTGTTTCCTGCCAAACGGACATGATCAGAAGACACATTTCTCATTGAGCAGGAGGAGAAAAGTTCATTTTGCCAGTATTTGAGGATCTAATGGTAATTTGAACTAATCACATATGGTGTTCTACATTGTTGCATTGCATATGCATTATTTATTTGTATGGAAATGTACCTGCTTTCATCCTGCTGTAGTTTGAGCTGGCTGTCCAGGCGCAAAGAAAGCACCTGTTTTTGATGAAGAGCATCGTTCAGCCTTTCTTCCAGCTCCTCTATCTACAAACACATGCAACAAACAATCATTACTATAACCACATGTAAAAGTCATGAATATATTTTATAGTTTTTTAACCGAATAAAATTCTGAAGACACACTCATTTTTATACAGTGATTTAAACATTGCCTTGGTAAGATGGTCCACTTTGAGGTTGTCTATGAGCAGGTTTTTCTGTGACAGCTCTATTTTCAGTTTTTGAAGGTTATGTAGAAGCTCTTTTCTTTCCAGGAGCTGTTTTGTGACCTTCCGTGCACCATCTTTTTCATCTGAAGATGAGATGTCCTCTGTGGGGACTGTTGTCTCCAGACTGATGTCCTCAGACTCAATGGAACTAGAGATGTTTGCTTTCGGGTCCTTCTGCTTCTTAGGAGGCATTTCGACAGATGTAAAGTTCCACTCAGATCATTCAACCAGACATTTAATGTATGAACATTACCTGATGCAAAACAGAAGACACATCCTTAAGACATTTAGCAGTTTAAGACAACATAATTGTAAACATGATTTTCCAGCTTTTTTTTGTCAAATCACATAGAAATTATATTGTTAGACATACCCATAAATGTAATAATATATCAATATGTTTAATTCACCATGACGTTTTTTAGTACAAGTACAACAAAACAATTTACAATGTAGTAAATTGACCTATATACGAAAAATATTATTGATTTGCTTTTTTTTATTGTTTGCCCATAATAATTAAAGTCATTTCGAGCAAAATCTTTCTCATGTTAACCGGCTAGACGACACAACTACAGTAACAATGACATAAAACAGATCATAGAAATCCAACCGTTTGACACTCATAAAAGCACATGTAACGTTACCACACAACAAAAGCAAGTGACAGTTCCGATTGGACTACAAAAAGCCCCAAGCTCAAGAGATCAAGCTCAAGAACACAAGGCATTGATGGAAAGAATTACCGGATAAGCCCGTAGATTTCCTGACTGGTAAGTTCGCTGGACCAAAGCAGGAACAATCTTTTTTTCAGTGTAACGTTAAACACCTTGGTTTATTTGGTAGAATGTCTTCTGTATATAAAACTTAGCGTAAAGTGATAATTATTATAAAACGTTAAACTTAAAGTTCCGAAAAAGGTATAAAGACATTTTATTCTTTAAAACAAGTACAGATTTACCTTACCGATTGTTGTTTTCAAGCGTCCCGCCGCCCATGGAAACAACAACGGATGACAACAAACAAGTGAAGTTTGCGTTAAAGAGCGTCTCATCCAAAACGGCTACGGTAAAACAAAATGCGCCACCTGTAGGATTCGCCGAGCAAGGCTTTTATTTTGAAATTCACTCACTTGTTGTGACCGGAAATACTGGAATGTGAACAATAAGTCGCAGCATATTTTTCATTTTGTACACGAATACATGCGTTTTTCTGATACGAGAATTGTACAATGTCGAAGCAAAATTTAATTGGACCCGCTTTGCCACCAACGATGGGAAAAAGCAAAAGTGATCATTCGGATGACGAAGACGCAAGTAACGTTCTGTTTATATATATATATACACGTTGTGTTTGCTGCATAGAGCTGCAACATTATTATTTATTTAGTTCACCCTTTATTTCGGCATCATTACCAAGATGTATCGTCTTTAGATGTTATTTTACAAAAACACTTGCGCTATATATATTTTTGTACACATAAAGAAATAAATAAATCTTACTTCTAGTCATAGGTCCAGTTTTGCCTCCACTGTATAAGGCTGCAGAGTCCTCTGATTCATGTGAGGACAGTGATCAAGAGGAAGTTGTGTTCAAAAGGGCCAAATACTCATCTAGGAACCAGTCTTCTTCAAAGTATTATCTTTTATGTTGTTTTATGCATCAGTTATTTATTAAGGGAATGTCTAGTAAACTAGTAACTTTTGTGATTTGATTTGTTTTTCACTTTGTGTACTTATTTATCATCAGCAGGGGCCTTGTGAAAGAAGAAACATATACACAGCAAACTGAAAAGGATGATGATGATGGTTTTTTCGGTCCAGCTCTCCCCCCAGGATATACAAATAAAGACAGGTCACCTGAAGGGTAAGAGGGGAATTTTTGCATAAATGCGTAAATTGTCTGCATGTGTAAAAATACTTTCAAAGCCAATCCAGTATAAAAATTGTAGTAACGCAAGTTATAGTGTCCCCCATGACCATATTTTAAGCAATTTCTGCTTCAACATAGGCCACCTTTATTAGGACCTGCACTCCCTCCTGGATTTGAGAGGCAAGAGGAAGATGAGGAAAAAGATGATAACATACATATGTTAGGGCCAGCTTTACCTCCAGGATATCAAAAGCAAGACAGATCACCTGAACGGTAACTGGAATTGTTCCATTGACGTAAATGTTAACTGCATGTATTGATATTGTTTCAAGATTTCCCATAAGAAAATGCTGTGTGTGCTTTCTACTGCAGGCCATCTATATTAGGACCTGCACTTCCTCCAGGCTTTAAAATACAAGCTGAAGATGAAGAGGAGGGAAGTGATGATTCAAGAGGTTTTTTGGGTCCAGCCCTACCCCCAGGTTATAAGCCAGATTTGTCAAGCAGCGATGAAGAGGATGATGAGGTCATCGGACCCATGCCAGCCAAAGGGGCAGCACAGGACTCTGTGGCTTTGGACTTTGAAAGAAGAGCTCAAATGATGAAAGACAAACTTACAGGAGTCGATGTAAATGAAACACGTTTTTCTTTATATTTAATAAATGCCGTTTTGCTCATCAAGGGATGTTTTACTATTCAAGCATTAGTAATTATTTATTTGTCATACTGAAAGAAAGCTGTGTATCTGGTGAATAAATACCAGCATCGAAATGCATACATACTGACCAACATTTGTTTGTTAGACTGACCCAGCAGTGCTTGCCAGAGAAAGCTGGATGACAGAGTTACCTCCTGAGTTGCAGCATGTGGGCCTGGGTGCACGCACATTTAAGAAGAGATCCGGCCCAGAGAATAAAGACCGTTCAATCTGGACGGACACTCCGGCTGACCGTGAACGAAAAGCTATGGTGAGTTAACAATAATGTGATAAAGTTCAAAATTTGTGTTTTCTGCATAAGACGATTTGAGATTTAAATGGTTTACAATGAATTGTGGAATGGAGGGAGTTATGTGTGGAAATTTTTCTTTTGTCTTTCTCAGGAGCGACAGGAGGCTAAAGAGAAAGGAGAGTCAAACAAAGCTGAGAAGCCTCGCCTCTCTCAGAAAGACCTTAAGATGGCTGAAAGTGTTTCAAAATATAATGTAAGTTGTTCTAGATTTGTATAAATTAAAATAAAAGCACGTATTGTCATTTTGAAGAAGGTACATATGTACATTTTAAGTACATAGTGCCAGGCAATAAAGTGTAATGAAATAATAATGAATTATAAATAATAATTAAATGATCTATTTATTCTCAAATTTTCATCTCTGTTCAGGAGTCCAAGCGCGGTGAATCTCTCATCAGTATGCACACTAAAAAGATAAAGAGGAAAGCTGAGGAGGATGCTACAAAACCTGTGGAGAGAAGACCCTTTGACAGAGACATGGACCTCCAGGTTAATCGCTTTGATGAGGCTCAGAAAAAAGCCTTGCTCAAGAAGTCACAAGAACTGAATACTCGCTTTTCTCACAGCAAAGATCGCATGTTCCTGTGACATGGATCATCTCAAGGATTTTTTCAAGACTTTGTATTACTGTGGGATCCTTGAAAAATCTTTATCAACATTTTATCATTGTTGACAGTTATATGTCAAATGTGCAAGACGGATGCCTCCTCATGGACAAGCTTTTTATTTGCTGATATCAAATTTTTATTTCATTTTGTATTTTTTTTGTGTCTGTAATTTTTTTCCATGCGTACTTTAGTATTGTCAAATCTGTTATGTCTGGGTCATATCACCTCAAAAGACAAAAATAGTAGTTATATTGTAGTTTAAGGAAATAAAGCTCTTAGGACTATGTATTGTGACATTGTTTTTATTCAATTCAATTTTATTTATATAGCGCTTTTCACAATGAGCATTGTTGCAAAGCAGCTTTACAGGAGAAAGAAACAGAAAAACATAAAAAATTGTCAAATTACCAAACCTTTGAATTAATTAAAATATTCAAATTATTCAAAAATATGTCTTTAATCTTGATTTAAATTGGGAGATTGTGTCAGACCCCCGAACAGTAACAGGAAGGCTATTCCAGAGTTTAGGTGCAATGTATGAAAAGGCTCTACCCCCTTTGGTAGATTTATTTATCCTAGGTGTTAAATAAATGTTTTATGGTGGTTAAAACAATGATTTTCCAATTCTCATTGCTATAATGAAGAAATATATTTTCATTTGTGTAATAAAAGATATATTACATTATGTAAAATGTAAAGCCTATCATGTATGGATGTATGGATATATGGATATGTACATGGAGGGCAGGTAGGTAGATGGGTGGGTGGGTATGTAGATGGTGGGTTGTAGGGCTGTGTATCACCAACAACTATACAAGGTCCAATACGATACATATACATTTTTTTTCTTTTAAGCAGAAATTTGTTACAATATGACAATAATTATTTGTAGGCCTACAGTGAATAACCAGTTAAAACAACGGTGATAACTGAATAACAATTGTGTTTTTCATATGCAAAAATTATCAAATATCCTGGACAAAATTCTAGATTCAGATCATATTACAGATTTAGAGCAAAATATACTTGCACTTGCCATTCATGGCTACTTATCAGTTAAGCTGACAAATCAATGCTCACCAGTTGTATAAAAAAGTTTTGAGAATGCATATGAAGTTAAAAATGCAAAAGACGAAGTCCTTATACTGAGAATTATTGAGAATAATACTGATTATTCCAGGCTATATCATATGAATGCATGTGTTTTACAAATAGCTGATTATGTATAACGAATAAATTTGAATATATGTATAATATGTGCAGTCAGAGTAAATATTCAATTAAAATAGAATGGGGTATGTGCATACGGGTAGTATTTGCGTATTTCAGCATGTAGCAAATGTTTTTATTTATGTTAAGAAGGTATATGGGTGAGTTGATGGGTAGGTAGATGGTGAGGGGTTAAGCTAGATGGTGGTTAGGTAGGTAATGGGTGGGTGAGTAGCTGGGTGGATGGGTGAGTGGGTGTTTACATTAGATTAGATTAGATTAGATTAGATTAGATTAGATTAGATTAGATTAGATTAGATTAGATTAGATTAGATTAGATTCGATTCAACTTTATTGTCATTACACATGTACAAGTACAAGGCAACGAAATGTAGTTTAGGTCTAACCAGAAATGCAATAAGCAAGTGCAGGATATACAGTTGTGCATAAATACAGAATAAAGCAAAAATTATGAAGAATTTACAAGTGGGAATGTACTATGAACATTATATACAGATGGTTATTTACTAAAAACAGAAATTTACTGATGGATATGTACAATATAAATTAGACTATACAGAACAGTAGTGCAAATGAGTATAAAGTGTGCATAAATGATGGACAGCAGCTATTAAGTTAAAGTAAACAGTGCAGTAGATGAGTTATTGCAGTATTCAGTACATAGTACTGGAGTGCAAATGATGCAGTATAGTATAAATTATATTACATGGTGGTTAGGTAGGTAGATTGGTGGGTGGAAACACTGAAACATTATCATGCTGGAATCTAAATAAACATATTATGTCTTAAATTTAATATAATTAATATAGTTTTGTTTTTTATTTAATCAAAATGTTAAATAATGATTTAATTGTATATGCATATATAATTATTTAACATTTTGATTTAGTTTTGTTACATAACACAATTGGTTGTATTTGTCAAACACAGGAAATTTTTCTCTTGAGTTCGTATTTAATCCTGCACATAACGCGATTATTTTTGATTTATCGAAGCTCTGTGTAATTCCAAAGCATCGTGTGTTTTCACCTGGTTTTCACCAACGCGTTTTACTCTCGCTTTTGGGCCTTTATGAACACCGTACAACCGGCTCTCGTCTGTTGTTGGTAGTGCACTAGCTAGTGTGTGGCGTGATAGAAGAGGCAATATAATCCACATGAAATAATCAGCAATTCAAGATCTTAACTAATAATAACAAGGATGTCAGACAAGGGAGAGGTGGATTTAACTGGCGCAAAACAAAATACTGGTGTATGGCTGGTGAAAGTAAGTGATGTTAGCTTGATGAACAATACTGCTAGTGCTAATACTCCTGGATAATTCTTTTTTTAGTACCCGTTTTATGTTGTATTAAAGATCAGTGCGTGACTTCAGGATTTACAAATAACATGTAAACGCATATTATGCGTAGGAAGTTATTGAAATTACTGTAAAAGAATCAAACAATGTGATTTCATATGATGTGTCGCAGGTCCCAAAGTATTTAGCACAGCAATGGGCAAAAGCAACAGGAAGAGGAGAGGTTGGAAAGCTTAGAATTTCAAAGTAAGTTTTGGTCCAAGTTTGTCTTTATGTAATTGCAGTTCACAAGCATAAGTTGTTTAATAGTTACATTCAAACTCTTTGTTTCTGTTTGTACAGGAATCAGGGCAAAGCAGAGGTATTGACCAAAAGATCACGAAACATTTACTTTTCTACAGTATTTTGTCTAAAATGGAATCTGATTGTTCAAATTGCCTTTGCATTAACAGGTTTCATTCACACTCAATGAGGAGCTGACAACCATAGACGGCATGGGGGAGAAATCTTCGTTGGTACGAGCCCCCAGAGAACATCCATTCACTCTTCAGACTGTTGGTGGACAGACTCTGGCTGTCTTTACAGAAAGCTCTTCAGGTAAGAACCAGCAGCTAGCCAAATTTAATGTGTTTGTGTTCTATTTGATATGATCAAATGAGATGGCTGTTTTGCTTGACATAACCCATGTTTATTAATATTACAAAAGTACAATTAGTAAATAACTTCAATTAATACATCAATAATAAATCTGATAAATAATTGTTATTATTAGCATTATAAAAACAAACAATAAAAGGCATGAAATGTAATTCATATACTTTAATATAATATTCAGATTTGAATGTCATATAAAGCACTCTAAAATGTTAATTTTTTAGTAATCAAAGTTAGTAGAATGTGCCACCTGTTGTTTTTTTTTTGTTAAAAACTTTTGCCTTTGAACAGCTCATATGGTAAGTCATTTTGTGTAATTCGTGAAATGTCCTGCACATCCAGTATTTCAATTACTCTCTGTCCACCTGTTATCAATCATTTTCTTTACTATTAACCATTTGTTGGTTTCTTTGCTATTCTATTTTTGACTATTTTGAGATCAATCAGATATAAGGGTGTACTAGCTTTGATCTGGTGTCTAAAGCTTTTACAGTTGCCTGATCTCTGCCTCTCAATCAGTTTGTGCGTGTGTGTTGGTAGTGCAGATGTTCGAGTGTGCCTCAGATACCACTGAAACCAAATCTACTTTCTTAATAATTCATTGATTAACATGGAATTGTTTTGTGCTTTGGGGGTTGTTTGTGCATGAACAACTTTACTTGAAATCCACATCATTTTTCCTTTGCTGACACAGTGAATTCAAATGATTTCTACAGTTGTTTATTGAGTACAAAAAGACCCAGTCACCATATTTCTTAAGTCTAAAATACATTAAATTCCATAAGTATATTTTCTCAAAAGCATCTGTCTGCGCTCAAACTGTATTTGACTGCTTGGGTTGTGTCTGCCAAATGCATACGTGTAATGTAATACATGCATACAAGACTAATATTATATATAGGATACTGATTCAGTTTATGAAGAGCGGTTTGAGTATTTCAGCATGTAGCAAATGTTTTATTTATGTTAAGAAATTATTAGATTAATTTAAATTAGTAGTTTAGATTCTTGTGATTTGTCAGTTTTATCTTTAGTGGCGCACTGATGTCCTGTAGCTCAACAGGTGGAACTTGGCCTTTTGTCATGGGTTTGACTTACCAGGGAGCACATTAACTAAATATACAGCTGCGGGTAAAATTAAGAGACTATTGTTTATTTAAAAGCATTTCTAGATGTATTGTGGTCATTCCAGTCCAGGGTCTGTTTATGTTCAACAGAATCAAATCTCAGGAGTGACAAAGTCATCAAACAGCAATGAGAAAGACTGACTGCATGACAACTCTCAAAAACGAAAATTGAGGTTATCACATAAAAAATAGTTTGTTGTGTTGCTTAAAAGTGATTATAAACTTGTTTTCTTTGCAGTATTTGAGGTCTGATAAAATACACAGAATCTTTTCTGTTATTTAAACCTGTTTCTCCAGTTTTCATGTTAAGTGCAAATAGAAACAATATTTATGTTTGAAAATTCTGAGAAATATTGTTCAAAGAATGAAACAAAAATTATATTTTCCCTAAACACACCTATAAATAGTAAATTCAGATGGTCTCTTATTTTTTTCAGCGGCTGTATATGCAATTGCACAGAACATTGCCAAATGCATAAATGTAATGTAATTCATGTAAAAAAAATCATAAGGATACATAAAGATAACTAACCTACATTTTTGTTTTAAACAAATACGGTGATAAAGATGCGAAAGTTACACATTGACATTATTTGTGGTACACGAAATAAACAAGTATATCCTAGATGTCGGTTCTTTAAATAATGGTTTTATTTCAATCTATAATGATTCGAAAAAATCTTTAGTGGGATGAGGAGTAGGGGCATCTATGATTTTGGGATTAGGTCAAGCATGGATTTCTGATTCATTGACTCGTTGGTTTCAGTAAAGCTAACTTGACCGATTGTGGTTGTGTGTGGCCAAAAGTAATGTCCAGAATTGTTTCATATATATATATATATATATATATATATATATATATATATATATATTAGTCTACATTTTCTGATATCCTGTAGTTTTTTGCCAAATAGTAGTCCAATAAATACTCATTTTAAGAGAAAAAGTAAAATAGAGAGAAGTTCAGTTTAGTGTTTTCTCTATTTTGTGATATACAGTATACACCTTACGTTTTGATGGTTTAAAGGAACAGTTCACCCAAAAATGTGATGAACACAGAAAACGTTATTTGGAACAATGCTTGTACCCAATCGACTACCATAGTAGGAAAAATTACTATATAATTTTTGGTTCTGTTGAACATAAAAGAATATATATTGAAGAATGTAGTACAGCAAAGTTGTGGGGTACTTTTGGGTACCATTGTAATTTTTTCTGCTATAGTAGTCAATGGGGTCCAAGACCTGTTTGATTACAAGCATTCGTCCAAATATCTTTCTCTGTGTTCAACTGAACAAAGAAATTTATACAGGTTTGAACAACTAGAAAGTGAGTAAGTCATGACAGAATTTTCATTTTTGGGGGAACTGTCCCTTTAATCTAGAATGACGGGGCAATAAAAGCAAATATTGTACAGAAATGCCCTTCAAACATTACTTTTGGCCACCACCTGCGTGGTTTGTCTGTCTGTTTGTGTGTGCGTGCGTGCGTGTGCTTTCGCTGATTGCTTTCTAAGAAGCTTCCTTGAGGCGTGGCCTGCCGTGATTATTTGGCAAATGTTCCCCCTTGTTCTCATGTTGCCATCCCTTTCATAGGGCAGTCAGATGCTGAGGGCAGCGGCCCAGGTACAGGTACAGGCCCAGGTGAGTGCTCACCGTCGCTCCCTATTTGATTGGAGGTCAAGCCTAATACTGTATGCACTGGTCTGCCGGCCATTGATTTAAACAAAAGCTGGCACTGACCAAAAAAGAACACACAAGACCATTTGAGTGTGGAACACTGTGTGTGGTTGTTTTATTGTACAGATATAATATAGATATTTGTTATGTGATATATAAATATAGCTAGTAATCGCAGAGTGCAACAATCACACACCACAGCCTGGAGCAGAGATACTAAGCAGAACAAGCTGCTTACTTTCTCACGTATGAAAGATGATGCGTGAGCAGCGATACAATGTGTGTTGAAGTAGAGATTGATCAGTTACAACCGAGTCTTAATGTCTCTCTTCTCTCACAAAGACAAAATTGCACTGGAAGGAATGGTGGTTCAGAGAGCTGAATGCAGACCAGCAGTAAGTGAAAACTACATGAGGCTTAAGAGGTAATTTCATCTGTATACAGCACACCTATGCACACACATACATAGCAATTGTCAATTCAGTTCAGTTTTATTTATATAGGCCTAGCACTTTTTTGCATTGTTGCAAAGCAGCTTTATATATAATTAGGTAGTGGTTACTGTTATAAAGAGAAAACTGCAAATAGAATGGATGTGTTCGACCGATATATTTAGTGATAGACTGATATATCGCCATAACCAATATATTGGGTTTATCCTTTTTTACATTCAGCCAATTTTCCGTATGTCTCTTATTTACTGTAACTGCATTTGTGATATCGGCCTCTTATTGCACAAGTTCATTCAGCTAAACCTCTCATAGTATGCATGTTGCTGGAGCTCAAACAGGATGTATCTTTTGTTGCAGACTGCAGATTGAGGAGTCATCCAAACCCCTCAGATTCTCTCAACAGCTCGACAAGGCTGTTACCACCAACTACAAACCTGTGGCAAATCATGCCTATAACGTATGTTAAGCTTTTCCAGAATCATGCGGACGTGTGACTGTCTATCTCTCTGTAAGTAATACACACTGTATTTGCTCTCTCTCTGTCACAGCTGGACTATGAAAAGAGGAAGAAAGAAGAAGGGAAGAGGGCACGTGCAGATAAACAGCAGGTGCTGGACATGCTGTTCTCTGCCTTTGAGAAGCATCAGTATTATAACATTAAGGATCTTGTGGATATCACAAAACAACCTGTGGTGAGTAAATCAACTTTTTATGTGGAACAACACATAAAATGTCCCTATTACAGCACTAGCTTACATATATTACTGACATTTAGGAAATTATACCTGGATTTATGAAAATGTTTCTGAGAATAACTGTTCTTAAATAAACTTTATATTTGTAATATTTTCTGTTTTGTTTATTAAGAATAAAATATTAAATAAAGCCTACTAGTCTGCTCATAAATTAAAATATATATATTTATTGACAATTTTCCTGTAGTATTGTTTGTAATGTTTTTTTAATAAAATGTTTTCTTTAGAGTTACTTAAAGGAGATTCTTCGAGACATTGGCATCTACAATGTCAAAGGCACCCACAAGAACACCTGGGAGCTCAAACCAGAGTACAGACACTATCAAAATGAAGAAAAGAGTGACTGATCATGTTTAGGGCACAGTGAGGAGTTGTGGACCCATTTATTGAAACCAGTGTAAAAACAAACCATTACCTCCACAAAGAACTGCAGAATGATAATATTTCTGGATGATTCATTCACTGTTTTTAGACATTTCAGAAACCTTTATAGGGTTTTACAGTGCTAAAAAGTATTTCGCTATATATTTTGGATTCACATAAACTTCATCAGAATCATTGGTAAGATTAAATGGTATTTAATCTCAGATTAGGTTTTTATGTATAAAAAGGATCACGTTTTTAATAAAACACACTGATATATTATTCGTAAAATTATTTTCTGTTTGAAAACATTGAAGCAGGCTTTTTACCTTGTTTGATGTTTCACTTTACCAGATGCTGTTGAAATAAAGGTTTTGTACAAAGATATGTCACATTCAGTGAGATTGTTTGAACTTGTTTTATTTGGAGGGCCTAAACAAATAAATCACTTGAAATATTGTTCCTAGAAATCGTGTAGCATGGCACTATGACATGGCAGAGATGGTGTATATCTGCTTATTCTGGTCTTCATAACTTTTTTGCTGCCTAGTCTGATCAATAGATTGTTGGTAAAAATAAAATGTCTCTATTCTCCTCTTTTAATGACCAAATGGCTATAACTTTTTTTTTTCTCTTATTACAAATGATTCATACTTTTACTCTTTCTACAAACCAACAAAAACTGGCATTACAGTATTTTTGCTGTAGTTTGTCTAGAATTTGTTTTTTAATTAGAGGGATTTTGTATGTGTGGCATATTTTGTCTTTATCTCAAAAATCAAAGTAAAAGTAAAATCCTAGCAAAGTAACCTACAGTGGGGAAAACAATTATTTTAAAATTTGCCCACTCACCATAAAAATGATAGACCCTTAATTTCTTTGTAAGGTTATTTTAACTGAAACAGAATATCTACCAAAATATCCAGAAAGACACATTATAAAGGTTAAAAATTGATTTGCATTTCAGATAATGACTTGGTGAAGAAACCCTTGCTGGCAAGCAGAGGTAAGAAGTTTCTTGGTCACCAGTTTTGCACACGTGTCAGGAGACATTTTGGTTCACTCCTCTTTACCGATCCTCTCTAAATCTTTAAGGTTTCTTGGCTGTCGCTCTGCAACTTTAAGTTTTAGCCTCCTTCACAGATTTTCTATAGGACTAGGGTCTGGAGACTGGCTAGGACACTTCGGGGCGGTTTCCTGGACAGGGATTAGTCTAGTCCTAAACTAAAAGAAATGTATGAACTGAAAACAACTTGCACTGACATCTCAAAATACATCAGTGCCTTTGTGTTGTCTCAAAATATGCACAAGTAATGTTTTTAGTAATGTATGTTTGTTAAAACTACTTCAATTTCCCAATTAAACTAAGGCCTAGTCCTGGTTTAAACTAATCCATGTCTGGGAAACCACCTCTTAATGTGCTTTTCCTTGAGAAACTGCCTTAAAATCTTTAAGTTTCTTCAGTGTAGTTGTGGGCTCATCTTTAACCTTTCTCATGATCATCATTACCCCATTGGGGAAATCTTACAGGGAGCTCTAGACCATGGGCAATGTGGTTATTTTGTATTTCTTCAAAATACATAAATAGATCAAATACTTATTTTACTCACTGAAATGCAAATCAGTTTATAACCTTTGGTTGATATTCTCTCTATCAGTTAAAATAAACTTACCATAAAAGTTATAAACCCTTCATTTCTTTGCAAGCGGACAAACTTCCAATATCAGCTTGGTATCAAATAATTATTTCCCTCTGTATCCACAGCAATGCATTCGTGTATTTTATTCATATTAATTTTAAATTATTACATTCTAGTGACCAAGTAATCTTTAAAGGTTTAGCATTCCATTTTTTTCTTTTAGATAGAAAATGAATACATATCTTTGTTTTCAGCCATTTGTTCACTTGAGGTTATTAATTTTAAACAAATTTTACATTGTACCAGCATCATATTTGCAACTACAGAATGTTTTAGATATGGAGACATGGAGTGTATCAGCGTACCCATTTACTGGTTTCCACTGGAAAGTAGCTATTTTTATCATTTAAAACAGATCTACAACTTTTATATGTCTTTAAAAGATTTTTTACTTTTTAAATAGAAAAGATTTCCCACAATCACATCCATAGTATTTTGAATTTGTAATTATAGCACCACATTAAATGTTCTTATTCTGCTTATTTGTATGGACGTTTGCACGAAAAAAAAAATTTTTATGGTTTGAAATACCAAAACAAAATAGTAAATATAATAGTAGATTGCACTGGCTTGAAACAACAGTTCCACAGTCAATCAATTGAGGTTACTTATGCAACACCCCATTTAGATTAGGCTGGACATTTAACAGGCAACAATTTTAATTAGCCAGCAGCTCGACTTTATTGTCACAAATGGCGCCAAGAAATTCTATACAATCCTGTGATTCAATGGGAAGGAGGGAGGGAGAATACAACTGTACATCTGCTGAAACAAGAAGCTGACATGCAGAGCAGATGAGAAGCCAGCAGTCAACTTCAACTTCGAGATGACCGAATAAAAGACAAACCCAAAATAATTCAGTTTTTAACCACAATATTTTCACACTGTGATTTGGTTTGCTAAAAGTCCTGTTTTGATATTCGTGAAGGGACCATCACGTCTTCTCGTGAATGGGCGTCAATCAAGAAATGAAAACAGTGGCCTCGTGAAGTTAAAAGAGCCTCTGGTCCTGATGGAAAGGATGAGGGGAATGACTGGTTTAATCCACGGGCCCAATCCACAGAGCAGAGGCCGAGAACACTTGATAAGTTTACTATAAAGAGAGAAAAAAAAACACGATTTAAAATGATTGAATTAAAATTCTGTTAGGACAAAACACAATTTGATGGCATGCCAGCAGCAGCCATCTTTTAGTAGTGTAAACACAATTTTGTAAAGTTTAGGTCGAAACATTACACACAGACATTTAACTTAACATCAGCTCTGTGCAACACAGTAAAATATTAAATAGTTTCTGAACTATTAATATTATAGCTAATAAAAAGTTCTGTTCTCCTTAATTTAGTCCATTCTGGCCACCTTTCTGATGGTGAGAAGACACGAGGAGGATTACTATTGCATCCTTATGCAAACTCAGAAGCCACTGATTGCGGCAACAGGTCTATCAGAGGATGCTCCATTCAAAGTACTTAAATGTGTATTAAAAACTGCATTGGACTAAACTGTATTTTAAAATGAATTTCTTTGAAAACATGAATAATAAATGCAAAAACGTACGCATTTCTCAATTTCCAGACCATCCTTGAAGAAGAGCATGTATGGTGTGACGCCATCCTCACGGAAGTCAAGGAGACCAATGGTGCCATCTGGGTTCATGGACTCACCAGTAAAAAACTGAAAGCATTAGTTGATAAAAAACACTGTTAGCACATCACACAGCGTTGTTAAAATACATAAAATCCAATTCATACTTTAATGCTTTTAGATTTTCATGCTTTGCACAAAAGAACACTCAGCATTGAGTTTCATTTCATTGGTCAAGACCTTCAAAGGTGTCCTAGTTTTACATCAATAAGCACAAAAAACAATATTAGCAGTTTCTGCAATCTACCTGAAAGTTCTTGATGTTGCCTAAAATTTTCTTGACCTCAGCAGGTGCATTAGCCATAAAAGGGTCTACTCGGTTAGGTGCCGTCTCCTGAAGTTTAGCTTTCACTCTGTAAAAAAAACAAAAAAACAGTAAAAGTATTAGTCTTAGTCCAAAAAACAGGATAGCCACTGAAATGGCATAGTTAAGCACACTTTAACATATTTACAGTACACAAAGCCTGTTGCAAAGTACAACATAAGCTAAATTAACCAATGGTTGCTTGACTTTTTATTCCATCAATAATGATTTGGTCTCTGCTGACATGACCAACACTTACGCCTTCATGTAGTCCTTGATGTATACTGTGTAAGACTTCTTGTCATAGGATGTCTCCTGAAGTTTGTGGTTGAGGACAATATCCGCACCACTGACCAATGAAGACTCACAGAAATCATCCTGGAGTTCTGCTGATGCATTGCCACCAATCAGGGCTTCATCGATGTCTCCTTCTGACCTGGTGATCATCTAGAGAAACAAAAGAATAAACTACAGCTGATGTCACACTTTTAAAAAGGAGAAAACATTTACTCAACACAGGCTAAATAAATGTGATCTTTTTAATATGATGTCATATGCAACTGCTTGGCCCACAGAAAAGCAGCATCTAAAAACTTCTGAAACACTGGGTATAGCCCATTAAACACATGTACGGTTTCTTTTCATTGGTCGTAACCTCCAAAGGTGTCCTAATGATTGCCATAAACGTCTATTAATGGGCTATTTACCGAACTTCGTTTAAAAAGACCTTGGTTAGGTTAAGAGAGAAGCCATACCTTTCCTTCTACTTCAATCATCATCCCATTCTCCGACTCTTTGATTTTGTAGATGTCGGAGAACATCTCATCTCCTGTGAACAAAGAACAAAAGTTATGACTAGCGCAAACACAGCATCGCGTTTGGCCTGCACGTTACGTGGCACTTCATCAGTAACATTTAAAAAAAAACCAAGCGATGGGCAAACCGGACTGGCCTGCCTATGAACACGCCCTGTTCAGCTGTAATTTCGTCATCTTACAACTGTTTGTGAAATCATCAAGGAACGCAACCAATTGGCGGTACAAAATGATACGTTTTGATGTTTAAACCAAAGTTAATTCACTAAAAACCCGATTATTATATTTTCATTTCACGGACATTGACGATGTGGTCTTTTAAGTGTTAAAATGCGCGCACACACCACCACAACTTTTAGCTAATAGCATACCGGTCGACCGGCGTTTTAACTTCACTGCTAACACCAATATAACGCCAACTTTACAGAACAATTTACCTGAAAACCTTCATAATACGTAACTATTCGTGAGTTTAAAACCCGTAAATTGATAAAGTACAAGACAATATAACACATTGCTGACGGCAGCAGAATAACGGATTCCTTTCCGACTTAGCCGCTACGCTAACAGCTTTCCAAAAAGTTAGGCCGCAGTAAACCGCGAAAACCCGGCGTTAAAAAAACAACTAAGCAGCATCCGACTCCAAAAATATCGTCGAGAACGTAATATTTTGGTGTGTGGCGATTAGTTAGTGGCTATTCTTACCGGTGATGATGTCTTTGTAGATGATCATTTTGTTGGATTGTGTTTGGGTCTTTCAGGAGACGTACAGCACTGGCTGTTACCTGATGACGGACTCAGCTGAAAAGGCCGCCGCGCTGCCTGGGCATGTTATATATGGGCTGAAAAAGACTCGCGCCCTCTTATGGTTAAATATGGAGACGTACCGCAGGTATTTTAAGTTATCCCAAAAGCCGCCAATAAAACCCAAAGAATGGGCTATATGCGGTTTTCAAAAATTACGATAAAAATAATAGGTCAATAAAAAGCTCGTGGCATTTGTTTGTTGTTCTTTCATTAATATTTATGGTAACAAATTATTTGAATAAAAAAATGCAGAGTATACCTATTGGAAGAGTTAAAGAGCATAAATCATAAATCTCCAACCTCTAAAATAAAGAATTAATAAAAATAATAAAAAGCATAAGGTCGAATGCAAGCAGATAATGTAAAAACGCAGCAGCAGATAATGTAACTAAAACGTAGATTAATAACTAAGTTCAATGTAAATGTAACAATAAATTAATTAGCCTATAGGGGGAAATTATAAAGGAACAACCAAATATAAATAGAAAGGCATAGAAGCAATTAGAGGCGGTTATGCGTTTCCCTGGGACACGTGATCAAACAAAACTAGGCCTATAGTATTTTATATTGAGTAGGGGAAATATTGAACCAAAATGCTTTCAAATTGTTATTTTTGAACATTTCTTGTACAGTAATAGACACTCGTACCACTAGATGTCGCTAGATATCTGCTTAAAACACTTTCCCTCTGAACTTGCTTGAGCCCTTTCCAAACACTGATTGTTATGCTTCCCACGATTGGCTGCTCCCGCGTTCCCACTTCCAGCTCCATCCGTATCCCAAATCACACACATATCAGAGTTACTTTAAACGCGGGATTCTCCAACACCTTCATTTGAACTGAACGAATTAACGTAACCATGCATTGCAAGGTGAGTCTCTTTAAAAAAAAAATGTTCATAGAAAACGTTGCTATGTACTTTGCTATCTTAGTACAGAAATAATGTGTAGTTTTCTAGAAAAGCATACTTTCGTAAATAAATAGCTGAATGAAGTTTATTAGACTTTGCTCAAGAAATGCATGTTTATGTGTACAGTTTATCCTTAGCCTACAGTTATGGAAAACGTATAGCATTTTTTTCAATTTTTGTGAAACAAAAACAGATAGTTTCTTTTAAATTGTTATTGTAAGCTATTACAACAAACTAGTTTTGGTCTATTTTGAATTTTGAATTGGATGTATGAACTGCTAAAATAAGAATTCCAATTGAGTTGTTTAGTATTTAGATTAAAAATGAACTGAAAAATAATCTTTAAAAAATGAAAAGGGAAAATAGAAGCAGGTTTCTTTTTAAAAAATCAACAAAAACAACAAAATGCTCAAAGAAACATTTGAGGTCAGCAGGGACGTGTGGCTGCCTGGAAGTATTTGTCATGCGGCCCCCAAGTCGTCCTTAACCACCACACTTTCTGTGGATTTCCTGGCAAAGCTTAGCCACAAATCTTTTTAAGCATATAGTTTGTAGAAGGGGCAGGGCAAGCTATTTCCTTAGCAACTTATTTAGAATTCCCACAACATTGTAAGAGCACCAGAAGGGTGACATACACGGGCAGGATGCAGATTTTTAGTTATAAGTATTTTCTTTCTTTATTTTTGCCATAAATAAACATGGCAAAGACGATTTGTGTGTTTTTCCCACAGAATCCAAAAATGTTGGATTTGGACTTCCCTAAGAATGTCATAGTGTAAATAGCACACAGACTTGTAGGACAAATACTGACAATGATGTCTGATCAAAGCCGTCTACTAGAATCCATTTATCAAAAGGGAATGTGTCACTTTATGAAGAACCGTGACCCTGGATCACAAAACCAGTCTTATGGGTACATTTTTTGAAATTGAGATTTTTACATCATCTAAAAGCTGAATAAATAAGCTTTCTATTGATGCATGGGTTTGTTGGGATTGGACAATATTTGTCCGAGATACAACTATTTAAAACTCAGGAATCTGAGGGTGCAAAAAGATCAAAATATCTTCATGGGACATGATCTTTACTTCATATCCTAACGATTTTTGGCATAAAAGAAAAATGGCTAATTTTGACTGGTTTTGTGATCTAGGGTCATATATGACACTAAAATACTAGACCCAAAAACCAATTCAGATTTGTTCACTGTCAAAATGTATCTTGAAGTGAAGTCTGTCTTCATAGATACACACATTATCCTCTTAAAAATATATAGCCTACAATATTTATATTATATTGTATATATACAGTACCATTTGTGTAGCCTTTATGTAATGTATATGACTTTAATGCATATGATTTTACAGGATTCTGTAAATGTGTATTATAATTCTTGTCTCCTTTTTTCTTTAGTGATCTTCCTGCAGTTGGTTCTATGATGTGCAGATTTATGCCAGCTCTGTTCCTGCAGGTCTGGGCAACACTGATGTTGCTATCTCGACTGCATGGTACATGTTCAGCTTTCTTTTATCCGAGCTTTATTGAAATATTCTCTTCTAATACATTATATATGCTTATATCTTTTAACTAACATGTTTTTTCTGAATCTGTAATTTATATTTTCCAGGTAAGGTCATCGCACCATCACATCTGCAGGCAGTAGCTGGACTTCCCTTCATGATGGGATGTAATATTACCATGGAGACAGGAGAGGTTCTAAAACAAGTGCTGTGGTTAGATATGACAAATAAAACTTTATTGCACTATCAGCCTGAAAAGTCTGATCATGTCACCAAAGTGGAAGGCGTTGAGCTTACCGCAAAAGTCACAGGTCAGCATGCTCACGCCAGCATCATCACCATCAGCAAAGCTGGGCCAGCCAATGAGGGCTGCTACCAGTGTCTTTTTGATGTGTACCCCACCGGACAGCAGAAAGGAAGGATGTGTCTCTCACTAATGGGTGAGCTGAATTGCTTTTGCACTTTCTAAAAATAGCTTAAACACAGTTTGAACATTTTTCTGTGCTTTTATAATCATTTCCCCACTATTAAATGTGAAATAGAAATATGTGCATCTGATGAATGACCATTATAAGCAGTTGTTTACATTATAAACATGCCAGGATAGTCTATATAAATTCACTGTGCCCAAACAGGAAGTGGTTAAGAACCACCTTACTGCACAACCCACCATACTAATATGCAAACCACAAGACTACACAAAAGATAAAAACTGACGTAATGTTTGTGTCTCTGAGAGTCACATGTTGCATAGTTCCTAATACAGATAGAAAAGTGCAATTTCTGTCATTTTTCTGTTTGTATTTTCTCCAGCAAAGGTGGAGATGATGGGCAATAAAACAGTTGTGAGTGGAAAGCCTGTTACCCTTTCATGCAAGTACATCCTCAGTAAGCGAGTCCAACAGGTTTTATGGACAAAAACAGCTGAGCAGGGGGACACAACCACTGTTGCTTCTTATTACAAGAATGGCAAGCCTATCATTGAAGCGCCTTTCCATGATCGGGTATCTTTAAATCCGTCCCTCGGGCAAACTCAACTCTCCATACACCAGGCTCAGACAGAGGATGAAGGATGTTACACCTGCGAGTTCCACACATATCCAGATGGCTCTAAGAGCGCAACCGCTTGTCTGTCTGTATATGGTAAGTCTAAACTTCCATGAGAGTTTACACATACACACTTATTTGCCCCAGTTTGAAAGAAATTTACATGGATAGTCCCTAAAGTGTTTCCCATCAATTTCTGTATATATTAATGTGATGCATATGTACAGGTTAATGTATTTATAAATGGGTTGACATTGTGTTGTTTAAATGGCAAATACAACGATTCTGTCAAAATAGAAACTGTGTTTTATCATGTGGAAGTCATTAGAACAGAAATATTATAATTTGGTTCTTTAAGTATCTATCTGCGAGCACTTTTAATGCACGCAAGAGGACCAATCAGGATAAGCTTTCTTTGTCATGTGGCCGGGCTCTTCAGTGAAAGTGAGAAATATCTGAAGAAATAGTGTTTAAAAGAAACCTCAAGGTTGACTGTTTTATTTATACCCTTGTCAAGGAGAGCAGCTCAAACTACAGTATTTTTTTGTTTTGATTTAGGTTTTGTTGAGGAGATTTTTTGTGTTACATACACTCTGATAATGCAATTAATGCCTTACATTTTAGAATATTATGATATAATTTTTACAATATGTTATTTCAACCATACTCAACTCTAGAAAGTAATTTTACCTGTCACATCTTTTGTAATAAAACATTTAGACAATTAGCACAGCCTTTTATGCTTAACTTGAACAAGAAAAAAAGTGTCCAAAAATATGAAACACGTGTCATAAAAACCATGTAAATGTAACTTTTGTACACATTATTACAACACTTATTTCATGTTTTAACAAAAATTATAAGTAATTTGTTTGTGTTGCTTGAAAATGTATTGCTTTATGGAATATTTTGCAAATAGAACCTTATAACTCTAAACCGAAAGTGATTTTTCAGAATGAGAAGTTTTAGAAGTTATTAGAAGTTCTGCTTGTGACCTGTTCCAAAAATGTTGATATCAAAAAATGTTGATATTGTACATTTAGAATACATTTAAGGTCTCTGTCTTCTTCACGTATGAAAGAGATTTGTTCCTCATATCATTTTTGCTATATGAAATACGCTCACAACGCAGATAGAACCTTATAATTCCAAGGCGACGATTTATATTTATGTACAGGGATGTTTATAATTATGAAACGGATATTTCAAGTCACATTTACAGTACATTTATTGGTTTAGCAGACACTTTTATCCAAAGCACAAATGAAAGGGCATTTAAAAAAATTTCAAAGGAGTCAAGAGAAGCAACAAATTTACCGTAAACCACGGCCTAATGTGACTTAGTGCTTTAAAAAAATGTCATAAAATGATACATTGAAATTGCCATTACACTTTTCCTCAAGAAAAATGTAAGTGCGTACCTACACACGTGTGTACCTTTCACCAAATCACTTGTTATTTTTGCGTGGGTTTGAAACATTTCACACATTTCACACATGTGCTCTGATGGAAAACTGCAGTGCTTTTTTCCGTAAGTGTTGTTTGGGTATTTTATAGCAGTGCACCAAACATAGACCCCTACTTTGTGCTCTTGCAATGTTTTCAATGTATGTGTGTGTGTGTGGGTGTATTTGAAAGAATGTGAAAGAGAAAGTGGGAAAGATTGTGTTAAAAAGTTTGGCCTCCACAAAAAAAGTAAAACCTGAAGTCACCTACATTGTGGGAACTACCCGATATGAGAAACTGGCTTAATTTACATACTACATAGTTCAATTATAGTGCAAAAATGCTGTTTAGGGGCTAAATTAACAGTACAATATAAAAATTAATAGTCTAGAATGTCAAAAATGTCAATAGAAAGTTTCCATCATAATAATAATAAAAATAAGATTGTGTGCGTACTTTTATGTGTTTTTATCGTCATAGGCCTACACAAATGGGTAACGTTAAGGTTATTTACATAAGGCCAGGTGTAATAACGTTAACGCTTCTCATTCACTTTAAATGGGTGACGTCAAGCGTTGCCGAACTGAATTGTGGCTCCGTCGGCGTCGCATCACTGCCGTTGCTCGCGACCATAGACTCGCGACTCATGTTGAATTGTAGTAGGCCTAGGTGTTGTATTAGCTATAAGGAAAAATTATTTTAGACAGAAAGTTAACAATTAGTAAAAGCTGATGGTGGTTATAATGCTTGGCTGTGACTGTAGTTTAGGGGCAAGTTTGGGACAAGGGCCAGTGCTGTTACTCTCTCTCCTTTCAACTTGAACAGGGCTCCACTGTGTCTGCTTTCTCTCTGTTGATATTCCTCAAACAGTCTGGCTTTTGTCACCAAAAGCACTCACACAGCCTCAGCACTGGACAGAGTGTAACTCTCCCTTCTACTTGACATGGTTTGTATTGTTTCTCTTTTATCTGACTTATGTCACAGAGTCTGTCTTTGATGGAGTCTGCGGCAGACATGACCTATGTCTGACGACTTGTCATCAGCATAACATCACAAGTGTCTTCCTTTGTCTTGTAGTTGAAGCTACCTCTTACAGTAACACAAAAGGTAGCTGACTAGGACATGATGCTTACTGGACAAACAAAAAGCTCATAAATATGTACAATTTATGGCAATTGCACAGCTATATCTGTTGTTTAAATTCTTGATTCTATTTTTGTTACGTATGTCCTGCATTGCCCCCATTACAAGACACAACTCTCAACTCAAGTTTATTTATATAGCACTTTACATGAAACAAAATGACTATAAGCAAAACATTACATTTATTAAAGGAAAGTAAGAACAACAAAATTAATAAATAATTTCGCGCACACACACACACTCACGCACAAAACACAGACAAATGCACGCGAGTACATGCATACACACGCACACACACAAGTTTAAGCATTAAGACTATGTGCCATATTTCTAGACAGGAGAGCAGCCCCAGCCCAAGAGGGATGGAGACCGTCTCTTTTCAACAGGTCAGGTTTGCCCTAAAAACTGTTCCAGTTATTTATAAAAATTATATCATTCTGCAGACACGATCTAGACAACCAGCCATTTAGCGATGATAATCTGCTCCACACAATTAAATCGCCAAGAACTATAGGGCACTTTCAACAGGTACTAGCAAACCTGTTCGAGACTATAATCGGAATGGTTGAAGGGTGCTTTGATCTGCGACTATGCCATCTCGTGGTCACGAAGTTTCCCTGCTGCAGGAGATTTTCAACCTGAACCGAACAATGTGCGTTATACTCGCATCCAAAGTGTTTTCTATGGCCCTTTCACTCTTCAATCCTCAAATATTTGGTTTGGATGCGAGACTCTAATTCTATAATCTTCTCTGCAAGCCTAACTATTTCCCTGCATTTATCACATGTAAAACCCTCGCCGCTGGCAGAAAAGGCTGAGCTAAACATATGACATGCGGTGCATGTAACAACAACATGAGAAAGAGCCTTAACTCACCGGGTTGGTGTTGCTTGATGAAATCGTAATATATATGCTAAATAAAGAAGCAGTTAGCACAAAAGACAGTATAAACAGAAGACAGGCTAACAAGCTAGCGCTATGCTGACAGCTATTTTGGTTTCGATTTTTAAGTGAAAGACATCGGGCAGATTTATTAAGGTATCAAAGAAATGAATATTGACAGTAGTAAGAATCAAATAACGAATATATTAATAGTAAGAGAAGTGCTGTACAAGGATACAAACACCACTGGCAGCAAGGCAGACAGGGACCCTCAAAAACATACGGTTTCAGGATGCACACACCTGGCCCAAAGTTAACTTCCATGTTTGGTTATAACTCTGGGTAGTGGCTAGTAATATAAACAATTATTTTGTATCTAATTTACATGAATATTAATTTATATTTTATTGTATATTCATTGTAATAAATATAATTAAGACTACTCAACAATTATTGATTCTTTGCGGAGGTCTAAGTTTTGGCCACATAACGTTTGGTTATGTTGTTGCCGTTGAAACGTCTATATATTGCACAAACATGTGAATTAGATTTTGTGAAAATTGCATGCGGTGAAATTCTTGTTATTGTATTAAACAGATTTTTGATCTTGAGCGGTGTTGCCATGGTGAGGCAATAAATGTGTTGAAGAAGTGGGAAACAGGAAGTTTCTTGTGTCTTTTGTGTGCATTGAGTTATTTAGACCAAACTACAGCCCCCAAGACCAGCATAACGTTCATTAAAATAACCCTCTCAGTTTTAACTTGGTCAGAATAATGTCGACACAGCTGATTTAAAACAGATTCTCAACATCCAAAAGCTTATGCATGGGCATGGAGGAGGTTGCACCCCATTTGAGTGTTAGGGTCTGTACACCATACAATACCATTGTTAATCAGTTTTGATTCCAAAGAGCAAATAAATCCGTAGGTGGTTTGAATGACATACGCAAGAGTAAATAATGACAATTTTCATATCTCTTTAACGTGTCTCCTGTAGTCTTACCCAAACCTGAGGCCAGTTACATCAGCGTATCACAAGACACTGTTGAGGCAAACTGCACAGCTGTGTCCCGTCCTGCTGCAGAGATCTCTTGGAATGTGGAGGGTCATAACCAAACATTGGGCCCTGCCGTGTCATCATTTTACCAGCTGGGAGACGGCACCTCAACAGTGGTCAGTTCCATTCAGCTGCGGGCTGAACTACTGGATGATGTACTTATTATGTGTGAAGTTCATCATCAGGGCCTTGGGTCACCCATCTTTGTCTATCTAAACAAACGTGAGTAAAACCAAGGCTAAAACGTGAAGTAAAAATGCATCCGATATTTCAAAAAGATGTCTGATGTTTGTCTGATGCAGATGTTTTTCATGTTTTTGCTGTAAGCGGTAGCTAATTTTCTTTATTATTCTATTATGATGTTATATTTTAACTGTGTTGTTTAGTATGTGCTTTCCTTGTTGTTATTGTTACAGCTAGAAACGGATATGTCATTCTGATTTCTGCAAGCTGTGTGGCACTTGTGCTGCTTATTTGTCTGTGTATCTGCCTGAAGAGGTGCTGACTTCACATACTGATATGGTCAGTAGCACCACACACGTCTGTACATCTTAATTTCATTTGAATTTCATGACATGTGTATAAAAACACTGGTGTAATGTATATAGCATTTATAACATAATTTATGTTATCGGTACTGCTTAGTGTGTTGCCAAAATGTTTTATGCTCTTCTACTTGTAAGTCGCTTTGGAGAAAAGCGTCTGCCAAATAAATAAATGTTAATGTAATGTAAATAACACAATGCTTATACAAGACAGCACTGCAATATTTGCATATTGTTTTGCACTATCTGGGGGGGGGCTTCTGACATCAGCTCTAGAATTTAAAGTTTTTGTATTTATTAATACCATTTTAAATGTAATCATTCTACGTAATTTACTTAATTAATTTAATACACCATATAAGAATTTATAGTTTGTGTATGTTACCTGTGTTTCTTTTTTCCTATATCGTGTGTTCGTGTGTGTGTTTGTTCGTGTGTTTGTGTGTGCGCGCGTGCGTTCGTTTGTTTGTGTGTTCAATGAGTGTGTGGTGTGTGTGTAATCTTTCAATTTGTTGTTCTTACTTTCCTTGTACAAATGTAATATTATGCTTATAGATATTTTGTCTCATGTACAGCTGCTTTGTAACAATGAAAATTGTAAAAAGCGCTATATAAATAAACTTGAGTTGATTTGAGAGTTGAGCAAAAGAGGCTATAGATTAATTCATGACAAAATAAGGATGAAACAATGTAAATATTAAAGGGATAGTTCACCTAAAAATAAATATCCGGTCTTCATTCACTTGCCTTTGAGTTGTTCCAAACCTTTATACATTTCTTTGTTGTGATGAACACAGAGAAAGATATTTGGAAGAATGCTTATAACCGAAAGAGAGGAGTCACATGCAAAAATTGAGAGGAGTCACATGCAGGTTTTGAATGACATGAGGGTGAATAAATGATGAAAGAATGTTTTTTTAGGCTAAACTTTTTAATGGAATGTTATTAGTTTTAGCAGTACTTATATAACATATCTCTGAAAGTTGCAATTGACCAATTAAAATAAAGCATTCCAGAGAGCCGTGTAATCGGTTCTCAGTGTAATGTAAATGCAATCCAGCCATCGTATCTGCATTCATAAAGAACCCATATCATACCTATATAACAAAAATCATCAAATCATCAAATCATCAGCTTGTTTGCAAAACTGAATTAAACTATGTGTGACAGATAACAGAGGTATACAAAATGTGCAGTTCTGTGGGTTTCCATGCAGGACCGGGATTAATCCACTGATTAAACCACTAATGTAATTTAATGTTAATAATTTAATGAACTATAATTTATGTTCATTCATTTGATTTCTGGCCAAATTAATAAACAAGCTTAGTTTCAAAACATCTTGCAAAGTTGTTTTTTTTGCAAAATCATTGCAAAATCTATTGTAAAGTGTTACCAGATGAAATTATGTGCTTTTTAAGACTGTTATCTGTTATCTTTGTATTATGAAGTTAATACGCTACAGGTACACTGAAGGTACAATTCTGTTCCATGGGATCAAAACATTTAACTTTACTTTTAAAGGTACACAATGGGTAGAATCATGTACTCAAAATAGTACAATATTTTGTTTTGTACCTGTAAAGGAATTAATTTATCCCCTTAGTAATGACTATTGTACCTCAAAAGGTACAGTTTGTACCTTTGTACCTTTTTCTTGCACTCGGTAAAGAATTCAAAACCAATGCAGCTTCAAAATGGTTTGCAAGATGCACATAAACACCTTAAAAATAGCTGCAGGTGATTGTGGTAGAGGTAAAAATCAAACTTCCTCTCCCAGTCTAGCTCTTCAATGTCATTGTTATTGTTAAAGACCACTTTGAGCATATGCAGTGTTAGGTGATGTTTTTCTTCACTCATGTTTATATCATTTATATTACTTCAGTTCAACCACACCTCCACCTATGTCAACTTGTCATTTAGTTGAGGCTTTTATTCAAAGTAACTTACAATTAAAGAGACCGTTATGTGTCTTTAGTTCACAAACTTCATCTCAGGCAACAATATTTAAAAATATAGCCCTATGGTTATCAACCCAGACCACTAGGCCACACCACCATCATCTACCACCCACATCTAGAGCCAAATGTAGTAAACAAAAAGCCATTATGAATGAACATTACATTAACCGAACAGGCTATAATCTATTTCCCTCAATAACCATACTTTGGATTATGTAGATTATTATGTTGCTAAATACACATCCCTCAGCTAGCATCTCTGTTATTTTGACAATCCTGTATATATATATACTGTATATTTAATCTGTCTGTCCCTACATGGCCTGCAAAATAGTTTTGTACACAAACTGAAATATTACACAATTGTGAACATACATGTTTAGTTATAAAGACTACAAAAACATCATATTTGCGTAGCTATTCTTTGGTTGAAACGTGTCATTTCTTTACTAAATGTGGTTAACAGCACAAAAACAAATGCGGTTAATTTACCATTCACTTTCCATTTGTCATAAGTAGCACAAAAACATTTTTAGTAATAACCAAAAATAAAATAAATGTATGCCAAAAATCAGGATATTAAGTAAAGATCATGTTCCAAAAATGGCCGGAAAAACGCCTACAAACTTCACTCGCGGATGCCGCTCTTTGGGAATTACCCACTCAAGTTTGGTGTCTATGAAAAGCTTAGAATTTCAGCTTTCGGGTTCATCTATTCTACATAACGTGTTATTACAGCGATAAGCCAAAAGAGAGTGTTAAAACAAACATGTTTTTAATTAGTAGCGGCCTGATACCGCTTTAACTTTAAAGGCGATTTTCTCAATATTTGGATTTTTTTGCACCCTCAGATTCAAGAGTTTTAAATAGTTATATCTCAGCCAAATATTGTCCTATCCTAACAAACCATATCAATTCAAAGTTTATTTATTCAGCCCCTTAAGACTGGTTTTGTTGTCCAGGATATCAGATTAGTAATGGTAAAAATATGCAAACACCCCATTGTACTTTAGGTTTTTTAAGGCTGGGTTAAAGACTATTTTAAATACTGGCCTGCCCACAGAAACCTTTTACAGAGCAGACGATGAACCAAACCTACGTGTATAACCAGAAGAAAGACAGAGAGGCCGACAAACCTCTATTCACAACTTGTTTTTCTTTCGACCCTTCTTCCTGCTTTGGTCACCTCCACTGTCCCATTTTAGAATCAAGAGGTCAGCAGAGAGGTTAGAAAGGAAAAGGGCATTTCATGTTTGCTGTAGCCAAATAAAATAATGTGCCTAAAATATGCAATAGAGAAAAAGCCAACAAAAACTAAGAATCATTGTTAAACATCATTGCTGTAGCATTGCACACATCGATGTTCTACCACAAAATCTCTAATGTTAGTGTTTTGAGAATTCAAGGTATTTCTAGTTGAACCCTGTTGTATCAAAAAGTTTAGCATTATGATGTACTGCAGCACTTCGTCGAATGTCCACAAGGTCACTCTCAGATAAAATGTATAAGGAAAGGAGCAGAAAAATCTAGTGCAACTAAAGCCAAATGTGAAGTATGTTTTTACACAGCCACGTTTATCTACAGAACCACAGGAAGTCTAAGGAGTTACCACTTCCTGTCTTTTGCAAGAAGCCCTCCCAACCTCATCTTATGTCATGACTGATGGCTTTTAAGTTGCCATCCGCAACAGGAAATCATTCTTCAGAGGCATTTATCAGTGTTTTATGGGGTTAAAAATGATAAATTATAAAGCTATAAACTGCTTCTGCAGAGTGAAGGAAATATATTTGCCATCATCTGCAAAACAAGACGTTAACTAAAATAAGTGACCTTTTGTAAAGCTAAATGAATCTGTTCCTGTCCCAAATGCCTCTCCCACATACTCATTTATAATCAGTTTGGGCAAGACTACTACTAATCCGTTTAGTAAGCCAGACGTCACGTGTTTGCATAGGCAAACAACATATCAGTGATAGTTTTGTTGACGAAAACTATGATGAAAATGATTTGTCAATGACATGTTTCACTGATGTAAACGAGGCGATAACTAAATAAAAATTAATGCATGATGACGAAAACTGTACAGAAAATATACTGACATTTTCATCAACTAATAAAAATAAGACAAAAATATGATTGTTCCACTGATTCCCACCTGGTGGACATCAGCTTACGCACATGTGCTGCTTATCTCGTATAAGCGTTAAAGAGAAGTCTCTGGGAGAAAAGGAAGCACAGACATATGCATTCTGTATTCCATGCGATTAAAATTTTTTTCCTTCAGTTGCTGGTAAAACACAGCAAACTTGAAACGCGACTGCTGGCGAGTCCCCACAAAACTTGTTTTATATGCCAATGTTAACTTATCCGCTATCCGCTGCATAACGTAAGATGCAACATAAAGTAAGCCAAAACAAACCAGCGCTGTCCTGTACCGATGAAGTGAGAGAAGTGATGAAGAAAGTCGTTTTGTACATTAAAAGATTGAATGACATGCTAAAGATCGAATCAAGTATGTAACATGTTTGCATGATTGAAGAAATGTAATACAGTTTATGTAGAATGTCTTTTTGAAATATATTTCTCATTCATTGAGTCTTATTGTGTCTAGCAAAGACAGTGCAGCTTTGCTTCAAAGAGGCATGAGCCAATAGCGTTTGAGTTTGTCGGAGCTTTTACATTTACATTTATGCATTTTGCAAAATTTGCTGTCAATATGAACACTGACTGATATAGACTGATGGTCTGCTGTAAACCAATTACCTAACCTTTATCTCCATAACGAAATCCCAGATGTCCAGACATCTGCTTAATTTTTACAATTTATTAAATGGGTAATGTGGAGATTTTAGCAACATCTAGCGGTGAGGTTGCGAATTGCAACCAATGGCTCACTCCACCGCTCACCCCTCCCTTTTGAAGCACTACGGTGGCTGACACAGGACAAAACGGCATCATATTTTTGCTTCTTTGCCTACATACAGTGGCAAGAAAAAGTATGTGAACCTTTTGGAATTTCATGGTTTTCTGAATACATTTGTCATAAAATGTGATCTGATCTTCATCTAAGTCAAGGGTATTGACAAACATAATATGTCTTAAAATAATAAGACAAAAAATTCTGATCTTTCATGTCTTTCTTGAACACACTCATTAAACATGGCAGTGGAAAAAGTAAGTGAACAGTTAGAATTAATAACTGGTTGACCCCCCTTGGCAGCAATAATCTCAACCAGGCGCTTCCTGTAGCTGTGGATCAGACCTGCACATCGTTGAGGAGGAATTTTAGCCCATTCTTCTTGACAGAACTGCTTTAGCTCATATTCTTTGGACGTCTCATGTGTATGGCCCTCTTCAAGTCAATCCATAGCATCTCTATTGGGTTGAGGTCTGGGCTCTGACTCCAAAAGGCGGATTTTGTTTTTCTGAAGCCATTCTGTTGTGGATTGCTCTGGTGTTTTGGGTCGTTGTCCTGTTGCATCACCCACCTTCTACACAGTTTCAGTTGACGTACAGACATTTTCACATTATCCTGAAGAATTGTCTGATATACTTGGGAATTCATCTTCCCCTCAATGATTCTGGCCAGGCCCTGATGCAGCAAAGCAGGCCCAAATCATGATGTTTCGTCCACCATAATTTACAGTTGGGATGATGTTTTCATGATGATATGCTGTGCCCTTTCTATGCCAGATGTAGTGCTGTGTATTTTTTCCAAATAGTTCAATCTTAGTTTCATCAGTCCACAAAACATTTAGCCAATACCACTGTGGAGTGTCAATGTGCTCTTTTGTAAACTTCAGGCATGCAGTAATGTTCTTTTTAGTAAGCAGTGGCTTCCTTCGTGGTGTCCTGCCGTGGATACCCTGCTTGTTCAGTGTTTTACGTATTGTAGACTCATGAAGAGATGTTAGCAAGTTCCAATGATGCCTTCAAATCTTTGGCTGTCATTCGGGGTTGTTTCTTTACCTCATTGATGAGTCTTCGTTGTGCTCTTGGTGTCATTTTGACTGGGCGCCCACTTCTTGGTAGGGTAGCAACAGTCTTGAAGTGTCTCCATTTGTAGATTGTTTGCCTAACTGTAGACAGGTGAATTTCTAAAGTCTTTAAAATAACTTTGTAACCCTTTCCAGCTTTATGTAAATCAACAATTCTTGATTGTAGGTCTTCTGAAAGCTTTTTTTTGGCGAGGCATGGCTCACATAAATGAGTTCTTCTTGTGCAGCGCAAACTCCCAAAGTTTGAGGGTTTTTTATCAGTCAAAGTAGCTGTAGTCCACACCTCCAAACTTATTATCTTACCAAGACTCCAGGTGTGCTAAAACCTGACTCCTATTAGCTTTGAGGTCATTAACTCAAGGGTTAACATACTTTTTCCACAAGCACTATGAGTTTTTTTGGTTGTTCTTAATAAAGACATGAAAGATCAAAAATTGTTTGTCAATACCCTTGACTTAAATGAAGATCAGATCACAATTTATGACAGATTTATCACATACTTTTTCTTGCCACTGTATTTACAAAACGTGTTCTGTAGAGTAGTTTGTCTGTTTAGGGCTACTGTAAAAACATCATGTTGAATTCCATGTAAAGGGACCTGCGGTGTATGTAGATAGAAACAGCTCATTCTAAGGTAATAGAAACATAACGCTTCATTATGTAAGGTCTTTATACACCTCTGAACACATAGTTATGGATATGTTATTGCATTTCCTGTCAATAGATCCTACTTAATCTTACACAGTATGCCTTTAAAATATTGACGCCAGAGATTCTGTGAGACTGTAGTGTACACTGTGAGTTTATTAAAGTTTCACGTAAATGTGTGATATGAATAAAAATGCTTAAAAACAGTTGTTGCATCACTTGAAACAAGTGGAGGCTTGGACCCAGAAACAGTATTCCTTACGTCATGACCTTTAGTCATGGATACTTATATCCAGTCTCTTGCTGCGTATCAATACATTAATTCATCATTAAAACATTACATTATAGACACATGCCATTGATATTCCTTTCTTACTACTACTCAACAGTTGGTACATTTTATTACACAACAACTATTGTTATTTAGGCTAAATGATAGACAACGGCTTCTTCTCTTCTCTTGATGTCACATGAAACTATGGATTGTATGTTTTTTTATCTCTACAAAGTTTATTCTACCTTTATGTTTTGTGAGTCATGAAATCTCATGGATCTAAAAGATTTTGGGGTTGGATTATACAACCCAACCCATCATTGACTCTCAAGACTCTACTTAGGTTGTATTATCTAAACAGTTGAGAAGTTTTGGCACCCTGTCATACAATATAGGCGTAGATGCTCGTATATGCTTTAGTTTAATGCTACAATGGAATATCAGCTAATTCTTTTTCTTTCTTTCTTTCCTTCCTTCCTCCCTTTCTTTATGAAACACAGGTTAAAGACATGCTGCTATGCCCTGATGTTCACCCTGACCAAACAAGTCAACGTCGTCTAATATAACTGATATTCAATATATAAAACAACAATATAATCACCCTTAACACTAAATAAGCTGCAGTATTTATTATAGATTGTATATTTATGAGGTTCCCTTTCTAGTCTTAAATATATGCCACACTGGATTGAATTATATTTCTTAAAAGACAGAAATCCAAATAAACCTGTATTCTCTGATAGTTCCATGTCATTTGTGTAACAGAAGAAAAGTCAATAACCGGACACAAATGTTATTGTTAGCTTTACTGAGCTTTTGAAACCTGTGATCAGTTAACAGAGTTTATCAGAGGAAAACACTCTCCGAGAAAGGGTAACTTTTCTTGTGATGTTTGGAATAAAGTTTAACTTCCCTTTCCCAATAGAGGGAAGTACACCTTAGCTTGAAAAGTTTAAACCACTTGTCATTATAGAATGGGCATTTTCATTATACTACTTTGACAACTGTTTTACATGCGTATTGTAAAGGTTAATCTGCAATAATAAAGTAAATGTCTTTTGTTATACTGTGTTTGTCAGTTGTTCTATTGTGTTGTTCTTTGCATCAGTGGTATCCACTGTTTGTGTTTTTATCCACCCACTCATAAAGGAAATAATGAACACCACATTTCACAGTGGCCTACTAGTGATGTTCCTTACCACCTCTTACCAAATCTACAACTTTACAATTTTCAACTTTACTATTGTCAACACGACAGGTGTCTTGGTATTTATAATTACATATCTATCTTTTACACTTAAAGGAACAGTTCACCCAAAATCGAAAATTCTGTCATCATTTACTCATCAGTTACATCATTTGTCATCAGTAATAACTATTATAGTACAATGTAATGTAAGTCACTTTGGATAAAAGCGTCTGCCAAATGCATAAATGTAAATGCAAAATATTGGTGTAGCACATAGAATATAGGCTTTTTTACAAACAAAATGGGCTTATGGGGATGCCAATTCAAGTCTATCACCCTGCACTCTAAAAAATTGCTGGTTATTTTACATTTTCAACCCAGCGTTTGGTCAAAAGGGGTCAAAAAGGGATGAACCCAAAAAGTGTTTATATTTGAACCAACAATGGGTTAAAACAACACAGTACAGGTTCATTTATAACCCAACGTTTGGGTTTGTATCTCTTTGACCCAATGCTGGGTTGAAAATAATTCAGCAGTTTTAGAGTATCATCCTACAGTTTACTCTGTAATAAAATGTATTAAAAAAACATACGTACACGTAATAAAAAAGCCCAAATGCTCTCAAAATGCATTTTTTAAGCAGAAGAGAAACACAAGGATATACTTTATCTAGATCCTCTGTGAAACAGTATACAAACCTGCAGTTGGGAACCGAGACTAAATCTTTGCTTTTAATTAAACTTGAGAGGAAGTGAAAAAGATTTGCAGGTATGTATACAAAAAACCATAAAAACAATAATAGAAGCAAGAGTCCCATTTTGAGGAAATGTTTAAGATAATTTATCTAAATCTAAATGAAATGTACAGAGCTTAAAGTATTTAAATAACTGTCGGACCAAACATGTTGCTCATCTATTCCATGCAGTCCAGTCCGTGTAGATATGGTTCTGTTTTCCACGATGGGGCTGAAAACTGGTTTACAGTTTTGCTTTCTTTCTGGTATGAAGAACAGAAAATTGTGGGAAGAACAGAACGTGTCCTTCTAATACTTCGAATTAGAAGGGCCAGTTCTCAAATTGTTTCGTATACAGATTGTGATTAAAATACTTTTTGGAACTTCCCTTCAAAGGAATGAGTCACAATTCTCAGGTGAAGCTTGTCTATAGCAGTCGACACGCCAACTAAGTGTTAAACAGCCGCAAACTGATTTACACATTCAGGTGTGGTGCATGAAAAATCCTGGATAAACTGACTCACAACACGCACATGCACAGTGTACAGTATGAATAGGAGTATGTTACTCATCAGTCATTAATACATTAACAGTAGGAGGCCGTATGTGTTATGCTTCAGTGTGGGTGGTACATAATCCCACCATCATATCTGGTAAATTGTAGTCCCCCCAACCCCCCACCCACCTCTTTAAACAGGAAACGTACTGCTCTTGTGGGCTCTTGTACTATGCATAGACATAAAAAAAATACAGCCTAGACACTGACAACATTGTATCTATCCAATAAAATACATTTTTGATTCATTAAATGTTCTGTTTTACTTGTGGATTTTAATCTTTAGTACATACTGATTAATATGAAACAACATTTCTTTAACAAGACAGAATTTCAGAAGCATTTAATTGAATTGAATCATTGGAATATTAAATATTTGAAGCAATTAATTCAGAATGAAAAAAGAAAATAATATGTTTCATAGCACTCTGCTTTGGAATCATTGTAAAAGTGTTCAAATGTAAATGTTAAATTTACTGGTGGTTTTCGAAAAATGTGCAAAATGTTCTTCATGATAACATTTTTTATATGTTTTCAACATCTTTTGAAGACTAATGGACTAATGGCAGCTACCACAGATATGTCCAAGTCTTTTTCCTCATAAAGTGTCATGATTTCTTTAAACAGACATGTTTCTGAAAACTTCAAGTATCTCAGTAAACGATTCATTAAATCACCGATATCGAATTGCGGCATATTCTGAAGGCTCGGTATCTTGTTCTACTGTTCTTCTTGGCCCTCTTGATATAGCCTGGTGATTCAAAGACGCATACACAAGAGAATTCTCTTTTTCTTCTGTGGATCTGACATTGTTACTGCAAACTTCTGTCATATTGGCTGAGAGTCTTTCAGCTGATGGACGGTCTCTGTGCGATCCTGCTCTGCCAGGTGGCGTGTCATAAGGAGAATATACAGCAGAGGTCAGTCGGGTTGAGGGAGGGTGGGTGTTGTGATGAGGATGAGACGGAGTAGTCGGAGCGCTTCTTTGTGTTTTCACGTACTGTGGAAGTGAAAAGCGAGCGTTGAAAAGCTCTCATTTTAAACAGGTACAATAAACATTACCACTGATCAAAATTCAAACAAAAGATACCTGATTTGTAGTTGTTACTTTTCTTGCTGATTTTCTCCCTAGGAAAAATGCACGTAGGATCATTAAACAGCAACAAGCATTAACAAAATTGTTAAGTTTAGTTAAAACCTCTAACCACTCACCTTGGCATCTTATGATAAATAATGATACAGTGATAACTATGACCACCAGCCCTACTAGTCCTCCGCAGATATACACATATGGCCAAAACCGCTGCTTTAGATTTCCAGATTTATTACCTAAATCTGGAAACATGGAACAAATTTATGATCTTGTTGTTATTATTATTGTAATAATTATGCTGTATATAAATACAATATGTGACCCTGGTTCACAAAACCAGTCTTATGGGTAAATTTTTTGAAATTGAGATTTTTACGTCATCTAAAAGAATAAATAAGCTTTCTATTGATGTATGGTTTGTTAGGATAGATAGACAATATTTGGCCGAGATACAACTATTTAAACAAAAAATAGTTTAGAAAATCGCCTTTAAAGTTGTCCATAGGAAGTCCTTAGCATAGCATATTACTTACAAAAATAAAGTTTTAATATATTTACGGTAGGAAACTTACAAAATATCTTAATAGAACATGATCTTTACTTCATATCCTAATGATTTTTGGCATAAAAGAAAAATGACTCATTTTGACCCATACGATTACTACAAATGTTCTTGTGCTACTTAAGACCAGGGTCACATATGTATCTTGACTCCGAAACCCTTCCTTTAACTAATCACCATGCAAAACGATTTTCATAAAATATCATTAACGATTATCAGAAAAAGATTGTAACAAATATTTTCATGCCCTTACTTGTGTTGTTTTGATTGCCTGAACCTGAATTCTCTTCATGTTCTGAAAATACATATAATAACATATCCAAGTAGTGCAAAACCAAATCTGAATATTATTATCCTACAAAATGTCTTCTTTTGAGATAAAAAAATGTTACTTACCCGTCACAGAGACATTAATAGCATGACTGACAGAGTTCTGGGTTTTACATCTGTATAAACCTGTATCATCCATTGAGATGTTCAGAAACGTCAGGAATGCAATCCCATCATTCTGTTTGGTGTTCTTCCACATAGTTTTTGTGTAATTTGATTTATTTAAGGCTTTACAGTCATTTCCATAAATTCTGCACCATGAGATCTTTGGGTTCCCCTCACATTTGTTTATAATTACAGTACAGTTTATCTGTAACTCTGTCATAACACGAGCTCTAAACTGTGTGTTTCGTGGCACTTTGATAGTTGCGACGCATAACAGCTCAGTCCCTAAAAAAATATGTAAAAAAATAGATTTTAATATATCAGCTAGATGAAAAATAAATATAGCATAGTTTAGTAGTCAAATGCAGTCTTCTACTGTTGTTATAAAGCTGACCAAATGCCCATTAAACACAGAAACAAATCTGGACATTACGAAATCCTTCAGCATGTCATGTTCAATAAAAAACTGCATGTATAAACACTAGGAATCACATTCAACAACAGTCGCACTAACTACTTAAAGTTACTCACCATTTGTGTTTCCACTAACACGAAGCGATAGCAGTATAGCACAAGCAAGCAGTTCACAGATGATCTGTAAGACACAGTTACCCATAATTAAAAGTCTTACATCAGACAGTAAATATTTATGTTAGAAACTGTTGTTCTGACAGAGAGCTGTACACATTGTGTGTCATAAGTGAGTGCAGACGTTTGTGTGGGGAAAAAGCAAAAGTGAAGTTTTGCTGCAGGTTTCTTTATGACATCACTCACCATATCTGTTTCTCTTTTCTTGTACTTCCTTACATCTATTTTCACCTTAATGGATCATGCGCTTCTTCACCTGTAGTGTTTCTCTACATTCCTCTTTGGCTTTCCCTTTATGCCCGCATGTCACAGTTACTCTTTTTGGCTTGTCACTGAATGTGTCTAACAAGTTCTGGTGTGTTTGTAAAGGTTTCAAGTTGTTGGTTGAACCTGCTTGCAAAAGCAAACGAGAAAAAGGATGAAGAAAGAAATGGTGTATTTCAACTGAAGCCAGTGACACCCCCTTGTGGATAACACCTCACTATCATTATACTGAAGTTCACATGTTCTCTCTGTTCTGTAGTAGCATATAGTTGGAAATATCTGTAGTGTTCCTGTGTGAAACAATATGATCATACCGCCATCTAGTGTAAGAAAACTGTATACAGTCTGTTCTTTAGTGAATCTTAAAGTGAGATAAATACAACCTTAGATGAAAGGAAATAATTTCCATTCCATTTCCATTTTTTGTTTGGTCTCTAGATTACCCTGTTGCCTGTGTTTATGACATACTCTCTATTGTTGCAACTGGATTATGATTCTGGATTATACTGCATTTGCATCCTTAACTCATGTGTTTATAGTTCATGATAACGAAAATAAGAATCATCAGAATCAGAATAAGCTTTATTCGCCAAGTGTTCACACACAAGGAATTTGTTCTGGTTACAGGAGCTCTTAAACACACAGTATACACATAACACAAGAAATAGAAAAGATATAATATAAATATGGATAAAAATATAATAATATACAAAGGTGCAGTTTAGTTATGTGCAAGTGTGCCTACTGTATATTACAACTGTATAAACACAGGTAAATAAGCACATATTATAGCTATATATGTGGGAGAGCTTTTCTATAACATGACTATATTGTATTGCAATATGGAGAGTTTAAATATTAACATTAAACCAGCATTAGTCTGCAGATTTGTAAATGAAAGTATTTAATAGCAGACTTAAATTGATGTAACATGGGAAACGGTTACAAAGCAAATGCATAAAATTGTAAATGATACAACTAACAGTTTCCAAATAAATGTGATATTACCTGAGAGATAGGATAAAAAGAGAGAAAGTTTAGTTGAAGAAGAAGAGCAAAAGTATCTTCCAGGGAGAAGAAATAGAGAAAAGTATACCCAGTGCATATCTTACATTTTCTTTTTATCCTTTACATGACCATGTGACTAAACCTAACATGATACATTCAAATTGACCTTTAACCCCCACTGTACTGGACCCACAATAAACAAACATCTCTGCCTATAGGGGTTTGATCACTATAGCTGTGATCTTTAGAATGGCAAAAGGTGCATTTTGGGCAGAAAATGGGCATTGTGACACAGCAATGAATTCCTGTTTTTTTTTTCAACCTAACAGTAGCGTGCTCTCTTTCTTTATAAGTATAGACAAGGCAGTTAAAAAAAAACAATTCTAAATGACTTGATCTTCCAGTCCAGTCATCCAGTTCCCTTCAACTCAAACCCAGCACTGGGAAATTCTCCTAAAAAAGTAAGAGGTTCAATATGTACGTTTTACATATGAGAACAAACAACCAAAAATGAAACCCTATTCAATATTATTGAGTGTGTTTTTGAATCATATAAATACAATTAACCTCTGAATTCATTATTATTACAAAAAAATCTCACCTACTGTAAAATTATTTTACTTATTTGTTTTGCATACTGATTTTTGCATACTGTATACAGTACTAGGAAAATAGGCGATTTGGGACACGGGACGTATGTAGACTAGGATGTGTGTTAGAAACAAATGGATCTATCTATATATTTAACAGCTGAAAGCCTATTCAAAACTAACAGTTGCTGACATAAACACTTATTATTTAACAAACAATATGATGTCATGCTGTGAAGCATAACTGTCACATGCAACGTTACGGATGCATCATATTTTGTTACTGTTAGACATTTCTTACTTTTTTATTTTGTTCTGTTCCTCACTTCACTTACTGTTCAGCTGCAGAAGAAGTTGAGCCTTTCCTCACAGTCTTTGTTCTCCCATGTATCGGTTTTTGTGTTGCGGGCTCCACAGCGTCCAGGCTGAGCTGGACACGCTGGAAGTGTGACTTGATCCCCCAGAGGCTTTCCATCTACCCAGAACCATCCTCCAGCCAAGAAGCGCAAGCCTGTCCACACACTGTCTGTCTGGGATCCTACTGATTCATTTTTAATGAACTGCATTTGTCTCTTAGTGGTCACGCTGACCAGGTCAGTGTGGTGAACCCTGCAGTACTCCAGAGCTTCCTCCCATGTCATCTTCTCTTGAATTAAAATGAAGAGCTTATAGCAATAAAATGGATATATCTGGACACACTCTGAGTCACACCACAGGACAGTGATGCTCACACAATATTGGTTATTATTATAATTATTTGGCTCATTTGAATCCCATTTAGAGAAAGTTAAGGAAGTACCATCAGACCACAGAAAGTTTTTCGTGTTGTTTATGTCTCTATGCAGGCCGACCCAAGTTCTTACCACATTTGCTGGTTGAAGTTCCAGAAGCATCTGTTGTTCTTGTTCACTTTGGATGGTTGACATGTCTGTGTGATGCTCTCTGCAGTAACTCTGAGCATCAGTCCAGTTCTTTTGGATGTTCACAAAGATGTGATCCCTTATTAGACCTGTTGTCAGGCCACAAAGGACAAGCAGGAGACCGATCGATGCCTTCATCCTTCCAGTGAGGTGCTGTATCCAGTAATGCTTTTTAGTATTGTGATTCTTCAAGTTTGATGTTTTTCCATCATGTCTGAATCATTTAAAAAAGAAAATGCAAATATACAAGCAAGATGGGCCCACACCCATTTACTTAGGCTATGCAAATACATGCACTTATGTAATGTTTTGCAGGTGGTTATGGCTGATAAATTTATAGTTAAATACAAATATTTAGATTTCTAAGGAACATTAGAATGGCAAGAGTTTTTGTAATGGTTTAAATATGATTTTAGAACACAATATAAGATGGAAAAATCTGAAAAATCCTTGTTTTATCCCATGGAGTGAAAAATACGTTTCCTGTAGCTATAATATTGTGTTTATTAAGTACCTTTATTATAGCAAAGCAAAATCAAAATTGCAATTGGTTGAAAATAACAGCAACCCATAAGATGTTTTATAGTCTTTTATAGTGTTTGGTGTCTGTGTTCTTTGTACTACTGTCTGCCATTATTGTAAAGCATCCTTGAGCTCTGCAAAGGCGCTATATAAATAAAACATATTATTATTAAAACATATTATAGTTTTACACAATAATAATGTGTGCCGTTTCCTCACTAGCGAAACGTTCAGTGACAGTCTTTGCTCTTGCAAATTCCGCCGTGTAAATTTCCATGGCACGAGCGCAACTGTGTCTTAAAGGGAATGGGAGACTATACTCTGATTGGTTTACTGCATGTTACTCCCAAAACCATGGGCGTAATTTCCACTGGGGACGGGGGTGTCCCTCACTTTTCAAAATCCTGTTTATGTCCCCCCTACTTTCAAATACGTTTATGATTTTTTTAACCGGACGCTGTCATAGCCACAGGGAAGTAGGATCGAGTGAGTCTGCTTGACAACTGAATGAAACTGTGAATGAAATCAAATAAATTGTCACACACTAGGGAGGCAAGGGAAGACGACACACACCACAGAGATGGATTGACACTGGGTTTAATCAACAAGTTCAACAAACTGACACTGGTTGGTAAATCCACAGGTGACAATCCAACAATTGATAACAGCCCAGAACATCCATGGAAACATAGAAACTGAGGTCAAAGACTAGGGTTAATAGTCTTTGATACAATTTTTCAGATACAATTTTGTTGAAAGATTCACTTCGTCATCGCAAAAAACCCCCAGCAATCTTGACACATAAACTGTAATCTTGAAAAAGCTAGACAAAACTATAGCCATTAGGCATTATGCAATATACAATCTGACAAAAACAAGAGAAACACTGAGATATAAAGGGGAGAAAACAAGAGAAAGAAAAAAGAAACAGGTGAGGACTAATGGGAGAAACAGGTGAGTGATTTGTTTAAAAAAAATAACATCTTAGGAGGCTTAAAACAGCAAAAAATGATTTGCGAGGCATCATTTTTTCTTGTATGCGGAACAAGAAGGTAGTCAGCTATTTAAAGTGGCTATGCACTTTTTATTCAGTCAGTTTAATGCTCCAGTATTTATCGCATATGCAATTTATACAAAATTAGGGTAAATAAATTGGGTGAGCTAACGCATCCCTGCGGGTTCCTATATTGGTGGTTTTTACCTCAGAATAGGAGATATTGACTAACTTGTCATGTAGGATTAGACAAAAAATAAAACCACTTCATGCAGAATGGATTCACTTTAAGCTCCAAAAAAGTTTTGGTTCTTTGGTGGTGCGTCACCCTATCACACTACTGAAAATGCCACCCCTGATCCCAGCAAATGTAAAACCAACAGCACTGAGAAAAAAACTTTATATCCACTGACATAACACATTATGTATGCGATTAAGAGTTGGAATCTTGCCTGACTAACAATTTGTTTAAATAAATTTGAAAATTTGCTTTCAGTAGAACCGAGAGCATTTGGATGAGGCACATGGAGAGTGCACCTGTGACAGCAGTTTGCATTGCATATTTCTGTGTCATACATGAATAACCAGGCGTGAATAGAGCTTAACAACACCTAGGATTCACAGCCAGTGTTTTTAAATTCAGATCCTTCTTCCAATTCCTGTCATTCTATAGTATCACAAACAGGTAACACTTTACGAATCCATTAATAATGAATAACTACATAGAAACAAATGAATAATTCACTATCAAGAATCTAGTAACTACTGTTAATTAACAAGAAACTCTGATCAACAAACTAGTAGTAAGTAATAGTACACAGATGAATGTGGTAGTTCACAAATAACTAATCAATAACTACTATATTTTTCATACTTAGAGAACTACTGAGAAAGTTTCATAATTTATGCAAAACTTAACAATAACTAATGTTGGACAAATGACTCAATAAAATTATAACTGCTACTGTGAAAAATAGAAGTACAACATAACACTTTCTGTCATACCATCCGCTGTCATTATCAGGCTGACCTGTCCAGTAAGTATAGTCAAATACATCACCATCACACCACAGAAAATTCGCAATGTTGTTTTTGTCTCTATACAGGTCGATCCATGCTCTTAACATGACTGCTCCTTGTAGCTTCATAAGTACCTGTTGTTCTTCTACACTTTGGATGGTTAACATGTCTGTGTGATGCTCTCTGCAGTAACTCTGAGCATCAGTCCAGTTCTTTGGGATGTTCACAAAGATGTGATCCCTTATTACAGATAAACCTGTTGTCAGTCCACAAAGGAAAAGCAGGAGACTGTTTGATGCCTTCATCCTTTTTACAAAAATTACAAAAAACGGTCTTCTGTTGTGCTTCTAATTCTATTATATTATCAAAAATATTTTAATAATGTAAATATATAATATCAGACGATTTACTCGCGGGTGCATTGGATTATTGCCATGCGTTATGTATTGGAATGGTATTGGTGTATATGTAATGGTTTATGTTTTATTATGTCTGCTCTGTTACTGTGAAAGGGGAGTGAATAATTGTTTATGTATTTATTAAAATAAACAAAAGAGCGTGATATTACAGGAACAATATTTAGAATCTTATGTGCAGTATTGAAATCAACACATTAAAACAATACAGCCGTTTATGGTAAGCATTTTATAATAAGGTCTAATTTATTAATATTAGTTACAGTGTAGGCTAATGTACTTTGCATTTCTTGGTTAATTTTAAAGTTCTACATTTATTACATGTTCACAATTTAATTTTTTTGATGACATTTGGTGATGTATTATGAATGAACAAAGAATCGTATTTTAATTATGATAAAAAATAAACTTTACCATAGCAGTTTATGATATCTAATTTACTAAGAAATGTTATGTTAACACTGTTTCATTTTTTTAAAGTAATTTCTTAAAATCACATTTGAAAAACACAAGCTGAGGTGTATAAACTCAAAGCATGAATTAGTAGTCTGAGTGCACAAAACAGATGAACACACACATATTAATTTTTAGATTTAATATATATTAACATGGCAAAAAAAGCTTTAAATGCACAAGCTCATTCTATTACACTGTTATTTAATCTGTAGGGGAAATAGTGTCTGTGTCCAAATCGAAAGTGGACAACAGAAAACTAATGCACAAAAAACAGACGCATTTAAATCAAGGAATACAAGGAGGCAAGGAACACAGGGGAAGTCAAACAAAAAAAACTACAATGGACTACAGACTTCAGGAAAGAGGAAATCAAAATAACTAAAAGTCCCAAAAACATGGAACATGTAACAGTGCTCCATTAGAATGCCAAGTCCTTGTTCACAATCAAGACATTTAGAATGTTTAGACATTTTGTCAGTATAGTGGTGGTGAGATGAAGCTTCATGATGCTTTAAAGCTTTCCGGTGTTGAAAAGTGATTCCTTTCTCAATGCATTGAAAGCACGATAGGGACACCTGCTGGTTGATTCGCATTATGGTGCAGGGAAAAAATGGCAGGAATGTGACAAAAAATGGCAAAATGTGTGCTTCCTTATATGGTTCACTAGAATGGTTCACTGCTTTATTCTTACATTTTTTGTTTAAGGAGTGTTAAACAAAGTCACCTAGTCACCGAGTCACCTACACTATAAAAACAACCCTGTAATTTTCCTGAATTATTTTTTATATAATGTTTTGAGGTCTCACCCTGAGATGCTTTTTAAACAATATTAAAGGAGTTTTTATCTATTCTGTGCTCTTATTCTTAATTATACAGTCAAAGTTATCCACTTAAACATGTATTTTTGTCTACTAAACTAATTTCAGATATTTAAGCAAACACCTCAGGTTTTTTTAAATTATGAGAGAAATTTTGCTAGTGTACAGGTTGACAACATTTAATCATTTCTACAGAAGACAAGCATTAGTTGCAGATATATTCATGGATGCATGACAGAGAAGAGTTCTGGAAATCTGTAAGCACAAGAGGTTTCAGTTCAAGTATTCATTCACATTGGTCCGTAAAATATCATTCATGGTTCCAAACTTCATTTAGTTTGTGACATGAGTTCCACAGTGAATTGAAATCTCATAAATTCTTATTCGTCTTAAAAGTCTGTCCATCTTTAGTTTAAACAGCATAGCTTGAATTAAATATATGACAAATATTTGGCATATGCTCATGTTACTGTAAAATTTCTGATTGTCTATTTCATTTTTTGGCGTACAGTTTTATAACTCACCCTCACATCCAGTCACAGAGGAAGCTGTACTTCTCATCACAGTTTCTGTTTTCCCATTTCCCATTGTTTTTATTAATTAAATTAAGGCCTCCACATCGATAAGAGAAAACTGGGCATTCTGGCAGTGATGCTGGATCTTCAAGAGGGTCATTGTTTAACCAGTGCCAATTTCCTGCAAGAAAGCGCAGACCCACCCACACAAAGTTTTCACCAACTATTTTAGATTGAACCTGTTCGAGTTGTGCTGAGGTAGCCAGACTGGCTAAATCTGTGTATTGATCTCTGCAGTACCCCAGAGCTTCTTCCCATGTTTTCCTGTCACTTTCCATGACAGTTGACTTAAAGCAAAAGAAAGGCAAACGAGAAACACAAAAAAAATCAGCCCATCCTGCATTGATAACTTCTACACAGTCTTGATGTGCCGTTATGTCATCAGGTTGATTGTGTTTCCAGTTAGTAAAAGATGTTGGTAAGCCTTCATCAGACCATACAAAAACATTCCGGTTTGTCGTGCTCCTGGACAACCCAATCCAAGAATTCTGATAATTGTTACCTGCAACATTTCGAAGACTTGAATGTTCCCCATTACTAATGATGGTTGAAAGATCTTTGTAATTTTCTCTGCAGTAAGTCTGAGCTTCTGTCCAGATCATATTGGTGTCGACATGGACATGCACTCTTGTATTCATTGTCACTGCTGAGAATCCCCCAGAGACAGTCATAAGAAAAACAAAAAGAAAGGTTTCCATTTCTTCTTCGCTTGGAGTGGTATTGAACCGTATGCCTGTGAACTTATCTTAAGTAATTCTGGTAAGAAGTGCACAAATTTTCCAGTTGTCCTCCCTCAACTATCCACCAATGGACCAGTATCCAGTTTAAGTACAAACTTACTCAAAACACATGCAAATGGGCACAAACAATTTAAACAATTACATCATCAACAAGAAAACTTATACGGCTGGTGGCTGGAGCTCTTTTGTTGCAAAATTGTTCACCAAAAACAAGAACTTCTTTGTTTGCATTTGTTGCTTTCAAAATACTGATCTTAAAATTACATCATGTCATGTCAAAATCTTGGTGACTAAATACTTTAGTGACTAAATACTTTAGTGACTAAATACTTTAGTGACTAAATACATGACACATGGCCACACTCAGCCCTTTTAGGTATAAAGTTGAATTCTTAAAGGGAATGAGACGGGAATTCATTTACAGGAACTGATGAATTTATTTAAACCAGCTCAATGCACAGACAATAATAAAGAGTCCAGCAGCAGGGCAATGACACTCGGGCAGGTCGAGGAGCTGGATAACAGAGAGGGTGATGTGGAGATGCTAGACAAACTGCAGCATCGGGTTCTTGTGCAGGAAACAAAGGACGTTGGTAACCGATATAGCATTCAAATGTGAACATACCTGTTGCAGTGACAGGGAGCAAATTCTGTGCATATTCTATTCAGGACAACTGCTGGCACCAGGGGCCTCATTTATAAAATGCAGACCCTGCAAGCAAGCCTGTGCTGGTCCTTTACGGGCCGCATTCATTAGGGCTGCCAGAATGAAGAATTTGCTCACTGGCAAAATGTTGACCCCTTAGCGCTGGCTGTGCACGGGCAGCCCTCACTAAGCCCCCAGGAAGCCCTCACTTGGCCCACACAGGGCCTGCACTATTCGTCTACAGCTGGGATGTCCACACTTGGACCATAATGAAGCACACATGAACCGGCTAATCAAGATCTTACTATATAGGCAGACTAGAAACCTTCAAGCAGGTGTGCTAAACTGTACAGGACAGAGTTTGGACACCCCTGATATACAACAATAAATCTGTTTTACAATAAATATTTTTTGGCTACTATATGTTAAATCTTTGGGGGAAACAGTTATTATACATCTAAAATGGATGCATTCACCTCATAACTAATGTCTGTATTGTCAAAAATGTAAAGGGAACCAATGGATTTATTAAACATGAAATAGAAAACATTCAATTCTGGTTAATGCAGCTAATTTAGCACTCTGAAATGGACTACAAATTATCTAAACAAATATATAAATAATACACATTGACATAAAAATAAAAAATACCAAATTATTACTTTTGGCAAAGCTATAGGTCTTTCTTTCATCCACCTGCTCTGTCTCTTGCAACCACACCAATATGTCACTCTCAACTTCAGAATCAAGAGGATTTGGCTGAAAGGAGCATTTTCTTACAGCCTATGAAAAGCAAATAGGCATTTATGAAACAACATAATATGTTGTTTATATATGCTATTACTAAAAGCACATATATCTTACCTTTTACACCCTCCTTACACTCAGGCTCAGGTGTTGGTTTGTTTGAGCCATCCCAGTTTAATTAAGGGGCTAAAGAAGGGCCAAACAGAGCATAGGAAACAAAAGTAGGCTGCATAAAACCTGCATGGGCCCAAACGGGCCGGCCCACACTGGGCCATCATGAGATTAATGTGGGCAGTCCGCTAGTGTGAGCCCAAAGATGTGGGCCCCGACTGGGAAAGTCAGCACTCGGCCTGTTTAGGGTTGGTGTAGTCTGGCCCTAGCCCACTGTTCCGGCAAAAAAAGCCAGTCAAAATACCATGCTTTTTAGTTTGTATTTTTGAGTGAACTATCCCTTAATAAATTGGTGGGACCCTTGAAAATGTTTTTGCAACTTTCGGCAGGATAGATTGAAATAGACTTCACTGCCCGTCTAAACTCGTGAATAATTCAAGAAACAAGGCAGTGGAAGCTTGCAGTATGATAAGATGTACACAATGATCATGGCAGTGGTTCTGGATTTTGTCAAGAAAAAACAAGAATTATAAAAAGAAACCAACTTTCATGTTTTGACTAATGGAAATTTTCTGTCCTACTGGGTCTGAAGTAAAAGCAGTGTTTGGTTTGTAATCTGGATTGAATTTGGTTTTGTTGAGTCTGCAGCTGATCTTTGCTCATAATATCTGTTGTAGTTTTTTCGTTCTTGCTTTTGCTCTCCCAATTTTTTTCCTCATCTTCTTGCTTTCTTTGTTCTATATTCTGACTGACACCCACACACATTAATTAATATTTACCAATATATGTTTTGAACCAATTAAAGTAGTGCTACATAAATTCTATCAGGATTTAAGTTTTTTGGGGTCCCATATTTTGTTGAAATATCTTATTTGTTGGATGATTTTTCATTAATAATCTGCTATGAGGTAAGATTAATGCCATTAGAATCTTTTAAGACTGTATACACATAATAAAAGAAATGATCTCTGGCTGAATTTTGTACAGTATTATAGTCTGGGTTTTTTTATTAGGAAAATAGTAGGAATCGAAGTAGCAAAATATGAAAACTTGTTTTGCTTAATAACCAAAGACAGTTAATCTGTTTACCGTTGCTGCACCTCAAACATAATTTAACATAAACTGTTATAAAACTTTATGCTAACCAAGGTTAATTCAGATTTTTATAAATGTTTTATTATTTACAATTTAGAGCCAGCAAGATGGAAATGTAATAGTCCCACTGAACTAAAACAACTTTAAAAATAAGCAACTAAACCACAAGCAATCGAAGAAGACTTTTTAAGTTAAAAATAAAAATCATAATGTAAGTTGCTGTGGAAGTCTTTTGTGTATGTTTTTCATGAAGGTTGGGTGTTAAAACATAGCATATGTCCTTTCACAACAATATTTGGGAATATTTAAAGCACATACAAAGTATGCAAATGTTAAACTTTGGACTTCTGTAACACTATTTGTGTAGGAAAGAAAAAGTAAAGATATATTTGTTTTCTAAAAAAGGATGTGTTAATTTTAACACACTGTTAGTGTTATGCAATTTAGCACATTATGTGTTGATTTTGTGTGAAACATTATGTGTACGCCGGCTCCAGCTGTACATCCTGTGCCATCCTCCTGTGAGAGCCTGCGGACTGACTGACCATCCCAGCTCCAACCAAGAGCAAAAACGGACTACTTGCTATCACACTAATGCTAAGCAGTATTTGCAATACTTAGTATTTAATGCTAAACTACACTACATGACAGCAGTTTGAAGTTATAGCTGCACTCAGTTACATTATGCCACTACTATTTTCCCTGCTTAAAACATTCCTCTGTTGTCTGATATCGGTCACAAAACTTGACAAAATTAGACCCAAACAGTTTACACAAATGTAATTTTCCTAAATCACAACTAATAAGCTCTCCTTTATTCAAAGTTGCTGTGTGCAGCTATGACACATCAGCGGAGACATGGCCCTCCCGGGGGCTTTTTCTCTCCATTTATTGATCATTGGAGTTTATATTAGATCTTAAATTGGAGCAGTTTATATTAGATAAGATTAGCTTAAGGTTCAGCAAATTCCGTTAACATCGCTTAATTAGAATGATCTTGCTTGCACTGAAAAAAATTATACTTTAAACTAACTTAATTAAATTATGAACAGTGGTTCCACATAACAGAAATATGTTATCTTTACTCAAACTCTGAATGTATGATGAACTTAACTAAATTGAGTAAACCTAAACTATGTTCAAATAATGTCCAAATAACTTGAATCGATTAAGTTCATCCTACTAAAAGTATTTAAGTAGAGACAACAAGTTTCCATTACAAGGAACCACTGTCCATAAATAAATTAAGTTAGTTTAAGGTAAGATATTTTCTGTTATAGCTGTTATTTTTAACACGCACTAAATAAGCTAAATATAGCTCTTATTGTTAGGAGTTAGCCAGAAGTTGTTTTTTGTTACCCTCATGACATGCCCCAGGTAGTCGCATTTTTATTAAAGCAACTTAAAATCTGTTAGCATGTCCTCAACCCGAGCACATGCTCTACACTTTACCACAATGGTAACCCCCCCCCAAAAAGATTAACACACCAGAAACTCTTTTAAATACAAACATAAAAGAGTATTAAACACAAACAAATATCTCAGTTTTATCATTTCAATAAAAGAAGCATAAAATAAGATTTTATTTCAACATTTACTCTTCCTATTCAAAGCCCTGTGCAAAGCATGATGGGAAGCGGAAATCCTGTTCTTAGTTTCTATAATGCTACTTTAATGCAACTAAAATCATTTATGTATCTCAACTCAAATGAATTAAGTAAAGTGGTTCAAAATACTTGTGTTGTGTTAACTTGATTTATTTAAGTAAATTGAGCAAGTTTCAAATGTTATTTTGATCTACTTAAATGAAACATGTTCTTTTAAAATGTAAATATTTAGTTAAGACAAAGCATAACTGTTTTATGTCAGTTTAAACAATGCAATTAAAGTTTGAACATAAAACCTAATACAATGGTGTTAAAACAAAATGAATTGTTTAAGTAAAGTGAACTTTATCGTAAAATCATTTTTTTGAGTGTGTTCTTCAATACCATGCACTCTACTGTATATTTGACCTTGTCTGGGTTTTTTTTCTTTTCTCCTGTAAAGCTGCTTTGGAACAATGCACATTGTAAAAAGCGCCATTTAAATAAAATTGAATTGAATTAAAATGAAATGAAATAAATGAAAGGGACAACACAAGTTAAAAGTGTTGACCCAAAAATAACACAGAGATGTGTTGTTTTTAGAGTGTAGTTTACTAGTTCATTACTTGTAGCACAGTTGTTGTCTACAGAAGTACACTTTGAAATTTACTCTCAGTAAACTACTAGCTTATTGTAAGTATGATCGTAAGCTTTCCATAAGTGAACTTGCAGATATACTGATAGTTAACTAGCTCAATACTTGTAGTCCCTTTGTAAGTATATTTCAAGGTTTATTCTCAGACGTTTTCAAGGTCATTGCTTCTAACCACCCTACCACCTGCCCGCTGGATCCCATCCTCACCCATCTCCTTCAGGCCATCTCTCCATCGGTAGTCCCATGCTCTGACCCACATCATCAACTCGTCTCTCACCACAGGGACATTGTCCACAGTATAACACAGCTACTGAAGAAACCCACTCTTAACCCTGCGCTGTTAGAAAACTACAGACCGGTTTCCCTCCTTCCTTTTATTGTCAAAGCTCTTGAGCGAGTTTAACCAGATTTCAAGAGCAGTCATTCCACCGAGACTGCACTGATCTCATTGAAGCCCCGAGACTGGCAAGGGCTACAACCAAATCATCTGTACTCATCTTACTGAATCTATCCACCACATTCAACACTGTTAATCACCACATCCTCCTGCCCACCCTCAGGGCTATGGGCGTCTCTGGCATGGTGCTGTGATGGTTCAAGTCTTACCTCTCAGGTAGGTCATTCAGAGTATCCTGCAGAGGTGAGGTCTCTGAGTCCCAACACCTCAATACAGGGGTCCCGCAGGGCTCAGTGTTGGACCGCTGCTCTTTTCCATAAACATGACATCCCTAGGTTCAGTCATTCTGCAACATGATTTTTCCTATCACTGCTGTGCGGTTGACACACAACTCCACCTGTCATTCCAGCCTGACGATCTGAGTGACATTTCACTTTGGACGAATGACCATCACCTGCAGCTGAACCTTGCAAAAACAGAACTGCTTGTGATTACGACTGACCCAAAGATTCATCATAACCTCTCCATTCTACTAGGCTCGTCAACCGTTACACCTTCAAGAACAGCCAGAAACTTTGGGGTGGTAGTTGATGATCAGCTAAACTTCATGAGTTATGTTGCCAGCACCGCCCGGTCCTGTAGATTAATTCTCTACAACATAAGGACAATTAGACCTTTCCTATCCGAGCATACTACGCAAGTCGTAGTCCAGGCTCTTGTCCTGTCTAGACTGGACTATTGCAATGCACTACTGGCTGGACTCTACAGATGATCCAGAATGCAGCGACAAGAGTGGTCTTCAATGAATAGAAGAGAGCGCATGTCACTCTCTTTATTAGGTTACATTGGCTCCCTGTAGCCGCCCGCATCACTCGGTAATACAGACTTATTTTTCTGCCCGATTCCTGTGCTCTGCAAACAAACAACGTCTTATGGTGCCATCCCAAAAAGGGAAAAAATCACATGTGCATACCTTCTCTGACTCCGTTCCACATTGGTGGAATGATCTGCCTGCTGCTACAAGATCAACAGATCCTGTAGCCATCTTTAAAAATCACCTGAAAACACATCTCTTTCGTCAACACCTGACCGATTAACACTGACTTCTATTCTTTTCTATCTCTTTTCTACTCTTTACCCCCCCAAAATCCTTAGCTTTGTATACTGTGCTAGGCTTTATCAGACCAGCACTATTTTACTGCACTTATGCATTTTGTTATCTTATGTTGTTCCTATTGCTTCAATTATTTACCTTATTTGTAAGTCGCTTTGGATAAAAGCGTCTGCTAAATGACTAAATGTAAATGTAAATGTAAATGTAAACTACTATAATAATAGGCTACTTCTAATTTTTATTAATGTAACATTATAGTTTACTATAGATATTATTATATATTTGCACTTGAAATTCTTGTAAGTACCTTTAACTGTACATGTACAGTCATATTTAATGACAAATCGCATGTGATAACAACACAGGTAACTTTCACACAACTGAACACACAACTGACACAAAACACTGGCAACATAAGGAGCTGTATAGTTAAAAAAAAATAAAAAAAAAATTATGTGGCAAATATCCACTCAAAATTATTGCATTGATATAGCTTTATCTAATCATGTTTGTTGGATGAAGTCAAATTTATTTTCTTGGGATTATCACAATCACATTGAACCATGTTTATTGACTATATTACATTGACCTAATGTACTTTTTATTAAAATCAAACTTATCTTATCTATTACATTGAACCAAAGTAATTTTTTCACATTAATTTAATCTTGAATATTATTTTTGAATAAAAAATGCTTTGTTTTCAAACATTTTTTATTGGAGTAGGCTACATTAAATGTTATAACAAATATTTTAAAGGATTTTTTTTACAAACATTGACTAAATTTAAGTAATATTAAAATATTAAATAACATTATAAAATCTATTTTTACAAATCATTTAAAAAGTACAATAATAGGTTGATTTTTGGTTCCCAACAATGCTTGCATGAGGCTGTTATTTTATAGTTTTTTTTCTGTAAAGACTTATTCATGTTCATTTATCTTTAAACAAATGGTTGCCTATAAATTTGATAGATATAAATCTACAGTAAGTTACTGGTAAACTGCTGCATAACTACTGCAAAGTTTTTTTTTACAGTGTAGCAATTCAAGAAAGCTTGCATCGCTTTTAATAACTGTTAATGTCAGGTGAACTGTCCGATTTTGCAGATGTTTGGATTTTCTAGTGTTCAACAAAAGATTGAATTAAAAAAACATAATACTATAAAGCTTATAATAAATAATAAAGCTTGTTTCTCTGGAAAAATCCAACATTTTGTCCTCATTGAAAACCACTCTGTCCGTTCTGTGTCTGTCAGCATTATCCCTGTCACTGCCAGTAGGCGGGGTTAGAGCACAAACTCAAATTTTATTCATAAACTCAAATTTTACTCATAAATCCAAGTCAATTTACTCTGATTACATGTACAGCCTGGACAATTTACATTTCCCCAATAAAACAAGAAGACATGAGTTGTTGTGACATGTGACAAATTTCCACATAAAATTATTGTGTTGACATAGCTTTATTTAATCATGTTTGTTGGATGCAAACTCAAATTTTACCAATGAATCCAAGTAGGCCTACCTTTTATTACATAGCCTATACAACAAAATCAATTTATATTTCTCCAATGAAACAAAAAGACATCTGTTTATGAATATATATTATTTTCATTTACTTAAAATGAACTATTTGTGTTCATCCAAAGAGACACGCCTGAACAGACACAGGGAACAGATGAGTGCAAACAGAAAGCAAAAGACCAAACAGATGATCAACAAAACAGATCATGATCATAGCCTACTTTCCCCAAACAAACACATTACTGGGATGCAGCCAGCCTAATTTTATGGGAATTCGTAACTATTTTACGAGGCGGCTAATTCATAACATTGGGATAATACTATATACTTACCGTTTCACCCGTTCACTTTCCCCGGACTTCTGAAAACTACATCTCCCACAATGCACCACACTTCCCACCACCATGATCGTTTGAGCCCCTGTAGGCTACCTTGTTTTGTCGCACCTGTTTTGCATCACGAACACTATTTAAGTTTGCATGTTGGTTTGATTTATTGTTCAGTCTTGTTGTTATCCCGTGGTTGTGTTATCTTCCTGTTAGTTTATACTTATATACATTTATACTATGACATTATTCTTGAAAAGTATCAGAGTAATTATTTTGCATTATGACATCACATCTTAGTTGAAGGAATACTAAAGGCTTAAAAACTATTTAATATTAACAATAAAATGAAAACAAATGTTATGTTTAATTAGATAAGGTAGAGGCATGATGTTAGACACAATCAAGTTTCATGAATGCAGAAACGTGGATATCAGGATTCTTTTCCAAAATTGTAATTTTGATCTGATCAGAAGTCTGTCCCCGACTGTTTGGACTATCATCATGGTGTTTTAAAATGATGTTGATCTTTGACCAGTCATTCACACCTTCCATTTTTTTAATTATGTCTTTTGTTGAAAAGAGCTTATACAGCAAAAACCATACACAGCATTGTTTTTGATAGAGTATGAAAGCCAGCTCCTGGCAATCTTTTCCCTATTTGACAGCTGTCTCTGTAATATGCCTGAATGGAACCCTCAGTTCGAATAAAAGCTGGGTTATCTTTTCAGAGCTTGTTTCAGAAAGGAGGTTTAGTTAAAACTCAGAGTAGGCTATGTAAACCCTGAAATGAGGGAAACTTTGGGTTTTCCGTTTCAGAATGGGAGGTATGTCAAACGCGAGAAAGCGGGGCAAGTCAAGCCTGTTTCTAAAAGAGAGGTAACTTATACTCAGTAACCATAGTAACTTAATCTGTGAACCTAACCTGGTCGGGAGCAGGTTTTCTTCGGTAAACCCAGAGTTTCTTTCAATCTCCTCCTCCTTTGAAAGCACACGTTCTGTTTCTTATTCATTAATTAAATACATTCATTCGTTGCACACATTTTTAATCTCACAGAGATCATCTGATCGAGTGACTAAAATGTCATATTTGCTTTTATGGAGGATTCTGCACATGAAGAGGCTTTATTCATTCATAAGGAGTTACACGAGTGTATTTTTGGTTACAAATGGTTTTCTATGATGGATGAGAAATTACGTATATTTGATAAGTGTATAAATAAAGAAATTAATAAACACACACATGAATGCAGAAATGATAAGATAAAAAAGTCATTAACAATAGGCCTACATAAGTGCAGCCAGTCCAAGCCAAACCTACCTTGAGTGGGACTCGAACCAGCGATCAGCCCGGCTACAGCACAAGAGTCTGATACGCTAACAACTATCCTACACTGTGACACTTAATGGTTCTCACTAGAGCACCTTTAAGGATTGAAGAAATAGATGTAAAATGAATGAAAATAAATAAATATTTATTACTATATCTTCAATGCATCTGTCTTTTCTCGGTTTTTCTGTTTTTATTCTTTTATTGATTAATTTGTTTATTGGCACATGTATCTATGGTTTCTATCTAAGTTTCTCATCTCAAAGTAAATCAACTCAGAGTTCAAGTTTTAACTTTGAGTTGGTTGAACCTCCTTATTAAAACGGGCCCCTGGAGTTTATACACTGTTGCATTTAAAGGTCCTGGGTGTAATTTTTAGCAGCATCTAGCGATGAGGTTGCGAATTGCAACCAGCCGTTCACTCCACCCTTCCCCCAAGCACTACGGAGAGAGGATTAAGATGTCGTCACGTTTTCGCTTCTTTCCCAAATGAGATAACATATTTACGAAACGCGCTCTAGAAAAGTTCGTCAGATAGTCACAACATGGAGAATTCTGTGTAAGGTGAGCTCGCGGTGTATGTCATTCTAAGGTAATAAAAACATAACGCGTCATTATGTAAATAGGCTACACCTCTGAACACATATAGTTATGTATATTATATTTCATTTCTGTTAATAGAGCCTCCAAAAAACTACACACTGGACCTTAAAGAAACGTTGACTAGTTGTGTCATTCCTATGTATATTATTCCCTGATAACATCCGCTTAAAACCAGAGTTGTAAAGTACTTAGGCTATATTTACTCTCTTTATCAGACTGTACTTTGGAAAAATGTATTTCCTTTTATTACATTATAAAGCATATGTCATACGTTTTTTCCCACTACATTTTATAAATAGGTTTTAACTACTCAAGTAAAATTAAGCAAAAATACTTAGTAATGTACTTAATAAATACTAATGTACTTCGGTATTAAAGGTAAAACAATAGACATGTATTTATCTAATGTAGTGGAGTAAAAAGTATTATGCTTTATAGTAAAAGGAAGTAAAGTATTATTATTAGGGCCTACACATAAGTAAAAAATAAACATGGTTATTTAATAACATGATATTATATTTTTTCATTTTTTATACTTACATTAGATTATATTAACAAATGATTAAACCAAACTGCATGTTAATCCTGACTGAACTTCGTGTAACATTTGATATTAATTTAATATACTATATGCTGAAGAAAGTTTTTACTGATTATGATGAATTTGACAAATAATAGAGAGAGTTTGGTTCCAAAACGCTATAAATCCATTTTTACATTTTCCAAATTCATGTTTTTTATTATGTAGGCTAATCATGCTTTTATTGTGTTTTATTGTGTTAGTTAGCTGTATTTTTTTGTTATTATTGCTTAAATCAAAACTAACCAACTGCAGTTTGATTGATATTAATTGGAATGCACAATCAAAAAACATGATTTTTGAAAATATCTGAAAATGTATTTTGGAACCAAACTCTTTATATAGAGAGATAAAAATTCTAAAAGCTGTCTCGAATTTTTTATTTAAATCAAATTGCATTTACAAGTAATTTGAACTTAAATTTTAATAAACTGACTTACAAATTGCAGGCAGCTGTTAGTTTAATTTCTTGTGGTTTGGTGTGTAGTATATGCCATTGAAAAACCAATAAAAATTACTCCAAATCAATCATGTAGTTTAATGTATTATTATACAACTTGTTTGAGGAACAAAATTAAAAGAAGAAAAATAGAAGAAGAATTTATATTGTCCATTTTTAATTACTCACCATTGTGACCAGATTTACACTATAAACACGCTATAAAAAAAGTAACAAAAAAGAAAAGATAAATTATTATCATAATTGTTTTTTTCTATCGAGTATGATCAAGTATATTGTCAGTTGTTGGCTTAAATAAATATATTTATAAATTAATGTATTAATATTAAGCAGCAGTATAGTTAAAGTTTATCCCTTTTAAAATTATCATTACTATACAGAAGATAAGAAAATAAACAGAGATATTCAATCCAAGCCCATGAAAGTAACATTGTTACTGAATGTGTAGCACTAGTAGCAGACAAAGTTGAGCTTCTGCTCACAGTCTCTGTTCTCCATCTGTCCAGTGGTTTTGTTATAGGCAACTCTTGCTCACCCACATCCATTTTCCAGTCAGGAAACGAATTCCCATCCACACTGCACTTGTCGTGGAATTTTGATCCGCAGCACTTAACAGGTCGAATTGATACTGAGAAGTTGCACCGACCAGATCAGTATAATAAAACCTACAGTACTCTAGGGCTTCTTCCCAAGTCTTGCTCGCTGTCTCAAGACTCAATGTAAAGTTGTCATAGCAGACAAAAAGCCATTTGACTTTACACAAATCGTTCTGCCATAAGTTCAATGTGGCATATACACAGTCATGAGCCTCTTCTTTATCATTCTGCAGTTTATTGAAGAAAAATGCATGTCCAGAAGACCGCATCCAGTTGTTTAAGTTTCCAGTCTCTCTATACAGACCAATCCAACCTCGAGAGAAATTTCCTCCAGCTTCTTTCAGCATTTGGAAATCCTCCTCACTAATGTAAGACATATCTGTATAGTATGTTCTACAAAATGTTTGAGCATCAGTCCAGGATAGTAGTGTGGGCATATAAATGTGTACTATATTAACAGCTGCGCTCAGTCCATAAAGGACAAAAAGAAAAGGTTCAAAGGACAAAAAGAAAAGGTTTGAGAGCAAACTTCATCTCTGCTGTAGTACGCTGTTTCGTTTAGGGATGGCTGAGCACTGAACAGTTTATAACTCAGACTGGAGTGCTGACACATAACATGCAAATCCCACAACCAAATTCCTTATCCAAAGCAGTGCTGATTCCACTGTGCCTAAAATGTTGATTTATTTAAAAGAGATAGAAAGTCACACATGATACTCACATGAAGCTCTAAAACAATGAAAAACTACATGTATTTGTTTATTGGCCAGAGTTGTTATTATTGTTTTATTATTTCAGTTTATTATTTAAACACAAAAAGTACAAAGTGCTTTGAAAACTGGAAAACTGGAAAATTAAAATAAAAACAATTATTTTAATGTTTCTAACAGTAACAGTGAATCTCTTCAATCCCAAATCATAAATATCAAATATCAGTGTCTGCATGCAAGGAAATTCATATTAGAGAGCTTTTTGAAAAGACGCACAAGCCTGGCCATGAGATAACTTCCGCTCTTTGTTTGTTTATCGGTCTAGCCATTCTTTCGAAAACAAAGCATCTGAACACAACCAGCTCATAAACGTGACTTCAGAAGTTGAAATGATCAAATTTCCGATAGCACGTAAAGGCAGCGTTAGGCTTGTCCTCTATACATCCCAGTATGTAACAATATTATGAGTTATGATGTGTGTCTGCTGCCTGTTTTCCTTGTCTCTTACACAAGATCAGTAGCAGCATGATCAGGCTATGAGGTGTTTGTATCTTCATTTGCTTTGACATCATGAGCTCTGCTATAAAAGCCAGAAAGTGCAAACAAACCCTTTGTTTTTATGCATCGGTGCAGAATATTTCATGTCAGCATCACGATTACACAATTGACTCTCCATTCCAAAACACCTCTTTGCAGGAAGATATGCAAACTGTAAACACTTTTGTATGGTTGAATTTCAGCATTCTGTTGGTAAGGGCAATTTATTGATTTGTACTGTTTGATTGGTACAATCTTTAGTTGTGTTTATTAAACCAATGTTTAATAAAGCAATATGCCCCAAGCAGCAGTGGTTTTCAAAACATTGTCTCGTGATGTTATTATGAACCTTGAGATGGACTTTCATATCTCCTTATAAAGACAATACAGCACCCAACACAGGCCCGGCTCCAGATATGAGATGAAAGGTGGGCCAAGTGATTTTCCAGGTGGGACGGGGAAAATCCTTTGGTACACATTTATGGCAATTGTTAAGTTTTTTTGTTGTTGTGTTTGGGTTTTTTAATCATCCTTTTTATAACTATTTTGACTTTTAATATTTTAGATTTTTTAATTATCATTTGTAATATATGTATATATATTTTCCCTTGAATGGGCAGGTCTTATAAACAAACTATTTACAAAAGTAATTTCACTTTATGAATTATAAAAATGTTCACTGTTATTTTTACACTCTTATGTATATATTCACAAAATTGTATTTTTACATTTTTAATATTTTAATTTTTTTACCCCACATCAGATCCTGTATCAAATTAGTTACTTTAGATTTATTGAAAACAGGGCATATAAAAAACGATTCATATCACTATAATATTCTCAGAACACAAGGTCCAGGGGGCGGGGTTGAATCCAGATCCAGTTTGAGTGGTCGACAGATTCTGTGTTCTGAGTAGTAATTAAAGTTCTTTTTTGACGGAAAAAGAAACTTGCTAAAGACTAAACTTTATTTATCCATTTTCATCCAACTTATTATAGGTTTATTATTTAGGTTTAGGGTAAGGTTTTGGGTTAACATATATTTTCTGTGATAATTACTTACAGGCATAAATTAATTATTAATCAAATGTATAGACTTGACTACATTGTAAGAATTGCTAAGATGTTAGCGAGCATAGGTTGCAACTTACTTTTCAAATTGCAGCTAACTATAGGCTATAAAGTGGGGGGAGTTGGTTCTGCAGTGATGACCATCTCGATTTTTCACAGCAATGGAGCTTCACGGAGCCACTAGGCTTGTTCGACTTCACGCGGCGCCGCAGATCCGACAGGTGGATGACGTCAAAGTACCGCGAGAGCGATTTGAAAAACCATTAAAAGTTTGCTTTCGAGTCGCTCTTGCGGTACTTTGATGTCATCCGCTTGTCGGATCTTGCGGCGCCGCATGAAGCCAAACAAGCCTTCTCTCTCAATGGCTCTGGGTGGGCCAGGCCCACCTTGGCCCCCCGTGAAGCCGGGCCTGACCCATCATAAGATTAAACAATATTAAAAATAAGAACAAAATGTAACAAATAGGAATAAAAAGTGAATAATAAAATGAATTAATGTGATAAATGTAATAAATCCATAAAACTTATTAAGGATTATGCACGGGGTTGGATCAGGAGAGCACGCCAACAGATCAGTTCACCACTCTTTATTGTGGGCAATAACAGAAGTAAATCCAAAACAGAACATAACATTTCCAAACAAGTAGCTCCACAAAGATAACAACAAACAAATAATCCACTCAGGCAAACTGGAAACAGGTAACTAATAATTCCTCAACAGGAGTTTCCATCAGGTGAACCGGTCAGATATTCTATTCAAGGTAACAGGTTACAGGTAAGCAAATCCAAAGTAAGTATTCCAATCAGGCAAATAAACATACAGAAAACCCATTTGGGTACAAGGCAACAAGGCAACAAGGCAACAAGGCAACAAGGCAACAAGGCAACAAGGCAACAAGGCAACAAGGCAACAAGGCAACAAGGCAACCTAACAGACTTGACAAAGACAATGTGCACGAGGTGAGTATAAATAGAGGTCCAATAATGCGGTGCAGGTGCTGGCGAAATCAGGAGGTGGTTGGAAGTGCAAGGGATTGTGGGAAATGAAGTCCATGATCAAAAGTCCAGTGAAAGTGAACAGGTGAAGTGGTGAGGGAGCGCTGCTGCAGGGGGCATGGTCAGCGGCGGAGCTGAGGTCATTACAAGTGTAGTAAATATATAATGGAATTAATGATAAATGGAATAATGTAATACATGCAGAATAATGAAAATAATGATATAAAACATATCAAACAAATGTATGTTTCTACTCAAATCTATCATCACTTAATTCAATATTTTAATCTGCATTTATGTGTACACCATGTTATAAATGTTTAAATAACTGCAATAGATACTATTATTGCTTTTGGTATAAAATTGGCTTGTCTTAAATCCGTATACGTCAAATACAAAGGTCTATTGGCTTGTTTTGTTGCTTTTATATTATTGACAATCAATTAAAAACTGTTTGCTATTTTTCTCACCATTTACGTTTCGCATTCACATTAACATGCAAAATTGCATTAAAGAATTGATGAATTCTGAATTAAAATTTGTTCTTAACATAAACTTTATGCTTGTTAGTTACAAACACATTGCTGTTGTATTTATTATTTATCTTTCAGATTCTCTACATCTATGACAGCATCTTTTAAGTTGAATAATATATAAAATATGATCTCAAAAAAGTTAGTAGAAATGCTACACATTTTAAAAGCAAGCTATGAACACTGTTGACAAATGCAGCAATGTACTCTTCCACACTTGGTACCAACATTCATTTAAGATGTCTTTTTGACATTGCTGCTGATTATTGGTTAAAACCAGTAAAAGATCAAATGTATGACTGTATTTGAGAGCTTGTTTCATTGCGTTAGCTATACAACATTTCCGAGAAAGATTTAGCAAAATATTTGACCCAATCAAATACATCTTCAGGAAAGTTTAAAGGACGCCTTGAAGATAGTGTCCCCGTAAAAGCTGTGTGCACATGCTTGAGTTGCTTTTGGACACATTCATTGATCATAAATTTGTCTTAGCATGGTCAAATATTCATACATTTGTAAACTAGATATTTAAAAGTATTTATACTTTTGGGCCATGATGGTTACAGCGTTTTCAACCTTTTACCTCAAATACTATTTTCACTAATGTCATAATAAAAAATGCCCCACTAGGCTTAAAATGTCTAAACATCATTAACTAAACAAAACAGATGACCAATTACATGTTCTACCTCCCTCGACTCGTGTTTAGTGATCAACCATGCCTAAACCAAACTGACTCACTACAGCAATGATGAAGCTGGCTCTTCCTGGACTTTTCCTCTTTGTCCTTTATGGACTTACAACATGTATTGCAAAAGTTCACATTTATGTGACTACTCCAAAGAAATGCACCGATGCTCATAAATATTGCCAGCTGTTGTATACAGAAATCAGTAATGAAATGGATCTGCTGATGCTTACAATCAAAGTTGGATCAGTTCAAACCAGGACGCGGTGAACCTTTGTAAGGTAGTGGGGTTTGGGGACTCTGTTGCTTCAGTTGTCGAATATCTATTTAAAGCTCAACAGAAATCAGAGTGTGTGGTTGCTAATGATGGCCACTGGAAATCTATATCATGTTCGAATGCATTTCCTTTCTTTTGCTTCAAGAACTTGATCCTGGTGCAGGAGAAAAAGACATGGGAGGAAGCTCTAGAGTACTGTAGGTCTCACTACATTGATCTGGCCTATTTGGGTTCTAAAATGTATCTAAATCAGATTAAAGATGAGACCAGAAATACCCACACGGAGAGCGTGTGGGCCTGCGCTTTATGGCCGGACAGTGGATCTGGGTGGGCAACAGTCATTTTGGAATTGTGACCAGGATCGTCCTGCCCTCATGCCCATCAGAGCCATACCACTGTGGAGCCCACAACACCAAAACTGAGCAGTGGGAGAATATATATCAAAATATACATCTAACTAACACAACATAACACAATAAAACATTTTTCTTTACAAATAAAGTCTTCATATGTTATATTTTTACAGACAACACAGATCACACAGATGTGTATATCTGCAGGAAGGAGGAATAAAGTGGCTTCAATAATTTCTTCATATTTTTACCTCACACAAACATTTTGCTTACATTTTAGAAACCTTTACTGTGATAAGATGTTTATTAGATGCTTACGTTTAACTTTTTTTAACACTGAATGTATAACACACATATTTTACTATTCAAAACGTTTATTGGACAATCTCAGAAAACTATTTTACTTTTTTATATGGTTTTTAAATGTTAGATGGATGCATTTTTGTAGCAGGACTGAAAGTAACACGACTGAGATTTAAAATTAGAATAGGCATTGAACATGCTAAGCATGAGGACATTAGGCAAATTCTATAGTTATTTGCCAAACATTTGTTATATTTGTTATAATAAACAAATTACATTTGAGAAATAACTTAGGTAACAGGACTCTTTGACACACCCAGTCATAGCTATAATATCATAAAATATACAAAAAAGAAAATGAAAAAATTAACTTTTGTTATTCACATGCCTTAAGAAGACTAATTTGATGAAACTTTCTGCTCTGTGGAAAATATGTCTAGTGGAATGTTTTCAGAAGTGAGGGGTGTATTAGGGTAACACCACTGAATAAAAACCTGGGAGCATGACTAAAAATGTGTAATATATCTAAAATATTATGGATTGTATAGAAAACAAAAAAGGTATGTGAAATTACATAAAAATGCAAAGAAAACTACGATTTCTGAATGATTTAACCTTTATATATCATGGTATATGCTTGGACCCCTATATCTTTTTTAAATTGTAAATACATATTACAAATATAATGTAAATAATTGTTAAAATCAGCACTGCCCTTTATAATAAAAGTTTCTACTTTAATCATCAGAGATGAACGTTAAAATTTTTTGATAGATGCAGATACTGAATTTGCTAAAGTAAAAAAGACAGCGTTAGTCAGTATAATGTATTATTTGCTTCGATTCCTTTTTGTGACAATATGGCTTAATTTGGACATCTTTAATTTATTTCCAACAAACTAAGGTTATATAAGATAATATATTGTCAAAAAACCAGCACGAGATTGTCACACACTATATCAATGACACCACCATTATTGAGGTCAAAAAATGAACAAAGAATCGAATAGGAGAACATGGTTTTTCAAAACAAATTTCACAAAAACTTCTCAAGCAATTTCAATGGTTTACGATCTGTGTGGAGTACATAAATATTTTGTGTTCAGTAATTGAGGAGTTCCAATGCAAAACCCTTTAAGTGCATCTGTCATGTTAACTGAGCATTTTATTATCAGGCTCTTATGTTTAGGTTCATGATTTCACTAATGGCAATGAAAATGTTATTAGTCAGTAGTTAAAATGCCTTGTTTTCACAAATGTCACTTTAGTCATTTTATTGGTTTTTAAAAAGCTGCAAAAAAAGTGCATAACAAGCTTTAATGGCAAAAAACTAAAAAATCCACTTCTTTTAAATAAAAAATAGTGAACATTTACAAAATCACTAAAGATGCAACTAAACATGGCAAATCGTGAAAGTCAGAATGTAAATTCTTATGAACGCACACTTCAGAGGGCGCTGTGATCCATGTGACTGTCGACAGGTCCAAGTCACAAGTGCACAGCGTTTGGAGGATTCTGCCGACAAATCGACATGGCGTGAGGCCGGGATGAAGCGGATTTAAAGTGAAGGTATTTGATGAATAATACATGTCGAGAGCATTTGGTCAATATCATTATCTCATTTTTCATGGAGTTGGCGTTTAGCGGCTTTTGTATCTGAGCATCTGAGATTTTAAATCATTGATCGTCATAAAGAATTGTGAAAACTCTTGTCAAGCATTGATGTGGCCTATTTAAATTGGTATATATTTCACATATTTTGGGGCAGTCAAGATTTTATTTAGGTTAAATTTAGCATGTAAACCAGATGTCACTATGCTTAATATTTAATTGATGCCTGTCATGGTTTCTTGCACTTATCTATACCTCCCTTATTGTTAAGAACCTGTAATGTTTTCCAGTATCTGTTTTGTTTAATTTTTCAAAATGTTTGTATTTTTTGTTTGATCTTGTACTTGCATGATGTACTCCTATTTGTAGTCTTTTGCATAGATAAGTACATTTTTGCATTTATAAATAAGTATAAATAAATGTGATACAAATTGTCATTTAGGAACAAGGATACTAAAACAAGTGTTTATAGACGGTTTCATTGGTAACTTAAACAAACGTTGCGTGGCCAAAAAATTAACTTCCGGTAGACCTCTGCAAAGAATCAATAACTGTTGAGTAGTTTTAATTTAATACAATTAGTATACAATTAAATATTAATATAAATTTAAATTCAAATCAATTGTTATAGCCTATTACTAGCCATTAGCCAGACCAATAACCAAACCAGACGGAAGTTTGTCTGTAGTAATAACAACCTTTTTATGTACATAAGTTATCTTTTTAACTTAAGTTTTACACTTGTTTACAGGGATCATATTAATCCAAAATAAAATACTGTATAAACAGTGTAAAACATAAACACAGAGGTTTTAATACTTAGAATTGGGAACACTAAATTCAAATCGATGCCAGCTCCTCTCAACCCTTACGATGTTTGGTTGTGTGGGACCCAAAAGATGATGCAAACAATTGTTTTCGACCTCAGACATTTATATTTATTCCAGATAAATATGTAATAGTGCAGTTTACTATCATTTTACATAATACAGTATGCTATATCTATGTTGCTTGTGACTGGAATAAAAGTGAATGAATGCAATACAAGGGTTAATAAAATGTGTAAACTATTGCTTGTGGTTTAAAGGTTTGAAAAGAAGATAACCCTTAAGATCAGTGTGAAAAGCCCTTAAAATAACCCACAATTATAGTTACCCAAAGATAAAAATAAACCTGAGTTAACAATTTAAAAGTGTAAGTATCTCCAAAAATTTAAATCCAGCGATTTGGTAGTTATGTGATACCATTATTGTGGCCCTGGATAACGGAAGTTAGACATTACAGTTTAAAAGTTGTAAATATGAAATATGGATACAAATGCATCGATTCGCTTCAGAAGGCATTAACCCCATGGAGTTTTTTTGATTGATGGTTCCATTTTGTCTTAGTATGGCCTAGTGCAGGCATATCATCTTGCTACACACTACTTTTCCATAACAAAAACATACTTTACCACACAGTTCCCCCAAAATAAAAATTCTGTCAACATTTACTCGTCTTTGAGTTGTTCCAAATCTGTATAAATGTCTTTCTTCTGATGAACACAGAGAAAGATATTTGGAAGAATGCGAACCAAACAGTTCTTGGATATTTGGAAGAATGCGAACCAAACAGTTCTTGGACCCCATTGACTACCTTAAGTTTTGACTGTTAGATTCATGTGAATACTTTTATTTTAACTAAAACTTTTGTGTATAGCTGTATATAAAATATAAATCCAAGGCATACAAAGGGTAAATTTTAGCAGACTCTAACCTGTGGATTTGTATTACGTGACATAACGTACTGTTCTACTCGGCAGTCCATCAGCTTTAGTACATTTGCTGCGTATTTCAAATACACAATACAGAAATGTAAATAGCATTAAATACAATAAAGGTCAAGAAACCAGCGGTGTCCAGCACTGAGAAAAAAGATGAAGTGAGTTAAACCAGTGGTTCTTAAACTGGGGGCCAAAAGATGGATCCAGGGGCCACAGATTTTGTGGCATTTTATGATATATAGAAATGTATGCATGCATTCAAAATAAGCCCACCAACCAAAAGAATTGATGTTACAATATTGTATACCTGAATATGTTTTTGATTTAATAAAAATTTTAAGTTTAAGATTATAAATCATTATTTGGGGGCTGCAAAGCGATGCACCCTAAGGGACCTTACAATGAAAAAGTTTGAAAACCACTGTACATTGTTAAACTGCACATTGAAAAATTGTGCATTCCTGTGGCACTTTAAATGAGTCTAAATGAGAGTATTTGAACGTAAGAAATGTAAAATATTAGCATTTTTTGTCAGATAAACTTACAAAGAAAAAAAGGTAAATAAAGTCTTTTAAGATTTCAAGATTTTAGTAAGTCCAGTTGTTGGCTTAGCTATTACTTCTATTAAGCAGCAATACTAAGAAACAGATTATTACTCTTCAAAGTCTACAAAGGTTCTCTAAACATTATTGCATACATTTAGTAAAGACCTAAAACTATTGATTGTAATATAAATGTGAAGTTCTTTCATTTCTAGTAGCAGACAAAGTTGAGCTTCTGCTCACAGTCTCTGTTCTCCATCTGTCCAGTGGTTTTGTTATAGGCTCCACAGCGGTACGGTTCTGCCGGACAGGACGGCAGTGAGCCACTGAAGTGAAGATACCTGAAACTCTTGCTCACCCAGATCCATTTTCCAGTCAGGAAACGAATTCCCATCCACACTGCACTTGTCGTGGAATTTTGATCCGCAGCACTTAACAGGTCGAATTGAAACTGAGATGTTGCACCGACCAGATCAGTATAATAAAACCTACAGTACTCTAGGGCTTCTTCCCAAGTCTTGTTTTCCTTCACGAGCGTCAAATCAAAGTTGTTGTAGCAGAAAAATTTCTGTTGAACGCTACAAAAATAATTTTGCCATAAGTTCGGTGTGGCGTATACACAGTCATAATCAGCCATATTGACATATCGCATATTATCATATCCATATGCATATCCAGAAGACCACATCCAGATGTGTGGGTTTCCACCCTGCCTATACAGACCAATCCAACCTTGAAAAAATTCTCCCCCTGCAGCTTCTGTCAGCATCAGGTGATTCTCCACACTAGTGATGTAAGACATATCTGTATAGTATGTTCTACAAAATGTTTGAGCATCAGTCCAGGATAGTAGTGTGGGCACATAAATGTGTACTATATTAACAGCTGCGGTCAGTCCATAAAGGACAAAAAGAAAAGGTCCAGTGAGAGCAAACTTCATCTCTGCTGTAGTACGCTGTTTGGTGTAGGGATGGCTGAGCACTGAACAGTTTATAACTCAGACTGGAGCGCTGACACATAACATGCAAATCCCACAACCAAATTCCTTATCCAAAGCAGTGCTGATTCTATAAATGGAAAGTCCCACTAAAGATATCATTTTTTATATTATTATTTATATTAGATCAATTGGTTAATGATCATTTAATTTAAATAAGTATTTATATATATATTATGTAAGCCTCTGTGTACATTAACATAACATAATATAAACATGACGCCATATTGATTTAGAAAAGACAAATGAAACAAACAAATTCATGCAACTAAATTTACATTAACATGCAAAATATTTAAATGAGATGGACTTTGACTTCATCTACCAAACCACCCTGTACTAATAAGAAGGTTACGCAATATAATTAAGCTTTTCCATGAGGCAGTACCCGCAGTGGGTTCTCCAGAATCAAATATATATGTATTGGTATCTAATATAACCCCAAAGGCATTAACGGGTGAAACAGGTGTACCTGTGTCAAAACCTTAGCCTATGCTAACTATATTGAAACTACTTTGATTCCCACATGAAGAAAAAACTCTACTATACTCTTTATACTTTAGTATTTACTGTAGTAAACGATTTCAAAATATTATAGTGTTTTTGAGCCTTTCCATAGAATACTACAGGATTTATTACAGTTTATTCACTGTAGTTAACGCTGCAGAATACTGTAGTATACATTAACAAAGTGTAGTAACTGGGCAAATCCAGCATTATGGATGTGACATTTTCAGTCAAACTTAAAATATGTGTTAATTACCAATATATTGAATCATCTGTTTTTATTTTACTAAACCCCTAAACAGGGGCATTGCTAGATGTAAAGCTCTACTGGAGCACAGGCCCCCATTACTTTTCCATTACTCTTGGAAAAAACAAGCCAGGATGCAGCACACATGCAGCAGAAGGATAACGGAAGTTCAATGTTAGTAGCGCTGTCAATATGGATATTTCTCTTAAACAAATGCATCAATTCGCTTCAGAAGGTCTTTGTTAAGATCACGGAGCCGTGTCAAGCAGTTCTTTGATCGATGGATGCACTTTCTGGAGCTTTAAAAAGTCAACATTCATTCACTCCTACCAGTTGGAAGTAAAATGAAACGTAGGATTATAACTCCGACTGCATTATGCTTCAAGAAGAAAACCATATTCAGTTAGGATGCTTTGAGGGTGAGTAAAACGTGGGGAAAATTTGATTTGGCGGTGAAGTATCGCTTTAATATGGCCGCTCTAGCAAAAGAAGGCCTGCCTTCCAGTATAAAGAGTCAATCAATGATTGGGGGCAGGGCTCCACACAAAGTTGCTTGCCAACCTGTGCGCATGCCCTGACTTGTCATCAGATATTAGTCTCATACATTTTTTTGGTAGAATCATTAATTTAGGAAAAATATGTGACCCAATCTGTGAATCCCAGCTAAAGTATTTTTCTTTTTTAGTTGCTGTTTCCTCCATAAAATCAACCTACATAATGTAAAAAAACATTCTGTGAAAATATAATCTTGATATTTCTAATACTGACCAAGTACATTCATGGTAAAGATTAAAATCATAGTGAAATTAATGGTTAAAATCAAACTTTACATTACACAATGCATGAAATGTATTGTTTATGATCTTGTGGAATGTACTCTTTAAACTCAAGGCGTGTATGCTGCACGTCTTAGTGTTCTGAAAATGATTTAAATGATATGTAAATAACCAAATATTTGTTTAGTGAATGACTGGGGAGAACCCAAAGACAAATTTATATAATGTAAAACACCTTTTTATGCTAGAGATATACATAAAATAGATATCTAAAAGCTTATGATTTCAATTTCGTAAATTAATAAACAAAAGTTAGGTTACTTACTGCTTTATGTTATTCTGCTTGATAACATAAGAAAAAGTCAAATAAACATACTGTATACATACAGGTGCACATGTATATTGTATGTATTATTTACATTGTATGTATACTAGGTGTATAGGTCTGAAGCAGTGGTAAGTCCAGTCTTTGAATAAGATATACAATTAAAATGATATACTGTATTACTATAACTCCATAAGCAACTGTGAGGTAATACATTGTGGGTTAACACTGCATGCTTTCTAAAAAAAAAATACTATAGTAAATGCTAAGTAGTTTTCAGATAGAAAAAGCATGCGTGACACCAGTTCCAGGCAAGTGTTTATATAAAAGAATGGCATCTGAGACAAACGTTTCTATCTCTTTACTTAATTCTTATCACAGTGATGTATGTTGATGTGTTCATTAAAGAGACAGTTCACCCAAAAATGAAAATTCTGTCATCATTTGCTTAGCTACCCTCATGTAATTCATTTTGTGTTCAACAGACTTTGATCTCGCTGCCACATGGTTAGTGGCGCACTCAATAGTTCCGAACTGTCTGTTTTGGTTCAAGCGGGACAGACAGCACTGAAGCTGCAGCATTTTTTGCTAAATATTAACGCATTATATGAATTGATTATTACTATAAACATTACAGTAACACTTTTGTCTGATGAGGGTTAGAGAGACAGTATTACAGCATTGTGTTTAATTTTACAGTAAAGAATACATATAGAATAAAAAATAAATTCTGTTTCACATGTTTCTATGATTATTATTACATCATAACTATGTTAAGACATACATATAAAACTGCACAAGCAAACTATTAATAAATAATCGATTATTGCAAGCAAACGCACTACAAAGAATGTAAAAAATTAACAAAGCAACCAATTGCAGTCAATAAGACATTTTATTATATAATTTATAACGGGAAAGGGTATATTGCTTTCTTAAAAACACATTCCTACTGGGAGAGATAAATGGCAGAAAATAGTCACGTTTACATAATGCAGTCTGGCCTTTTTCATTTTTCGTTGGCACCATCTACTGGTCAAAATAGTCCTATACGTTGTCTAACTGAAGTGTTATTATAAAACTTGGGAAGGATCTTGTTTTATTTTGACTCTTCACTGTTCAATTTCAGTTACATGGGTAATACAAATGTTGTCTCGTTTTATTTTGCATATTAATCATTTTTTAATTTTTTTACCCAATTCGCAATTTTACATCGATGAGAAATAAATGTAGGCCTATTATTAATTAAACATTTTATTAATTCGTACATTGCTGCTACATGGACATTAACAATGATAGTGATACAAGATTCTCTTGTATTTCTTTGAAATCTTACAAATGTAGTTACACTTACATTTACATTTATGCATTTGGCATTGCATTATACTAAACATTTGTATTTGAGTATATGCAATCACTGGGATCGAACCCATGACCTTGGCGTTGCTAGCGCCATGCTGAGCTACAGGAAAACATACAAAGCGCAATCTTTAAAAAAATCTAATATTTTTTAATATATATATATGTATATGCATACGTACGAGCTTTATTATACATGTAAAAGTAAATTCAAATCATAACCTATCTGAAATAGTTCTCGTTTCGGAAGGCTGCTACGTCATCGAGACTGTGGGGTCCTGACAGCGTCAACGCGCGATTAGATGACGTGTGTGTGTGTGTAGTATGTGAGTTTCAACAGCTGATTGAAAGAGGTCGCAGTTTACCAAGCAACTCACAACATAAACCTGCTAAAATCTCCTTTTGGTTTTTATTGTGACTTACACTGAAACATTTACGGAATGACTTAGTTTGGTGAGTGTCGGTGGTTGCTGTGGTCTTTACGTGAGGTCAGGAAAGGAAGAGATTTGTTTTTGCTAAGTCAGTGCTGCTGTGTACCTGTTTTGTTTCGTAGTCAGCCAGTTAGCTAGTGATGTTATCTTACTAAATGTGGAAGAAAACGTATTTAACGCAGTAACAGTGCTTGTATTTATTTATTTTCTTTGTTTTGTCGTGCTACTAGAAATGTTTTAATTCAGTGTTGCTCTTTCTATTAGCATTGTCAGCTAGCTAGCAGGGTTAACGAGTCAGCCTAATCTTAACGTTAGCTTGAGAGAGTACAGCTGTTTGCTGGATGTGTTTTCTAGAATACTCGGCCTACTCGTTTTTTCAATTCATTTAAGTTACTGTTTTGATCTTTTATCGGAGTTAAGCATTATTTACATACAGTACGTAAGGTTGATACTTTAATGGCAGTTGGTATTTCGCGATTTTAAACGATTATTTTACTAATTAAACTTAATTCACATTTAGTTAAAAATGTTTATCAGTCATGTTTTATATATATATATATATATATATATATATATATATATATATATATATATATATATATATATGTTTATTTATTTAATGCCAAACCATTCTTTTGTTGTTGTTATAGCTTCTTACATCACAACTTCTGTGGTAAAATACAGTCCAACCATGGATAAGATTTTGGAGGCACTGGTCAGCTCCTCCCACCCCGTGTCTGTCAAACGGGCTATTGTGAAAAAAGTAATGGAGGCAGCAGAAAAGGAGGTGACAGAGGAGCAATGCCAGGCCTTGTACCATCTCACCGCCCGTCTTATTCTTGTGGGCGAGGATGCGTTTCAGCAACAGGTTGGCCTCCAAGTTCAGGAAGCCTATGCACGCTACCACCGCGATGAGTTTGCACGCTTCTTCAGCAGGGAGTATGTGATTGGTCTCCTTCAACAAGGTTACAGCTCTTTGGACCGCAGAGACCCTGCCATCTTGGACTATCTTCACAGCTCCCTGCGGCTGCTCATCAGCTGCCCGGCTGTGTTAGAGTTGGCACCGCTGCTACAGACGGAGGTCCTGAGGATCATCTGTGAACGGCCAGAGCCAGCAACCTGTGCCAAGCTGGCCATCATACTGACGGACTTCCCCCAGTGCGTTCCACGAGAGAAGGCAGGAGTTCTCTTCTCTCAGCAGCTGGTACGCACCTTTGCGTATTTCCACTGTTCTGCGTCTGAAGAGCGGGAGTTGCGGGAGTATGTGACCCAGGTGACCAGGGTGAGCACGCTGCTTCAGGGCATCTGGAAGGCGGAGACGGCCACACTGCTGCCTTCGCTTCAAGAGGTGTTTGCAATCATCTCCTCTACAGGTCAGCAAGCTCCGCCTTTTCTTATGATAAAATTCACATGATGATGATGATGTTTTATATTTCAAGTAGAGACATTTTTTGATTCAAAGGTTGTAGTCGAGGTGTTGTCAGGTAAAAATGTATTCAAAAGGTAAATCGAGAAATTATTAAAATAATAATCACAAAATGTGTACAAATATCTTATAGGTTGACCCCCTCTCCATCAGGCCTTTGCCATAGAGGAGTGTTTTGTAAACAAAAATGTAATAACAATAGTGAGTATGTATGACAATTTGTTTAAAATGCTTTAAAGGAAGAGATAACTTGAGTATAGGGACACAAAAAAATGATGACCTAGCATATTAAAAATGTCAGTTTAATAAGATATACATGGTCACACCACATTATTATGTTTGTTTGTTTCTATTGCAGACCCTTCATTTGAACCTTCCATTGCTCTGGCAAGCCTGGTCCAGCACATCCCTCTGCAAATGATTACAGTCCTCATCAAAAGCCTGACTACTGACCAGAATGTCAAAGATGCCAGTATGACACAAGCACTCTGCAGGTCAGTGTGTACAGCCTGTGAATAGTGCTTTTGTGTTTTAAAGCCCTCGATCCAGCAGTTGTGCAGTGTTCATAATGGCTTGATGTATTTTAAATGGTCGGTGATGGTGTTTTTTTGTGGGTTGTGAGGATTGAGGTCAGAATGTTGGCAGTTCTTTTGTGCAGTGCTGCTACTGTTATGCAAGGCTTTTATTTTATGTGTGTGACACACATTGACCTTTTTCTCTCACCGTGTTTCTCTTTCAGGATGATTGACTGGTTGTCCTGGCCTTTGGCCAATCATGTAGACACCTGGGTCATTGCTTTATTGAAGGGACTTGCTGCTGTTCAAAAGTTTACCATTCTCATAGATGTCACACTGCTAAAAATAGAACAGGTTTGTCTGTATTTACTAATGTATGAGCTTTCATAGTCATATTCAGAGAATCACAAACAGCACACTAATAAGAACAAGTTTCTTTTTTCCTATGTTTCTGTTTAGTGGTACATCTCTTTATCTGTGTTTATGAATGTTTGTTTGCAGGTCTTTAATCGTCTCTGGTATCCCATTGTGAGACAGGGAGCATTGGTAGTTCTTTCACACATGCTGCTTAGTTTCCAGCACTCTCCTGAAGCCTTCCACTTAGTAAGAACATCATAAACCACTGCTTCACTGTTATTACTCCAGAAAATTGAGAATTTTAAAGTTGAATGTAAAATGTTTAGCAGAGTTATTTCACATTACATGCATTTTCACAAAACATTTGCTGATTCACAATATAAAGTCAAATAAGTTGGTTTTAATTTTAATATTATATTGCATGTGTTATGAACATGATGTGTAAAATAAACATAAATTTTGAATAGAAAATTTAAAAAAAATATAATTTGTTCAAAATGTACAAATGTAGTGTAAAATAAGTAAATAAATAAAACATGGAAAAATAGACCTGAACAGAAAATGGCATCATCAATGGTATTATTGAGTCAATAAAATCACACAAAAAAATTGAAATAACATTATACCTTCAATATTCTCTAGTGTATTCATACTGCATTTATTACATATTATTTTATTACCCTTGTTTATACCAGGTTGTACCCCACATAGTGCCATTGGTGCAGTCTTTAAAGAATGATGGCCTTCCCAACAGCAAAACCTTCCTGGTGCAGTTTGCAGAACTTATCCACTGCATGATGTACCAATTTTCTGGCTTCCCAGACCTCTATGACAGCATTCTTGAATCCATTAAAGTAAAACAGACAGTTTCATGCTTGCATGCTTATACTTTGTCTTATTTGAAGTGAACTTTATTAACTTGTGGTTTTGTTTTAGGACCTGCCTAAACCTGGTGAAGAGAAGATCAAATTTGTTCTGAACCAAAGCGCCTGGACCTCTCAATCCAACTCATTTGCCTCAGGCTTGCTCAAGCTCACAGGCAAATCAGAAACAGGGAAGACGGGACTTGTGAATTTGGGCAACACATGCTACATGAACAGCATCATCCAGATTTTATTCATGGCTACGGAGTACGTCTGAGATCTGTTGGACTTGTGTCTTGACTAATCAGTCCAGCTGTTTTTATAGTTTTCTGTATACAGTAAAATTCATAATGCATAATAAATTACCCTCTATAATATTGTTTATTAACTTTTCATAAATATATTTCTTAGCACTAACAGTCTTCCCTTAAAAGTTTCAGACGACATGTTTTGTCACTGCATCTGAATGGCAGCAACATCCTTATGAAGAAGCTCCAGCTTCTGTTTGCCTTCTTAGCCCACACACAGGTTGGTTTATCTTCTGTGCAGTTTTTCTGTCTGTATTTTAGAATGTTGCACGGCTAAGAATTGATGATCCTTCAGTGTCTTTATCCGACAATATCTTAATACCCCAAAATAAAAATGTTTTGTAGAGAACAAAAGGAGATTTTTTTTTCCATCAGTTGTGTTTGCAGGCATTTACAATAAATGGGAACTGGGACCTTTAAATGGTTACTTCACCCAAAACTGAAAGTTTAGTAAATATTTACTTACCTTTGTGTTGTTTAAGTACACATGGCTTTCTTTGTTTTCTTTATTTCTTTGTTTTCAGTAGCTATTGTTTAGATTTTTTTCTCTTATTGGGAGTGGATTGTCACTGCCAATTCTCAAGTTTTAAAAGGACACAAAGGCTTCATAAAATAACTCCACTTGTTTTGCATATTTGGTTTCCCAGACAGGGCTCAGATTATGCCAAGAGTAGGCCTTTGTTTAATTTAGACATTTAAGTTGCCTATTTAAATATGCCCATGTCTTCTGAAAGCATACAAAATAAATATGTTTAATATATATATTATTTTATGATCGTCTTGACACAGTTTAGAAAGTTTACTTACTTTTACCTTAGTTTACTTCAATAATGTGTAACAAATGAAACATATCGGCAATATACACAACATGGGAAAAAAGAATTAGGCCAATACTTGTTTTGGGTGAACTCACACTATGAGCAAAAAATGCTTGAAATTTGAGAGTTTTTCATTGAAAGATGAGGAATATATTACAAAATTCTATGAAAGACCAATAATTGTAACCACACACAAAAAAGAAAGTCATGGCAGGTTAAAACAACATTAGGTTGAGTAAATTACAGAATTTGAGGAGGTGTTTCCCTTTAAGAATGTCTATAAAGTTAAATATTATCTTTTTCTATATCCACCAGAGAGCAGCATATTCACCAAGGAGTTTTTTGGAGGTATCTCGACCACCCTGGTTTACAGCTGGATCCCAGCAAGACTGCTCAGAGTATTTACGCTTTCTGTTGGACAGGTATGTGCCTCAATATGGTTACAAAAACAAAAATGATTTGAATAGCTCAATGCAGTGAAATTATATCAAAATGACTCCGCTTTCTTAATCACAACAGTAGGGGGAGTTGTTTGTAATCCATGGGCTTCATAAAGTTTTTCCTCTGTTTTTCTGTGATGTTAAGGTTGCATGAGGAGGAGAAGGCTCTCTCTGCCCTTCAGGTGACCAGCCCAAAACCTGAACCTGCTTCCCCATCTGCTGAAACCGTTCACACTGCTGCAGGTCAGCCGGTTGCCGACGTGCCGTCACACTCTGATTCTTTGGTTGCTAAAGGAGACGGAGGCACTCTTGTGGAGTGTATGTTTGGTGGCAGACTCTCTACAGCCATCCGCTGCCTGAAGTGCCACAGCTTGTCAGAAAAAGAGGAGCCATTTACAGATCTCTCCCTCGCCTTCTGCCCCTCCATGTCGCAGCCACAGGGCCCCACTGATGAGTACAAAAGCTCCTCCAACGTGGGGCCCTGCCAAGGGGCGGTGAACGGGGGCAGTGAAAGCTCTGAGAGTTTCGTAAAAGATGCAGGAACCAGGACGGATAGGCCTGTGGTGGAGCCTGCTTTGTCTGTGCCAGATTTAGTAGACTATTTCCTGGCCCCAGAAATCCTGGAAAATGACAACTGCTACTTTTGCGAACACTGCGGCTCGCTCCAGAGGGCAGAGAAGGTCATGCGGGTGGTGGCAGCGCCCGAGTACCTCATTCTGACACTGCTACGCTTCTCGTATGATGCCACGTGCCACGTACGTCGCAAGATTATGGACAACGTAGGCATCCCGCTGAGCATGTGCCTGCCTCTGTGCCAACACGGCAGCTCTTCTTCATCTTCCCCAGATGCAGCTTCATCCGAGTCACCCGAGAGCGGTGAGAATCTAGCTAAGAAACTGAAGCCTTCTCAAAAAGAAGAGGGCGTGACGGACAGCAGGACGAAAAGCGAAAGAACCGACAGCAGTTTGGAGACGCTGCCGGTGCCGTATGTTTTAAGTTCAGTTGTAATGCATTCTGGTATGTCTTCTGAGAGCGGTCACTACTACTCATATGGAAGGAATGTGAGTGGTACTGATGGGTTTGTAGCTCACCCGTGTCCTAACAATCTGGGAGGTTCTGGGAGCCTATCAGAGTGTTCAACAGCCACTCAAGAAATGGGACGTGCTGACCACAAGCCCATGGACTGGTTCTTGTTTAATGACAGCCGGGTGACTTTTACAAACTTTCAGTCATTGCAGAATGTTACAAGTCGCTTCCCTAAAGACACAGCCTATGTTCTGATTTATAGAAAACAAGAAGTTAGTGGACAACAAAGCAATGCAGGGGCAGTAGTTAATGGCTCGAGACTGAATGGAGAGCCACCGCTACAGAAAGAGCTGATGGATGCCATTACCAAAGACAACAAACTCTTCTTACAGGTGGGTATATATTATTAAACTCTTTCCCCGTCATTCCGCGTCAAGCTTTTCTGGCTTTCAATGTTACTACCATGTTTGCATTTATTGCACGTTCATATAGAAGAAAATAGTAAGGGGGCCATCAAAGTTAGGTATGAAATGCTGGTGGGGAAAGAGTTAATACTTCTAAACTGCTTTTAAAAATTAAGGTGACAGCCGTCAAACAGTCCCTCTCATTTGTTCTTTGCCCTGGGAAATGCAGATCAAAGTGCCTTTTGTGTTGGCTCGCATAGCATTTGGCTGAACTTTTGCTGACAAATCATTTCTCATTTTATTTATCCTGTATTTGTAAAGTTTCTTTTCTTCTAAAATTAAGAGATTCAGTTACTGGGGATCTGTGTTGTGCCCCAATCCTAAAACAACTGTCCGAAATTTTTTGTCTGAAGGAAAATTTATTTTGCAGGGACTCGCCCTTATTTCTGGTTTTGTAACTTTGTTCTTATTACTATGCAGTGCACAAGTGGCTTATGTTACCACATCCATGTACTCAAATTGAGAGTTTTAAAGGATATTTGTTCATTTCTTTCCAGGAGCAGGAGCTGAATGCCAGAGCCCGGGCCCTCCAAGCGACTTCAGCCTGCTCATTTCGGCCCAATGGTTCTGATGACAATGAGCCCCCTGGCAGCTGTGGCCCCTCAGGTGGGGGTGGAGGAGGAGGCTTCAATACCATCAGCAGACTCGTCTTTTAGGAAAAAAGCATCATGCCCTCAGAACACTGGACAGTGTCACATATTTGTCACACATTTTGTGTCTTAATTGCCCTAATCTGGTGCCACTTCAGATCAGATTTGTCTTTTTTGTGGTTTGCATGCATTCCTTTTCTTTGAAGTTTAATGAATCCAGTACTACAGGTCAAACCTAGGCATGCAATAAATTTGTACAGAATACAGTAATTTTGGTCTCAACCTGACAACTTTTGTTCCTTTTTTAAACAACACTTCATGAAGCAGAGAAGAATTGTAAAAAATAAATCAATATTTTTGGATCACACAATTAACTACATGCATGAATATTTTTTTTATCGGAAGTTGTTTAACTTCTGGTTTTGGTATTATAGATGTAGTTGTTAGAGATTATTTAATTACATTTAAGTTATTGTATTCAGGGAATATGTTTTTACATTCTTAACTGATTTTATGTGCCTTTCAATTCTTAGGATTTCACTGAATTATTTGACTGGATAGAAAAGAACTTGCTCTTGCTGTACAGTGTCAATATGTATTGATTGTTTTTGATCTTTAGTAAAGAAGACTCAATGAACAATGTCTATTAGTTATTCATTCCTAATTTAACACATAAATTACCGTCAGCTTTTCATGAATAGGGCAAAAAATACTGTTCATTGTGTTAAAACACATAACAATAACACATTCTAGCAGGATTTTAAACAAGTGAACATTATAGGAAGTTGGTAGAAATAGCACAAAGCATATTCTGGGACAATGTAATGAAGCTGAGGTCTGTTTTTACTATCAAAGCAGGAGACCTTTGTCAGTCACCTCAAAGTCATCAATCCATAAGTAATCCCCCCCCCCCCCCCCCCCCCCCATCTTCCAATGCCCTCTGTTTGAACCATTGTGCCCCTGTCCTTGGGTGAACTCGAATACAATGCTTCTGTTCTTCAGCTCAAAGTTCAGTTAAAATCAGTATAACGTCACACCAGACTAGCGCATTAGCTTGTGACTTTCCTGTTCGAAATGAATAGACACTATATTCTGTGTAACTGCTTTCTGGAGATGCACATTTCTTAATTGGAGAAAACTACTAGATGTAATGAAGCAAAATAAGCATTGTGGTTTTCAGATGAGGGCACCTTCAGTCTCTCACAGAGCCATTAGCTTTATAACATGTTGTGCGCTGCAGTGGTGCACCACTCACACTGTCCCTAAGACAATTTGGTAAAATCAATGACTCTCAATTATTCAACAACTGAGACCTAAACATTTCCTTGGTACTCCCACTAACATGTGAAGAGTGGGAGTGGTCAATTTGTTAGGTCCATGTTCACATCATTATAATAATTTTACCCTGTTTTGTTATTTTAATTATGCTTGTTATGTTTATTTAACATTTTATTTTGACATTTTTTTACATAATGTTTGCAATATAATAGAAGTCATGATGCTTATTGTAAAATATGTCTTTGTGGGGTATCAGGACAAACACAGATCATGTGCTTAATATAAATTATAGCCTACACTGTAAAAAAAATAATATAGCAATTGTGTTAACTTAAAATTTAAAAATTAGTAACCTGGATGCCTTAAAATGTTGAGTTCATTCAACTTAAAAACTAATGAACTAATGAAACTAATGAATTCCATGCAAACTCGTTACGTTAACTAATATTTTAAAGTTTAATTAATTGATTTCATTAAAATTTTAAGGCAGTCAGGTTACACATTTTTTAAAGTTGAACCAACATTTATTTTTTACAGTGTACATTGTCACTGTTGTTATCATAAAGTGTAAATCATTTTAGAATTTAGCCTCCTTCTTTTTCAGCTTTATTTAAGTGTTTATCTGATTGTTATTTGCTTTTTATATTGACAACAGCCCTGTATGCATTTTTAATTTTATTCTATTTAAATGTAATGTAATACATTTACATAAATGTAATTAGATTATTTACATTAATGAAATTATGCTCTTTCTGACAAGAAAGTGTTAATGTAAAATGTACATCCAGTTTTACAACTCTTTATATCTCTGTTAAAATAATAATTTACTCACCCTCATGCCATTTCAAACTTGTATGACTTTCTTTTGCAGAAAACACACCAAATACATATAAAAAAATAACATAAAATACATCAAATTACATTTTCATTTTTTGTAAAACGGCAAAGTTGCAGTGCATGTGTAATAATAAAACTTCATGATTGAAATATTTAGGAAGTGTGATCATTAAACTTTCTTGCTTTATTTGTTAAAAAATGAATATTTACAAACATACTACCTCCAGTGGACTGAAATGTTAGTGCACCTCCATATTTATAATCCAGACGCGAAAGATTATAGGATGATAAACCGAATAAATAAATCCTTTGCACTGCAAATCCGATCACTGAGTAGGCACATCGCTACATAGATAACTGAGTAAGGCGTTTAGCATTACAATAACATTCCAAAGATGCCAATCCCACAAACATGAATGTGCTTTTGACACTTTTCGATATATTGCTACTAATGATCACCAATATAACCAGAAGTAGCTTACTTTGAAAGCACAAACTATTTTAAAAAGTCCCCTTTTATATTTGTATATGTGTAGGCTACCCCATGAAAATAAAACTTTTTTTTCCAAATGACTTCTAAAAAGTAACAAATAAAAGTAATTTAATATTATTATTCTCTTTGATCCGATTTGATTTATGTTGGGATAACCGCAGGTTAAAACTGTGACAGCATTCTGGTAAGTGTAGTCTGCACATGATCATTAGCGTTCAAGACGTTGTCGCTTTCCGCAAAGCGTTTATTATCACGGTCTATTAGGATTAAACCAAGCTCACGCGTTTCTATTCGGAACATGTGTAAGAGATTTGTTTACAGTGATTCAGACCACTGAGTAATACGAGCCACGGTCCCTATGTTTTCCTTCTGACGGGGCAAAACTCTAAGACTACATTTCCCATGATGTAATGTTCTTTAGTCTGTGTCTTGTCCGACTTCTCCCTGCCTCCATAGGCCAGAGGAGGCTGAGTTTAGGGAAAGTATCGACGTTTATGCTTGTCAATCATCGAGGAACCGTGGGGAGTGAAACTGGAGGGAAGGTCGACGATCGAGAAGGATTTCTAGTTCAAAAAGCATTTCGGCGCCACCGTGACCACAATGTTTTGGAAAAATATTGGAGAACTGTATTTATTTTTAAGGAAATTGTTTGGTTTTACTTTGAAATAAGGACAGCTTTCCCTACGGCGAACTTCGTTGCATTTCTGCTCTGGAAAACGAAAACAGTGGATTACTTACGCCAGCAAAGTGTGGAAACTCAAAAAAGGCTCAACTATAGATATCTTTGAGTTAAAGTACACCGTGTTTGATATAACGTTAGTCCTCCCGCCAGAGGAGAGGACTCAACTCAGAAGAGTTTGCGAGAGCCGCGTCGCTTAGGAAGCTGTGTGTGGACGTGCTGGAAACCAGGAGTGACGGTATTTTCATGTCGTTTTGAAACATTTACTCAAAGCACGCCGGCGCAACTTTCATGTCACATTTCGGGACTTTGCTTTGATGTTTTGCAGGTCGAAACGCGAAACATAAAGTGCGTTTTTTCCTGAAAGGCTACAAGAAAATGAGCGGAGGGGATGTGGTGTGTTCGGGGTGGCTCAGAAAGTCTCCACCTGAGAAAAAGTTACGGCGTTATGTAAGTAACGTTACTGTTTTAATCATATTCAAATGCACAGAAACCGCAGAACTGTTGGCTCAAGATTCATGCAAATGTACAATTTGCTTTCTAACAACCGCTGGTCAGTCACTACGTTACCCACGATCGGCGCGAAAGGCATTATGGTTGGCTTTAGGAGTGTTTCTGAAATGCTAACAATCCAAAAATAGCTTTCAAATCAGAACCAGTTCCGTAAAATACGAGTGTGTGAACGGGGACTTTGGCGTTTTGACCCGTTCTATTGTAATGGCACTAAAATAGTTGTTTGCGCAAAACCCCTTTTGTTTCGTCATAATTGCATATGAGACACGCCTACCTGTGCTATGTGACAACATTTTTGGGTTGTCTGGGACGTGACCTGCATGAGCACGTGTCATACATCACCTGCATACTGTAATTACTAATAGTTACTCATGCGAAAGTTGTTAGCAACCTACTTGGCTAACGTTACATGCTGAAGAGGTCCTCTGTCTTGTATACAGATTGTTTGCGTAATGTTTGGATCTTTGAAAATGAAATGCGAGCTTTTCCGGTATATTTACAGTATATGATTTACTTCAAATGAAATAAGAGTTTATTTGCAAAAGCAGATATAGCTCTGTTTTTTATTTTTGAAATGTTTTTATTATGTTGTCATGTTTTTGTGTTTTATTGTGTTATTCAAGGATTGATGATCAAATATTTGTTTTCACCAAATCATACAACATTCTGTTGTTTCCTACTTCAGTTGCCAAGACAACTGAACGCTAAACTATCCATTCTGTCAATGCCTGATGAGTCAATGCGTTTAGTCATTGTATTTGTATTTTTACCATGGGGTCTTCCCTTCCTTTTAGTGGTAATACATACTTATAATCTGTAATGAAATCACTCACTCACAGCCCTGCCCGCTATCAAGCTTCAACCAAACATGTTAGAAATGTCCTCTAGGCTTATGTGATGCTTTTTTATTGGATTCCTTTAATCTAGTGAAGCTCTGCTAGGAACGCTGCTATTGAATTTATGTCTTATCTCCTCATGTCAGCAACATGTTTTATACTGATGTATTTGGCAAAAGTATTTTGGCATTTAGTATTATTTAGTAATATTTTGATTGCAAAGACTTATATGAGTAGTTTGCAATGTGGCCTTATAAAGAATGATAAAATTGCATGGGCTTGTGAGTTTTTATAGAAACATTTATGGGGTGTGATTTTGCATGCATTTAACAATATGTAGGGCTCCAAATCTAATTCAGATCATTACTGATCCCATCTGCACAAGATTAGATTACAACCATTCAAGAATGTAGTGCTTTGTTCTACCACATTGCATTTTCAAGGCATTATTCATATACATATTGGCTTAAGAAAAGTCATGATTGACAGTGCTTTGTCATGAAAAACCTTTTGGAACACCTGCGTTAGGCTTCTAATGGGACATAAAAATAAGCGATTTGCTTAAGGGGTGGGGGAATGACCAGAACCGGTTTGAAAAGTTAAAATACTCTCTTTTTAAGACTGCTGATTTGCCCAGAGCTGAAACTGAAAAAAAACCCAACCAAACCATATGTTCATTATGAATTGATAGTAAATATAAAATCATGATGTGCCTGGAGTAGCCCAGCGTGTCAATGAAAAGTGGTGCTGCTGTGAAGTAAGAGTGCTTACTGTAGCTCCTGTGGATATAATGTAAAGGTTCTAGTTTTGTCATTATGATACACCCCTTGCTTTAATGTCAGAACCACGTCTTTTGTTCTGTCCACTCACATTTACATTAGGGCTGTGCATTTAATCGTCAATTTGGCCTTCAACGAGTACAAAAACAAAATAATGGAGATAAAACAATTATTGTGCTGCATTCCATTTTGCAAGATGACACTCTTTTCTTATGTTATAAATCCACGGCGCAACCTTTTCCTTTATATCTGTGCAGCTGTGCTATTACTTTACATTAATTTTTCAGTTGAATTCACAGTTTAATTGTTTTTTTAAATGACTTTTCTATGTTGTTTCAAAAGTCAGTAATCATGTAAAAAATCGTGATCTCAATATTGGCAAAAATAATTATGTTTTTTATCATAATCGAGCAGCCCTAATGTACATTTATGCATTTGGCAGACATTTTTATCCAAAGCGACATTGCATTATACTATACATTTGCTTCTGAGTATGCGTGGTCCCTGGGATCTAACCCATGACCTTGGCGTTGCTAGCACAATGTTCTAACCACTGAAGTACAGGAAAGCTATTATATGTTTTCATACACTTTGTATGTTTGTTTGTAATTGTTTACATTTTTGTACAGTTATTTGGGGTCTGTATCAAGCCTTCGTCCACTTTTGTAATCTCTCTTAGAAAAGGACTTTTTGCCCTAGTTTGCTCATTTGGTCCTTAGAATGACATGGGATTTTTTCCTCTCTTGTTGCGGTTGTCACTGGCTGGTAGTCTTCATCATCAGTCTTCACCATGTTCAGCCTTATCTGTGGATCATGAGGGTGGAGTGGTCTCAAAATATCAGTGTATTGAAAAGTAGTGTATTGAAATTCTCTGAATGGTTGCAGACTGTTTTTACTGGAACAAAGTGGCTAATAACTTAAAAGGCTTCTCCCTCAAAAGAGCCCCTGCATGTTAGAGGTTGCATATTGTATAGCTTACACACATTTCCCAGTATGATTGTATTCAGATTTAAAATACAAATCTCAATAAGTCAAACGTACCATTCAAGCAGTGTCAATAATGTATATGGTTTTTAAGTTTTTTTTGACACAGTCAAACGCTTAGCCGCATCCGTATACCGTAAATTTCCTAGATTAGCCAATTCATTCAAGGTCATTTCAGCGTTCTTTGGATTGTCCAGCAATGTAGAACGGGTTTTTCAGTGGCATAGGGTCAAAAGTCTGTTGTGTTCTTGACGGTGTGGCAACAGTTCAAAAGCAGAGCAGATTATTTGACTCAGCTGTTTACAGGGAAATGCTCTTGATGGCTTGAAGTGCAATGCTAAGGACCCTCACAGTTCAAGGCTGCTACGCTGACATGCTGTTAAACAGCGTCTGTCTATTTGAGACTAGAGGAATCAAACGATTGTTCACTGTGTCTCTTCTCAACAGCTACATGCACAAATGCACAATGACGTTTGTTGAAAATGTCCCTGAGGACGAATTTTTAGCGTCTTTGCATTTTCCATTTGGCCTCATCCCTTCTCATTTTTGCAAACTTCCTTTTTCGTACACGTCTTATTGCGAAACAGTCAAATGTTTTTGGGAACGAGAACTTTACAGGAATCTGGCAGTTTGCATAGAAGTTGAATATTAATATTCAGATTATTTTATTGCATTATTATTTTTTCAGTTTTTGCAGATGGATTAAATTTGCAAGTGTTTTGATAGATTTTATGGATGCAGGATATATTATCGTTCATATCGGTATCAGTTTTGGCCTGATAATAAAATCAGGCTATAAATCAAGGCGATAAATGTAACATTATTGATTCTGGTTGAATGCATTCTGTCTTTAGACCAGTTAGACTTGTGGCTATTGAGAACACTTTTCTGAGTTGCATTGGAAGAGCATCTATAATTTGTTTATTAAGTATACATTATACTAGAAAAGTGTAAAAAGTTTTTTTTAACAAGTTTAAAGTAGGCTTCAGAAAAAAGAGAGCGTTTTAAAACTGCAGCAGCATGGTGACCATTTTCTCTGCTGCTGAAAGTGTTTCCTTGTTTTCTGCAGTTGTCCACTTTTTGCATTTTTTGCCTTTTTCCAAAAGAGATAACATATTTACGAAACGTGCTCTGTAGAGCGGTTTGTCTGTTTATGGTTACTGTAGAAACAACATGGCAAATTTTATAGAAGATGACCTGCGGAGTATGTAGATAAAAATAGCTCATTCTAAGGTAAGAAAAACATAATGCTTTATTATGTAAGGTTTTTATACACATCTGAACACATTGTTATGTATATGATATTGCATTTCTGCCAATAGAGCCTCCAAAAAACTATACAATGGACCTTTAAATGTACACATTGTGTCTTAATGTAAAGCGATATAATTGATGTCAGCTTCAGATGTTGTTGAATAAAGTTTCCTTTAAATGACTAAAATGTGGATGTGTGTATTTGCATTTGCTTTTTCAGTTCTGTTTTTTAGAAGCTTATTTCTGAGATTGTGAAATTGTTGCGCACAGTTGTATACTACAGCGCAATAAGTGTCGAGGATGATTAAGGGATCGGATCTAAACAGGAAGAAATGGAGAGACCGATCAAGGACACCCTCCACCCTTCTCTTGTAATGCAACTCAGCAAGATACTAGGTGCTCTAACCATTTACAAAGGCCAGTTAGCCAGAGAGCCATTATCCGTGCCGTGCTGACCTCACTCGCTGCTACTAAGCATGCCGTTGCATTTTAAAAACTCTAGTGAAGTGCTCTGAAAAACAAAAGAAGAGTTTTTTTACTTAGTCATTGAATTATTTCTTCTTGTCAGGATTCATTAAATCTGCTTAGGTGGGAGAAACAGCTATGCAACTCTGCTGAAACAAACATGCACGGAGAGCAGAAACAAACAGTGTTTGCGGCTGAGTTTATCGGCTTAGCTAGGTGCTGGTGTGGACATTTTTGCTCATTTGTTTTCTCTCCCCTCCCCCGTCTTGTCTGTCTCGCTCCCACCCTGACTGGTCGTGTGTGTCCAGAGTAGTTGTGTCAGGGCTGAGAGCGGAACCCTGGAAATGGATTGGGTCTGCTATCAATTATTAATTGTAACAAATAAGAAAAACGTTTTGCAATATTAATATGTTGTACTCGAATAGTGACGCACGCAAATGTAAACTCTTGGCAAAACTGAAACTTATGGGCTTGCAAAACTGAAAAATGCTCATTTTAAAATTAGCTCTGATTTGTAATAATTAAAATGAGCTAATATAAAATTGAGGCTAAGATATTTTTCTATCAACTGACATCACTGCAAAACCATCTAACCAAAAATGGTTCCACAAATGGTTTTCTGTAGGGGCTTTCGCACCGCAGGAACGATTTCATAGTTCCGATTTGCCAGAAGTACCTGCTTTTTGTTACTTTTTGTTACTTTGTAAATAAACAAATTAAATCAATCTAAGAAAAATGAGACATAAGATATAATTACAATGGGACTGTTTGCGCATAGTTCCTACTGTATTTTGATATTGGAATTTGATATTACAATTACTATTACTGTTGACTTGTGCCCACTCCCATCTCTCATCGAATTACACAGTAAACTAGAATGGGAACTGTTTATTTAACACCATAAAAACATTTTTCATGGGCAAAATTACATTTAATGCCTTTAAAATTCAATGACATATCATTTTCATACTATAGACTGTGATACTTGTGAGGGAAAACATGTATTAAAATACATGTTTTGTTATGATGCTTATAGTTATAATAAACATCTTTTGAAAGCATTCCGTTTACAGGAAGTGGTTTATTACAGGCTGTATGATCAAAGCGTAAGTGCAGTAGTTATTTCACCCTATTTAAAAACCGAAAACCTATACAGCAACTTGCCATTTGGTTGCTCACGGGATACAGCTGGTATGATGTTGGCATTTTTAATGCATACTTTTGCCACTGTTAGGTGATGTATGTGGTCGGCACCAGGCAAGGTCCAGCGCTATAGGTATATGTTGATTATAACCTCATGAGAGCTTTACATTAGCAGTGCATGAGCATTTGTTGTTTGGTTGATGGGATTTTATTGGCAAGATGGTTAGCGTTTTAGGATTCCAGTGGTGAGGGAACAGGCCTCAGCTGTCATAACTCATTCACGCAGTCTGCTCTCTAGAGGGCCTCCAAAGGCAGCCTCTGTCTGGGAGCTGGGAAGGGGACCTGCCCTTTTAAAACACACACACACACAACCATACATAGTTTCTGGCTTTACTCTGCAACATTTCTATTTTTGCTGTGTAGCTTGAGAGTTCTTTATTATTCACCAGGGCTCAATTTGTTTGATCCAGCACAACTTTATATACACACTATTTACATTCCTTATTGGTGGGAAAATTTCAGAGACAAAATTGCACTTCCATTGTTTTCCTTTCATAATTTTAATGTGTGCTGTGTTTAATAGGCCTTGCACTGATTGCTTGAGATCCTGAACCAGTGAAATTAAAATTTTTGTTTTGTGGCTTTCTGTTTATGTCTAGCTTTGAAGACGAGCACAAGTTAACAAAAAGTAACCTTTAGAAGAAGATGTACTCTTTCTATTCCTGAAAAAAACGATTGCTTTTGCTTGTCTCGAACTACTACATTTTGTCCAATCAAATGCTTCCCCCAGTACCACTACACGATTGTGTAATGCACATTTCCTGCTGGCACTATATGCGTATCATTCAGGGTGTAAAAAAAGTGGTTTGTTTCGCAATTCTGTTTATTTCGAGAGCCCACTGCAGTCATGTGCTCCTGCCGTTATCTGTTCGGTCATTGAGCGTGACAAGCTCAACTAATTATATCCACTGAAGTGGTCAGTAGGCCTCTGCTTTCAATCCCTACAACATCTGATTCATGATAAGTTTGATTCATGTATGTGTCATCGTCTGGTCTGCATATGTACTCTACTGCTGTTGTTTGATCAGCTGATCCCAATTTAGCCTTTGGTCTGCATGGACACCTATGAAAGGCTTACAGGAAAAGGCAGTTTCACCTTAAATGTACAGAGCCTGTTTGCATGTTTTCATCTGGCAGAGGTTCAGTATGTAAGTAGATGTGTGTGCTTTTATGTGCGGGGGTATTTGTTCAGTCTTGTACTTTCCCATGCAGAGATTAGATAAGTTCAAAATGGAAGGCTCACACTTTCATTTTCTTAGCCGCCTTTTTTCCTCATCATGCAATACATTTAGCAAAAAAATACGACATCCAGCTCTGTATTATTGCTCACTACAGTTTATGCTGTAAAATAAAGTACAGACAAAGCTATTGTTGGTTAACCTCGATTGGGCTCCTTGAATAAATCTTTTTCCAGTGCTTCAGAAGTACTATATGTATTTGTATAAAGACAATATTAGTAGTTTAAAAAGTGAGTGTAAGCTTCTAGTAGTCAGTCCGCCTTACATTGTTTTGAGGGTTTAAAGCCTTCTCCTGTGCAGTGCGCTGCGGGGTGCTTTCAAGTTATTTTGTTAAATTGAATGCCGTCAGTTTTGATCACAAGCCATATTGATCAAGTTCTCAAGTAGATGCCATGAATTTGTCAACACCAGTAAATTTCAACTGTATGCTTTCATATTTTACTTTTATGCATTTTGCTTAATGGAATTGGGCACTGATGTAAAAAGAAGCTGAAGAAGGTAAAAGCGAGAATTTAGGACATTTTAAATTCTTGAGATCATTTTTTTAGAAGGTGCTATTTTAAGACCACAGTTTCCCCCATAAATATACACGGATGACCAAAGATGGTCCCTTCGGTTTGCACAAAGAATGTTTAGCGCAGGACAACATATCCAAAATATTTAAAGCCATAACCAGTTTTCAGATTTTCTGCAGAAATACCTGTCGCCCTGCTGAGTGGTTATATATCAATAATTCATTTAACTTTACTAAAGGTTCATTCAAGATTCAACTGAGTTTTAAACAAATGTCTATTTTTTAAATATCTCAGTTTAACTTCATGAAACATATGCCTGCTCATATTAGGTGTTCTCAAAAACACAATTTATTCACTGCATGTTAACAACATGTTTATCACAGTAGTATTAAATATAAACACTGTGCAAATTTAGCGCCATACACCTGATGACCCTAATGTGATCCTCTTAAATACAACGTTTTTTTTCCCAGAGACCCATGCTGCTAGGACTCTCTCTCTCCTATTGTCCTCAGCTGCAGTTCAACCGAAGGCTGTATTCTGAGGTCCCTGACAGCAGCATGGTGACCATTTCCTTTGCTGCTGTGTTACCAATGCTGATGGATCCCAGATGGCTATTGAGAAGTTCTCTTTTCTTTGTTTGGAATAAAGCCTAGTTATGGGCTCGACTACATCATGAGGAGGTGTATGTGAGAGAGAGCGATATGAGTGGGCTGCAGGGCCTGCGCTGGAGAACAGAGCAGTATGAGATTGAAGACTCAGTTTTGGCAGTTGTAGTGACACTCCAGAATGACTGACATAATAAGCTCCAGATCTAATAACCAAATCTACTCGAAAAGTAAACACCAATGACCTGGTGAGCATTACATCAGAGCTGGTCCCCCTGATGTTCAGAGACGAGCGTTTACTAGGGGTGTGAACCTACACTGATGTCACGATTCGGTTCGATTACGATTATCACATCATCGATTCGGTTCAATTCGATATCACCATGCATTGACGATGCACTGCATCCTCAAATTTCAATTTTACTAGTTCATGTATACAATTTTGTCAATAAATACAAGCAGTCAGATATATGAACTGAACCTTTAATTTTACCTGCTCTTCTCGAATGTATCAAACAGCAAACAAAGCTCAAGTCTGGGCACAGAAGACAACATGAGCAGGAGCAACAGGACCAAATGCACAAAAGTAAATACTTAGGGGCACTACTTTTTTACACATAAAGAATGGAATAGTACCATTGATAAATATTAAAAAATGATGTACGTTTGGATGAAGACTCACATTAGTAGATGTTGAGATACCAGCCAAAGACATCATGATAACCTGACTGTTATCGGGCACATTTGGTTGCAGAATAAATGTGACCCTGGACAACAAAAATTGGGTAAATTGGGTCTTATGGGTACATTTTTTTGAAATTGAGATTTTTACATCACCTGAAAGCTGAGTAAATAAGCCTTCTATTGATATATGGTTTGACAATATTTGGCTGAGATATAACTATTTAAATCTCTGAGAGTTGTGAATCAGAGGCGCTGTAGCAGGGCGCTGCTAAGAAGAAACAGGTTTTAATGCTCTCTTTTGTTTACCGCTGTAATGATGTTGTGGAGAATAGATGAACCTGAAAGCTGAAATTCTAAGCTTTACATAGATACCAAACTTGAGTGGGTAATTCCCAAAGAGCGGTGAGAGAAGTTTGTATCCATGTTTCCGGCCATTTTTGTTAGCGATTTTGCTGCATTTACTCACAAAAATAAAGTTTTGATATATTTACGGTAAACATTTTCAAAATATCTTAATGAAACATTATATTTACTTAATATCCTAATGATTTTTGTCATAAAAGAAAAATGTATTATTTTGACCCCTATAATATATTTTTGACTATTACTACAAATGTTCTCTTGCTACATAAGTTTGGTTTTGTGATCCAGGGTCACAAATAAGTCATGTGACAAATATGTCTAGACATAAATCTGTAAATCTGCTAATTGGTATCATAAAAATGCTTTTTGCACCTCGAAACGGCAAGAATCCAACCATGAACTCAACCACAGCAAAATGAAGAGGTTAGTTTTGGGATAGTGGCTTGTTGAAACTGGAGACAGGCCCTTAAGGAAAGGGTTTTTGGCTTGCGGATGTCCCACTATCTCTCTGTACCCGGTCTGGATCGCGGTGGGGTACTGGACTGTAGAAGGGGTCAGCCTGGAGTCGCGAAATGCCGCAGCCGCCCCGTGTAATTTCTCGGGTTACTGCGAGACTGCCAGGGCCCGATTCACATCGGACTACCCTCCCCCCAATACGTTGCCGGAGTGTGAGAACGAGAGAGCGCTCTCAGTGCCGGTCCTGTGAGAGTGCTCGCTCTCTCTCTTCTGATTGCATTAGAAGGGCTGCTCACTGTAGTTTGATATCTCCAGCCTGGCACTGAGCCAACAGAGATACTGTTCATAGCTGCAAGAAGCAGAAATGTTTTCAGTATAGAGCGTGCAATGTACACGCACTGTTTTTTCTGACGCTTGTTGTAGACGCGTCTGTCCACTCGCTGTCCTGATTCTGGATAGCTTGCCAAATCTTGTCTACAGCCTTATCAAGTCTTACACTATTAGTTATCTTTTTGCCAACTTTGGATTAAGTTTCATTCCACTGTTTAGTGCTCAAGGTCAGTATGGATTCCTTGCATTTTCTCATTGCATGTTTTGTTGATATTACTGGACTAGCTGAAAGTTGCTTTGTACTGCAGGTGAGTGGCTCCAGAGTTTCGGTTGAATTGTTGATATGAGCATGTGCTTGCAAACGGCAGGTGTTAAAACTGAAAATGAAGCTAGATTGTTATGTTTCCTGCCACTTTAATAACTTGGCAGTCTTTCCACCTGAAGCATCTATATTTATTATGTCTTAGTCTGTGTATTTCAGATTTCAGCTTTTTTTAGGAGTGTGCATGTTTGTAGCTTTCTCTTGATAATATAATTGACTTTACGCAACAACAGGTACTGTATCAAGAAACACATGCTAAAGGCTGTTAAACGATTAATTGTGATCCAATATATACATGCAAATATTTTCTAAATAAATATGTGTGTGTGTGTGTGTGTGTTTTTAAATACAAAATAAATATGCACAGTACACAGACATATATTATTTAAACACAAACTTTTATTCTAAATGCGATTAATCGTGACAAAACTCACAGTTTGTGTAACTTCACTTTTCTGTGTTCAGTGCTTTGCAACACACAATAGTTGAGTCTGCTTTATTTTTAGTTAACGGAGCAAATGCCCATCAGGTATATCACACTTGCAATGGTGCTGTTGTACTGAATATCATCAGTGTTAATATACAGTGCATCAGGACCCTTGCTTGTGAAATATTGCTTCATAACTTTTGCTGTCCCTGTGATGATGTGATGTCTCACTCTCCAAACTTTAACCTTCTGTGAATTGTTTGGTTTTTTGTTCTTACACCTGATGGGGCATTGCTGACAGTTTGGGTCCTTTTGCCATGTGCATAGTGTGTGGTATTAAAAAAGAGGGGATTGTTTGAGATGACTGTCGAGCAGACCTAAGCAGTGCTCCAGTCATGTGAACAGAGGCTGCCCAGGCCAGAAGAATGTGTTGAATGTGAATGACGCAGCTTTGACGAAGACATGTGACTTTGAGAGCGTTAGAGAGAGGGGAAAGGAGAGCAGGGAGGAGGGTAGTTGACTCATGCAGGCAAAGTGCCACCCCGCTGACCTTTTTATGCTAGCGTAACTATCGCCCCCTCGGTTGCGACAAAGGAGGAATCGGAGGGTAAAGGAAAGCATGGGGGGAGATGAAGAAGAGATTACTGCCCTGCTTGTGTATCTCTGAGGTTATTGATGTCATGCCCCTTTGTTCCACATCTTGGTCAGATGGTCTAGCCCATGCTATCCTTCTTGGTATCCCACAGCTAGTGCCTAGAAACAATTGAAATGTATTTCGGATGACCTAATAACCTTTATAACTGCTTGTACAAACTTTGAATTGCTAGTTTTATTATGTGCATTAGTTCTTAAAATGCTGCAGTTAAAATGGTGTTGTTGTATTATCGGTACCTGCTAAAAGAAGCTTTATTGAACTTTACAGCAGGTTAAAAGCTATTGATCAGTGACCTGGTTTCTACTTTTGTAGATTGTATTATTGCCCCTCTATGACATATAGCTTTATTGCTTCCTAATCTCTCTGGAAGTTGCTTTGGATAAAAGCGTCTGCTAAATGACTTTAACAAGCACAATGCAGTTACTCACATTTTTGTCTTAGAATAATTTTGCATGTTTAGTGCAATTGAGGATGAACCAGGTAACAAATTGAAACAAATTGTATTGCTTCTATAAGTTTGTGTCAGTAGTTCAAATGAGAGGCATATTGATTATCATGTGTCCATACTGCTTCCATAACAGAGTTTTTTCTTTTGTCTTTAAAGGAATAAATCGAAATATGAATAGGAGTCTTTTCAACATGACCTTACTGTCAAAGCCTTCTATCATTGAAGCATGTTCACATTGGTACACTGAGTGTGGAGAAAAAGAGCAGAGGGATTGCAATGAGTGTGCAGGAAAAAACCCAGCTGCTTGTGTAACCGGTCTTACTCGCACCGCTCCTGCTACTAGGGGACTTCGAACTGCCGCCATAGCACCTCTTGAGGTTTACCTGCACAGCTCTCTCTTGCTCGCTGGCCTCCGTTACACTGACGTTTTTGAAAAGTGTGGCATGCATGCAACTGTATGGTCGCCAGTGGCGATCTCAGTAAAAATATCACTTGCAAATTAATGTTTTTGGGTCGTTTTAGTCGCAGTCTGGAGCCCTGATAATTTATATTTTAATTAATTTATATTGTTATTAATTTGTATTAAAGGGGAGATTTTTCTCCTTTTACACAAATGTAATATTAATCTTAGGGGTCCACAGAATGTGTGTGAGAAGTTTCAGCTCAAAATGGGTGATTCTCACGAAATCTTGCTTTAAAGATGTCAAACGTGATTTTCTTAAAACACTTGTATCAACAAATTTCCTTTATATTCATTTAAAACAAGATATGATATATTTAAAGGCATTAATTTCTAAACGTTTACTGACAGTTTAACACAATTAAAAAAAAATATTTACAAAAAAAGGCCTTAAAAATTCTCATTACCCATTGACAGCTGTCAATCTCATAACATGTTTTGCTAAAAACAAGTGAAGCCATGAAGCCTAAGCAAGTTTTTATTAATCATAGATAATATGACATTAATAAATTATATTTTAATAGATTATTATATATGTAGAATTTTAAATTTTTTTTAAATGTGGAATACTGCCTGTATCGGTAATGAGTGAAAAAATCGTGTACACAGCGAGACAAGAGATTATAAAATTTTTAAGTGGAAAAATATCAAGTAATTTGTTAACTTGTTAGCCATTTAAAAAGTACTAGTTGATGTGTTTCTTTACATAAAATCAAACTTAATGTAAATATGTTTGTGTGTTTAAACAGTCTTTAAAAAATGTTATGGAGGATGAGAATATCAGTCATGTACACTTCTTTCCTCCACTATTTCTTCATTTTTATTATACATGAATAATCTGTCAATGATTTTATTGGTCATTTTTTGTAATTTAAGAACGTCTAGTAGAACATCCAATTGTTTTTTACAGAAAATTTTTAATCTTTAAAAAATATTTTTTTTATTTTAATCTTAGACAAATCAGGACGTGTTATGGTTATGAGAATTTCAGCAGAAAAAGCAATAAAATACATAATACATTTTTTTGTTAAAATAATTTTTTGTCCAAGGTAGATAACACAGTTTACCTTTACTTTTTTTGTGTTATCAAACTGTAGTTTTATATTTAAAATCTTTACTGCCATGATGTTTCAGCGGTTTTGTGAGAATCACCCAAATACACCATAGATCTTTAATTATTCCATGTGCTAAATGCCCAAAAAGCATTTGAGGATAAACGTGCTGTTTTGAGGTGTGTGTCTCTTTAAGTGCAACTGAGCAGCTAGTCTCCGCCTCCCTTTCAGCTGAACACACAGCCTCTGAGCCTGTGCTTCCAACGACTAAACAAGAAATAAGGATCACATTAAGCGAATGAGAAACACTGTATCTCGTCCTCAAACACCAAACACATTGTTTTCTATAAGCGGCAGACTCCTAACAAACACGTCATGTTTTCAATATGCAAAAGTAACGTTAAACATGACAAACCGGTCCCGTATTATTCAAACCATACACACTGTATGTATGAAAGCGTCACATAAAGCGAATGAGAAACACTGTGTCTCGTCTTTAAACACCAAACACATTGTATTCTACAAGCATACCTTTTTGCTTCCGGGGCATTCGTGAACGCACTCTGGTCCCCGTTGGTCTGGTTAGGACCGCTTCCCGTCACGTTTTTACAAGCCATACACATTGCTTTTTACGAGTGAATGGACAAACGTTTTACAGTGACATTTTACCTATATTTAAGTTGCCACAGGTCCCTGAGGTCTTACTTAAAAAATACTGGTACCTACAATGTCTTTATCTGCAGCTTTGCCTCGTTCAGTCTGGAGGATTTCCATTGGTCTGTGCATGCTTTGCTCTACTTGGCTTACTATTGCCAAGGTGTCGGAGCTAACACGCGTGTATTAAATAAACAATTTGTTGAATGGGTTGTGTAACTTTGTCGCATACATTTAGCTAAGTAACGGTTCTTCTACTGGTAGCCCAAAATAATACTGACTTTTAACATGCTAGCTAATGTAATTTGCTTGTGATCAGAAATAATCTGCAAGGACTCTATTTTTTGTGGATGTGTACCGGAAGTTAAGTTTGGGCTACAAAGCATTCAACAATTTTAACAATTGTTTTAACAATTTATTGTTAAAAGTAGGGCTGGGCGATTAATCGAAATCGAATCGCATCGCGATTTAAGACGATTGCGATTTGCTAATCGCAAAGGCTGCGATGTAAAAAATATAAAACACGTCTGTTCCAGTCAAAGCAAAGCTTGACTGCCCGGCTCGCCTTGAGTGACAGTCTTACTAACCAATTGAGTGAGCCCACCTCCGTTCTGCCCAATCAGCACTGCCCTAGCCTGCGTAAACGCCCTCCCATTACAAAATAACAAACAGAACGTGGTAAAGAGAGCGAGTGGGATTGTGGCGTCTCGGAATGCTTCTCATACTCGCGTCTCTCTGCCCTGTGTTCGCGGCGCGTATCCCGCGTTTCACGGGTGAGAAGTTTACACTTGCCGCACACATGCAGCCTGTTTCGTAATGCTTGTAATGTCCAGCTCCGCACCGCAAGTCTCCACGAGCGCATCTGTGTTAGCTTGCGCCTGGCTCCACGTTTATAACAAATGTACATTCAATCGAACTGCTTTGCTACTTTCATAATAAAGTAGCCTATGTAACATTTGTAATATTTTAATTATTGACTAAAGTAATAGGCTACAGTTTTTTATTTATTCAAAATAAACAAATAGTTCCAGTGAAATTCAGTTCATTCTGTGAGTATTAATACCATTATATCATCTTCCCTGCTGAAAAAACAATAGAACTCCTCCCAAAACACAATCGAAAATTTGATGGTTATAATGAGAATTGTATTGGTTTTAATGTAAACTATAATGGTGTCTACTGGTATTTGATGGATTTTTTTGGTGTAAATCTGGCAGATGGAAACCAATAAAACAACAGTAAAAATAGTGCCCAAAACACACTATAACTGATATTTTCTATTGTTTTTTATTCAGTGGGGTAACAATACTTAGACTATTGACAGTACTGAGCTGAAGCTTAACTTTGCGAAATTAAATTGCAAATCGAATCGCAATCGCAATATGTGTCAAAATAATCGCAATTAGATATTTTCCCCAAATCGCACAGCCCTAGTTAAAAGTGTTAATATATTTAAGTGTTAACTTAAAAAATGTGTCTATCTTAAGGTCCTAGTCCAGACTAGTCAGGTTTTTGCATTCTAACTAGTGTCTTGCAGGCATGTTTTCTCTCTGTCTGCTCCTGAACATGATGTTCTACTTTAGGGGGTCACTGCCTCTAATGGGCCGAGAACATGCTTTGTACAGACTTTTCTCAGCCTTACCACCTGCTTTTAGTTTTACAGGACTGTAATATATGTGTATGCACAACCACAGGAGACATGCTATTGTTGATTTTTTTAAATTTTCAAGCTGTTTATGGTTTTGTTTAAATATGATATAGTGAAATTCTTATATGTTGCTTTTGCAAGCTAGCATTTGTGCGTTATGAAAACGGTCTGCATTTACACGGATCCAGGAAAATGGATAAAAAAAACTCTGTAGTGTGCATGCCAGACCAGTCGATGGCGATGTTGCTGTGTAACGAAACAGGATGTGCCTGTGCCATATTGTTTTGGTCGACTGAATGCATAATACGATTGGATTTGTCAAAAGTTTGTGTTTTCAGCTCCCAAAAATGCTGTTTCCATGTAAAACGAACGGCGTCATTTTTGACCAAGTCAAAGTGCATACATGCCATGCATGAAATCACTGCTTAAGAACTTTTCCTATGCTGCCGAGTTATATGGCGGTCATAAATAACCGAGTGACAAACATCAAAGCTGGTATTGTTTGGGACTTATCTAATCAGTGCAAGAGAAGCGTGTGAAGGATGCGGCCTCTTTTGCCTTATCGCCACTACACCGTAGCTCTATTTCCTGTACCTCACGCTTCTTTAGGCATATAGGGACAATTAGATTTGGCCCAAATAAATTTTAGCCTGGCGCTAAATCTGATTTTCTGTGGTAGCACTGTCTTGAGATTGGATTAGGCTGGGTAACTGGGATGACATTATGTGTTATCGCAAGAGGCAACCAAGTTGAAAAAGGTCTTTTGAGGTACGGTTCATATGAGCTGTTATACAGTTGCCAACGGGCACGCGAGCAGTCACATGTGTACAACTTATTTAAAAAAAAATAGTGTATTACTTTTTTGCTGTTTCTTTTTGAATATAATTATTTTTTGTGTCATGCAAAACATCTGTGACTACAGATTCAAGTGTTTGAAAGGTTTCATTACTTTGATACATCAGTAATATCTGTGGAGGCAGGTGGAGGGTGATGGAACTGAACTCTAGTTTGGGCCAAATGGTTGAACCGAGTGCTTAAAGTTCATGTGCATTGTCAAAATGCTAATATATTTCATTACTTTAATGAAGCATAGCAGTTTTCTAAACCTACAATGATCTTTCTGTGCAAAACTCAGCACATTCTTTTTAATAGGAATGTTGTTTTGGTGCTATCTTAGTGTGTATGGAAAAGAACCAATGTGCTCTTGAGCAATCCTGACGGAGAAACAGAGCACACCACCAACCGGTATTATAGAGTTGACTGCAACCCTTCTTCAACACGGTTTAGAAAAGAGGTGTTGTTGTCGTCTAAGGGAAGGTGGAGTGAGGAAAAAGAAGAGAGGGGGAGGAGGGGGCCTCTTGTTATTTTCAGTCTATTGTGTCTACTTCCTGTAGGTCAGGGGTTATTGGAGTAGGGAATTGCAGACTAGCTGTAGAGCAAGAGTGAGACAGAACTTTCATCGATTCAGAACTTCAGCATAGCGACAGCAAGATTAGTACGGAGAAAGCTTGGGACTGCCAGCAACCAACCTCAACAGGTAAATGCAAGGCAGGGCATAAATGCTTGTTTATACTTCCAATTCTTTTCGGACTCTTGGTGCCACGTGTTTTCGGAGCTGCCCAGCGATATTCTTTTTTTGACATTCTGTCGTAGACTTTAGAAATTTTGGTCTCCGATGTTTTGTGCTAGCTTGACAGAGAGGACTTTTTCTTGTTCTGCAGTGCATTTATAAGCGATTGTGGTTTTGCATGTGAATAACGCGCACCTCGACATGTTTACTGCCTTTGCGGTCCCGTGACCAGAAGTGGAAGAGATCGGAAGAGGCTGGAATTGTTTTTTGAAATCTCTCTTATGTAACTCACAAGCTTCCTGAGGGCAGCCATACTAGAGCCTAGTTAATGGAGAGGGAACCTCTCCTGCCATTAGCCAATATAGCCATGGTCAAATCACATTAGCCCTGGACTGCAGTACTGCAGGGAAAGATGCAAATCTAACAGTCTATGTGGCTCTGGCTCCTCTATCACTGAAACAACTTCGGAGTTTCTATGTTTGACTATTCTTTATAGCTTTCAGTGTTTGGTGATCATTGTGATGATACTTTTTGTTCAGCTTAAATTAAGTTAAATTAATTTGTGACTGCTACCAGTTGGGTAGTAAAGGTGGAGAGTGTTTTCTAGGTAGTAATGGATGATTTTCAACAGTATATGTTAATATTTGATATGTATTTTGCAAGTTAGGATGTTAAAGGTGCTAGTATTGCATAGAGAAGCAGCTGGAAAAACATTTTTAACCTAAACTTTTGGTTTATTGAAGTTTTAAGATTGTTTAGAAAGTTTTTATGTAATACTTCAAGTAAGCATTTTAATAAACATGTTGGTCCTTAATTTGTGGTAACTGTGTTATATTATGGTTGTGATCTATTTGATAAATCTATTTAATGAATTAATAAATAAATTAAGTATACACTGAACTGACTGAAATATTAAGTGTTTATCATTGCTTCCATTGTTGGCGCTTTGAATAAAAGCATCTGCAAAATGACTAAATGTAAATGTGCATTCAGCAATTGAACAAAAAACAAAACCCTATTAAAGTGATAGTTCACTCAAAAATGAAAATGCAAATTAAAAAACATAATTTACTCATTCTCTTGATTTCAAACCTCTTCTGCAGAACACTCAAAAAAAACATTTAAAAGAATGTTGTTAACTGGCACCCGTTCACATGCACTGGTTTTGTGTCTGTACAATAGAAGTGAATGCGTGCCGCTGTTGTTCGGTTACCAACTTTTTACAAAATAGCTTCTTTTGTGGAAGATAGAAAGTCATATAGGTTTGAGGGTGAGTAAATGGTGACAGAATTTTCATTTTTGGGTGAACTATCATGTTCTGACATTAAAGGTTTACCCAAAAAAAAAAAAATTCTGTCATCTTTTATTCACTGCAAATTTAACATGCATGATTTTCTTATGTTACACAAAAGATGATTTTCCAGAAATGTCCCATTGGTTTTGTATCTATACAATCAATGGCAGGCATTTGAAGCCAGTGTTGTATGGTTACCAGCATGCTTAAAAAACTTGTTTTGTTTTTTGCAGAAAAAAGACAGTCATGCAGGTTTGATATGAGGGTTAGGGTCAAACTAACTGTTGAACTAAGTTAAAAAGTTTAGAGTCTTTTAAAAGCATCCCCCACCAATATTAAACGGTCTAAACTTAGACGTGACCAACCATGGTTGGTCAAACGAGTGACAATGGAGGAAAAACAGGATGTCTTTTTCTCAAAGTGTGTGTTGGGACCAGATGACCAGGAAGATGAAAATTGCCAGCGAAGTGGAAACTTCCACTTTGTATCTGTGTGTTTTTGCCCAGCTGAGACCAGTTGCTCATCTGTTGGCCCGTAGCCGATGCATGATGGTGAACTGTAAATGATTAAGAACCGCTTTCTTCTCTCACTAATTTCTATTTTTTTCTCCTTCTGTTCCACACTCCGTTTCACTTCTGTGTTAATGCTTTACTCAGTTTGAATCCCATTTCAGTGCAGATTTTTCAGGTGCTGGTCACTGCATCTGTGCATCTGTCGGCTCTCAGCTTACATTTCTCTAGCGGAGGGAAAGATAAAGAAACTGAACCAACTATATAGAGGAAATGAAACCAGTCTGTTCTCCTGGGATGCCTGTTAAGGGCTATTGATCTCTCTCTCTCTCTCTCTCTCTCTCTCTCTCTCTCTCTCTCTCTCTCTCTCTCTCTCTCTCTCTCTCTCTCTCTCTCTCTCTCTCTCTCTCTCTCTCTCTCTCTCTCTCCCTCTCTCTCTCTCTCTCTCTCTCCTAATGATTGATATGGAATGACCTCGGCTTGAAAACATGCTTCTCTTCATGTCCTGCATATCTGTCACATTGGCAGTCATTTGGAGAGAGAGCAGTGTGGAATAAGAGATAAACACCTAGGTCAACCATTCAGCATGAGATCCAAGGACAGCTCCAGTCGGAATGTTTCTTAGGGATCGTGGACTGCTGTCCAGGGAGACAGTTTACAGTGTATCTGTTCCTGCTGATGCACCAACCTGGAAGTGGGACCTTGTTTTGTTTTGTCAGGAGTGAATTTTAGAGCTGAAGTGTCACAGGACTCTCTTTGTTTTTTTTATCTTGTTGTGTACGTCTCGCGTCGGAGCTGTGGGCGAAGTTCTACAGCAGAGACTACGCCACAACTTCAGGCTCAAGGTGAGAGAAATGTCTTATTTCTTCTCCTGGCTGAGTCACGTCTCCAGCAGCTTTTCATTTTCGTCCTTTCCAGCAAATATAGCCAGCGTTTGTAAAAGCCCTAACATCTCTCCAAAAAAAGAATAATGGTGCCAAGCATTAAAAAGTGTTGCAAAGACTTTTATGTTAGGTGGGCTATTCTGTGCTGGCGCTGTATGACTGTTGCAACTTATTTTCTAAACTGCTAGATATTTTTACAGCGGGCCTGCCTTTCAGACTGCATAAGATATTCCTGGTGTTACACAGATGTTGTTTACCATGACCACATCTCTACGATCTCTGTTTTTCTCCTCTTGCTGACAAAGTGCTTTTTTTAAATAGACTGTGTATGTATGTTGTGTGATGTTATGGTCTAATCCAGTGGTTTGTGGTGGAATTCTAAAAATTCCAAAAACTTTGTGGTGTTTTTATTTGTCAGTCTAATGAAAATTCATGTTTTGGTCCAATGTTATGTTTACACAGTAGTTAAAAGCTTTTGAAAGAACTCCATTTACTTTACAGTATCAACAACTAACTAATACTTTTATATTTTGTAAATATATACGTTAAAAATTTTATATTGAAGCTGCAATACGTAATTTTGACCTCTCTATTGCCATCTTTGTTTATATCATAAAATTGTAGGTTATTTCTACATGGTGATCTGAAATCCGACCTGCAAGCTCAAATTATAAACCATTATTACAAGCTTACCGTTACGAATCGGGGAAAGATTAGGAGACAGTTTTACATATTTACTCAGTTTTTGCTTAGTTTTAACTAAAAAGTAATTATTTGAAAAACTAAAACATTACAATAATAACAATAATATAGTAAATAGTATATTTTGTGTAACTTGTTTCTACTATCTGTTCTGTTGCTGTTAGTATAGCTTTTATTAGTCATTAGGTCCTTGGTAAACAAAACAAAAGAGAAAGAATCTTTTCTATCTGCTGATATGACATTGTTTCTTCTTAAAAAAAAAACGACCATTATTTGACCTAATGTTTGATAATTAAGGACCTATTATATGTAAAAATTCTGGATTTTATTGTTTCCGTTTTTTTATGAAATACGATAGTAATATTTTTGCCCACATGAAAAATACTTTAGTATAGGATAGCATTTACTCAATAACTATTGAAAGACACTTAGATACTACAGTGTTTTCGAACCTTACAGAAAATAATCCATAAAAAATATGGCGTAATGCACAACTATGTTAGTATAAACCATCATCTCTCTTTTTTACATCTACTTAAATTTAAGATTTCTTAATTTTACTTGTACTTGTGTCATAGTTCATTTAAGTTAACCAGACTTTTATTTTGACAAAAATACCTTTTTAGTGCGTGTTTGACAGTAGCTTTACTCAAATTTACTCTTAGAGCAGCTCTGGAGATATGTAAGCATCCCCATATAGTGAGATTCTGTGAACTGTAGTGTCATGCGTGCTGTAGCCTACAGGAAACCTTATCATTCATTCAGAGACACACAGTCTGCAGAACAGGCAGATTACATATTTAAACCGCATCTGAATCACTACTGATGTTATTTAAAGTGATAGTTCACCCAAAAATGATAGTTCACCCCTCTTGTAATTTCAAACCTGTATAAATGTCTTTGTTCTGATGAACACAAAGGAAGATAATTAGAAGAATGTCAGTAACCAAACAGATCTCACCCCCAATTTACTGCCATAGTAGGGAAAACAAATACTATGAGAGTCAATGGGGGTGAGATCTGTTTGGTTACTCACATTCTTCCAAATGTCTTCCTTTGTGTTTTACAGAACAAAGCAATTTATACAGGTTTGAAATGACAAGAGGGTAAATGATGACAGAATTTTCATTTTTGGTGAACTATCCCTTTAAAGCACAAATTGAATTTGATCAGCTGTTCAGTGCTTTTATACATCAAATTCCATTTTAATGCCTGGATTCTGTGATTTCGTCTGTGTTTTCCGCATCACGGAAATCATATGGCCCTAGGTAATAATTGTTGCTGCTGTCCTGATGTTTTATGCAAGTTTTTGGTTTATTGGTGACCAATTAATTACAATCATTTTTAGCTGCCAGTTATGCTGGCCATTATGTTTTCAACCTAGGGTAGTTGTAACCCAGATAGCACAAGTACGTCTTTAAAGTGTCTTCTGAAAAACATCTGCTGTGTAAAACATCTGATAAACATCTTAGAGAAGTCAGTTCATAAACGTCTTACAGATATCTTCTATAACATCTGACAGTAGACATCTCAGAGACGTATTGCAGATGAGCATACAATCATCAAAGAAATACATCTTGCAGATGTAAATGCAGACATCTCCTAGATGTTTGTGTGCTATCAGGTAACGTGTCTTGTTGCTAAGTTTAAGTAGTTTTAGGGCACGCTAGCCCTCTGGATGACCTTGCTGTGGGCTTGGCTTCATAAAGAATAAAATGATTGAGGATGGGTGTTCTACACAGCTGCCTGAATCGTTCCCAAGGTTATTTGAATTGAGGCCGTACAGCAGGCCCGTCCCTCTCATATGCTAGATATCTGTTTCACTTTTTCCATTCTCCTCACATGACATCCTAACAGAAAGATTTCACCAAGATCTACTACAATGCACAGTGTAGGTCATAGAACATGACATGGGAGAATAAATAGTTTATCCATGTACAGGGAGGGGAGAGCATTTTATTCCAGTCTCTGTTCCACTGGACGTTGTCTTCCAGACCGCACTAACTGAATGTGAATTCCAGAACATGGCAGTCCAAACTTTTCTCCAATAAATATTTTCTCATTTTTTAGAGCCGTGTAAAGGAAGCGCAGTGCCAAATCGTGGCAGGTGTTAATAGAAACTAAACACTGCTTTCGTGTGACTGCCTGATAATCTCTCCTCAGAAATGCTAGGTGAGAAAGCGGTATTATAGTTCAAGGTTGGACAGTCTGACTCACTTTTCACACAAACATTTCTTGAGCTACTCACGTGTGACCTGGCACCCGGCTGCCCAGCAACGGCAGTGCTGTAAACATGCGCATCCTTGTCTGGATTGAACACATTTGTGTGTGTCTGTATGTGCAGAATGATTCTGTCTGGTAACGTCCCAGGATTGCTGCATGTGCTCAAATTGTAATGCTAATTATTTAAATAATGAAAGACATTTAACCAAATTGTGCATAAATTACTAAAAACCCTCATGACAAATTGTTACTAATTCAGAAAATAATCAACTAGTCAAGCAGTTTGTGTTTACCTTATTCAAATAACTCACCACACGCTTTGCAGAAACAGCTGGAGACTGTCTTGTGCAGCTGAGGTGATGCACGTGGAAAAACAAACGCTTGCATATCCCTGTTAATGCTAAATGTGTTGTTATAAACCATATCATAAAACTAGTCACACTAGCACATGTTTTTAATCTCAGATAACCATCAAGGGTGATAAATTTGAATATTTCTACACAGTATCTTGGCCCGATTATGACCAAAAATATAATCACAATTATTTGGGCCAATATTGTCATCACAATTATTTACATTTAGGCATTTGGCAGATGCTTTTATCCAAAGCGACTAACATTGCATTATACATTATACATTTGTTTGTGAGTATGGTGCAATCCTATGGTGAACCCATGACCTTGGCGTTGCTAGCGCCATGCTCTAACCACTGAGCTACAGGAAAGCTGTATGCCGTAAGTATGATTACTTATTGACTTAATTGAATTAAATAATAAATAAATAACTTGTCTTTTTAAAACTGGATTTAACGGAATAAGTCAAAACATTTATTAAAAAGTGGCTAAAATGAGTGTATTTAAATAAATAAATAAAAATTAATAATAATACAAATCTATTACATTAAGATTAAGAATGATCAAAAATAGCGATTCAACTTCTTATTTTGTTTTCATAATTTCATAAATATTTGGATTTCATAATTGTTGGAATCAAAAATTGAAATTAATAGTCGATTACTATTAATTGCACAGCCCTACGATACAGGTGCAGTTACTGTTTAAAAGATTTTTACAGTATAGTGTATGCAATATTTATGTAAAAACAAATGTACTCACTTCATTTACATCTTCAGACCTTATCAAGACTGCTTAATTTCTTTTTCCTCAAAAATAAGAATTTAACATAAGAGGAATAACAGAAATCAGCTCTCGCTGTCGGCATACTAAATTTGAAACTGAATCGCTGAAAAGTGCTAAATAAGAATAATGATATTTGTAGAAATTTGGGAAATTGGGCAGGAAATGTCACCCCAGGTCCATTAGTTGCTGATAAGTTATGTACCAGGTGGTGTATTAAACCTAGTAAGTCTGTTTCTGTGCAGCTGAGTGAAAGTCTGTATGATCGCTTTATTCGGTGGGTCAGTGTTTCATTCAATTAGATTACAGAGGTCTGGAAGACATTAGATTGTAATGGGCTGCTGAGCAGCTCAGGGGCCAGAGTTTGAGTGCTTGAGAATTGTCTGGCAAAAATTTTGCTTTGCAATATATTACAGGAATAAAGCACACACACTTTTAGGACTCGGTGTGGGATTGCTGAGATGCAAATATTTTGAATGGTTGTGGTTTGTGAAGTCTATGCTTTTAATTACCGCTGACAACAAGTGCCAGATTTTTTTATACAGAAAGATTACCTTCTTTGTTTTTGACTGTCTAGTGTTCTGACTTAGTGACAGTGTTTAAGAATATGTTTTCTTTTTTAAGCTCTGAAGTATTCTGCCAGCATGAGCAAGTGCATGTGTTTGTTTATTTGTGCGCACACCCTTTCTTCTCCCCTGCTTTCAGTTCACCCCAGCCCCTCTGATTTAATGGTTTTGGTGTGCAAGGCGTTCTGGGAGGGCCTGATTACCCGTACACAGGAAGTCAGAGGTGGGAGAGGTCCCTCCAGAGTTCTATGTGAAAAGACTGGTATTCTTGATAAAGACTCACTCGTGCTACATATTACAGACACATCCCTCTCAGCTATACCCTGACTGTCGTCGGAAGCTATTTTAGAAAGGTAAGCTCACTGTTGATTTTAAGATCTTTGAAGATCAGGGTCCACCCAGGAAGGGTTGTTTTGGGTTCCGGTGTTGGTGTGAAAGTGTCAAAGTATGAATACTTTGGGGTAAAGAACGTTTTTGCACCAAGTTGAGTGCGCTGCCGCTTTTGGCGGCTTGCTTGTGTAGAAGCCTTGCGGTGCTGCCATGCTGCGTTAGGGAAGACCCGGTTTAGGCTGTTTTTCTCAATTGAAGCGGTGCACCCTTAGGGTGGTCTCTAGAAAGTCACTCTTCAGTGGCATATTACATTTTGATCAAAGATACAACAGCTTATAATGTCAAAAGGTAGTTGAAAAGATCTGTTTGGGTGTAAGGGGTAGAAAATATGTGTGGATTTGTTGGTTGTCATTTGGTTGAAGGGGAGACCTTTAAAGCTTTTTGGGGAACATTCCTAGTTGTCTTTCCTCATTACTTACAACATATTTCACAAATAATGCAAAAAAAATATGCCGCAGACTACTAAAATAGACAGCCGGTACAGGTGTCAATTCATGCACTCTAGAAAAAGCAAACCTGCTATAACAAACCACAGCATCAGATATTGGTTTGTTATGGTTTTAGGATTCAGGTTAGGTTTTTCATGAAATGAGAAAGTGCTGAGGTCAAGTTGTCTTTCAGTTAAACAGGCCTGTATTTGAGAGTAAACAAGTGCTAGAATGTCATTAGAATTATACATAAGTTTAAAGGTGACGTGACATGATAAGGTTCCTTTGGATTTGTTTTTCTATTCTGTAATGGCCTAACCTTAAAAAAACTGCTGTGTTTGCCAAAGTTACGAAAGTGCCAAACCTGGTGTTCACAGCAGATTTGAAACCAATTCTGAACATGCTGCTCTTGGTTTGCTGGGAAAGAAATAGCTTCAGTCCTCATCTGCTTTTTTTTGCAGAGATTACTGTTGATTCTGACTAACTAAAAAACGCAAGATTCAACCTAAAGTCCGGTACAAAATGATTTTGAATGCTCCATGAAAGATCCTTTAAACAGTTGTTCCTTCTTCAATAACACTGTGTTGACTGTAATAAGAAATGTCTACCGTTCATTCCACAAGTCCAGTGATGCCTTTCAGAACACTGGCTTTTGAAGCTATCACGCGGTGCGAGGTACAGATGCTGTATGAAATGGAGACAATGACGGTGTACCATTGTGACAACAGGAGGACGCGCCGCTTGCGCATTAGTATCCGTCAATAATTCTACACTGATGTGTTTCAGCTGTGGCTATTTTAACGTTTCACTTTTGTAAGAGTTCCAAAATTCTTTTTTTTTCTTAACACATAACAAAGGCTGATTTTATAAAGATGTTGGAACAGCACAGAAGGTCTTTGTAGCTTCTCTCCTTAAAGACTTGTGCAGTCCATGAACCACATTAACAGGGCCAGGGTGGCCGAAGACTTAGACGCTTCAGAGCAAAGCTCTTTCAAGAACCACATTGTTCCTCTGCGGCCTAAGGGACTGCAGAATGATTTACATGGTGGTATTGCGGAATGGGGTTGGTCTGATGCTTTGGAGAGATGATGAGAAGACTGAAATCACAGTCCTGCCCTGGAAATGTTATGCAACCTTGAACATATCAGGATGAGTTACATGCCTTGATGCTCTTTCTAAAAACCTAGAAGATATTAAGTCGACTGCCTTTTCTTGGTAGTGGTTACAGGTATGTTAGCTTGATGCCTTTATCGAACGAATTGTTTTGTAGGTTAACATTTTATCAGCATTTGCAGTTGCACCCATGCAGATATAAACCCATGATCATGCTGTGTTAGCTGCTCAACTTGGCTGGAAAGTTGGCACAACCAGTGGCTTGAGTTTGTCCAACCATTAGCAGTTGTTTTGAATTTTTTTACAATTAGTTTTGATGCTACTAGTGGTGTAGAAAGTACTTAAAATGCTTGTGTTATGAATTAGTTTGTATGTCTGTGTTGTTCCAGTTTAACACTCAGCAAAAGCCACAAAGTGGTTAACCAAAATCACTGATTAAAAACTTTTCCTTTGTCTGTGGAAAGGAAAAGAGAAGTAAAATCTGCTTCTCTCACTTCTCTTTTCTGTTCTTTCTAGTTTTAGGTGGAGAAAAATTAAGCAAAGCAATTGTGCTTTTTCTGTGAACTTGCATCAAAAAGTTTAGGGTAATGTTTGTGTGCACATCTACATAAAAATAAAAAATGCAGAGGCGTACACATTTTTTATTGAATTTGTTAAAATGCAACAAATTGTTTGTTGATCCTGCATTAGTTATTTCCTGTCATCTCACTGTTGAAGATGAAGAATGCAGGTGTTGTCTTGTGTTTTTTCCTCTCATGCTTTTAAAGTGCAAGCCAGTAAAGTATAGGAGTCATGTGGTCAGTGTTAGATATACATTAGGAAAACCACTGTGGTCCAACAAAGTTTGTTTGCATTGTACTTTTTCCAGTAATGCATTTGAGATCACAGAACAAGAAAGACACATTCTGAAAAGTAAATGTTAGTCAAAAGATGTGTTTTTGTTTAAACCAGTTTAATATCAGACTGTGATGTTAATGGCTTTTTCCACGCTGTCTTTGGCTTTCTCTAAGAACTTCTAACAGTGTGTATAAATGTTTTGTCACAATGCTGCAATAAAAACATTAAATTGAAAACATTGTTTCTAGTAGGGGGAGCCTTTAGGTTCTACACTGCAACCAAAAGTAAATTTAGAACAAAGTATTATTGAAAATTAACTGAAATGTATTGAAAATTGAAAAATACTTCTTATAAGTTTTATAAGAAATAGGAAAGAAACTCTGTAACTTTGCTTTGTTTTTAGTACAGAACTGATGTGTTGTCATAGATGAAATCCATGCTGTTTTGCAGTTTCATGCTGTCACTAAAAATAAAGAAAGTGAGACAGAGAGCGAGTTGGATGGTAAACAGACAAGTGGCAGGTGTGACCCAACCTGGGCTTTGCCCTGACATGTAGCCGACAGCGTGTTCTCTGCAGAAAGGCATCCCGACACACCCCTCTTTACACGAGAGTGCTTGAACTGCGACACATGCATACTTGCACATGCTCTATACTTTGTCACCTCTGAGACCAAAACCGATACCCCATACTTCCATTTATCTCCCACATCTAGATTTAAGTACAGATACAGAACGCTGACAAACCAACAAACTAACCGCATGCTACTGTCGGCCATTTTACCCACACGTTTGCGTCATTGTATTCGCTGGCGGCAGTACACTGTACATTGGTCCTTTAATGAGTGTAAAATCAGATTTGTCCCACCTATCATAAGCCATTCAATGAATATTAACAGTGACTAGCCTGGATACTGCACACAGAGTGACCTACAGACAGGGCTGTAGCTTGAAGAGATTCATGAGAGTGAGGCTTAAGTGAATGATGTCATGCCGATGGTTAAGAGAGGCGGTAAGCGGCGAGGGGGAGGCGTCTGTCTTCATTTATTCAGGTCTGGACAGGCTAGTTCTATTATTATGCACTTAGCTCTCTACTCAAACACACAAGGCTGTTTCCTCATGTCATACAGTTAATAGTTAAGATCTGGCCCATTACCTGAAGAAGTATCCCTCACCACAATATTAAAGTATCACATTATATGTAGTGCGATACTAAATATTATTTAATATTTTTTTACCCCACAATACTGCATCTCAATATGTTTGGATTTATTATTATTCTCCTTAATCTTTTAATGCAAATGTAATGCAAAAGCTAAGAATGTAAGCTAGGGATATGAGACATTAAAGTCTACAGTACTTTTGTGTGTGGTATTCCCTATTGTTATAGTTTCAAATAACATCAAACAGACACTTTTTGACTAAAATGTGTATAGACGTGGCTGGTATGCGAGAGTTAAAACGGGTTCATCTTAAAAATATACATGCTTTAAATAAATGGTAATGTGTATAAATATAAATCTACATTTTGAATGCATATATTGTTTTCCTGCTGCTGCTTTTTCTCAGTGACTTGCACTTTTCATATACATTATATTGAATGCAGGTGGCCTGCAAACCTGCTCATCAGGTGTAGCTCTCCCTTTGTAAAGTGCACACTGTGGGTTTAACAAAGCATTTTGAGCTCATATATGACATACTACACATAACGTATAGTCATGCTGGAGAGGCTTTGGCAGGCAAACACGATCATGTCCTGGTTATTCCGTCTCTGAGCGATATCACACTTACAAATGATCCAACTGTCAGTTCTCTCACGCTCTCCAGCTCTGGTCTCCTTAGAGACCGCAGATCTAGCGCACGCTGCCTTCTAACGTTCACAAAGACTGAATCATCTCAACTGTCACATACTAGTGGGTGAAATGTCCTGAAAATTAGATCATGGTATTTTACAAGATTTTGGATAGAGTAGTATTTATAACACATTTAGAAGTGTGGGAAGCATTTATGTGGGAACAATGGAGTTTTGCACTGTGAGAATTTTTTGTTTGTGGTTTTGGCTGACAACTTAACCCTCAGCTAAGAATAATTATATTTTAAAAATAAGGCCCATCATCTGCTGAATATATAAACTCTTTTCATTGATGTATGGTTTGTTAGGATAGGACAATATTTGGCCAAGATACAACTTTTTGAATATCTGGAATCTGAGGGTGCAAAAATCTAAATATTTAGAAAATCGACTTTAGAAAAGTTGTCCATCAGAGGTGCTGTAGCAGGCCGTTGCTAAGATGAAACAGATTTGTTTTAATGCTCTCTATTGGCTTACCGCTGTAATGATGTTGTGGAGAATAGATAAAACTGAAAGTGGAAGTTCTAAGCTTTACATAGATACCAAACTTGAGTGGGTTATTCACAAAGAGCGGCAGCAGCGAGTGAGGTTTGTAGGCATTTTTCCAGCCATTGCATTGCATCCACTCACAAAAATAAAGTTTTGATACATTTACGGTAGAAAATGTACAAAATATCTTCATGGAACATGATCTTTACTTAATATCTCAATGATTTTTGGCGTAAAAGAAAAATCTGTAATTTTGACCCACACCGTGTTTTGTTGGCTATTGCTACTCGCGCTAGGTTTTATGTCCGAATTGAATACGGCATCAAAAATCAAGACAGACAAAAGGAACGCATTAATGCTGTCAGTTCTCTGTGAGTGTCTTTGTGGAGCTTTTATGAGAAAGAAAACTTGAGCACAAGGACTGTGCATGTCCAGATGCTCCAGAAAGCAACAGTCTCATAGTGCACACTCTGAAATATAGCGCAGGCTAATGCATATGGAATTTCAGGCATGAGAGAACTCTGTGCCGGTGCATTCGTTGAACATGCGACATTTGCAACGACAGCAAGAGTTCGTGGTCTAGCGTAGAATGACATTTCTGAGTTACATTATTTCTTTCTGTCTCTATGCCGTCGTTGAGCCCGATTTGCGTCAATTATCCACAGAGAGACTGACCACTTAGTGATTCAGATCGGCTGGCATTCCCCTATAGTTTGGGCCTCAATGGCATCTCTGTTAAGCCAAGACAGTGACACTGTGGCCCTATGCTTCTGTATGCATCACCCTTGTGTGTGTGTGTGTGTGTGTGTGTGTGTGTCCGTGTGTGTGTGAGGCAGACAGCAGCTGCCACACTTGGAGGGGCCTCTTCAATTTAGTCCCACCCTGTCCCCACTCCCTCTGCCTCCTTATACACAGACACGTTTATTTTACATACTCCTCCTGGAGCTTTCAAGAGGACATTTGAGAAGATCACTGTGCAGTCTAGTCTTGGTTGTTGTTTAAACTTGTCTGGGGTCAAATTAAATATCTTTAAGTATGCTCAGCCAGTCCGTCTTGTCATTTTTTGGAAAGTAGTGCATTTCCTGTGCGTTTGAGCTGTTGTTGGTTTCTGGCATCAAACAGAATGGAACAAACCCTCGCAACAGGTGGCTGAACACTGCACGCTCTCTGTCTGTGCGTTCGGGAGCTTGGACTCAAGGTAGGATTGATGTTTCGCGAAACCAAATTGGATGGCTGGATTGGTGTCGTGGGAGAGTTTTTGTCTGAAATGGGGACATCTTGCTCTGGTAACAATGGAGAGTGTGTTGGATACCACAGTGTGTGTGTGTGTGTGTGTGTGTGTGTGTGTGTGTGTGTGTGTGTGTGTGTGTGTGTGTGTGTGTGTGTGTGTGTGTGTGTGTGTGTGTGTGTGTGTGTGTGTGTGTGTGTGTGTGTGTTAGTGACGGAGAGATAGAAAAAGTTTGGGGAAATTGGAGAGTGGCACTCATGCTTCATTCAGCTTGGCCACTATTCTCAAAAGTAAACACTTTATTCTTCACATTATTTAACCGGTTTGACATCTTTACTGCAGATGCCATGGCTCAGAAGTCAAGATATTCTCATGTTCTGATATTGTGAAACATTATGGCATGGACACATTTTTTTAAGTTGACTATTTCATATGGAATTTTATTTACTGTTCCTTCCCACATGTTTCTGCATTCTACTTTTATGACTCTACAGTTCTCTTAAATGTTCACTAAAGCCGTTCTCTGGAAGACCCTGTGTTCTGTTTGTGTCACTGTATAGACGTAAGATGATCCGTGTAGCAGGTTAGCTGGGTCTCTCTCCTGCCAGTAAACATATGCGGGCGCACACTATCTGTGTAACTTGAGCCGCAAGTGCTTTGTTTTGAAGCAGCGGTTAGAGTCTAAGAGCTTTCTTGTGTTGGTTTATTCACAGCAGACAAACAAAGCTAATGCCCTTAATTGTAAAGCTTGTGATGTCAGGCTCCATCTGTGGAATTTGTGCATATTAATGTATATTACTGTCAATATATAGCAATTACACTGCATATAGGAGTTTTTAAACTCATCATGGGTTGCATGGTACTGTGATGATACTTCACGGAAATTTAGGTCACATCACACAATCAGGTCTATCATGCTGATCAGTTCTTGAGTGTCATGTTGTGTGTGTGTTTGGTTTGGCATGGTGGGGCTGTTGCCTGTGTGGTGATATCCAGAGGGTAAGAGCTAGGCTCTCTAACAAAGGGAACCCTGTGGATGGAAAAACAGCTGAGAGGGGAGGGGGGTAAAGTACAGCATTGTTAATTTCCTCCTTCAAACCTGATGGTAAAAAATAAACAACAACACAGATTAAGCATTCCCAGCAGTCTGGTTAGCTACATAATAGGAGCCTGTGATCTGTTCCTGTTATCTAAGTGTTCTGTTGAAGTTTCAAGCATATCTAAGGAAAACTGGTTGCATTTTGGAAACCAGTATGGGGAACCTTATGATGTTTACATCGGTTGCAATAAACTCATAAACATGATTGTTGCTGTTAACTTCTGACCTGTTCGTGAATGTACACCGGTCTGTTACTGTGGGGACATTTCCAAGCCTCTAAACATGATGTGGCACAAAACCAAACGTGATTGGTTGCTTTACCTGTCCATCATATGCCTCTTGGACGGGCCTTAACCAAAGAAAGCGGCCAAAGTTCCCAGACCTTCAGTATTTCTCCCTATGAAATACTTCATTCTGATTATGGCAAAAAGCCACCAAGTACCTTTTGTATGACAGTGTTTTCCTTGGCCACATATTCATAATAAATTGAATTTTTCAAGTTATTTTGTCGTAAGAGGTGGTGAGTTTTTGCTGTATCGGAGGATTTGAACATTCATTTTATTATCTACTGTATAGTAAGCATAAAATATTTTCATTGTAACAAAGTAAAACCTGGAATGCAGATAGTGCTGTCAAATCGATTAATCACGATCGCGATAAATCGATTCCAATCAATAAATGTTTCTGTACCAAATTTATATAATATGTGGGTGTGTGTGGCGTGTATATTTATGTTTATATAAATGCACACACATACATGTGTTAATATTAGGGATGAGTCACGAATTTCGAATATTCAATATTCAGTAAAAATCCGTTTTTAATGCTGATGCATTTAACCAGAGGGTGGCGCTGCCAGTAACGACACACCTAAAAGCTGTCAATCAACAGACAACAGAGGAACACATTTTCTCACAATTGTTAACGTACGCATACAGTAGATTTGCGTGGCAAGTAACGTTTACGGCTGTTCGAAATATATTTTAAATGTTTTAACGCGTTTATGTCTAGCCTAAAATCTTTATGGCTTGATGAGATATTTTGATCTCATCAAGATAAAAAATATCTCATTTATTTTATCTAATTTATATTCTTTATTGCTATGAATGTTCATGCTAACGTTAGCCTCATGAGCTATTGATTTATGCTTACCGTTACAGATAAAACGCTCCGTCATTCGGTCTAACCTAAAATCTGTATGGCTTGAAGATATTTTCCTGGATAAATCAAACTGTTTTTAATTGCTATAAATGTGCATGGTCATGTTTTACAAGGAAATGTCCTAACTTAGCCTTATGAGGTATTGATGCTTATCGACAGGTTATGCCATAATTTGGTTGTTTTATTAATATTAATGTTATAGCACGTTATCCTAAAATTACTGTATGACTTAAGGTAAGATTGCCTATTCCCTAATGAATAAAACAGTTTGTGGTCATACAGATGCATAAATGGCCTCTCTCTCTCCGTTTATGTGTGTGTAGCCTATAACAGTTACGCGTGCGTGCATGCGTATTTCGAATAATTCTAATAAATAGTTCTCATCGATCTTTGAATAGTATTGTTGCTTAAAATGCCCATCCCTAGTGTGTATATGGCAAGTGTATATTTACATAAATACACATGCATTACTTTAAATATAATTTACATTATGTTTGAATATTAGGGATACAACAATACAGTAAACTCACTGTTCAATACGTACCTTGGTTTTTAACCACGGTTTTACGGTTTTAAGGATTTTGATGGCTTGGTAAAATAAAGGGTTTTTCTTTCATTATTCTATGCTTAGGTGACAGGAACATGAAAATGTTAAGAAGAAAAAAAGGTTTTGTTTGCAATTCTCTTTATTTTACTTGTAAGCAAAGAAAACATAAGCAAAGTTCAGTGTTATAGTGTCAAAAACAAGTTTAATAACTTTTTTAAATGTTAACCAATAATAAGAAATAAATGGAAAGTAGGCTACAGCTAATTGATCATTTGTCAGGTGTTTAATTAAATATGATAAAACATTTTTTATTCCATACTCATAATCAACCTGGTTCGGCAAATAGTTCAGCTATTTGTTTTTATGTAGTTTCCAGAAACACGTAAATATGAGAAGTGTCGTGACATAACTCATGTTTCATATCTTAGTTCGGCAGCGGTCCGCCTTCCGCCATTCTTCTCTACATAAGGTAGCATATTAACTTTAGCGCTCACTGATTGGATATTTACTCGCGAAGAGGCGTTTATCCATTTCAGCGCATAGACATGCAGAACAGATCAAGTTCACAGAGTAATAAAACACATGGAAATTATTTTTACGCAAGGCGTATTGAATCGTGGAGGTCGTACTAAACTGTTCAATATTATATTGAGTATTGTGGCATCCCTAATAATTATAAATAAATATCTCATACTTTATACAAATTTTTCTTAAATATATACATATGTGTTTGTGTATGTATGTATATACATGCCACAGACACATATATGATATAAATTTGGTACATAAACATTTATTTTGGAATCGATTAATCGCGATTAAGTTTACAATAATGACCATCTGCATTATGATTTTACTTGTTTGTTAAATCCATTTGTCCTGTTTCTTTTCATTGTTTTATATCCACCCGACCCAGATGAGGAATGCTCATGTAGTTTTACAAAGCTGAACTCTGCTGCCTTCCATATCTTTTGTCTTTGTCAGTTTAAACAAAACTTTTTATGCAAGATGCATTTGCAATATCTCTTTATTTTGAATATGAAAAAATCTTTTCAAGCTGTAATTGTCAGTTACCTCTTTTAGCCCAAATGCTTTGCATACTTTTGGAGTGTGTGTGGGGGACTGCTTTACACCAAAGTCTGTCTGCAGAGAGTTTGGCCAGTATCTCCAGGCAGAGTTTTGAGTGGAGTCTGGCCAGAAGGAGCTGGTTAGAACCCACAGTGTCCACTGCATGGGGCTGGATCAACAGGATCAAATACCACTGCTGGGACTGAAATGTCTCACAGAGCTCTCATGGTGTTCTTTTGATACAGTTGTCACATAACAATAATGCAAAACATTTCAACTTTTTTTCAAATATTTTTGTAGTGCTTTTCTCAACAAAAAAAACCAGAATATATAATTTTTCTAAAATTATATATATCAAAATTTAAATGAGGAAAAAAAACAGGAAGAGAAAGAAAGTGTTTTTAAGTGTTATAAGACATAAATATAAAACAAAAATCACGTAACTTTGTTTGAATGTGTGGCACTATATGCAGCATGTTTTATTGTTCCTGTCTCCTCTTTCAGGCATGGAAGAAGCGATGGTTTGTTCTGCGCAGTGGGAGGCTGACAGGAGACCCAGACGTACTGGAGTATTACAAGAATGACCATACCAAGAAGCCCATCCGCGTGATTGATCTGAATCTGTGCGAGCAGGTGGATGCCGGTCTCACCTTCAACAAGAAGGACCTGGAGCACAGTTTCATCTTCGACATCAAGACCTTCGACCGGATTTTCTACCTGGTGGCTGACACTGAAGAGGAGATGAACAAGTGGGTCCGTTCAATCTGTGACATTTGTGGCTTCAACCCTACCGATTCAGAAGGTAAATCACATATAAACATTTTGCTTGGCGATGGACAAAATGATGTTTATTAGCATAAATATATCAGCATGCTTCTGTGTTTTTAGTTAAACTAAACTAAACTAAACTCATAGGCCTGTCTGAAGGTGTCCAGTAGTTTTTTGCACTCTCTTGGCCTGCAGACACAATGGTTGTGTACCTTAGAACGAATGCATGGTGAAGGGCTTTGGTGTCCTCTTAAGATTCTGTTACTCCTCGGGATCTCCATCAGCTCAACTGTGCTGTATTGATCTTAAATGATATTTGCTTATTGTACTCCTCTTAGATCTGATATGTTTTAATGTTTGTGAATACTGTTGGTAAATGATGCTCTGAGTGTGTTTGAGCTACTGCTATGGTATTGGGTTGTAGCTGTATATTTTCTATAGCTTTTGTTGCATTGTTTTCTGGAAAGAGTAGATGAAGACATACAGTTATTAGGAAAGAGTGGAAAATTTGCTTGTGGAATGTTGTAAGTTACAGTCAAGCACTAATGTCTCTTATCATGATTGTAAAAACTATTATTTACATTTCATAATGTCTACAAATGACTTGGCATATGAGAAATTGACAATGTTGGATAGTACACCTGATAATGTGTACTAAAATTTAAGTCTAATTTGCACTAGTTTTGGACTTTCAGATGTTTCTGTAGTCCACCGCTGGAGAAAAAAAATACATTAATTCTGAAGTGAGTGTATAATTATTGGGTTGTGCAGACATTGCTAAGTAACCTTATGTAATCTGTCATGTCTGTTAGCGAATATGTCTAATAATAAAAGCCTTAGATTTGCAAGTCACAGCAAACAGCCAGACATCATCAAAAAAATTATATTTGGCTAAAAGTTTAGGGTCACTTGAGTAATAGGGTTCTCTTGACCTTACAAACCTTTTGATCTAAAGATGCATGCATTTCTTTGATTACATAATAAATTAATTTTATTTATAAAAATGTTTTGAATTGAATGATGTTGAATGAAAAATCACCCAGAATACATGGGGGAACTCATTCAATAATGTTTAAAAAGCATCACAAGGTGAAATATCTGCAAATATAGACAAAAAGTGACTACACAGCTGCTAAAATATAATTTTAGCAAAAATTATTTTTGAATTACTTTGATCACTGCATCATTTTTGTCATTTGGTGCCTGACAAATTCATTACAGCCAATAAAATCATTGTAGAAACTGGCAACAGTTGAGTAACCATTTAACCTAATACAGTTTTAATATTGTCAGTTATTAAATAAGACACAGTATACCATTATGTTATGTTACGTTTATGAAAAGTTGCAATTTGTAATGATTTTGCCATATCGACCCTTATTTTTGCCATATCGTCACTAGTGTACAAAATCAAGACATTGTCAGGCTCTTTCCAACAGTTGTGACACACAGCCTGCCATTATTAGCAACTTATATTAACTGATAATACAAATATGCAGGGGGATTTTCCAGGGCTTGGATGAATCAGCAGCATGTCTGACAAACCCCAATGAGGGAGGGGGAGAGAGAATGAGGAAAAGAGGAAAAAATAATGTGAAGAGACCGAAAGAGACAAAGTGGCCTAGTTTTGAGCCGCCTGCACTTAGAGAGTCAAATGCACCCAGTGAGTGAGTGGGAGTGTGTGTGGGTGTCAATGTGTGCGTGCGCAAGAGATGTGCTTGTGTGCTGAAAACTGAAAGCAGAGATTTGTACAAAAACACGCACAACCGCCCCGATAACCGCACTTCTCTGACCTTGCGAGGAGGCTGTTCAAAGAGAAATAGAAATAAGAATAAAGTCAAAGATGTACAAAAGCTCTTTTAAAAGACTGTGGACAAAAGCAAACACACAACTGAGACTCAGCCAGGGCTGGATTAGTGATGCTTTCATTAGCATCTTGTGTTCAGGGTTTCTTTTTTCGCAGTTCTGTACTTTCACACGACCTGTGTAGGTGGCTGTCCTTAACCTGGTGTGTCCCTTAAAAACAACAATTTTAAGTCTTCCCTGAAAAACATGAATATCTTCGCTCTACCAGAAGCTTTGACAAAAATACAACAAATTGTTAAGATGCTTTAGCTGAATTCCTTATTGAAGGATTAATAAGCAATAATAATAATAATCAAATTTGGTGTTTTGTGCTTTTTGGTCCATGTCTATTAGCATTGAAGCCCTCTATGGTCAAAAATATGTAGACAATACCTTAATACTTGGGTTTGGCTATTGCATAATTATTTTTGACACCAAACCTTAATAGCAGACCTGCTGAAGGCCCTTGGGGTGAATATGAACTGCAGCTCAGACGCCATCACACAACAGCAGTGGCTGACCTCACAGATGTCTATTGAACATTTAACTTCAAAAGCATAACAAGAAACATTCCCATTTCGCTATAACAGCTTCCATATTTTGAAAAGGCTTTCTGCTAGATGTTGGAATATGGATGCAGAGATTTGATCCCATTTAGACAAAAGAGCATCAGGGAGGTCACAGACTGATGTTGGTTAATGGGGTTTGGCTTGCAGTAAGTGTTTCATTTCATCCCATAGGGGTTTGGGTTCATTGGGGTTGTTTGCTGGCTAGTTGTTTTTTCACTCTTGGCTCTGTAGATTATTTCTGTATGGACCTTGCTTTTGTGCACAGTAGCATTTGTAGCATAGTGCGACAAATTTTGTCTGTAGTAGGCTATATCTTACTCATCCATGTTCTTTTCCAGACCCGGCAAAGGTTTCTCACCAAGCAGGTGTGGCTGGGGGTCTGGTGGTGGATGTGGCCCCTAATGCAGGGCTGGGGGGAGTTGTGGGGGCTTCTGCACTGGCTAACATGCCCCCTCCCTACCAGCCTGTCAACGTCAGACACCTGGAGTCTTCCTCCAGTCAGGATGCCCCTCCGGATTACTTGTTGCTGGTCAACTGTGAGACCAAGAAACCTGAGCTAAACAGGTAAGACGCCGAGTAAGGGGATAGTAAAATTGGTTAATACGAGTTAGTGTTTGCATAATAGTTTATGCAGTGGGTCAACTGAGAAGTTGGGGTGGGCTTTTTTGCGATGTAACAGTAGAAATGTATCATCACAGGTGTGATTATATAGGTTAACAGCCTTGAATTTGGCTTGTCAAATTATATTTCAAACATTCACAGTTGTACTGTTATCGTTTTGAGTCTTTTGTTTTTAGCTCAAGTGGCTATGTAATGTCAAGCAGCTGTTTTTGAACTGATGCCTGGATTTTCATTTGTTATAAATCATCTTACCTTTCGATTTGCATATATTTATTTTCCAAATGAAAACACATCATTTTTTAAATAGATATCTCTGAAAAAAAGTACATTTAATATATAACATTTTGATGAAAAAGACACATCTGCTACGAAACCTTGGTGATACAGATGAAGACCTGGATGAGGGTCTTATTGTTTGTGTATTTATGTCTGGTGTAGTCCAGTAGCTCCTCTTGTCGTAGGAGAGGAGGAGCAGGAATATCTGCTCCTGGAGGAGTGTGAGACCCGGAGCGCTCCTCCTGACAGTCAGTGAGTGGAAGGAATCTGTGTGAAGAACACAATACTAAACTACACAAACAATTCACGCTTTTGAATGTAACACTGGTGTTAGTTTTGTTTGGAAATCTGTTTGCACACTGACTGCATTGAAGTTGCAATCCTTTGATTAAAAATGAACAAAAATCTTTGAAATTACAAACTACATAAAGCTCATAAAAACGTATAGTACTTTAATTTGCTTTCCTGTGGTTACAATGACAGTACCCATTGACATCTATTGTATAGGCACAAAACCAATGTCTACCAAAATAAAAAAACAAAAAAAACTTTTCGTCTTCTGCTGAAGAAAATCATGACAACAAGGTCTGTTAATGATGACGAAATGTTCATTTTTGTGAACATCCCTTGTAAGTAGTATGTAAATTAACCCGCAATTTAACGTTTCAAACTGAAATGGCGAACCAATAGTTACGGATTGCAGATAACAGATGTTTTTATTCATTTTATTAGTATTGTATAACTTAACAAAGATTTAATAAGATGTGATGTGTGCATGATTATGTTTTAGAGTAAGTTTTACTGGTAATAATTCAAGTGGCATGTTAATCGTGACAGATTTGTATTTCGTGTTTAAGACTAATTTGTATTGAGAGTTCATAACAACCTGAATTACTTGCAAGAATCATTATGGCATGATTATGATGTTGTGCATCAAAGACTTTTGCTTTTGAGTGCTTGAATTTGTAGGTTATAAATACAGTTGTCATTTGTTTTGTGTGTATTTTTCATCTGATAGTCTTCATGTGCATGGATTTCTCCACAGGGCTCATGGCGACTGCTCCAAGTCTACCTCCTCCGAACCCGACTGTAATGACAACCTCCCTTCCCACTGCACGCCCACCTCCGCTTCCTTCTCCAAGCACGCCTCTGTCAACGGCTTTTTTTCTTCCCATCATGGCGCTGGGCTCTACGACTCGCCTCCTTTACGCGGGCAATCTTTGTCGGCCGATTCGCAGGGCCTGTACCACCTGCCCCGAAGTTACTCTCAGGATACTGTGCTGCTGCCGAAGTCGGCGACCTCTCCACATGCTCCTGACGGCGAGTTTGGCGAACTCTACGTGTTTAACACGCCTGCCCGCAAACCCTCTGTAGAGACCCAGTTTGGGACCTTGTCGGTCAGTTACGATATTCCACCCACACCCGGAAGCAACAACACCTACCAGATTCCACGGACGGCTGGGGTGGAGACCGTTTCTGTGGCCACAGATGTAGTACCACCTCCTCGTCCGCCCAAGCCTTTACTGACCACGGGATCGGTTCCACCTGAACGGTCGCCCACGGACACATATGTGGTACCTCGGTCTGTGTCTGAGACTGATGGGAATTACTGCGTGCCATCTGGTTCAGGAGGGAACAAAGCACTGAGGAGCAACACCATTGGTACAATGGATTCATCACGCCTCCGTAGGGGTAGGGTCTGATTGGGAATTTCGCTCACCTGTGCTGTTTCAGCTTCATTGTTGCATATTATTATAGCTCAGTTTATGCTGAATACAGTGATGTGAATAAGACCTTAGCCATTAATATGTATAAGCAACTGAAAAGTGTCAGACTATGTCAAAAACTTCAAAACCCCCCTTAGACCCCCCCAAAATTTTTAGTAACACTTATTTATTCTCATGTCATTCAAAGCTTGTATATGACTCTTTATCATGTGGAACACAAAGGAAGATATTTTAAGAAATGTATTTTAAGTAGTTTTGAGGTCATTCAATGTTGTTTGGTTACCAATGTTCTTTAAAATATCTTTTTTTGTGTTCTGCAAAAGACCGAAAGTCATACAGGTTTCAATGACATGAGGGTGAGTCAATTATTAAAAAAGAGGTTTAGCAACAGTTCAAAGGAAAATATTAAAGACACCAAATGCATTTAATTCATTTAAAGTCTGGACTGCTAACTGCTAAGGTTAGAGGTTCAGTGTTTTACAGTTTGATCTTAAATGGGCCATTCCACTGAATGGGTAACATTTGCTAGATGTAACTAGTCAAAATTAAACCCCTTTTTTCATCACTGAATCTAATAACACAAATATTTTACTATTCAAAATGTGTATTGGGCAAACTCGGGTAACAATTTTACTTATTTTAAATGATGTTTAAATGAATGTGCATTTTTTTAACAGAGCAGAAAGGCAACAAGACAGCAGGACAACCATTTTTAACATAGAATTAACAAATATAGCCTCATGGCAAACATGCTAGTAACATGAGGACGGTAAGCATTTTTTAAATAAAACTTCTGAGAAATAACATAGGTAACCGGACTGAAACTTTAGATTAACACACCTTGTCATAGCTTCAATATCATGAAATATACAGACCTGGGGACATGACTACAAATCTGTACATATTTATCGAAAATATTATGAGATTGTTTTTAAAGGAATCAAAAATGCGGATATGGAATCGCACAAAAATGCAAACAAAAAATATTTAACCATTGTATTTCATGGTAAGATATATTCATTTACATTTATGTATTTGGCAGATGCTTTTATCCAAAGCGACTTAGATTGCATTATACTATACATTTGTTTCTAAGTATGTGCAATCCCTGGCATTGAACCCATGACTTCGGCATTGCTAGCGCCATGCTGTAACCACTGAGCTACAGATAGCTTAGTGATAAAAAGTGGGGACAAATAACAAATGATTTTTATTATTGTTTTCAATTTTAATTTTGCAATTATTTTTATGAGTCTGTCACTGCAATCCAATGTATTTTAAAGTTAGTATTTATGCATTTGTATACATTTAATGTGACCGATTCAGTGAAATGGCCCAAATGCAGCAATTTTTACTAAGATGCATACCTGCAAAATGGCAAGAAAATAAGGTACAGCATAACTTGTTACGTTTTTACTAAGTGTGCCAGTTTTAATCCCAAATATGTAATTTGATTTGTATGAACAAAATGTTAGTTTTGGCAGCGCAAAGGTCATAAGTTTAATTCCAAGGTAACACACATACTGATAATACACACAGATTTTATATATAAGACATATAGATTGAGTGCCCTGTAGGTATCTTTGGATGAAAATAGTTTAAAGATGTTGCATATGTAGTATATAAAAAGCTATGGTGCAGTTTTGTGTGGTTTTATGATTCATTTCCATCCTGTTTTCTTCTCAATGAGCCAAAATGATTCATGTGTGCATTAGGAAGTACTTAAGCATGACATGTTCCCAAGGGAACCTAAATCTTGAACTTATTAACCATTTCTTATTGTTTTGATTGAAAATGAAAGTTGTTTTTGCTGTTGTGGCAGGTTGTCATGAGTGGCTCCCTCTAGTGTTTAGTGGTTTTATGTCCACTCACTTCTTCACAAATATCTCCATGATACACAACCATATTAACACGAAAAATGAAAACTGTATGTTTAAATATAGCATATTTTTATGACTGGATTTAATATTTGCTTCTTTATGCATTTATTTAACAGATTATGGATCTCAAGACAGCTATGACATACCCCGTCCCTTCTCTTCAGACAAAAGTTGCTCATTCGATTTTAATGAAAATTTTAATAACTATTTTGTAAGTTTCCATTGTTTTATTACATCTATTATGTATATCCGAGCTACATCACATGTCCAGCGCCAAATTTATCCATAACTTTTAATTCCACTAATAATTTCCTTCTGTTCTTTGATGTATGTAGAAAAATAAAGGCATGGTGCCTGTAGGAAGCACTGAAGAGATGGATGAGAACTACGTGCCCATGAGCGTCCACCCTTCATCGCATCATCGCACAGGCAGCCTTTCCGAACCCATCCAGGAGCAAAACTACGTGCCCATGACACCCGGCACAGTGGAGTTCCCCTCCCTCGGAAAGCAAGTCCCCCCTCCAGCCCACATGGGCTTCCGCTCCAGCCCCAAGACACCGCCACGTAGACCAATACACATAGCTGAATGCCAACCTCCACCTGTTGACCGAAACCTCAAACCTGACCGGAAAGGTGAGCTTTGAGGGTTCAGTATATTCGTGTGCGATTTAAGTGTTTTGTGAAATTGTGTGTGTTTAAGGCTTTTAAAACTCAGCTTACAACCTTTCTCACTAACAGGTGCTGGCCCATGCTTATGAAACATCTATTTTGCATGAAATGTACACTCATACATTCTACTAACATTATTCAAACTTGTTCCTAAGGTGCCTAGCCTGTTCTCATTAGACATTAGATGGTAACTCGCATTGGAGATCTTGCTTAGCGACCTAGTCCGCACTGTTTCGGTGGCCTTTGCTTTTTAATCATTAGCATGTGACCTCACAAATGAAAGCGGCTATTGTTCGCAGGCTCGGAGCCCTGGGTACGAGGGAGCCTATCTGTGCTGTTAGCCTGGAGCGGTCACCTCTGTCCCCATTGTGCCTTAGTGAAAGACCCCTTTGATGGCCGGACCTGCGAGGGGAATTTCAATCTGGTCCGAGAGAAAAGTGGGACGCGCTGATGGTTGCACAAGCGGGCAGAAACATCAGCAGCCAGCTGGGACGACATTATTGATCTAAACATTAATGGCACCGGCGCTCCGCACTCATCCGAAACCATTTTGTATTCTCAGTTACGTGTTACTGTTTGTGAGCCGACTGATGCCCGTGCACAGGAGATGCACTACATGGCCAAAAGTATGTGGATGCCCCCTCAACGGGTGTGGCTCATTCGGCTACATACATTACTGAAACATCTTTATCTCACTAAAGCTCTTGTCCGAACTGAAGTAACTCCCTACAGTTACATTCCATCATCTACAGAAGAGTTGAAGCTGATAGCACGACAAAAGGACCTACTTCCCATTAAAAGCTTTGAAATAAACATTTATGATATTAAGGTGTCCTCATACATTATGAAGGCCCATGTAATGTCTATACAGTAGGATAAATAAACTAGTTCTTACAAATTGTACTGCAGTGCGCCACTGTTTTTTCTTTAACCATGGGCCAAGCACAATACTAACTGTTTACTCATCACTTTTCAATTTCAATGTGGAGTTTCATGTCATTTCTGCTGATGTTTTTGTGGTGTATGTACAAGCTTTTGCTGAACGTAGTGAGATTCAAATGGCTTTGGTGGTGTTTTATCTGCTGTCGTTGGATACTTTGTGTCTTGGTGTGCTTATGTAGTCTCTCGTGCTACTAGTGGCTGCTTTAGGAAAGCTTTCACATTTTGGTGTTGGTTCTCTGGTTTCTCTCTTTCTGACTGTTCACCTGTCGTTCACATTTGAGAAATCATTTGTAATGTAATTTGTTGCTGTTCATGTGCGGCATTTCTTGTTGTGGTTACATGAATAAACTAGGAAAAAGTATTTTTAAAATATTTCTTACATCACTCAACCCTGTTGTCTGGCTGAGCCACATGCTGGCGTGTTGTCGGTTGGTGCGAATGCTACACTTACCCACGTTTTGTCTGTTTAACCTTGTGCATGTCTCGCCCATCCGTCTTTGTGGGGAAACCTTGTTTGTCGCATGACTTACAGTAAATGCATGAAGAGTTGTTGCCATGGCAGCAGCCCAACACATATCTGTGTAGCAAACGGGAAGACGAAAGTGACATTGCATGGGTGTGAGGTTTAGAGGAGCAGAAAATACGCCGAAGCTTTCAAAGAAGCCATGTAACAAACAAGTTTTCTCTCACCAATTCAGGTCAAAGCCCTAAAATAAACAGAGCAGTCGGTCTCGAGCGAACCGACTCCCAAACCGTAGGTGAATTCTCAAGACGCCGTAAGGGTACGTACCTCGACAGAATGTTACTTTCACTGTTTAACTCCTTAGCGTTTTGTAAATAACACATTGTGTAAAAGAACAAATGCAGTGGAATATTTCATTAAAAACTGTGGCCTCCATTTCACACCTGAGACTGAAAAGATCATTGAAAAGAATCATAAACTACTAAAAAACACACACGCAAAAACACTTGATATCATTAATGATATCATTTTACAGTTAGGGCACTGATACCGTTGTACGTGTGTTGTATTCTCTGTGTTATGCATAGCTTGACGTCCTTTTGAAGACACTTGGACTTGTTTCATGAATGGTTGGTCAGCTGTTGAGGATCTGTACTCCGTGTTATAAATGTTATTTTTTTATATTGTTATAAGCATTTTTGCGCTATTGTGTATAATGATCTTTGTAAAAAAATTTATTGGTATTGTGGTGTAAAGTTGTAATACTGCGAGTTTGTCATGAATAGCCTTTAGTGCTGCTGTGGCGTTAAAAAATAATTAAAATCTTGAAAATAAATCATGAAAAAATAATAGCGAAATATGAAATAATAGTAATATAAATATACAGTATGTTCCTGAAACTTCATTTGCAGTCAACTGTTTCAGTGCTCCCTTCTCGCTGTTTCAAGTTAAGGCTGCGGCTGATTTTAAGCTAAAATCTAACTGGATGGCTCGTTTCATCACAGGGCGATGACACACTGGTCCATAAAAACGCTTTGTCATGCCACAACTGATGCTGCCTGGTGTGAATAGCTCGATGTAGATCTATTGTTTCGATTCAAGAGCGTCATTGTCACATATTTCACATCAATTCATTACGCTCAGTGTGAAAGGGGCTTAAAGGTGTTTAACTGGTGGAGGGAAGCTTACACTTTTTCATGTGTAAAACTGATTAACATAGTCTCACAAACACTTTACACTGTTAAACCGCTCACTGACCACACAAGGCATCTTAACTATACGGTTTACAAATTGCTGCTGTCGGACTGAAAACGAAACAATCTCCAAAACTGCCAGAAAATAAACACTATAGAACAAAACGTTTTAGTAAATGTCAAAATTGACACTTCAATACTTTTCATTGGTTAAATATTTGCAAAACCTACAGACAAACATGAAGGTTGACCAATATAAAAATGGAGATACAAGGTTTCAGTTCAACAGTGATGATATTGAAAATCTTGGCAATTCTAAATGCTTTTGTGTATTAGCATAAATGTATGTCTGCCATGATCAGTTTTACAGGCTTAATGGTTAGCATTAGAGGTTTGAACTTTATTTGCCTTTCAGACAAATCTAAGGTGTTCTTTATTGCAATGAACATATTTCCCAGGCTTATTTGTCTTTCTAAACAGCAACTGACACCTATTGGTGTGAAATGTACTTTTTGTATACTTTTTGTTCCAGTTTACCAAAGAATTAAGGTTATCTGGTTATCATGGTTAATTCAAGTGTCTTTATATGGTGTTATACACTAACATGAGCACCCTTGGTAAAAGAAGGCTTTGGAAAACAATGCCTATCGTTTAACCTTTTGATCTTTTGTTCAAAAACAAGTGATCTCAGATTTATTCTCAATACAAATCCTCTACGGATATTTCAAAAATGTCACACAGGAGTACACAGACCAGCAAATAAATATGGCACACAATACAACAATACACCTAGAACCAGCTAGAATTGCAAAACTGTTCATGTGATCTTAACATCCGTGTTGTGTTTTTGTAGTAAAACTGGATTTGTTTTTTGTGACTCCTTTGGGCCGTATTACGTGCCCAAAAAGTTCAGTTAGGGCTTTGAAATGCATTACCAGTCTGTGCTCTCTTCCTTCACACACTGGCACCAGCTGGTGAATGTTTCAGCCAGTTACAGCTACTCCTTGAATGCCAGATTGGGCTCTTCTCAGCTCAGCGGAGTTTCGGGCCAGCTGCGAAAACTGAATCAGATGCTGTCGATACGAGAGGGGGTGAAACAAAGATGTGTTTGTGATTATCACTTATTTTTGCACTTCGTGGACCAGTGGCCTTGCTTTTTTCAGTCGCAGAGTCATTTTAGTCCATCTAATATGGTTTCAAAAAAACTTTCTACCAGGCAGTGGATGTGGAGGATGGTGTCCTCTACTGGCTAAATGAATCATTTCAACTGAATAAAATTCTCCAGTTTTTTCCACTTGGATGTTTGCTATATCGCTTAAAATTACATTTATTTTTTATCTTGTTTACAATGCTGTTTATGTATTTGAATGGGCTATCGGGGGGTATTACGTATATTCTGAACCGTTTGCATTCGTCTCTCTTGCAGTTAAGCCGGCCCCTTTGGAGATCAAGCCTGTATCTGAATGGGAGGAGTTTCCGGCACCAGTCCGTTCACCAGTGACCAGGTCCTTCGCCAGGGAGTAAGTGTCAACTGAAACAGAATACCGTTTTGGCATGAATCTGCATGGTGTTCACACAACAGACCCCACAGGCTAGATAACTAATCGTTCATGCATTTCTGTAGTCTTGTCCTAACATCATATGTGTCCCTGGACAACAAAACCAGTCTTCTGTGTCAATTTGAAATTTAGATTTGTACATTATCTAAATAAGCTTTCTATTGATATATGGTTTCTTAGGATAGGACAATATTTGGTCAAGATATAACTATTTAAAAACTCTGGAATCTTAGGGTGCAAAAAATATCAAAGCATTGAGAAAATCGCCTTTAAAGTTGTTCATCAGAGGCGTTGTTCATCTTAGGCTGCTGCTAGGAAGAAACAGGTTTGTTTGAACGCTCTCTTTTGGCTTACCGCTGTCATGAGCATGTTGTGGAGAATAGATAAACCCGAAAGCTGAAATTCTAAGCTTTACATAGATACCAAACTTGAGTGGGTAATTCCCAAAGAGCGGCAGCAGCAAGTGAAGTTTGTAGGCATGTTTCCAGCCATTGCATTGCATCCACTCACAAAAATAAAGTTTTTATATATTTACGGTAGGAAATTTACAAAATATCACATGAACCATGATCTTTACTTAATATTCTAATGAGTTTGGGCATAAAAGAAAAATCTATAATTTTGACCCATACAATGTATTTTTGGCTAGGAGTACAAATGTTCTCATGCTACTTAAGGCTGCTTTTGTGATCCAGGGTCATATATAGAAATGGTAGTGATCATAGTTAAATGACTACCTAACATCTCATAATAGTAAAAGTCATAGTGTTGCCTTGAATTGTGTTTTTAAAACAGTTTTAAAGTGTCAAAAGTTTCACTATCAGTTCCCCCAGCTGGGCAGTTCCAGACAGTGAGAGTTTGTCATGTTGTTAATGTGTGTATGTGTGTGTATGCGTGCATGAGCAGCAGTGTAAACGTTGTCCTGCTGCTCAGCCCCTCTAGGTTTCCCATGCCTTCCAGACCACCCTCGGGGCATAGCACTGCCTCCAGCACAGACTCTGAGGACGGTGAAGAGAATTATGTAACCATGCAACATGCTAATATGCCTGCAGATGAACCAGTATGTAAAACCAACACCACAGCTACTATTCCACTCCTAATTCATGCAGTCAGGATTGGAAACGGAAGATCTGTTGTATTTATGGTTAATGTTTAGGTTTAAGTGTTACATACAGTAGTGTATATAGTCAGTATTTGAAACCCCTTCATATTCTCAATATAGCATATGCTCTATCCTTTTATACAATTACAAAGATATTTATAAAAAATATAAATGTTAAAAGGATAGTTCAACCAAAAATGAAAACTCACCCTCTTGTCATTTCAAACCTGTATGACTTTCTTTCTTCTGCAGAACACAAAAGAAGATACTTTGAAGAATGTTGTTAACTGACATCCATTCACTTGCATTGGTTTTGTGTCTATACAATAGAAGTAAATGGGTGCTGCTGCTGTTCGGTTACCAACTCTCTTTAGAAATCTTGTTTTGTGTTCTGCAGAAGAAAGAAAGTCATGCAGGTTTGACATGACTAAATTGATATTTAAGAGCTTTGTAGATTTGTAGGATTAGATGTACAGTTGGTGGGCATCCAGCAGCCTGAATGGAAGGACCCCTCGCTGCTTTTCCTTCCTTAATTTCTCATTTTTCTCCAGGGTTTTCTTCATTTCTTTATGCTGTGTCTGTCCTCCCATTATTTTTGGCTTTTTGGTTTCACCTAAAGATGAAGGGCCTCCTATCTTTGCTGTTCCATTTTTTTTTTTTTGTAATGCATTTCTTATTTCGGTTAATGGCCCCTTTTCACCATTTGAAGTTCTAATGCATGGATTGTTGGTCTGCATCTCAAGGAGTGTTTATATACTTAACCAAACTAACAGTGGAGTTTCACTTCGCTTGGTCCTTGCATTCAGTTTTGTGTCCTTTCGTCTGGCTGCTTTTTATTTGCTCTCATCTGTATTCTGCACTCTTGTTTCTCTGCGTCGCCATCGGCTTCCTTTTTCCTCTGTGATTTTTCTCTTCAATCTACTTCCATTCTGTAGAGAGGAGTCCTTCTACTGTACAGTTCCCATCACCCCTATAAAGAGAGAAGTGTCAGGTCTAGACCACCTGGAGGAGGTGAGCAGGGTGGATGTGTGTTTTCACACACCGTAGATGGCATATAAAGCCAAAACGGCAATAGACATTCCTTCATCCATGTGACTGTGTATTGGTGTAAACACGTTCATTTTACCATGGGATCAATCCCTGGAAGCAATTTTGAGTTTTTGAGGTGAATGTCCAAGCTAGACATGTTTAAAGATTAAATCATAATGATCAGATTGTATTGGTTTGTGATTTTTAGCATTAAGCACTGCAGTGTTACTCTTCACAGTCGCACAGTAATGTTGCTTGTGTTGAGTCAATTATGCAGAATGAAAAAGGATTCGTGTTTAGTATGTTAGTGTTGTGTCAACCCTTTGTACATTTTTAAAAGAACTTTTAGCCTTAGTAGGCTGCCTTTGCCCTCACATAAACATTTTAATGTATACTGTCACTGACATTTATACATACTTGAACTTGTTACTCACATCACCTAGCAGCAGTGTCATACAGTAGATTCATATCAGTAGAATAAATCTTTTAGTGACTAATTCTGACTGCAATATCGATCATTGATTTTTTAAAGTATATAGTTTTAGTAAGTGTTATGTGTGTCAATGTTTTGGTATCTCAGAACATGAAGTTAGGTGCACCAATGAATGCTGATGGTGGGGGTAGTCCCATGGTGAAGCCCAAAGGAGACAAGCAGGTGGAGTACCTGGATCTCGACCTGGACCCTGGCAAGGCAACTCCTCCTCGCAAGGTAAGACACAGCAAGAATGTTGGCTATACCTTTGTAGAAAATGTATCGCAGAGACATACTAGCAGAGAGGCTTTTTATGACTGATGTTTTAAGTTGCTGCACTTTTCATTATTTCAGTTTTTGATACCACTGCTAGTGTAATTTCAATTCAATTCAATGTCAATAGCACTTGCTATATCACATAAAACAACTCAAATGTTATTGTGTTACTGCTTTGTTTAAAAAGTTTTCAACATATTTTTTACAAATGAAACAATAGAGTAAGTATTTCTTAAGTTAACATTGAAATTTAAGTTTTAGTTTTAGTTATTTACTTTTTACATCAGCAAGTCTATTAGGGTGCCTCTGGAACCAATATTTTGACACAAATCCTTATTTTGTTTGTTTAATTCTGCAAGTTTCTAGCCGTTTAAGCCATAACACCGTGTCTACACCAGACGCAAGCGCCGCGCCGCATCTAGTGTGAACAAAATTTTAAATTGATTTTTAATGCATTTCTAATGTCTTTTGTCGTGTCGCATCACGGCGGTCGTGTCATGTGTAGACATGGTGTAACACACTGTGTTTACATTAATTAATCTCCTGAAATGTGTATTTTGACCAAAAGGTGCATTTTAGTTACATTTAGTTACAAGAGTTCAGTAGCATAGATACCATATCTTACAATACTATACCAGCTGTATCACGTAGTAGTAACACGATGCTGTGCAATGTTATTGTGATTCATATTTCAAATCTACAAAATAAACCAAGTTTTCATTTATACAGCAATTTTTGAAGCTAACTTTTAAAAAGTAGAACCAAAACAGCCAGTAGGTGGCAGCAATTTATTTACATTGTCAGTGAATCATTCGACCGATTCGTTCAAAATGGTTGTTTTTAGTCAAGAACAAAGCAAATTTTGTTTTTGAGTGACTCACTGAATCATTAACTGATTAATTGATTTGAATCGTTCAGAACACAGTGGGTTTTACTAAACACCACACAGCAGTGTTTTGTTTCTGAATGCATTCGTTTTTTAGCTATTTTAATTTGTGAAATAATAGTGGCAGTGGCATTTATTAATAACGTTTTGCTTATTGAGCTGTATAACACCAATTGACTCTTTTTTAATGCTTTTGCAGAAATAAGTGAGTGGCATGGCCATTATGCTTTGAAGCTTTAGCATATCAATGCAACCCTACTCAAACATGTTTCATTATGAACTTGGCAACAGTACCAGAGGTGTTGACGTTCCTTTGTTTCTCTATATTAACTGCTTTCTTCCCCTCTCCACCTTTCAGAAGAAGAGTAACGGGACTGGCATTTCAGCGTCCGACGAGCGGGTCGACTATGTTTTGGTAGATCAACAGCGGACGCAGGCTCTCAAGAGTACACGTGAAGCTTGGAACGACGGACGGCAGTCGACGGAAACAGACACCCCTACCAAAGGGGCTAAATGACACCAGTCTCTTTCCTCCTTTGCACTTGATTGGGACTCACATTAGGCCTGGGAACAGAGAGAGCTGCACGCAGTCCGCATTTCCAGCCTCCTCCTTTCCTCCATCTTTGATTTTTAGATACAGCGTCTAGGTCACAGCTCCCAGATCAGCTAGTTTACACTGCTTCCTGCTAGACGACAGCACCCATTGCAGGGGAGAGCTGATCTGAGGGAACCTCATGTATAAGCCGACAGACTTTAAGTAGGATGGACTGTAATCTGCACACGGGCTAAAGGACATGTAAAGCCTTTCCGGCTAAAAGCCCAATAAACATTGTGCTATCAGAGCAGCATTATTCATACTTTAAGAGTACACACTGCCCGACCCGTCTTAGTTTTTGGTTTTGGACATCTGCTCCTTCCATTTGTGGTGTTAAAGCACATTATTCCACAGGCTTGAGGTGCATTAGGTCTGAAAAATCTGGCTGTTTAACTAACTTGAACAACTGAAGTTTTTTGCTTTCAGTTTCACATGCTCACAAAACTGCCACGGTGGGTTTTTTCGAAGCCGTTCTTTGGTAAAGTTCGATGATAATCTAAAACCTGTACACATTAAGGTTTTGATTTTCCATTTGTTTTATTTTTTAGGCCTCACTTGTAATTCAGTCGTGCAATCAGAAGGTTTTGATCTGCTTGAGCAGCAAATGTACTACAGTTTAAGATGAATTTTATTTGCATTTAAGACAGCAGACAGACTGTATAAAGTGTTATGTACATGAATAAATGTCCTTTATTTGTATGTAATATCTGGTATGTTAAGGCTAAAGTGTGGATTCTGCAGGATAGAAGTCTACACGGTCTGAGGTGGTATCAGAAACTTTGAAATGTTATTCGGTGGAATCAGGAACTGTGATCGTTTTAAACAGAGAACTCTGTTTTTTATGTGTTGTTATGTTTTATTTGTAGTTTTCTTTAAAGGTATCAATTTACAGAAGCGCCAATGTTAGGTACTCACTGAAAAGTTTAACATTTATTTTATTTTATGCAAGTTTAATGTCTTTAGTCTTGCAATTCACATGTTCTCATTGAAACCTTTGCTATTTCGTAATGATGCAAGATATTATCGTGCTGTTTAAGATGCCTTCATAGATGAGGGGAAAGCCGGTCGAGTAGTTTCAGGAATTTTTATTCGACTTTGCATTTTCTGTGACTGGTGTATCAATGCATTTTATCGCCACTTTGATAATTTATTTCAGATGGAGTTCTCTGCTCTTGGAAACGAATTGCCTTACCGTTGCAACTTTTTTTGAATGTTGTAAATATGATCCGTTCAGTGATTTTTAGCTCGGAATACATTTTATTCAGAATACATCCAAATAGAACTTTACTGTGCGTGCGTGCGCGTGTGCGCAAAATTAGCTCTACTAACTATCGTTCTTAAGCCAAGAAGACACAGGTGATGTGTTGCAATACCATTGGTGGCTTTAGTTGTATATATCTATACAGGCTTTTCAAGCATGTCTTTTTTGATTCAAAGCTGTGCCTATATTGTTTCCCTTCTACTCGAATTTTTCTTTTCGAGACCCTAATGCTTTTTATCTTTTTTTAAGGAATCCAAAAGAAATGTACATTTTAAAATGAACTCAATAAAAATGATACTTTAGGAGATTACTGCTGACATTGCGCCATTTGTTTTTTTTTACAATATTAGCTGCACTTTCAATTCATTCAGTTACACATCTTATGGTGGAAGATAAGGCTGAAGTTGAAGATATCACAGCTTGTTTTTGTATCTAGGAGTTTGTCAGTTTCTGCTCTGATCTATTGATAGAAATGCAACAACATATCCATAAGCGTTATGTTTTTATTACCTTAAAATTAACTATTTCTATCTACATACACCGTGGGTCCCCTTATCCATTCTCCATGTTGTTTCAACAGTAGCCGTAAACGGACAAAATGCTCTACAGAGCGCTTTTCGTGAATATGTTATCCCCTTCAGCAAAGAAGCAAAAACGTGACAACATCTTTGTCCTGTGTCAGCCGCCGTAGTGCTTTGAATGGGAGGGGTGGAGTGTGCCATTTATTTGCAATTCGCAACCTCACCGCTAGATGTCGCTAAATTTCCCCGACTGGTCTTTTAAGACAGAAGAACATGCATATCAAGTGCACCAAGGGACCATTAAATTAAGAGTTCAATTATAACTCATCACAGGTTATAGATGTAGGATTTTAATTTACTTAAGCATTTAAACAGGCACTTTATGATGAAACAAGTATCTAAACAGAATTTTCTTGGAACATCAAGAAAAATAAAATTAAACTATCAGGTAAACTATCATTTATTATCTGTTGGCTATGAGAAATCATGTGCATTTCAGTTTAAGGCAGTTTTGAACACACAGTAGGACAACATTGTACCAAAAATGTGAAAAAATAGCAACAAGAATAATAGTCTGTCAGTAATTTCTCAGAAGCTGTTTAATATTAGTAGTTTAGTATTTCATGTTTAGCTATTTCCACAGTATAGTATACATGAAAACTATATAAAAGTTGGGATTGTTTTTCTATCAACTGCTGTATTAAAAATATAATGCAATTACACAATGACTAAAGAAAACTGTGAAGGGGTATTTGGGAAGACAAAATAAAAAAGAAGCACCTTAGTCTTAAAGTATTATTAACAGTTGCATCATTCTGTAATGAATCAAAGCAACATGTTATATATACCGTAACAATAATTGAATTGTGTGGGTTCACAACTTTTCAAGTTTTTTCAGGGTGTACTAGTAATACCTTGTTGAAACTCTCTCCTTTTGACCAGATATGAACAGGCAGATATGTACACACAATTTCATTGTCATTCAATGTCATTCTGAACCACATTTTACATGAAAATGTATAAAAATACATTCTGAATATTTAATTCATATTTAAACATGATGCTCCCTTTGCATAGCAATACAATCACATGGGAACATGGATCTGTGCAACGGTACACAGCAGTTTAATGTTATGAGGCATATAAAAAATAGATACATTTATTACATAAATGTGTAAAGAAACCAGTTCCTGCATCTATTCATTTGCTCATGAATCTCCCACATGGGCATAAGAACTGTTACATATAATGAAAATAAAACGGATTGATATTAAAAATATAACTACACTCAATAATCCGAACAAAATTTAAATAACTGAATTGTTGAGGCCACTGTTGCCCAGTGAATTATTCAAGCCAAAGTGATGCGCCCTTTATTTTTGCTTCGAATAAAAAACTCTTTAAAAAAAGGTGGTATTTCATATACTAATGGATCTAATGTTACATTTTCAGAAACAAGCTGAGGTGCAGCGAAGCACAGATTTACTCTGTTTGTCCAAGCACAGGTTGACTGCAGTACAACAACATTAGTACAACAAAGCTCAATAAGCAACCTCCATTTGTTTTACTAGGTTATGAGAGCTATTACTGATCTGAGGCAAGATGTCTTCATTGCCTGTTTGATGAACAATATATTAGTTTAGAATCAAGATGCTGAATATGAAGCCACATATGAGGTGGTGTCATTTTTAGTGAGGCTTAAAATGCCAGCACTGTTTCCTCACATTGAATTTTAGTGTGTCCTCAATTTCATCCGCTATGCTTCTTGGATGCAAAGCACCTTTTAGTTTATGCGTGAATGTTTGAATGAACAAGGATGGTTTGAGAAAACAATGGGCTGTTTACACCTCAGAGCTGTCCCCGCTGCTCCTCATGTTCGAGGTGTTTCTGCCATACGCTGCGCAGGAGGAAGTGGAATACGCTGGATGCTTTTTCTCTTTCCTCTTGCGCCGCATCAAGAGAACCACCAGCAATACTACCAGACATACCAGCAGGATGAGCCCAGCCACCCCCAGCAATGTGGACATACCGGCTGGAAGAGAGAAATCTGACCCGGGCCCCTTACTCAGGCTCCCCTCCACCAGAGGATGCTCCAGGTTGGTCTCACGGCCCCATGGCTGGCTCACCCGGAGTCGGTTGGAACGCTCCAGGGCAATGTGCTGGATGTTGGTGCCTTTGTTATTCTCAGCACCGATGTCCAAAGCCTCCGTGTCAGGCACAGCACGTCGACTGCGGCTTTGGGTGCCAGTTTCAGCTATAGCGGATGATATAACATGGTGGTACTCAAGACTTCTTCTACCACGGTTGGCATTCTCTTTAGAACGGACTGTGTAGATAGTGTGGATGAACCATTCACGGCCAGCAGCGACCTGAAGAATGAAACATGCGACAATGCATCAAATAAACACTGTTGATTCAGGTCAAAAATTCAGAAAGTATAGGTTTTGTTTGGATTAGGAGTCTCTGACCTGGAAAAGAGGGGATGATGACAAGGTGAAGCCATCAGATCCAGGTTGACGGACTAAGGGAAGGGCTCCAGGGGTATCCAATGCCAGGGTAGCATCAAATAGTACATCTCCAAAGGCCGTGGCCTGGGTTTCTGGCTGGGCTTTGTCCTAAAGTTTGAAGACCCACATGTTCATATCATGCATTCATTTTTTCCCCCCCATTTGAATATAAAAATATTCTTTCTGTAACTGTAAAGTGTGAAAGTTTGATGCCAACTGAAATCATCCTCTTTTCCAAATAATGGTACTGTAATATTTATAGAGTATGAAAGGTACAAAAGTAAAAAATCCCATACCAGGATCTTGAGTCTGTAAAGCAGGGATGGGGCATCAGCCAGACATCCATACTCTTTATTGGTGGGGTTGTACTTGGGCACGTAGCCGTCGGTGCCTGTACAGAGGAATACCTTCTCGATGCTGCAGGAGAAAGAGTCACCCAGATTCTGCACTGGGTCCACCATCACACGCCCATAGATATTAGAACCTACAGGGAAATCCAAGTCAGTTTAGTTCAATTCTGTACAAATTTTCACTTTAAATACTATTTGTAAAACGTTTATTGGGTTAATATTAGCACCTTCAATGAAGGCAGTGTCTGTGCCCTCGCCAAATCCCATGGAACCATCAGACAGCCATAGCTCCTTCTTTGACAGCAGGAACATCTGTGTATTCAAACTAAACTCTGCTGCTACAGGGTCACTCACCTGAGAAATAGCACAACAATTTCAGATTGAATGACACCTGTATCTTAGATTCTTTGTAACTACCTTTATAAGTGAGCAAATGTAAGCCTTTAAGCATTAAAAGACTTGATTTAAATTCCTTCAAACCACTTTGTTATGCTTTTATTTTAATAAAAAATTGAAATATGATGGTGCAAGGATGAGGGGGCTGTAACCAACCTGCTGGAAGCGAATGTCCATGTCGAAGGTGAGAGGCTCCCTTGGATGACACACGGGGGGAATGCTGAACTCCCCATTAGGTGAAGCACTGCATGGAATTAGCTTTACAGTAAAGGTTCCAGAATAGTCCCTTACCTAACAGACATACAGGATTTTTTTAATATTCAAGAAAAATCCTAAAAACTGTATTGTACGCATGTTAATGCTAAATAGTGTAAAAATGAATAAACTTACAGCAAAGTCAGAAACAAAGCTCCACTGTTGCATGGGCTGGTTGTAAGTTGGCTCAGTTCGGACCAGGGTGAGAGTGAACGTGAGTCCAGGATGATCAGCTGACATTATCATGGAGGTCAAAGTGGTTCCTGAAAGTCGACACACATTCATGTTGACAAGAGTATTTCACCTGAAGGCACATTTCATTCTGGTTCACCTAGAACTCTTTCTAAAACATATTTGGTATTATTTTGATCATTTTAACACATTTAGTAATTCTTTTCACCAGAAAACATACAAATGTCACACAACTATAAAAGTATACTGTACGAAATATACAAAATATTAAAGTGAAATTGACACTCAATAACAGCGGTTTTTCACAATTTTCCACAATATTTTATTATACTGGCATGCTCAAAATACTAGAAATGCAGCCAGAAGAGGGCAGTATTAAGCTTCTTTTTTATTTTTGTAAAATGTAATATTGTCAATAAAGAGTAATACGCTTTCATGCTGTTTTAAACACAGCCATAAATGTATTTATTTTGGGTCACAGTTCAACAGTCCACTACGAGGGCCTGTATGTGAGTGTATTATGGGTTACCTGGATGAGACATGACAAACTGCCCCCTGAATCGAGCTTCAGTCTTAAAGTTGACAACAAGACGGCCTTCATCATTGATTCTCATGCTGGTAGGATACATGGCACCTGTAATAAAATAATTGCACACATAAGGATAACGTCACAAGAATTTATTTGTAGACAAAGACTGATATTTAATGAAAGCTGGATAACATAAAGCTGCTGTCTTTATTGTATTCAATTATTCCTCAGTAGTTTTGTTGGCACTATCATAGTAGTTAACTGGGGTCTTTCAATACTTGCAGTATGCCATTTGTATACTACCTTGTAGCTCAGCCTCTGGTGGGCTTCCGATACCATCTTGCCATAAAATGGCAGTATCATACACAAAGGTGAGCCTTAGCTCAGATCGCAGGTCAAAATGTTGCCAGCCGCCAACCGCAACAGGGGAGTGGAAGACATAGGAGACAAACAGAGGCACCCGTAACGTTACATAAGACTGAACGAGATTGAGCACCTACAGAGACAGAAACAGAAAAAAAACATTAAAATGACATTGATACATGTGGAGATATACATAAATTTAGTTTGTAAAATGTAAAAAATAGTGCACTCAAACATGAAAGTCCCTCCTAATGTCTTTTACATGTATATGCAAATGTCCAAGCTTCTCTTTATCCATACAATGAAAGTGACTAAGGCTTGACAGCAAGATTTTTAGTAAATAATGATTTTATTTCAGTGTTAGCTCCCATTTTTTGGACAATTTTGAGCTTTAAGTATCCGAGTGCATTACATGTTGTCATTTAAACAAAGTAAAAATAAAACATTCCGAAAAAGACAAATGGATGTTCTACCAGAGGTTTTCAAATGACAAAAAAGTATTCACGTATTATAAAAATGAAGAAATAGTGGAAAAAAGAAGTGTCCATGACGATGATATTCTCATCCTCGGTAACATTTACCACACAAAGATATTTACATTTAGTTTGATTTTATTGGAAGAAACACATCTACCAATACCTTTCAAGTTATCAGATTACTTTGTTTTTTTAGTTAAAACGTTAATATTCTCATGCTGTACACAATTTGTCATTCTCATTACCAATACAGGTATTTTTCAGCATTTAAAAATGTTATAATTTTCTAATAAAATATCATTCATTAATGTCTTATTATAATTAATAAAACCTGTTTTTTTGCAAAACGTAGGATTGACAGTTTTAAACGGTGATGAGAAGGGCCTTTTTTAAGGGCCTTTTCAGTAAAAGTGACTTTTAAATTAGTGCTTTTAAACATGTCATACCTTTTAATAAATAAAAAGAAACATTTTCGAAGTGAGTGTTTTAAAGGTAATCATGTTTGTCATCTTTAAACCAAGATTTCGTGAGAATCACCCATATTATCTTAAAAATAGGTGATGTTCTAAAGGTTTTAAAGCTGGGTACATGTTTTTAAAGTTCCTCACACACTTTCTAAGGATAATCTCTACATGAAAAGACATTCACTCTGTGCATACCTTTCCATTTCAAACTGTCTAGTAGTCTCTGAAATCCTTACCTGTCCATCTGTGCCAATTGATCCCCCACAGTCATTCAACAGCTCTGACATGTCGTAGTAGCTGCTGAACTCCCACAGACATGCCTCCTGGTTGAGGTTACGGTAGAAGCGAAGGGAATTGGCGCTACGCATGGCCACACTATACTGGTATGGTGCGGTCTCACCAATAATTTCTGGGTTCTTGGTTGTATCAGTAATGAAGCCGTGTGCTGTCTGGATCTCATTGAAATCTAAAAGGTTAGAGCAGCGGTGGTTCCCTACTCGTGTCCCATCAGGACTAAGGGTTAGCTCAAAGTTGGAAAGGGGGCGTGTGGAGATAACTGGCAACATGCCTGAGAAAAAAAGAATAGAGATTAATTTGTAGTTGAATTTTTATAAAATATCTTGGCCTTTTTTTAACATTTGGGTTGATGTTTAAATTGTATTGTGTTGTTTGTGATTGGGGTAGTTGCTTACCATCCATGTGGGGCATAGTGACAGTGAGTTTGATCAGATTAGGGTAGTCAGGGTCATCCGGGCCAGTGTACCGGATTTTAGCTGAGAATGGTTCAGCACCCACTGTGTCAGGTATACGAGGCTGACAGAGACCTGTGGATGGTAGACAACTAATCAAAACAAATTCACCAAATTGACATGCTTTACAAAACCTCGTGTTTACTGTATTCATTCCAAAGTAGTATTTCTTAAAACCGAGTAATCCACATTGTCGTGGTGACATCGACATTACCCTCCTCTCTGCTGATGACCACAATGGGTGAGCTGAGCTCTAGCCCTGCGTCCCCATTGGCATTTATGGCTCGGGCAGCACATTGCACGCGGGAGCCAGCCTGGAAATAGATGGAGTCCAGGACGATAGACTTCGTGTTAGTGAAGAAGGTGTTGGTGTCCACTTCCCTCATGGGGCTGGTAACTCCATCTGGCCCACTTGGGGCACTAACCAACCACCGGTACTGAGTCAGTGTGTCATTGATGTTCTCTACTGAGCAAATGGAACCGGTCTTATCAAAGTCAAAGTATTTGGGGTTGCAGGCCTGATGAAACATTGACACAAACAAGGCGATCAGAAATACAACAAAAGATTCATTGTAAATAGTTGAGTAAATGATTGGTGTTACGTACAGTCACACACACAACAGGATATCCAGTTGGGGGGTAGAGGTTGTCCTTAGCCCGAGTCGTATCATCGTACAACAACAATGACACCACCTGAGGTACAGCTGGGAAGGTGACATCAGCCACACTATTCATCTCTTCAATGTACACAATAGCCTTGTTCATCTATAAAAAGTAGAAGAAAAGGCAACCATTTACATAACATATTAGCATAAGTACAGCAAAAAGAAAAACTCAACAAGAATATTAGATGGTGTTAAGGTATAAGTTCAATTTGGCTTGGGTCTCCTCACAATTTTAGCTCTCAGACAGTCACAGTAAAAATGGCGAAAAACAGGGCTGTATGTTCAACACATAACTCTGTTTTTAGGTCAGTGTGTCCACTGAGACCCATTTACATCACACAGACTCCTCTGAAAGAGACAGGAGACAGTGATTGCTCCTTGCTGACAGAAGCAGCTGCCACATGGCTATTTTAGCAAGAGAGGGACGTTTGCGAGTGTCTACCAGTGTGTGATGTGGCGACTCGGGGTGGGGGGTATTTATAGAGATGATGGTCTCTGACCTGTGTCTCAGCCACCATATACTCGTCAGGCTTCATGTGAACGGTGAAAGCCTCACGGATCTCTCTTTGTCCATCATAAAGAACCTTGATCTCCACAACATGTTCTGTCTCACCCTCTTTAAACTCCACATCTGAGAGAATATATAAACAAAAGTACATTGAGGATCATGTTAAGAGTAGGGAGTACTCCTAACTGTTTTACATATAAAAATGTGTAATAATGTCAAATTGTTGTGCAATGGAATGATGCGTTGGTAGTTTTTGGGACTTGTGCTGACCTTGAGAAAGTGGATTGTAGTCCTCTCCTGATGTTGCAGAGCCATCTTTGGTGTGAATTCTCACCACAGAAACCTTGGAGGTATCACCCTGACGCAGGACAGGGATCTTCACTACAGCAATCTCACCAGGAACTTGTGGCTCTTTAATGCTGTATTTGATCTCAGCGAACCTGATGATGGGTTCTGGGAGACAAAACAACAAAACACATTCATTAGCTCATTTCCTGTAAGGCAAGGTTTTTATGCTTTTTTTTGTTGCTCAAGGTGAGATATAACAAAAGGATACTTACTATCCTTATGGTCGGTTATGCTGACCAGAGTCTCTTTTTGTTCACCTACTGAAGCTCCATATGGTGATTTGGTCTTTGCTGTACCCAGAACTAAGCGTAACTCCTCATCGTCTTCATGAATGGAGTCATCCACTAAAGTGACTACACATGGCTTTTCAATCTCACCTGTAAGCATTTAAATATGTGCAATGGTAAGTCTATCATGAGACTATAAATGGATGAAAGGATGAGTAATGAAACAGAGTGGGTGGTCAGACCTGGTAGAAACTCTATGATGGAGGCATCAGTATTGGGTCGTTCATTGTAGTCCATCATGACTTGGGCAGATCCCTGACGAGTATAACAGCGGACTGTGGACCTCTGACTGACGTCACCACTACGGAACACCATTACCTTTAACTGTCCATCAGCCTCATCCACCTTGTACTCCGCCTCTCTGAACTGAACTTTGGGCACTGCCAGCATAAAACCAAGTATTGACAATTACCCAATTACCCACTCTTTTGAAACTTCATATTTAAGGTCATACCGTAGTATAAACTAATACTTTTAATCTTTTACTTACAGTCTGTGACCGTGTCATTTATAGTAATGACAGTCTTGCTAGGCTCTCCAAGAACTGCGCTCATTGGCATACGCAGCACTAACTCAAACGTCTCTGGTCCTTCCAGCTCTGGCTGGCCCAAGTCATCAAGGATTGTGACACGGAAAGTCTGCACGGTCACACCTGGAGCAAAGTCCAAATTCCGGCTGATTCCCACATAATCTAGACCCGCTGGGAAGAAGAGATGGGAAGTGGGAAAGTGGGAAATCACATGAATCAGAATTATATTTGAAAATATTTTCTCAAAACATTTTAGTTTATTTTTTGACTCCTCTCTTTACCTTCTGCTGAAACAGGGTCACTCTTCCTTGACCGGACTGTTACGGTGGCTGTCTTTGAAAGATCAGTGCCAGTCCTCCACACTTTTACCTCAACATAACCGTCACTCTCGTCCACTGTGTACTCAGTCTCTCCAAAATAGAAAGATGGCTCTGTACCAGAGGAAAAGTGTATTCAACTTTCATAAAAAAAATGTAATTTCATGTTTTGTAACCTTTTTGTTACCCTTAAATATCACTTTAGAAGGAAGTAATACATATTTCATATACCTGAAAGGTATTGGCTGTTACAACAATATTTAAAGTCACCTCCTTATGATTGTCATGTTTCACGTTACACAAATTCCATTAGTGCTTCAGATGAAGAGTTGGCTCTGTCATCACCCCATGACAAGAAACCACCTATCAAGTACCATCATTTACAGCTTCCTGTCTGAGTATCAAAACCAGACAGTTGAGTCTAATACCCTAGTCAGGATGCCTTTGGGTGAGTGTTTACATTTGTGTGTGTTTGGGGGGTTGAGAGGCTTCATGAAAGATATATCAGCTTCATGTGGCTCTGGACAAATGAATGTGGAGGGAAAGGGGCTTTTAAGGGTGGGGGTAGAGAGGCCGTAAGTTTGACAGGGCGTACAAAGAGAAAGAGTTGTGACACCTCCATAGAAAACAAATCAGAGACACAACAAAAAGATCCCGACTTTGGCTGGCATCCAGACCACAAGTCTGTCCATCCCCATGTAACCAGACACAGATATACTACTGGGTCCTTCCAGACCTACCAAGATGCTGAGCTGTACAATATGAGCATTAATCTCTGCTAATAAGCCTAGGCATGTTAACACATAAATATCTTTTAAAGTTTTGGTTCCCAATTGTGAAGGGTGTGGTTACTGTTGGTTGGGGTGTTTACCACTATTAGACAGTACATTTCATGACTGAAAAGAAAACTTGTTAATTAAGTTTACTCCAAATACACTACATGTTCTAGATTTCTAATTTCAGGATCAAATGCAAAGTTAGTTGCCTCAAAGGGCACATTCCTAAATATGCAAACTATGCCCTTTGTTTGGATAGTGCCTTGTTTCCTTTGAGCAATACACACAAATCTTGAACCTGCATGGATAGGATGTTCACAGAGCTCTTTCACTGCCCACACAAGGTTTATGGGTGGGTGCAGAGGTCACAGGGCCTCAATTGTTCTCACTCAACTTGTTTTGGGTTATCATGTTACTACATAGTCAAGGACAACAGTGGCATGACCAAAACAAAAAGATGGATTGTTATGTGGATATCCTGTCAAAAGTATGTGTAATAAAAAGAACAAATGCATAGAATGAACAGGTGTGATGTTAACACAACCATAGAAAAAGGAGATGCTTTTTTGGCTTTATGAGGATGAAGGGGCACCATTTTACACTCTATGGTTATGAAAGGACTGTAGTTTTGGGAATCCATGTATATGTGGGGCTGTAAAATATGTTTATATATACACACATACACACACAGAATGGGATTTTGAAAGCCAGGCACAGACCAACTGTAGATTGTGAATCGAATTCAATACAAGAATATATTTTTGTAAAAGCCAAGTTGGAGGTATGCAATTTAGACTTAGACAAAATTGTTTAGGTACTGTGTACTGTGGAACAGGATTCTTTTCCATGTAGAAATGGCAATTTCAAGACTCTTGAATCATAATGAAGACTCCTTTAATTTTATTTTGTTTTAAAGGATAAATGAGAAGTAAATGAATGTATTTATATTAACTGTGATGAAAAATGCACGATATAGATGATGCACAATTTAATGATAAAATCCAGCTACATGTTTGTATGAAAGCCAACTCACCATCATCACTATCTGCCAAGATGACAACCTTGGCACTGGGGAACTTGGCTCCCACTTGGCCGCCCATAGGCATACTGAGTGACACGTTGAAACTCTCTTCTTCCTCATAGAGGGAGTCATCAATTATAATAATGCGACATGGCTTCTCCCTTTCATCCTTGTCAAAACGCAGAACACTGGTGTGGTCCTCGGGTCTTGTGATGTAGTCAGAATAGGAGAGCACAGTGCTGGGGGTGGTGCCAGTTGCACTGCCTGTACAGAAAGATTTCTTGTTTTCATAAGTGTATAAAGAACACAATGACTAATTCATATTAATTTATAATTGATCCTTTTTTCATTTATATTTTTGTATAATTTGCTTTTATGTGAGTGAGCTTAGTATGACTTTTTTCGAATAATTGTAAGTTATTACAAGTTATTTTACGTTATTTATGTAAAATAGAAAAAAATTCCAGTAAGTTCAAGATTAATCTTTTCTTTAAACAGGTTTATGATTATAGATGATTTATAGATCTCACCTTGGTGGGTGTAACATATCACCATGAGTTCCTGGCTGACATCTCCTGATCTGTGGACCAGGACTAGCAGTTCTCCTATATCCTCTTCAATTCGATATTCTGCCTGAGGGATGAACACTGTCGACTCTGAAAAGAGATATAAACGAAATATGTTGCTTTAATACATATTTGAGCAAAAGCTACTTTCAGCTTCAGGTATTTGTGAGTGCTACTGTAGTTCATATGCTGAAATCTGCACTTTGTTGTACAAAGATTAAGGAGGAAATGATTCATCATTACCATCACCAGGATCCACAATCTCCACAGTGGCTATATCAGGGAACTCAAGAACTGCCATCACTGGTTCTGAGAGCTGGATTTCGAACATCTCTGAAGTTTCAAACTCTCGATCAGTGAATATCTTGACCCTCCAGGTCGCAGTGGTTTGGCCAGGGTTAAACTGAACCTGTTTCTGAGATTTGCCCCGGAAGTCTTTGTCCACTTTTGCTGTGCCATCCTTGGTGGCAATACCTTTGAAATGAAAAGCATTGCTTAGAGACAAAATGGAAAAATGAACTTGTGTGAAAAGTATGTGGTGCGGTTTTAGAAAGAATAGGACTAGCTGTGAGCGCTTTACTTTATTGTGCCTAAAGATATCTGCTGACTACTAAAAGTCAGCAGTGAAAAGGCTATGGTATAATTTAAGAGTGTGCCAGTCACAGTTTAAGGCCTGTGAAAATACCAAACTCAGGGATAGTATACAGCTGCAAATAAACTTTGCATGGACACCCAAATTACAATTGATCTCCGACTGATTTAGTTGCTTTAAGAGAAAATGGTTGATTAAATCAATCAAATCAAACCTTCACACAAGTACTGACCTGTTTTTTTTTCATTCTTTACATTAAATTTCGTTGAATTATATTGTAATATTGGTGTAATTTCCCTTTCATTTTAACCTCCCTTTGTCTAACTTGTTAAATACTTACTGACAAAGGATGTCTCTCCCAAGTATCCCCGGCGTTTGAGGGTGACCTCCAGAAACTTAGCATCCTCATCCACTATGTAGTATTCCCTCTCCAGAGATATCCATGCCCAGTTCAAGCGGAACGGTTGTGGCTTCAATTTGTTTCCCCCTATTTTAAACAGAGTACAGCATCATGAATTAGAAAAAGAGTCTATATTTGACATTCCTGGGAAACATGATTCAGTGACTGTTTTAGCTAATGATTTGATCTTTTTCAACCTCACAATCGTAAAAGAACGAGGGACCAAATAAGTGAAAATTGATACTCAGTTTTGGTTGTCCTACAATGGTTTCTTGTTCTACTCAACCCTACACCACCCTTTATTTCTCATTACAAATCAATGCAAAATAATGTCTTACAGAGTCTTTTGCTGTGACTGTGATAGTGTAAAGAAGGTATTTGTGGAGTATTATGGTGAGTGTAGTATAACACAAAGGATGTTGAGTTACCACTGTGATAACAGGAATACAGCAGCAGGGACTATTGCGAACACAGTCTGACCTTTTGCCTTTGAGCCTAAGTTCTATACGATCTATTCTACTTAATATACTTAATATGCTATACTTATATAAATTATTGATCCAATGGTAAATTACTGAATGAAACAATCTTATAGCCGTAATCTAAAGCGTTACATAAAATATTTTTATGTTATATAGTAATATGTTTACTCTGTTAAAAGAATTGTCACAGTATACTGGTATTGACATGATTTATTCATAAATAATTCAGCACCAGTATCTGGTTAATTTCTTTCATTAGAAAACCTAATTATTTATTTATTTTCAAATTAATCTTCAAACCCATCCTTCTATAATCCTTCCTACCCCATGACTGTGATTATCCCTTGAGAAAAACAGTCCACAAAATTCCTGGACACTTTGAATAAAGGTTAATGCCATCTTAAAAACGAATGAAGAATTTCAGAGGCCTCTATACCTCACTGTGATGACAGATGGCAAAGACATTTAAGCCTTTTAATGGTCATGGGTAGGTTATCTGTCAAGGCAAATGTGTTTTTTATCTTAGGTGGTGGAAAACTGTCACAACTAAAATTTGCTGCTCATTAAAATAATCAGACTCCCATGCGGAATAAATAAAAAATAAATAATGTCCCTATTATTGCTAGCATCCAGTAAATAGTGTTACCATCATCTTTGACCTTCCTCATAGCTTTGCCTAAAATATATAACACATTTATCATTTATATGTTTGCCCTGGATTGCTGAAGGATTGTTGATTATATAAACTGTTTAATATAGAAGATAAATCAAATGTTTTATCCCTTGTTAAGCTTGGGAATTTTGTGCAAATCTCAGGTACTCCTGTATGCCTGTTTCGGGACCACTAAGCTGTTCTCACTGTATAGCTAAACAAATGTAACAATTATAGGAAAGTAGTTACAAAGGTTAAAGGTTAAACACCTTACAATGTTCACACAGTGAAGAAAAGAGGCATGTTTTCAAAGGCTCAATAGAAGCTATAGGCTATAAAAACTCAGCCAAGTGTCTCTTTCTTCAGGAGACAATTTTCTCAGGCACACTGCCCAGGGTGAGTATGAGCTGATATTGAGCTTAGTGGGGCTGTATCAGAGGATTAGCAAACGTACAACATGCAGACAGAAAGATCCCTTTCAGTTAAGCATCCAGCGGTCATGTGGGCCTGGAGAAGGGCACTTTGGAAGATTATGAATTTTTTTTTTCATTTGCAACAAAGACTGTGTCCTTTTAGTCTATAAAAATTGCACAAAAATAGCTTGTCATGCATAAACAGTTTATACAGTGTTTAAAAACAAGAAGACTAGGTAGGGGTGTAACGACAATGTCACGATATGTGTAAAAATAAAAATGAAAGCTTTATAAAGCTATGACAATATTTTTTAAGATGATCTTTTTAGTCGAGCTGCTAATATGTGCTCAAGCATACAATGTTTTATGTTGTACTTCATTTTTTACTACTTTAAGAACTTAAGGAAGCTCTATCTTAGTATTTAGCTTTCTTAAAGACATTTTTGTCATGCTGCTCCAAAGTCTCTTCACATCCTGATAGCAATCGCTAAGTAAAGTGGTCTAAATACATATTTTTAAATATGTATCGTTTGTGGAAGGAGTGGGACCAAAAAATGTTTGCCAAAACATTGCATTCGGGCGCAATGATTAGTCGTGTGTACATTTTCAGTCAACATATTTTGCATACCACTGTGCACCCTGTTCACACAGACATCATATATCAACATCAACAGTTACTATTTTTAGCCTTATTCTATTGTATTAGTCACTGTTCTAATAAACTTTACAACCCAGTGAGTCTTAAAGGGATAGTTCACTCAAAAATTTAAATTCTGTCATTATTTAGTCACCTTTGAGTTGCTCCAAATCTGTTTACATTTCTTTGTTCTGATGAACACAGAGAAAGATATTTGAAAGAATGCTTGTGACCAAACAGTAGGTGGACCCCATTGATTACCATAGTTGGAAAAATTACTATAATTTATTTTGTTCTGTTGAACACAAATTAGATATTTTGAAGAATGTAGGACAGCAAAATGTTCGGGGGCTCCTTTGTCTACCATTGTTATTTTTCCTACTATGGTAGTCAATGGGGTCCACCTACTGTTTGGTCACAAGCATTCATCCAAATATCTTTTTCTGTGTTTAACCAAACACAAAAGACATTTATAAAGATTTGGAACAACTCTATATTTGGACAGAATTAAAATTTTTGGGTGAACTATCACTTTAATGACATATAAAGAGATAACTAACATCATCATTAAAATGTGTTGTCATTTCCAGAAGGAAGTAGCCATCAGAATTGACAGTAACCTGGGGCCATCTCCTAAATAGTTTTATTGCTATGCTTGGAAGGCAGGTGCTTTTTAGGAGAGACTGTTAAGGCCACCTCAGTCTTTTGCCTGCATTTTACCCCTTTTTCTCACACTGCTTCTTAGTGGTTTTCAGATACCAAAAGAGAGGACTGACAGCTGTATCCTCACTCCCTGCTCACTCATACCCTCTCTTGTTCTCCCCTTTGTCAGCTTTTATCTGTGCTTGGGAGCAACAACTGAGGCAGACAGCAGGCACAGTCTGGGTGGCCCAAACCCACTGTCATGGTTTCTTTCTGCACTCATGTGGGATTTGTGTCTACAATGAACAAACAACACAAAAGTGCCTCTCTGTGAAACCACAGTGATTTTCTCATGAATCATTTATATGAATGCCTTTTCAATGAAATGTTATCCAATGATATCAATATTGCTCTAAAGTTTTTTTATTTAATTTTTGCTTTTTTTTACATAGGGCAGTGTAGAGTAAACAAGAGAACAGGGATGAGAGGTGGGGTGTGGGATTGTGGCATGACCTAGGTCAGACTCGAACCTGGATCACCAAGAGCCAATGGCTCATGTATACGTGTCTGGAGCATGTGCACTGACCACTACACTGTGATTTTTATATCACTTTTTTCAAGAGAATGGTCAGTAAAGACCAATAGGCCATTATTGAGTTGTTTAAATGGGTTCAGGCATCACAGGGGATGTCTAAAGCTATTTATGACAGCAGTAACACATAGAAAGAATTTAGGGCTAAGTAATGGTCAAATTCCCACTTAGTCAGGTCAGCTAAACCTTTGATATTGCCAGAAGTAAAAAAAGGCAAAACAAGTAGTGATAAAAATGAACCCTATTTGAAAATAATGTATTCCTTACTTTGCAATTGACATGTTCACTTATTTACATGTTTAAATATATTTTTACTGGAAATATTGTATCTTGCCACAAGTGCAAATCTATGGTATAGCTTGAGCATCACCAGAACATCTCAGCTAAGTTTTAATAGTGCCTTAAAGTTACTATAAATTTGTTAAGGTTTTCAAAATGGTTTCTCCCACCTCAGGAACATTTTTTTCTGTGTTTCTGTAGTCTACTATACATTGGCCAAATATTGCTTGTAGAATGTGCTACAGTACAGGTTATGATATTCCATTATACACAGCACACACAGTTGTCCTAGATGATACTACAGATCTTCACCTTAGCACCACAGGTCAACACAGTAACTGTATGTTTAGAGCCTGAGGCATGGGAGGGATTGCTGAGAAGATATCAACATTCACTGCCATTGCAAGAGTATATATACACAGGTTTTTTTCAGTACATACTCCTCAGAAATCTTAGATCCATGTTAAGTTTCCCAGGCATTGAAGACAATGCTTCTTACTTTGCGAGAGGTGATAAGAACTCATATTCAAATATGGGTCACATTGATGCAACTTGAGAGGCTTTTGCCATTTCCTCTCCATCTAATAATGGCTTCTCACATGCACCAAGCTTGGAAATCTATGTTAGGCGCCTCATGTAATTCCTGGCATTCCACAAGGGGGATATTTGACAACTGGACACTGGCAGGTACTGTACTTGTCCACGTGACATCTACAGTAGCCAGGCATCTGATCCCCAAACTGCAGGGTGATGAATTATGGCACGGCAGACCAGCCGCATCCTTTTGACACCAGTCGCCTATGTTGCCTATGGCAGGCAGTGAGAGATCAAGAGAAAGTGCTCCTAGGGAGAGGCACCACAAGGCTATCTCAAAGCTCAGATCACAGGGCACAGAAAGAACTTTGCCATCTGTGAGTGATGAGAATAACCTTGGAACCATACATCATATCCTCCAGCACTCTCACAAAATTTGAGAGTCGAAGGAATAGAAAGGTGGCTCCAGTGTTTAGTGTGGTTGTTAAAGCCACTGGCACCATGCAGCAGTAAATCTTCTGCTGGGTGTTTACATCTGACACACAGATTAGGCGTAGATGTTTAAGATGACAAAGAAACTGCTAAATCCATTTACAGCTTTCTTCTTATGTTCTTTTCTTTGTTAGCAAGTCCATAGGTTTAATGAATACCTATTTACACTTTTGATCCTTTGGAATTATTGGGGGAGGGGCAGCACGATATACTCCATCTTCTTCATCTTTAAAGAAGAACTATAGGAAAGGGGAAGCCCTGGGTGTTCAGCATATCTTGTGATGGCTTTGGGTTACAGCCAGGCATAAAGGAATCTTTGAAAGCAGATCTGTCAGCAGATCTCTGCTCCTTGAAACACACATCCCTGTCTGCAGTGACTTTCACGCACAGGGTCAGTGTGGCTGGAGCCACAAATCTTAAAGGAAATGCATTCCACCATCTAATTAATGATAACATAGCTGTGCATATAACTTGTGTTTCTAATGAACATCGCTTATGTTATCTATGCTTGTACTTACATTTACATTTACGCATTTGGCAGACGCTTTTATCCAAAGCGACTTACATTACATTGTACTATACATTTGTACATTTTGTATAGTAAGCAAGTGGGGGTTAGGTGCCTTGCTCAAGGGCATCTCAGCCGTTACCCACCAGACCTGAGAATCGAACCAGCAACCTTCTGATCATGAGTCCAACTCTCTAACCACTGGGCCACGACTACTTTGTAGACCTATGAATTTTGTTAATGCTAACAAAAATGAAAGGTGAAATATCAAATTTTTTAGAATGAAAACTGAAATGAAATTTAATACACCAGTCAGTTCCGTCCTAAAATCTGATTGGATGAGAGACAACCCGGGAGTGCTAATAATGGCAAAACAGCACAGGGACACTTTACTGATTTGTATCACTGAATAACCGAGTAACTGCAATCCTGCACTGGACTTGTTAGTTCCTGCAATTTTTTTCTGATAACAAGCAAAATAAATTTACATTAGTTGTCAAGTTAAAAGTATGCGAGCCGTTATTAGTTTGGGTTAATACAATTTTTATGCAACAAAAAATACATTAATATGAATATAATTTAAATAAAATAAAATATAACTAATATAAACTAGCCAGACCTATCAACAAACACAAGTTAACTTCGGGGCAGACTCGTGCATCCGATGAAACCGTCTAGAGTCTACATACACACTTTGTTACTCTCACATGTCCTGCCTCCTTGGTACTTTAGAAACTTTTCAGAAACCCAAGCCATAGTCCTTTGCTTGTTATAACATGACATTTTAGAATTAGTAACAGGGCTTTGATGTAACCTTTGAACTAGCAACTGCAGATTCAGAATCCATGGCGTAAGAAAGCAATTCAACACATAAGAGAATTTTTGGGAACCTCCTTGGTTTTTCTGCCTGTATATATTTTCTGTTGTCAGAGCAAATCAATGTCACTTGCAATTGTATGTTATTGCCATATGTCAGCACAGCTGTGATTTCCTGGAGGACAAGTTTACCTGGTAGATTGTACTCTAAAAATCAAATATACAAATTATAATATATTATGGTTCTTCGTGGTTTACATTACTAGAAAGACCCAACCTCATAGTTACTATATAGCCAATAATTGAAATAATGCCACCGGTTTCACACACATGTACATACATATATAACACTGCTGGTATCCATATCACCAGCTCCTTCACACCTCATTTTCACTCGTGTGATCCAGGAACCTCAGCCTATACATAGACTTGTGTGATAGTGTATCCCGACATGTACACCATTGTGTTTTGTGTTTTTACAACCTAGTTTGTTTGTGTCAACATATTAGTATTTTAACTTTGGAAAGTGTATGCAAGGTCTGCTGTTTCAATACCCCCACATAAAGCCAGTTGGAATTCAGCTGTTGGACAACGTAACCTTGCATTCACTATAGCCTGAACAGTCTGTTGGTATTATAGACACAGTAAACTGATTCATGTTGCATTAAACATGAACTTTTAAAAAAAGTTGTGTAATGTGATGCAAATCTGCTTGTACAGTTGTAAAAATGTCCTTCTGTCCTGTAATCACAAATACATAAAAAGACTGCTTTTCAGTCTTGCCTGCTTCTGAATGTTTTCCTATATTGTCTCTAACATCCTGGCTAAGCCTCTAACAATGTGTATCTTTATCTGCTCTTATAGCAGTGACTGGCTCCAGCTGAAATATTGCCAAAGTGATGGAGTTCCAGCCCTTCTGCATGCTTCAGTTCCTGCGCAGTTAAAGTGCCATCAGTTAAACTACTAACAAGTAAATGTCTGCTCTTTTAAATAAATCAAGGAATATCTACAAATCTGTTTAGCTGATTAAATAGTTTTAATCCAATAAAGTGTATTCTTAGAGAATTAACCTTCTGTCTTAAATTACCGGGAGTTATTTAGGCATTTAAATCACGTCAGTCAAGATGTCTTGATCCTTAATCTGAACAAATCAGCCAAGTGTTTTTATATGCTGACCACCAAGGCTCTCCCAACATGTCTAGACTCATCCAAGTAGAAAAGGATTCTTTGTTAAATCACTTTTGCCTTTGTTTCTCTTTTATAGGTTATGTAAAATGTAAAGATTTTGGTCCTTTCACTTTGTTCACTTGGATAAATCGTGCACTAGGTTTCTTTTTAGTTCTAAAAAGGAGCCCTCTCTGTATTTATTGTTTGCATTGACATAAATTAATTATAATTATTTGAAAGGGGTCTGTGGGGGTATACTGTACTTATCAGAAAATACAAATATTTTTATATCAATTTAAAGATCTGAAAGTGCTCTGTTAAAGTTAAAGTTTTAGGAACTTAGAAAGTTTTAAAGCTTAGTTTACGTCATTACTTCTGACAAAGGAGAATCTCCTAATTAACAACAAACCTGGAAGAATTGCCTGCAGCAAAACTGATTTAAATGAGAAACTGAAAGCTTTGGCATTCCAACACCAGCTAATGACACATGACACTTTCAGTTAATGAGAGGGGCAAGGATGAGACATTCTTACCATTGTCTTCCACTGTAAAGTAGAAGATGTCACTTGTGGCATTGGATCCATCCAGAAGCACGTAACAAATCTTCATTTCATAAATATCAGCTAATGATGAGAAGAAAAGAAATGAAAAGGATAAGAAGATGGATATTAATACTAATGCAAGAAATTACATTTTACATAGATGACAGATTTTGCATAATTTTCTTTCAGGACAAAAAGGACATTAGCACTTACCCTGTGAGAAAGACTTGATGCTGTCATTGCCCAATGCAATATTCATGATAAAGCCATGGAGAGGGGTCTCGGTCACAATGTACTTGAGCACTTTGTTTGGACTGTCTCTGTCCTCAGCTTTTAGAACTTTACTGGTAATCAAAAATCCAAGGTGCCCAGTTTGAAGAACTCTGAGAGTGGGTGCTGCTTTGTTCACAACAATTTGAGGCACTCCATTGTCCACTGTGTTGATATAAATGGTCATCGTCTGAGGCTTACGAGTTTCATATACAGTATTAGGGAAGACATAAAAGTCAGTGTGAGTTCCATCAGTTACTGTGAAAGAGAAGCTATCTTCATTTGTCTCTGTGCCATCATGATTGTAGGTAACAAGATTCTCATTTAGGTCCTGCTTGGTGAAGGTTGTAATGACTTGAGTTCCGTTAAACAAAAGTTGACCATGAACTGGCACTTGAGTCACTATAAATCTTAGCAAGTTGTCTGGTGTATCACGATCCTCCACTGTCAGTTCAAAGGGTGTGATCAGCTTGCTTTCTCCTTCCCCCAGCACCAGATTGTTAATCGTTATGACTGGCTTCTTGTTGTCAACATCAGTGATGGATACACGGAAGGTGCGGAACACAGGGTTGTAGCCATCGGTCACCTCAAACTCAAAGCTGTCCATCTTTACTTCATCATCAGATGTGTGGATGTAATAAATTTTGTTGCCAGCAAGCTGCAGCTGAGTGAAGGTGGAGATGGGCACACCCGGGAGATCAGTACATTCCAGATGACCCCTGCTGGGAGCACGAGTGATGCTGAAACTTAGATATTCATCTGGACTGTTGATGTCAGTTGTGCTGAGAAGGTCTGTGGTTAAGGTGACCTTACCTCCCTCTTTGAGGGTCACACCCTTGTTGACAACATCAGGGAACACCATATCGATGCTGCCAATATTAATGTAGAAGTAGCGATCAATAAGCGGATTAATTCCATCTGTAACATCAAACTTTAGTAGGTCACGGATACCTTCCTGGCCTGTGTGAACATACTGAATCAACTGTTTGTCAAGTTCATCTTGAGTGAAATTCATTCCAATACTAATATTGCCAATGACAACTCCATGTTTGGTGATTCGCTGAAGGTAGCCTTGACCGGGGCCATAGCGAACTATGTAAGTAAGCTCTTTGTCCTCTGAATCCAAATCCGTGGCCTTCAGGACTTTGTTGCTAATTACTTTCGTTTCTCCTATTTCTACTTCAAGACCATCATTGATCGCCATTCTTGGGGTTTCATCATCAACAGGAATAACCATTATGATGACCTTCTCCTCAACAGTATGTTTCCCATCAGTGAGTCTAATTTTAAAACTGTCTTCCTTGGTTTCAGAGTCATCATGCTCATAAACAATATTAGATGCCTCCTTAATCTGCTCCAAGGGAAATTTCGCTACTGGAACTGTTCCAGTACTTAACTGCTGGACTATGTTTCCATGTTTGGGATTTTCAATGATCTCAAAAGATAATTCATCACCTGGGATGTCAGTGTCAGCAGCATTTAAAATAGGAGTGTCAATGACCAAGCTCATTCCCTCCATCACAACAAACTCACGGATAAATATCTCTGGTTTCTCATCGTTGGCTGGGATGATGACAATAGGAAAAAAGTGTCTCTCTGAAAAGTTAATACCATCAGAGCAGCGAAAAGTAAGCCTGTCCTCCACCGGCTCCACGCCCTTGTGAAAGCTTTGGACATAATAGATGTGGCCAAGACCAACGTCTTTAAATGTAAAAGCAGTGATGGCAGTACCTGCTCTAGATTTTTCAGATCCTGGAGCTGGAGAAATGTTCTCTACATAACCAGATGTGGGCTGAACAATAATTGTGCACAAGATGTCATCATTATCAGTGTCAATATCCTCAGCTTGAATGTGCTCCAATGTGATAACATTCTTTTCACCCTCTACTACTACAAACTGACCGCCCACACTAACAACAGGTGGCATGCTGTCTAAAGGTAAGATGGTGACATGGACACGAACGCCTTGGACTTTGTTGCCACCAACAACCCATTCATCAGACATGTCAGATATAGTGAGGTTGAAAGAGTCATGCTCTTTGATAGAGCCAATTTCACCGCTTGTGTGAACGTAGACAACAACGCCATTGATTATATCTTGCTGGGTGAAGCGCTCAGCAGGAGCTCCCCTCAACATTATTTCACCCAATCTGGGATGCTCCTCAACTATGAAAGTCAACATGAGGTCATCAGTGTCTTCGTCATGACCCTGGATGACATTGCTAGTGATTTCTGTTGCACCATTCTCAAGTACATCAATGGAAGCTCCTAACAAACCAGAAGGTAACATAATTGTTGGGGTTTTGTCATCAACAGGCTTAATACTGATCTTTATGACAATGGGCACCTCATGGAAGCCATCGCTAATGTCTAGCTTAATGACATCATTGAGAGATTCTTCACCACTATGAATATAGGCCAGTCGACTGTTTTCAATGTCCTCCAACACAAATGTCTCTCCGTTAGAAATGTCAATTCCCAAATACTGCAGCTGTCCAAACCTCGGAATCTGAGTCACTGTAAAAATAATATTTTCATCTTCTGTGTCCTGGTCAGAGGCATCAAGTTCATTTCTGGTTATTATAAACGTATTTCGTTCCTGAATGGTGAAACCAGTGTTGGTAATTACTGGGGGTTTGTTGTCAACAGGCTGTAAAATGATGGTAAAAACTCCATCAACAGAATTGCTAGCAGTGTCCTCCACACTGAATGTAAACTGGACCATTTTTGGAGTAATACCAAGTTCTTGGTCTGGTGGTCTATATGCTACTTTATGGTGGTTGACCTGAGCTTGTGTAAACTCTGTGATGATAATGTCAGGGCTGTCAGTCAACACAATGGCACCAAGAGCAATAGGGTTGTTTTCATCTGTGTCAGTTGGAGGTTTGATGATGGTATACTTAAGGTCCCTGTCATCACAATCCAGATCTGTGTAACGTAGAAATTTCTTTGTAAAAAATGTCAGCTGGTATTCTTTGACTGTCATGTGTAGTGTGGTGCCAGTGTATAGTTCTGGAGGTATGTCATCCACTGGATGGATTTTAATGGTGAATGTGTGCTCTCCTGACTGATTTGGTGGGTCGTTGTCATCCTGGACTCTGAAGACAAACTGGTCAATCACAGTGGTCGTACTGTGAGGTCCTTTGTGACGATAAAATAGCTTTCCATCCAGAATGTCTTGTTGAAACCATTCTGTCACCACCTGTTCAAACATCTCATCGGTTGCACTGAATTTCCATGCAGATGGGTCTTGCGGAGGCTCCACCTGTTTGAGGAGCAGCTCGCCAATCAATGAGTACGGCTCTTCTAATAAAAATTTAATAGTTGAGTCTTCTGAGTCAATGTCAGTAGCACTCAGGATGAAGGGTGAGATCTGCATCACCTCATTTTTAAAAAGCGCAATACCTGTATTGGCGTTTATAATTGGGGGTTCGTCATCGGTGGGGGCGATTGTGATGGGAAATAAAAACTCTACTTCATTACTACCATCTGTCATTCTAAATATAATGTTATCACTGTAGGTATCACTTCCATCGTGCTGGTATACGACAACTCCAGCATCCAGGTCAGCAGGTGTGAAAAATGTTCTTTGAGACCCTAGCACTGTCAGCTCTCCATGTTTCAAGCCGTCAACTACAGTAATTTTCACATCATCAAGATTGTCCTCATCACTAATCTCTAAATTTTGTGAGCTGGATAGAGATCTCGATTGACCCTCAAAAAGCAGCTGCCCTGTATTTTTGGTCACCACTGGGGCTAAAGTGTTCATTGGTTTTACAACAATCATGAAAGCAAAAGAATCGGATACAGCTCCGTCAGTGTCAACAATTTCAAATTCAATCTGGAAAATTCTCTCCACATCTGAATCATCAAAGGGAGGCTTATAGGCGATTTTCAGGTCTTTAACATCTCTCTGATAAAAAGAGGTGATTGGCTGGTTTTGATCATCAGTGCTGATAATATAGCCCTGCTGATAGCCGAGTGGAGATGTTATGTTAAAAATCAATTGATCAGATTTTGATTCAACATCCTCAGCTGCCAACATATCTGAAGTAATAGCTGTCATCACAAATTGGTCAATCTCCATCATCATCATAGATATAAAGCTAGGCTTTGGTGGGGTATTTTCAGTGCCCTCTTTTATTCTAACCATGATCTGAAAATGCTCCTGTTGAATAGTATTACCATCATTGTCTTGTACCTCCACTAGCATTGGAATGTAATCTCTGTTTGGAGAATTAGTGGTGGCAGTGTGTTTATACCGAATTCCCTTCTTGAGAAAATCATCACAATCTATCATCTGGCCATTAACAGAGTTATCAGTAAGAGTGCCATACCTGGGTAGCTTGCCTGCACCAACTAGTGTGGTCACCCTGCATGTAGTGACACCATCTTCAAAAGCAAACTCTAAGGTTTTTTTGTCAATCGGGTTGCTTAGCCCATTGAGCTTGTCCACAACCAAAGGCATGTTACGAGTGAGAATCTCCAGTTGCTGAAATACCACTTCTACTTCGAGAATAAAAGGAACCACCACAGTGTCTGTGTTGGAGTCATACCTCAATTGCAGTTTTATATGGTCCTTGCTAGGGCTCCGGGAACCAAAGTGAGTGTATTTGACCTCTTCTGCTCCAAAAGCACAGGGGAACTTCTTGGGTGTTAGCATTCCAGGTCTCTGTGCAAGTGGGTCATTGTCCAGGACTGTAATGTGGCAGCGGTCTCCTACATGCACTTCAGTCACAAGGTCATTGACAGGGTCCAGATATACAGAGCGTCCAAAGGGAACTCTAATCCCGTTGTTGGCTATCAAAATTGTTTCAGCAGTAGGTCCAGATTGTTGCCTATGATGAAAAGCTGTGTCGAAAGGATCTGCATTGGCTGTGGAGAGACAACATCCTAATGAAAACAATACAAAGAGGCACTTCAGAAGTGCTCTTGTTGTACTCAGCCTCCCTCTTTGCAGACAACCAGCCATATCTATAGCTAGTTGCACTGCACTTTTTAAAGAAAATACAAAAATAGATGCACTACAGTGTCCAGGTAATTTTTGAATCGTCCCCACGTTTTTTTTCCCAGTTTATTAGTACTTCTGTTTCCTTCTCTTTCTGTGCTCACGCACACGGCACAAGTGCAGCCAACCTACTGCAGCTCTGCAGGTAATGCTCAACAAGGGAGATAGTGACAGTGCAAAGCTCCACCCTCAGTCCAGCCTCTCTCACAGCTAATTTAAGGCAGCACATAGGCATCCCCCCCAAAAGCCATGCATTCACTATAGCCCTGCCCTTTTCTCCCTCCTTACCCACCAAAGGCAGTGCCTCAGTGAGAAAGCATTCATATTAGGATCAAAGCCAGGCAATCCCATCTTTCCTTAAAACCTTAAATTGAGGTTAGTCAAAAAGGAGAAGAAATATTTAATGGAGACAATCATATTCTGTTGATACTCTGTCAATCTTTTGAGAAATATTGGTTGGGCAGGAGCTCTATTGTCAAGCTCAATGAACTTTGATGATAATATCCAATTTTTGTTGGTTATTCATGTAACAATTTAGAATTTCTATTTATTTATTTGATTAAATAATGAAACATTCTGAAGAGTAGCAACAGCGCCTTCTGTTGGAGTGGCAGAGGCAAAATGCTTCTGAAATCTGTCACCTTGATGTTGCAATTTAGCATTTTTAACATCGTATTACATATTTTCCCTAATACATCCTTCATGAGTTATTGTTATAAGTTTTTGTGGTATTTCGGCCCATAAATGGTCATTTTTAATGTTATTTTTATCAGCCTGATAATACAATTAGGCTGATATTAAAGCTGTTAAATTATAAATCATTTCCATTGGTTAAATGATTTCTGTCCTGTTAGACTTGTGGCTATTGAGAACACTATGCTTGGTTGCACTGAAAGAACATCTATAAGTTGTTTATTAGATATACATTATACCATAAAAGTGTAAGAGTTAAAGAATATTTAACTTGTGTAGTAGGTTTGGTACATGATTTTAGCAAAAAAAGTGAACTAAATGTTACCTTGTTTTCTGTAGTCAATGTTTTAAAATGCAAAAAGTAGCCAACTGTGTTTATTAAAAAATTATATTAATCTTGAGATACTGATCTGTTGAGATCAGCCAATATTTTGGTTATTGGCTTCCATGGTTATCATCCAAAATTTACATATCAGTGCATCTCTAGTCTTTATTCTTTATAGTCTATAGTTACAATCGTCTGTTCATGTTCTTCTAACTTGGGGGGGTCACCTCATGGTGCTGTTGAAAGGTCAAGCCACACAATTCTCATTCCAGTTGGTTAAACAGGTGGGCAGAGGGCACCCAAGAACCCTTTATAACATGAAATGATACAAACAATGGTTGCTGCAAGTCCTCAGTCTTTCATATTTGTAAAGTTTTTTTTGTAATTATACAAGCATAAGTGTAAATCATCTGCAGTGCTAAGTTGCTGAAAGATATTTAGGCACATTTCCCATGTCACTTTATTTGTCAGCCATCAGGATAGTTCGAGTTGATCCTAAGCTCGATGTTCTGCTGCCTGTCTAAAAAAATCCTCTCATATAATTTTATTTCTGGAGAGTCCAAATATATCTTTTGCGATTGCAGTCACTGGGGATGAGATTTTAAATATGTTCAGCAGATAAGGATGGCTGTCAGGAGTATATGGAGTTTATCCCTTAATGTGCCACATGATCTAAATCGCCAATACACGCATGTACCACTTACAAAAAAGAAAACCTATTAATCACTTTATGTATTTATTATTTTTATTTTTATAATTCCAGTTTTGCCATTATGTTTTAAAAGGGAGAGCTTTTGAAATGTTTACTGTTTTTCATCTTTTTCTGTTACAACATCCGGTTAGCATGACCTAGCTAAAGTAAGAATCAGGGTAGATATTTGAGAATACATACTGTGTATGGAAACCTTGTGGTCACATCTAGATATAAATACCCTCTTTCCATTTATGGAGCAGTGTTTCCAACTGATATATGGCAATTGATACCACCTCACATGTCCGATTAAATGACCAATAATATTTTTGTTTTGGTCATCATTTTCACAGATAACCTACATTTACTATTTTATTAAAACTGTAACAATAAACTGAATTAGATGTGACATTAGTCATTTAATTAACGTGTCATGTTACTACTGTAGCTATACATCTGTTTTGATAGTTAACTATGCGCTAGGCATGGTTCACAGTATCCATAATCATTTTCATATTAATAATAACAAAATTATTTTAAGAAAAAGTAAATATCATGTACAGTAATATTATCTAGTAATTCAAGTCAACTCTATGAATATATGAACTTTATCAGTTTACATATAGCACATGTTAAGAATTTATAACTCATTCTGATTCAATAACCCTTACAACGTGCAGATGGATACTGTAGAAAGTTCTTAAAAACCAACAAAGCATACGTTTGTTTAATGCCTTTCAGCACATTGTAAACCAGAAATCCCTTGGAGTACACAAAGGTCATAAATCTTAATGGAGAGTAAATATACACACGATTTAACAATGCAAATTGTAAAACTACCATTCTGCTAATGAATTGGATGATGTCTTTAAATAACATTTACAAAAATAAAGGGCACTCTGTTTATTCTGATACATGACAACATTATACGCTTAGCAATGCTTTTGAAAAACCCCTGTTAGCATACGTAGAATACCAAGCATGCCAGGGGTGTTTGATGAGTACGTTTCTATTTTGTCGGTTTGCTAAAATAACCGGTGGTGCACTCATAACTGATGCACATTCAAGCACCTAAAGTGGACTCTTGGTATAGTAGTGAGTGATTGGTGGAAATCTGCCTGTAAGACTATACATTTGAATCTGTCACATTAAGTGGTTTTGAAAATCTTCAGAAATTAGAAGAAATATTTAGTGATCTAACTACTTTTAAACTCAATGACAAACAAAATGTTACTATTTGGCTTGTTTCATCATACAGAAGCACTAAAAGCTTCAATCTGTTGGTCAATGAAACAAGTCATATTGATCATTATTGACATTCCTATGTCCAGTAGCCTCATGTCACGTGAACATTTTCCAGCCCTATATCAGACTTATAAGCATCATCCAGCTGCACACAACAGTAGCCACATGTTGTATCATATCACAGGATACATAGATTTCAAACACCACTGCCAGCACTCTTCACCCCATATTACAAGCATGCAAACAGACGACATGCTACTATGTCAATACAGTCATGTGACCTCTACATGTATCCAGTAAAACTGAAATGTTGTCAAGAATGTTGACAGCCACATGCTACTCTATCAGCACTTGCATATAAATGCTGTCACTGGAAAGCAAAGCAGCAAGCTTTAGTACAAAGAGATGTTTTACAATTGGGTCGCAATAACCTTACCAGTGCTTTACATTAGTATGGATTACTTGTACAAGTATAAAATGATGTGGTGAAGGACATCCTTGATTGTATTGCCAGATAACAGATAACAGTTTTAATATTTTTATATTAATTATTAATATTTTTCAAAAATATTTTTTGTAAATGTAAATATGTTTATTTACATTATTTACATACATTGTTTGGTTGAGTTCATGACAGGTTCAGTGGAACAAGCCTTCAAAGTCATGGCAATTATGTTATTCAGCTTTGCCAGCATCAGCCAAAACTCTTTCTGTCCTAGAATAACTCTTTCCCAGAATGGATGCTAACATTTTCGCATTGCTTTCGCACATTGCAGCATCCCAGTCATTCACTGCAGTAAATATAAAAATATATAAATAGAGGATCATGGGATAATTTACCCCTACGGATCATGCAGGGTGAGCTGGGAGAGGGGTGGCTTTCTGCCTAAGTGGCACCGCTCCTCCTTCGGTCACGTCAGCATTCCTCTCCTCATCTCCTCCTGCTCTCTTAAACGTATCCCTCTACCCTTCAACTGCCCACAGGAACTGTACAGGTGTATTGATAAACCACACTGTCTCTGCCTTGTTTAAAATATCTTTCTAATGATTATAGCCTACATAACAATATGATAACATGTTTTTGTTAGTGTAGCCTTCCAGCCTTCCAGTCTTAGCCTTTCCTCTGTGTTTTTCATTTTTGATCAACATTTGCCTCAAGACATTATTTCATGTTCAGCTCATGCTTCTGTTGAATGATCAAAATGCCCTTTTCTGTTGTTTTTATGGAGATGTCAAGTCAGGGGCCTCTGATGTTCAGGTGTTTAAGAACAATTTGAGGTGACAACTTATTCCTGTCTTCCTGTCTTTTAGCAAAGAGGTTTTGTTTCAGTGTGCACCTGGTGCACATATATATATATATATATATATATATATATAAACTAGAAATAAGTGCAGTACACATGTTACCAGTTTGAAAGTACTACTGTATATCCATCTCCGTTCAGTAACACAGTTGTTGATTTTATTATAAGCCAAGAATAAATTTTTTCTGAGCATGTCGGCATATAACGGTTAACGTTCTGCTGATGTATAGAATACAATTACAAAAACTTCATACTAGAAAAAAATGCAGTGACAGTTTTATTCTTTAAAGCTCACAGTGATATCATAAAGCAATTTATAGTTACAGTTTTGAATCATTGTGAAGATCATACAAATACCATAATGTGCCAGGTTTATAGTCAGGACACTGACTATATAGTTGCAAAAGGAGCGAAGCAGCCAGAAGAGGACATTACAATGAAAGAAAAACTACTAAACATTTAATATAAAAAAAGAATGCCTACAACATACTGTATATAGAATATTAAACAACACACCATGCAGAATTAGAATTATTACTAAACAAGGCCTACATGAAATGATAAATGCAATTTATAATGAATGAATGAGTGAAAAATTTGTTGTCTATTTTATAGTTGTCTAATTACAGCATAGAAGGCAAAAACAATTCATTATAAACACACAATAAAACTGATTTAACTTATCAATTTTGTTTTAAAAACAAAATATATTGTAAAAACAAATGTATATATTTTGAAGCAATATTGACTTATGTTGTGGAAACTATATATTGCACTGCTGCCTCTGTGCTTTAAAAGATAAAGCCTATTATTCCAAGGAAAAATCCAGAAAGCCATGCTGTCTTTACACTATGTTAAAAAATAAAAGTATGATTCAAATTGCGTAGCCCACCATAGTGTGAGCACAGCTGGGCAGAGACACAAGAAGTAAAGCAGTAAATGATTTGATATTTTAAACATCTTTTAATTGTGAGAAACATTATTGACATAATATTATTAGAAATAAATCCATAGGTTAAACAATACTGAGGATTTTGTTTCTTGTTTCAACTGACAATACATCATACCTTTACATGTAGGTTAAAAAATCCATTAATCTGGTTCAGAGATCTGCAAAACAGAACATTGATTATGGTTATAAAATGTAAGTTTAAGTTTAAATCAGAATATTTATACAAATCATACAAAGTTTTACAAAGGTAAACCTGTTAAAAACAGAAAATATAATTGAATGATAAAAAAACATAGGCTATTTAAATGTGTCATTCACTGTTGAACACCATCCATAATTAAACAGTGAAATATGTGATGCGAGTTCCAAACGTTTAGGACTTCAACAGACATTCATTAAAAACTGGATACACCTCATATTTCCTTAAACATTTAAGGTTGTAACAACCTGAACCATACCAAGTCTAAATAGACTGGTTAGGCAGAGCTGGGATATATAGTAAACTGAGGCTGAGATAACAATCTCATGACCCCCCTTTAACTGGAGAAAGAAAGGCAGGTAGCTGGAAGACTACACATTCCTTTGAGGATTTATCAAAAAGGAACCAAAGGACTAATCTTAAAGCCCTAATCTGTTAAATTTAAGAAGAACATCCAATTACAGAAGAGTTGTTGGGAAAAGATTTGTAAACTTAGTTTCAGGGTGAAATATGTATATGTATGAACGCATGCACAAAAAATCCCTATAAATCATTTGTTATGATTCACTAGAAGTATGTGGTAGTCTATGTGTGTACAAAACAGTGTTATCTGCCATTTCTTCTTTATTGTTTTGGGGTGTTAAGGTCACTTCTGGAAGGCATCTTTTAGCCAATTGCACTGTATAAAACACAGTGACCAGATGTAAAGCAGTTATAAAATGGCTAATGCAGCACCAAAAATAAAATGCCTGTTTCAAAAGCATTGTGAATATATGGTTGGCTATCACTCGAGCACTGAAGGAGAAGTTGGATCTGAAGAGTGATGCAAAGTTTTGTTAGGCAGGTATATGTGTCATTTCTTCAGTAATAGCTTTCAATGTACATACAAGCGGTTTATGTACACACAAGTACACAACAACTGAAAATAACCCTTGAGGTCTATTGAACTCATTGAATAATTTTGTGTCTAACACACAAGCCTTGCTGGTTACAATCTCAAGAACAAACTAAATACGTTCATTTGTCAGAGACTCAGAGATAGTGGTTGCTTTGTAAATGTTTGTACATATATATATATATATGTTTGGGAGACTAGCCTTTACTACCCTAGATTTGGACATCGATTTCTTTTTATTTAATTGATTATTACAGATTAAAAAGCAGGAAATAATTTAAAAGTGGACTCAAATATTTTTCTTTTAATGTTGGCTTTAAAGTTGTTTTAAATATAGCGTAAGATTGTTCCTTAACCACCTTGTTGCATAAATGCCAAAACTCCCTTAGTCTTTTCTTATACTAGCAGTTAAAAGAGTCTGTGTTGGTGATCTGGGGGGTGATCTGTCAGTCCTGGTCTGTGGAATGTGACTGTGATGCCCAGGGCAGATACGGGCAGGTGAAGGTATCTGTCTTTCAGCAGTGGCCTGATCACAGCCGAGCCTGTGAAGCCGCTGCTCTAGGACACATACTGGGAATAGAAAGAAGAATTAAAGAGAATGTGCTACTGGATGACTCCACTGTTTTTAATCCCATTTTATCAGTTAAACATAAATGTGCCTGAGCCTGTGTGCATGGATGGCTTTAAAGCTTACTGATGTACAGGAAGTGGCAGTTTATGTAATAATTGTTCTCTTCCGTACACATATCACAAAACAACATGATTACAAATGTAAATAGTGTTATTATAACTATTTTGCCTTTAACCACCCTTGTTTTTTAATGGAACTTAATTTGCTCTGACTAAGTCTGGCAAAGGTAATTGTTCATTAAAAAAAGTATAGCCTAAATTAAGATACTATTTAAAACCGGGCATAAAGCGTTGAAATTAAGCGTTGTCATGGGGTTGTCAGAGTAGAAAGTGCTTTATTTAGAGGTCAAAAGCAAGTTTTTCTAACATTTAAAATACAATAATGTATGCATAACTATCAAATATATGATGTAAATGACATAAAAAACAAAATGCTAAATACATTTTAAAAATATATATAATGAAAGTAGTGACACTGATGTGACATCACTTAACTTAATGTTTATTTTCAGTTATTAGAAATGATTTCATATGAAGCTTTTAGTAGAACTTACTGTTATTACCCACTTTATTATTAGGGAATTGTAAAAAATAGAATAAAAATGGATTAAACGACTTACTTTAGTGAGTATACCATGATTGACAATATCTGGTTTGACACCTTGCAGCAGCCATTTTGTAAAATGTATTTTTCATGAAAATTGTCACTGGTGTTACTGTCACTGGTGTCGCCTTCCTTATGAGTAAGATCAGTAACACCACTGACTGCCATTTATAGATCAACTTTATTCAAAGGTATTCATTTAGTTCTTTAAATGAATGCACAAAAAAGATAAAAATCATTAAGCTGTCATTTATGTGTATTCATAAAGTCAAAGGGTAATTTAATAATGTGAAGTAATGCTAGAAAAATAAATAACGTTTAAGACAAATTCTCTTTTTTTTCATGTGATAACCTCGATTATTATCACAGTTTTCATGCTGTTAGTCTTTCACATTGCTGTTGGATGACTTTGTCACTTCTGAGCTTTGATTTTGTTGAAATTCAACAGACACTGGACTGGAATGGCCACAATAAATGCTGATTAAATGAAAATTTGGAATAGTCTCTGGCCGCTGTAAATTTTATGCGTTTGAGATTAGTATGTGTTTGGAGCTTTGCTAAGTTTTGTATTGTGGCTATACTGCTGTCTTTTTCTGAACAATGGCTGTCTGGTCTCTAATTAGAATTATTTGACCTTTGTCCTTTTGTCATGTTCCCGCCAAGAACATTGACCACAGGTCGTGCAATTACAGAACGTGTGTGAACTGACAACTCTATCTTCAAGATGTAGGCCTATGTTCTTTTCTGTGTATAAGAATATTAACAGAATCAAATAAAACATTTCTTTAATTTTTCTATATACATTAAATGGAATGTATATAAAAAATCGACAATTACATTTGTGTCAAAATAAACTAGTGGCAGCAACAGTTAATGGTGAATAGTTTAGCCACACCTATTGTAACTTGTCTGAACACAAGGATTACACAAAAAGCTGAAAAAATGATTTGTGGCATTGTCAACATTTTTGTTTCTAATGCAATGACATCCAATTGTGTCCAAATATTTATATCACGAAAAAGGTACTTTCATACAGACTTCTTATTATTGTACCATAAATAGAAAATACTATTATTCGACATGTTGACTTTCTTGATTGTGGTTTTCTCGGACAGCTGCTTTGATGCAATGCAAATTGTAAAAGCACTTTAATTGAATATTTTGAGACAAAATGTATCATACTCTTAAAAGTTGACTCTCTTGCACAGCTAATAGAAACAAGGTGCCTAGCCTCCAGCAATGACCATTTCACTTTACAAAAACTGATATCCAACATATGGAACTGAGGCATCATGAAATGTCCCCTTCTAGGCACTTCTGTTTGTCTAGACAAACATGACCAGACTTCAGTGGTGGTCAAGAAACTTCATGTTGGTTGTTCAGAGCAGCTGTTGGGTGTTTAATTGCACAGTGTTCTAAAGAATTACAGCCCCGTTTGTGTTAAAAAAAGGTTTCTGCCTTTAGTGACTACACTGTAAACATTAACCAAACAATGTCTTCAGCAGTAAAAATTTACAGCAAGAAAGGCTAGACTTTCCAACAACCAAATCTGCTTTGTATTTGCAAAGGAGCAAGACACAAATGTTTTAAGAAAATCACAGGGATTGTTTAAAGTGTCCATGTATGTTTGCCGTGGAGTAATTATCACCTCACTTAAATGACTTCACTGCTTGTAAATGTATCCTCACAGAAAGCATCCGTCATTAAAAGTATGAGTAGCGCAAGATGGTTAAAAAAAGCTCACGCAAAGGGACAGCTGGAGAAGGGGAAAATATAGATGAACTTTAGGTTCCACAGCCACTGTGACAATAACCAAGGAAGCAGCCAGTGGCAAGAGTATTCCTTTCTTTTTTTAGCTTACAGTTTTTGTTAGCTTATCGGATGTCCGGTAAATAAATTGTAGCCTACATTAGAAAACAGCAGAAATACTATGATCTTTGAGAGTCTAAACAAATATGCAACATGTATAGCTTGAAACACTGTCATTTCGGGCTTTTTGTCATATTAAAAATTTGTTTTTTCAGAAACACACAACATATGAAATGTTTCCAAAACACTTGTGCTAAAAATCATCTTGTGACACAGTGGCACTTGTGGAAGCAACTGTGTGAAGTTTTTTGTCATGTTATTTTGTTGTTTGTAAAAAACAAAATAAATGTTCTGTTGCCTTTGCAACAGGCGGGAATGAGTTTTCTGCCTTCCAACTGTGGAGGAATAGAATCCATTGGCTCAACACAGGCATATTGCATTTCTTTGATCCTGTTCTGCAAAAATAGCTGAAAACAAGGAAGGTGTGAGGATTTACAGCAAGGGACATTGGTGGATGTTTCCCATGTGAATCAAACAGACAACGTTGCTAGATCATGATGGGACAGACCTACATGGGTGTGGCCTTAACATTAAAAACGTTCATGACGTCTTAAGGGGGTGAATCGGAGAAGCTGGAGAAATACGAGAGGGTATAAAGTAGCTATATTTATAAATAAAGCCACGTACCAATCTCAACCCAAAAGTCTGCATTGCTTAGTGGCTTATATGAATGTTCAGCTCTTTAATACTTGTGTGGCTTCTTATTCAGCTCCATTTATGGCAAGACAGTGGTTCACTAAAGTGTATAGAGTGCAGTAATACAGAAGCACATTTTGTACTCTATTAAGACAAACTTGATAGTATGAAAAAGTCTGTGAGAACATTGTTGGAGCTGAACACCCTTTGACACCATCTTTGATGACTTCGCAACACCCAAATGTGGCTTTTTCTAGCAACTACAGTGACAACCCAACAAGTTTAATCTTACAAAACATAATATTTTAAACAAACCAAATGTCTAATGTGTGATAACCACCAAGAATAAGAACAAAACTTCTCCAGTGGCCTAGATTTAACCTCTGTGTATTCCAGTACAATTACCTCACCAGAATTTCTAGAAAAGTCATTTCTAACATGGTGAAAGAGCATGTTTCCGTTCGTGTTGCAATTACTGGGTAAAAGGCTGTAAAATTATGTGCAACTTTGCTACAAGGACAAGCATACACGAAAAATTGCAGGTTAGAATTTTACCAGAAGGTACCACCTGGTACAGCTCTGAGTTTCTCTCCCTCTCAACCCAAGTTACACCTGGCCAGGTGAGGTGTTAAAGCCCCCTAACCACATCAAAATGCTGATAGTATGTAACAGACATACACACTGCAATTCATTTCTCACCAAAGCACGTCTTAATACTTTTCAGGCCTGGGCTAGAGGCAGATTGTTATTGTAAATCTAGTACAGCTTTTTTGTCATTGAAACAGTAGACAGACCACTTCTGATTTTTGAAATGTCTTTATTATTTTTTTGTCTATATTATCATTATAAGGTGGTCATTATAAATAGAAAATGATCAGAGTTTTACCACCCCACGTAAGGGCCTTAAAGATGCGTCCTGTCTATGAACTTGGACATCTATTCACAGAGACCAACTGCTGTCTGCTGTGTAAAATACTGCTGCCTTATTACCAGACTCTTTCTCTCTCTTATGATTAGATCAAATGCCATACGAGTAAAAAAATGATGTCTGTAGTATGTACAACTGAAGCATTTTTTTTTTTTGAGAGCCCTATCAAGTTTCCAAAACCTGGAAATGGAGCTTCCAACAATGGGTGAATAGGACATGAAAGCTTCCCCCCTATTGGAAAATAATACTCTGGGGCTCTGGCTAATTATACATCTTTATGAGCAGTCATGGTCATTACCTCTTATCTTTGGGGGTGGGAGAACGTGACTTCTTTCAAGTTTATTTCTCCAGCCGGTCCATCAGTTCCAAACCAGCTGGATTGAATGAGAGGTTTTCTCTCGGTTTCCTCTCTTTAATTCTAGCACAGTTGCTTTTGTGAATGAGCAATTGTTTGTGTATGTCTAGCAAATGTGTACACACTGCTTATGTTCATGTGTATACAGAGCATTTTTTCGATGCAATCTAATGCCATAGGAGAACCTATTTTGTCTAAATGGTTCCATAAAAAACCTTGACACCCTCTGTCCTCCAAAAGGTTCTTAGTAGCGAAAACAGGTTCTTGAGATTATAAAAAGGTAAGAAAGAGAGGGTTCTTCTTGACTGAATGGTCCTTTGTGGAACCAAAAATGGTTCTTTTGGCATTGCTGTGAAGATCCCTTTAAAACACCTTTATTTTTAAGAGTGTACTAGATAAGCACATTTTACAAGCAGCTGCAAACAGATGTTAGGTCTCAATCTGCTTGTGCACAGGTGTGCAGAAAACATCCTGACATTGAGGATTACACCTGAGGTATCTGTCTCAAGTATCTGATGACATGAGACCTGTTGCAGACAGTTGTTATTGAAGTCGGTGGATCTGATGTGATGAGAGAGGGAATGCTTTCTATTACACATCCACCTGCAAAGCTTTGGACATTGACTGTAGCTCATTTTAAATAATAAAGGCTACCTATTTTATGCTTCTTGTTGTTTTATCAATGCCTTAAAAGAACTGTTAATATTGAGGTGTTTTTACAATGTCATTCATCAAAAGGTTTGTATAGATTTTGTTCAAAAGTTGGAATAAATTAGTATCGGGACTTTCTGTAATATGTCTGATTGTAGTTAGCTTTTTCCTGTTCATGTTTCCCTCATTGTTTGCACCTGAATCTCATTTACCCTTGATTAGTCTGTATATTTGAGCCTGTGTTATAGGATTTCCTTTGTTGTTGTTTTGTCTGGTATTGTTAATGTCTGTTGTTTGGAATAGAGTCTTGTTTGTGTTTTGGATTCTGGATTTAATAAACCCCTTTAATTGGATCCATGTTTTTCTCCTGACATTTCCATTGTATAAATTAGGCTTTAGAAGAATTATGACTAGAAGTACAAATTCATGAGTGAGTATTCAAGTATTTGCTTTACTGGAAATTTTACCTTTGTAAAATGTTGAAAAACTGATTCGTTCTAATGTAGGTTGGCAATAGAGATTTTGGTGAATTCATGCCCATTGTCATTGGCTGAAACAGACAGTGGGGAGAGAGTGAGGAGATAAAAAAAAACAACTCAATAACTTAAGTCTAATTGACACTGCTCCGACAAATAACTATAAACGTGTTTGTTGGATCAGTGTAAAATGCCAGTTGTTGAATATATGTCAATGAGAATTTAGAATGTTGGTGTTTGTTGCCGTGTTGGATGAGGTGTTGGATCAGTGTGAATTAGCCTTGAGAAATGCTGGAAACATTTCAGACCTTTAAGCACTGATCTGTTGTCAAAAAAACAGACTTTACAATAAGATTTGATTCCTTAACGTTACTTAATGCATTAATGGATTTGCTAACAGAACCTAAAACTAGATTATGGAAGCATTAAAGGGATAGTTTACCCCTAAATAAAATAATATTGGCACAAAACACTTCTCATAATTAAAGGGACAGTTCACCTTAAAATAAAAATTCTGTCATCATTTACACACCCTTGAGTTGTTTAAAATCTGTATAAATATCTTTGTTCTGATGAACACAGAGAAAGATGTTTGGAAGAATGCTTGTAACAGCTCTTGACTATAATAGTAGGAAAAATGACAATGGTAGTCAAAAGTGCCCCAGAACTGTTTGCTTTCCTACATTCTTCAAAATATGTTCTTTTGTGTTCAACAGAACAAAGAAATGTATAAAGTCATTTTCCTACTATGTGGTATATGGTATACTATGATACTCTGGTGATAAACCTGAGAGAAACTTCACTTATACCTTCAGCTCCTGTATTGTTGTTGTTGTTGTTGTTGTTGTTGTTAGGAGGCTCATCTAGGGATTCTATCAATGTCTTGGTGGAGATGGCCATCTCTCCATCAGTCAGATCCACTATGGTCAGCTCCTCTGATTTGTCCTCTGGGATAACTATGGCCTGGGTGTTGGATTGTTTTTCTTTAACGTCAGCCATTTCTGTTGGGAACACATGGAGAAACATTCATTTGTGGCCATGTTTTTGGCTTGCAATTGGAACAGGGTTACCATACAAATGAATCGTGGAAAAGTTTCCAATTCCAAGCATTTAGCAGTCATTAAAAGGCTTTTGGAAACGCGCTTCCCGAAAATATTACACACACGGAACCACACTGTGACAATTGTACACTACAACACCTGGGTGTCTGGCATTTGCGTTCTCAAACCTAACGGACGTGTGTTATGCTCCTATCATTTTCACTGTCATAAATCTTCTTGTAAATTATTAGTGAAAGAAACAGAATGAACAGGTGGTAGAAAGAGACTGGAAAGTCAGCACTTAGAAGATAAAGGCACATCATAAAACCATTAGCAACTATGTCATTGCAATGCACACTTCTGTTTTATTTTTCCTCCATGGTCATTTTCTTTCGCTCTTTCATTGCTACTCACTCTCTCCCACCGTAAGGTCGATTCAGCTCTTTAGGGGGTTTGCGGTAAGTAAGGCTGCCAAGCTAGGAAATGGATAGAGACCCATTAGTGACTTCAGAGCTTGTCAATGACAGGCAGCAGATTTTGCTGGGAAAAAGAACCATTCTGTGATTACAAGGAACTTGAGCAGACGTTTAGGAAGTAATGCTGGGCTGTTTGGTCATTCCTCTGCTTGCTGCAGGCAAACAACCCTACACTACTTTCTCTGTCAAACACATTTGTTACTTTTTGTTATCTTGTCGAACGTTTACAAGCTGTTTGCAGCCTAATCCACAAAACAAACCCACAGAGTTTATACTGTTAATTCCTGCAAACCAATAATTCAATAATTATGATTGAGAAAATAAAATGTTAGCTACTATTTTGGTCATTTTCGTATAATGTTGTTATTTTGGAAACTTCTAAGGTTCCTCAAATCGCTAGACTGTGCAAACAGTGCAATTTCCTGTTGCAAAACTTATAAGGCACATAACTTAAAGCGGACCACAGTCAAATTTAGCCTTCAGTTTTTTAGCTGAGAAATAAAATGTGTTTTCTGTCTGTCCGTCCTTGCACACAACAATTTTTTTTTAACAAACTAGAAACTAAAAGAATGAGCCAAACTAAAAATGAGTCCATTTCAACTATTAAGAAAACTAAAACTTGAGAAATAATTATTTAGCAAATAGATGTGCTATAGAAGTTGTGTTCTAATATGTTTCTATTTTGAGTCTTCCAAATGGTTACGAATAGGACAAAGACCAGTAGCCCGTGGTCAAAAGTGGCAATTTCCTCGATACTGGAGGCATTGAAACATGTCTGAGCAAGCTCAGTTCACTAACTTGCTTATAGACTATAGATTATCAGCACATGCAGGACAAAGACTTGAACTCTTAACTCTCAGAACTCGTCTTTGGTCATTCAGTTTTGCTTTGTCAATATTTTGCACCAAATATTCCCAGAATATTTTCAACAAATATTCAACAGCTGGATTTTAATTCACTGAAAGTTTTGAGAATTTGTGTTGAACAAAGTTCAAAGTGTTGAAATTGATAAATTTAATGTAGTGAGTTGACATACTAATAACACTAGAGTTATTCATTTATTAGTTTTTTTATTTATATAAAATGAGAAATTTTCTTTTTCGCTAGCAGCTTCACACTCTTGTCTTAGAGGTCCATCCAGTGGTGGTCTCTCTTGTTGCAGCTAGTTTAACAAACTTGTGACTTGACTAAAGGGGTTTTAAAATCACACAACTAGTTATGAAAAAATCTAATGCTTATTAGACTTGCATTGTGGGTATTATTAGTACAACCCAAATGAGAATTTGTCACTTTTTTACATGTTGCTGAATATGAAATCATGCATATTTCTTATAGATAAAATGTAATTGTGATGCTCCACCCCTAACCCCTTCCATATCTAACCATGATTGGAGTGTGAGCAGATTGTGTAAAAAAGTTTAAATGAGATGAATGTGAAATGCATACAAATAAAATTGTCACTGTAGCAACAAATCGTCATGAAAGTGTGTGGGGTTGGCATCTAGATATTTGCATTGTCCTTGTACTGATAGTTTAGGAAGTATAAGGTACTTTGTACGCCTGCTCTGTTTACAGATTTTAAGTTACTTGGGTTATAAGTAACAGCATAAGATCTGTTGGCTATTAGATGTTGTCAGTAAATTTAATGGGTTAAAAGTTGTTTTATCCTCACATACACTAAGCAGTTGCTTAATAAAATGCTTGTGAAAGTCTTTACACTAGCATAACAACATACCAAAGAATCATTTATTTCCTTTTGCTTTCTACAGTATTTTATGAAGAAACCACATTTAAAACCAAAACATGCTGTATTGACAAGTCTTACCTTTCTCTCCATCTGGCTTTTCAGCTTCCTTTACAGGTTCAGGGTCTTGTTTTGGCATGCTGGACTCGACGGCACTAAATGTTTGCATATCTTTGGAAATAGTAACACAAGATCAGTTTAAGAAATGAAATCACCATGGTAACAGTTTTAGAAATTACATATACCTTTAACTGATATAGAGTCAAACACTTCAGCATCCACTGCGCTGAGCGGAATCTGGGCGTCTTCTTTTTTGGGATGTAAATCCACAGAGTACCTCTGCGTTACATAATTATAGTCATAATCAATATGCATTCATTCTAAAGATTATAAAATAACAAATGCACCGAGAGCCATAAGTTATGGAATTTGAATTCTGACTATAATCCTGTCTCCTGAATTTTACCTTGACTATTTTTTAACTCTATTAAATAGAAAAAATTGTTTTACAACAAACAAACTTGCAGTAATTTTGTATAAAAATAATAAATTAATATAGTACATTCTATAGTACATGTTCTTACCCTGGAGTTCTTTTGAAGGCAGCAGTACGTTGTTCCCCCAATGAGGCACCCAATAATAATAACTAAGATGATTACGTAAACTGCTGAAAGTATAGAAATGTTCAGAATAAAAACAAAATCTGGTTTGTATCTTATTATGTATATTTTCAAAATAATCTTAAAAATTTATATTGTCAAATGAATTGATAATAAGGTGAAAAAACTCACTTGATCCACTGTTTGATTTGTCTTGTTCTTCTTCTTGTGCTGGAGTTGCTGTTAAAAATGAGTAAAAGATGCATAGTTTTACAATACAACACATGGATGCTCAGATTAACATGCAAATTGCCTTGTGTGCTCCAAATATTCTGTTCAACTGTTTCAGATTAGGTATTATTTTTACCCTTTTTTCTAAACAAAGTACCCAAAGTGGAGACTGGGTTGAAGTATCAGATCTGTGTTTTCGTCTCCTGTTCTTATTTTTAAGGACTAGAAGATGGAGTAAAGAGCTTTAAAGATTTAATGATATAGATTTAGCTATTGCTGTTTGTTATCACATGCAGTGATCAGTATGCATGCGATACACAGCATCTCCCCTCTTACATTTATATATGGTGGTTATTTGAATCTTTCCTTTTATGCTGGCCTTTGTAGACATCAGAGGAGTAAGTTCTTGTCTTGTCTGAGGATGTTCTGAAACAGGAGGAGTTGGCGAATCTGTTGGTAATGCAGACAAAAAAATCACCAGATGTCCTTTTTCCATTTAAAGGTTCCTGTTTATGTATTGATGGCGAAGAAAGCAGCATAGCTTTTATATCGACTAGCAATTTTTTTCACCATTTTAACCAGGTTGGTACTGTAAGTGTTGTGATACCCACCTTTAAGCAAGCAAGCAGAGCTACTTACGTCTGGTTTAGCTACCTGATTCGGGTGAGGTGGTCATCTTTACTGTGGTACTTGGCAGGTCATTAGTGTGATTGAATTCAGTGGCATTTGGAAACATGAAAACTAAAGGTGTGGTTTCCATTTTGTTTTCACTGCTTGTGTTGTTTGTGGGTTCTTCAGCCACAACATTCAGGAAAAGTACGACACCTGCATTTTTACAGATAAAGATAGTTTGGGTCAGTTCATCATATGGTAGAACATTTTCTATAGAATTAAACTTGACAGTAAAAAAGTGGCATTAAATTTGCCATACCATTTTTATTCATCTTGTTTTTCACATTTGAGCAATAAAAATAGCATAAAGTTTGTAAGTAAAAACACATTTAAACATACCGATAAGGAGATGTAGAGATGCGCAGCACATTGTTACCTTATGCACAGACTTCAGTCAAATGAGCTTCCTTCCTCAGGACAACTGTAAAGTGTAGTTTGAAACCACACAACTTCCACTTCTATGACCAGCACAGGATGCAGTAGACAGTTACCCAAAAATGGGCTTAGAGAAATTGCACACTCTTGTTAAAACCCATGTAATACCAAATGTGTAATGTTCTACAAACTTAGACATTAAGCTTTCATTTTATGGTATATTCATTTGTAAAAATACATTTGTATGCAGAAGAAACATCTGCACTATACATAATTTCATCATAAACTGTCAGAAAACTTTTTCATAAGTAGCTACACCTTTACACCTAAATAGTGCATATTACCTCCAAGGTCCATATTGCTACCATACACTATGGACAAAAGTATTGTGCAACAATTGTGGAAACAAATTCTTTAATATTGTATTGTATAGTATAGCATTAACATTTGTTTCAATTGAAATTATACATAAACATGTTTATTAGAATACTTTGTCCATAGTGTATCTGTACCTAAATCTACATATTAGGACCTTTTAAAGGGCTTTTGTACCAATGACCATGACAGTGAAGGCATGTTTATTTTTATACTAGTCACTAGTTGTATTTTTGATTTAGTTTGAAATCATCTGTAAAACTGGCAATAGCCTGTATTTGACAAAATGCCTATGTACACCAAATAATTTAAATGCGAAACAGTTGATTTTAAAGACAGTGAAATGTTTCTCAAGGCAAATTGCACAGCAGTTGGTCACTGCACTCAGGGCATCGAAAAAATGGAACCTGTCCTGTAGACACTACATATAGACACTAGGTGTCGCTGAAAGTAAAAGAAACCTGTGAAAATAGCATAACACTGTTTATTGAACAAATTGGCGAGTATTCCTGCTTCAGATTGTTTGGATATCTTGTAGATTGAAAGAATTTGTCGTAATTTGCTCATGTAAATCGAATTCTTATATTATATATATCTTGGAAAAATCACAATTACAGTTCTTATATTCAATTTTAAATGTTTGGTGTGCTTTTTTATCACCGTCTCTTTGCAGGGCTTATTTTACAGTTGTGTGAATTCCATTGGATGGAAGGAGGTTGTATGTTCACTGTATTATTGTTTATTTCCTCATGCCAGAGGTAGTCCATAACAGGATTAGTGCTAACTGCCACCCAGTTAGTAGTGTTTGAGTGAAAAGTACGCACCAGCTTTCACAAGAACCAACAGCAAGAGAGGCAGCGGCTCCCTCTGTGGGTCTGACCATGCAGCTCGCTCAGGAGGCTCTCTAATCTAACTCTGAATGAATCCAGTCTGTGCCACTGACTGCCACATCAGAGCTTAAGTGCTGGCCAGAGTGGATGAGCTAATCGTTTCTCTTGGAGGTGTTGGGATAACAGAGGAGTGAGAGAGTGAGTGAATTAGAGAGAGAATGGGTGTGGAGAGAGAAGACCACCCACCTGGTGGATTCAGGATTCGGGAGGCCCAGAAGCGCAGCTCCATTCTCTGACCCTCTGTGCCGCTTGCAGCTACAAGCCGGACCCTTCGTAATTGTGCTGCCGCCCCAATGTCCCCCACCCCCACCCTTTGCTTCCCTCAAGCTAACACGGGAGAAGGGAGGAGGGGGTGGTGGTAAACAGACTGTCCCTGTCATTCTCTCTCCTTCACAGTACAATGGGAGGGAATGCAGTGGCTGAAGCACGTTTAGAGTGGCCAAATGCTGCAAAGGCTGAATGAAACATCTGTGGAGGCACATAGCCTGAGGGGGAAACGCCGTTGTGTTGTGCACCAAACTGGCAACCTGTTTTTGGACTTTTTTAAAACTTTCTTGGCATATGCGAGCATACTGTACAACTGAATTTTACAAGAGTGCCAAAGATGTGATTTTATGTGTTTTGTTGTTCGGGGGGCAGATTCCGACATATGTTTTCCACACCCTTATAAATTTATACATATTACAAGCTGTTACAGAAACGTAGTGTAATTTTGTGGAAGTTATAAACTGGAAACCCTGAGGTAAACATTTCTAAAGAGAAAAAAATAGGCCAAAGAATGTATAATAATCAACTTTATGCCATTTCAGACTGCGATTAATGGCTTATGTTTAGACTGAGAGCAAAACCTTGTGTTTTTTTTGGAGATCAAAAACATAATCATATTCTCTTAAAGTTAATGTAAATGAATTGTTTAACCTTCATGGAGGCTTATTACTTAGACCTCAACACACCCTTCTGGAAAGCACACCAACGTTGCCCAGTCTGCAGATGGGTCACATTGTGCTAAAACCGTAAAACATGCCTGTTCTGTTGAACCGAGCCCTTCCTTTTAAGACAAATGAGTTGAATTGTCATTCTGGCAACTCACGACTAGTGAACATATTTTGCAAATTATGTTATTTTGCATGTCTCTTGTCCAGACGGTCACATATTTGTGCCATGTCATCTATGATTGATCTGCATTATTCTTTAGCTGTTTATCAGATGTTTGTACACAATTAGCACACAATGCTTTCCAGACGATGCTCTTTAACAGATGTACTGTACTGTATGTGTGCCTACTGCCCACAATCTTTGTTTATGTCCTAGAAAGAAGGAAAGATGCAGTACAGTGGTTGCTGGCATACAATGATTTCATTTGATTGGAAATCCACATTTCCAATCAATTTTTTATTTACTCAACATACTGTTTAGTCTGGTATGCTGCGTGTAATTCCACCACCATGCTTCCTAGAAGTTATGCTCCATGTACCCTGTCAAACACCCCAACCCTACAGCCTTTATTGATTCAAGGTGTTTAATTTATGCTTTATGTGTGTTATATCTTAAAAACATAAGCAACACAATGTGTCTTGGGCCATATTATTAAGACATCTAATCTGTTATCTGTAATCTGTTATCTGATCTAAATATGGACTGATCAACTTAAAATAATTCCAATACAGTAATTTGGCATTCATGATCATACCAAGCACCACACCATGCTGATATTTTCTATCTCCAACCATACCGGTAAGCCCCACAATAGGGGTGTTTTAAGGGATAGAACAAAATATCCATCAGCTGTTGGCATCCAGCATTACTCTGAGAAAATTAGCCAAATCTTCTGCATACATAAGTTGGTTCATTAAGGTGTTACCAATAGCCAGTTTTACAAACTTTTGTTTTCTGGACAAGTTATTTATGTACTCATTGAAAAGGAATGTAATCTACCTTACTGGTGAAAGTAATTACCACTGTACTCCATGATGCAGTATTGAATCAAGTTATTAAATTTTGTTTTATACCAAAACAATTTTTTATATCAAAACTACAAAATTACAAAGAGATGTTCTGAACTGTGAAATATAATATAGTTTTGCAGATCAGTTGTTAACAGTAAACAGTCGATGAATAATGACCCCAATGATTGTTTGTTTACAACAGTCCCACCTGCTGGACAAGTACACCAAACATTTTTGCCCCGCCAAATATTTATTTGATAATTGAATGTGATTTATTATGAGCAATGTAGGTGACTGCCGCGCTTGGGATGAATGCAGGAAAGAACGAACAGAGAGACTTAATTCTGTGTTGTGCAAACCGATCTGCATATGATGTGATGCAATGAGCGACGCCTCGTTGCAAAAAAACCTTTACACATTCAGTTCCTCTGTGGTGGAATGATCTACCAGCCTCCACCCGAACTGCAGCATTCTTCACAACCTTCAAAAAAACAACTCACCTGTTCCGCATCTATCTGACTGGTTCAAGATTTGTGAACTGTATGTTCATGTTGTTCATTCTCTCCCTTGCTTACTTCAGCTTAATCCTTCTAGTAACATAGCCTTGTAAACTATCGGTACTGTTTAGTGTGTTGACAAAATGTTTTATGCTCTCCTATCCTACTAGGCTTTGGATAAAAAAGTTTCTGAAATGTCCCTCTCCATGAATCCATGTTTCATGTGGCGCATCCAGTGAATATTTTACCTGAATTACGGTTACCCCTGGATGAACTGTGTTCAAAAACAGGTTTCCTTTTCTCTGACAAGGGATCCACTCGTACAACTGACAGACATAAACAAAACAAATCCTATCCAGCGATGAAGTGTTTTACGTGTTAACTTTTTAATTTGTATATGGAGAAAACATAGACTGTATAAAACATGGGCGTAGTGTCCGTGACGTCACCTGTAGATTTGTGAACAGCAATTTTGAAGCCAAAAGTAGGCGGAGTTAATATATAATATATATTATATTAATATAATATAAACGGATAAGTTATAAAAAAATTCTCCCCCCCCACAGTTGTCATGAAGTCTAAAATTAGCTATATAGACCAAAATCATTTCTTGTACCAGGCTATAAACATGTGTCACAGTTCCTGTCTGTTTCCTGGCCTGTCTGTCTCATCTTCCCCTTGGACTTCGATTCCCAGGGACAGACCCGTAGGGGAATTCATCAGTCTCATCTTGGAAATGAAAGCCTCTTGCTTCTGTGTGAGCGAGGCCATTCCGGATGAGACTGATCATCATCGAATCCTATCGGGAAGCATGTTGGACACCCCAATTCACCCCAGCACGCCGCCAAAGTCCTCCACAAAGCCCCGCCGCCGTAAGCCATGACGACAAGCATGCTGCGGCTCTCCCGTGACTACGTCTCTACGCCCTCCTCAGCTGGAATAGATTCTGCAGGAGTTCAACCCCCTGTACATTAAAGGGGTCGTGAACATGCTTCCTGCCGAACCAGCCCAGACCTCAGAGTCTTCCGAACCAGCCCAGACCTCAGAGTCTGCCGAGCCAGTCTAGACCTCCGAGCCTGCAGAGCCCGTCTGGACCTCCAAGCCAGCCCAGACTTCCAAGCCAGACCTCCGAGCGTGCCGAGCCAGCCCAGACCTCAGCTTCCGTGCCTCCAAAGTGTTACCCGGCCTTTGCGCAGCCTGGACCTTCTCCGGACTCCGTGCCACCTGAGCTTCCCCCGCATTCCGCTTTCCTGGACTTTCCCCAAATATTTTTTGGGGGCACAGTGTCGGGGCGCAGTGGCCATCCTGGCGCCCTGCAGCACGGCCACAAGAACCGGGGGCTGTAAGCGTTTTCAGCATGTCGCGGTCGACACCATTGACTCTACTGTCTACACCATTTACTCTCCTACCTCTATCTTCGCAGCGGTGGCTTTCTAGTTCTTCTTGCGCCCGGATCCTCCACGGCCCCCTGAACGGCCAGCGCCTCTGTGGCCGCCTGAGCTCCCGGATCCTCCATAGCCCCCTGGACGGCCAGCGCCTCTGTGGCCGCCCGAGCTCCCGGATCCTCCCAGACCCCCGGAACCCCAGTGCCGGTAGCACCGTCCTAGAGGCTCCCTGTCCCATCCTGTCCTGTGTCCTGTGCACTAGCCTCCAGGACGCCACCCCCCTCCCCCAGTTGTTACTATATAGGTGCGATGACGCACCTTCCGGGAGGGGGGGAAATACTGTCACAGTTCCTATCAGTTTCCTGGCCTGTTTCTCCTGTCTTCCCCTTGGACTTCAATTCCCATTATCTTTCACGCTCCCTCACCTGTCCCTCAACACCAATCACCCTCACCTGCCGGTCATCAGCTCCATCATCAGTCCTGTATATATTCACTCCTTTCGTCCCCCTGCCTTTGTCGAGTCTTAAATGTAATGTTGAATGTGTTTTTCATAGTTCCCGGTTTGTTCATTAAAGTGTTCCTTGAAGTTTATACTACCTCGTCCGTACTCCTCTTCGACGTTCTGTTACAACATGTTTTTTTTCAAAGCCACCCCCCCACAACACCACTGCATACCACATAATTAGATTTACAGTAAAACATAATTTGAAGAATTTGAATTTATGAGCCTTTTTACTAGTGAGGTCTACCTAAAACCACCAGAGACCACCAAGCTGTTGTTAGCCATCCATGTAGCAGCTTAAAAGGAGCTCAGTTTGGTAATAGCTTACAAGACTTCTAATGGCGAAAGGTCAAGTTCTGTGATCATTCAAACCTCTGGCATGCTGCCTTAATTTTTTCAAAGACTTTTTTATAGAACCCCCGTTCTATTTGACAAATGCTCTCTGCAGTGTTTTGTATATATTATTGTTCACATTCTCTTATTTATGCCTACTTATATAGCCAATGCTGTGTGAATCTCCCAGTACAGAGATATTTTTGCAGGTGATTGTTGGAAAAAATGAATCAACTGTTCTGTGTGCTAATGATGCGTTGCTGTTAAAGATGCACTTCTGTCATCTTACTCATCTTTACCAGAAAACCCCCAAAAGACCATTTATATAATTGTCATATGTGGTTCACTCAGTACTTTACCATAAGTAATTTGTAAGCTGCAAGAGGTGGTTTTGAAGAATGTCCAAGCAGGAATATGAAACACTTTTTCTTGAAGACCACACAAAACACATCCTGTTTACAATTAATGCTCCCACAAAAACACCAAATGAAGCCGTGACAATAAAAGCCACAGAAATAGAATAGAAAACAATCTCCAAAGAGGGCAAAAGCAAGACCTAAAGATGAGACAAAGGATAAGTACATCTGGAAATCTGAAGGAAATAGATGCTTGTTTTGAAATACCCATATGTTTAGTTTTTTCCTCCTGTAGTAATGGCAGTACCTAATCATACACAACAGATATGGCTGTTTAGATTTATTAGAGCTGACAATATAACTATAATTTTGGGATATAATTGCTTTCTATATCTGAAACTAAACATGCGATTCCAGTTATTAATAACAACACTGACATGGTCTGTAATTTCTATTTTTTGCAGTTAAGGGGCTAATCTTCTTTCAAAGGGCAGATGGATGCCATTGTATGTTAAAACACAGGTCATTCTAGATCAATGACAGACATATTCTTCTATTTAGCGCCTGGTAAACACATGCTATGGCAAGATGAAAGGACATGACAGCTGTGAACCTGTAGTTGTGGTATCAAGAAAATACTAATCAGGTGTGAACAACAAGCTTATATCAAGGTTAAAAATTATTCTGTCTTTTGAATTTACTTTTAGCTCTATTAGTATTGCTCAACAGAGCAATTAAAGTCCACATTGATTACAATGCACCTTTCCAGTTTCAGTTCTTTAACTCAGATTATGTATATATGTACATATATATATATTATGTGGATAGGGGTGTGGTTTCTAGATTTACATTTTATTCATTTGGCAGACACTTTTATCTGCTATCCAGAGATATAAACTGCATTACACATTACTTTCACATCTGTTGTTTCTGTCTTTATTCCCTTTTAAAATGCCTGCTAAGACCATTTGCTCTTATGTTAGCAATGTGGTGATTTTAGCTGCATTTAGCGGCGAGGTTGTGAATTGCTCACTCCACCGCTTACCCCTCCCTTTCGAAGCACTACAGTGGCTGACAGAGGACAAAGATGTCATCACATTATCGCTTTTATCCCCTAAACATATTTAGGAAACACACTCTGTCCAGCAGTTTGTCCGTTTAGGGCTACTGTAGAAACGACATGCTGTACTCCATGTAAGGAGACCAGCGATGTACTGTATGTAGATAGCTTATTCTAAAGTTATAAAAACATAACACTTCATTACGCAAGGCCTTTATACCAGGGGTGCCTAAGTTTGGTCCTGGAGATCTACTATCCTGCAGAATTCAGCTCCAACTCTAATTAAACATCCCTGAATTAGCTAATCAAGATCTCACTACTAGGCATTGTAGAAACTGTATTCAGGTGTGAGAAAGGTTGGTGCTAAACTCTGCAGGAGAGTAGATCTCCAGGACCGAACTTGGGCACCCCTGCTCTATACACTTCTATAGACTAGTTATGTATATTATATTGCATTTCTATCAATAGATCCTGCTAAATATTACACACAGCACCTTTAAGCAGCTATGAGAAATTGAAGGTTTTATTATCTAATGCAATGAAATTCATGTTTCTAAGGGTAACATAGTTTAGGGCTTAGTTGTTCTAAAACTTTGTGCAGATGCTGTTAAAAAGCACATGGCAACCTTAACTCTTAACTTCCTGTATGCTGAAATAGTTGTATGTTAAAAATGTGTATGTAAATAGTTAAATATTTTAGGCTCCTTAATTATTGGTTAATTTACAAGAAACCAGTTGAATATTGGATTAGTGAGGTCTGTAAGTCCAGCTGTGACCACATTAGATATTAAACAGTTACCGCACATTCTGTATTTTGTAACTGGCAGCCGGTATTACTGCTGAACACTAACGGTAAGTTCATTCATTAAGGATGGAAGTCTAAAAATGTTATTTGGTCTCAAGGGGAGTCCACCTGCTGAACAACACACACAGGAGGTCCACAGGAGGTATGCAGATGTTGCACAATGTTTTTAATGTGAGGTTGGTCTTGGACTTGCATATGGCACTAATGCTGCAACCTGACATCATTTCCAGTCTAAAATATGTGTGGCCAGAGGAAGCAGACAGGTTGATATGTCAAAAACAAGTATCCAACTCACCATCTACAAAAACCTTGCCAATAATAAGCCACATAAATACACATTTGTTTTTGACTGCTTGTGCACTCACTGTCATTTGATGTACGTACTGTTCAGTATGTCTTGCTCTCATCCATATAAAGTCACTTCTTTAAAAGCTGTTGAGATCAATTGAAGTCAGGCCAAATCATTATTTTGTATGTGTCATATATCTCCAAAAAGTCTTGTGTCCTGTTGTTTTCCAAGTTCAATTTGAACAGTCATGTCTGATTTTCTTGTAAAATAATATATGTATTTGTCTGGAAAATGTATTATTTCTCAAAGAAAATTGTTTGTGGCTTTGTTTGTCTTGAGCAGAAGCAGAGTAGGGGGTAATGCCAGATGTGAGGTGGATTGGCTGTGTGAATGTGCGTGTAATGTATTTGCTATGACTAAACTTTCTAATGACCAGTTCACCTTTAGCCAATCCAGGGTTCAACTTTAATTGGTAAGTGGCTAAGCAGCTTTGTTGGTTGTTATGTTAATTCCTTGTTAATCAGACAGAATGAGTATATAAATTGTGGCCTCAGAACTGAAGCAAAGCTTTTGCTTTCCTGCTCTTCTACAGTTTATTCTACTTGTAATGGGTTCTATTGTCTTCTGTTGTCTCAACACATTATCAAATGTATAGCCTAACCAAATGAATGATTTAGAAAAAAATAAATGAATAATTCGAAAAATGTATTACAGTGTTTTCTTTTATCTATTTAAAGGCTGTATACGTTAAACAGTAGTTAAAACAATACTTAGCATGAACTAACTAACTGTATTAATGTGTAAAACCTTGTTACCCAATAATTTTGTTGTTAATCCCTACTATAAACTTTTAAATGACTCTGAAGGAGATAATGTGTCAAATACCATAAAGAACAGAACACAGCATTTCAAGCACCGGCACTTTGCCACTACGTCATCAGTTCCTTGAGTCCTTTGATCTCTCAGATAAGTGCCATACCTAATCACGTTAAAGCACTGCATGCCACAGAGGAAGGAAATTCCAGTCATAATGGCAACGTATCTGTTCCGCTCTTATGCGTCACATTCCTTGGGCTAATTAGGAGTAAATATCTGACCCAAGGACCGTCCGTATTAGCCCCCACCAGTGTGGTCCATCTGTTCCACTCGCTTAGTTTTTTTCTGCTCCTAATTTGCAACACAGATGACACAAAACATAAGGAAGCTCTCCATGGCTTGCTCTCCCTCTCTCTCTCTCTCTTTCTCTCTCTCTCTCTCTCTCTCTCTCTCTCTCTCTCTCTCGCTCTCGCTCTCTCTCTCTTGCTGATCATTACAGCCAGCCTATCATTTATTATCGAACTCCAGTTATGTACTGCCAGCTTAGCATGTGGCCCAAAATACTTTGACTTGTTCTTTTGGTTTATATCACTGCCTGCAGGGTCAGTGATTTTTATTATTTCAGTCAATAAATATCGCTGTAATAACATTATTGTGATTTTTTTTTGGCCACAATAATCGTGCATTGAAAGTCTGATATTGTGACAGCCCCATTCTAATCCAAAGATACTGATACTGCATGACCTAAATGCATGACTGCATGACCTAAAGTTAAATAATGTAATTCTATATTTAATTTGATGTATTTTTTTAGTAGGAAACATCATATTATATTATATTATTAAATATGATACATATTTCACAGCTGCATGTGGTTAAAATTGTAAAATTGTCATTAATTTTGTTTATTTTGACATAATTAACAAATATATATATATGTTTTTTGGTAGGAAACATTATTATACAAGCTGTATTTGTTTACTTATTTTAAAGGTATGAAGCATTAATATATGTACTTACTTAATAGTGGTTTGTTGGTAAAATTGTGTCCACACAATAGCAATATTTTACATAATATTTTATTTTATATTTATTTGTAATTATTTATAAGGTAAGAAACATTATTATACATACTTATCATCTGCATGTGGCTAAGACTGTCAAAGGTTCACACAATAGCTGAGCATGCTGTTTCTGTTCCTCTAATTTTAGAGGGTTTACTGTTTATCTGAGTCAAAGGAAGTGATGAAGTAGCATATTGTACAGTAGAACTGTCAAAAATAAAAAAAACATCAGAACGTCTTACAAAACTTCAACTCATATAGTGACATCATATTGTATTACATGGTGTCCAACTTTAAACCTTTACTGTACAATTCCTTGTTTATTGTTAGAGCCAGACAAATGTCTCTGCTGTGTATTCTGGTTTCATTCTACTATACCCATGAAGATCAATCATGCAAGAACAATGCCTTATACAAAAAGACTGAAAATAATGCATCGCTATGTGTTTAAAACTGTTTACATTTTACATTTGCGTCACAGAAGCTAATGATTCTGACCTGTATACTGGTAGATATCAATAATGTTTTTCCAGTTGGATGCTGCTCAACAGCAACACTATTTGAGGCTTGGACCGTGACTCAAAGAGCGCAATTGAGCCAAAGTGGGCAGAAAGGATGGATGGAGGCAGGCTGAGGTAAACTGAAGTCACCACACAATGATTTGTTACCCTGTATTTATAAAGCAGTCATAATTTATGGGGCATTCCTAATACTGCTGCAGTAGACTTTATGACAGCTGGCTGCGGATGAGTGATGGCCAGTGATGGACCTGGTGAGAGCTGAATGTTACATCATGCAATATACCACATTATTGGAAATCTTAAGAACCATGGTAAGAAGTTCAAAGTATGCAATAAATTATATTGAGCTGGATGCCTCTTTGACTTCTACAGTATAATTTATGTTCAGTGAAGGAAACAGAATGGAGACCACTTGTAAGTATGAAATCAATCAATGTTTCTTAAAAGAGGTTTGAGCACCTCTTAAAGAGCTAAAGAAAATGTATGGTCATTGGATCATACAGTACATAAATATAATGGCAACCATTCATCTTGAATATACAGCAATTTCCAAATAAATTTATTTGGTTGCAGCTTGGCCAGTCCTTTAAGCTGTGTTCAGATATCATGAGAATGTTTACTGTATATATGCATCAAGATACGTATTGTTACAAATACTGTAATATGAATTAAAGTTTTTCTTTAGTATATCAAATTATATCAAATATATCCAAATTATATTTTGATATTACTTTGAATATTTGGACATTCAAACACATAATTTTGAATTCTTGTGGTTTGGCTCTTTTAGTCTATGTGTGTGAGCAGTGCTTCTAGTCCTCATCTTCTGAATATGCTCTTGATTTGTGAATAGAATAATGCACATGAATGGAACATTACAAGAGGTACAAAGATTATTCTTTCTGTCTCTATTTAAGACATAAATATGTATGTGACCCCGGATCACAAAACATGATCATTTGTCAACGAGAACATTTGTAGTAATATCCAAAAATACATGGTATGGGTGAAAATTATAGATTTTTCTTTTATTCTAAAAATCATTAGGATATTAAGTAAAGATTGTGTTTCATGATGATATTTTGAATATTTCCTACTGTAAATATCTAAACTTTATTTGTGTGAGTGGATGCAGCAAAACAGCTAACAAAAATGTGTCATATCCTAAAGAACCATATATTAATATAAAGCTTAGTTATTCAGCTTTCAGATATGATGTAAAAATCCCAATTTAGAAAAATTGACCTTAAGACTGTCCAGGGTCACATATGTGTTTTGAACATACATTTTACAAATCTATGTGTTCTGAGGCCACACAAGGCTGACAAACAAGCTGTGGCCGTAATGCTTGCATTCCTCCCAATATTACCAAATCCATGTTTATTTATTAATCTTAAGTGTAAACAATTTATACAAGTTTTTTTAATAAAAATATTTATAATTTCATAAAAAGAAAGCACATATTATATTTTATAAAGGCTTTTTAATTATATATATATATATATATATATATATATATATATATATATTAAAATTTAAGTAAATAAAAATCTTTAAAAGCATATGGAATACTATATTCATTAGCTCGGCACAATAGTGCTTCAAGTTTTTTGAAAATCAAGGTTTTTTTCTATTTTAAAAGCATTGCAATATATCACCAATGGTTGTTAGGCCTGTATGTTTAATAATCACTGATAAACTTATGGAAATGTTGATGGACATGTCAAGTATAGCTACTACTATTTTAGCAAGTCTTCTTTTTAGTCTTCTATCTTACAATAATGCTGAAGTGCTGAAGAAGTGCATTACCCAGCTGACTAACATCCCCGCTGATATCTTCATAACCTTTCTGACATTATTAGTTTTCCAGTAGGTCGCCATGCTTCCAAGTTGCCACCATCATTGCGGAACGGCACAGGCAACATGCCTGAATGAGTATTGCCCTTTTGCACTCACCCCTGCCACAGTGAAGTGCCTCAAGCAGAAGGTCATGACCCACATCAAGATTTCCATCCCACCCACAATGGACCCCTTATCCACAATGAAGTTTGCTTACAGGCAAAACCATCCCACTGTGGATGCCATGTCATTGGTCACACACTTGGATGTCTCCCCTCCATATAATTTAAAACACTTATGTTGGAATGCATTAGTGTAGTTTTAGTTTAGCATTCAGCATTACCTCACCAAGGACACTTAATGACAAAGCAAAGATATGTGGACTGTGCACCCAAGTTTGCAACTAGATCCTTTACTTCCTGACTAACAAACCTCAGGCAGTAGGGATCTATGACCAGACCTCCCAGACCATCATCAAGAGTACAGGTGTCCCCCAGGGCTCCGTCCTTGGCCATCTACTTTTCACACACACACTGCACACACACACAACTGTTGCCAAGGACCTCATCAGATTCAGTGATGTCATCACAGTGGCAGGGCTCATCAGTGATAATGATGAAATAGTGGACATAGAGGAGGTACTTAAAGAAATTTGAACTCCTTTTATGACAACAAGACAAAAGAGATAATGGCTGACTTCAGGATATCTCCCCTCTGCATGTCAACAGGGCAAAGGTGAAAGTAGCCCACAGCGTCAAGTTTTCACCTCTATAATTTTCTTCCATGGAACACAAAAAGATAAATTTGGTATGTTTTTGGGAAAGATGTGGATGTCAATTTTTTCATGCAGTTAAAAAAAGTAAAACTAAAACAAAAGTTCACATTATTTATAAACTTTGTACCAGTTATGCTTTATTGATTTGGGGTTTTATGTGGAATACAAAATAACATTTTTCCCTTTGTATGTGGAAGTTTGGAAGTTTCAATTGGTTTGCAACAATAATGGGAGTGCATGAAGACAGGACCTATCCTTTTATCCTTTCGGTTTTATTTTTAAGGTATTTCCGGTGAAATAACAGTTGAGAACAACACAATTTTGTAATCTGAATCTTTTACAAGTTGTCCTTACTCAAATCAAAAGGTTTGGAATGGAAACTAAATGTACCTAAACGAACCTTTGGAAATAACCATCACCCTAACAGTATGAAGTGTTGCGCACACAGGAAACTGCTCCGTGGTACCGAGCGAGGCATGAAGAGCAGCGGTGTGAAGAAACGTAAAGAGGGAGGGCTGGGGGGCATTGATCTGTGACTGCAGATAGCAGAGGGGCTGTGAGGGGTCAAGCAGCCTGCCAGCCGGATGACACCCCCTGCATTCATCCAACACACACAAACCTGCCCACTGCAGACATGGGTCAATGGCGGGAGCACATCTACTCATTGTGGGGTGGTTTGTTTGACTGACACACCCGGCGAGTGTGTCAGTTAGTTTGTGTGTGTAAGAGTGATTGTGTGTGAGAGTTATGCATGATGTGTGTGGTGTCGGTAGTGTGTATATAAACATTATGTGTGGCCCTGTGTATTAGTGTGGGTAATGTAAGAAGAAAAGTGTGTTCTGTGAATATTTTTGTAAATGCTCATAAACTTCCCAAATCATGTTTTGCTGTCAACAAGTTATCTTATCTTAGTATTAGAGTTATCTTAGTCTGAAGATAACTGCGTCTACAAGAGGTCCTCACTAGCATAGCTTCAAAGTTCTGTGTGTGTGTGTGTGTGTGTGTGTGTGTGTGTGTGTGTGTGTGTGTGTGTGTGTGTGTGTGTGTGTGTGAGCTTGTGTATGCGAAACATGGTACTCCACAGGGAGATAAGCATCCCAGGTGGTCCGGTGTGGGCTGAAACATGAACGTCCCCAGTGTCAGTGGCATACCTGTAAAGCATAGCCCTTAGACTGGCAGTCTCCATGTTCAGAGGAAACTCTACACTTCACACCCTGTGCTTGCAGCTGGTCCTGTACTCTCATAGGAACCAGGTCTGTCTTTACACGCTCTCTGCTTCTTTACCCAACACGAGCAATGTTAATACCATTGCAACCTTTCCGGATCTCCCTTTTTCTGTCTAGGTGGTACACGGATGGATGGATGAATTTGGCAAACTTTGCCATATTGTGTGTCACAACCCAATCTGTTTCATCCCTTGACCTCACCCCCACAGACATTATGGTTTATGGGTGAGTGCGTCACAGCAGTTTTGTTTTTGCTGAGGTTATTCACTGCATGTAGCTAATAACAAACTGTTGCATGTGAAAGACTCATGTCACATGCTAATTGTAAAATAAGCATTTAGTTCTACATGCAGGTAAAGAATATGTTACTCTTAAAAGAATAACAAAAGCTAACTCCATTTTCTGAAGATATTACTATTGGGGTCATTCCGTGTCAACTCAACCAGAAGTCCCTGGCCAAAATGTTTGAATTTTTAAAGAAATAGTAAATTGTAGGAGGTAAAAATGCTAATGCCATCTATTTGTAGTATCTGTTAAGTTTAGCAATCCTTGATGCATTTTATGCCAATGGTGACAGTTCAAAAGTGAGGAAAAAGCACTTTTTGTGTTACATTTTCTTTTCAAATGTGCATGCCTGTAACTCAAGAAATGTTAGAGATACTGTAACATCCTTTTGGATTATTGTGCTTGAATAACTTTTCTTTTGGTAACTACATTTATAAGGCCCTATATGATACAGTCCTAAAGATATGTGGATCTAAATGTGGCTTCATGAAAAACATTTAAAAATGCAAAGATTTGGTACTTCATTTTCTTTAATGAAGAACAAATGATGTTGAAACTAGAAATATATCTTTTTGCCATCTATCAAAACAACTGCATTGAACATAACTATTTCAGTGTGTGTTTGGCACACAGTTGAGTTACTGTTAAAAATTATTGGGTTGAGGCACTGAAACTTCTCTCTTCAAATGAGTGGATTACTCAGTTACTATTCATCTCTGTCATTTAATATTTTGGCTTTGATTTCAGCACAACTGGTGCTTCTGTAAAAATATTTCAAAAATTACAAATTTGAGCTGGGTTAAAACTACACAAGCATGAGTAAATAATGACCAAAAGTTCGTTTTTTTCTAAACTATCGCTTTTATATACCTACCCAGACCATTTTTTAAACATTGCCATTAAACCAACCACTGAAGAGAGCTAGACATTGAACTGTGTATGAAATGGGTGGCAACAGCAATACTAAAAGCCGGATGTGTTCAAAAATTCCATGCAGACATAAAGCTCTTATGGGATATGCATATACACGGGCGGAATGAAAACTAGAAGCGGATGCTGACATACATCATCATAAGGTCTAAAAGAGTGCTGTTCCTCACACTGAAACTGATTCAACAACGCCAGCACGAGATGGTTTAATTACAGATAATCAGTACAGAGGTACTGAAAGCTGAATGCATTACAGATTTTACTTACTGATGAGTGAGGATGACAAGGGCAACAAGAGAATGAAATGATTTGGAAACAGAGATAGCACAGGTATAGTTTACCTAACAATGACAGTTCTGTCATCATTTACTTACCCTCATGTTGTTTTATGACTTCCTTTCTATTCCATATAACACAAAAGGTACATTTTTGAAGAATATCCTGAAAGTATGTGAGGACTGGGGTTGTTGAGAGCCAAAATGACAAAAGAAATAATAGTAACACTTAAGTATAGGGACCAATTTAGCATGCCTATTATTAGCATATTAGCTGTTTATTCGTACTTATTAAGCACATTCTGCATGACCATATTCTACATCCCTAATCCTAGCCAATACCTAAACCTAACAACTAACTATTACTAAGTAACAAATTAGGAGCATATTGTGGCAAAAGTCGTAGTTAATGGTTTGTTAATAGTGAGAATTTGACCTTAAAATAAAGTATAACCAACTTTAGAAATGTGGAGCATTTGCTCATTCACAAATAGAAAATGACTATTTCTCTCACTCTTAAGAACTGGACAGCTGAAGCAGATGTTAAGATCTAGTAAAGGCCATGCTATCTTCAGAACACTTTTATGATGATGATGATGATGATGATGATGCTGCGGTCCTTCTGAAACCTCATATCTCCCTATTTTGTGATTTTATTTTTGCTATAAATCATTGTTATTAGTCATTGCAAATATCTAATCAATAAAAAGTATTGAAAAGTGCTTTTCAACTTCTTCCATTTCCTAAAAAAATGTGGACATCCGAAGTTTTGGAAGAACAGTGGCAGTGTATTGCTAGTGTTTTTTGTCATTTTGCATCTTGACAGTCCCAGTTCTCATATCTTTTCTTTTCATTTTTTTTGTTTGTTTGAAAAAAGTAGTTCGGAAATTCTTCAAAAGTTGCCTTTTGGAAGCAAGAAGTCATATAGATTTGAAACATGTGAGTAAACAATGACAGAATTTTCATTTTTGGGTAAACTGTTCCTTTAAAGGCATCAGATCAAACAGCAATCATTGCATGCTGTAGCCAGTTCAGACTTGTTCAGACATCATTAGGACACATACTTTCCTCTTTCAGCATCCAATCTTTGTGTTTAGAAAACATAAACTGAGAAATATACAGCAGTTGCTTTTCATGTGTTTACCCAGTAACCAAGATACATTCACATCACACGTTTCTGACAGAGAGGATTGAAGAACCACCACCCAACCAGTAAATGAAAATATGAGGACGTTTCATAAATTATGACCTCAGAAGCCTTGCTGACATTTAATTTTCAGGTATGAGACATTCACTTTTACACTTCAAAAGAAAGAAAAACATTTTAGCAACGAGCTAAAAGCATGGTGTCAACTATTTACTGCATGTTGTGAGGTTGTAAAGATTCCACGATGCAGGGCCAAGCTTAAATAAAGCAACTTTCAGGTTGTTTCTCAGAAATATACATTTTCCCTATATATAGAAGTAGGGACTGGCCAAGCTCTGTGTTCCATGTGATTATCTCTTTGTTTAGAAGCATCCATTTTGTTCTCAATTATAACTTAGCACAAAAGTAATCATATGTTGTATTAATAAAGTAGAACCTTGTGCGCTGCTGCTAAATACCTACTGTACAACCTTGATGCTAGTGTATTTTGGGCCACATACAGAGCAATACCCAATCATTACTGTGCAAAATTAGGGAATGAGTGCTGTATGCATGTTTTATTTGGACCTGAGCACAATTGCCAAGTGGCCTCCAATCTCACAGCCAGCCCATGTCAATAATGAGTAGGTGCAGGTATGCAGAATAGAAAAAGGAAAATAATATATACTGTATTTCTGTCAGGACCACTATCATCAAATATTTAAACAAAAGCAATATTTAAGGTTGGTGGAATGAAACTGTTCTGGGCAAACTGTCCTGCATGAACAGAGCAAGAGAACAGCAATATATGTGCCCCACTTGGGGACCCAGAACAGTATTTTTTTTTTAAGCAGAATTATTATTTTGCCTTCACACTAATTTGTGATATTTTATATTATACTTAAAGAATACCACCTAAAGAGGATATAAAGAAAGGAAAATAAATCAAATTCAGGTGGCATAATGCGATTAAATTAAAATGACCTAATAGATGTGATTAGATGAGGAGGAGTTGGGGATGGAGGTGGGTTTTGAGCATGGTACGATGGAGCAGCTAATAAACAGCTAAGGAAGCCACTTATATAGGACAAAGTCTAGTATGAGTATATCACTATTGGTTGACATTAATTAACTGTACCTCAAGTGATCAACTGATGTAAGCTTGACAAACATGGCTTGCCAGAACTAATGCTATGATTTTATATAGCTTTTTATATTTATAAAATCTTTATATAGATTTTATATTTCTTCTCAGAGATAATGGAAAAAGTATTTACATAAAAAGTATTCATGTCCTACCACACCTGTTTGACTTTTTTTTTCGACAGAAAAATATACATTTTGAAGAATGTTGGTAACAACGGCGGTGCGCATTCACTTGCATTGGTTTTGTGTCCATAAAAATGAATGGGTACCGCTGTTGTTTAAATATCTCCTTCTGTGTTCTGCTGAAAAAAAGAAAGTCATACAGCAGTGACACAACGCAACTATTATTCCAAATTTGTAATGTTATGTTGCAATATTGAAAGAGTATATGAGTATATTTGTACTTGTTCTTGATGCTAACAAATGATTTAGGGTGATGTTAGCTAATGTAGTCGGGTTGAACCTATAATATAATTTAAATATATTAAATTATATTTTTTACAAGCTCTGCAGGCACAGAGACTGTCTATAAATTATCTTTTGAAAAATGATTTATCAAGCTTGCATATAAGTGCAGTATATCCTCCTCAGTGCACAAACACCAATGTCTGACAGTTCCATTCTAATAAAAAGCTCCACTCTCCAAAATACACATAGAGTGTTAGCACCTCATCTTTCCTCCCTGTTTCATCCCCCCCCCCCCCCCCCTCTCTCTCTCTCTCTCTCTCTCTCTCTCTCTCTCTCTCTCTCTCTCTCTCGCTTTTGCGCTTTCTTTCTCTCTTCCCTGAGAAGTTATTAATGCTGAGGGTTCATTACAGCTGTTCAAACATGGGGTCGGCAAATGACCCATGGTTTAGGAAAACACAGTGATTTACTCGGCAGTGTGTGCTAAAATAATCTAAAGGGGAGCGTAATAACATTTGTCATTACTCACAAGACGCCACAGCTCACTAGAGAGGAGAGGAAGGGAAAGCGCGAGAGAAAGTGAGTTGTAGCAACTGCGCTGAGGGCTCTGAGGGGTGTGGAGGGCAGAAAGAACAGGCATAAAGACGATGACCCAAAATCCATTACGGAGGAGGCCCACAGAGCAGGATGTGATTGAACCCAGAAGGGTGTTTCTCCAAATCCTGTCGCCTTCATCTTCTGAGGAGTTCTGAGCTTTCCACAAAGGTCATTGTAGCACATCACCTGTTAAAGACCAACGACAGAACCTGCGTCTCTCTCCGCCCACACCCACCCCTGTTTCATAGCAATTAGCATAAAACTCCACATGGTTCCAATGGTCCTCGGTGCCCAAACAAACTCTCTCTCTTAGGAGGGACACATGAGTATGTGTCACAGTTGGAAGCCTCTCTGGCATTACCAATCTCTTCCAGAGAGTAAGAACGCAAGAAAGAAGTAAAGGAGCAAGGGAAAAGCTTAAGCGAGAGCAAGAAGAGATCGGGAGCTAAGCTGTCTTGCATTAGCGATGTCGGGCCGTGTTTATATTTCTGTTGTATTTTCCAGGCTTTTATTGAAGGTAGTTTAAAAAAGTCGAATTTCAGTTACTCTGTTGTTTCTTTGTTGTTGTTGTCGTTACTGTGCAGCGCTCCGTCGATGGCAATCCACCCTTGGGATCATATGCATGCCACCACAAGAAACTCTTGAGTGTGAGGAATGGCCCCCTTGATGTTAAATTATGCTGTCCACAAGTTGATGAATTCAACTCCATTTTCTTCCACAAACAAAACGCTCGATGCACATATCATCAAGAGCTCTCTTATACAAACAAATGCTATCATCAGCTGTGCATGTTTTGCGTTACCTAATACTCACTGTAAAAATAAAATGGCTTTCCTGAAAGAGGAGTTGGGCGGTTAGGCTAATTCATGTGCGCAGTGTTTAGGATAATGTTGCGGTGCCGTGTAATGCTTGTGGATGAGGTGTAAGTTCCAGTGTTTGAAATTCAAAAAGAAATCAAGTATTTACTAACAGTACTTCTAAAGAGAAATATCCTTGTCAGCAAAACAATTTATTTTAGACTGAGTCAAAACTTTGTTGTCCATTTATTTACCATTTGTGTTGGAGTATAACATAAAACTAATATAACAATATAATTAATACATGTTACATAATGTTTAACATTATATGTTAAAGAAAAAGTGTAAAAATTAAAAAAGTGGGAAGTAAAATTCCAAAAGATTCACTTGTAAAAAACATTTGCATCCTTATGTTATAACCAACCTACAATCTCATCGCAATTCATTACTATTTTTACTATTCTACGAGGTATACGTAGGAATTAGTACAATGTCATATTTTGGACATTTTTTGTGCAATCTGCCTTCAAACTGGTGATGGATACATTTCGGGTGTGGTGAAGGATGGGACTTTGTAATAGTTCTAATAATCATATAAAGAGTTTATTTTCAAAAACAGGTCAGTTTTTAAACATTTTCAAAAATATTTCTTTTATTGTGCTATCGTGTTTTTATTGTGTTAGTTAGCTGGTTTTTTTTATATTATTACAAAACAACCCAACTGCAGCACAAAAACAAAGCATAATTTTTGAACATTTTTAAAAACGTTATCTGTTTTTGCTAATTATCTCTTTATATGTTTGTGTGATTCACTTTGTATGAATTCATACAAAATTATTTAATCTTACAATAAATTCTATTTGATTTTGTTTTTTTCAATCTTTATATTCAAAGGGGTCAGTGTACATATTACTGCAGGTCATCACTTTGACTTTCCTAATTTAGGGCAACATTTGTACTCTTGCTCTCATTTACTAACCTTCAAAGCTTTAGTGACATCACCTCCTTCTGTCAATTTTAGTTACACCACCACTCATATGTTCTTGGAAGAAGAACAGAAGAAAAAGCGAGAGAAAAGAACACAAAAGAGGGTACATAGAGTATCTACAGATAAATCAAATCCATCAGCACCAAATATACATAGGTGTTGAGTCTGCATACGCATATGATGTTACAATAGTTTTTTTTATTTCCTCATGATGTCCATGTTGGGTAATCGACCCGGGCACAGGCGCGAATCCGTCCCCAAGTGGATGTGAGCGGCGCTTTACTGTATGACTCTCTCTCTTCCTCTCTCTCTCTGTCCCTGAAAGAGCGGCCCCAGTCATAGCAGACATTTTTGTGGTGAAATCATTAAACCCACGTGCGGAGCTCTCTCTGTGGTCACTGGGGGTCTTGCTCCTCTGCCTTTGGCTGAATAAATCATAAAGTTTGCTGGGAGACCACACAAGAAGCAGCAGCGGTGGAGGCAAGCAGGCAGACCTAGCGCTGAGCCGAGCGAGTAAAGCAAAGCACAGACACACATACACACAAACCTTTCCAGTCTGTACAAACCCCCCAGCACACCCACCCTCCTTTGCTTTTTTAGAACTAGAGTGCAAAACAGCAGAGGAGAGAGGATGAGTTTTTAACGTGCAAAAGAAGAAATCATACAAAATGGAAGGAAATAAGAGAAAGAGGAAAACAAAAAGAACCAAATGTGAATAGACAAAGTAGGCAAAAGGATGGGTAAAGATAGAGAAAGATATCATTTAAAAAGTTCTGAAAGAATATACATTTTCCAATATTCCAAATATATTATGAATTAATGACTGTAAATCTTGTGTACAGGATAAGTTTTGTCTTAACAGAAAATGAAAATTGCTATAGGCCTATCTCTAAGTGTGTGCATCGATGTTAAAGCCAATGTTTAAGAGTTTAAGATCAGTCTAATTTGATCATTTAAGACAGGTCTACTTTGAGAATGAATCATTCAGTCAGTCAGTCTGTTTCTAAACCAAATCACTAAAATTTATTAAATATAATCTAAAGAATAATTTCATCAAAAATGCTTCAAAATATTCAAATACAAAGCCAAACACTAGGGTCCTTGCACATCTGTGCTCAGGCCCTAACAATAGTCATACAGGTTTGGAAAAAGGTTGAGTAAATGATGGTAACATTTTCATTTTGGGTAAACGTTAATTTTCATGTAGATTTGTGTGCATACCCAGTGTTTCTCTGTATTAGTGGGTGTGTCTTATACCTGTCAGTGCAGTATATCAGTAAAACAGTTTGTATCTGGAAATTGGCCAGAAGTGCTTTTTGCATCCAGCCAGGAAACCCAAGTGCTTGTCCGAGGACAAGCTTTTTGCCTACTATACTACAAACTACACCTTAAAAAATTGGGTCAGAAAGGGACAAACCCATAAAGCCAGAAAATATTTATATTTGACCCAGCAATTGGTTTAAACAGGAACGCAGAGCATCAATTCTTTGAACCAATCAATTGTTCCCAAAACTCATCAGTATACCATATTGTTTCTTTATGGCTAAACAACCTTTAAGCACAGTTAAGGAATCCCACTCTACTTCTGTGACTGCTACTCCATCCGCATCCTTGTTTAATTTGCCTGCCCTCCCGGCCAATGAAATTGTGGCCGTCATGCATGTCTCCATGAAAAATGGATAGAGCAAGGGTGAGATAGGAGAGAAGGAAAAAGGTAATTCTACCCTGATCTTTAGAGAGGGGCAGAGCAGTTCTTGACCCAGGGGTTCAAACATTTTACGATGACATTTGACCCCACAGCTACACGGCTGGTGTTAGATGGCTCAACCCCACCCATCTCATTACACAAGCAGGCCCTGAGCTTTGATTGTGGCAGGAGAGAGGCTATTATTTAGAGATGGTATCAGTGTCGCTAGTGTGAATGGCAGATCCCAAAGGTGAAACGTCACAGGTGGCCCCTGCTCTGGCCTCTGTGAAAGAGCTCCCATTAAAAAAAGACCTGGAGGCTTAGCTGGAAGGAACTGAAGGTCTGGAGAGCAGTTTCAGTATCCCCAAATCCAAAGTATAAAAGCAATGACTGCAATATAACAAACAGGACAATTTCCTTAACATTTTAAATTCACAAAGGGCTATAGTGAAGTAGTGATATACAGTTGTGTTAAAGGAATAGTTCACCAAAAATGAAAATTCTGTCATCATTTACTAACCCTCTTGTCACCCATAAACCTGTATGACTCTCTTCCAGAAGATATTTTGAAGAACGGCAGCACCCATTTACTTACAGTTTTGTGTCCATACAATAGAAGTCAATGGGTACCGCCGTTGTTCGGTTACCAGCATTTTTCAAAATATTTTCTTTTGTGTTTTGCAGAAGAAAGAAAGTCATACAAGTTCGAAATGACAAGAGGATGAGTAAATGATAACACAATTTCTGGTTTTGGGTGAACTGTTCCTTTAAAACAGTTATATTTGATGCTACTTTGCTGGGCAGTGTCACTAAAAAAAATACTTCTTGAAAACTAGCATTATAATTTTTTTCTGAATCATTTCCTAGATACATTGTACCTCAAGACTTAACAGGTGGCACTGAATCTTTGTGCTATCTGCTACGTCGTCTATCGGTGGGAATAATGGGTGGAGTTTAGTGTGTGTGTGTGTGTGTGTGTGTATGTGTGTGTGTGTAGCAAGGGCTTTCTATTGCAGTTTGCTCTTTATACTACTGTTTATTATGGTCAAGACAAAGTCATGCCTTGTGCACTGCACAAGAGCGGCAATATGTCAACATCTTGCTGGTGGTTCTCCGACTTCCAAACAACAGATAGGGTGCAGTGAACCTGCCATGTAAACTTTGGACAACACGTTTAGCAGAACTGTAATTATTTACAAAGACCTACGCATGGGATTTTTTCCCTCTTTTATTGCTTGGTAACAGTGGGTATTAAAACTAATTATACCTACATTAATATTCAAGCAGGGTATTTTTTTTGTTATAAATCTGGATTATAAATGCAAAACGTGTGTTTACGCATGAGTGTTTATGTGTTTACTTGTTCAGTTGTTTGTTTCTCATTATAGTTTGCACCCTCAGTGCCTGATGAAAAGTTCCTACAAAATGTGCTTCATCTTTCCGTAGGAAATGTTTGGCATGGTGCGTATGTGTGTGTTTGTTCGAGAGAGCTTGTTATTGGGGGGGATATTTGTGAGAGCTCCTACAATGCCCCACCTGTGCCTGAGCCGTACCCCCTCGGACCACCCACTTAGGGGAGAGACAGGCCAGTAGGAAAGGCCTATAACCTCTCTGGGTGGGCAATAAGACCTTGAACTCAAGTAGAAAATTTCAGACAAGAGTTGAGAATCACAGAGAATCTGTCTGTGCCTGTTAGATCATTGAGGTTTTGACTGTATAGCGGCATGAATGGGATGCTTTTTATACGTGAATAATAATAGAGCTGAAAGAGTCTAGGTTTAAAGTAAATGTTAATGCTAGTTGTGCTTTCTATTACATTTAAAGTCACAGTGAATTGACAACTCTCATATTTTATAAAATATTGTAGTGTTTTTGATAAATGACTCATCTGTGCATTTCATTATTATTATTTTTAATTAATGTGCCCTTTACGTTAAGCTCCTCCCCCCGAAATGACCCCCGAAATGACCTCTCTTCACTTCCTGTCAGAGTAATGTTGTGAAGGCGGGGCCATTGGAGACTTCAATCATTTATTTTTATTTCAGAAGTAATTTCACTTGCATATATTGTTGCTTTGGAATTATAAGGTTATAATTATATTATTTACATATTCTTATTCTGTGACAACTTATTTACATTACGTGATGTTATTCCCTTACGTTGTGTACAAAAATATCTACAAAGTCAAATGGAATGCAAAAACTTCGAAGCTCAATATCTCAAAACTTTTCAGAATGCAGATAGAACCTTATAATTCCATGGCGACAATATGTTGTGCTATGGAAAAGAAGACAATTGTTACTTCCATTTCATACCGATTTTAAACCAACAGGGTTTGCAAGACTAAAATCCCACTTACTTGTTGGCCTCACAAACAAACCAGCTTGTATCTTCTGTATTTTTATTTGCAGACAAAGGTACAGAGAGGGGATTAACTATGGTAAGACGGCCAAGCTCCTTAAAAGGAGAGTTAAGCTTTTAGTCAATGGTGATTAGAGTCCTGTTGTTTCTGGATTTTAAGAGGTCACCCCATGGAAACTGTAGTCCAAGATCTGCTTCCATGTGCTTCTGTGAGCTGTAATTGGAGTGATAAGAATTTCTGTGTACAGAGCAGAACTGATAGAACGAAGAGCCAGGATGGCCGAGAGTAAGAACCCCTCCACGGTGGTCTGAAGACAAGCTGAACTCACACAGCCACAGTGCACTGGCTGCTACTGACCCAAATTACTCCAGCACTGACATGGAACCAATGCTCTTGCACTCTCTTTCTACACAATCCATCCATCCAGAGTATTATTTGTCCTTGTCACTATATCACCATGACTTAAGGTTGATCTGACCTGCTTCCTTAAGTTCCAAAAGACACAGGCTGGTTTCCTGCAATCGGACATAGTATATCTTTTGTTGTGGGACAAACATGGATTGGAAGATAAAACTAATTCAAGCATACCGCATGTGGTCAAATAAACACAGTTTGAATCAGGGGGCCAAGAAGAACAAAACACACGTTCACATACTGTTCAGCTCACATTCGCAAAGCCCTACGCTTATAAGACATCAAACACTGCTACTGACCCTTGGCATGCCCAGGTTGGCTAGTTTACACCCAGCCTACCGGCCCCCCCTTTGCACGCTTCTCCAGTCTTTGCCCTGACTGATAGATTTTATTGTTTGACCTTGCTTCGCTATTGCTGGCTCTGTTGTACAGATTAACGCTTGAGATATACTCAGCAGATCCCAAACATGCCACGCTTGGCCCCTGGGTCAGTAACACTTCTATCAGTCTAGGGGCCTCTAAATAGTAAACAGGGTCAACTTCAACAGAGGTCCACTCCTCGACTCCAGGTCCAAGCACACATATTCAGCGGAACAACTGATGCTTTTTCCCCTCTTTTTTCACTGAACTGATAAATATTTAGTCAGTCTTAAGATGATGTGACAGATTGGTAGTCCAAACAATTCGCTAAACAATTGTCGAGACATGATCTGTGCACTGTTCTGCCTCTTTGAGGCAAATGTTGAAAATAATATTCTAAACAGAGAGGCGCGTGTATTCTCTTATCGCAACGGGACTGTTAGATTTACTCGAAACAATACATTTAAAGTCATACAAATTCGATTTGAATTTATAACAACGCTCTAGGTTTAACATGCATTCCAAGGAACCAGGACATACACACATTCTTGTGAGGTCTACTGTATGAGCGGCTCTGCCAATAAGCAAGCAATCCTTATATGGGATGTGCGGGTAAGGCCTCACCTGCCGTTCAGCACGGGGTGTGAGAGTTAACATCATGTATTACTTTGAGCTTTCAATGCATTCCATTCATAAAAAAGCAAAATGGGAGAGGGTTGGGAGTTCAGAAAATGAAGTTTAATTATTCATTATGAGCTCACGTCACTTGGCCTAACACCAAACAGTTCACTAAGAGTTTGACTTGTTTGTGCAAACTAACATCGAAGAGTAAGACAAAATTTCACAATGGTAGCCCCGCAATCTCATGGATTGTAAAGCTACAATAACTACACCCTGGACATTGTTACAAATAATATTTACAGCTTTACTGTTACTGACTTTCTGTAATCATCATGTCATAACTCTCATTAAATGACCTATATCAACATCTATAGGCAGCATCTGTAACCCTCCCATGTAATTTAAAGAGTTAATACTCTGAGAGCTCAAGAGTGTTTGGACATGACTCGTGGGCTGCAACCGCAACAGTACACTGTCCAATTGACCATACAAATATTTGGAGTCTGCAAAGTGCTCATATTTGGCAGACGACTATCCCTTAAAACGGTGTGGAAACCGCAGGTTGAGAGTGATAGAAAAAAGGCTGTCCCTAAGGAAAGACAAGTGTTGAAAGGTCTTTGAAAGTTCTGCTGCACACAGCAGTGATTGATGATCAATCATCCGCTTTGTTGCTGCATCAAAACAGGCCATGCAAACTTAGCAATGCAGATTCGCTTAGAACACTCTGCAAACTTGGTGGGCCAAATGCATCCGATTGTAATGTCTCAGCTCATTAAACTTTTAATAAAAAACACACCTTGTGGCCTCGTTGCTTGGCACACAGAACGGTGGAGATGGCCTCTATTTAGTGAGAATCAAAGGGCTGCATGCAAATGCGACAATGATTTGGAGATTGATTAGAAACACAGCAAGACTGCAAGGATGTTTGGTATGACGCACATGCACACAACATGATCCACTGCAATTTACAAGATGAATACCTTCTGGATTAGTTATTTATGGCTCATTAGCTGATTTTCAATATGATTTCTTATTCAAGGCCGTGCATTACAATGGAAAATTCCCATGTGTGGCACACAGCACAGTGGGCCTCAACTCAGTGATGACAAATCGCGTTTTACATACTGTTCTCCTAATGTGTTCGAGTTGAAATCCTCAGAGAAAACAGCACAATCTGTGAAATGTTCCAAACGCACAGAGTAACACCGGCTGACGTTCACTCAGGTGACTAGAACATGTAATACTTTATGTCAAAACATATACCACTCACTTGCCAAAATATGCACATATGTTATTCATGTGGTAACCAGTTTCGTTCTCTTCAAGATACTGTAGGTCTCTTCTTTTAAGAACTAGATCCTGCGACAGAATGCTGCTTTGATCACAAAGCACAGATCTTACTGTCAAGGCAAAAAATGGTCAACCAATAGAGCAAAGCTCTTTATCTGAGTTTATACATCTTATGTCAATACAGGTACTTTATCCTTTGGTGGTCCGTCTGTGTTATCTGCATCTGGAATGCAGCAAATGCCAAATGGACCACAACTAGCATAAGCCCCATCAATGTGTCCTTACAATTAGCAGAAAATAAACTTTTTTTGTTTGGCTTTTTTCTGATTTATACTTAATTCTGGAGGATATTTACAGAATAAGACCTTCAGCACAAAAGCAACACAACCAAGTGTCTGAATTAGTTGGCAGTGCAGATGGTGATGATGTTGAGAACCTTTGCTTAATACCTTAAAGAAATGTATTGAGGCAAACGCAAATTTTACAAAAGACTAATGCCTAAAATTACTTATATTTCTGTAAATAAAGTATAGATCAGAGTAAATTTTTAAATGATTTCAATTTTACATTGCATACATTGTAGAATAAACAGAAGAGACACATGGTAAGAAAAAAGTATTGAAATAACAATAATAATATAAAAGACATACAAAATTATGAAACATGGTTTTATATGTTATTAACATTAGAAATGCTAAATCATTAAATCATTGTCTGTATGATTTTAATAAATGTAGCATTAATTTATTGATAGTAACTCTAAAAACAAATGTCTTAGGGATTGTAATCAGAGCATTTTATTCACAGCGCCAGTAAGCAGGTATTTTTTAGGTGGGCTTTAGCCACCCTAAACGTCTAGCTTAGCCCCCTTTAAAAAATGTTCATTAATTATGTCATTTGTACAGGAATTGGAGATCGCTTAGTCCTCTTTAAAACTCTTTTGATAAAAAACGGTGTCAGACTGCGTTATTTAGCGCGTTCTTCAGTCCACAGCGGCATGTGGGCACAGAGTTAAGTGAACATCATAAGCAGAGTACAAGGTGTGCGCATTAACACGACATGTGCATCTTTGCCATTATTTGTTATAAATTCAGTTTACATAATATGATGCGGGAGCAATACAAGACACGTTTCCATTCACTGCAAAAGTTTTGTCTGCGTTTACCCCTCGTCACACTGTTACCTTTTTGTTTACCTCCAGCAAAATGAAAGCACTTCACACCAATGACTTCACACGGCATACTTTAGAATACTTACTTACTTTGATCGATTAATGTGATATTAATTTTAATAACAATAACTTGTCTTTATTATTTCTTTCTTTCATTCTTTCTTTCTTTCTTTTAATAATGTATACAGCACTGCTTAGAAAGTGGATATATATGTATATATTCTTGGAGGCTGAGCCTAGAAACGCCCCAATGATTTATGTAAAGATTAATGTAAAACCCAAATTTATATAACTTTAAATTGTAAATCTATTTGATAATTAAGTGTTTACAGTCTAAAAACTTCTGCGTTGAGTAAAATATGTACAAACTCATCCATTTGGTTTAAAATGACCTATTGTGGGTTGATTCAAAGCAAAATGCTGGTGGTTGTTTTTTAACCCATGGCTTGGTAAAACAAGGACATTTTCTCGGTTAATTTGTACCAGCGGTTGGGTTTTTCCTTATTTTACCCAACCAGGGGTTATAACAACCCAGCATTTCTTAATGAATCTTAGAGCGTATTAAAAGGCTGGGGCTGAAATCCTCTAGAAACCCTTATACATTCCACCAAATTACCATATCTTATATGTAAAGAACTGCTAGTTATTAGAATGTGACCCCCTCAATGAAATAACTACATGAAGCTTCTTGCTTCATGGGTGTTTGAGTGTGTTGAAGGACAGAAGTCATCATATCCCTGCTGAGGTTCAGCAGAACAGACTGTCCCATGGCTCTATCTGGCTCCATGACGCAGTTGAGGAATGAGAGAAGACGTGTGCTGTTAGACAGGGTGATGACCCCACTCCCTGCAAGGGTGAAGGCCCTGCTGGGAAAAGTCCGAGGCCCCGGCCCGACTAGCTCAATCACATTGGCTTAAGCCACCACTCACTAGGCGGACCCGAAGAAACACCCTGACACCCGCGTCACCCGTGAGCTAATGAGAACCTTCAGGCCGACCCATATGCTAACACCCATATGCATGAACAACCAGCGATTACTGGTAAAATAACAAACGGGTTGAGTGTCAGCAACTTCTCAAAATATGCAAGAAAACATTTTGGACCAAATGAAGCAAAGCGACATGGGGGGCACAAAAGAAACTGTGAACGCTTGACTTGCGCTGTCTGTGTGGCATTAGAAACAGCAACCAAATACCCGCCGTGCACTGTATCAGCAAATACGACGCTGACCACAGTTTGTGTTTCATTCAGGGTGGCAGGATGAAAAAATAGACCCAAGCTGTTGTTCTGTGGTTTCTGTTGGACTTACCTTCTCCTTTAAAGAAAAAAGCTAATAACAAAAACATATGGACATGGAAAGCTGCGTTTACTAGTGGAATGATTCATTCCTGGTACTAAGATGCATGTTGAAGGGAAGTTTTCACTTTGGTTTTTGATATAAAAGAATAGCCAGAGGCCCGAGCTGGGAAATATTATGAGACCTCATACCTTTCTCTGGGACAATAAAATGTGGTGCAGTTACAAACGCATGACCTTTTGAACTGAGATGAAAGTTAGAGCTCAGCATGGAGCACACTGGACCAATCTATGCCTACCCACTGTGTATCTGAGCCTATCGGCACTATCAGATCTGGGCACCCGCTCTTACTGGAAAAAAATGGCAGTCTGAGTCAACATTGTTTCCATGTCACATTTCAGATTCCCACACACATTGTAGATCAGCACTGCACGGTGCTTAAGTCAGTTTGATTGCAAACTTGTCCACTTTGAAACCGTGCTATATTCACAAACGTGACATTTGTGATGTATTTCTGGCCTCTGATGTACAGAAACTCACACTTTGAAGTCAGATCAACCTGCTGATGGACACATCATTTATCCGTTTCACTTGCATTTGAACCTTTTGTTTGGATGATGTAAGTCAAATATATATCTTGAGATGAGTGCTAATTTAACAGTGTTACCCACAAGCTTATAAATGGCTTATAAATGAGTAAACTAATGGACCTGATTTAGTCCAAATTGGTGGATTGTCCTGCCAGTTTTGGTTGCATAAAACACTAGAAGTCATCCTGATAGGGATTCAAGGAGGCCGAGTCGGAACAGATGGGCCGAGCGTGGGGCACTGGTGGGATCATGTTGAAGGACCACCATCAATGCTGCTGTGCGCAGCACATCATGCTCAAAGCCCGTTCCTCCCTTTCAACTCATTTGCAGTAAAGTACAAGATGCAAAATCACAGCGAAGCCCCAATTTGCACTGACATATGGGAGGCAAATCTATGGGTCTACTTTGGGTAGTGCCTTTGGCCCCTACTGGAACCGTTTACAAATAATTAGCCTAGGGACAGGAAAAAAGAACGAGAGTAAAAGAAAATCCATCTGTGTGCTAACCCTGCGCTAACCTTTCAGGATGGGAAGCTTTGTGTGATCAGAATGAAATTTAGGAGTCCAAGCATAAAATGGACATAAATGATGTGGTTTATTTAATATTAGCCAATCCACAGGAACTCGGAGTGAGCGGTGCAGGTTCCTTCTGGTGTGCAGAGGAATCAGAAGGAGATGGTCATGGATGATGAAAGGCATGTGTGAGTGTGCGTGTGATAGGGTGTTGTTGGGTGGGGGGTTGCGGTGTAAGTGTGTGTGGTAAATGAATGCCTCTATGATGAAAACCCAGCACTGCACGCGGGTCAGGCAGCAGTTTTAGGTCATGATTTGGCGGAGTCTCCTGAGACGCCTGCTTTTGCCATACCGCTCACTAATCTGTGTTCTTTACAGTCCTACGCTTCCTGTGACGCGCTGCAATCCAACGCCATGCCAATCCATTTTCATCCCTAAAGCAACGTCTAGCACCTTGCTCCTAACCAGCAGCGTCACACTTTGGCTTTAAGATGAAAGAAGAGGACACTGAAGAATCAAGTGTCTTGTAAACACTTGAACTAATTCCGCATCTTGACTGACTTTACTGTAAGATGTCCAATGTCAGTAGCTCTTAAGGGATGTGGGAGTAACTCAAGAAGAAAAAATATGTCAGAAAATGATTAAAGAAGGAGAAAAAACAGGAAAGGGGGAAATTAGAAAATAGATACACAGATGGAATGGTGAGATTATCGAGGGAAAGAGAGTGTGACCTGAAGGAAATAAAAAGAGAGATATGGACCAGAGCAGGTAGGCAAACTGAAGCAGAGCAAAAGGACGGGAATTAGGGAAACTTCGTGTGGTCCAATGGCAAAGGCCGGTGATTTAGAGGTTGTTGATCCTGGGCAAGCAGCCCAGCGGTTCAGCACAACCAATGACTCACTCTCTCTCTCTCTCTCTCTCTCTCTCTCTCTCTCTCTCTCTCTCACACACACACACACACACTCACTGGGAGCTGCTGGCTCACTGTCTAAGTCACCACACTTAAAACATCCTTATGTGTTTAGAGTCATTGAAGTGGAAACCAGGGCCTGCACCCATTGCTGGAAAGAGCTACTGAATCCCTCTCTCTCTCACTTTCTCTACAGAGTGTTCATAAACAGATGGCCAGACCTTATTAGCCATGTCACAACTACAGAGAACATCATGAACACATTCCATTCCCTCTGAATATGAAAGGCTGTACATACTGTAAAATGTGTTGAAAAGCAGAACAGGTCACATGTTTTGTCTCTCTTATCTGGAGATCTGACATGGGTTAGAGGGCAGAAAAATAACTGGAGGCAAATGAAACACAAGGAAATAATGTACTAATTGTTTTGTTTGCATATGTCAGGATTGCAGATTAGTCATGTGATTTAGGGATCATTACCAGTGAAAAGGAGCCCAGATGATGTCACACCCCACTGTTTGAGTCATACATGGTATGGACAGTTTCATCAGACGCAAGCACCCAGCCTGAAGTAAACTTCCGATCTGTGTTTGTTGATCGGTCTGGCGGCTAATAATATACCAATTTTATGTATATTCATATTAATTAATATTAATATTTTATTGCATAATAATTGTGTTAAATAAACCATTTGTTAAATTGTATTGTACATTCATTTTATTAAATCAACCAATTGTTAAATTTGATGGTACATTTATTTTTTTAAATAAACAATTTGTTGAATGGGTCGTGTAACTTTGTCCCATTTAAGTTTAGCCAATGGATCTTCTGGTAACCCAAAATAATACTGACTAGACATACTTTTAACCTGCTGGTTAAAGTAATTTCTTATTTCTTTTGCTTGTTATCAGAAATAATCTGCAGGGACTTTTTGCAGATGTGTACCGGAAGTTAAGTTTTGGTCACAAAAGCGTGCATGCGCAGTGACGTTTGTTTATGTTGTTGCTTTGAAACTGTCTATTGTAGGAAAATGTATAATTTAACATCCAGGCGATTCATAATTTATTGGCAATTGTGGCAAATTTTAAAATGCTTGTCTGCCCTTTGGAGTGAGGTACAATAATTCTTACTTTCAAATGGAATCTGCACCATATGTGAAGTTTCAGACTTACAGCATTGACACAAGTGCCTTGTTTTTTTTCCTTCCTTCATGAAAATTGGCATTGTATTGCTATAATAGGCATATATTTAACCACTACTGTATATTTGTAGAAAAATTATGATCCTTTTTGTTAATTACTGTTTTCAATAGTAAAATCATTGATATTTTTAATAATAATATTGAGTAAGGCTGTGATTAAAATCATATTAAATTAAGAATTTAAATCAAACTTTGATGGTTGTTATCTCAGAATTAGGTTATATAACCTGGCTTTTACAGGGCTACTGCAGTTTTATTATAGTGAAAACATTTTTTGTAAGGATTTGAATTTGTTTAGGAGCACCAAAACTGGGGACACAGACTTTTCGGGCAGTAATAATTCTATTTTTCGTTGTGTAACCAGTCCTGCCGAACCCACATTAATAAATTAGTGTAACAAACTATTAGAAAATGATCTTTTTTTAAATTAATGTTTTACAAATTCATAAAGCCACTAAGATGCTAATATAAGGTGTATGACAAAAATAACTGATAGTACTCTCTGTATTAACAACAATGTACACATTTTTAAATGGAAGAAATGTTATTTTATCATGATGAGTAAAATCCACACATTTTGTTGTGAACATTTAAGAAAAGAAAGAGAAGTATTTTGGATGTACACTTGATTTAGGAAGCACGCTTGCATGGATGGATTGTTTCACATTGTGTACACACTGTATGCTTCTCTAAATGTTTTACCCTGATGGATGCAAATGATTTCCAGTTCTGTTTAAGATAGTGTATTACAAACGTCATATAACCTAAAGGATTTCTTTTTTTTTGTCCTTTACGTCTTATGTTGTTTGAAATGTGTATGACTTTTCTTTTCACTTATGATACATTTTGACACTTAACTTGAAAGGATGCTTGGGTTGCCACAACTGGTGTCATGGCAGCCAGAATATTTTTTCTGTGAAATAGCTTAAATATTTTTTTGTAATATCTGAGAAAAATGACTTGCGGGCCACACACACTTTTGTGCTTTCTAAGAAAGCGAGTCATAATTTACTGGCATTGTTTTGAATTCACCCTAATGAATATTCATTAAATGATCCTTGTGTGTTTTGAAGGAGAAAAAATCAAACAGGTCTGGAACAACATAAAGGTGAGTAAATGATGACAGCATTTATATTTTTAGAGTGAACTAATCCTTTAAGAACACGGACAAATGGGTGCAGACAAGCCCGTTGTCACCTTTTCTTATGCCTCTTAAGATAGTTGCTTGAGTGTGGTTTGCCACTTCTGATCCGTGATTTCAAATGTGTTATTGGATTGTGTGTGGTCAGGGACTATCCACTCCCTGGTAGAGAGTATTTTTCTTCGAGGGCTATTGAACCAGAGTTGATCCTTGTTATTGCTGAATGAGACAACACATCTAACCAGGGAAATTCCAAAATAATATTTTACAATTTTCGACCTCAGTTGATGACTGTATATTAGGCATTGGTTAAAGCATAACTTTTCATATAAAACCAAAGGAATAATGCATATTGTTATGTCCTCAGTACTAAATCGTAACATATGTGAAATCGGGGTTTTCCTTGAAATTGAAATTTTAAGAGTTTTCCCATTTCAAGAATGTCAGGGTCATTTTGCCATCTGTTGTTTGTTGAATCAGGATCTGGAAATGGTTACAAATTACTCAGAATGTCTTACTCAGAAAACTTAAATATTGGTAAATATGTCGCAATAGTCAGAGTGTGACAACAGCGATGTTAAAAATGAATGCAGAATGCAGAGCTTGTGAATTCCAAAATCAAAGAGAGCCAAACATTTGGAACAGGTTGTTATCCTGCCCCGAAAGCTCTAATGCGTGTGAAGATTTTTCCCTTCTGACACAAAATTGGTTAGCAGCCATAATATCAGTGCTCTGAGCAGACGAGAGGATGCCAGTGCAGGAATACTGGAGCTTCTGCACAATGGACAGGGTTATATCTCTCCAAGCAGATGTACTCCTAAATCACAGCTGTATTCCACATGTTTTCATGTCACTTGCCAATGTGGCATCAGAGAATTGATCAGAAACCAATCCAACCCTTCCCTCACCCTAATCCAAAGTTTCGCCTCCGCACCCTGTTGCATGCGAGTCATTGTCATTTTTATCATGCGAGAAGTTAGATCAAATACGCAGCTCGGCCCTGACTGGATATGGCGGCAGGCTGTTCAGTGCTTAGGGCCATTCCCATAATTATCCAACAGTTCAATCACTGTGGATTCCTACAACTGTTGATCTGTGCTGATAATCAGGCTGATCTGTTCTGGTCAGCGCTAGACCCCCAAGGACGAACAGGTGCGGTAATGCAACTGATTGCAACTAATGCAACCGAGGTCTGTCCAGAGACGACATTCCCCTGTGGACTTTCAATCTGTAGATCTCTCTAGATGAGAAGAAAAGAGGACTTGTCCTGCATTTGGCTCAGTCTTATCAGAAATCCTCGGAAGATGCCAGACATTCTCACAACTCTGTTAACATAACACATTCTAATCGACAGACTGTCCTTTCGTAGCCCTGCAAAGTTTTTCAACCCCAACACAAAAAAATACATCACTTTATTCGATTTTCATAATCACTGCATTCGGGTTATCACTTGCTGCCTCTAAATCCATATCCATGGAGACACAGCTGTTAATACTTATAGCATTACATTTTCACTTGCTGAACATTTCTGTACCATTTATCCTTGACGCTCGTATGGTAGTCAATTACCTTTACTTCCACCACGACGCGCGTTCCCATCTGCAAAGACGTCATCGTGCGCGTTCCCCTTCTCGCGCGCTGGTTAAAAAGAAGGTGGAAAGAGCTAAGAGAAACATGTGAGTGCACCGAAGAGCATGCAACAGACAACTTAGTCCAACTTTTGATCACACGCATCAACTTTTGTTGCACCGACGGGATTTAACATTTTGAACAAGGAAACTACGATTCCTGTATATTTTTTGACTTTTCTAATTTCGCATTAATATACAAGATGCTTTTTCCACTGTAATAACATCATAACCAGCACTTGTTTTAATTTATTATTGTGATTTTCGTTTAAATATAACTTTACTACTATTTAATTCAGACTACATTATCAGAATTGCTTAATCAATCTAAATTCACATTTTTGACGTGTGGGGACTGTTTACAGCAGCCCCGTTATTTCTGCGCGGCCGCCTTTCGCTTTTCGTTTAATCGCCGTAAAATGAGGCATTTGATATTTGTGTTCTTGTTGGCCATCGCGGCCAATTTTTGGGAATGTGGTGATGCGAAATTCGGCGAGAATGGAGAATTAAGTCCAAGGAGGAGGAGATGTTACGATGGAAGTCTGCCGAAACGCTTGAAGAAGAAGGAGCGAAAACTGTCACTGGAGGGAAGCGGCGGAGGGGAGGTTTGTCACAGGCTCTATCCTCGCGTGTCTTGCTGTCCGTCCAGGAGGGCTCCGTATCAGATACTCCACCGGAGAGATGCTCGGGTATGTCGCTGCAGTTTCGTATTAGCCAAATCAATGCTCTGTCTCTAACGTAGCCTATATCTTGTATTTGCAAAGTGTTTTGCACTCTGCTATAGTTAAGGGATCGCAGTTCTATAACAGAAAGAGAAAGAACACGAACGTGTGAACATATGGATAAATATACGCAAGGGATAAACGTGTTGACTCAGTATCAAGCACGCTCTTTAAAATCATCCCTACAGTACATGATTTGTACATATAGAAGCGTGTTGACATTTTTAACAACTTTTTAATGAATCTGATTTCTCAGTGACAGCATGATGTCTTGGTGGTGATGGATGTATTTGACATAAAACACAAGAGAAACAAATGTATCGTGCGCGCAAATTCATCGCACCTTTTTTACCAAACTGCAAATCTCAGTAGCTGGTTTGGTAGTTTTATGAATGAGCACATTCTATGCCGATAAATATCCCTCTTTTCTCATGTAAACAACCTCCGCAAATCGACATATGCGGCTGGGTGGCATCGCACTTCGGTTTGTGACAAAAAGCCATATTGCATCATTTAATTTGCTCAAGTAATGCAAATAAGAGCGAGGCTGAATGGAACAAAAAAGAGTCGACATCTCCTCCTCCCCACTACACTGCCCACACACGGAGTCTTTTTGCTTATGGCAAAAGAATAACAACAACACCATTGTATTTGTTAGTTTCACTAATGGGTGAAGCTGGAGAACATCATTCTCCCCCAGTCGTTGGCTGTTTCCAAGTGTTAATGCCTTTGAGGGAGTATTTGTCCTGCTCCCCACCCCCTCGCAAACTTACACCAATTCCCAGAGGGTCAAAATTGTTTCACTTAAGCTGTTTAATAGAACCTAGCAGGTTTTGCGGGGAAGTTAGTACACTTGTGGTTTTATTGTGGGGGTTAAACTGTGTGTCGTGTGAATGATCTAGAAGGCGATTCATTCATAAACTCATACATGTTTTAGCTACATTGGTCATTTATTTGTGAGCGCTTATACATGAACTACAATTTCTGTCAAGTTATTGGTTTCAAACGAGCCTATGTTTGTTTAGGCTCAAATCACACTATAAAAGTGCGTTTTTAACAAATATATAAATATGGTATATATATATATATATATATATATACATATACATCCATTTGTTGAGTAATGTACAAGGCTTAGCCCTGAATATCTATTATTTGCACTGGCACAGTTGTTGCGTATGGACTTAGAAGGCTATGATGTAGACCATGGTCTAATTTTCAACCTTGACCAACTTTTGGCATTTTTGGAAAATGCTAAAAAACAACGGTCCTCTCATTGCTGGTGTGGATGATGGCAACATTGGAGCCCATCCCAGCAACATATGGGAAGAGTGCATGGTTGAGAGCACACAAATGCTTCTCTCCATGGACCATGTGCCAGTCCGTGGCTCACTAAATCAATGGGCAATTTAAAGCAGGAGAGTTGCCACTCGCAGAGCAGGGTAACACACCGACCACTGCAGGACTGAGATTGAAGAGAGCTTGAAAATGCACTTTAAACTACATGCTCAATGAAGGAGCACACGGAGGCGTTTATACAACATTAACGTGTGAATTCGAAATATCCGAACGAATGGTTTCTGTGGAGTAGTAAGTAGGGGTGACGGTCGACACTGTCTGCTGGCTGTGCTGTTGTAATTGACTTGGACAGACTGCTAATTTGTTGATACCAGTACGGGAATGATGTGCCTGTCTATCTGTAAATTGGTGTTTACACATGGACCTCACACAGAGGGAGGGAGTTTTACCAGACTGCTGCGGCAGAGGCGCATGTCTGGAGAAGGGAGCAGATTACATTGTTGTTTTATTACAACTAATTTGTTACATAAATAAGCCTGTTCATTTTCTCGGCCCTAATCTATTGTTTACTTTTGTTTAGTGACTTAAGAAACATTTTGAGTATCCTCATTTCGCTCCGTTCGTTTCAGTATGAGTTCAGCTGCCATGCGAGGTGCAATTTTGGCTTAGCTGTTTGTGAGTCCAAATAAACAAATCAAGAGAAATCAAGTCCACATGGATGTGTGGTGTTTGTTAAGAGAGATGTTTAGAAAGCGAATGGCCTCCAATTACCAAAAAGACATTCTTCAAATTTATGTCAAACCGCATCGCTTTACTCGAGGATATACACAGTCATTAAATAAGAACAACTTCGTAGCATAGCATGCAAATTTGGATTAGCAATTATTTCCACAGTTCTGACTTTTTGCTGCTTGTTTTTGGTCCTCAGATCTTCTCGACCAATAACACAGAGTGTTCTAGACTGCTGGAGGAGATTAAGTGTGCCCATTGTTCACCGCATGCCCAGATGCTCTTCCACTCACCCAAACTTGAAAAAGCACCACACAGAGCACAAGACCTACCCCGCTTATGCCACGACTACTGCCAAGAGTTCTACTACACCTGTCGGGGACATATACCAGGTAACAAACACGATACATTCATAACATTTCTGAAACATTTGTGATGGGCTTTTAAGTTAGACTGCCGTCCAACCGAGCAAGAGACCACAGGACGAGACAACAAATCAGACTCAAAATGAAATATCTGTTATGATCTGGGCAAAATCACAAACAGAATTTTTCATTTATTGAGTGCTCAAGAACTCTATTTAGAAACCACTTGTTGCTCTTTTTTCCTTCTCTTGTTGCCCGGATCACCCACATGCAAAAAAGAATGGAACTGGATATGCATGCCTTTCAAAATAATACAAATATTTATCTTTATTGCTGCAAACATTTGCATTTGGTTAAATCATGTTAGTTTTTCAGGCTTTGTGAATATGAATGAACTCAAAGGCAACAGAATGGTTGTAACTCATTAGACTTCCAAAAACATGCCTTGTTATTTCAAGCACAAACTCCACATTGAAGCAATTTTATAAGACAATCATGAAAAAACGGCGTATGTGGATCATTTTATTCATTCATTACGTAGCAGGTTCCATTCAGTTGTATCGTTTTTACTATTTCCAAAATCCTGAAGTAAGCCTTCTAGCTTTTCAAACTCTATCATAATTGTTAAGCTCACATGTAAACACACATCAGTGTACACACACCCCAAACAAATGTAAATGAATTATTTTATGACCTGTTTCTTCCGTGTGCTTCTTTGGCAAGAATCTTATTTTACTCCAGCACGGCCTGCCAAGAAGTGTCTTGTGATTGGGTGTGTGTGTGTGTGTGTGTGTGTGTGATTGGTCTGGCTTCGGTCTAGACGTGACTGACACTCACACCTCACCGGCAGAACACACGTGCGCTTCACAGAACGCAGCGGAAAACAAGGCCTGTTCAAGGCAATGCTCACATAATCAGTTTGTTTTTCTTGGTGGTAGCTTTCGTTTAACGAAAAGACAAACATTGAGGCCTCCGTAACGTAAGGGCGAAAACAGATGGCAGCGGGGAGGAGTCCAAAGACCTGAAAAGCCATCATGAGGGTTGTATTTTCTTCATAACATGAATGACATCAGGAGCTAACGTCCAATAGTTGGGCCTGGGTGTAAGGCTGGATAGTGTTGCAACATTCGCTGCATGATGCATTCCTTCGGATGGAATGGTATGCAAAAGCTGGCCGCCAGACCAAACCTTCTTCCTATCAGCACAGCCATAACAGATTAGATGAGGGCTGATATGCAAACAGAGAATGGACTCCAGTAAACGCAAGCCACACGCACATACACACCCACGGAAATTCAAACAGACCAACAAATCGGATACTGTATACATACAATTTACGTCCGAGCCGTCCGCTATGATACAGAGTGCGCAATCCACTGTTGAAAAAATCGTGGTAAAGACTCCGAGAACAGGAGCTGGGGCCAAAAGACTCTACTCCTCCCTCTCCCCCTCTCAAATCAGCATATGTGGTGACGAATGACACATTTATTTTTCTACAAAGGTTGTGTATATGTAAAACTGCTGAAGTGCATCAAGATGTCAAGTACTTTGGGTGGCCACCCAGGTTGCTTTGGAAGATAACCAGATGGAAGTATAACTGTAGCGCTGAGGATATGGAGTCTCTCTCTCTCTCTTGCTCTCTCGCTCTCTGTCCTTGTTTTTCAGTACAATAAAACTAAAACGTATTGTGGAGGGGCTGACACGCTGTTTGAGGCCACACAGTGATTTTGCATGTTAAGGGAAGTTATAAATTGGTCAAATTAGACGGTTCTGTAAGTACATAGAAATGTTTTCAGCAAGACTGAAGCAAAACATACCTTCAGAGTATTTACTTTCAATCCCCAGAGAAAGATTTGATCATTACGCTGTCAATTGTGATGGTTACCTCTATGCTTAGATCAGCTAAATATTAAAATTATACATTTTGTTTTGTAAAAAAATGGCACTTTCCTCAGCAATGTTGGAGCAATCTAACTGAAGGTCAAGACTTGCATTGGACCTCTTTCTGCTGCTGACAGACATTTTGCAGAAATGCACAAGCCCCAAAAATCACTTTTAAAAGTTTATATGGAAACTCCACAACAGCACAGATGCTACATTACTTCCTGTGACCCCACAGACCCAAAGAGGGTTAGATTCGGATTTTTTATAGTATATACAGCTACCCTTTACATCTCACACCAGCAGGCCCAAGATAACCACCACCACGGCTTGTGTGTGGGTGGCATGGCAGTGGGATTGGAGGTGGTGTATGTGTTTGATCTCACTGTTTCACTGTTTTGTTTAGATGTTTAGGGATATCCTATCACCTCTGTTGTTGGTGCAGCCACCTCCCTCCCACATGCAGCCTCCTTCCCCAGGCATCATAGGGGCTCGTTGAAGATGAAAGAAAGGAGAGTGTGTTTGTATTTTTATCACTGCTGTGTTTGCTCTTCTCTTCCCCATAAGAGGGTTAAGCTAAGGGGTAACCATATCAGCTCGGTTGTTTTTAGGTCACGGTGGGGCTGCCAAACCGAGTGCTGTTTTCTCCCCTGTCGATCTAATGACAACTCAGTCAGACAGACGAAAGATTTTTCCTAGAAACCAAGCATGATTTAAGCACTGCCACCCCAGTTTTCTCCCCAGTTGGTCTGTGTCTGAATAATGATGAGTTTATTTTGGCTACTATTGGAGAAACAAATAAGGGTGTTTTCATTGAAAGCAAGTGAACGTAATCTCTGAAATATGAAAGATTGAACAGCAAAGGTGAGACAGTCAGAGTTTGCATTTTAGTTTGAATTAAAGTTGCAGATAAATGTGCCACATTTTCACATACGCACCACACAGTTTATGATACACCACTGCGGGTATTGTGGCGGGGATTATCTCTGTACACAGCTTTGTAAAGTGTGACAAATGAGTATACAGTAGGTTTGGTTTGTCTTAATAATGTGAAAGGCAAAAACAAATATCTTAAATCTAGATCCTCTCATCAGTACTGCATGCATGCACCATAGACAAAATCGGAACTATGCCTGGTACCGGAATCACCTCCAAAACGCCCACACAATGAGGCGTCTGATGGCTGAGGACATACTTGACTCGAGTACAGCTTTAGCAGCAGGGAATTCGGTTGGTTTGGAGGTGATTACATCATCCCGTGGACCCTGTGTGGTGTCTGTCTCAGGCTGAGACCAGTTGTCTGTCTGTCTATGTTTTTCAGAACTGTTCCAAGCTGACGTGGATGAGTTCTGCCAGTACTATGGAAGAAGGGATGGAGGTCTGTGCTTTCCAGATTTTCACCGAAAGCAACTGGGCCGAGATTCCAACTACCTGTTAGATGAAAAAATAGAAGTGATAAACAGGTATACTTGATTTCGTTTTTACATTCACATTATTTATTAATTATATATAGCTATAACAGTATATGGATAGATGACAAATAAACCGTACATGTGTCCTATGGTGCGACATAGCAAAAAAAAGTAACAAACTGGTATTATATATTATGTTTTATTAATAATATTTATATTTACAATATAAAATAGCATTCATGAGATTTATCTTCATTGTCACTTTTTTCTACATTTTTGCTGTTACAACATAGGACACATTATGCTATATTTGTCAACTACCAATATATGAAGGGAATTAATGAATTATTGGTCAGTTTCTCACAAAAAGTCATATTTTGGAAGACTTGGTATATAACTTATCAGTTAAATAGACAAATCACAGTATTCATTCACTTCACCACCATATAGAAAAGAGTGGTTAGGATATTCCACTTAATAAATAATGTCAGAAATACTTTAAGGTGAGTACATAAGAACAGATTTGTGTTTGGTAAACTATTCCTTTGACAAGTTGACAATCTTCTGTGGAATTTTGGTTAAACTCCACCTGTAATTACATTCATCATCAGACATTGGAAAACTTCATCACTGTCATTTCTCTGTCACTCATGCCCAGTATGTCTGACCTCCTGAGGTCATCAGGACAATCTCAACAAGGTCACTACAGACAAGATACGCCTGACTAACCTTCTGTGTCGCAACATTCCTGCATGTACTCGCTGACTGGTCCACTGCCCCCTTTCCAAGCCGAAGCTTTGTGTCCAGAGCAAGTTTAGCCAGCTTTAGCAACACAAAGAAAGTGCTTATACTGCATTAGCTCTGATCTGCCGGCAACAGCCAGAAGGCTTTGACCATTTGTGATGGCACAAAGTGAGAGTCTAGATGTCATTTGGGGATGGTTGTGATAAAATTTGGCTCAAAGCACAGTGTTAGAAGAAATGGAATGCAAAACCAAAAGTATTGACATGTGTCATTGTCACCCTGTTCATAGTTTCACCTCAAGTATTACATCGTTCAGATTTCTTGACACCCTTCAGTGAAGCGTGCCCTTCGTCTCCTAACTGACCTCATTTGAGTGTTAACAATGATAAACGCCTCACTTTTGTTTGACCTTCTGAGGTAAATAATGATGAGCTGTGAATCCACTGTGTGTTTTGAAAGGGCCCTGGGCTCGCAGTTGTTACAAATGAACATCATAATTCTTAATCAGACCTCCCAGCGTGAAGGTCCAGTAAAGCAGAACATCTGATCGGTAATAGTTAGCACATCAGACTTACATTATTATACAACTCAGGCACAAGATATCAGACCCACATTTTGTCCCGTGTAGCCCTATTAGAACTATGGAAAATCCCTCTGCTTGTTAAATGTCTGCTTGTTAACTGTAGCACCCGCACCGATGTGTGTGATTTAAGGCATAATGTGCGTTAGCGTTTCCCCACATCAAATGTGAATTGTGGTTAATGGAACACTTGTTTCACAGCTTGAGAGCCCCGACGTCTAACTATGTTAAATTAACTTCCAGTGTGCCATTTTATTCAGTCTATTCCCACAACAATCCGTTAAAAAAATATTCTGTAACTTTCACAATTTGACTGTATACTGTTAACAACTATAATCTACTGCATACTTTACTTCAAAGGGAAAAAAATCTATTTTCTTGTTCTACCAATTCTATTTGGTTCTTGTAAAGTTTGGGTAAAGAGAAACTGTAAAAATATTAATGAACTAACTCAACTAAACCTCTGATTCCCTTCAAACAGAAAACATAAACACAACTGCTACTGTACTCAGGAGATCCTCAGTGGTCTTCGACAACCTGTCGGTGTGGTGCATTGTGGGGATGGATCACAGCGCCTTTTTATTTTGGAGAGGGAAGGTTTTGTCCGGATCCTAACACATAACTTGGAGCTCCTAAAAGAGCCTTTTCTAGACTTACACAAGCAAGTCCAAAGTGGTATAAAGGTAAGATTTAATTCCTGAGATTTGTTTTATTTTTATCACAGCTTATTTGCAAAGATGTTTTTATATATAACACAAGTTGTGTTAATAAAACGTGCAATATATGAGGCATTGAATTCATCAGCAGTTAATATAATGCAGTATTAAAACCATGTATGCATTCCAGCTCGAGCACATATTTCAGGGACTGAAGAACTGTGCCAGTCTGGTTTGAGTTAAAGACATGTATTTAGTGGCAGGCGTGCTCATAATGATGAGTTTTAGGTAAGCTTGGACCAGTTTCTAGTCTCGCCACTGTAACCTTTCCTGCAGTTTTATCCGAACCAGAAAGCAGCGGGCATATCTGAGCCTCAGAGGAGGAAATAGCACCATGCAGCCCGATCTCCCACCATCAGAGAAGTCTGTTTTACATAATTCAGGAAGCCTTGCTGCAACCTTAAGGATCTGTTGTTCATCAGTTTGGTTTGGCACCTTCTCAGACGAAAGCCGAGGTGGGGAAAACGAAACCCCCTTACAGAATCGAATCCAAAGGAAGCACGATAACAACTTCCATGGATTTATTTGCATTTTTCCTTTCCTCCCACCACAAATCAAAACCTGAATGAAGGGTGATGCTGAAACCAGAAACAGTGTTGGCACAACAATTATATTATTATACAAATGTATTCTGTATGTGGGCTTCTATGTGTGTGGTTTGCTCGCTGTCAACCCGACTGCCAGTGCTGTGTTTGGTTGCTGAGGATCAGTGAAACTGCTGAAATGTTGCCAGCTGTAGCATTTGCTTACATGCATGTCTGTCAGTAGTAGTTATGGCGTGTGTCACAACAGATGTTTATCTGCCCCCCACAAGAACGGAGGCATTCTGCGATTTGAGATCATTTAGTTTAGGAAGTGTCCGGAGATGGAGGAAGAGACTTGCTTTCTGACAGGAAGTTTATGTATGCCACATACCTCTCGTCGATTCACTCCAAAAAGAGAGAAAGAGCAATTATGAAATCAACATGCAACAGCCCCACAGGAAAGGTCCCCAATGTGCCTTATCATCATTAAACATAATTGGTTGTGGATAAAACAATCATTATGACAATTAGAGTAAGCTCCAGCTCTTGCAAGAGTGCCCCGAGAGTGCTATTCTGTCAAGTTTGGCTGTTATCATTCCAAGCCGGCAGTGTTTACTTAGAGCATCAACAGGACATATACCCTTTGTGCCAGTGGAAGGCCTCAAGGCCTCTCGGGACCCAGCTTGGGCATGAAGGGGAATGATAGTGTTTTATCATGACTTTGATTCTAATGTTCTGTATATCCTTCAAGCCCAATTCCCTCACTCCCAATTAAGCCAAACTGCTTGGAAACAATACTGCGTCTGCTTGAGGGACTCTCCCAGAGCACTGTGGGTGTTCTCTGATGAAACCGTATCTCTTCACTCACCGCCCCCAGCTCATACACATACACCCACCGACGTTATCAAATATTCAGTGTGAATTACGCTTCTCAGATTGCTGCCAGAGGTTTTGCTTTAGGATAACTCTTCCTCAACTCATCATCTCTGTGCAGCTTTCCAGCTTTCCCTCTTCAACCTCAACCTTCTCACCTTCATGATATTTTTCTTATATCCTAATTTCTTAGTGCTTTGGTCCGTTGAATACATCGTAGAGGCTTAGATCTCACAATGTGGATTGATGAGGCTTAGATCTCGTGACGTTGAATTGGGGTCCTGTTTGATTGATTGCAAACTACTTTATTACCCTCCCACATCTGTGACTGGCCTTCAAGCTCAATGGTGCGCCAGCTTGCCAACCATGTATTGGTTTCGACAAAGCACTGGAAGAGCGCTATCAGCTGAGATACTTAAATAGTTAACTACCAGTTAACTATTTTGGGATGTTTTGCGAACTGGCGAACGTCTTCCAGATGCCAAGAAGAAGTCCGGAGCATGCAGTGACAAACAAAATCCCGAAGCGTAGGATTTCAGCGCCCTGATGTGTTTATCTTATAAACTATTTGTGTGAAAGAGACAGAGATTAAAAACCGAGCTCTGATTCGATCCATGTTGATGAAGTAGGTACACAAGTATGGTATTGCTCTGTTGTTGTTCGTGCTAGACATAGCAATGAAGACATCTGCACGCAATGTGAGCGCAGTTCCATTGTGGTGTATCAGCTAACTCGAGGGGGTCCAGCTGCAAAAAACTATTTCTTGCTGAAACAAATAGATCACAGCGTGTTGTGCATTCTGTCACTTGACACGCACAGCTGTTGAGCTCTTTCAGTTAGATGAGCAGGAAGGCTCCCGGCCCTGTCAGAAATTAAGTGTCCTGCCTTGACAAATGGACTTTTTCCTCTCTTCAGTTCTCTTTGAGAAACAGCTTCTCGTTTGCTGTCATCTCACATAGCTTCCCCTCCACTGTATTGAGTTCCAAGCCAAGGTTTAGACTTTGGGAGCACCTGTGATAGAGCCATTCAGATGATTTGTGGATTGCTCCAGAGAACTGCCACTGTAATGAGTGAATGTATCCTACGATTCGATCTGCTCTTTTCACTGCTTGAAAGTGAGTCGATCCTCACTCAGAACTACGGCGCTGTCACGGGATTAATGCGCGTTAACAGGTGGAGGAGGGGAATTTGACTTGGGTCTCGGGATTCATTGTGTTGAAGTAAATAGGGCTCGGAATTACTGTGAACGTTTCAGAATGGCTTTGAGGTAGGCACGTATTGTTTTTCCCCAATCAGCTCGGGTGGAATGCCTCTTTATGTAGGATTGCCCGAGCCAATAAGGATCAAAAGGTGCTCAGAAACAATGTTCGAGCCAGGCCATGTATCAAGCCATGAAAGGCAAGCAGCTGCTTACGGGGCGAGGAGCAAGGTTGGGGCAGAAATGCTCAGTGTTGTTGTCTGCAAAAGCATACGACCCTGATGCGTTTTCACGAACATTCTTACAGAGACGATGTTGCAACCTAATCTTTCTCGAAGATGAAGCGGGCTGTCAAAACAACAGGCAAGAGACATATCGTAGCAAAGAAACGTGAGGTTTCAGATAGATTAACTTTCTATATTGACATCAGCATGCTCCAGGAATGTTGCGATGAAAAGTCATAATTCTCTTGGCTTTTTTTGGATAGAGCTAACTGCTATAGAGCAATGTGTTACAGCATTCCGGCACAGGAAGCCTGTGTAGGTCTATTATGATGGATGGAGGGAGGCTATCATGGAGTTTGTCTTTTCTTAATTACTTTATGTTTTCAGAAGAACCCAGAGGAATGGGCTTGGAAAAATAGAAGTGCTTCCTACAGCCCTGTATTAATTTAGGGGTGTGTCTACTTGTTGAAAGAACGATCATTAGCAAAAGCTAATATTTGAGTTCATTTACGCTTGTTCCTTGGTGGTCCCTGGCCTGAGATCCTTCAATTTTCTGGAATTCTTAACTTGACCTACTCCTTCTGTGTTTGTTTTGGGATTCAGGTTGGTGCATCAGGAGTCCAACATATGGGTGGTTTGATGGGAGTTCTAGGAAATGAAGAACATTTTTAATATGAAAGCACATCAAAAATCCTGAGGATAAATGAAATCAACCTGTTGTTAACTCAACCAACTGTTTTGTGTTTGACTAATGCAGAGCAGACATTTAATGGGCACCAGAAAGTTTTGCTTGTGTGAACTTGGCCAATAGGTCATCTTTCCCTGTGTACCTTTCTCGACTCTTTTGCTCTTTGCGGTCTGCTCAAAGGGTCCTCTGAGAGTTATGTGTGTTTCTAGAGATCCAAGCAAACTCATCCAGAGCATTGTAGACCGTCTGAGCCCAATTACTACAGCACAGCCCAACAGAGCCGCTCTGACCAATTTATGATCTGTGTGTTTTGGCATGTTCTATGAGTTGAACCGCACTGTAAACTTGAGCAATTCACAAAAGACTACTCTTTGCTGAGTTCTTGTGGGATATCAGAAAAGAATGTTGTGGAGATGGAACAGCTAGCAGAATCCATGCACACTGTATTTGTTTACTTATTTGACAGTTACTATAGTATTAAATCATAATAATTTTTTTGTGACTTTAAGACTTTTTGTTTGTGTTTGTTTCGTCCGTCCATTCATACAAACTTGGCTGTCTGTCCATTTATTTCATTTTTTACAATAAAGGAAAACCAATCTGGAAAAATGAAAGAGATTAAAGCCCAACATTACTTGTTTCCTCAGGAACTGAAGCAATATAGCCTCTTATTACAATGCACTATGATGAGTGGACCACCAGAGTAGTGACAATTCATGTAGTAGCCTCTAGGATGAGAGGCTTTACCTATTACACAAGCAATTTCAATGTTTTCTAACATGTTGCCAAGACAGTGGGAGCTGACGGTTCAGTCCTTGTTTAGATTTTTTTCTTCGTGCCTCTCTGAAATTTTGCACGGATTTAAAAGTAAGAAAGAGAGAGAGGGAAAGAGGGTTGGGGGGTGCTAAAGGATTCCCGGACTTTTGTGCTCTCTATGAACTGCGAGCGAGCTAATGAATTGTTTCAGCCACTCAACACTGCATTCACGGATATCCCCTAAAGATTACACACACAAATCACTTGCACAATGGAGGCCGTAAGGAGGCCCTGGGCATCCCAGAGGAGCCGGGCCCCAAATACAAGCGCCTATAACCAAGACAGGGTGGGTGAAAAGGTGGGTGGGGTGGGGGTTTTGCTTGAAGTCAAATGTTTTATAATCGTTTGTAATGCAGTAGTCAAGGAGAGGGGAGGTAAAAAAAGCAAGGGGGCCAGAGGGCATGTGGTAACTGGCCCCCATATGGAGAGAGACCGAGATAGAATAAGAAAGAGAGGAATGGGGACTTGGGGAGGCCCGTCTTTAACTTTTTGCAGCCCGGCCCGATCTAAAAAAAGGGACATAATTAACTTCTAGATTCTTTGTGCTTCCCATCTGACTTGCAGGGCGGAGATGAAAGGGGCTTGCTAAGCCTTGCATTCCATCCCAATTATAAGAAAAATGGAAAGCTCTACGTCTCCTACACGACCAACCAGGAGCGCTGGACTATCGGACCGCACGACCACATTCTCCGCGTGGTGGAGTACACAGTGTCCAGGTAATGGGTGACCAGCAACACCATTAAAACCACCCCTCAAAATTCTATTAGAATGAATATGTGAATAAAAAAGTACTGTTCTCCACAGAATTCCTCCCAAAATTTGAAATGAGGAACGAAATTCTTGGTGTGGACAAACCTCCACCCTTCCCACACATTTAGTCCCTTCAATGTCAATATGTGGTTACGGCCCTGGATCAAACATTTTACACAAGGACATGTACGCACAATGTTTGTTTTCCATGCGGTTTTGGATCTGTCTTCTGAACTCCTCTTGCAATGCTTTTACTGACGGTGATGGATGTTTTATAGAGATATGTAATCAAAACACATAAATACCACAAGGGCTGACATCCATTCTGATTGTCTTTCAATTCCCAACTGCGATTCAAAACAAGCTGAAGTATTTATTTCTCCCTAATCATGCTGTATATTAGCTTTTCAGATGACATCTGGGTGGAAGTTAGAAATAAGTAATGCAGCTGTTAAATGAAACTCATAATACTAAGACTAAGATTGTTATTATTTGTTTGTTGTTCAGTTTTTCTAAATTTTAGAGACAAGAATCCCTACTAATTGAATAGACCAGTATGGTAGCTTATATTTTAATTAATTTTTAATATTATATAAAATTTTAGTTATACGTATTTTAATGTTCATTTTTAGGAAAAATCCCAACCAGGTGGACACGAGGACTACCCGTGTTTTGATGGAAGTAGCAGAGCTCCACCGGAAGCATCTGGGAGGGCAGCTCCTGTTTGGACCTGATGGGATTATGCACATCTTTTTAGGTGATGGCATGATCACTTTGGACGATATGGAGGAGATGGATGGTCTGAGGTATATTAAATATCTTTATTCAAGAATAAAAGTTCTTTTAATCAACATATTGGGGAGACCAAGGCTAGATGTTACCAATTACTGTACATTAATGCGTGTTTCTTTGATCCTTTAAATTAAAAAAATTTTGGGATTCTGTTTTCAAATTCAATTCCATCATTATATTTTTGTAATAAATGTTGGATGAAAAAGTGGACATAATACAGCCACACTAGCAAACTTTCTATCAAGACTTGATAACAGAATTAGGGCAAAATGTACCTGAATAGTTCAACTTTTTTTCGATCAAGACTCCTCTACCATTTAAGTTAGTCTGGGACTAGGCTTAAGCCCTGTCTGGGAAATATATAGACCACTTCAGAAAACATAAACAATGCTGGTCCAAGGCTGGTCCAGAAGAACTACGGACTAGTGTTTACATCTTCCGACGTGATGTATTCCCTTTATTAATTACAGTTACTAAATTGTATGATAAAAAATGAATGTTTTTATTGTTACCTCATATAATTCAACAGCAACACAGTGTGACAACTAGCCCCGGTCCTCCATAGGCATCTAATTAGTGATAGACTGTAAGCATTTTGTTTTCATAGGTGTTCAATTGAATGGTTTTCTGCGTTTTAGTGATTTCACAGGATCCGTCCTTAGGGTGGATGTGGATACTGATTGCTGTAACACTCCCTACTCTATACCCAGAAACAACCCCTATTTTAACAGCACCAACCAGCCCCCAGAAATATTTGCCCATGGACTGCACGATCCAGGGAGGTAGGCTGTAAAATGACTTCGTTATGAAATAAATAAATGCTTGGTTATGATATGTCCTACTTGCATCTTAAATCGCCATTTCAAGTCACCCTAATCACTTCCTGTTGTAGGTGTGCAGTGGATAAGCTCCGCATGGACATCAATGGAAGTCTTCTGATTCTATGCACGGATACAGTTGGCAAAAATACAACAACAGGCAGGATCCTGCAGGTCATCAAAGGGAAAGATTATGGTATGTCTGTTAGAGGTGGCTGGTTACTCAAAACATGATAGATTACAGTACAAGCAGAAAGGCTATTGAACAAGCCAAGCAGTTGTTCCAGCCAGGCAACCACTCAAGAAGTTTGTATTGCATTTCTCAAACCGTAAATAATTGTCTCACTCCGTGCTTGGCTATGAGGTAATGTTAAGCTTTTATGTTAAGAACAGAATGTCTGAGGTGACAAAACATACTGTTACAATGTAATACTATTTTCTTTATAATGTGGGAACACACTATTTTTATTCTTGCCTTGGGCGATTTAATTTATCATTGTCGAAGAGCAATTATATGGTCATTTAGTACATTGTTGAAACTTACAATGACCAACATAGCAGTTTGTCTCTGACAACTGAGACCCCAAATCAGTTCCAGAAGTTAATACATATAATTTCCTGTGGTCTTAGTGTTGGATTAGCTTTCCTGTACTCCCTCATACACATTGGAAACAAACAAAGATGGCTTTCTCCCAAACAGTGCATTTAAACCCAAAAAAGATGTTGTGCCAAATTCCCCCGAACACCAGACCATTTACGATGGTAAAGCAACACCACGGTGAATGAGTTAGTTAATGAAATCAAATTTTATTGTTTTATGGGACTCTGACTGTAACGTTAAAATACTCTCGATTCCCTAAGTTGATGTAATCTTTGTGGACATACAAAGATTTACACACATTTAAACAGTGATTGTGGGATTACCTCACCCTTTCTCTGTACCATTCTTGTCCATTTATCAATCTATTGGGCAATAATGTGAATTTAATGTGAATGTTAATGAGGACATTTAGTGAAACAAACACAGTCCACCATATCAAGTGTTTTAAAACCACCTGGGGAAAAGCTAATTAAAATCACACAGTATGAAGACCAAATGGTCTTTTGACAGATTGTGGTAAGCTAGGATATCCCTTACACAAACAAAGAAAACTATTGTTATGGCGATAAATCGATCTTGTGCCATTGTAACATACTAAATTGTGAAATAAATCCTTTCTACAGTCGTTTAGTTTGTCAAACGTATACAATTAAAAAAATGCAGATCATTGTGGTTATTAATCACATAGCTGTACAATTTACAAGCACATGTGGAAATTGATTTCTTTATTTCTTCAATATCAATTCTGCTTTGGTATTAATGTTTATTTTATCTTACATCAATTTTCATTTATGAGTTATTGATAATTTTCTGTTTCTTTTTTACTTTTTTTATTTTTCACTTTCCAAAAACACAACATTCCCAGTTGACTATTATACATAGACATATGAATGTGTAACTAAAAATAAAAGAGCAAAAGAAAACAAAGAGGATGAACCAACTACAGAGTACTATTACTATTACTAAAATATAATATACTATATAAATAAAAAACAAATGCATGAGAAAATATCCTTACAGCCTATTAGGAAAAACAAAAAATCCCATATCAAATTAAAACGTTGAAAGAGGCAAATAAAGTTAATTAAGTGCTATTACTAACTTTTTATATATGTATTTTTATGTTTCCTTGTAGAAAATGAGCCATCTATGTTTGACTTGGGGTCAAATGGAGGCGCCACTCCATTAGGTGGTTTCATCTATAGGGGATGTCAGTCAAGACGACTTTATGGAAGTTACGTATTTGGAGACAAAAATGGGTATGTGCTATCATGTCATTTTCAAATACCCCCCTCGCTTTTTTTATCCAAAGCGACTTACAGAGAAATTAGGAAACAATAAAGCGATATGTCATACAGGGGCAATAATAGATTAAATGCTAAGATCAGTATATTTATGATTTTGTTTCAGGAACTTCAGAATTCTCCAGAGATCTTCAGAAGACAGACCATGGCAGGAGAAGCCTTTTTGTCTTGGTAGCAGCAGTTCCTGTGGTTCCTCGCTGGTAGGCCACATACTGGGGTTTGGCGAAGATGAATTAGGTTAGTGAGCTCTCCACAACCTTTAACAAGGCACCAAGGGTGTGCATTTTACATCAAATTCAAAAAACTTTTAATAGTTTTGGTTGTCGTAGTTTTGGGGAATTGGGGACTGGGGATTTCTCAATAAGAAATCTTATTTACAATATTTAGAAAATAAGCAGTCTGGTTGAGTTTGACTTCATTTGATGCTGAAATTGTCATTTTACTAATATATACCATGCCATGATGTCACAGAAAGAACAAAATTGCCTCTCAAGTTCAATTTTCATCAGAATGATACAGAACAGAAAAGGTCACCGGGGTCACAATGGAAAATCAGTGCTCTCAGTCCCAAAATAGCATGAAACAATATTCCTACCAGATTATTTCTTCATTTTTACCACTGACTAGGTTAGCACAATTTGTCAGCACATAAAGTTTACATCTGAAATATCCTGCGTTTCCTTACTTTCACATTTAGCATTGTAACAATTGATTTTTGGCTCACTGCTATGGTTTTGGGTTTATTTATTTGAACTGCATGCCAAACCCTCTGACATGGCAGGAACCGCAAAGCAAAGCTATGCCCACTCATTGCTGGCTTGTAATCTCTTTCACCATGTAATATTCCCACAGCACAGTGCATCACGGGGAACATAAACTCTCGAATCCAAACACCAGGTCAAGTGAGACAAAGAATAAATCTCTAGGACTGTGCCAAGATTGGGCCTCTGTGAGGGAGAGATAGCATTTGTTGCTGATTTGTATGAGGGATTCATTGGAAGGATGCATTGGAGATCCACATGGCAGCCTTCTGACACATGTTTACAATCTGCGCACAGTGCTGCAACACAGTACAGCTTCTCATTAAATTACTTGCATGAGGTTTTAATGACCCCCTTACGAAACCCTTGCATGCACCAGTGTCAAGTGCAGCAAGAAGGAAGGTGAGAGAAGATAAATGAAATCTCTTAAGGATGCATGGTTTTTTTTCTGTGCAGGTGAAGTCTACATTCTTGCTTCAAGCAAAAGCATGGCAACGCAGTCACACAGCGGAAAGCTCTACAAGTTGCTGGACCCCAAGAGGTACATTGAGCTTCATATATACAGATCAACATATTGTATACAGTCGAATTGATGCAACAATCTTCTTGTCTCTCTGTAGTTCAGTCTTCATTCCTCTTCTCATGTGAAATATATGACGATACCGCTAAGCAATGCTAATATTGAAACTCACATAATTAATTCCATTTTTATTCCACTTTACAAACCCCCCGGTGATCGCCTAACGTGCTATGGCTTGAACATCTGTGGTCGGTTCATACCAAGACACAGAAGATGGTTCTCAGAGAATCAGAGCTGGAACACAGCTCATACATGCACAAGGACTTAAACAAGTCATCACACAACTGCCAACACAAACCTCAGCCATAATTGGAGAGCAAGCATACCATTCCCAAATGTTAGTGTAACGTGTTTCTAACACCAACACAGTCAAGGTGGCTCGGACAGCACCGGTTAACTTGGGAGCCTGTGTGGTCGGTTGCGTGTTTTCCGTGCTTTGACAGGACTCGCACACCTGTCTTCAACAGAGGGAATGTTTTCCCTCGAAAACCTTGAGTGCATTCATATGTTGGCGAATCTGCAGAATAGAAATTATCCAGTTGACATACAAGTGCACGTGTTTGTGGAGGTCATGGTGAGAAATTCAGCACATGAATGAGGACGGTTAAAGGATTGAATTATTTATGGATGCTTGCGAGCCTGTATGGCGTAATTTAACCCGTGTGTTTTATTCCACTAAAAGCCATTTTAGGATAAAAATATGCCATTTTCACCAAGCCAAGTATATATATGAAAGACATGTCATCTATTAGAAATGAGCATATGAATTTCAACCTAACAAATGCCAAAAAGTGTTTGCGATTTTATTAGCTCGGACAGAAAAAAAGACATTACAATAGGCACAGGCAGACAGATCTGTCAAGTTTCTAATTCAAACCAATCGCTCATGAAACTTGTTTTTGTTCTTTTTTCCCATTCCAAATCCTTTTATTGGAACTTCTCAACAAAGCGAACTGTATAAATTACCCTCAATTATCAGGTGAAGTGATTTGAAAATCAGTATAATCTTCCTGTAACATTACCTTAATAATCAACTATTTTATTAGATTTTTTCAGGAAAACTATCGCACATATTCGTTTGATATACAATGAATACAATTTGTCAGATTCTTAAAGGTGTTTTGTGTTATATTAAGGACGATCTATTGAAAGAAATGCAATATAATATACATGACTGTCTTCAGAGGTGTATAAATAAATAATGAACTGTTATGTTTTTATTATCTTAGAATGAGCTGTTTCTAGCTACATGTACCGCAGGTCCCTGCAAACTTCTCTAAAGAGTGTGTTTCGTAAATATGTCGGTAAAGAAGCAAAAACGTGATGACATCTTTGTCCTGTGTCTGAAATGTGAAAGCATGTCTGAAATTTGGCTTGTAAAAGCATAGTAGTGGCTCTGTTGCAATGTGGGGAAAAAGTTGTGGTCAGATAAGACCATAATTCAAAGCAACACATGTGGTGCACGTATAACACTACCCACATCGTGAAGTACACCATACCTGCAGTGAAGTATGCTGGTGAAGCTTCTTGGAGGTTGTGTACTACTGCAAAACAGTTGAGGGAAGTATAAAGGACATAGTGTTGTAAGAGTGGAATGGCTTGCAATCCCAAAAGGTCATTGTCGTGCAATGCCCTGAACCAAAATGTTATTTATAACAGTAAGAATTGAGAGAGAATTGGTTTAGAATTGGTCTGAATACTTTTGCAAGGCACTGTATACCCAGGTGACGACAGTGCCACCCAAGTCTAATGCTATTAATTACCACAGATGTTTCCATGAGTCTCCTAAACAAGGCCCCTCAAACTCTCTTTATTTATGTTTTCTGGCATTGCTGCATTTTTTCCAAAGAACAATTCTTTCCACCATTGATTGGAGTTGTTTAGTCTGTCAGGCCTGCGGTGTTGGGTTCACTGTTTTACACATCCTGTCAGATTTTGTGATCTAATTACCAAATAAAGGAGGTGATATGACAATTCCGAGTTGACTAGCACCATCTAGTAGGGTGGTCCAGCATTTACATTTCATGGACTTACATTTACAACTTTCCTGCACCTCTAAGTCTTGAAGCGTTTGTAATGGCTCTCGTGTTCTGGAGTTGAGGACTTCAAAATATCCACACTGTGTTTTGTTTTTGATCTGCCCCATTGCATTTTTAGATCGTAGAACTGTCGGGTGAAGCATATTGTATCATGTCAAGGCAGATGTTTGAGATTGTTGCTGTGTTGATATAAACACATCTTGCAACATAATAAATAAGCCACCACATACTGAAATGTGTATATGTTAACAAGGGAGAGACTGTAGCATTGTTTATTGGCTAGTGACAATCAATGAGAAGATGAATGGTCTATATGTAGAATTCAGAAGCCCTTGTTTTTAGTGACACCAGTGCTGTATTGTACCAGAAATGTATTGCTCATCACCAATTTTCCATCTTTTATATTGGTCCAGTGTAAATACTGACAATGTAATATTGTGATAGTAATATAAGTGATTAAGTTCACCGAAAACTATAATTCTGTCTTCATTTACTCACCCTGTTGTGATTTCAAACCTGTATGAGTTCCTTTCTACACCAAAACACTAAAATATTGGAAAAAGAAAGTTGGTAACCGAACAGGAGCAGCACCCGTTGACTTCTATTGTGTGGACACAAAACCAATGCAAGTCAATAGGTGCCGGTTACCAACATTTAAAAAAAAATCTTCTTTTGTGTTTTGCAGAAGAAAGAAAGTCATGCAGTTTTATATGAATTTGAATTTTTTGGGTAACCCATCACTTTAAATCTCAATAGGCAATTGTTTTATTTAATCTAGTACATCCAGTTTATTTAGCCTCATGCCATTCAAAACCTGCAAAACACAAAAGAAGATATTTTAAGAAATGACTAGTGGTTTCGTGTCCATACAATGAAAATCAATGGTAGCCAATGTTGTTTGGTTACCAACGTTCTTTAAATTATCTTCTTGTGTTTTCTTGTGCGCAGTAGAGTCATACAGGTGTGAAACAACATGAGGGTGTATCAACTGTGAAATAATTTTCATTTTTTGGTGAACTATCCCTTTAAGGCCCTATTTTACATCTAACAGCTTATGGTGGTCAAGTTGGTTTTGAGAATGGGTCAGCTAATGACAGCTTGGACCTGCTACATGTTATCATGTTTCCATTACTATCTTAAGCATCTATTTAAAGCAGGATTTACCAGCACAGTTAACATTTACAACCCAATGAACAGACCACATGTCTATCTCTCACATCTGTGTTTTATTGGTAAAGGAAAACAAATATTGTGTCTACACTTATACAACAGCGATTTGGACATTTAGCTGATTTCATTTCTTCAAGATCATCCCATGCGCCAGATAAGGTTATATAATAGAGGATTTCATTTCCTTTATATGGATATCCATATCCATCTTCTTGGAAAATACTGTTTGTTCAAACAGTGCCATGACAACAAACACAAATCTGTGCAAGCTGAAAGAGTTTAAGGAAAGCATGTCAGAAACATCTCTATACTCTATTAGAACAGACAAGTTTATATTCAATACCTACTATTTAGTGAATTACCTTAAATTCATTTACTCACCCTCAAGTTCCAAATCTGTATAAATGTCTTTGTTTTGATGAACAAGATATTTGGAATAATGCTTGTTATCAAACAGTTGTTGGCCACCATTGACTACCATAGTAGGAAAAAATGCACGATGGTAGTCAATGAACTGTTTGTTACAAGCATTTTTCCAAATATCTTTCTGTGTTTAGAAATGTATGCAGATTTGGAACAACTTGAGGGGGAGTAAATGATGACAGAATTTTTATTCTTGGGTGAACTGTTATAAAACATGAGAGCTCCACTAAGCTATGAAGATCAACCATTAAACATAGAATGTTCTTTTGAGTACAAGACTTTTATAAAGTGCTCACACTTCCTGGTTGCAGTCCCTATTTCTCACCCAAAGGCTCCTTTATGTCACGGTCTGTCCTAAATCTCTCCCACTCACAACTGTGTTCCTCCCCTTGACAAAGACCCTTGGGGCTCGTACTGAATGGCCTACAGCTACAATACACAGTAAATTTTTTGATACAATGTAACCACAAAGAAGTGATAACAAAAGCGAGAGATGACAAAAAACAGAGGAGTCACACAGAGTGCCTCGATAAAGTTTTTTTTTTGCCATGCTTGTTGCGAGCGCTCTCTCCTTCACCATTGGATGTCTCTTACTATCAATGAGTTTGCCACTTTTACTGAACTCTTTCATTCCTCAGTTCCCCGGTAAAAAGGATCAAACCTGTTTCAATCTAGGTAACTAAATAATGCAGAATACTGAGTCAAACCGAAGTCTAATCTCCCAGTTAACAGGAGTTTGGGCAGTGGTTAACCTCCCAGAAACTGGCAAGCTACAGAACTGTCATTCTTTAACTAATAAGCTTCGGCGTCCTTTTAATTTATCAGTCTGTGTTTTATGCAAGTTGCCTCACAGAGTTGATACATTCCCACAGTGCCTGTTGACCCAGCTGTCTTTGTCAAGTGCCACGGCAGCAGGTGTTGTTTTCACGGCCACCCTGCAAGTAATGCAAACTGTTTAGTAGCGCCGCTGACCCCAGCGTCATTAACAGTGTTAGACCAATCCTCTGGGGAGCGTCTTTTTCCCTCCCTCCCTTTATTTCTTTTGCACTATCCATCTCTGTTTCTTTCTCTCTCATCTTTTCTGTCGCTCTCTTTTTTTAACAACGTAACAGCCTGTCACAACAACACAAAAACCCAAAGTGTGGACGAGAGAAAGGGGAGACCTGATATGGGTGCTGAAAGCAGTTGAGGGGAGCATGGGAACTGCTCCCCCACTGGACCCCCCAGTGCATCCTGCCAGAATTCCCTTGTTACTACCCTACCCCAGCCATCACTCACTGAAGCTGTCGGGGCAACTCAGAGGTCCAACATCCCACTCTTTTACATAGACACTCATATATATATATATATATATATATATATATATACTCCCTGTTGCAACACCTGGCATCCACAAACAACGCCCATATATTGCTTGTATAACACCAATAGAGTACTCCATTAATGATGCCTGTGTCTCCACTTTTTGTATTACATTTGTCAAAATACATTGCAATACACTAAAGCAGTGCAGCGTCTTTTTCAGTTCTTACTAGATCAGATAATAAAATTTTTCATTACCGCCGTCTGTTGTTATGTCACTCATCGTGCGGCTTTTCGATTCACTGAAAAGAGATTGTACAGGAGTGGACAACATTCAGTTTGAGATATATATTTGAGCATACCCACATGATAAAATACTATAGTATATTATTATTATTACTTCTCGACCTCCAGATTATTTTTAAACATGTAGAAAAAGTTCGGAAGCTATTGGATTGAAACCGTAACATGTTTGCTGTTGAATGAGCCGATTTGTTGATCTATCTGAAATCGACTAATCAGGAGCAAAAGAAGAAAGACAAAGATGGCAGCGCCACGGCGAATTTGAACCAAAAACTTGCGTGACACGCTATGATTGATGTGATATCTACCGTGACCACATCAAAACATGCACGGACAAATACACTAACGTTACTTCAAGTTGTTTTTGAAGTACAGAAAGTCCATGTTGTTCTCTGCTCTTTAACCAAACTCTTTGCCATGCCCTTTTTTTCTTTACTTTTTTAATTTCGCAAGCCATTGCTGCCACAAAGAAAGCAATCTCTTCTTCTGACTTAATGTTTTTAGCGCAGAACTTCGTGCCATTGCTTCGGAAACCAACAGGTCTTACAATCCTGCTGTGTATCACTGCCTCCATACACTTTTCAGATGAACTCACTCGTGACGTGTGCGTGGACACACGGTTTCCGACCATCAGAATTTGCACCGTGTACGCCCACCTTAAGACTACAGAAAACATGACATACGGTAACACTATAGAGCTATAAATACATTGGCAATTTAGGCATAGCTTTAGATGTTGTTGAGGTCTCATCTACAATTCTCAAGGATATAAATGCTGATAACCAGAATCAAAACATCACAGTAACTGTAGACTTCAGCAAAATGTTTCGAAGCAATTGTGTCATTTGTAAGCTTCTATCCTGATGCTGTCTACAACCCTCATCATTAACCCTCTTAACCCACCTAACTTTCCCATACACCGACTCTAGTGAGAAACACAGGATGTGATCTCACCAAGAGCTCTCCAGCCTGTTTCCCATACCGTTACTGCTTCACTGGAGTCCAATTACAGTGTGTTTGTGTGTGTGCGAGAGTGTGTGCTTGCCCGTTGGGTATGTCAACAGCCCTGCTGCTCACTAATAGACAGCCTTGAAGAGATTAGCTTGGCTCATTAAGCAGTATGTTTAGCTAAGTGAAGTATAAAAATGTTTGAAGCAGACAGGTTCATCACAAGCCACTTTGTGTGACACTGAGGTTGTACATCCGAAATGGAAATTATTGTTTCCAGACATTGCCATGTTAAAACGGCATGACGTCATCCCATCACAGGATGGTTCAGTTGCGTCTAAACATAAGTTTTCCATATGCATGCATGTTTATGTATGAAAGGCAAAAAGGTACACAAGTGGAAATTTTGAAGGAGGGGGTTGGGGTCCCATCCTTGATTTTTTGAGTTTTTCTCAGTTGACCATGAATGTTATTTGACTCGTGCAGGCCACAGGTCCCTAAGGAGTGCAGACGGCCAGTAGAGGATCCAGAGATGCTTAGCACCGCTTGTTCCCGCGAATGCAAGAATGGACACTGTACACCAACTGGCAAGTGTTGCTGCAGCCCTGGCTGGGAGGGCCCTTTCTGCTTACGAGGTACGAGACCACACAACACCCTTTGCCCTTTGTCTTTGTTCCTGATAATATGTAAAGCACTTCTGCTGCCTGCTCCACTGTGACACCTAAATCTCCAGCTGTCTTTCAACTCAATTCTGTTTTTGCATGTTCCCTGCAGCCAAGTGTGAACCAGCCTGTCGCAACGGTGGGGTCTGCGTGGAGCCCAACAAGTGTCTCTGCAAGGAAGGCTTCTCAGGGGCCCAGTGCGAGAAAGGGGAGCGTGGTGTGCGAGGGGACGGTGAGAAAGACAGCATATTGGAGCACATCATTGACATGACGTCCTACCTGCTGGACCTCACCAGTTATATTGTATAAAGTGCAGGTCAGGGTGATAAAGCGCTCTTCTGCAGTTGGCAGACTATACGTTAAAGAGGCCTTTCAGAGTTTGCCTTCAAGACACCATCCCTAATCTCCAACTGCCCCTCACCTGATCCTCCTCTCCCAGCACTGTTCTTTTATTCATGAGCCACAGGCTTCTGATTTTTAAGCTTCCCTATGCCATCTGCACCCCCATCCCTATGCACAAACACACGTCAAACAAAACCAGGGTGGCCAATAGAACCTCGTCAAAGGGGTCGCATGTTGGAGGTACCATGCAGGACTCAAGGGTATAATAGAGGTCGTCCTGCTGGCTGACCAAGTCTGGTCCACTTTAAAGTCATTCATCGCTGCAACAATAACTGTCAGAGGACTCACAAGGCACTGGACGCCCCATATGAGACCAACTGGAATGCTTGGTCCAACCATAAAATGGGCATCGGTACTACAGGACTCTGAAAACAGAACACCAATTGAGATTTTAGGGACTTGCAGCACAACAAGTATAACAAGCAGCTCATTTAGGGAAGTCAAATGGACAGTCTAATAAACTGAACTGTACCATAAAAAAATCATTGCTTTGGGATTCACAGGTTGCTTGAAGAATGAGGGAAGTAACACCAGTAAATGCTGTCAATACAGCACACCAGAAAAACCATACAACAGACTCTTATCTACCAGGTCTTTGTATAACTGGAGAATCATAGGACGGGACTTGATGCCAGTTTACCGCAGTACATGCCGTTTCATTAAACAGATCTGCTTAAATGTCATTGATCTTTGAAATGATCAACATATCCTGCAAAGTCAAAACTGAATATTCTTTCCCATTATGGTTTTTTTAAGATCACATGAAGTGAAATGTAAATCTTAAGAACAGTCATTTTGTTTGCATTATATAATACAAGTTGGACATGGTTTGCAGAGAAACCGTAGCGTATCCAGCTCTGGTTAAAGCTACAGTATACTATTTTCCTATAGTTGTCCATGACCATGCACGCTGCTTTCATTGCAAATTGTATATCGTATCATATTTTAGTATGTTCATGTATCTCGTTTTTGTGTGATGTCAAGCACAGGAACCCTTTTTTTGTATGGAAGACCCTTGTAAGATGATTTTAAACAAATAACATTGCTACAATTTTTTATTACTACAATAATTGTATTACTTTCAATGCTGTTTCGTCTGTCACAGTGGGCAAGCTTCACCCGTTTCAGATTTTTTAACACCACCAAACCATTTTTGCAATTCACAAAAGGGAACAAGGCTGGTGTGGTGACTGGTGTACATTTCATATAGTACTGTAGCGAAATGAGTGCTTCTTAGTCTTGCCATTATTTGATAGAGGAAGGTTTATTTTTTTAAGGAATAATATATGGGAGAGGAGAATAATAGCAGTTTTGCAGTAAGCCTATTCATAAAATTCATTTCACGCATTGATGCTAAGACAGTTACAATGAGGAAAGACATCTATAAAAATCGAATTTAAAGATGCAACATTCTCTGTCCATCAACTTTGACAGACTTTTCAGATTTTTCTTTCTGATTTTCCATGCTTTTTTCTTAAATGTTAAAAGCTGAAGCTATAATTTTAGAGTGATTTTTATTCAGCCTGTAGCTCATGAATGAATAGAATACAGTGACACTATAATACGTTATGATGGCATCATCAACCCTGAAAAGTGGTTCTCAAAGTGAACTTATATTTTTGTTTACATACATACTTCACCATATTGCCTCATAAAAGCATAAGCTGTTTTTCTTTTTTGTAATTACTGAATAAAAATGACTGAAACTAGACTGAAACAGTACATTCTGTATATCAGCTTTAGGCTAATTTATAAGCAGTCAGGTCATCAATATTTCACCTAATCCTTAACTCAGCCCACTGTTTGTTTTTTTATTTGCTTTTTGTAAAAATGAGTAAATTGATCTTCTGGGTTTACACTCGCCTAGAATAGTTCATTGTATTCAGTGTTATTAGTGTAATTGTTCATTTCTCCCAAAGACAAATATACCAACAGCAAACCCTACGTGTTTATTACTTTATATTCAGTGCATTTTTAACATTCTTGGATCATGCTGTAAATCTACTCGATAATTTTAGCACTTAATGTGAAACCTGCATTGGAGCTGCTGGGAAGGTGTCGTTTGAATAGAATAACCCTGTTTCTTTTATTATTTAAGTAGTTACACCGTAAAGTTATTTAAGTTGTCTACATTGTTTTTACTGTTGTTTGTGAAGAAATATGATCATTTATTGTAAATAAAAGTAGGGTTATCTTGGGTTCTTCTCAGAAATATCAATATGTTTATTAAAGTCTATAGCATGATGAGAACTCCTTTAACTTCTTTCTGTAATATGTGATCATGTGATATGTATGTGATGCTCCTCACATGGGATTCATGTTTTTGGTCCCTAAGTTTGAAAGGGTGTGCGTAATGTATGCGTGTTGTGTAATCATTGAATGCTTTTATCAATAATCATCAGGTTGACTTTTCATACAGGACCAGATTTAATCCAATTTTCATTGTTGCAAAGCAGCTTTACATGCATCAATTATTTAAAAAATTCTAATGTAAGTTGTTTATATTTATGGATTTCACAAAATCATAAATAAAAGACCTTGGGAGAGACTGGGAGAGACAGTTTTCCTCTGGCATAATAAAATAGTACTGCTGCAACTACAGAGAGAATGAATACTTTAAATTGTAACATTCTAATGAAATAATAAGCTGGGCTAATAAGTGAAAAGAGAAAAGATGATCAGGTCTGTCCAATATTATTCTGGTTCTGGATGACTGTAGGTTGTGGCTGTATTATTATCAGGTGGATTGCCATTCATGAACCAAGACAAAAAAAGAAATAAAAAGATATTAGTTTAATATTTTGATTCGGTAAACAATTCTAATATAAAGTTCTAATGTTCTCCTGGACCAGCGTTGGACTGGCATGGTCTATAGTGCAGTATCCATAGTCCATGGATCTACATTATTATCAATTGTTGGTGTATAGTGCTAGGTGTCCAATCTCACATACAAAGTCAAGTGCTAAAGCCAAAATAATGAAATCCCAGTGAAAGGAATTTATATCTCATACAGGTGCTTTTCATTTTTCTGTCAAGATCAGAGATGGGTCAACATGATGGATGTGTTCTCTCTGATGGACACAATGTATTCAATGAGGACACCGTGTGATACGACAACAACAACACAGAATGTTCCGTGCTGACTTCTGCAAAGCTTTATTGGAAGCCTAACAAACCGAGCAGTACATGTTGAGCGTAGGTTGATAACGTTATTGTATTCCACCTCCAAACACTAATCTGCTTGAATGGTCATTATAATAATAAATGAGGACCACCCACGTCATTGCAGTCACCTCCGTGTATTTAGAGTAACGCAATACGACGCTGCCTGTGTGCCGATCAGAGCCAATCAAAATTGCGTCGGGGAGTGGGGCTGATCAGCGTGTATTTTTGGTTTATATACTATCTGTGGCATGAATCATTACCTTTCATTTGGAATGGTTTTCTTTCTCTTCCCCAAAAGGCTTCGCCGGGCTATATTTCATAAACAGTGTAACCCTGCACTCAGCATAAACACAACGAGTCTGTATACCAAATATTTGCGATACTCAGATTGTTGGAAAACGCACTTTATAATATCATAAACACAGAATGACTTCTGACAGATACTGGGTTTAGATAGGAGAATGACAACAGAGATAAACAGATAACGTATATATGGAGTTGCATTGATGAGTTTCCAGGAACCGTATTTAATGTATTTAACAGAACACACATCTACTTTTATCACACGCCTGCTTTAGCAGAGTATTCTATTACCTCATATATTTATGTGACTGAGTCATTGAGAACTACTGCTGAAATGTGTGTGGCCATGACCGAGGCAGTCTGATTCTCATCAGAGACTTTCTGATGAAGCTGTGGATCGTAATGCACCCTCACAATTTAAGCAAATGTGCATCGGCGGTCTGATTTCACCCCTAAACACGGGCGCCTCGAAGTTCTTGAAAAAGAAACCAGTGTGGAAGTTTGTGTTCCCCACATATCAACAGGTCTGTGCTATCGATCATGCTTTATCTTTGCTTGTACAGCTAATCGCTGTTTGTCAAGCGCTCTAGCACATTGCATATGGCAGATTATCTTAAAAGAGAAACTCTCTCCAAGGCCCTGGATCTTCACTGCTGACTCGCATCCATGAAATGATGCAATTATGGTTCCTACTGGGGCCCAATCTGTCATGTAAACACACAAACAGCCCTATCCAAGGGCAAGGACTGGAGATTGGCAGGAGACAGGTAGATGTCAGGATGAGAATGATAGAAAGAGGTGGTTGGGTTTGAACGAAGGGTTTGCGGGTGGTATTTTAGATTTAGGATTTCGCCATAAAAGTGGGCGAGCCTGTGTGGCACTGTACTCGTGTTGACGTGCGGTTGTGCAATGAGACACTTTGTCTTTTTTGTCCATCTTTCTGTACTGTGATCCTTAGCAGGGCTTAATAAACAATCGGTATCAACAGAATGGGACCACCTAGGTAAAAGTTTCCATGTTGAGGCCTTTTTTCAAACCGTGGCCGCAAATTTTCCCAAACACATTAAAACAAGCTATGCAAATGTTTTATGATGGTACTTGCGTAGTGTATTGTTATATTAACCTGTGCGAACGGTCATCCATCTTGGCAAACTTGCGGTATTTGTGCTCTTCTGAGCTGTGAGGTCTTTGAGATTACCTAACAAGAAAATCAACACGCTACAGTCTCGCCTTCTGCTGTATGATCAAAGATGAACTTTGACTGAAAAATGTGCTGAAAAAAGTATTAAAAACAATAAATATAAGATGATGTCCTGGGAATGTCCTGAAATGCATACAAAACAGCCATTGGTTTAATTTCAAACACATTTTCTGTATTAGAAACATGAATTCATCACATAAATCATATATGTATCTGAAACATGTAACACCTAAAGCAAGATTTTCATTTTAGGATATTTGTTACCTAGTAGTTGAACCCATGACCCTAGTATTGAGCCAGTCGTTTGAGGTTCAGTTTGCTAGCTTTAGCATTAAGTACTGTACCTATTGCATCCCTGTGGGCACAAAGCATCTTATCACATCGACTGCTATTCAGAAAACGTTTTGTATTCTGATTAAGCAAATACAAAATTGAAGTACAATTCTTTTCTTGTTTTATATGTTTTAGATTCTCTAAAACTATGTGCCAGAAAATAAGGAAGGTAGTATGACTGTTGCATGTTCCAGCCAACCAACCAACTGCCATTAAGATGAATGAGAATGCTAACAGACAGTTTTCTTCAGTTATTTAGCAGCTCCTCAAGTTAGTTTAATCCAATTTAATATTGGATGTAAACAGTTTTTGGAACTAAACCAAAGAAATCAAATGTTTTTGTGTTATGCACCTGGCTGAAGAGCATACAGCAATCAACATAGTATGTGGTTATGACTAATCATGTTTACAATGAAAATTCCATGGGTCTTTTGTGTATTGGTTTGGTTAATGAGGCCAAGCATAGCTGGGCCATGATGTGCAGCATGATGTGAACTTTGTTTTGCTGTTGTCTTTGTGTTTAAATTGTCTGTTGGCTTTTCGAGCTGGAGAGGATTGATTCTGGCATGAATCTGGAGTTTAGCTGCATTTCGGTTTTGAAGGGATAACAGTCAAAGTTGTCAGCTCACATACTCTGCTAATAAAAAAGTTCTTCAGCATGTGGTATAATACACAAACACATACACACACCCCTAATGGAAAACATCATCATCTCTGGTGTTGTGATATGCTTTGTCTACTGAACCAGATGTGCCTGTTTGAAGTAAATGACAAATCTATAAATAACCTGATTCAATTAATATTATAATAATTCACTGTTCCAATTTGTGTATTAGTCATATATTGATTTTTCAAATATCTGAAGCCAGTAATGTCCCCTCTCTGCATCAGGGGATTCAGCTCACCAAACATATTTAAATTCGGTCTACATTTATATGCCTCTAAACTCTTTGATTTGTTTGGTTATGTCAGCCTTGGAAAGAAAAACACTAAAAGTACCATTATATGACTAATGCTCCATATATTATGTATTTTAAAATGGCTTGTATATTCCCTTCTAATATAGGTCTCAAATCGCAATTTAACAAAAACTGCAATTAAAGACAAATAAAACCAATTACATGAACAACAATTTGATGATTCAATGTCTAATCTGTCTACTGTCTACTGGATAACAACTTGCATTTGAATAAACATTTGAAATTCAATCATCACAAAAATCCTTATGAGGCTATTTCACATGTATTTTATGTTTTTTTTTATCTTGACAGCCACTGTAAAGAGTTAAATGAGTGATACACTTTTTTAGATATGTACAGTACAGATTTGTTTAATTAAAGTTTACAAAGGTTAAAGACAAATAAAACACTGCAGACCTAGGGCTTTCATCAGGCTAAACAATCAAGTACTATTTTGAACTACTTTAAACCTATAGGCCTGCTATTTTATATTATTTTGAGGTTTCCTTATAAAACTATTAAGGAATAATTGCAAGTCTTTAACAAATTTTTAACACTATAGACGGTTTTAAAGTGAAAACATAAACAAACGTTACTGCGCATGCGTGCTATTTTGACCTCAACTTAACTTCCGGTACACATCCACAAACAATAGAGTTCCTGTAGATTATTTCTGATAACAAGCAAAAGAAATCGAGAAAAACGTTACTTGACCAAAAGTGTCTCTCCAATATTTTGAATTTAGACTGCGATACTAAGCTCAACCTAGATATCAATGTCCCATACAGTTAAATGTGACCAAACTACAGGACCCATTCAACAAATCGTGTATTTAATACAATTATTATACTATAAAATAAGAACATACATTAATATTTACATAAATAAAATCAAATATAAATAGTTATATTATTAGACACTAGCCAAACACAAACCGGAAGTTAAATGGGGTCAGGCGTGTGCGTGTCCGATAAAATCGTCTATAAGAAGTATAATTATAATGAAGAAATATTTTATTTAAAAAAAGAAACACTGAAAATAAAGCAAAAAAGCTAAACTAATATTACACACCTTTTTCGGTACTTTTTTGTGCCCATTCAACTCCACTGTATAAAAAACATCTCAGATCCATTATTCTTCAAAATATTCTGCAGAAGAAACACAATGAGACTAAGTAAATTTCCATTTTTGGGGGCATTTTAGGTTCATTTTATTTTTGACAAAATGTTTTTTCTGCAAGAACTAATTCAGTGACAGATGATCAATAATAGGGTTATTAATGAGACTCATGGATATGTACTATGAACATAATATACAGATGTTTATAGTAATAGACATCTGTATATTATGTTCATAGTACATATTCATCTGTTAATTTCTGTTTATAGTAAGAGACATCTGTAAATCATGGTCATAGTACATATCAATCTGTAAATTACTTCTGTAATATTTATTTATGTAACTTATGCAACCACTGTATATCTTGCACTTGCTGCTATTGCACTTCTGGTTAGACCTAAACTGCATTTTGTTGCCTTGTTTTTGTACATGTGTAATGACAATAAAGTTGAATCTAATCTAATCTAATCTTAAAATAAGATATTGTAGTTATATTGTAATCGCCAATGCAAAACTGTATAATTTCTATATTCTTCAGTACAATCCAAAACATCTCTCTGCTTCAATAAATGTGAGTAAGCATTGATATGACAGTGAGTATTTCATAAAACAAGGTAGAAGCTCCCTCTGGTGAAGAACTTCTTGTTTTCTTAATGAGAAGGGCCTAAAATGATTGTACTACTCTCTTTATTATCTAAATGATCTGTATGGCATATAGATGGCAACAAAAAGCAACAAGTCAGAAGAATTTCTTTGTCTAAGCACCATGTTTGACCCACCCAAGAACTCATCGTTTTGGACCCCCATCTCTGTTGTGTCAAACATGTCACAAAAATATGCATTATTGCTTCCCCTTTGCAGGTGTCTTGTCACACCCTCTGAACCTCATGGCTTGATCTATGACCTCCAACACCTGGGAGAAGCCCAACTCCTTACAACCTTTGACCCTGCTGTTTTCTTCACCGCCTGACACCTGTTCAACACATCAGAGAACTTTGCAATTCACATATGAGACTTTCAACGTGAGGTCAGCGGGGTGGGAGTGAAAGAAATTTGGTTCAGATATTTTGTTAATGTCACAACTTTCAAAGCAAAAAGTCAAATCCAGTATCTCCACATATCAAGTCTAATATAGAATGTAATGAAATCCAAAACAAACTGCTACAGATCAAGCGCTTCTTTCCAAATATGGATAATGACACAACAGCACAACTACTGTTATTTGTAGTGAAGACTTTTCTCGGGACAGACAGAAGGTGGCAGTCCTTCCACATATTGGATTTCTTTGAGAAAGACCGAGCATGTCATGTCGGAATGTCAACACTAAACAGTCTTGTTCCCTAACCTGGGAATCAGGTTTACATACATAATGGAGACACTCTCTCCCCTGCATTGTAACTGATGCTTTATGAAAACAGTACCAACTGTGGAGTGACATCATAAAATATAAAGTTTGGCATGAGTTATGTGAGCAAAGGGTCATCTCAAAAGGACCTGAGTCCATGCCCAGAGTGTTATATCTGTTTAATGTGTGTGGAAAAGCCAAACCTGTTGCAAGACACGTAAATTAAGGGTCAGAAATTCATTCAAAGCCAAGGACTCAATGGGGAGCCCGATGACCCCTCCAGGACCATGGACAGGTCCCAGGAAGGAACTCTTGCAGCACTTGAAGGCATTAGCCATCTAGACACCAAATTTAAATCTAAAAAACATTTAACCAACAACACATTATCAATAAGAGTACTCAGCTGAAGGCCAACCATGCACACCTTAAGTTTTGTGGGAGCCGCCACTGTTGGGCAGTGGACAAGATTCAATAATGTAGTCTGTGCTATGAGTCAAAGAATCAGTAATTCAGAGCAAATATATGGGCTTGCTGACCTTACAAAGTACAGAAGATGGGTGTTTAAAAAAATGAACGGGATTGTTCACATGCTGCATAGTACTCCTATTTAGAAGGTAAAAATGTGTTTGTCAGACTATAAACAAACGTGACGCTACCACAACCATGACAATAAAAGCTAGTAATTTACAGTCACTCTCAACAAATTTCCAACAAAGAAAATTTTCAAGTCAGTCCCGCTCTGTCTACCAATTTGCCTAAAATGAAGTCATACAGTCATTTTTACTCAGTAACACTGAGGTTGTATCTTTATAATATTTTTTCCTGTTGGCTAATCATCTGATACATATGGCCCACAAAAACTGAAAACACACTAAAGGCCCTGTCGATCTAAGTGCATGATCTAAAGCGCACGGCACAAGTATGCTTATGGCGTGTCCGAATCCACTTTTGCTAGTTTAACAATAGGAAAACGGTCAGTGCCCAGGTGCATGGTCTAAAGTTTTTGCCTTAGAACAGAACCATACCACCAATCCAATCTCTATACTAATTGCCAATTATTTTCTGACTATAGTGATCTTGACAGAATATCAATTATGATTAGTATTTTGTTTCGAAGATCTCACCTCGACGATGAAATAAAAGGCACACTCTTTCTAAGGGATGGTGTAAGAAAACCTCCTTTGAACCAGTGGGGTTTTTGGAGAGAGGTAAAGCAGCCCATGCCAAGACATATCACTTTGGCATTCACTGAGAACAGTGGGCAGACAGCTTCCCATGCAGCATAGAGGACATTTTAGAAACCCCACATGGCTAAATAATGACTCCTGCCTACACAACGATAAAATCTGTCATTATCCATACTGTCACGGAACAAATGTTCAGCCTACAGTATAGCCTATTGTTCCTTGTGTACCCCCAGCCATTGCCTTTCAAACCCTGCACTCTATAAAAAGAAGGTTTGGGTTAAAATGTTGGGTAAAAACCAAACTGTTGGGTTAATTTGGTCTATCAAATGTTTATTTTGACCCAAAATAACCCAGCATTCTGTGCTAAAACAATCCAGCAAAAGTGAATTTTTACAGTTGGGTTTGACCTTTTTTGGTCCTACAATACTGTAGTTTAGAAATATCCCAGCATTTTTTATTGTGTGTTCATTTCAAGTTGTTAAGATATCTAAAGCGCTACACACATAAGTTGGAACTTCATTGGATCTTCGTTTTTAGCCACTGCGGGAAATCAATATTGAGATGTACTCATTCAAATAAAACATAGAACATGAGGATAAGACAGATTAGTATTCATTTAAATGTATAAGAGAGAACTTCAAGCCAGTTCCGTCACAGTGAGAATATTTAGTTTTTTTTGGAAATGACTAGCCATTGTATTTATAAATCTATAAATGATGATCACCACGGATATTCTTCTGGATGCCGCCTTGGGGGGTAAAATGCCCCCCTAGCCACCCCTAGACCTGGCCCTGACACAGGCAGATAGGAAGTAGAATGCCATTCGACACCATGCAATGTAGCAATTACATCAGTTTTATGGTAAGTGTCCCTGGTTCCAGCTAACCTGATTAATGCAGCCTAACAATCCTTTAAAGGATTTGTTTTAAAGAACCATAGGATTAAGATAATAAAAAGATGAGATAACAGCTCGTTCAGGTACTGAAGATATATTCCATTCAAAGCATTATAGGCAATCAGCAAGATTTTAAAGTTTATACGATGCTCAATAGGAAGCCAATGCAGTTCTCCTCAATGCAAAAAGAGTATTTATTGAAACTAAGCTGCCAAAATGGCAAAACTCACTTCCTGTGCATGTTGTCACAACATGTCAGCGCTTCGTGACGTAAGGAATGCTGGTCCAAGCCTCCACTCATACAAAACACATACATGGTACAGTATAAATCTACTATTCTGAAAATATCCACTAAGAGTTTTATAAGACTTTCATTATTCGGAAGAATACGTTGTTTGTCTAGTTCAGGGGTCTCCAATCTTTTTGTAAGCGAGGGCTAACAGAAGAGATAAAATCATCTAGAGCAGTGTTTCTCAAACTTTTGCGTTGTAAGGCCCCCATTTTGTGTAGGATGCCCCTTAAATAAAAACCTATAATCTTAAACTTTTTAAAGAATTTTTAAGAATTTTAATTAAACCAAAAACATATTCAGTTATACAATGCTGGAAAATCAATTCTTTTGGTGGGTGGGCTTATTTTTCTGGTGTTTGATTGCTTAAAATTTAGGATAAATTTGAAAGTTTGAAAGTACCCCTTTGGGGACCCCAACATGGACCCCCCGGATCCATCTTGGGCCCCCCCAGGGGCTGTTGATAAAATCCTTTCAAACTTTAAACATGTGATGCATTATTTTCATCTCACAGAACCAAATTGAGTTTTCTTTCACATAGTTTTGCACTTAAATATATTAAAGCTTAAACACGTCCTAATAATAACATTTCATGACAATGTAGCACTTGGCTGATCGATATAGTCACAGATTATATTGAGCGTTATTGTTGAGCCCTGTGTTTGGCACCTTACAGAGTTCATGCAGGCTACCAGGGGCACCACGTTGGAGACCACTTGTCTAGTTCCTTACATTCTTAAAAGTAAAATGAAAATTTGTAAAAGGAAATCAGTAAAATGCTGACCTCTGGTGGAAATATGTATTTTCTCACCCTTGCAAAGAGCAAGAGACAAAATGCAATATGGCAATGACAGGGATAGCTAAGGTCGGGCTTGGACTGAAAAGGCAGCTTTATCCAGACTCCCTTACTTCATTCATGTTCAGCACAGCAGGTGTCATATTAGACATTCGCAGAGAAACCTAGAGCACTTGAATGTCTGCAACTACTCACGTGACAGCGAAGAACAAAGGAATGAAATGAGGGAACATACAGGCTCATCAAAAAACTCTGACCACAATGCCTGGAGAGCAGAAAAATTCCACAGACTCACCACAAGGAATGCAAGAAAACCTGCTCTTTTTCATTCAAAGCTGTCAGAAAGCATCCATACAAAAGGCACAAATAGAAAACATTTCAGATAAAAGGTTCCAGGCCCCTTTTATGAAACAGACCTCACACTGAGTTGTATGTAATTCCTACCAGAAACTGGTTTATTTACCGAAAAATAAGATTTAACGCCAAGCTTGGTACCACAAAAAAAGCAAGCAAGTGTAGGAAGCTCAAAAAGCAAGGGAACAAACCCAGTGGAAACTTCTCTATCTTTTTAGTCATTTTTAGTTATTTTTCTCAGCTGTTTCTTTGAGGGCCCCTGCGGACGACACCGAGGGGACAGATGCTTGTGCTGATGGAACACTGCCGCTGCGCTTGGTGCCTCGTAAACTTCTAAGTGAAAACAATTATTATGTAAATCTAATTTGGACATCTGCAGTTACAACTCTCCGGGCCCGTCTATTTAGGAATTCAGCCCTCAGCTCGGCTTTCATTATGAAACAATATTACCATTTTCCAAGCAGCTGAGCGATAACTAGAAAGACTGCAAAGAGCCAATGACAATACAGAGCTGAGGGGAGTTGGAGGTGGAGGGATGATAGTGTAACCCGCCACCCACGTTGCTGAAAGGAGCACACGCTCACAGCGCAGGCACTGAACTGTAAAACCACACAGACCTTCGTGTTACTCGTGCTGTCCCTTTTACTTAAGATGATTTCAAACAGGCTTTTTCTTCCACATGTCTTTCCATGATTATTGTCACACTTAGATTAGAGTCTCCCGGTGGGGACAGTGCTCTGGCACGCACCCACTTTGTAAGACGTAAGATGCAGTTTTCGAGAGCTTAGCCCAGTGATTGAAACCATCACCTTAACAGTTTTATAAGTAAGTGTTATGACTCTTAGTCATTTCCTTAAAGCCCTTAAAGTACATCCTGTTGTGACACTATAGCATCTACTGTATCATTTTACATTTCAACATCATAAAAGATGCTACCAGTCTAGATCATTTAACTAAAAAAGAATTTTGTTTGTAAACGCACCGTCATTTCATTTGGGATTTGGGTCCCTTTGTGACATCCTTTATATGGCAGAACACAGAACACAAAAGAAGGTATTTTAAAGAATGTTGGTAACTAAACAACACTAACCCCCATTGAGTCAAATACATGTTTTAATGGCCATGAAAAATGAATCATTTAAATGTTGGCATAATTTAATTTATTTTTGGGTGAACTATGCCTTTAATTATGAATTCAGATCATCCCTAATGGTTCAGGTCTGGACTGCTTTTTTGTAAGGTTAGACCTCCTACTGTTAAATATGTGAGACCCTCAGGGAAGATTGAATTGCCTCTCGTATTTCTTCTCTATTGAGAAATACATCAGTTATGATGTGGGTGGCACAGGAAAAAGAGATGTTTTCAGAGACCATTAATCTAAATAACACATGATCAGAATATTCACAAAGTATTTAAAAGAGGACAACTTGAAATCCACAAACTCCCCCACTAGACCTGGTCTTGTCTTGAAGTCTGAATAACTCCTATATTTCCAACCGCAAATGATGTTTTGCTCCTTCGAGGCACAGACCTACTGAAACTCTTAAATGAGACTGTAAAGGGCAGCCAGACTGACCAGAATATGAAGGCTGTAATGATGTAAGTTATGTTCAAAGACCAGCACTGTCTCATGGATTATTCTGCTGAAGCAGGAAGGATTTTCAAACTAATATAGAACGGTACGCTTCTATAATGTTCAATTCACTTTCATGTGCTGAGATAAATGTAAATGGGTCAAGAATGAGGTCAGGAGAGAAGCTTTGTCTGGATAGCAATGAACTTTTAACTGAAATTGCATTTATGTCTATAGAATGACCGAAGGAGGCTGGCTACTGGAGACCTAAAAGCAGTTGACAACTGCCATGCTGTAAAATGGCTTTCATAGCGATTCTGTTATATTGACAGATTAATTGTTCTTATAAATCCAAAGAAAGATTTCATTATTTTGCTGTGGTCTCAATTTGGTTTTAATAAACCAAACAACACAAAAGTTATAATTTGGGAAAGTGTTGTAATTCTTTCATTTGATAATTTGTGTCATTTTGCACATGAAAAAATTAAAGTTTTGAACAAAACTGGTCAATAAGTCCAAAAATGTGCAGACTGCATTGTACAAAACAGTTGGCTATTTCTACCGTTAATATCTACGTTTTATTAATTTTGGGTATGTGTCGTCAGTTCATAGTCTGTAAAAGTTGTTCTCTTTGTCATCCATTTGCGTCATCTGTATGTCATCTGTATCTGTATGTCAATAATAGATAGCCTATAAATAACAACATATCAAACAAATTTGACAATTAACACGAAGAAAAAACATATAACAAAAAACACATTAATTGCCAGCTGTAAAAGTTTTAAAAAAAATAAACCGGATTTATAAATGAAAGTGAAAGAAAAAATAAATAAATAACTTAACAAAATGAGATCTACAAGTGGAGACTTTTAAACTAAACGCAACATATATTATGTCATCTGTATATCACTTGATCTTTAAATTTTTTTACAGAAGCACAAAGACAAAACACAATAATGGGGAAAAAATTATGAAAAGAGACCTGGCTTTAGTTAGTAAATATCAGCCTCTTGTGGTAAAAAACATTCATTACATCCACAACAAAAATGTCATAAAGACATGAAATACAGCTGCAATATTAAGTGCAGCTATGATTTGTCATAAAGTTAAAAGTTATTTTTTGTTTGTTCTTTGTGATCCTCCCTATGCCCTACTCTCTTCGAAGAGTAAAGCTCTTGAGTTTAAAGTCTAGAGGTAAAACGCATTATCTCCCTAAACACACACCACAGTATCAATCCTCATCTGGCCTCAACAGAGCTATGGACTCAACTCCCTTACGTCTTCTTCTCCTAAGATATTACCTAGTCTCCAGTTCTCCTGAATCAGGTTCCCAGTCACTTAGGCCTATATACCATCATCGGATTAAGATCTTTCCTGTTCACCTATCGGTCATCCACGAGGTCATCATCATCTTCACCCAGCGTCCTCAATGGACCAAAGGACATTCTTATCATTCTTCATTTCATCATTGTTGTTATGCTTGAACTTGCAGCTCAACCAATAGGATTAAACAGACATAATCTAAATCGTCATAGCTGTAAGATATCTTTAAGTTTTGTGTCGCAATATGAAAAACATTGATATATCGTCCCTTGTTTCTGTATATGACAATTGCTAATGCTTCTCAACTTGGGGGTCAGAACAAACTTCTTAATAAACTTCCAAAGATGCAGCAAAAAATTATAAAAATATTTCAATATTAACATGATTTTACTTATCTAAACAAACAAATAATAACAAAAATAAACAATTCATGTATTAATAAAAGACATCTGGAAAGATATCAGTGGCTGAATTTCATGTTTTAATTAAGCCGGGGGAAATCTGACACAAAAAATGAAACATGAAAGGTTCTGGCTACCAGATTTTCTAGAATGTTACATCTTGCTGATTTTTCACTTCATAAAGGGAAAGAAATGGCACTGAAACAAAAACAAAAAGACCATGTAAATATATAATATAATAATACATTGCTCAAAAAATGAAGGGAACACTTAAATCACATAGCCTACTGTATTAGATCTTGATGAATGAAATAAACAAACTCTTCACTTGATGGGACAATGGTCAATGAAAGCCAAAATCATCACATTCAGGGCATGAATCAAAGTAAAATCACAGTAAAAAAAAAATACAGGCTACTTCAACTTTTAACTTATGATCGATTTTCACTGTTAGTCAGTAATGTGCATTACCCCGTATGCCGTATGCGTAAGATGCGTGACAGAAGCACAATCATATAGCCTACGCACCTTGGTCAGAGCAGCATGCCTTCTTATTGCGATTAAAACACATCACAAGTCATGTTTATTTGTAAGGCATGGTTGTAAAAACTACTTAAAACAATGTGGAACACTTGTTGATGGAAAAAACATTGAAGGTGTCATTTATTCACCTCTTACACAAAAACATGTTTCTATGCTTGTGGTTGTGGTTTGTGTTGCTTGTGCTTGAAGGGAATTCACATGAGATAAATTAACCTTAAACATCTTAACCTAAAACGTTGAAAGTTTTGTGCTTTGTTTAGCTTGAACTCTTTAAGACTTTATTTGAGCTAAATAAAATATAAGAAATTAAAACCTTATTAAACATGCACAATAACAGCATATTATAATTAAAAGGTCATAATTTGGTTTAAACTTTTATGTAAAAGTAATTACTTTTATGAAATAATAGGCTATGTGTTAGGGAAAATGTAATCTTAGGAGACTTCGCAAAAATGTATTTATTATTATATTTTTCTTATATATAAATGTTATACTCCCCATTAAATCATTTAATCACAAATACTATGCCTATACGATTTTAGGAAATTGAATTGCTGTTCAGAAAACACAGAACATTCTTGTAACTAAGTAACTTTTTTATTTTTATTATTGTTAATGATTTAATAATGCTTTTTGTTTTTGCAGAGCATAAAATGCTTTATGCCTCTTCATTAAACATATGATATGAATTTATTTCACACTTTTTATGTCAGGAATTTTTTTGGACAGATCTCAGACACAGAGCAACAGTTGAAAAAAGTTATTTAATGAACAAAAATGAAATAAAAATATGGGGCTGATACAATAAGCCCTAAACACAGTCAAAAGGGCTGAGAAAAATTTAATACTTTTTAAATATTAGAAAATAATATTAATAAAACTAGAGGACTTGATTTTTAAAGAAATGTATATGCTAAAGAAGCTCGTAAGTTAGAATTTTGTAGCCTCAACATTTTGAAAACACACATATAAATATTGTTTATATAATAAATAATTTGAATAGACCTTTTATAATAGACAAATAATCAAACCTTCACCTACAAGTGTATCCTTGTGTATTTATTAGTCTATTATAAAAAAGGTCTATTCAACACAAACCTAAGTGAAGTAAATAGAACAAACTTCAATGCACAAACATTCAAATAAATGGTTTTATAGTTACAGATGCTCCTGGTATAAAAATTATTGAACAACAGCCAGGTAAACTCATTAAAAGAAAAAAATCTAACAATTTTAATTTTAGAAATTGCGAACAAGCATGTGTAATGAATCAGACAGAAATAGAGTTAGACTCACAGGACTAAAGAAACATATTATAGCAGAGAAAAAAAAGAACAGCAACAGCCAACAAGACCAACAAAACACGACTCTGTGTGTAACATAATAACAGAAAAAATATCAGCTTTTCGACTGAAGAAAAAGATTTCTCTTGTCTTCCTGTTGGCTGTGACATGGATTCTGTAGTCTTTTATATTTAAAATGTAACAGATGATCTCAGTAAAACCCCAGCATTACAGGTGTTCAATGTTGGCATAGATACTAGATGAAGAGATGTTGCTATGAGCATCTTCAGTTTTTGGCACAAGAGGTGAAGGATCAAGATATATTGTTATCACAGCCTTTTGAGAGAATAAAACAACATGCAGAAAAGATAAAAAATGTAGTTGCACATATTTCTTTTATTTTAATAAGACTGTAAATAAAGATATAGACCTCATTTTCTTCTTTGTCATTCCTAGACTTGGATCTGTTTAAAAGTATAACATTTTGTAAAATATATTTAAATTACCTGTTTAAATTGTAGTGTTAAAATATCAACAGCACTAAAAATACAGTTTCATACAGTTCATGAGAAACAGTTAACTGAGCCACACACCTTATACTGATGAAAGATACACCTGTAAGTATGACAGTCAGTCCAGTCAGTCCAGCAATCCAGCGGCCGATACCAACATATTGTCTCATGCCATAATCTGTACATCGCAGGGAAGCAATATGAACAGGATTATTTTTAGAACTGCATTAAGCTAAAAAAGTCATGAAGGACTTGCTGCTTAATTCTTGCTTGGAAAATAAACTTGAAGGTGTACTTTCAATTCAGAGGACTTACAATACATATTCATTTCCAAGGACACAGAATATAGAACATAGTAGGCCTATATAGAAATATATACAGTATGATGATGATCATGGTCTTACTTGTGTTGTTCTGGATGTTTGCACTTCCATCATCCTTATTATTAACTGAAAATGTCCAGAATAATTTTTTCAATTAATCTACTCATTGTAAAATGTAAATATGTATTAAATTAGATCCTGGCTGAACTTATTGGCAAATGTTAAAAAGTTAAAACTGAATTAAAATAAACTGAATTTTCTAGTGTACTTTAACTTCAGAAGACTTGCACAGTACTACTAAACACAGTCAAACAATATATAATGTAATGTAATGATCATGTCCTTGTGTTGTTCTGAGTGTGTGAAGTTTCATCATCACTAACTGAAAAGTCCAAAATATTTATTTTTTTAGTTAATAAAAAAAATAAAAGTTAACAAATAAATTTAATTTAATTTAATGACACTGGTAAATTAGACTGAATTTTATATTTCATCAGTTATGCATTTAGTAGACACTTTTATTCAGTGCATTCAAACTAATGTACATATTTTATCAGTAAACAGAAAGATAATGTTACTTACCCGTCACAGACACATTAATAGCATGACTGACAGAGTTCTGGGTTTTACATCTGTATAAACCTGCATCATCCATTGAGATGTTCAAAAACGTCAGGAATGCAATCCCATCATTCTGTGTTGTATTCTTCCACATAGTTCTGTGGTTTAATGTATTTAAGGCTTTACAGTCATTTCCATAAATTCTGCACCATGAGATCTTTGGGTTCTCCTCACATTTGTTTATAATTACAGTACAGTTGATCTGTAACTCTGTCATAACAGGAGCTCTAAACTGTGTGTTTTGTGGCACTTTAATAGTTGAGACACATAAGGGTTCAGACCCTAAAAAAATTAAGAAAACAAGAAAAATATATGAAAAACCTCACAGATCAATTAAATGCAATCTATAATGATTCCTAGTTTCAAAGATGCACATCAAACATCAGGTGCCAAATGCACTGAATAGATAAACATACTAGTGTTGCCTAGAAATCACAATATATCAGTACTCACTTAAGTTAATACATTCTGTAGAAATGACAGTATTACTGGCAGCAGTTCGCCAGTAACATACTGTAGATTTATATTTATCAAATTTATTGGCAACAGTTTATTCAAAGATAAATGAACATTAAACATTAATAAGTCTATATCTTTACAGAGAAAAAAAAACTATAAAATAACAGCCCCATGCAAAGCATTCTGGGAACCAAAAATCCTCCAACCTTTTTGGATTTTGGTTCCCAGAAATGCTTGCATGGGGCTGTTATTTTATAGTTTTTTTTCTGTGAAGATAAAGACTTATTAATGTTTAATGTTCATTAATCTTTGAACAAACTGTTGCCAATAAATTACATAAATAGGGCCTATAAATGTACAGTAAGTTACTGGCAAATTGCTGCATAACTGAAATTTTTTTACAGTGTACTTATTGTAAAATGTAAATATGTATTAAAGTAGATCCTGACTGAACTTATCGGTAAATGTTAAAAAAGAAATCAAAGCAAAATACTTTAAACTGAGTTTAAACTGCTTTCCTTCGGTACACCTCAGGGTAGAGACTTGCACAGTACTATACCAAACACAGTCAACAAAATATATAATGTAATGTGATGGTCATGTCCTTACTTGTGTTGTTCTGAGTGTGTGAAGTTTCATCATCACTAACTGAAAAATCCAATATATACAATGACACTGGTAAATGAGACTGAATGTTTATATTTCATCAGTTATATTTATGAGTTTAGTAGACGCTTTTATTCAGTACATTCAAACTACTGTACATATTTTATCAGTAAACAGAAAGACAATGTTACTTACCCGTCACAGAGACATTAATAGCATGACTGACAGAGTTCTGGGTTTTACATCTGTATAAACCTGCATCATCCATTGAGATGTTCAGAAACGTCAGGAATGCAATCCCATCATTCTGTTTGGTGTTCTTCCACATAGTTTTTGTGTAATTTGATTTATTTAAGGCTTTACAGTCATTTCCATAAATTCTGCACCATGAGATCTTTGGGTTCCCCTCACATTTGTTTATAATTACAGTACAGTTTATCTGTAACTCTGTCATAACACGAGCTCTAAACTGTGTGTTTCGTGGCACTTTAATAGTTGCGACGCATAAGAGCTCAGACCCTAAAAAAATAAAGAAAACAAGAAAAATATATGAAAATAAAACCCCACAGATCTATTAAAATGCAATCTATAATGATTCCTAGTTTCAGAATAGCTGAAAGATGCACATCAAACATCAGGTGACAATTGCACTGAATAGATAAACATACTAGTGTTGCCTAGAAATCACAATATATCAGTACTCACTTAAGTTAATACTCACCATTTGTGTTTCCAGTCACATAAAGTGACAGCAGTATAACACAAGCAAGCAGTTCACAAATGATCTGTAAACAGTTACTCATGATTAAACGTCTTTAATCTGACAGCAAGTTTTAAAAACTGTTGTTCTGAAAGAGAGCTGTGTACACGTTTGTCACGTAACACGTTTGTACAAACATGTGACTGGTGGAAACAGCAACAGTGCAGCAGTTTTCAGTAGGTTTCTCAATGACATCACTTGCCATGTCTGTTTCTTGTATTTTCACGTCCTTGGGTCACACAAATTCGTTCTACTGTTTTTTTTTAGCATTTGTCTTTGCATCAACAATCAACATGTATGTGCATAAAACCTGTGTGCATAAACCGAAGGAGGAGAACTGGATGTTGAAGAATAAAACCCCAGGAGACCTCTTACATTGTTGGAAACTCACAGACCACATATATTTTTAGAAGGTCTCTTGTGTAGCCTATGATGGCCGGTACCATCGAGGTCCCCGAGGTCCAGATCTAGGTAGTTTTTCCATGGTGTGTAATAAAAGTGGTAAAACAATTGCCTAAAAGGACAAATTCTATTTAGTGATGCCTGCCAATATTGTAGAAAACGCCTAGATAACTGATTTCAGATCTGGTTTACCTCAGCTTTCTAACGGCTCTCTTCAATGTCAATCTAATTGAGCTGGCCAATCCAAGGAAGGAAGTCGAACATTACTGTCCAATTAAATGAAAGAAGGCGGGAGTTGCTATTGAAAGAACAAGCTGAGCTCTCGAGGTCAGTTTGATCTGTGAAAGAGCGCGATGTAAGTAACTAAATGTTTAATGTTTTATCATAAAAATAATCCAAACTACAAACGCCAAAAACATATAATTTATGTGTTTATTGTCAGTGTCAGGAGACAAAAACATTACCAGACTTTCTGGTGCTCGCTCGCTAAACCGCATGGCTTTTACTCGGGTGTGTTTATAATAGCCTATAGGTTGTAAAATATAATAACAATATTATTTGCAAATATTTCAAATGCATCACTTATAAATGAATTCTCGTTCTTCAATTTTGTTTTTATATTATTTTAATGTGACATATTTGTCATAAAACCCCAAATGTCTGCAACTTTTGTAATTTGATGTCTATGTCTGTAGCTACACAAGTTAATGGGATAGTTTACCTGAAAAATGGAAATTCTGTTACCACTCACTTGTCTACATTATGTCATTCCAAACCCAAATGCTCTATTATTAAAGATAATTTGTATTTCAATCTGGTAATATTTGTATAAAATATCAGTTCACCATGTGTTTGCTCATTACTGATAAACATGAAAAGACAGACATGGATCTAATTTGCACTTTAAACATCCTATAAAAATGTAGATCAGTACTTTTTTTGACATCAGTTTTTCTAAAATCCTGTGTACAGCCCTTGCAATAATGTTCCTTATATGCTTTTTAACTTTAAAAGTGTGAAATTCTATATTAAAGGTCATGGAAAAAATAAATTTTCAGAATGTCTATAATAATCAAAATGTCTTCTGTGGTTTCTTTGTTAACATACAGGAACCATCTTTATGTGCTAAAGATGCTTGCGAGTTGTAAACTTTGTACACATATTTTTACTCTGACATTAATAGTCGCACACACCTACAGAGTTCTGGCTTTTACGTCTTTAAAACCTGCATCATCCATTGAGATGTTCAAAAAAATCAGGAATTAAATTATTGCTTTACTTAGACTAATCGCTTGCTGTTTTCCTCAATTGTAAGTCGTTTTGGATAAAAGCGTCTGCCAAATGAATAAATGTAAATGTCATGTTGTGTGATATCTATCCACAAAGTTTTTACAGTCATGCCCAAAAGTGTTGGCAGGAGTTGATCACAATTTGTGGGCTTCTGCTTGTCCACTCACCTTTTGAGGATTGACCACAGGTTCTCTATGGGATTGACATCTGGGGAGTAGCTTTTTTGCAATTATTTAAAATGCATCTGATCACTCTGCATAATAATTTATAAACAGTGTGAATGAACACCACAACAGCTTAAGCAGCAAACTTTGGAAAACACAACATTTATGTCACTGCCAACACATGGTCATGACATTTTATTCCCTAAAACGTCTCATGTAAACACACATATCGGGACCATGATTTAGCCTTGTATCCTCTGGCTGTTCTCCCCTGTGGTGCGATGCAACACGAAATGAAATTCACTATATTCAGTAACTATGTCTGCGCTGGATGCAACAAATGCCTCATTTAAAATATGTTTTACCAACGCAATCTCACGGCAAAATTGTAAGTATTTTACGAGGTGGCTAATTTTGTCTAATTCGTATGAATTTATATGATCTCAGTCGTACGTTTGTGTATGATTTGCTTTCGCACCAGTGACGTTAGGTGTAGGGATGGGGCCGGGGATGGGCCTTCAGTATTGCTTAATCGTACGATTTTGTACGACTCACAACATACAGATCAGGTACACAACGTACTCACGAGTTCGACTTCCCGTGAGATCAGGTTGGTTTTACTGAGAACTGCGTCGGGCTGAAACTAGCAAAAACACTTGCGCCGCATTGCGCCGGGTGTATGATAGGGCCCAAGAAGTTGCTTATAGTTAGCTAATTGTTAAACTTTATAGTTTTTCAAAATAAAACCTTACCAATCTCCTATGCTCTGCTGAAGTCACGCTGGCAAAGTTAATTGATCATCTTGGTCATCTGCATTTTCTCGATCACACGGTACCAATGACATAAGCTGTCAATGTGCTTTGGAAGCTGATGTTCCGAATCTAAATCTGTGGCTTTAAAATATAAAAATGTCCCCAACTAGAGTAAAAACACATCATATGTGTTAATTACAGACATCTGCAGACATGTCAATGTGTTCCTGTTGCAGTTCACACTTGCAGTTGGGGGGAAATGCATTGATGCTGTTGCTCCCCTTTCAACACACACACACACACACTTGTTGGGTTTCCATGTTTTATGGGGACATTCTATAGACGTAATGGTTTTGATACTGTACAAACTGTATATTCTATCCCCTAAACCTAAGAATGACAAAACTTTCTGCTCTTTTAGATTTTCAAAAAATGTCCCCACAAGAACTACGATTTTGGATATTGCCATCTTTGTGCCCATACTGTAGGGTTTACCAGGACACACACACACACATGCTGTGTTTGTGGTTTGTGCTTGAAGGGGATTCACATGCAATAATACATTGTTTTCAAGTTTCGTGCTTTGTTTAACTTGCTCTTTTTAAGACCTTAACACCATTAATAAATATGGTAACACTTTACAATAATGTTAAAATTAGTTGTATTAGCTATATACTGACTATGAGCAACTTTTACAGTGTTTATCTAACATAATACAAAAAAAAATTATTGTTCATTTATTTTACTTCATTGTTCACTAACTAAAATTAATAAATGCTGCAGAAGTATTGTTCATTGTTAACCAGCATACTGTATTTTACTAATGAATTAAACCTCATGTAGTGTATTTGTAAAGTGTTCCCAGAAATGTAATACACTGACAGTGTGTAGTATTGCATAATATACAAAATAATGTAATTTAGCGTCATGAAAATCTGAAATATTTTCAGACTACATTTTTTTCCTGAAGGAGAAGGATTTAGAAGAGTGTACTCTTTTGACTTTTGTTAAATTTTGGATGTCCTTAAAATGTTAGTAAGAGATGTTTGTGTGCTTTCAGAAAATGTACATTTACATATTTGGTATTCAAAAAATGAAAATATTTCTTGTGACTAAAAATGTTTGAGAATCTGTTGTTGAAAAATTCACATTGATTGACCCATAATCGGAATATCTGCTGTGGTTTCTACTTTAGTTTCCTGTGTCAACATACAGGAAACATCTTTATGTGTTAAAAGTGTTTGTGAGGTTTGATCTTTGTACATTCTGTATAGAAAATGTTAAAGATACATTTAAAAAATATATGTTTGATGACTTTAGTAATTTCCATGAGTACAAATCTTAATGCTGCAGCATATCATGATATTCTATGGAATTGTGTGCTTCTAATTTAATAGCAAGAGTTTGGGAAGAGCCCTTTTCTATTCCATCATGACAATGCCCCTGTGTTTGAGACAAGGTTCAGAAAGAAATAATTGATTCAGTTAGTGTGGAAGATCTGAAGTCCTGAACCCAGCTGAACACCTTTTAGTGACATTTTAAATGCAGACTTTGAGCAAAGAACTCAAAGTTTTCATATATTTACGGTAGGAAGTTTACATAATATCTTCATGGAACATGATCTTTACTTCATATCCTAATGGCATCAAAGAAAAATGGCAAATTTTGACCCATACGATGTATTTTTGGCTATTACTACAAATGTTTTCGTGCTACTTAAGACTGGTTTTATTATCCAGGGTCACAAATGTTTGTAGAAGCAATCTGCAGGTGCTTCATTTTATACACCTGTGGCCATGGAAGTGACTGGAACACCTGAATTCAATTATTTGGATGGGTGAGCAAATACTTTTGGCAATATAGTGTGTGTATATATATATATATATATATATACACACACACACATAATTTAAAGCCGCTGAAATAATTAAGAGACCACCTTTTCAATTTTTCTGAATTTACTTTTCTAGGTATGCGTTTAGGTAAAATTATAATTTTTGTTTCATTCTGTGAACTAACAATATTTATTGTTAATATTTAATAGTAAAAATTTAAAATAAAAATATTGTTTCTATTAGCATTTATTTGCAGAAAATGAAATCTGGAGAAACAGGTCAAAATAACAGAAAAGGTGCTCTGTATTTTTTAAGACTCAAATACTCCTAAGAAAACAAGTTTATATTCACTTGTTTAAAGCAATACAACAGTAAAATTTGTACATGTATGTATCAATGCTTGTCAGTCTTTCACATTGCTGTTGGATGACTTTGTCACTCTTAAGGTTTGATTTTGTTAAAATTTAACAGACACTGGAATGGAATGACCATAATACATTTAGAAATGCTGATTAAATTAAGAAAATTGAAGTGGTCTCTTAATTTTTACAGAAATTATTTGAAATAAGATTTACACAGACATATTCCATATTAAGTATTATTGTTCTTTATTTAAAACATTAGTATAATCAGATTTGACAGATTTAAAAAAGAATTTATGTGCAATACATATTTAAAATTGAGATGCACAAACATTCATATAAATGGGTTTTTCTAAAGGAAAAAATATTGTTATTCAATCAATAAAAGAAAACTTAATCGTTTACTTAACTATTAACTTAAATGTAAAAGTCCTTGTTTGTGAATGTGGAAAAATAAAACAGCAGAACTTCTGGTGATTTCATTATGGCCTCAGTTGTAATCTTAAAGCTGAAAGATTATATTATGCAACACTATAAGCAATATGCAGTAGGTGCTGGGAAGGAAAGATTTAGGATGAGATGTTGCTATCCGTATCATTGGCATTGTGTGCATGAGGGATCACAAGCTGGTTTCGTGTCCTTTTGAGACAAAACAATTATTTGGTTGGGATCATACATATTTATTAATTCATAGAATTGCACTTTTTTATTTAGTACTGCACTGAAAGGCTACCACACATACAGTCCCAAAGGCACAATAATACCTGTATTTCCAAAAACAATCCAGTATAAAACTTTATATATACCTCGTACTACACAAAAGCAAATAAGAATTGTTAACAAGAGCATATAAATGTTTGAACTTGTTAATTTAATTATTGTGTCTTGTGGAATAGATAAACATCTATTATGTGAAATAGTTATGTATCAATATTGTCTTAGTAATGTGTTCAGTCCATTAAAAGAAAACTGTGCCACACACCTGTTGAATACAATGATTAAAGTTACACCCGTAAGCATCATAGTCAGTCCTACACTCCATCGGCAGATATAAAAATAATCCCAAAATGCCATTGGCTCTATAAAATGTTAAAATAAAGAAAACAAAACAGATTATACATTTGAAACTAAGAGTTTTTATTTTACCAACGGTTAAATGTACTCAAAAAATAAAAATGGTACTGTGACAGTTTTGACAGTATAATAATAATAATATAGTCCTACTAATCTTTTCATTAATAACGTGTAAGGAGATATAAAATGTAAAATGTTTAAATTGTGTTTTAACAGTACAATGAAGATAATATTACAATGTAATGTTAAAACACACTGTAAAAATACCCATAAAAACAATAATATTCCAGCAGATGGGGTGCCAAAAAAACTGTAAAGTAAAATTACATTACATTTACGCATTTGTCCAAACCGACTTACATTGCATTATACATTTGTTTCAGTATGTGCAATCCCTAGGATCGAACTCATGACCTTAGCGTTGCTAGCGCCATGCTCTAACCACTGAGCTACAGGAAAGCTGTAATTTAACAAATTACATGTTTTATACTGCTTTTCAGTCTGTAAAAAATTCTGTAAAATTTACAATGATCTGACTTTTACATCTGCATAAACTTGTAAAAACATGCATCCTCCTTATATTTGTGTATAAGTACCATACAGTTTATCTTATTATAATAATACCGTAATAATACGAGCTATAATAGTAATGACCTGAAATTATAACTTACAGACTGCAGTTGTGTTCCTGGTTTTACCAAAATCAAGTGTATGTGCCAAAAAAATTATCTACTATAGTAAGGTGTCCATTTAAATAGCTTGTATCATTCTGTAGAAAATAAAAAGCATAACTCACCAATATAACATTTAACAGACAGTGAGAAAAACTAAAAAAGGACCAGAGACAGGATGATGTGGAGGAAACAGACCGTCATGAGCGAATAACTGTTACCAGGTTGTGAAATAGCAAAGCCTGAACTTAATAATGACACACATGGAACATTTAACACACACACACACACACCACTGCCGTGTTCTGCCTGCATTTGGCAGGCATCTCTATAACTGTATCACAGCGGCCTGTGGGTTTTGGGGCCTCAAGGCAAAAGTATAAAAATGTCATTATTAGTGTAATAGTGGATTTAATGTAGAAATAAAGAGTTACAAATAACCAAACTGTACACAGTTAGTAGACAAATGACATATCCATTAACCGTTTTCGAACATTTTAGGATGTGTTAAGTACATAAATGAGGAAGTGTGTATTTTAAATTTGTGTCTGTTAGATACATTGATACATGTTGATATGTTTCTGCAAATTTTGGTCTGAAAATAAATTACATTGCATTCTATTAAGAAGGGCAAGAAGTAACACGCCTATATAGGATAGGCTGTGTTATCGACAATGAAAAATAAAAAAATAATTAGAAACAATATGTTGTCTTTATAATAACACTTACAATTTACACAGAAGAGTAAAACCATAGTTGGCATTATATTTTATAAGGGGGTCCTTACAGAAAATAAATATTTCATATTTGGTATCATCATCATAAAGTGTGAAAACCCTTGCCTTGCCCTATGTGACTGCCATAACAGCATGTGACCACAAGATGGAGTGTAGTAGGCTAGTACTTTCTGTGTCTAACATTTGCACATTTTGCTAAATAAAATAAAATAAAGTTAAATAAAGTCTTGAATGCAAAGAGTTGTGTAAATGGCAAATGTGTCAGATCTGTTAATCTGTTAGGAACAAAAGAAGAGAGGATATCAATGTGTTTTGTAGCTTTAATGAGGATTCACCTGTATTTAATATAGAATTTAGCAGTAAAGACTGTAAAGTGTTTGAGAACTTTGTTTAATTTCTGTATATTTCCTACCTGTTAGAGAGGTAGGAAGGGCACGCGTAAGTATGATATTATAATGGGTTTAATTCGAAAAAAAAATCTATTTAATAAAAACAGTGGTCAGTCGTGGCCTAGTGGTTACAGAGTCGGACTCATGACCAGAAGGTTGCTGGTTTGATTCTCAGGGCCGGCGGGTAACAGCTGAGGTGCACTTGAGCAAGGCACTTTACCCCCACTTGCTTACTTAGAAACCAAAATGTATAGTATAATGCAATGTAAGTTGCGTCTGCCAAAAATGTAAAATTGAAATTGAAAACATCAGTTGCAATACTAATATCATGTTGGCTTTCATTCATAAAATGATGCTGGTAAAGAAAGGTATTGTTTCCACTTTCATTTGGAGATTAAATATGAAATCATTAGAATGTAAAAGTATATTTAAAAACATTAATGTTATGTGTGATTCATTGCGATTAATCACAGAAACAATGTTTTAAAAAAAATACCGATTGACAGCACTAGTCAAAATATTAATCGTTCACTCACATGTCTTCCTGTAGTCATTTGAGTTACTTTTATGGTGGCTTATGTGTTGTATGGAACTTTAACATGCTAAGTATTGTATAAGCATAAAATGACAGCATTTTTTGTTTAAAATTCTTAGTTTGTGTTTAACTAAAGCCAGTAAGTCATACATCTGTAACTAAAAAGAAAATTTGGGGGTGAATTGTTCTTTTAAGTGGCTTTGCCAAACCTAAACATTGTTTCAGTCCTGTAGTGATAGGAGCTCAAGATACTAACATGTGTGTCTTTGTGTGTGTTGTTCCAGCGTGCTGTGGTTAATTTGCTCTAATTAGCGTGATGGAGAGTGAGGGTCTTGGATTGGACAGGAAAGGCAGCTCCGGCATCAGCGTGTGGGGGTGAGTAGGAAAACCTGATATCCACAAGCCCTCCCATAAATAAGGCAATTCAATTGAGGTGGGCTATCTTAATGCCCTTTGACCTACACTGCTACAGTTACAGCACTGTGGTAGCCACGGCGGCTATGATCAATGATGCGATGGGGTGACATCATTGTACATGCTGTCCTACCCACTTTGTTAATGAATCAAAAATAGCCTATAGCTAGTAAATTACAGTACTAATACATGGTTGTGCATTCCATTCTTATATGTACATTTTAGCGATTTGCTGGTGTATTATTTTACTTATGCCTAAAAGGATGGGTGTGTCCACTTGTTATACATGGACTAGTGGTGTTATTTTAAGCATTGGCTGACACTGCATTATGCTTTGTTGACGTGTTTCACAATGTTTGCAGATGAAAATGATGATTCTCATAATTCTCATGTTTTCTTTAGCATTAAGGTGCATGTACTTTCCTTTCGAAGAAACGCAAATGAGACATGGCAAGCTTTGTTTACAGCCTGAGCTATTTTTCACCACACAGACCTCTGTTTAGAATACACCACAGGAAAGGATGATGTCAGAGGACTATCGCTTACAATATCTCCAGATGGATGCAACACCAGAGCTCTTGTCTCATGAGAAATGACCTTACAGTGGTCAATTAAATGAACATCTGTGAAATGGGAATGAAAACATAATTGCAAAGGTCTAAATCACAATGAAACGCACGGTAGGTTTTTATTTTTCGAAGTGAATAAACCGGTTTCGAAATTGGGCCTGTAATATCTGACTATTTGCCATTATACATTTCTCGCAAAAAAAATGTATGTTTGTGCATGTAAAAATAAACATCGATGCACATACAATTTAGATCTGATGTAGATCTTCAAAGTAGTGATCATATCAGATAATCTCTCAAAATATCTGAAAGCGAACCGTCAAGTCCTACAGTAAAGGTGTTCTACTGTATTGCAGTGTTAAATAATTGAATCTAATATGTGATAAATATTGTAGGTTTGTCTATGTTTGTGACACAAAATATCAATAATGTAGCTTATCTAAAAAAATTGTCATGTAAGTTTTTTACTAATTTAATACTTATTTGGACGTCTCTGGTATATGCTAGACTAACATGGACAGTACTCAAGTCTTTCACGTGACCATAGCAGCTGTTCCAGCCTCTTGAGCCTTATGCAAAGCCCCACAATTGTCCCCTTATTCCTCTCTCCACTATGGGGTAAGGCAGACCACCCTCCTAGTAGCCATGTGAATTGCTCATAGCAGGGAGGTGAGTTAACTCTATCAGTGTGTGTGTGTGTGTGTGTGTGTGTGTGTGCGTGCGTGCGTGCGTGTGTGTGTCCATTTACGAATAACATATTGTCCATTTGAACAAATGCCAGTCACCAAAGTTGTTATCCTATAAGGGAGGAATAAAGGAGGCACGGTCAGCTGTCAAGGCCACTGTGCCCTCTCATCTCTCTGACTCTGTTTCTTAGCCCACATACCTCCAGTAATACTGCTGTTCTCTAAGAAGAACTTCAGTCAGAACAGGAAAACAAAATTAAGCCGAATCTGTTTCTGTGTCAGCATGTCAGGGACTCGTAGTGTTCCTGTAGTATAACTGGAACTTGCAACGTCAAAGTCATGGATTAAAACTTTCCAATTCAAATCAAGAAGAATGCACATTTCTTCAGAGGTCAAGCAAGAAATTTGGCAGAGCTTCTGACCCACACAGGTGAGTTGCTTGTCTGTGGTGGGCCATGAGGGTTTGCTGGATAAAATAAAAAACCCTTGGAGACATTATTTCTAGAAGAGCAGAAGTGCGGTGTCAATAGAGGCGCCTGTTTGAAATGCGAGCTGCCTGATTCTCTGCCATCATGCTTAGCATTACTGAAAACACTAGTGATCTGCCAAAGACCGCTGATGGCACCAAAGCACAAATAAGTCACATATGTAAGCAAGAACAAAGCTTGGCTCTCCAAAATGAAAGGAAAATCCCACTGATGAGTTTCTTCAGGCCTAGCTTCAAAATAATGCTTTACAATACGGTTCTTTAATCTGCTGAATGTTGGCAGAATTTTTAGGGCTACCTCACATTCCTTTGGCCCAACCTCTCGACATCATTGTGATGAGGGTGACTAAAGTCTCAATGGCAGAGGTGATAGGGCCTCCTACAACCTCTCCTCCCTTCTCAGCAGTGGGTGATAGTAAAGACAAAAGAACTCAAAATGAAAGTGCACCTGACAGCAGCCCAACAGGAGTCATTGTAGTCTGCTTGCTCATTAGGTGGCAACTTTATCCTTAAACATAGGTGTATGTCAGTGTAAAATGTGTTTTTATTATCGTTAATCTTCGGTAAGGTCATCTTTTTTCAATAATTAAAAATTGTTTGACTAGTCTCATTCTATAGATGCAATTTAAAATTCTATATTTATTACTGATATACGCAATAATGGAATGTCCTTAATATAACAAAATCTATTGATTTAAGCTTTGCATATATAGTTTTATCAGGTTACTGTAATGAAAATGTCTTTAAGTCACAATCTATGTATTAAAGATTTATATATGAAAAACAAATAATATGCCATAGGCTATAGGCCTATTGATAATGTTCAAAGGTGACATTTGTTTCTGCATTAAAACAAAATAACCTCATTTAAATATACTGATCTTTAACACATTTAAATCCTTTTAAATTAAAGACTGTCTATAATTCTGCATAGTCGAAACACTTGCTAGCAGTGTTTTCCCAGATTTCACATTCACGTGCAGCTTACTCGCGCCTCACTCAGACATTCTGTCGCCAAACGCGTGACGTCATCCGCGCTAGCAGCACTCCAGTTCAGCTCTTGATGGTGTCCTTCCGCCGCCGCGCCACTGGATAATAGTTCCAACTTCCACGATCACTCGCACTTTTTAACACAATTCAGATTATGCAACTGTCTGAAAAAGTCCAAATTGATTTACATGAAAATAATGTGTTTCCTATTATATTTTGATTTTAACCCAAACGTTTAAACTTAACGTTGTTCCCAAGTGGATAATTTAAAAAAATCCAATTTAATGTCGAATAGTGCATATAGAAAACGTATATAAAGATACGAAATACCCAGTTGTGACCAGCATGTTCTGTCAGTGACAGACAGAGATGTCTTTAAAACAACATTTATAAAGCAACAATTTGATTTCAACATCAGCATAATAGAGAAATGAGATGATGAATCATGTGCGATGGTCAGCAGGAGCTTATCTGGTGTTTCTGCTGATGCACTTTCGTTTATTCGGTTTTAAGTTTTCATGTTTTGTGATTTAGACAGTCTGAGTTATTGATATTTTATTTAATATTAAAATGTAAATGTTCATTGACTTACAAATGTGTTACACATTTTAAAATAATAGTGAGATGATAAAACTCTTATCATTGAAAACTGAAATTTCGCTATTTGTTTGTTTATTGTTTTTTCATATATTCTTTGAAATATGTAACATTCTAAATTACTTAGCCTACAGGGAGTTATTATTTTATTTGCTTTAGTCCAGGCAATATTAAAGCAAATGTACGCATGAATTGTCAATAATATCCAATTAAACAGCGCAGACTGTATTGCAGAGAGATAGTAAGTCACATCAGTGTATGCATAACTTTCTGTCACATTTAGTATAACTTTCAAACGATACAATCTTTGCACCACATCGGTTTCCTGTAGACACACTCAGGTCAATGCCATGATGGGCCATAGACTGTAACTAAGTTGTTACATAATTCATTCCACAGCACTTTGAATTACTTTGAAGGTGTAAAAAAGTAGGACTCGCGCGCGCACCGCCCCTCACCATACGCCGCGGTGTGATACGCGTTCAGTGCGGAGGGTGCAGCGGTCCGCGACACACTGACGCCAGGCGAGAGCAGAGCGAGTCGGGCTGTATGAATGCTTTGAATAAGCGCTTCGAGGTGGCGCACAAGGTACAGTAAACTTTACTATTCTATTTAAACGCGTCAACAAACTGTGAAATTACAGATTTCCGTTGTCGTGATTGATCTTTACAAGAACACACAATTTGAAAGTTCTTAGCCAGTCTCAATCTTGCGTAATAAGGCATCAAACTTGGTTGTTGTTCATAATAACTCGAGATAGTAAATCCCTCAGCATTTCTTACGCTTTACTTTGATGTATCTTCTTATCAGCCTGCTGTTTTCACGGTCCATGCTGTTTGTTTTGCATTAAGTTGTATTTTGCTTGACTGTCACATGCTGCAGATCTCTTGCTGCTTCTGCTGATCTCTGTTTTTCAGTATAAGAACAATTAGATTCAATAAGTATTTATTTATAAACCTTATTTACTAATGTGCTGTTTCATACCAGGATTTAATTTAATTTCAGATGTGATTTTTGCATCCACAAATGCTTTAAAATCTGTTCATCCTTTCTTTCCCACATAATTCATTCATTATACCTTTTATGCTATTCCACTTATTTTGGTTTGGTTTGGTTTGGTTTATATGCTGTGAGGCATGATTGCTCAAAATGTGATAAGTGATTCGTGTCACTTGTTAGGACAGTGAATATTTGCTCCAGTATGATGCATGCAAAGCCTAAGAGACATGAGCCAGATTTCCTGACATCATTGAAGATGACATATCAGATTACTCAAAGGACAAGAATTTGTCCTTGTCCATGATTTACTTGGATTGTTTTATTTTCACAGCGTATGTGACAGCATATGTGCGTTTGACTAATTTAAGAGTTAAATGTACTTTATTTAGCCAGATGTAGTTCTGGTGTGAATATTACATTTTAAATGATTGACTCTTCTTATATAAACAAATAATTTAAGCATTTGATTATCATGTTATGTGTGCTAAGGATCACACATAATCCTGATAGTGTTTGGTTAAAAGGTGTTTTCATGAAACAACTATGAAAATACAGATGTTTATGACCTAAGATGTAAATACATAAAACCCTAACCCTAACCAAGGATATAACCAAATATTAATAACTGAAAATGAATCATTTGATTGACCACTTATCTGACTAATGGGAAGGGGGTTTGTGTCAGGTTCTTTCTGATATCTGTGGTTGTTACAGGTGTGCATTTGTAATGGTGGATCTAATATCTGATCAGATACGCTCAGCTCATAATTTGGTACGATACACAATATCAGATTCACAACAATAGCATCCCATTCGTTTTAAACACAATCTAAAAATGAAACTGAAAGTAAAATAATATCCAAACCGTTAACAATTTTTAGGTTTATTTGAGCATTCTGTTTATAAATGAAAATAATAAATAAAACTGACAATAATGTTATGTTTAAGATTAATTTAATTTAGAAATTAAACAATTAATAAAGCCTAAGAGAAAAACCTCCTAAAGTAGTAAAAAATAGACATGATACATATACATAATATAGGCTATATATTATATTCTATATTATATTTATTATCATTTCAGCCATATACAACTTGTAAGTAGTGAACAGAACTGGGTTTCTTACGTCACAATTTTCTATTTAAAAGGGTAAATAGATCTTATTTAAGATATCTGACAAGCATTTTCTTTACAGATTAATTAATTGCTATGCATTATGCGTGTGTGTAAAGAAAATGAATGCATTCTTAGATCTGAAGATCTACATGCCTTTCTACACAATTTGTTTCCATATGTGTATTATGGTTTTATGGCTCATAGTGCTGGTATCAGTAAAGCTCTGTAATGACTTGCAACACACTGCGATCAACCGATTAGACATCAATTTTGAGAGCATTAACTGCTGTGCCTGAACCTCTGGCCGGTTTGATTTAAATGTGGCATCACTTTTAAGGAGTTCCATCACTCCTCTTCCTCTTTATCCCTCCCTCTCCATTTGTCCAACCCCCAACCCTTTTTTTATTAGAGAACATCGCAATTGAGCTGGTGCTTAATGGAGGGCCCCAGTTCCAGCCCTTGATAAATAATGTAAGTTCTTTATAACGCAGAGTCCCCTGGGAGAGCCGAGAGAGCATCATTACTGCCTCCTAAATTGATTAACGGCACTGAAGCAGCGCAAAATGATACATGGAGATGATGTGGGGGGTCAGGGCTGTCAAAAGTTGCGTGATGGGAGCCACATTAGCTCTGCCCGCTGCACCAGTGCTCGAGCTAATGCTAATATTTACATGCACTCAGGCCTGTAGAGCACCAGCTAAAAAGCGCAATGATTGCGTTTTAATGGTTTTAATGGCCGCCCTGTATCGCAAATGTGGAACCGAAGCTCCCGTTTTGGACTATTGGTGCAAACAGCGAGTGCTATGTCAGGCTTTCCGAGTTAACTGACACGACCCTTTTACACCCATCTGTCTTTACGCAGTATTGCCTCCCAAATTTAACTGTGTTCAACATGCAGTGCACTAGGCCATAGTCTGGTGACCAGTGAACCACACAGTGAACTGATCTGTTTGTCTCAAGTGCCTTTAAGCAGAGTGGGAAACTGTTGTTTTGACTGGGCTCCAGACAGACCCAACTATCATTGTCCGAGGCATCAATACAATGGCATATTGACCTTTTATGCAAGTGTGTGGTCAGACTAGTGGTCAGATTTTATGAATCCTCAAAAATTTGTCTCAATTTGCATGACAACAACAGCCTTTGGATATTTGAAATTCTCCTTAAAATGTGACAAGGAACTGAATTAAACAAAGCAGCTGAGCTGAATAACAATTTAGAGAACAGTTAGTGGCCATTAAAGAATCAAACTGGTTAGAAACCCTACAGACATGGAAACATTTACCAAATCCAAGTGCCTGGTGTAAAAACAGGACGTACAGATATTTTAACAGCCCACCTGCTATGGGAATACCCGATCTGTGCTGTGTTTGGGTTAGGAAGGGGTGCTTTCAACATGGATGACAGATTCCCTCGGGGAACAGCTGCATGTGCATTTGAGTTTGAAGTGCCTTGTAGCCTTTGACAAAGAAAGGCTCAGACTCCCTCTGATACACAAAGATAAAGAGGCTCTTGGTGTGTCAAGGAGATACTTGTAACAGTCACACACAGGTGTGACTTTACCACCCGCCCCACACCCAGCTATACCTTAGGCCCGTTTTACACATACTCTGTTTGCAGTGTGTATTTTTTCAGTGCCCGTGTTAACAGATTACAGTAGTGCATTCACACAGCACCCGGATGCTGCGTGCAGTGATCTTTTACGCATCGACTTTATTTTTGCTGCACGCTATGAATTCGCATGGATCATGTTCAATATCACATTGAGATGAAACGTAGTAATTTGTGTAAACTGTAAATGTGTGTAAAGATTCCGGGATAGAGCAATAAAAAGCGAAACGCTTACGAGGAATTGCAAAAATAACTAATTCGGTCAAAATTATATCAAAATGTGTATGAAGTATATGAAATACACTACACAGAAGAATATTATATTGCATGTAGGGGAGGGGCTAATCTGTAAAAAGTACAGTCATGATAATTGTTACATTTGTGGGACACAATACCCATGGATCGGCACTGTAAACGCAGTATATGTAAAAGCACAATGTGTGACCTACGTACACCAATACGCACTGCAAATTTAGTATTTGAAACAGGAATTAGTCATCAGAAAAAATGTAATGTGTGTTGTAATACATATTTTCTGTTATTTGAATCAGACTTTATAGCCCTCTGGTAAACATTTGTTGTTTAAAGGGTGAAAAACAACAAATATTATTGCTATATTTTCTTTTTTTTCCTTTAGTTCTGATATTATTTGCTATAGTTTACAAATAAATAATTAAGAGGAAAATAATATGACTTTTTGGTTGTTTTTTAAGCTTATAAACATGATACTGGTCAGTTAGGAATGAGGCAAGTAAGGTATATCACACATTTTTATGTTAATCTAAAGATTCACACATTAAATTGATTCATCTTCTATGAAGTCTTTGCAAACTTACCTTGTGCCTTGTGCCACAAAAACAGATGGAAATTCCACACATATTCTTCTTTAACCCATTAGTTATCTTCCTACACTCGTAACAGTCTTAACAAAATATCGCTCTGAGGAAAGAGTTTGTCGTGAATTCCTATATAAAGCATTGTGAAAAGTTTAACCTCATTAGGAAAATGAACCAATGTACATTGTACAGTATTACAGTAGATCCCTTGTGTTAGTCAAAGAACCCTAAGATCAATAAATGCTCCTTATAACTCTAAAGCTAAAATGGAAGATTACTTTAATTTTTACTTTGTTGCAGGTTGGTCGGTGATGTGCTTTTTCCCTCTTGCTCATCTACCTGACAACAACAGCACCAGGCTTTTATATTAGCTTTTGGCTGGGAGAAGGTGCTAAATATAGGAGAAACCTTTTTGCCTCGCTGTCGCTGTGGTCCACGATAACAGCTACTACTCTCGCCTTCCCAGTTGTAAATAGCACCTGTTTTTATTGAATGACTCCAACTCCTCTGTCCTTTCACAGCCACCATAGATACAATTTTCAGCCAAAGTCATGCTAGTTCATATAATTTAAGACATCGTGTCATCATAAATGTTATCATAAATGTTCTCTTCAGTGAAACACAGAAAATGCTGAAGAATAGACTTGACATTACTGAAATGAAAGCAAATGGGGTCTGGGGCTGTCAAACTTTAAAATAAGACAAAAAGCACCAAAAAAACATCATATAATTATATTTGTGCACTGCTTTTAGTATTTTGATCAAAAAGTAGCTCTTTGTTAGCCCTCCACATCCCTTACTTTCACTTTATAGAAAGGAGTTCCCAGCACAGTTCTTTCTAAATCTGCCTGCCTTGTTTTAAAAAAAGGAAATATGTGGAAGAATAAAATATGGGATTCTATTAGGATGACTAAATGATGGCAGAATTTTCATTTTTGGGTAAACCATTTCATGTTGTTGCAGAACAAATGGTTTCATTCTAAAAAGGCATTTGTGTTGTAATACTTTGCGTTCATTGTAACCTATACCAGACAAGCTTTCTAAAGTGAAACAGTAGCTGAGGGCAGTCACACTCACTGAAGACAACATTATTCTTAGCACTCAGCATAGCTGAAATAGCAGTTCTCTGATGTCACCGTACTTATCTAGTATTGTTGCTCTAGAACACAGGACACTGAGTGAATGACACTTACCTGCCACTCAGACAATACAATACAAGAGTGTGTTGTTTAAAGTGGATTCGTATTGATAACAAACAGGTCCTTTAAATATCTTACAAATATTTATGGACTATTTGTAAAATGTAGATTTTGTCTAGAAGAGTGAGAACACCGTGTTTTGCAACTAACTGGGTGAACCACACAAGTCATTTGTTCCCCAAAATAAAGAGAAAAAATATTTTAAACAAATTTGTTATTTTTCAGATATTTTAATCAAGATTATGACAATATGTAACAATACTATATAAACTAAACTGTATATTTTTTTATGTTATGGTCATAAAATCATAAAAATTGGGTGAGTAAGTGATATTGTCATAAAGAAATTAAACAAATTATATTTGTGTCCCACTGTAAGGATTGTACAATTTCAACCCTCTTTTTTATTAAAATAAGGATGCCATGCTACACCATCTGCTAACTTCAAAGAAGTGTGAACTCCCACATTATGTGCTCTTATTTCCCTTCCCATTACCATGAATGCCGGATGGTGAATGGCTGCTTTGGGATCTCTCTGAATGGGCACATTTATCCTTATCCCAAATGCATTTCCTCTCTATTCTGTGGAAAGGCTTCTGTTCTTTAATGTGTTTTAGTTTCTCTTTATTCGGCCAGCTGACCAAGAGAACGTCAGCTGGAACCTGCAAATATGTTCAATAGTCTATAGTAGTTCCTTAGATTGTCTTTTGTGCAGCATATATGTTGAAATGGATATGAATCATATGAGTCATTGTTCGGTGCTATAAAGCATCATTCAGCTGCGTGTCACGCTAGTGTTGCTGAGACGTGCCGTTCCACTTCCCAAATGCCGAAAGTCATTTTGAGAACTTACGGTAAAGCAGATGTAATTGGAAGCTCTGCTCTGTGACTGTAGGCAGCCATTCCAAGAAGTCACAATGAAATGATGTCACCACAATGTTCTCAGGGCAGAAGACGTATTGTCTCATTTGTTCTAGTTTCGTGGAGTTAGTGTCGGAGCTTGGATCTTCCATAAGGATCTCACTGACTGAGATTTCTATCTCTCTACAGGTACACTGGACTAAACAATCCGGGCTCGCTGTGAAAAACACACCTTTCAACAATTCCCATTCCTCTATCACCCTGCTTGAGTTTTGATACTCCTGGAGGAGGCAAAGCAGACGTTCCCTTGTTCCCTTATTTGACCTCTTATACACTCTTGTCTTTGTGTGGCCACATCCTACAGACTGACAGAGTTAACTGGGGCGCAAGCGGCGCCACAATGAACGTCACCTCGCTTTTCTCCTTCACCAGCCCGGCGGTCAAGCGATTGCTGGGATGGAAGCAAGGCGACGAAGAGGAGAAGTGGGCAGAGAAGGCAGTGGACGCACTTGTCAAGAAGCTAAAGAAGAAGAAGGGAGCCATGGAAGAACTGGAGAGGGCCCTCAGCTGTCCAGGTCAGCCCAGCAACTGCGTCACTATCCCTCGCTCGCTGGACGGGAGGCTCCAGGTGTCACACCGAAAGGGGCTGCCTCACGTCATCTATTGCCGTGTGTGGCGCTGGCCTGACCTGCAATCGCATCATGAGCTCAAGGCCCTGGAGTGCTGTGAGTTCCCCTTCGGATCCAAGCAGAAGGATGTGTGCATCAATCCCTACCACTACAAGAGGGTCGACAGTCCAGGTGAGTGGGTTTGTTAGGCAAATATATTCGAGCATGTTTGTTCACAAGCATTAGAGGTTTATACATGATGGGATTAATTTCCGTTGATGTATTGTTTTGAGTGATTTATTAAATAAGTAATTTAAAACAGGACAGACCAAATTTTAATAGGCAATTCCAGCATTATGGATGTGACATTTTGTGTTATGGGTGTGACTTATCTGTATGATTTATCTGTCAGAGAAACTTATTTGTTACCAGTATATTGAATCATCTGTTTATGTTTTACTAAACCCTTGTTGATAGTAAAAACAGTAAAACAGTATATGAAAATCAGAATATGCACAAGATTTCCCCAAAAAGGGTGTGGATGTGACAAAAAAGGACTCAATTATCGAGAGATGAGACACTTTGTAGGATTTTTGTGAATTAAAATGTATAAACCAGAAGCAATAATACCCAACAAATGGAGAAAGGATGGCTCTTAAAGTGGCAATCCGTAAGTTTTTTTTGATTAAAAATGAACTAAAACCAATTATTGAGCAAGTACATGAAAGAACGGTGTTTAAATTGATGTCATTACCCTTGCTTGATTCACCACGGACAGCTTGTAATAGCGGTTTTGAATTTTCTTGTCGGGTCGTGTTTCTTATATGGTGTCTTTGGTTATAGATGGGCTACTGATGTACAGTTACAGTTACTGGTACAGTTAAGATTCTCACCGGTTCACTGTCACAGCCCACACGTGACATGCGACTCAAAACATCAGACTTATCCACGCAGTTGAGCAGTGCCGAATTACAACTCACGTAAAGAAAATCACCTCCGCACATCACCTGCAGTAGCAAGTTACAAACTGAGATGGCGACAAAGATGCCATTCTTACGGACAGCCACATTAATAGAAAATAAAATACGATATTTCAATATTCATGTGCCAATTTATTAGGAATATGGACCGTTATGGTCCATAATGCTTTAAAATAAAAAATGCTTAGAGACCTCTCATGGGTATCTATTGGTAAACACTATATTTTTTTTCATGGTAAGGTTGACATTTGCATGGAATTGCCCATATGTGGTCTGATGTGGAGATGCTGTGCAGGTCCTGACTTTTTCATTGAAATGTGATTTGTATTCTTGGGAATGACTGGAAATTACCACACCTGTTTTCTCTTTCCTTTTGGTAAAGTTTCTTTAAATATAGAAGAACAAGTGAGCAAAGTCTCAGTGAAACCCATCTGAAATATATAGCCCATATGTACCATATTCCATGCATGTTTCTGAGTTTTCCGTTTCCCATAGTTCCTGCAGATGGTCTTTCTTTTTCTGTCTTTGCCTTTCCATATCTCTCTCTCCCAGATGCCTTTCCTTTTTGTTTGATCTTGATACCGCATGAGACAATCTGGTTGCATCAAAAATTGCTGAGTCCTGAGTTTGTATTTGTGTGTCTTAATGGGACACCAGAACATTTTCTTTCTTCTGCTTATGGTGAAAGAATGGACTCCAAACGCACAGCCCCCTTTTTGTTGGCTAAGCAGAAGATGAGGGTCAGCTGACAACACAGAAACAGCTGTCCACAGTATGTGTGTGCGTGTGGATGCATTATGAGAGCAGGAGCAGGAAATTCCAGGCGGGGGCAGAATAAGGGCTTTGTTCGTGGTCTGTGTGCAAGCTTGTGTGTGTGTGTGGTGGCTGTAACAGGCGAACATGTGGCTGTATAGAGAAAGATTTTTTACAGGAACTCCTGTCACCCACACAGACAATAGCAGGAAAGAGCGGTTGCCCGCCTTGCACACGCTTGTTTAGTGCGGGATTGTTGGATGTCTGGACACCTGCCTCCCCCCTCCTTTCCAGAAAGGCAGGACACTGATTGTGCACAGCAATTGTTTAGCAATAGTAGATCCTTAAAATATAAGTTCCCACTAATTTTCAATGTTAGCACTTGCGTCAAAGCAAACGTCACCATGTAAACCATTAGCTTGTCTAAATAAAACAGCATGTGGGCAGTTAAGGCAGGAAGATGTTTATAGCTTAAAATCCACTTCAAAACACAGCAGTTAGCGCATTTTATTGCTCTGCTATTTTAGAGAGTGCAGGCGTGCGACAACTATGAATAGAACCTTGGATTTGATTTGGTTATTTTACAATCATTAAAAATCATGAAAAAAATGTGTTTCTGAGGTTTAGCAGTGAGTTCACATTATTAAGTTCATCTCACATTATGGAACTGTAAATGGCATTATGTGACTAATGTTCAATGGATTCTTGTGTTACCTGTTTCTTTTTACCATGATTGAAATATTTCTCCTCCATTCCCACAGTGTTGCCGCCAGTACTGGTGCCACGAAACAGTGAGTTTAATGCTAAACTATCAATGCTGCCACGTTTCCACAATGCACTGCACCAGACGGAGCCCCACATGCCTCAAAATGCCACCTATCCTGACTCCTTCCCCCAACAGCCAGCAAACGTCCTTCCCTTCACCCCAAACTCGCCAACCAACAGCTACCCCAGCTCGCCCAACAGCGGCACAGGCAGTACAGCCACCCTTCCTCATTCACCATCAAGCTCGGACCCAGGCAGCCCATTTCAGATGCCAGGTGGGACAGTTGTGCTGACAACAATTATGCAATACGTTCTTTAATGTTTTTTTTTTTTTTTAGGTAGTAAATGTAGCTTTTTAAAAGACATGTGAATTGAGTGTACTGTTGTTACTTTTGGGTATCGTCCACACAGAAACCCCTCCTCCTGCTTATATGCCCCCAGAGGAGCCAATGACACAGGACTGTCCCCAACCAATGGACACCAACCTCCTAGCTCCAACCCTGCCTTTGGAGATTAACAACCGGACAGGTATACTCCACATGACCACATGAAAACCCAGAACCACGCTGAGCTTTAGCATTAGCAAACATATCACCCACCCTAACAGCCGTACTTGGGCTGTCAACAGCTGCCTGCCCACACTGCAGGTGCAGGAAGTCCACACACAAACATACATACATACATACACACACACATATATAAGCGGTCACAGACAGTCTGCCTATTTTCCCTTAATATCTGGTTTATATTGCGGAAAAGCATGGGGTGCGATTATACATAGAATTGCATAAATTACATAAAAAAGCGATTCATAGGGTATATGATATAAGCTAATCTTTTTTGTAGTTGGAAGCAGTAATTTTTTCCCATAGGACTCATTCGTTTGAGAGTTAGAATCATATTAACAAGCTCTTTAAAGCTGCAATTCACTAATTCTTTGGTTGAAAGTAAACAAAAATTATTTATTCAGCAAGTACGTAAAAAATCCTGCTGACAAAAACAATAGAAACCTTATAGAAACCATCAGATAAATTCTAATGGTTTCCATTAAAATACCATTAGTAGCATTAGCTTTTTATATTATAACTATTACACAATTTGTTTTTGTAGTGTGTTTTAGGCATTATTCCAATACGATTAATCTGCTAGATAACATCGTAACAAAGAATGAATCCATCACATACCAGTAGACACCAGTATAGTTTCCACTAAAACCAATACCCATTTCTATTATTAACATTAAATCCAATTACTTTTCTATTGTGTGTTGGACAGGGTTATATTTTTTCAGCACAAAATAAAAATTAGTGTTTCTCCTACGATACCTTGATTCACAACAGTAATCTTATTATAAAGATTTATAATTTGAGTTGTCAATTTGGCGCAAATGTCAGTTTGACATCATTTGACTTAACCCACATAAGGATGTAAAATAACTGTTGAATAATGTTGGAGCTTTAAAAGCTCTCTGTGATATCATTTCAGTCAGTTGACCCTCACAGTCCCACAGGAGGTGGGAAATGTACATAGAGAAAGTAAGCTGTTGAAACATTTGTGGACGTCAGTGTACAGTCAGAGTTTTGGGATGCAAGTACAAGCTGCATCCTGTGCTAAACTCTAGCCACACTTCCATTGTCAGGCCCGATGGTAAACAAGTAGACAAAACACCTGCAGCCCAGTGGCACACTGTCAGAGGAAGCTAAGAAGAAATATGCCTTAGATAAACACATTTTACTCTCTTTGGGAATAGCCCGGTTGACACAAATGAGGTCCTCTGCTGGAACCAGAGCTGTTTTATGGTTTGTTTCTACATGCTCTGGTGGGATTTGATATCTGTTTAGCTGGTCACTTGTATTATGCTGATTTGGCTGTATTTTGTCAGCTCTTGATCGGTGCAGCGTCATGACCAATCGCTGCAGCCTATTACTAGAGTGTTACCATTAATAGCCTAGCAACAGTGACCTCATATAAAACGCTACTAAAATCGATATGCCCTCTGCTGTAAGTGATGAGACACATACAAATGCAAGTCATTTCTTTGAAGTGACAAACAAGCTGTTTGTGTTAAAAATAAGCACTTATATAAGACATATAAGCATACGTAAATAACACTCTGAAACCAGCTAAAATCAATAAAGTCTTAATGGTATTTTAATTTACATTACATTCTTATGTGCTGATTTAACGGTACTATAGATGATTTTTTCCCTCTTTAAAGATGCAATCCTTAAATGTTTCTGGTGAAAAATAACAAACAAAAGTTATTGTGGTACATAAAAATAAGTGGTTGAAATTGTCTCCTTACCTTACATCGATTCAGATCAGTAAGCTTTTTTTATTTCAGTGGTCGGATGTTTTTCCGGGGAAATTTCAGTTTGCCATTATTTGACTGTAACCAAGTGAAGAGAAGTACAGTACGTAAACTTCAATTTTATGCTTCAAATGACGATATACATCCGCGCAAAAAATTTGTCCGCATTTCTCTCTCTCATCCTGTCTCTCTCGTTTTTGTTTAAAATTTGGGAGAATTATTGTTGTTTTACAGAATGAAACAAAATAGCCATTTTACCTAAATACATACCCAGGGCCATCCCAAGCATGGGGCAGGGCCCAGTGCGAGTTAGAATATCCGGGGCCCTAGCTGGCTGGCTCTTTTTTTGTCTCAAATCTTGTATATCATATTAAGTGCTACTACAGTACAGTGTTTCATGTGCAAATATAATTTTAATGCGCAACGTCAATAGTAGTATACAATACTTTTAGATACATTGCATTTGTGTGAGGGGAAACGATATCAATCACTCTTAAATTAATCATCATCTTCTTAAAGAATACAAGTACAACAAATAAAGTGTGCATAAACATAACACAAATCAAAGTTATATATTATATCAGTAAAATAAGCTTATTTAAGAGGTTTTGCTCATAAATGTATAAATAAATAAGACATAATGTAAACTTACGATTATTGTGATGGTTGTACACAGCTTTGGAAGCCATGCGAAGGTGTGTGACGGAGACGGCTTTTGCAGCTGTGGTTCAGCCACACTCCAAGTGCTGCCAGATCAGTCGCCAGTCCGTGCCTGAATCGATATTCCACCATACAGGACAGCCCGGTTGAAAATATTCCAATCACCGTTTTATGGGTTTACTTTTCACAGGAAAGCATGCAAGCATTTGCCGCTGTAACAAACAATACCTGTTTGTGATAGCGAGTTAAAATATCCTGCATCAGAGAACTAAATACAGAGAACAAAATGTGCGTTTTTAGATGTTTAAGATCACGCGTACTCTCACTCGTTTCTGTGAAGGACCACACACATCACTCTTTTCTAACAGTACAGGCACTCATTCCACTCCGCTGTGCAAAGCAGCATCAGGGTCAAACACATGAAAAACAGTATGCCTTACATAGCTCAGATAATTATTTAAAATAAGCTCATACTTAAAAAAAAAAAAAATATATATTTTTTTAAGATTTAAATTTTTTTTAAACTATTATTATTAATATTTTTTATATATCACCTTGCCGTGGGGCCCTTTAGAGGGCCAGTTGCACTGCCAAAAAGATGGCCATGCACATACCTATAAACATTAAATATTGAAAAACTGATTTGAAATGGTCTCAATAGTTTTTACAAAAAAAAGGAAATCAAATAAATTTACATTAGACAAGAACATTGCATATTTTATTTAATGTTGAGCTTATTGACACATTAATCATTTCCGACTGTGATTAAGTGCATTTTTTTACAATGGCATGCACCGTTAATGTTAATTAACACAAGATTATAATTCTTAATGTCAACAGTTAGATTTAAGGGTAGGGACATTTCTAGGTATTAAAACAACTGGAAGTCTATAAGATATAATACAGTAAAAAAAAACTTTGTGTTTGTGGGCTGTTTGTATTCATTGATTAAATTCACCACCATCTTCTGTGCAGATGTTCAGCCTGTGGCCTATCAGGAACCCAAGCACTGGTGCTCCATTGTGTACTATGAGCTGAATAATCGGGTGGGAGAAGCGTTCCAGGCCTCCTCCACCAGCGTGCTGGTGGACGGCTTTACCGACCCCTCCAACAACCGCAACCGCTTCTGCCTGGGTTTGCTGTCCAATGTAAACCGCAACTCCACCATTGAGAACACCCGACGCCACATTGGGAAAGGTCTGATCAAATTTAACTCCCCTGATGCTGTACAAATAACCGTTTTATGGTGATATTGAGCATCGAATATATAAACTGATATATAGTGATAGTTCACCCAAAAATGAAAATTATGTCATCATTTACTCACCCTCGTGTTATTTTAAACTTGTATGACTTTCTTTCTTCTGCAAAAGAAGATATTTTGAAGAATGAATCTTCTTTTGTGTTGTGCATAAGAAAGAAAGTCATACAGGTTTGAAATGAGTCAATGATGACAAAAATTTCATTTTTTTATACATTAATATCAGAAAAGAGCTTTATAGCCAGTTATGTCTGCACATACGAGGAATTTGTTGTGGTGAAAGAAGCATCCAGTGCACAGAGACCATGATATAATACAAATAAACTATAATACACAGATGTATCTATATGTAAAGAAGAATACATTTAAAAAAAAAAAAGCAGCATATACTGTTTGTTGCAAAGGTAAATATCACTAACTTGCACTTAAAATCATATTTCCTCTAATTCGCAGGAGTCCATTTGTACTATGTAGGAGGAGAGGTGTATGCTGAATGTTTGAGTGACAGCAGCATCTTTGTCCAGAGTCGCAACTGCAACTATCACCACGGTTTCCACCCCACCACTGTCTGCAAGATCCCCAGTGGCTGCAGCCTTAAGATCTTCAACAACCAGGAGTTTGCGGAGCTCTTGGCACAGTCTGTCAATCACGGTTTTGAGGCTGTCTATGAACTCACAAAGATGTGTACCATCCGCATGAGCTTTGTAAAGGTATGATCAACGGTTTCTAAATATTTCTAAAGAAAGAAGAAAGGGAAGAAAGAGAGATTTGTTGTGAAATGTGTTGTCTTGTTTTTTTTCAGGGTTGGGGTGCAGAGTACCATCGACAGGATGTGACAAGCACTCCATGTTGGATTGAGATTCATCTTCACGGTCCGCTGCAATGGCTGGATAAAGTCCTCACCCAGATGGGCTCTCCTCACAATCCCATATCCTCTGTGTCCTAGACAAGGTTGACCATAAGGCAATGGTTTATGGAACCATGTCAATCTAGGTTCCCATGGAGCATTTGATTGGTTTAGGGAGCGTGGCTGGGTTTGTTTTCTACTTGAAGGCAGTTTCATTGAGGGCATAAAATTTGGCTGAAGACTCTTCTGTTCTTAGCTCGAGAGAATCTGGAAGATACTTGACAACATTGTGTGACCAAGCGTTAAATGATGAGGCCCTCATACTTGTGGCAAGTATCCGCCTTTGTTCTTGTGAAAGAATTTGAGGATTTAACTGTTTTTCTTTGTATTTTTTTCTTTGCATTTCTTCTCCTTTTTCCAGTTTACGTCTCAGTATTCCATTCAGGAACAAAGATCTGCATTGCAGTATAAAGGCAAGTTGTACATGTATAAAGAATAGTGGGTGGTTTAAGATAAGTTCGTCTGATAGACAAAAAATAAGGTAAACTCATGCAGAATTATGCTTTATATGAACTGAACGGCATGCGGCTTTGAATGTAACAAGGTCATTATTGCAAAAATTCTCCCAGCTGTCTTTCTATGATATATTCATCTTGGAAAGAAGATGAAAATGTAGCAAAATGGACAAAAATGTAATGTAGAAAGAAAAAACATATATTTGAAAATGCAACACTTTTAAATGGGAAACGTATGGGAATTAGGGCATGATAGTAGCGGGGAGGGGTGCATGGGCAACTCATGCGTATTGCTCTACTTTTATCGCAGTTGTGTTCGACTGATTTCAAAAGTAGTGTGTAAATGAACTTATTAGTAGAATATGTTTTTTTTTGCAAGTGTGGTTTGATCTGCAGGATATGAGCAGAAGCAAGCATGGTTTACTTTGCCAATGTGTTGTGCACTGTGCTGCACGAAAGAACGTCCTTCATTTCTGTTTTTTTTTTTCTCGAAATGCTACAAATAATCAATTTTCATAAAAAATACCCTTTGAAAAATTAGAAAAATTTGCATAATGCCTATGTGTATTCTGCATTTTTAGAGTAATATTATTACTTTTTGACTATGTTCTGAAATGGCACTAGTGATATTGTTTTGTAAAAAGTAGATTTTTGATTAACTTGCTCTCGTTTTTTTATTAATATTGAAATCCCATCCACTGTTCAAATGTAAACATTTTTGTATTTTTTGAAGAAAATTTATTGTCGTTCCTTCATATCTGCACTTTTGTAGGTGGCTTCTTGTCTGTTTGTCCCTTTTTTGTGCTGTTCATGCTTGTACTCTCAGAAATCAGTTTTATTCCATGAATATCAAGTCTGGAAGATTCAATAAAGTTGTTTCATTACCACTGTCTCTTGGTGTTCATGTTTACAATATTCTTAAAGTGTGTTTTAGTTTTCATTTGAAGAGTTCAGATGCAAAACCCTCTAAAAGCCACCTCTGTCAAAAATGAGATTATGATGTTAAGTGACTGCTCTCCACACATAATATACGTTACTCAAATAATTTTGCTTCAAAAGCCACTAAATACCACACTCTGCCCAGTCTGAGATATCTGGTATTGCTGGACGTAAATGGAGGAGCCTGATAAAAATTGCTTGTTTAAACAAAAATCATCTGACGGATTTAGAGGGTTTTGCATCTGAACTCTTCATTTGTTATTAACACTGTTTAAGGTCAACGACAATGGTAATGTTGTCTAATATGCAAACTGTAATTAAGTTATAAAGGCATACATAATCAGTATGTTTCATATAGCCTGGATACACCATTCTGTTCTTAAAAATATGTGGATATGCATATTGATCGGAAGGCATATGCTTACATGTATGAACATTACTTTTCTCATTACAAAACAAAAATATGATTAAATAAACTTGTTTTTAAATCCGATTTAAAGAGTAAAATAGCATATAATAGCCCATGGGAACTACTTCAGTAAAATGCATGCTCAGGGTCAGACCTCAGGAGGTTGTTTAGTAAAATGTGTACAAAAAGTGTCCAAAACTACTACACTGAAGATACTAAAATTTTGCTTTTGATGTATTTTGTGTAATTTTTAGTCGCAACACAAATTCCCATAATTATTGTATTGTATAATATTGTATTATAAGCTTTCCTGTAGATCAGTGGTAAGAGCATGGAGCTAGCAATAAAGGTCATGGGTTTGATCCCATGGATTGCACATATTCAGAAACATTGGGCAGTTGTGGCCCAGTGGTTAGAGAGTTGGACTCATGACCAGAAGGTTGCTGGTTCGATTCTCAGGGCTGGCGGGTATTGGCTGAGGTGCCCTTGAGCAAGGCACCTAACCCCCACTTGCTTACTATACAAAATGTACAAATGTATAGTACAATGTAATGTAAGTCGCTTTGGATAAAAGCGTCTGCCAAATGCGTAAATGTAAATGTAAACAAATTTACAAAATGTATGTAAGTCTCTATGCATAAATGTATTGTCTATTTCATAGGTTTGGTGAGTTTATGTTCATTCTAAAATGTGTGGAATGACCCAGCTTTCCCCCCAGGCCATCACGCTCATAAACTCAGTCTCATACCACACTCATTGTACTCTTAGAACATCCAACATAGTGACATTGTTACCTGCACACAGCACTGACTGCCCTTTTTGTATTGCTGCAATTTTTGCATTGCTGCTAAGTAACTACCGTGTTTTACTATTTGCTTGCACATCCTCTTGCACATTCCTGTTCATGTAAATATTTACAGTTTAGTTTCTATCGTAGTCTATATATTATCTTTATATTATTTATATTTTTTCTTTGTTTAGTATTTTAAAATAATCTTTGGAGCTGATCTGATTTATATTTCACTACTGGTTGTATATTCTCCATATAGCTGTGTATGTAACAAATATCTTGACTCTTGACCCTCATATCATGTTCAAGGGTTCATGTTCATATTTTTAAAAAACTGTGTAAACAGCTCCCTCTACTGTCAAACGACACTGCTTTTGTAATTTTCTTTCCAAGCATTAAATTCTATTACTGTACTGAAATCTATAAATCTCAGAATGTTACTATTATTTTTTTATTTTATTGAAGTTTGATATACAAAAATATGGCCCATGTCTGATAGAACTTAAATTATGCCTCATTATTATAATCTCAAAAGTCTAATATTCTTTGTAAAAAATCTGTATTTTTAAGTAGTTAAGTATTTGTTAAGTATTTTGAAATGCATTCTAGCTGAGACATTACAACTTCGTAATATTTTCGTCGCTGATTGAGTTTGCTGTAGGAGGACTCTAATCTTGAAGAATGCGAACTTTTATTTTAAAAAGATTCGGGAGTCCTTTACTGATTCGACCTGTGTCGATGTTGAGCAAGCATGGCTAACCTGTGATATATAATATTTTATTTGTCTTTTGAAACCCTCTGTTTAAGTAAAGAGGAACCCTGAACTAAAGACACAGAAGAGTACGATAGACAGAAGTTGTTACAGGACCGGGTAAAGTCTGGTAATATATGAGTCATGTTGTTTGTCGAGAAAGTCAGTTGACTTGTCTGATTCATTGATGTAGCCTGTCTGGTTTCATTTCTATTTCTAACTAACGTTACTGTTTTTCTACTATTGTTAATCTGTTTGGAATCTCGGTCTAAAAATCAAAAAACCCTTAAGAAATTATTTTTGACATTTATTTGAAAATAAATGCGTATTTATCAAGCATACTTCCTGTATGTATGACTCTTATGTCTTTTCAAATAAAATACTCTTCACCATATTCGCAGAACTGAAGATGACAGTGTCAGGGCTTCTTCCACTTCTCCATCGTGTTGCTGGTCTTTTTCAAGTGCACACTAGAACAACATTAAGAGACTGTCTTTGTAAACCTACAGCTGTTAAACTGTGCTATACTTCAGCCTGCATCCTCCAACAGAGGCGATGCGTTTCTGTGGAGACTGCCATAAGCCATCATATTGTAGACCTGACTGACAGGGAGAACAGACTACTGACCAGACTCTACGATGGACTTATTGGGGGCCACAGGGCAGCTCTCGCTGAGTCTATAACGCTTGTGGAGAGCCAGCATCCAAGGAAGAAAGAGTTAGCCCAGGTTCTGCTTCAGAGAGTGCTGGCGTACCGTCAGGAGCAGGAGAGACGTAATGGTGGGAAACCAGTGGCCTTCAGAGTGGGTCAGTAAGGTGATGTGACCAATAAGAGTGAAGCTGAACTGTTTAGATATGTCTGCATGCCCTTAACCTTCAGAATATAAATATACTGGTTGCTCTGAATATACCTGGAAATGGAAATGAAGAGCTTCAGATACTTTATATCATCAGTATCTGACATCTGAAATCCCTCTGTTTACATTTGGCTTCAGGACTGTCTGGTCCCCCTGGCGCCGGAAAGTCTTCGTTCATTGAGGTTATTGGGAAGATGTTGACAGGAAGAGGGCATAAAGTGTCAGTATTAGCTGTGGATCCTTCCTCCTGCACGACTGGAGGTGAGCGGACACAAATGTCAAGAGTTTTGATCTGTACTTAGTGTACATATAACAAACACGTGTTTCATTGCAGGTTGATTTGTTTTTATTCAATTTCCGCTCTTTTTTTGATGTAATTTCATTGCATTTACATTTATGCATTTGGCAGACGCTTTTATCCAAAGCGACTTACATTGCATTGTACTATACATTTGTTTCCCTGGGATCGAACCCATGACCTTGGCGTTGCTAGCGCCATGCTCTAACCACTGAGCTACAGGAAATTTCATGTTATCAGTAAAAAATGGCAAAAAGCTGAAAATAATGTGTCGGGAGTAATTTTATTTTGGCAGTCAACTTTTTTTTACGTAGAAACTGTTCTGTTTCTTTAATGAGTAAAGCAAATAAAAAGTAAAGTAATATATATATTAAATTAAAAAAACTATGGTAAACTATGATGTTATATACAGTATACATTCTGTTACGTATGTTAGATAAATGTTTTGGTCCCATGGCCTTCAACAGTCATATACATGTATGTGACCATGGACAACAAATTTTTCCAAATTTAGTTTTTTACATCATCTGAAACTTGAATAAATAAGTGTTCTATTGATTTATGGTTTGTTAGAATATGACAACATTTGGCCGAGATATAACTATTTAAAACTGGAATCTAAGGGGGGAAAAATCTAAACATTGAGAAAATTGCCTTTAAATCGCTGTAGCAGGCCGCTGCTAAGAAAAAAACTGGTTTGTTTTAATGCTCACTTTTGTGGTGATGTGGAGAATAGCTGAACACAAAAGCTGAAAGCTTTACATAGATACCAAACTTGAGTGGGTAATTCGCAAAGAGCGGCAGCAGCGAGTGAAGTTTGTAGACGTGTTTCCGGCCATTTTTGTTAGAGATTGCTGCATCCACTCATAAAAAAAAGTTTTGACATATTTACAGTAGCAAATTTACAAAATATCTTAATTAAACATGATCTTTACTTAATATCCTAATGATTTTTGGCATGAAAGAAAAATCCATAATTTTTACCTAAACTTTTGGCTGTTACTACAAATGTTCTTGTGCTACTTAAGGTTTTGTCCAGGGTCACATATTATTTTGCAAGTATTAAAAGTAGTTATTTCCTTTATTCCATAACAGATGACAAAAGGTTCCATTTTGGGTGAACTATACTACATATAGTAAATGTCTTAAGATATGTTTTACTTATTATAACACTTTATATCTCGTAATAATTATTTTATTGTACATTGTATGCAGGATCACTGATGGGAGACAAAACCCGAATGACTGAGTTGTCCAGGGACATGAACGCTTACATCCGACCATCTCCCACCTCAGGAACTCTCGGTGGAGTGACAAGGACTACCAATGAAGCCATTGTCCTCTGTGAGGGTGCAGGCTATGACATCGTATTAGTTGAAACCGTAGGTAAGCAAGCATTACTTAATCCATGAGGATTTATTTTTTGAAAAGCATATTTACATCAGACTTGTAGTTTCTTATTTTTTTCATAAGTAAACCACTAAAGTAAAAAACTCTCTGCACAGGTGTTGGGCAGTCAGAGTTTGCAGTGGCTGATATGGTGGATATGTTTGTTCTGCTGATCCCACCAGCAGGGGGCGATGAACTACAGGTCAACGGCCTCATCACTTGAATCCTAGATCTGAAGCTTTGCTGTTCTTTGACATCTTCTGTTAGGAAAGAAGGATGTATTAAGTTAAAGGATACTCTAGGGCAGGGGTAGGCAACGTCGGTCCTGCAGTGCTGCTGCCCTGCAGATTTGAGCTTCAACCTTAATCAAACACACCTGAACAAGCTCATCAGTGTCTTCAGGATTACCAAAGCTACAGACAGGTGAGTTTTTTCCAAAGTTGGAGCTAAAATCTGCAGGACAGCGGCACTCCAGGACCGACGTTGCCTATCCCTGCTTTAGGGGCTTTGGATATATTGGGGTATGGGGGCTCCTGGGAGCCAGCAAGAACGATTTAACGGGTCCACATAAGTCCACTTAAATAGTTATGTTTTAGATATTATTTTGTTTTTAGCATATAGACAATATTAAAAGCCAATTATTTTGAAACAACATTCAATAGTAGACCAAAATTTATCGTTAAACACAGCATAAAAATGAAAACCCTTGGATTACCCTATACACTGTAAATATTTCCACTTTGTATTTTGTACACATCTTGTTCTGAGTAGCTCAAATTGTATTTTTAAACAGGGACTCAAAAGAGGCATCATTGAGATGGCAGACTTGGTGGTAGTTACAAAATCAGATGGCGATTTGATTGTTCCAGCACGGAGAATTCAAGCAGAATACACAAGTGCCCTCAAATTGCTTCGAAAAAAGTCTAAAGTCTGGAAACCAAAGGTATTACGCATCTTTTATCTTTTTTCGTTTTATTTTACACATTATAACTGAGGCCTACTACATCAGTTTGAACCCAGTCCAGGTGCAATACAATATCTCAATATTGTAAGTAATAATATTACAATATCTCCTCTTAAAAATGAAGTCTGCCAGACTTTCAGATGTATGTCAAATTTACACACTTTACCTTTATAAACTATGCCTTGCTTATTTACATTATAAGAACAAAATGAACATAAATAAAGACTTAAGAGTTGATGAGGGAGATAACTTTTGATCTATTTTTAAATATAAAATACTTACTTAATTTCTGTGATTTTCACATCAGGAATGTTTTAAAGTGAGACACAAGTCTGTCAAAATGCATGTCAGAGTTTGTCAGATTCAATGCTAATACTCTTGTTATTGTTTTATCAACCAAAATGTCGCTGATGAATGATGCCATTTGATTTTTTTTTTTGAGTCATTGATTGCTTTTTAGATACCTGTATTCTGCATTCAGCCAATAATATGTTTAGACCTTCTGAATATTTGAGGAGGAAGATAAGTTTTGGGAATATCTATAGTTCCATATAAAAGTTATTTTATATATGCATATTTATTCTTCATTATAAAACAGACATAATAATTCTGTCTGTTGGAGAATTGTGTAGTCATCACGAAATTTCCCATCATGCTCAGCTCTGCATTGTCAACTCTTGCCTCTATATCCCCTCTCCCCCGGTATTACTTCTGCCTGCAGGGCACAGAGCCAACATAGGCTCTTTGAATGGCAAAACGCTGCCTTATGCATTTCAGTGATTAGAGGCCACCCACATGGATGAGAACGACTAAAGGCTTTGTCTCCTCGCAGCATGGTTTCTGAGCTCCATCCCTTTGACTGGAGAATGCGACGGTCATATTGATTTATTTTTTCCTCCTCCCTGAAGACTCTTCAGTGTGTAGATATTTCAGTGAAACTGAGGATGCAGTGATATGTGTGGGCGAATCATTCAGCCCCTTACATTTCAACATTCGGGCTGCTCATGTTAAGCGACTGCACCGGGTCTGCTCATGTCTTTCTGTATCAGAGGTTTTCAGCCTTTTTGGTCTGGAACCTATTTTTGTAAACAAAATTCTTGCCATTGCGCAAGCTCCACCCCATCATCACACATTTATATATAGTTATTTATTCACAGACGATTTTTATCCAATATAAAACATGTAACTTATAAATAGCATTTTTAACAAAAGTAACTGGGCAATTCTTCATTGTCATTTTTTGGTGTTGATGCAAATGTGCTGATGTGACAGGCACTTTTAGGGTTCTTTGTGCCATTGATGTGGATATATGGATTTCACCATTGTGTCCAGGTCATGTTATAGTCTATATTTCACATCATATTTTGAGCACAATGAAGCTGTATACAGCTGTGTATTTTTATATAGCCTATGGCTATAAAACTATGGTAGGAAAAAGCTTTTTTGAAAAAAAGAAAAAAAACATGGATATAGATCATATAGCAATCCCCTGAAACCTGTTTATATCTGACAACCACTACAGACTATAAGTGGTTCTACAGATTTCTTTCCTATATATCTCTTCATGTACATTTTACATGCATTCTGCTCGTAATCTTTAGGTGATCCGTGTGTCCTCTCAGACGGGGCAAGGTGTGCCTGAGCTGTGGGATACAGTGCTCCAGTTCCACGAAACAATGCTGAGCAGCGGTGAGATCCGAGTCCGCCGGCAAACTCAGCAGAAAGTGTGGCTGTGGAATCTTATACAGGAGAACGCTGTCCTTCACTTCCAGCAGCACCCAGCTGTGTGCGCCGAGCTCCCCGAGCTGGAGCAAAGGGTCACACGTGGAGATATTTCACCCGGCTTTGCTGCTGACCTTCTCCTGAAAGCCTTCACAACCACACCATGATGGAACGCCACCCTGTAAAACTGCAATCTAGGATTTAAATATTAGGAAGACCGAATCGTCCCGCTGTTGACTTATTAAATATCGCCTGGTTTTTAATAGCGGATGATGTTTGTCACTATACATTATGTGAAATAATTGTTGTTTATTGTTACTTTATTTTCCAAAGTGACTGTATTTTAGTAAATGGGAAGCAAACTAATGACTTAACATTAAATCTTGTGACTATCTTGTTATTCACAGAACATTTTGCACAAATATGCCTGTTAATGTTTGTATGATTCGATTTTTAATGATCAGGCCCTTGAGGAATTAAAGATAGCTGTTCATGAGCTTTTTCTTTTTATGTATTGTCCTATATAATAAGTCTTGTACAGATTTGGTTTGCAAATGGTTAACATTTTGTGCACAGTCAATTTTTCATTTTATATCCAACGCTACTTGACAATCTGATGTTGCGAGAGGTGATGTTCTCTCCAGCTGACACTAGGTGGGTCTGTAGGCCTGAAGAGATCTTTGTACATTATGTAAATGAGCACCTCTGCATGCCATAGCTGTTTTGTCTCTACCCTGCACTAGTGTGTCATCTGCCCTGACCGAGATTCCAGCCTGGTTAACTCCTGTCCTGATGTTCTACCGCAACCGAGATTTGCTAAATCTTTGAGAATGTGCCATATTGCACTAACCTAGCATTGTTCTGGTTCAATAAATCTCAAGTTCATATGACCTAATCTCATTATCAGTGTCCTGCAAGCTGTGCGTGTTTGCGGACAGACACGTTCTGCCTCCTGCGCACATGCTTTCTAGTCATTATGACTCAAGACTGGAATGCTTCGTGAATACTGATGAACTCCCAAGACCTGAGGGCCGGCCTCTCCATCAATCACGAATAGTTGTTTTTGGCCCTCCTCGGTAAGCAGAGATACGTTGGATCTGAGAGGCTGGACTCTAAACGCAAAGTCCAAAATCGTGGTTTGTCTGGAGAAAACATTTTTCGGTCCATGATCTCATGTTAAACCCTTGTAGCCTAAACAGTGCTTCACGTACACATGTTTAACATTTGGAGGGATTGGTTTTGTGTAAGCACAGGACCCAAGGCCTCTTAAAAGGGTTTGGATGTTTGGAAAAGCTCTCGCTAGGCGGTTTGCCCTTCTGAGCATAACATACAATCACATTATATCTGCAATCAAACAAAGATAATGTTAGCATTTATATAAAAATATCTGTTTCTTTGTTTGGGGAGCCCATGTAAAAGAAACGCAACCCTAGCCTACCTACAAAGTGAGTTCTTTAGTGGTTTCACTGGTCTCATTCTCTCCATGCTGTGTTTTTGATATTTGCTTTTCATACGCATGCACGCGCGTCTCTGTCAGCTCGGCTGGCTGCCTCGCGGGTCTCTCTGGTGACTGATGAGTGCATACGGTATTTCCTTCAGTGCTGCAAGCTTGGTTTCAGGGCCGGGCTTCTGCAAAGCGGTCCTGTGAGTGACAACCTAATGGGAATAGACTGGAAGTGTGGGAGGGAGTAATATAAACTCCTGTTGGCACACTTAGACAAGAGCAGCAGTCCTTTCAACTGCAACTGAAGCGATTTGAGCCCTGTTGCGAAAAAGCTTTTTGTAATCCCTGTGGCCACATCTGCAAATTACAGTATCATGTCTTAAAGCAAAGGCAGGCATATCTGTAGGGGGTATGGGTAGTTTATTGTATTGTTTTTGTTACGGATATTGTTTTGTGAATGTGGGGCAAGTTTTGGGGCAAATGACTTCATATGAAACATCTAATAAAAAATACAAAACTGGATTTCTGTGACGGTTAGGTTTAGAGGAATAAGAATAGCTCGGTTACGAAAATAATAGATGTCAAAGTGAATATATTACCATAATAGAAAAACAAATACTCTAGATTTGTACTCTAGAAAATAAAAATAGATTTTACAGTCCCTTAAGCTGCCATTTAAGTGAAAATCAGAGCTCATAAAAATAAGTGAACTTTACAAATGAAAGCACGTTTGATAGCAACTTGACTGATAGAGATGAATTTCTTTGAATGCCTGGTTGGTACAAGGCAGGCCGCCGCCAGTGTTGATTTAATGAATTCCATCTGGTCTCTGTCCCAAAATCAGTTTACGGTCCCACTGCTGATACTACTGCCTCCACAATGTAGATGTCAAAATCACCCTCTTAAGATACAAGTATATTTCCTGGCAGTGCTGCGTAGCTTTTTCTGCTTACCCTCGAGCAGTAATTCAGCATGGCTTGTGTTCTTGATGGTAATGGAGTGTCTTGAGATGGCAGGCAAACTCTCCTCAGGCCTTTAAACTCTATCCTTTTTAATCCCGGGTCTAATTGCTCGCTTTGCCAGCCAAAGTGTATTCAGCTGTTGGCTGTCTGTGAGACCATCAAACCTCGAGAGCATCTGGTAATAACATACAAAATAAGATTTACAGAAATCTAAAATGTAAACAAAGGACAAGAACGTGGCCAAAGAGGCCAGGGGTCTTTTGAATCGTGTTTAAAGAATTAGTAGCCTAGAAAAAAAAGGGACAAATTCCTAGTTTTGTTCTCTCATTGATTGTACTCGCCTACCCACCCTATTTATAAACTCCTCCTATACACTGTACTTAAAGAGCATCCTCAGACTGTACTGTAAAGTGCACACAGTATTGTAACCACTAGAGGAGGCAGTTTTTACTATTTGCTATAGAGGTCAGACTGGATTTCGAACCCCCTTTACTAAAATGTTTTATTGCTTCTTTTGATGATGACAGACTGAACAACCGAGAAATTCTATTTTCAGCTTGAATTATACACCTCCTGCTTTTTAGTGGTTCACTCATCCCACACGTTTGTGCTACGGACAAATTATACATCTAATGTGGCTTATTGAGGAAAGGTATGCTATTATTTTCTAAGTAACTTGATAAAAGATATAAACCTGGCAGATGATAAATTCTGCAAACCTGCAATGAGAGGAAGACCCATATTTAGACGATAACAAAAAGAATGTCTTGGACACCGTGGTAAGTTATAAAATAATATTTTTTTATCAGAAAAGTCACATTTTTATTTTTTTCTGGAAAATTTAATGGATTTGTTTACAAATGACTTTATACCATAATAAGCAAAGACAAAAAAGGTCATTTAACACTGTTATTAAAATCTGTAGTAGCCTATATAATGCAATAAATAAAAAAAACTGAACTGATGCGTTAGACGTTTTTTCTAATTGTTGTGATCAAGTTTGAGTAAACTTTGTACATATTCTATATTATAATCATACAAAATAAAAACTTCAGGAGGCGCCGCGCAACGATGAACGCGTGCATACGTAAAAGCACCGCGAGAGCCTGCGCTTTCCAATCGCTCTGGCGTTATTTGATGTCATAATCTCATGTAGTCGGACACACCCATTAAAAGCAGATAAATCAGTCTCACCTGCAATATTAATTAACTCCGCGCACGAGTAGCCGGAAACAAAAGTCTCTCCTCCTCCACCAACTCCCATTCTTGCATGTAGCGACCATTAAAAGAAGCCTCTCTGCTATATGAATAGCGTATTGTCCCCTTTCCCATCTTCTCAGAAAACCATACTTTTGTCAAGTCCTGTCGTCTCAAAGACGCTGAACTAAATACTGTAAAAGTTAGGAATCGAAGATATGTTTTATACTGACAACTGTGCACTGAATAACTTGCCTGTCCGCGCTGCACATGTTCCCTTCCACAAGTCTCTTCAGTGAAATAGTTTGCCCCTTTCTCCAATGGGGACGATGCAACCGGCCTTACTGTTTGTACAGTCATGGCGAAGACAAAACAGCTGGCGTGATGACGACGACGACAAGTAAGTGATATGATTTTGACTGTTTCATGGGGCGCACGTACGCGCCTGGCTCAAAGTTACTTTATAATCTGTGATTGTTGATCGGTCTGGCTAGTGGCTAATAATATAATAATTTATATTTTATTTAATATATTAATCTATTTTAATATTTTATTGTATAATAATAGTATTAAATAAGCACTTTGTTGACTCTTACTTTATATTAGGCTAATTGTATTAAATAAATAAACACTTTAGTTTAGCCAAGTAATGGTAAGACAAAATAATACTGGCTAGACATAATTTACTTGTTATTTCTTTGTTATCAGAAATAATCTGCAGGGACTCTATTCTTTGCGGTGTACCGGAAGATAATTTGTATTAAAAAACTTTTGGTGCATCCCTAGGGTTTTTTTTACATTTTGTTTATCAGTTGATTTTTAATCCTGTAATTGACATTCTGGCAATAAATGTTTTGTTGTACTTTTTTGTCAGTTGTCTTATTTTGAGAGTAATAATATAATTGAATATTGAATACATAATAAGTAATAAATTAATGCTTAAAATTAGGTTAAATTCAAGTCTAAAAAAGACGTCACTTTGCGACCAAATTTAGACTTAAAACGTACGTCTTTTTATAGACGTCTTTTCAACAACCTGAAAAAGACGTCTTTTCACCTTTCACTTTTCAACCACATTTGGACGTTGTTTGGACGTCTGGCAGTGACGTCTTTTCAACGTCTTTTCAACAACTTTTTGCTTGGTGGGTTGGGACACATGTTGTTGCTTTTTTGCTATCTCTTTGTTTTTTACTCATACTTGGTTACACTAGCCTAAATGTATTGCTTGTAATATCGTTGTTCAATTTAAACAAATGTAAAAAAAAAAAAATGTAACGATGCTTTGCAAATGACAAGTGTAGCCTTATATTTACTCAACAGCACGTTGGACTGTTGTAGATTTAAATTGGTTGATAAGGTCCTTATTATTACTACTAATAATAAAATAAATAAGGGCAGCATTAAGTGATTGTAATTGATTTACAGTTATCATGTATATTGTATTGTATATTTAAGACTAAATTAGCTTTCATTTGAATTTATTGTTTCTTTTTCCTTAAATGTTTTATGGTTCCATTAACACTAGTTTAACCATGATATTTATAGTAAAAATATGGTTATTCTAACCATTATCGATCAATGCCAGAAATAATCACTACAGTTTAATTATAATATAACCATATTTACTTTTTAACTATGTAAGAAATCATTTTTAATCTGAACCTTTGTGACATTGGGTTTAAAGTTCATGTTGTCATTGAATTTGCATAGCAGGCAAATAAACTAAAGCGGTAAAAAAATTAAGCAGTGTGTCAGGAGTATTTGCTTTATAATATTTTTCATTTTCACATTTAGATCTTGGCGATCTAAAAGTCTCTGCTGCCAACGGAGCTTCCCACACCACAGAGGACAATACTTGTCTTGAGGAGCTGGAGAGAATCAACAAAGAAATAGAGGCAGTGAAGAGTGAGGTGGAGAAAGAACAAAAAAGGTTGTCTCAGTATCAGTCATCGCAGTCCTTCACACAGTCGGAGTTTGCTAGTGCTGGCTCAGAGAAATATTTGAGGATCACAGACAGTCCAGCTAAAGACCAGAATGGAAATCATTTGAGATTGACAAAACCTGTTGCTTCCTCAACCGCTGATCGTAAGTATGTGGTTGATCGTGCCAGACCCAAGACTGATTTGGAATATGACCCTTGTTCCAATTTTTCGGCAGGCTTGCTATCTGGCAGCTCAGTAGATTGCAAACTTAGGTCGACCAATAAAGTGCACAATAATGGAACAGGAAAAAAATTTCAGCCTTCTCATTTAGATGAGTCTGAAGATGAGGGCACCTTAGTCATCGATATCCCTCCTTCAAAGAAATATCAGGGAAGACGTAAGCCAATACCGAGAAACAAGACTACAGTCATTGATCCAGTACGCTTACCTTCAGGGAAATTTAGGCCCGAAAAGAAAAAGTTCGGTTCTGAGGGGTCTCCGTGTCATAATTTAGATGTCCAGGAGAAAGTGGGAGCTTCAACAAAACCCCTAACAATTACCCAGGAACAAGAGTCCTCTGAGGGGGAACTTGTCATTGATGTATCTTTAGAAGATGAGCAAAAGCTTTCCAACCAGTGTGTTACTGTAGCCAAAGAAGTACTTGATTCACCAATGTTATGCTCCATCAGTGATTCCCCTGCTGAGGACAACAAAGAGACCAAGAAAGGACTTACAAATAAACAGGTAACAAATGCAAAGCACTTAAGGAAACAAACTACAGAAGAACCTATAGCAGAACTGAATGTCTCTCCAAAATGCAATAATCTCAATATGGAAACTTTAAATATGCAGGGAGAAGAGAAAGCACAGAATATTGAGAATGTCCTGGATGACATCTCCACATGTCTTGACAATCTAAGAAATGAGAGCGAGAAGATCAAATCCATTCAGGATGTTAAGCTGCTTCCTGTTTGTTCTGTTCCTGAAGATGAAGATATTTCTGCTACAGGTCTTGCTACTTTCGGAACCGAATCGCAGATTGACAACACATCTAAATGTGGTCCAAAGTCCGAAACCATATCTATTAAAAAGATCTCACAAGACCAGAGTTCGTTATTCAAACAATACATCCCCATGGTCTCATCACAGTCTTTTGCTTCATCCTTGCATAAGGATGAAGGGCATACCAGTAATCCGAACTCTCAAGCCCTAGTTGAGACACCTTGGGCAACTGTTCAAGAGAGTTCAAAAAGTGAACCATTTGTTCATAAAATCCCATATATTTCAGGGATTCATGACGGAATAGTTCTATCCGAACTGTCGACTAGTCCGCTTAACCCGGGAACAACTGTGGATTATGAGCACAAAATATCCACAGCAGATGCATCATTTGTTTCCAGTGAAGCAACTGTTTCTTCACAGGCGTTTGCATCTGCTGCGATTGAAGGGACTAATAATGAAATCATAGAAGTTGACTCTAGTTCTGGGGAGGAGCTTAGATACTCTGACTTAGATCTCTCCGAAACTGACCCAATGGAAGAGTGTTACAAAATCTTTATGGAAGCCAACCAACCTGACGCTGCTTCTGTGGTCCAAAATGAAGTTCCGGTGGTCCAAACTGAGGCTCCTTTGGACCTGAATGAGGCGTCTGTAAGTATAGTCATTAAAGGGACAGTTCACCCCAAAATAAAAATTCTGTCATCGTTTACTCAGCCTTGAGTTCCAAATCTGTATAAATGTCTTTGTTCTGATGAACACAGAGAAAGATATTTGGAAGAATGCTTGTAACCAAACAGTTCTTGGCCACCATTGATTACCATAGTAGAAATATTGCAATGGTAGTCAAAAGTGCCCCCAAACGGTTTGCTTTCCTACATTCTTCAAAATATATTTTTTTATGTTCAACAGAACAAAGAACTTGATAAGGCAATTTTCCCACTATGGTCATCAAGAATGGTTTGGTTACAAGCATTCTTCCAAATTTCTTTTTCTGTGTTTATCAGAACAAAGACATTTATACAGATTTGAAACAACTTGAGGGTGAATAAATGAAGACATAATTTTCATTTTTGTGTGAACTGTTCCTTTAAGAGTAACAACACTCATTTAAGTTTTAAAGCATCTTGAATATGAAATCAGTTTTACATTGTTATTCTGAAAAGCCATCTAAATTATTATTTGATTTTTATATTTAGAATGAATTGCTAGTTACTCCCGAAGCTGGGATGAAATCCAATCCACCTCATGTGCTAAAAAGAAGGGTGGCACATATATTAAAGTTTGAGGTATAAGGTGCTTCATTCTCCGTCATCTTAATATGAAACCTTATGGACCGTTTTGAATTGTTTAATTTAAAGAAACCGTACTTGTGCATAACTCGATTAATTTTTTTCACAACAGCAGGCCAATAAAAGTAAAGGACAGATTATTGTGCCTTTTCGGGAGGGGGTCTCCCAGTTGGTAATTCCTAACAGAGCTCAAGCATGCCAAAGAAGAGCAGCCATAATGACTGCAGCAGTGAAAGGGTGCCAGTCTCAGATCATGAGCAATCCTCCGAAGAAAATGTACACGCCTAGTGTCATTCATCCTAGTGCTGTGCAAAACTGTAAGCATCAATTTCAACTCCTTATTTACAGTTGCCTGGTTAAACTAGGGAATTGAATGCTTTATTTAAACCATTTTTGTTTTTAAGCCATCATTCCGGTTGGTGCTACTCTGCAGCTGGGCGCAAACCTGCAGCTCATTGTGTCTGAGGGGAATTGTGGCTTACCTCTAATGCTGATTCCAACCGCCATGTCAATCCAGCGACCGCCTCAGCCTTCCCCACCTACGCAGCTTCCACAGACTTCGCAGCTTCCACAAACTTCACATCCTCTACAACCACCCAACTACACACCAGCTAAGGTTATAGATATACAGCTTACCTTAATAAACAATTCAGCTATTAATAAACAAGTTGCATTTAAAGTTGTATGCACTTGTTCAAATATGGTCTACATTGTGATTCATAATTTTATGCATTGTGTAGTCGATGGGGGTGAAACGAAAAGCAAAAATACGGCATGAGGTTGGAGCGAAGGTTCCACATGATGTTCGCCAGCGTTATGTGAACCTCTTTGTGGAGGAGTTCCTAAAAATATCGGTGACTGTGCAAGACGCCTTTGAGAAGGTCTGCCTTTGAAAAATCTGAAATGTATGTGCATAATGTTATGCCTTATTTGTTTTAAAATGCATGTTTAGCAACATGTTTATTCAAATGCTCTAGGCCCTGGCGGAGGAGAAAAGCGTTTATGACCGCAGTATCAATAAGCTCAAATATCTAAGTGTAGCGGTCAATGCGCTCAAGAGGCTTAAGAACCAAAGCGTCTTGCCTGCCAAAGGTAAGTATTGTATTGTTTATGCATGATGTGGTTTTGTTCATATTGCTGCAGCTACATTTGTTTACTGCAGTGTACAGTCATATCAGGTCACCCTCGATATATGTACTTACAGCTTCCAGTGAGAGAGATCAGCATGTGTCTAGAGGCAATGTACCACTAAATACCCGAGCACTTCAGGGACCTGGTAAGAGCTGGCTTTCATTTCAGGGTCAAACTAAAATCATAGTCATAGAGGTAAACAAGTTCTTTTTAAGATTCAGTATATTAAAATGCGCGGTAGGCAGTACGTTACTGACATGAAATACCTTTTTGTGCAAAACGGAAAAAATTATGCTGGTGGATCTTCTTTCCAGACTAATAGATCATTGTGAAGTATTCAGATACTTGTTGAAGAGTTTGATTCCATAACGCTATAAATCCATTTTCAAAAATTTTCAAAAATCATGTTTTTTGATTGCGCATTCCAATTAATATCAATCAAACTGCAGTTGTTAAGTTTTGATTTAAGCCATAATAACAAAAAAAAATACAGCTAACTAACACAATAAAATATAATAAAAAACATGAATTTTGAAAAAATGAAAAAAAAAATTGTTGCGTTTTGAAATCAAACTCCGTAAATAAAGTGATAGTTCACCCAAAAATGAAAAGTCATGTCATTTACTCATCCTCTTGTCATTTTAGCTCTGAATGACTTTTTCTTCCACAGAACACAAAAGAAGATACTTTGAAGGATGCTGTTAACTGGTACCCATTCACTTGCATTGGTTTTGTGTCCATACAATGGAAGTGAATGGGTGCTGCTGCTGTTCGGACTAACTTTCCTCCAAATATCTTCTTTCGTGTTCTGCAGAAGAAAGAAATTCATGCAGGTTTGAAATGACAAGAGAGTGAGTAGAGACAGAATTTTCATTTTTATGTAAACTGTCACTTTAATTCAGTTGTCTTGTTGCGTTTTTTGGTGCAGACGATTGGACGCTTTATAAGCAATTGAAGGAACACATTCTGTCCGAGGAAATGCTGCGGGTAAACAACTACCCTCGTAAACACCCGGATAAAGCCGACTTTGCCATCCAGTATGGAGATCTCAAGAAAGGAATAAGCGATTGTGAGTCCAATTAGATATTCACACCTAGACAATTAATTAGACTTCACTGTTGCATCTTTCCCATAGTTCAACTGGTAGAGCATGGCACTAGCAATGCCAGGGTCACGAGTTTGATTTTTAGGGAAGGCACGTAGAGATAAAATGCAAAATCCGAAAGCACTGTATTCGCTTGGGATAAAAGCGTGTGCCAAATGCATAAATGTAGTCAATTTAGGGTGTCGTTTTAGTGTTGATGTCATTTTATGTGTCAAGGGTTAATTTATAATAGATGATGCTATTAGTGTTTGACATTTTTAAAGCGACTAAGAAATGAAATCGTAACAGCTTTAAAGAGGATCTGCTGTCGATGTGGAGCTACGTTTTCGGTCGACAGAAGTGGAAAGCACACCCGCAAAGAGGAGTGCAATTATCATTATGGAAAAGTAATGGAAAACAAAGGTAAAAATTGCTAAATGTTTCCTTACACAGTTTTCGTCAATTATTTGTTGTTGTAGTGTCTTGTTAACCATCTCTCTCTTTTACAGTACCAGGTGGTGTTGAGACACGATACAGTTGTTGCGAAAGTGTGGTCGGCTCACCTGGATGTCAAGTTTTCAATGTATTCAGGTTTTTACTCATGCTTGGGTTGAAGGGTTTAAACATTTTCGATGCCGATTCTGAGATGTACATGTTTCCAGCTCCATGTCCATGATGCAGTAAGCCTTCAGGGCTTTGTGAGCAGTCTCCCTCAATCCCCAGTGGGGAAAACATGTCCAGGAGTCTTTGCTGTTGACACAGAAACCGTAAGATTACATTTTGACATCTCGTTGGATAATACTGCCTAGGAAATAAGCGAAAATTAGCTGACATTATGAATACTTTTATAACATTCTTTTACTATTATTATTATTATTATTATTACAATCAAAAATGTGTTTCTCCAGTGCTACACAACTCAAGGTTTGGAACTAGTGAGAGTGACTGTAGTCAACAGCAGTTTGCAAGTTGTCTTTGACACTTTTGTCAAGCCTGATAATGATGTCATTGACTATAATACCAGGTGAGGTTTAAGGTTGGCATCACTTCGATATAGTCTAATGAAAAATGGTTTAAAATGCAACTGCTTCTCCCCGCTCAGGTTCTCGGGCATCAGTAAAGATGATGTGAGAGGTACCAGCTCATCGTTGCGTGATGTTCAGAAAGTGCTTTTGAGCTTTATTAATGCGGACACGTTTCTTATTGGCCATGGCTTGGAGAATGATTTAGCTGCACTTAAAGTGAGTTGTAAAGAAATGCATTTCAGTTCTGTGCGATCTTGGGGCTTGAATTATAATGTAATCTCCAATCATCGATATTGCTTTGGGCTTTCTATTGGCAAATTGTTACGGAGTCAAGATGATCGAATGAAATCTCTCTTTTTAAAAATCGTCTATGTTTTTGCCAAAAATGTAAATGCTTGAATAGATTATTTAGTATTGCCTTTCGAATTGAAGCGAGTCATTTAGCTGTTCTGCTATCTTTAGATTATACACAGCTCTGTGATTGATATCTCCGTGGTGTTTCCCCATCGCCTGGGTCCGCCACATAAAAGGGAACTAAATAGTCTGACTGGTGACTACCTCCGGAGAATTATCCAGGAGAGTGGTACGTTTAACAATGTGTCCTGTCCTATTAAATATATTTGTAAACAATAACTCCTGAATCAGCAGCTGCTGTAAGTTTTTACAGGAGTCAAACAACTGTGTGATTCGTTTCATTACATCACACACACCTAGGTATTAAATGAAGGCCAAGGATTATGCAGAAGTCATTTAGTTTGTTTTACATAAAATACATGCTACTTGTCATAAGCCACAATCCCACAAACATGTTTCATTTGCCACAGTGGATGGTCATGACACGCGTGAGGATGCCACGGCTTGTATGGAGCTCATGCTTTGGAGGGTGAAGGAAGACTCTAAAGTGAAAAGATGGTGATGCTTAATAAAGTTTGTTGCTGTTTCTTCAATTACTCGGGGAATAGGGTGTTCAAGCGAGTTTTGTGTGTTTGCTTGCATCGAAAGATTGGTGGATTTTTTTTATTTTTATGTTAGTGGTTGAATTACTGAATTATTTGGGTTTTGATCATAAAGCTTTTCCATATTGTTTTCCTTGAATTATTTGTGGGGAATTTAAATTACAATGTACAGTGGGATTAAATACACCTTTTGGATTCTGGAAGGAAATGAAAATAAATGCATTAAGACATCTGCGTCATGTGACTTTTTAATTTCTAAAGTGCTGATTGGCTGCCAGGGGGTTCGGTGATTAGTCGGGTAATTGGTATTTTTAAAGTTTAGCCAATGAGATTTTGGTGCTTATTTTTAACACATGAATCCCATAATCTCATTTATCAGCTGATGAAAAGTGACAGTAGGTACTTTTAGGAATCCAATTCATCAAAAGCTATATATTAAAATAACCTAAATATGTACATAAAAAAAAATCTGTAGCAACGATTAATGTATGGAATAAAATACATAGCATTGAAATAATGTTCTCTTGCACAAAGGTTGTGTTTACCCAACATCACAATGGGTAAACTAAAAGGCTTTTGTATATTTTTACATAATGTTGGCTTTAATATTATATGTTATTTATTTTTATTCCAAAAAATTGAAATTAAATGTATTACTTTTGTGAAGCGGTTTTAAAATGTTTTATTGTTATTATGCATTTGTGCTATGCACTTTAATGAAAAAGTATTTACATTTTCTGATGAAAGCATGAGTGTATATTCTATTCTATGTATGTTAATATATGTCTTGTTTTTCATAAGTAGCCCAATAACCTAATTTGAATGCTAATAACAGTAATTTTCTTTCAAACCTTATAATCTTCCAGACATGACCTTAGGACAATGATGCCTGACCCAAAATCACAATCGCCTAATTCCATCTAAAGAGACTGAATTCTAGAACTGAATTAAAGGAGTAGACAGATATTTGGACTAATGCTTGTAACCAAACTGTTTTTGAGTCCCATTGACTACCATAGTAGTAAAATTTTGTTTTTGTTATGTTGAACACAAAATGAGATATTTTGAAGAATGTAGGACAGTAAAAAGTTCTGGGGCACTTTTGACTACCATTGTAATTTTTCCTACTATGGTAGTCAATGGGACCCCAAAAACTGTTTGGTCACAAACATTCGTACAAATGTGTTTAACCAAACAAAGAAATGTATACAACTCGAGAGTGAGTAAAATTTTAATTCTAAACTATTCCTATTGCTCTGAATTGACTTTTAAGTTTCTCCTAGTGGAGCTCTACCTGCTGTCTGATTCTTCTCTCTTTTGACAGGTGTTTGAAGGCCACGGCCGCAGTGAAAAGCCAGTGTGAGGGCTGGTGAAACAGTGGGCTGACATGCCCGGGACCAGTGCCAGGGCTCTGCTGGTTCTGCCCGTTTGGGCTCGTGCTGTACAAGCTGTGTGTGCAGGGCCCAACTGGCTGGTGGGAATGCCTGAGCATCAGCGTTGGACTACTGTACCATCAGCCAGACGAACACACTGCTCTTGGCACACAGAGAAAGGAACCAGATGCTCCGTCGTTCCAGCCGGTAATGTTGGAAAATCTGTTTGCGTGGAGATTAATGATTCGTTTAAAGAATATTTTGTAAGATGTATAATCAATGCAATATTTGCTGTGAAGAGAATTTAATTTCAACTAATCTTAGTGTATTTGAAATATGTTGAATCTGTAAGAAAGAATCTTTACAGGGCAGGTTACATCATCAGATTACAGAGCCGTTTAAAGCATCATAGTAGACGTTAAGATATATTTTGTTGCGTGATCTGTTTGACCGGTTCTTCTTCCGGATAAAATGAATGCATTTGCACTCAGTGTCTTAACTGAAAGACAAATGGCCATGTGAAAACATGCTAACTGATTGAAGACATGAATTCAGTTAGGCTAATTGAAAGGCTCAAGAAAAACACTATTTTAAAATATGTTGCATTCCCTGAAAACTCATCCAAAAGGTTATTTAGCTTTACCTTTAAATCAACAAAATCAATCCAAAAGGAAATCTAACCTTGTAGTCTTCGTGTTACGTCCCTATTCATATGATGCAGCTTGTGAAAGTGGCAATATTCATTTTATGTTCTTGTGTTGTGAACTTTATTCAAGAATATGGACAAACGTAGGATAAAAATGCTCTTGGGGCATAAATCCAAAATAGTTTGGAGTGTGATTGTAATGTTTTAATTCTTACATCTGTAGAAACAGTATTGTATTCTATTTTACTGTAAGATCTTACTGTGCTATCTTACTGGTTTCAAAGCAACAATACAAACAAACATTACTTGCATGCACGCTTTTATGGCCCAAACTTAACTTCTGATACACATCTGCAAAGAATAGAGTCCCTGCAGATTATTTCTGATAACAAGTAAAAGAAATAACAAGTAAATGACATTAGCTAGCAAGTTAAAAGTCTAGCCAGTATTATTTTATGTTACCAGTAGAATAACCGTTACTTGGCTAAACTTAAATGCGACAAAGTTACACGACCCATTCAACAAATTGTTTATTTAATAAAATTCATATACAATACAATTCAACAAATTGTTTATTTAATACATTTATTAAAGCCTACAATAAAAAATTAATATAATTAATATTAATTAAATAAAAAATATTTAGTTATATTATTAGCCACTAGCCAGACCGATAAACAAACACACACCGGAGGTTAACTTCGGGCCTGGCACGTGCATCTAATAAAAAAGCACCAACTTTACTCCGAAATTATTATTTTTCTACCCAGCATTGGGTAAAAGAGGGATGAACCCAGCTGGTGTGTTAAATTAACCCAGATTATTGTTTATATTTGACCCAACGCTGTGTTGAAAATAGCATTTGTTTAGTTTTTTTAGGCCTATAGATGAATTTAAGATAAAAGGTTGTGCTGCCACCTATTGTTCTTGAAATGTTTGCACCACTCATCATCAATGTCACTAAATATTAATTTAAGATTAATAAAGATTTTGATATTGCTGTCAGGAAGCACATTGGAGACTTTTTAGTCTCAGAATGTCATTTCAATAAGTTGATGCCAGCAGATACCAGAAGCAATGATATGCCCAGAATCGTACCTGAATCCTCTGAGCACGACTACTCTTTTGCATGTCAGGAGCTTTTGAACCACCCATGATGAAACAGTTTTTACAATTAAGTTTAGAAAGATTATGGCACATATACATTTTCACAAACCTTTAGAGACCCTGCAGTTTTATGCTAAGATGTTTTATGCTAAGCTGCTGCCATGGTAACCAACCATCTGAACAGTAGCATCATTCTGAAAAAACCCCATTTCAATCAACACTTTACACTGTCAGATAGTTGAAGTTTATATTGTGTTCCAGTGACTAGACAAACACTCCCCTCTTGTAAACCACCTTGTCTGGCTGGCTTGCCAATGACTCGCATGTAATCCCGTATCCTAGTGAGCTTCCCCTGTCACGCCTCCAGATTGCCAGGCTTCCCGCTGAGCTCTCGTGTGGCTCCTGGTCTTATCCGACGAGTGGGATCATACTCTGGTCTCTGTGGTCACCAATAGATGAAAACAATAATAAAATCTTTTGCATTTGATTAACAAACTGGGTACTGACTCTGTGATGAAGCCTGTTTTCTATAAATGACATCAGCTGCTAACATTTTTCATCTTCATGTTCAACCTTGGATCAATCTTCCCATATCTGCGAAATCAAAGTCATGTTAATGAAATCCAAAGCTTCGACCAACTTTGCCTTGAAACAGTCTCGTCTTTCCACACCCTTGACTGTTTGTTTCTCATCCCCGGCTTGCACAGGAATCCATCTTCACTTCGCTTGCTGCAGGCCCTAGGATCCAGCCATCTGACAGAGGTGAAGAGAGGGAGCCTGGGAAATATCGAAGCCGAAACAACTTGGGGAGAGAAGGTAGAAGAGGTGAGAGAGCGAGGCAATAGAGGAAGAAAAAAAGAGGCGGTGGAAAGGGGGTCTTCCTGTAGACAGGCACTCCTCTAAGCAGCTTTTCCTCTGGAGGCAGGGTTGTGTGAGGTCACACTGGGATTACACTTTTGGCAAACAGGAGGGAGCTCCTCTCACTCAGACTTTTGCAGCATCCAAAGTCTGCGACTCCCTCGTGACTCGAACCCGGCTGTAATAAAGCCAAGGCCGGCTTGAACCTACAAACAAAAAAGCCAACAGCCTATCGATTGCCTGCCGCCAACTTTCACACGCCTGTGTCGAGAGGTCGCCTCGGCATAGACAGGCTCCAAGCGAAGCAGAGTAAAAAAAACAAAAAACCTCTTGTGTTCCAAACTCGATACAGCTGCAGTTTGAACGGACGGTACATTTGAAAAATACGAATCCTTGACCTTATTATACAGTTATTCGAGAGGATTATACAACGTTTAAACTCTGCTTACATTTTATCGCGTGCTTGCTTTTTACCCACTCGGCTCATCGGGAGACACGGATACAGCCTCAAAATAAATTGATTGCTGTATCCGAGCGTCTATATGACTAAATTAGCCAGTATCTGGCAGAGAGATACAGTGTGTGACCTCATCACCCTGGAGATCCACTTAATCAACTTTCCCTTTCCAGCAGAGGTCAAGCTGAGCAGAGGCTTTCGCCGCCCTGCCTCCAGCCCTGCTTTGATGTTAATTAAGATGCGACAGAACATGGAGAGGATTCATTAAAGCCGGAGCCAATCTAGCGGCACAAAGCTCCGGCATGGCGGCCGTCTTCGTGAGGACTGAAATCTCCTCGAAGGCGACATCCTCCAGACGCAGACATGCATCAAACCTCGGCTCGGCGTTCACGTTAATACGGTAACCTGTGGTTCGGTGGTAACTAAACATGCGAGCGAGTGTGTCCAGCTCAGGGATGCGCAATAGATAATAGCACATCACTTGACTTAATAGAAACATATTTAAGGTCATAGTACTTAAACCTTTGTATGCACAGGTGAATCTTCAATATGAAGAGCGTTCTTGTCTCCTGACTGTGAAGAGAAAATGCTTTTCTAAAATCAGACAACCATCCCAGTTCTAGGTTATAATCGTTTTAAAGGTAATTGTTTTTAATTGCTTGTGTTGTAATTATAAAACGTAATAATCTGGCGTGTGCCCTACTTGTAAAACGTATCTCTGTAATACATCGTAACACAATTCCAGCATTATGGATATGACATTCTCAGTGAATGTATTTTTGAACAATACATTGAATCTGTTTATATTTTACTAAACCCTTGATGATAAAGTTCAGATATCAGAAAACGATCATTCTACGCACAAGTTTTCTTATTGAAAAGAGAAAAAAATGTGTTATGGATGTGACAAAAGGGGATGCACAGTTTTGAGACAACAACATACTGTAGGATACAGTACTGTAGCAATAATACCCAATAATTGGAAGCAGGATGGCTCTTAGACAATTAAAATCGAATTACTTAGTAACTGTATTTAATTTTTCATGTGCCCATTTATGAGGAATATGGACTGTTATGGATGTGACAATTCACTTACCTGGATAACTAAAACGTCTTTTTTAATTTTAAAGCATAATAGCATTATAGATAACAAAAGAAAGTTAAAAAAAAGTGTCTGAAGGGCAACAGTTTAAGGATAAAATAATAATCAATCATAATCTGAAAGTAGATGTAGCGTCATTACCAAATCAATCATTATTTGATATATACATATCGGTTTAATTCACTGCAAGCTCATTTGTTTGCAAGCCCAACTTTTCCTCCAAAAAGTAAAAATGGCATTGCCATCACGCACGCACGCACAAACACACAAGTAAATCAATACCATGACATTACAGTAAAATTCAATTATTTTCATTTCCCCAATAAATGATCTGATACGTGCTGTAATGTACACTACCATTCAAACGTTTGGTCACCTGACTGAAATATTTTTTCCATCTTATATATTAAACATATATGTCTTGATGATTAAAATTGTGTGGGGAAAATGTAATCAAATAAAATAAAATTGTGCCAACATATTAATTGTGACATAATTTTGTGTAAAAATATCCCATACGATTTCAAACTTCTTTATCAAACTCATTTATAGTCATAGGCAGATGTTTTCAGATCACTCTTAAAATTTCCCATTCATCTTAATAAACCTAAAACCTTAAGTGAACCTTGTGGGAGAGACTCATAAATAATGAATCAAATCTCATGCTGTACATGTGAATGCAGGGGAGGGAATCTGCACAGACTGCCTGACTCCACCGGCATTATGGAGCGAGCCTGAGAGGGAGCGATCCCGTCCAAGGTGCTCCATAGCTCCAGGGCTAACAGTGATGAATGGAGCCCTTAATGTCGGCAAACACTTTATCTCTGCTTCATCTGTTTTCATTAGGCAGGACCAACCTTTGGCTTGGACGGAGCGCTCCAGCACTCATGGGACTGCTGAAGGCAAAGCTGAGGTGTGGATGAGCTTTTCTTTTTAGGCAAATTTCTTGTTTGAATGCCAAAGTAGAGTTAGACTCACGATCTTGCTGTAATGTTTGGGGCTGAAAATGTGATTCCTGGCTTTTCCAAACCGATTCTAAAGGGTTGAGAGAGCGTGTACAACCAGGGGTGCAAGACTGACAAAAGGGTATAGCTCTCCTACGCTGCTCAACATGGCAAATCCCATCTAACCTAGTTGAGATGCCATATTATTATCATTATAACTATGAGGCTGTTCTTCTCCTAAATAAACCAAACGCAGGTTTTAAAAGTTCAAGACATCAAAGCAAAACATGCACTGATAAAATGGACAACAAGACCGTTAAGGTAATATGTGATGTAAGCTTTACTTTCAAATCCTGTTACATTAAGAACTGGCAATTTGAACAAAAAGAAATGCGAAACCAAGAAAAACAAAATACAAAACAAAATAAAAAGTACAAATGATCTAATTACCAGTTATTGTCACAAACAACCCTGTACAGCCTTAAGAATAAAGTAATAAAAAAGCTTTATACAGCACATAACAAGTTTACTGGGTGCCAATAAGAAAGAAACAAAATGATATTTGAGCCTTATTGAGTCGTAGAGTACAGCGAGAGATAAAGCAAACAGATTGTGCAGAAGAACCCGCAAAGCTAAATGCAAAACGAGTTGGTCTTTTTCTTTTCCGACCAAAATAACCTAAGTGCTACAAACTAGAGATCAAGAGCAATTTCATGCATCTTTTGAAGTGCTAAAAGGTAGTCAATCCTGCATGACGCTAAAACAAAAATCACTGCTTTTTGCAATTAGGCAAACAGAACGCCAAGTATTAAGTATTTATAAATACTGGTATTGGAACAGAGAGCGGTCTCTGTCGCGCTCCTCGTGCCCACAAAACTGAGCATGATCGAGCAGCAGCCATGTTTTCGAACATGATGACAATATGGTGTTCCAAGGGAGACGGACAGAAGGATGTTGCCCATTGCACATTCCGTCTGTACTGTATTCTATCACAATGGGTCCTGAGAATGAGTTTGACTTAATCTCAGACTTTTGAGCCACTCCTTTCCACCAAGTGGCACTAGAGCGTAAAAGATAACGGCCAGGAGCTTTATTAACAAGCAAAGAAGCTCCACTTAAAGTACAACATAGCACTAGACCGCATGCTGGGCATTTACGTGAAGAAAACGAAACTATATGGTTATAGCAAAACATAGAAGTATTAAACAAGGATATCATGTCGAGCAAGGAAACTATAACTCATCTTTTATGGCTCTACTTCTAACCTGCATTTCATTTTGAAACTGGCCTTAAATACCGATTTTGTCATTCAAATCCTCTTACTGGGCGAGAACAGCGTTTTAAGGAATTTTTGCAGTTCAAGGTTAACCTTTTTCTTTTGAAAAGTCTTAGGATCAGCGTAATGGGCAGTGTGGGCTGAAAAGCACTGCGTCCATATGAATTCTGTTGGGTTTCATCTCCGGTTAAGTTTAAAAGCATTTATTTGCAATGAAGTCTTTTAGGAATTGTCCAAATGCTTGAGCTTTGCATGTTTTTATGATGTGGTCAATAGTCAGATTTATATCTAAACTAGTCATAGACTTATATAATGGCCATTTGAGATCACGCCATTAGCTTGGCCTCTAGTCTAGACCAGTGTTTTCAACCCAAATGTCCAAGGGGGGCCTTTAAAGTAAGCTAAAACAACTTAGTCAAGATATTTCTAGATAATGAAAATACATTTTTCTGGTTATGCTGAGGCCTTGAAGTCAATAGGTCTAGTCTAGTCCAAACACATGCTATGTTACTTATCTTGCACTAACAATGTTTTCTATAGTCTTCAAATATATCAGTCTAGCCAGTAACTAAGCAAAAGTGCTAAGCAAAAATCTATTTGTTACTGTACTTTGTTGTTGAGTGCACTGAACATATGCGTTCTGATACTTGGGTTAAAAGTGCAACTTTTACAGCTCTGTGCAAAATTGCTGTTAAAATTTTAGCCTGGCACTTTGGTGCCCAGGGGGGATTTTGACCTCAACTTTTTGAATTAAACGTCATACTATCCATCTTAACATGGCAGTCAATCACTGCTGTTTGGCAAATACCTACAGGAAGAGGTTTTGAATAATTTTTATCAACTACTGTGGCAGACATTTATAAAAAACATTAAGGTTGTCGGATGAAATGGTTGAACCAATTGGCATCGAGAACATTTTCTATTGGGTTTAAGTGCTTATTGTTTAAAACATTTTAAACTATTAAGTGCAATTAAAACTTAAAAAATAAAAAGGGGAACATAGATCTATGGTACCATGTTTGCCCACTTCTGGAAAGCCATGCTTCCACAATTCCTTCTCTAGTAATGGCTGCCTCCACATTGCACTTGAAAGCCATTTTCCAATGGGGTTCTCATAATAGCTTGTTAGTACAGGATATATATTTTATATATATTTGTATTTTACATTTCAAAGGCTCTTTCGAAATAATAATAATAATAATAAAAAATAACAGAACAAAATGTTTAAGACACAGAAGGCCACCGAGATACCAATGTTTTTCCATGTTCTCTCTTGCCGCAGCCCAGCTACCTCTGTATCACTTTAACATTAACCAACAAAAAGTACATTCATTCAAGTCATTTTGGAACAGTTTTTTTACACACAAAATTACAAAAAAGCTCCAAAAAGCACCATTGAATCGGCCTTTGTGACAGGTTTCTGGGTAAAACCCACTTATTCTGTCACGATTTTGTTAAACGTACAAGTGCGATTACATACGATAGCTATGCACGGGGCGCTTGACTGGTCACTCATCTCATGCCTACGGGAGACGGCCAGCTCACCTCGGGCAGCTATGGCACAATCTATATCGACCAATAGTACGACGAGGACAGCGAAGGGTTCGAGGCTGCGTAATGGGCTGACGGCCACTACGAGAGTGGTAATGATTGCTTTTGCCATCAGCATGCCCCGAATGGCTTGTATTGAGAAATGCCATCAGCTGTGCCCCGTAGGTTTCGTAAAGGGCCTTATGCTTGTCGTTGAGGCAAGGTCGATGTTCTGCCAATGGTCTCACCATTCGGCAAAACCAGTCAATGCCAACAGGCGTTGGGGAAAAAGGAAATAAAGACTACAAAACTATGTACAGTTTGATAAATTAACAAGTGCGTGGTCTGAGGCTTAGCTTTGGAAACGAGACTCAAAAGATAGCGATCCGTTGGTTTCGTCGTGCCATACTGTATATATATTTCATACCGAGCCCCTAAAAATGACTTTAAAAACAATTGCAACACATAGCGAACATGCTGCCTGATTCCTGGCAAAAGACAAAATGCACAAAAGAAAGCTTATCGCTTGCAAGCTTATATGTTCGTCGTTTGCTTTCTCCCATCAAAACGAATACAAAACTTGAATAGGTAAAGCGCTATTATTTTGATTCTGGGTCATTCACAATTGTTATAAGACCTCTTAAAAAAGAGCAATATTTGTATTGATAGGACAGAAAAACGAAATTAAGTTTGATAGAAATGCCTGGAGGATGTATAGCTTTTCCACTGATAAATGAATGTCTTACTATCATTTCTACTTTTTAGGGCAGCGTTTCAGCCTGCCTATGAAACAGTTAGTGGCATCGGTGATTTACGACATGAGGGAAAGGGAAGGGGTAACCGCTAAAGTCAAAGGTGGTCAAATGGTCTTGGCTCTCTCTGTCAGTCCCAGGTATGCCAGGAAGGAGTGTTTGAGCGATGTGGGAGAAGGCGGGGACTGCGGAGAGTTGGACCGGAATCTGGAGAAGGGTGGCGAGGAGTTTGAACGGGAGGGGCTGTGGAATGTGAAGCGTCGGGCCGTGAAGAGCGTGGTGAGGGGGATGAGATGAGCCAGGTCACAGTTCCTGTACTGCTCGAAGTAGCGAGCTGTCAGCGTGGAGAACGTGCCGTTGGCTGAGAGGTAGCGTGAGCTCGGCGTGCCGTCTTGCTGCTTGCTGGTGATCGAGAGGGCGACAGACTGCAAGGCTTGAGAGGCGGACAGGGTCATCAGCGGGCTAGTGGTCCCGCTGTCCCCACTCTCACAGCTGCTCCCACCCCTCTCGAAAAGGCCCAGGCGCGGCGTACCTGGCTGGGCCTCGCCTTCCTCCGTGCTTCCCTCTCCGCCCTGGTGCTTTTTAACGTGTCGGCTGTAGACGAACGGGTGGGTGGTGGTGAACGGGCACTGGGCGCAGCCGAAGGTCTGTCTCGGCGCGTGTTTGAGCCGTTTGTGGAGGTTGAGATTGTCCTTGCGTTTGCAGCTGTAGCTGCAGCGGTCGCAGTGGAAAGGCCGCTCGCCGGTGTGCACGCGCACGTGCTCGATGAGCTTGTTGGCTGTTTTGGAGAGGTAGCCGCACTGCTCGCACTTGTAGTGGTTGCCCAGGCGGTGAGCGCGCGTGTGCCTTTCCAGCTCTGCCTGATTGGCCCACACGGCTTGGCAGATACGGCAGCGGTACTCCATCTTGTAGTGCGTCTTCAGGTGGCCCTCCATAGCGGCTGGCCTGTTAGTGGAGTAGATGCAGAGAGGGCACCTGGTCAAAGAGACAGGAGGAGCAGGATGTAGGACACAGAGGTGGGAGACATTTAATAATGCACCTCCCAAACAAGAACACACACACACACACACACACACTGTTTTCTGTAATGAGATGAAGAACATACAGAATGGACATAGGGAAGGATGACAGATGCATTTAGTGTGTCTTACCCTCTGTTGTGACTAAAAGCTACAGTCTGATACACGTGAAAGGGTGCATGACAGTGTGAGTGTGTGTATGGCAGTGTGGTTTCGTACAGGTTGGAACGGGAATCAGATGAAGGTAAATGAATAAATGAGTGGCACTTACATTTAAATAGCACCTTTCATCTGCTCAGGGCCCCAAAGCGCTTCACAAACCCTGCAGAACAGAATGACCTCAGAAAGCACACTGTGAAGGGCGCCTCTCTACCTCAACACTGAACTAGAGCGCTGTCATACTCTCTCACCCTGACTACAAAAGCAGCTCTAGTATGCAAACTTTTTCTAACAATGGGTCGTCTACAGTATTTACAGTGAGCTTCAAATGTATTTGGTCAGTACTGGGATTGTAGTTTTTTCTGCGTGCATTCACGGCTTGGATTTGTATTGTGCAACGACTCTGGAGTTTGACTAAGAGCCGAGAATACATTTTAAATGCAATATAAGCTGAATGGCTTTACAGTAAAAGCGAAACAAAAGCAGGACTGAGCTTGGTTATGTTACTATGAAACCTCTGAGCAATAACATTTTCCTGCGGGATGGATCCGTCGTTGCTGCTCTTGGTAATTCCCTATATTTGCATTCCACATTCTTATCTTTAAACATAAAAAATGTAACTAGGTAAACTGTATGGAACTGGCAGACTTCCACAAGACTATTATGTCTAAAATAATGACTTTTAGGTACTAGTGTATTTATATACAAAAATATACAGTCAAGTACCAAACTGTGACACCTTGTATGGATTATTCATAAGCAGACATTAGTTCAGCCTACTGGAATCCTGCTGCGAGAGAAAGAGTCTGTGAAAAAAAACATGCAGTGATTTGTAAGCAGTCAGCTGCTATACATATACTGTTATATTAAAGGCGACCACACACACACACACACACACACACACACACACACACACAACCCCAGAGTCACTGAACTAATACACATCCAAAATATAAGAATATACAGCAAATACATCCAAGATACTGACCAAGATACACTTTGTGCCTAAATAAATGCAGACAACAATACTGTTTTTAAACAAAATAAATGATATTGTTTATATTTTACTGTTTTGTTGACCTTTGTAATATTGTATCTAACAAATAAAGAGAAAAAACTTTTAGATTAGATGCTGATTTACTTACATATAAGACAAACCTTACCCCTCCTTAAAGAATAACCAAATCGAACCCCCAGTAAACCAATGTCTATCCCTCCAGATTGCTACTAACCTAGAATATCTTTGTCTCTCTTTATTTGTAGCTTGTTATGGCTAAGCGCTCAAATGAGTGATAACTACAAGCTGCCAAATGTGTCTAGCATGGAAAAGCATAGCCATAAATGACAAGATGAAGCAATGAAATCTGAAATACATGACCTTAAGACATGAATTATGTATGTCAAACAACTAGACAAATACAACAGAAAATATCAAAGACTGGACTTTGTGCTCGTTCAGTTTGAGAAAACAATAGATATCGATCTTTTGGGGGGTGGGGAGTCAGTATGTCTTGTAAGTGCTTGGTAATAGGGTGTCTATTTGCCTTGAGATGGGTATTCATGGTGTCTAATGTGTTGTTGTAACTGTGGTGGCGGTTATGACAGGCTGAGAAAGAACAGTGTGAACTGTAGCCTAATGGTCTTGGCAGTGGAGCTGCTCAACAGATGGACAAACACTGACTGGCTTTTTGTTATTTCTTCAGCTATATTTTCGCATGTGGGATCAGACCTTTTGCATTAATGTCTACCACAGACATTTCAAGGAAGGGGGCAGGTTCCTGAAAGTGCCTGCGATTAAACCTAAATCTGTTTCCATTACAGATCTGCACAAAACTTAAGCGATATTTTCTAAATGTCCATAAAAAAAGATATTGCGGAATGACAGCATTTCCATAAGACGATGTTATGCGACTCAAGTTTATTTTTTACTTCTCGCTATAAGTCATTCTGACCATACTTCTTTTTAGGTTTTATGGCAGGTTGCAAACAAACGTTTGAGGTTCATATTGCCACCTACTCTGTAGGGTTAGGGTTATATATTTTCATATTACCTAAACATAAACTGACTTACTAGTTTTCCTGCATTTGGGCCATCATATAAGATATTATTTAATGTGAATTCCTTACGTTTCATCTTTCCAAATGTTCTGCCCAGACATACAGCAACCGGTCATGTGACTTTTTTGTACGCAACGTGACTTGCAAATGCGACAAAAAGTGTTTCCATTGCAGTTTTGCGAGATATGCCTTTATCGTATTGCCCAATGCGTAGAGTTTTTGCTAAATTGACTTGTTTCCATTGGGCGTATTTTCAATGCGCTTTTTCAATTTGCGCTTTTTGAAGGGTAATGGAAACGCAGCTAATGATAAGAATGGTCCAGTGTATGTTTAACCTTTACAGAAACATAAAAATGATTTTGGTAATCACCATTGCTGTTAGTTTAGGGCAGCTGTGGCACAAACCTAATACATTTGTTAAGCTCGTTTGTTTGAGACACATTCAGGAACTTCATGTGTGTATAACATGCTTTTGTGCAGCTCTGCAGAGACGTTACCCAGAAGCACTGCTCGATGAACACTGCTACTACTATCATCTGTGAATCCAGCCTGATCCTCGAACAGTGCTTCTGGATAGTCCTGTCTAAATCCGAAACTAAAGGCCTAAAGGGAATGGGGACTGAGGTAAGGTGGGGTTTTGTGAGGTAACGGGTTGGGTGCTGAGGTAAAGTAGGGCCAGGGTTTTTTGAGGTATCAGGAGGTGGGGACTGTGGAAAGTAGGAGGTGGGGTTTTGTGAGGTACTGGGGCACGTGCTGTACTTGCTTTCCTTACTTGAGCCCTCCAGCGGGGACAGTGTGGCACTTCTTGTGCTCCAGAAGCTGCTCGGGTGTCTTCATGAACTTGTGGCAGACGTCGCACTCGAACATGCGCGTTATCAGGTGGATCTGTAGGTGCCGTTCGTACATGGCCCGAGTCTTACACACAAAGTTGCAGAACACGCATTCATAACCTTAAGGGGTCGGGACGAGAGGGAGAATAGACATGCTGTTAAACTCTGAATATCATCTCCTTGTGTACTGAATGAACCATTTCTTGTTGAAAAATATTTACAGTGACCTTTACTAGGTAAAAAGTTCATTTTATGACCTATGCCCTTACCTTTCTCTGCCTTATCCTCTGTTCCTGGGCCTGAGCTTGATTGGCTGCCTGCAGAAGAAGGCGGAGCCAAAAGGCTTTTCAGTTCTTCGTTACCTTGGGCAACATCCCCACCTTCAGAGCTGTTGAGGGAGTCACTGAGAGCCGACAAAGAGGAGGAAGTGCTCTTGGTCTCACTGAGAGGGCTTCTGGAATGGAGACCTACGTGGATGAAAAGAAGAGAACGAGGGTCACTTCCCGAATAAAAGATAAAACCACATATTTGAATGACATGATGATATCAAAGACTTGGGCTTAGCTTAAGCCAGCCGAGCATTGGATAGGAGCATCTTTCAACACGGAAGGTTTGATAACGAATTCGGTAATGAGTGAAGCAAAAGGCAAAATCCTACGATTGATCGAAATCCACCCAGTTAGCTAGACTGGAATATGTATGCCTAGAGCGGTGCGGTATTAAGCCTTAAAAGTCGGGAGGCGGGCTCTCTTTCCTAAGAGGCACTCTTGTGGGTTTAGCCTGACTTCTGTATCCAAGCAGCCAGAACACTCGAGCCTGCGTTCTTATTGATCTACACTGTTCCTGAGAGCGGCAGGGGAGGGGGGCTGCCTAGGTCAGGCCGCCACAGCTAAGATGGCGGGAGAATCTGAGGCCACGGCTCTCCCCTAGGTCTCTGGGAGCTCACGAAATGGCCGATGCCAGCTCACGCGCACGCTTTGCTCACGTTAAGACTTCCGTTCCTTTGAAAGCATGCGCGCGGAATACAGAGCAGGCGGACATGTTTAATCTTTTGTCAGCTGCAATGACATCTTTGAATACAGATGCGCCGTGTGACTGGTGAACTCCATTTCAGGAAAACAACTTTATCTCCGCCAGTGAACTCCACGCCCTCTATTAGGCTCATATGGGTGGTAGATGTTGCCCTAAATATCAGGATGAATTTGTGTCCGGGTTTAGCCAAACACATGCAGTACACAGCAAAGCATTTCAGATGAAAACAACAGCTGCCAAGCAGGCACCCCTCGGTGACGGCCGCAGCTCTCAGCCACCTTCCTTAGCAGAAGACAAAGAAGTGCGAGCTGGTAGGCGCTGACCTGAGGGCAACCAATCTGTAGCAAGGGGTGTCTTTGGCAGGGCGCTAAATCGCGGTTGACAAACCAACTTGTTCTTTTGCTGTCACTCTGAGAGCTCACAGTCTTGAGGAAAGTGGTCAGAGGCTTAGTCTGAACACAAGTGGTGCACAGCAGACGTGACTGTGTAGGGCTGCTTGGACGGTTAGTTTTTGGAGACTAGGGCTATCGATTTTCAGCTTCCCTTTGTTCTAAAAACACCAGGCTTTGCAGTTCAATATGAATACTCACTCGATCAGTTCTCAAACACCACTCGTTTCACCTGGCCCCATCTATTGATTGGACGAGTATGTAATCCTTTCACTAATGGTTGAGCCAGAAGTTAACTTGATGGACCACTTAAACAAACCTCAAGTGTTTCAACTGTTTAAAAAATGACTTTAAAGCCTATGTCATTTTTTATGTTAAAATGTTTTAAAAGTCTGAGTAGGTTCAAACCCACAGCAGCTGATATGGTGCAGTCATTGTGTTTGCCTGTCCCTGTCTCGACAGCTGAGCAACATTTCTTATCTAATTTATACCATCGCTCTCAGTCTGTCAATAAATACCTGCTTGTGCAGTTACCTATACCAATAAATGCCAGCAGAAACACTCTCTCCCTCTACAGCAACATTGTTACAAACTTATCTCAAGCTCACATCTGTTGAAGTTCCAGCTACACCTTGCAAGGTAACAAACAAATTTTGAGGTTATTGATGCTGAAAGACCGTAATCTTGTTATCGGGGTGCCAAACAGAGCAAATATAAATAAGAAAACCGCCTGTTATATGAAACCTCAAAGACAATACAGGCACTCAGGTCATTGCTTGCTAAAGCTTTAGCAGCTGTACTTTGACAGTCAAAGCTTGTACATGTTAAATGACAACAAACTATGTTAGGTATTGGTCAAAAAGACCAACTTAAACCAACATACTGACGTGTATATAGTGGGTTGGGGTTGGTTCAGATGGTGGACATACATAGTCATGCTGTGAAATATATAACTGGTTAACCTATAATGTCTGGCTAGTAAGGCAACAAACCAGCATCTCATGACACGGTATAGATGAAAGTGAAAAAAGTGAAAGTGACCTATTTGTCAGATATGGTGACCCATACCCGAAATGTGACCCCTGCATTTAACCCAACCAGTGAATAGTGAACACACACACTTCAAGTCATGAACACACATACACCGGGAGCAGTGGGCAGCTATCACTGCAGCGCCCGGGGAGCAAACGGGGGTAAGGTGCCTTGCTCAAGGACACGTCAGTTGTTACCTGCCGGTACTGAGAATCGAACCGGCAACCTTCTGGTTACGAGTCCGACTCTCTAACCATTAGGCCACAACTGCCCCCTATATGATTTTAAAGCAACAACATAAACAAAGGTTACTGTGCATGCACATTTTTGCGGCCCAAACTTAACTTCCGGTACACATCCGCAAAGAATAGAGTCCCTGCAGATTATGTCTGAACAAGCAAATTACATTAGCTAGGAAGCTAAAAGTATGTCTAGTAAGTATTATTTTATATTACTAAACTTAAATGCGACAAAGTTTATTTAGTAAAATAAAATATACAACAAAATATTAATATACATATAAATAAAATAAATACTTCTATTATTAGCCATTAGCCAACAAACACAGACCGGAAGTTAACTTCAGGCCGGGCGCATGCGTCCAATGAAACCGTCTATACTGGTGAACATACCGGTATATTATGTAAGATCTTACCTGCGTGTCCCGCACTGATGTGAGCTTTCATCTCGGCTTCGTCCACACCCACATACTCACAGGTGCTACAGCAGAGTGAGAACATCCACTGCTCTTTGTCTACGTGGAGAGACATGTGACTGACAAACTGAGCATTAAACTCAGTCTGAAAGCCGCAGACGTGGCAGCTGTAGTAGTAAGGGCAGTTTTTGAGCTCTGGGCCTTCGTGGATAACAGCAGTAACAATGTGCTCGGCGTCTGTGTTCACCAGTTTGACTGAGTGGATGGTGAGGTGCTGGTTGAGGTTGGCACGGCACTTGGCCGCGTACGGACACAAGTGACACTTATATTTCCTCTCTTCTGCAGAAACAAACAAATTCGCATTTTGTAATACATCTTTGTAATAAAAATTTAATAAAGAGTCATATATTAATAGCATATAATATAGCAAATTACCTATGCATTATAAAATAAATAATACAGATCACACTGCTGGGGCTTATTTCTGCAAAAACAACTGGCTGCCTGTACCTTATCCCTTACATAAATATAACATATTAACTATATATAATAATAGATTATAATTTATATAACTTTTTTACGATTTAAAAAATACTGTTAAAGGAGCATTGGATGCTGCATTTTCAAAAAAAAAATAATAATACTGCATTTGAATTGCATTTTGTTTTGTATTCAGACTGACTTGATTAGCTTGACCTCTGCTGTAGAGTAACATTAACATTTACACGTCCTACACTTTGTGCCTTTAGCAGGTCAGATTTTATAATGGGTGAGCAGGTGCATATATCAGCAGAACGGACAGGGAGATGCTCATAAAATATAACATAATCCCTTATTGTGAATTAGCAATATCATAGTGTAGATGCCTGTGTTACCAATGCTGGGATCACCGTTAGCTTATAGCATTTAATAAAAATAAAATTTCAGAGATCTGTAATGATATCCTTGGAGCAGTTGGTAATATTTTCTGTCAATTTTAAGGACAGGCATTAAAGGAATAGCTCACCCTAAAATTGTCATCATTGTCTTTCCATAGTAGGAATACAAATTTTAGGGTGAACTACCCCTTTATATATGACAAATGATCAATTATTAGCTTTAATACCAAAAATAATGCCCCAAGTATATTTATATAATATTATATATACATTTAAAAAATGTAGGAATCCCCCAGTATAAGGTGATATTTATTTGTTTGGTAGTGCAGACTGAAATGTATTTAGCTGGCCCATGATCAGACACTCATTGATGCTAGTCTGGGACCAGCGGGATGCGATTGTTCCAGGATCAGGCAGGGCTGGTCATGACGGTGCTGTGCTCCAGGGGAGCTTAGTGCTCTGGGAGACTTCTTTACAGCTTAGTAATTACTTGGGCACTTTTCCCACCAGGACTAATCAGTAGTCTAATCTCTTTAAAGGAAGGGTAATCTAGTCCATTGAACCTTATTTACTTACCTAGGGCATTACTTTTCCTAACAACAGCAACATACAACGCCATGGGACACGTATATGTGCATATGAAAATTTCACTCAGTATTTTTCAGTAACTGGTGTTGCATGTTGTAGAACACGTTGCAAATGTAGTATGTGAAACTAAAGCCATATATTTCAAGCTCACCTGTGTGTAGGGAGAGGTGTCTGGAGAGGGTCTGCTGGCGGCCAAACACTTTGCCACATATAGGGCAGGGGAAGAGTTGTTCGTTGAGTCTCCACTGGGTAAGTCCATTACCTGGCTCTCCACTCACCTTCTCTGGATCTACAAAATTAAAGCAGACAAAAAACTGGATGCTAAAGCTTAATTTATCAAATACTAAAATGCCAAGGAAAAGTGGATGGGATCTTTCTTAGGTCTCTAGCCTTAACGCTTACAATCAGTTTCTTTTCAACTATGTTTGATGTTAAAATATTACTGTTACACAGGGATTTACGTCCAATGAAATTTCAGTGCCACTATAGTTTCTATTAAATCCAATACAATTCCCATTATAAACATTAAATCCATAAAGTGTTTCTTAAATGTCCAAACACTTACGAGCCACTGTACGAGCCACTGTATAGCACAACAGCGTCTCTACTTTCTCCGCAAACTGAGAAGAGCCAGAGCCCCAACCCCCATCATGTGCACCTTCTACAGAGGCACCATCGAGAGCATCCTGACCAGCTGCATCACTGTGTGGTATGGCGCCTGCAACGCATCGTGCCGCAAGACTCTCCAACGCATAGTGAGAGCAGCTGAGAAGATCGTTGGTGTCTCTCTCCCCTCCCTCCAGGACATTTTTGGTACCCGTCTCACCCGCAAAGCCCTCTGCATTGCAGGTGATCCCACCCACCCATCACACAGCTTCTTCAGTCTGCTGCCATCAGGGAGGAGGCTTCGGAGTCTCCAGGCCAGGACCAGCAGACTGAAGGAGAGCTTCATACACCAGGCAGTCAGGAAGCTAAACTCCCTTCCGACCCTCCCCCCCCTCCCCTCCCTTGCCACACGCATCTCTGAACCCTGAACCCATCCATCCCTTCCCACATCATACTCTGTCCCGCACTTGTCACTTGTCACTTTATGGAACATTGGACTGCTCAACCCCTTTTCAGTAGTGGTCTGAGCCTCCTCAACTAACTACCTCTAAGTCAGTTAAAACAAGCCTGCTCTACTGACACTTTAATACAGACCGATAAGTTTTGCACTACATTACATTTGCACTGTTGATATTTTCATCTACACTGTTGTTTATTTCATCTGCACCATTTGACTTGATTATTTCATCTGCACTGCTGTTTATTTCATCTGCACTGTTGTTTATTTCATCTACGCTGCTGTTTATTTAATCTGCACTGCTGTTTATCTCATCTGCACTGTTGATTATTTCTTTGGTCTGCACAATTATTTCGGTTACATATCCCTTGCTTGTAAAGTTGTTTTGTGTACATATATAGATTTTGTATTTATTTGTAATTTGATATTTTTTTTTTGATATATGTTATTCTATGTTATCTGTATGCACCTATAGGGTCTGAGAGTAACGCAATTTCAATCCTCCACTTGTATGTACTGTACATGTGGCAGAATTGACAATAAAGCTGACTTTGACTTTGACTGATATCTATAGAATTCTTGTAATTTTCCCGAACATGCTAGGCACATGAATATTTACTTACTTACTTACTATATTTACGTACAACAATAATTACAAGTACAGCCGAGTACATCAGATTCAACATGGAGGTTGGCTTGAGGTCATGTGTATGTTCTTTCACTGTGTTACATATTATGTTGACAAGTCTATACGTCCAGATGAGGGAGCCAACAAGATGTTTTTATCTTGACATTGGGCTCTGTGTTTCTTTTTCACCTTTCATTAGTAAAGCGAGAGGGAGAGAGAGAAAGCATGCCACACAAGTGGCAGAATTAACCTTCTGATGAAGGTGGTTGGCTCAGTTTCAAATTAAAATGCAGCGCCACGCCTTCTCTCACTCAAAAGGGAGAGAGAGACAGAGAGAGATAAATAAATGAATAAATATATGAGAACCAATAAGAAATTCCGTCATCATGCAACGCCGCCCCTTCAAATGGATGTCTGGTGCAATATGAACGCATGGCTATTATTCTTCTGTGCCAGACAGAGGCAGTGAGGTTGCCAAATGTTAAGCAGTGTTTCTTCACAAGCCCAAACAACATGTATGCTTGCTTAAAAAAAAAACATAGCTGAGATTTAATAAGCCTTTAATAATCTCAACACATTTAGAGATGCATGTTTGGGTGTTTGTAGGTCATATCAATGACTCAAGGGCTTTTTTTAAGTTATGCATGTACCACGGCATTCTGATCCGCTCGATAAACATGCAAGGTGCTTTGTGGATGTACGGTGGGTGTGTCCCCGTCCCTTTAGACTCTGTGGTTTGCTCATAAATAGGCACATTTTTTTTATAAATGCTGTCATAAGCAATGTAGCCTCAGGATTGATGGGGGCATTGCAAGGAAAAGGAGGGGATCAAGTGGTTGGGGAGACACAAATTTTTTTGGCGTATTACAGAGGATTTAATGCGGCAATTAAAAAGCAGATGCACTGGCCTTGGACGCAGGACCTGAAGGACATTTTCATTGGGATGCTCATGTGCCAGCGACCAAACCCAGAATTCCAGACAGGAACAGTGTCTCGAAGTGGCCCAATGGGAGAGGCTTCCTCAAGATGTCATCATTTTGATGCTAAAAGTGCCCCGTTGCTCTTTACAATGATCTTGAAAGATGCTTCTGAGGCAGATATACATCTAAAGGGCAATCTAATGTCAGGGTGTGAATTTCAGTGTTATTATGCATAAAGGTGCCAAGGCTTTTATTGGTCCTGGAGTACCCGTTAAAACTAATGCGAGTTATCTATCCTGTAGAACGTTCTGGAATCCATCATTATTTTAAAAGATAAGTGATGTTTCGCTCACCTGCTTTATTTAACGGCTGATGTATTGCTCACAGCTGAAAATCTCGCACATTACTTCAATTTTGACACAAGTAGAGAAATTAAGTGTGTTGAGCAATAATCCATGTGCCCCCATCTGAGTTAACCCTACTAATGTCTTCAAGTTACTTCGTGATAATGCCAGAATTTAAATTTTTGGGTGAACTATTTATTCACCCTCTTGTCATTTCAAACCCGTGTAACCTTCTTTTTTCTGCAGAACACAAACAAAAATACTTTGAAGAATGTTGGTAACCGAAAAACAGCAGTTCCTCTTCACTTCTATTGTATGAAACAAAACCAATCCAAGTCAATAGGCACTGCTGTTATTATTATTTTTAAACAATTCAAGTGAATTGTAATTAAGGGTTCAACATCCAGCATTCTGCCTGTAAATGACGTTATAAGTTTCATTTTTGGGGTAACTATCCCATTAAGAGAGGTCTTTAGACCCGCTGTACCCTAATCAAGAGGTTATGTCAAATCTGACCAAAAACCTCATACCTTTGACACCTTAAAGTACTTGTTTCATATCAAAGAATAAATTAACCACATCTGAATCTTAAAGCATCAACATGATTACTAATGCCACACTACCAGCATGAATTAGCATAGCTAAACCACATAATTAAATAACTGTGCCATGTGTGTGCCATCTCCCAGCCGTCCCCCGCAATGACCTGCGCTGCACAAGAGCTTTAATTAAAACTACAGTGGGTGTTTTGCCCTCTGCTTCAATCTATGTGCGAGTTTAGAATAGGCAACACACACAATCCGACACAGGGCACTGAATCAGCCTTGTCACCCCAAGGCCTACGGTTCCACTGAGTCACAGCGCTCTTACGAACCTGTGCTTCTGACTCACGTCCCACCAAGCGGCAGAGCGGCGTGATGTGACGGTGACAGCTCTAGTGTGACACAGAGCCTAGAGACTGCCAGGAAAAAGATGGCACTTTCCCATTATGCCTTGGTGGGGGAATAGATATCTAAGCAAAACTTATGACTCTTGTGCCTTTTTCCCTTAGTATCTCCTCAGGTTTATCTCTATCAATGATGGTTGATGATGACACATGAGCTTCTTAAAGTGACAGTTCACCCAAAAATGAAAATTCTGTCATCATTTACTCATGCTCTCGTCATTTTAAACCTGTATGACTTTCTTACTTCTGCAGAACACAAAAGAAGATATTTTGAGGAATGTTGGTAACCGGCAATTGTGTGTCCATACAATAGAAGTGAATGGGTGCCGCCACTGTTCGGTTACCAACTTTTTTCCAAACATTCTTTTTGTCATACATGTTTAAAGTGACTTGAGGGTAAGTAAATGATGACAGAATTTTTATTTTTCGGTAAACTATGATTTTAAAGTGGTTAGTCCAAAAATGAGAATTCTCTCATCATTTACTCACCTTCATGTCTGGATAATTTAGTCAGGAATGTGAAGTGAATTCTTAAACCAATTTGTGAGTGAAAATTCTGACTAGAGATCCAATTCAACAGTGATTTGTCCACAGTCAGACATTTCTTCTTTTAGTGCGCCAAAGAGAGCGACTCCAAATGTCAAGATTTTAAATGATGAATTTCAAGCTGTTCCTCAAAGCTTTCATATAGCTTTAGATGTCTTGAAATATAGTGCATAAGTCTTATTCAAAGAATAAAAAAGACTAAAGTTTGGACCTTAAAAGCCTTAGTCCCTTTTAATTGTGAGTACAAAGTGTACCTAGTACAATTTAAAAAAACTTTCTCCTCTTGCTTTTCACAGAAGAATGAAAATGATATAGATTTGCACTGACATAAAGGTAAATAAATAATAAAAGATTTTTCAACTACTTTAAAAGTTTGCAGGTCAGTCACAAAGTTTGGGGTCAAATGTTGGGGTGACAAGTTCATGACCCTGCAAAAAAAGCCACGGTCACAAAGCTTAATTGAGATACTACAGCATGTACATCAATGCCTTGAAGTGCTTAATGGTTTAATTAGTGTTATTATAGAGAGATGAGACACAGCCTCCGCAGTGCAGTTGAAGTTGACTCAGGGCAAGAGGCGACGACAGAAGCGTCTTACGCGCACACAAAAGATGACACGCAGCCAATGAACTTACATTAACTAGCACATGCAATTACGTGAAAAATATCAAATTAAGCCGTAAAAGCAATGACATTTTTAAAGCCAAAAGCAAAAGACAATTTTAGACAACAATGATCAAATTAGCCATAGACACTGTAATTTGACACAACAAACAAACAAACAAACACAGATTTAGCCTATCTTTGGCATGCGTACAAAACTCTTTTTTTCGACCACCGATTGCGCTGTTAAATGCAAAAATAAAAAAATAAGAACGCTTTGTCTTAACTAACGCGTAGGAGTTCCTACCCACACCAGGTTATAAGGTGTTAGACACGTAGAAATAAAAACTGCAAAAAAAGAATGAGTGAGAGAAAGATAAAGCAGTAGGCAGAGGTCATGGCTATTCTTATGTGATTTGTGTATGTTCACTTTGTGTCTGCGTGTAAAAACGAATGCATGTCTGACTACTCTGAATTAACTTTCACGCACCCTGGACACGAAAAACCCAATCATTTTTTCATTAACCGGTGTAGGGAATCGGGCCAGGCAAGCGCAAACTAATTACCCTTTGCCAGAGGGGCCAGTAGAGGGAGGCAGGGAGTGCCAGCTGCCCAGTCCAGCGGTCTCAAAGCTGGGTGGGAGCGCGAGGGGGCTCGGCAGCCTTGCGTTTATGAGAGAGGTGGATCGTGTCGATAGATCTAAATAGGTTTGAGCGAGTCAGGGGTTTTCGGTGGTGCGGAGGAGAAAGTCTTACCTTGCTGGGCAACCCTGCTTGAAGAGCCAGCTTCAGCTGGGGAAGAGCTCTTGGAGCGTGCGGTGAAAGGTGATTGTCTAAAGCGGTCATCGAGGAAAGGGCTGGAAACAGACAGCACTATCATACTTCGCAGTCTGAGAAGCTAAAAAACATGCTGAGAGCTGATTGGATAAAGACTATGACAGGTGCATGACAGCAAACCTACCTGTGTATACCGAATGACGCATTGTCTTTGTTTTCGTTAGCTTTACTTACTTTCTCTGAAAAAGAAAAACAAAGTCAAGTTAAACTTGGAATCGCTTTGATATTGTACCAACAAAGATTTGTAAACCAGATTTGTATGCCTGATCAAGCAGTAGACGTATATATTTATTTTAGACAATTGCTTTGACATTAATGAAAAACTTGATGTGGTTTTAAAATGTGCCCTCATAAAGGTAAAAAATGTCCCCTTTATCACTTCCAGGAGAAATGATCGCCCTCTTAATGTAAATGTACATTTCAAATGGCAAAAACTGCAGTGCTTCGATTTTTTTTTACCACATTTTGCCAAACTGCATTAAATTCACAGATTCACAAAAGAGAACAGTATCCAGTCAGTCTGTCTATCTGTCCTCTCTTCTGGTGGTCTGGTAATGACCTTGCTCCCTGGGTGGCACTTCCTAAGCTCCCTCTCTCTGACACCCTCTCGGTCACACGGCTCAACAGAGGATGGAAGGGCTCTCTGCGTTGCCATGACGATGCTGCACAGGAGCAAGAGGGAGAGAGAGAAAGAGAGAGACAAGGGAAGTGTGTGCAACCGAGTGTGCTTGAGCCAGAATATTTGAGAACAATCTGAGGGAGTCGAGGGTTGAGGGGTTATACATACACACTGTGCAGCTACACACCACTCCCATGGGGAGGAGGGCGTTGGGAGGGTGCGAATGGCGTGCGTAAAGGTTTGTGCATGTGCGCGAGTGGGGGTTGGATTTTTTCGCGTTCGGCTTCCGAGGTGCTAGATGGCATTTAAAGAGAGCCGTAACTGGCAGCGAGGAGCGCTGGGGGCAGGTTTGTCTCGGCTAATCCTCAGAATGCTCTAGGAAGAAAAGCTCAATCCTGCCATCATTTAACACCACAAACATCCTTCCACTCTCTAGTGTGTCACTGCCGCAATCAGACAAGATGACGGAGGAGACAACCTGAGGACTGCTGATGCTGAGAGATTTTTAGATGTCACTATTCTCTATTTATTTTGTTGTACAGACTTACCAGACAGCTTAAAAAGTAGCTCAGAGGCCATTTTGACTGATATGTCCTGGGAGAAGAGGTCATTTTGGGGGCGGGGCAAAGAATCTGGGAGGTTGCCCATTGGTTCCTTTTTCTTGCATGCCCCTGAAGTGCTAAAGCATAGTAGATGAGATGAGGGTGAGGCTATTTCAAGGGGTGGATCCACTTCCATAGGCTCAGCCTTCACCATAACTTTCTGGAGGCAAGTGTTATTGTTGTTCTCTGAAAATAAATGAAAAATAATGTCAGTTGATTTGCAAATGACCATCATAATTCTGAACTCATTGCAAACCCACAATAATTAAATGTAATAGTTTATGGAATAAATTTCCATAAACTGTACATTTTATTTACCAGGCTTTCTGGCACTGACCTTAAATGACTAAACTCCACCAACTAAAATCCACAAATGACTAAAGCATCACATCTGTGTTTCATTTTTTAATTTTCATTGCTAAAAATTGACTTAATATGCTTTGCCTGAGTCCTATTCTTGTGCCATCTATTATACGTAGATTTGCTTGTTATTTCATCATTCTGATGTTTGTTTCACGTTTGGTGCTGAAGTTCTTTTTGCTTTTATCATGTGAAAAAGCTTTTACTTGTTACTGAACTATTAGGCCCCTGATCCTAAGCAATAAACTGGTGGGTAACTCATCATGACTGCCTGGGCAAGGGACATAGAGATGAAAAAATAGTTTACAATAAAAATGATTACTTATTTATAAAAAATGTCACTAACCTAATCCAAAAATCACATTTTGAATACATCAGTCTGAGCACTTTTAGGCACATTTAATGTTTTCAATACACCAACAAAAACGATTTGCATGTATATTGTTTACTTTTTCAAATTAATTTTACAGTTTACAAGTAGTGCCCCTCACAATAAGTGGATTTGTGCTGGCAAATCTATTAATGGCATGATGACATCAGAATCAAGACCTGAGTGATGTTGTGACAATAACGTACCAAGAGCTGTGCATGTGTGGTCCTGCAGTATATGCTAGAATACACCACTGCTTACATCACAGTTATCCCATCCTTATTACACAGCGCTCTGGAATACTTGATTCTGATTGGCTAGTCATGACATTCCAAGGTTACAGTATGTTATTCCCTGATTACAACCAATCGGATTTGTTGTGCATGGTGGATGATAAAACACGAAAATAAAATCGAACCATTTTAGAATGCAAGAGAGACCAGAATTAAATCTAGTGACAGGAAAATCTTAAAAACCTTTGGTCGGGCTCTTTTGACCTGGGGCTTTAAGTATCCACGCAGCAAAGCTCAATAAACAAGCCACAACACTGTGGCAAAGTTTAGCACAGGAAAAACTGTACATTTTGTCTTTATAACAACTCTACAGATTTATATTTGCTCTGTTCTTTTTCTGTTTTGTAACCCACAAACCCCCTGGCCAAAGCCAGAGCAGATGTTAACTGTCATGTGCAACAACATATTTAAATTTAAACCCGATTGTCTGCTTTTTGCTTAAACTGCTAGAGAGACATGGGCACCGTTGAGATAAGCTTTACCAAAGTCGGTTGAAGTTGAAACAGATGTCTGTAATTTGGCTTCAAAAAACAAAAAGGTTTGAAATCTGGTCAAAATGAGTCAGAATGTTTTCTTCTTACTTACCGCTCCAGGCTAAGCCAGATCCCAAAAAGAAAAGGCAAAAAGACAAAAGTCCATGTTTAAAAAAGAAGACAAGAAAATACGTGGTCTCCTCTCATTTCTGACAATCAAACAAAATGGCAAACTGGAAAAACAATTTAACTACATGCTATAATTGGGTTGGACCTGGGACGTTTGCATGTTTCTTCACATTTGTGGTTATAATATGCTGTGGTGTTGAGCACAATATAACAATGAGGGTTGATCCGGTCAGTATATTTACAAACATCTAAAAATCTTTCTATGGTTAGCCTAAATGTCGAGCTCAGAAAATATGCCAGTGCCATGACAGGACAAACTTCATACAGTCAGTGAGCTCACAGGCCTTGACGGTTATTTTAATGAAATCCAGCTCTCGTGAACTCACTCGACCTTTTTGGTACTGGAAAATGAAGACGTCTGTTCCCATCCTTTACGATTACAAGAAAAGCAGGCTAGAAATCCTTGCTTCAATTATATGTAATTACATATGAATCTTCAATTTAGGGGCATTTTTTGACTGTTTGACACTTCTTGAAACAAGAAACCTCATACACGATATATATATATTATAACCATGGCTTGGCGAGATGGAGCAGATTTAGGTATAATGCATGGATGATGTAGATTTTTGATATTGTGTGTCATGGTAATGACGAGTGATGATAATGATTTTTTTATTGTAATGATATTTGAGTCCTCTGTTCACAAGCTAATAAAATGAAACACAATAAAAATGTTTAAATCTTTTAAGTTTTAAGTATGTGTTAAGCAGTTTAGGACAAAAGTTTCACAAATTAAAGAACCCCCCATATACAGTTGAGCAGTAGATGGCATATGCTTCTCAGAGGTAGCCAAGCTTGATCAGACAGCTGGGGGGAGGGGCATAATCATATGAATTTCGTCTGGCTGGGGACAAGAGAGCAAGAGATTGTGGGTCGACCGGGTGACCTCCACCCCTCCCACTAACAGAGAGGGTTACTGGGCAGTGTCTGTTGTCTGGCTTTGACCTAGATTGTGTGTGGGTACAGTGTATGTTTACAGTGGCACACAAGTGTGTGTGTGTGTGTGTGTGTGCGTGCGTGCGGGTGTGTGCGTGCGGTGGGGGCAGTGGTTTGCCCAGGTGTCAGAAGCTGGAGGAGGCAACGTCACACAGGGACACTGACAACCACTACCCCGCTAATCCCTTAATAAAGTGCCCGGAGCCAGATTGAAGTCCGGGGTCATTTAGGGGACACGCAGTCTCACATACACACAGTGTTGCACTCTCGCCTCGAGTTCAACAACGTCACTAAATGTGTTTATATACATGTACATAGAAACTGTATAGAACCGGTCTTTAAGAGGTATTGTAAACTTGCCTCTAATCTGGCCAAAATAGCCAGCCAGATTGTAATAATGTCATGCAAAATACCCATATGTGCAAATACATATACAAACACAAAAGGGAAAGAACACACACACACACACATTGAAAGCACACTGGGGTTAAACTGAGGTTAACCAGTGGCAACTATTTGTCTAGCCATCTGGTATATCAACGATTTCTGCCTGGTAAACCTTTGAGAGTCTTAAACCAGCATAGATTTATGTCAAATAGAAAACACAGCCATGATGGTTAGTGCATGTGCTCCATAAATGTGCTTATGTGGGATTTGAATCCTGTAGAACTCCACAACACAATATCAACATTGTTTCAACTTACTAAAAAGACAGTTCCCACAAAAACACAACATAGGTCATAGATTTATTGCATGTCATTCAAATCTCCAATGGCGTTTTTTGTTCCTCACAACCTAAACATTTATTGTTTGTTTTGTAGTTTCCGTTTATAGTTGAAGTGGATTGTAACCACCTGTACCATCATGCTGTATGTTTTAAGTGTTCTGAAACAACCGTTTCAAAGCATCATTTCAGTTTTTCTGAATTTTTCATAGGTAGGTTTTAGGTAAAAATATCGTTCTACTAACAATATTTTTTACAAAATTTCAAATAAAAATATTGTTTCTATTTGTATTATTTATTGCAGAAAATTAGACCTGGAGACCTAAAATACTGCAAATAAAACAAGTTCATATTTACCTTTAAGCAATACAACACTAATGTGTGTGTACGGTGTATAATAATTATATAAACAAAATACAATTAGTCAAAATTCCATCAAACATACAGTACAGCCTTGCTCATCTAATATTATCTGTGTGAACCAGAATTAACCAGGATTAACTTTGCCTCAACGTTGTGAATGGGAATATGGAACAGGAAAAATAGAGAGCATTGTTTTGTTGCTTTCCGCACTACGAATTCACTGGATGTAAAAATGTTTAAAAGTAGGCGTTTAATTCAGAAATGAAGCTGGCAGCAGACAGGGTAGGGGTTAACGTAAGTTCTACCCAAGCCGTCAAAATGATGTCATCAATAAGTTATTTGCCACTTCAGAGCAAACCCATTAAAGATTACAAAAGCATTTGTTGCGGATTGACTTGCACTGGACTTGTTCACCACAAAAGTAATAATGTGTACAAACAAAGTAAATAGGGTAAAGTTTCATGGGCCCTTTAAAAACTTTAGGAACTCACATTAATCACTCATAAGGCCTATCCAGTGCCTGGTGGGCCAGAGATGTTTTTCTCCTAATAGAAATAATCTAAAGTTCAAATCCCACTCTACTTCACATTAATTCATCCTTTTGTAATCAACTAAAATTGCAGTTCTATGCCAGTGGATGTTTTATAAGACTGGGATCTAATTTGGTTCCATTTCACTGACTTGATTACCTTGACCGCAAAGTGGTAGTGAAGACTTTTTGGTGCAGGTTCGCCACAGTGCTATCTATAGTATCTATCTCAAAACAGAAATACAGTAATAACGGTTATTTAAATTATAGTTACGAAATAAACAACAGACACCCATACACTCTTAAAAGAAGTGCTTCACATTGTCATAGAACAACCTGTGGTGAAAAAAGGTTCTTTAGATTAGAACCAAAAATGGTTCTTCTATAGCATCGCTGTGAAGAACCTTTTAAGCACATTTATTTCTAAGAGTGTATATATTTATCATGTGTGCATACTGTTCTTTTTGTTTTGTGCTGTTATATTATTATAACAACACATGTCAAAGGCAACATGTTATAAGCCAATGAATGTTGGTGAAAGACACGCGCCACAAAGCTCATCGCTCTCTATTAGACAATCGAGGCATGAATCAACCATCATTCCCAAAGCATCAATTTGGCATACTAAACACTCGGACAGCCTCAGAGCATTAGTCATTCAACGCATGCAAACCCAGCACGTAACATGCCCTTTGATGCGCTATACAGTAGCCTGAGAATATGAATCTGGAGGTGAGATGGAGACAACAAAGAGAATTGATGTGTGGAGACATGAGGGAGAGAAATCAAAGACAAAAAGCCACAAGCGCACACAACCGCAGTTAATTATGATTGTCACACCTCTTCTGATCACAATGTTTTTGACGCTTTTGTGTTTTTGTTAATGCATCTAAATCCGGTTGTCACTCTTAAAATCTTGCAGTGTGTACATGGTCAAAGACATGAGAAACAAAGGAAACACCAACATATGAAACCTGCACCAGAGGGTCAGACACAAGGAACAAAAAGCTAGAGGTGAAGAGGAAGAACGAAAGAGAAAGAGGATAGAAAACAAGGTTGTCATTCTGCACTACGTCTACTCTAGCCCGACAGAAAGGATGACCCGCTTAGACACGATGTGAAGAGTTCAGGCGCTTCAAAGAGCCCCAGTGCAACCGCAGCCCGCAAAGAGACAAGGGAGAGCTGATCCCAGACCAGCGTCCGAACAGCCGCTCAATAATTCAGCACATCATGATGCAACACTCACCTCAGCCAGCGAGACAGAATCAGCGCTCCACATGCCCCTGAACAGGCTACAGTAGGGCTGCTGGGTTTTTGCAGGGAGAGAATTCTCAAATGGTTAGGCTGGCTTCACAGTTGTTTCATTTGATGTGGAGTATGTATGTACACCCTAGATAGTGAAGACTGTCTTTTTGCAGGTCGTAAAATACATGTTGTGAGGATAGTGTTTCAAATCAGGGATGGGTGAGGATGGGCATTTAATTCAAGACATATAGAATACCTCGAGAAAGCTGTTAGAGATCCTATTCATGTCAACTGAAAGCAGTGGTGACCGCCTACTTTTTGAGAATCCCCATCGGTGGAAAATATACTTTTTAGGTCCAGATGATGTCGTTACAGCATCTATCTGTAAGCGTTTTCTATTCTGCAAGGTAGAACTCTCCTGGAGAAGTTGCATCTCTGAACCTCTACAACCATCAAAGCACCGTAACATATGTACTGTACCATCTTTATCAAAACATTTTAAAACAATTATTGTTGGACATTATCTGCTGTAAACAGTTCCCCTGATGATGCAAATTTCAAAAGTTCAAAAGTCACGGTTTGCTACTGGTTTAAAACCACCATGTTGGACTGTTAACCAAATACTGGCGCCGGATTATGACACTGGTCAAAGCTTCAAGCCATGAGCATTTTAAGTTGTGTTGAGGTAAAAAATAGTTCAACCGTTAAAAATCCACTTCAGACCCTTGTGATATGTTCCATTCTGTTCTCCTTTTGCTTTTTTTAATGCAACATCACTGTTCTTCCTTTATAAGGATATTCCATTGGTGTTTATCCACTGACAATAGGGCTGTGTGATTTGGGAAAAAATCTAATTGCCATTATTTTGACAGATATTGCGATTGCGATTTGATTTGCGATTTAATTTTGCAAAGTTAAGCTTCAGCTCAATACTGTCTATAGTGTGCAGCACAGTATGTATTGTTACCCAGCTGAAAAACAGTAGAAACCATCACAGTTATAGTGTGCTTTGGGCATTATTCTTACTGTTGTTCTATTGGTTCCCATCTGCCAGATTATAACCTACCAATAGAATCCATCAAATACCATACAAGTAGACATCATTATAGTTTACATTAAAACCAATACAGTTCCCATTAAAACCTAACATTTTAGGTGTATTGTGTTTTGGGAGGGGTTCTATTGTTTATTCAGCAGGGAAAATATAATGGCATTAATACTCAGAATTAATACAGAATTTCCTCAATTGCTGAATTTCATTGGAAATATTGATGTTCATTTTGAGTAAATAAAGAACTGTATTTAGTCAATTATTAAAATATTACAAATGTTACATAAGCTACTTTATTGTGAAATTAGCAGTTAGATTGAATGTACATTTGTTTTAAACGTGGAGCCAGGCACAAGTTGACACAGTTGCGTCAAGCCTCGTCCATATTGCCAGATGCGCTCGTGGAGATTTGCGGTGCGGAGCCGGGCATTACGTGCATTACGAAACAGGCTGTGTGTGATCAGCAAGTGTAAACGTCTCGTCCTCGAGACGCAAGAAGACGGAAGCATTCCGAGACACAGGCTCTGTGTGCGGTCTTCTGAATATGAAATAGCAAACATGCATCATAGAAGAATTTCTAAAACTTGTTGCAAATTAGAATCTGTTGGGGAAATAAAATGTGTAAGATAACGTTCATGTACTAATAATAACATCTAAGAATGTATATTTTATTCCCCAGTACTGAAAGCAGAACCGACAGATCAGTGGTTGTGATACAGGTCTTTTGTTCGGTGTCTGTCATTTTGAAGCCGAAGGAATCTTATATTTCATAAGTGCTGTTTTTCTAGTATTAATTTGCCTAATGATAGATCTGACCCTGCAGATGCTACAATCCCACTCGCTCTCTCTCCCACTTTCCGTTTATTCAGGCCGGGGCAGTGCTGATTGGGCAGAACAGAGGTGCGCTCACTCACTCACTCACTCAATCACTTATACATTTCAATACAATTCTACTTACTGGATTATGATTACTGAAGGTGTGATTTGTAAGGTCATGGCCACTCAGAAACCTAACACAGCTTTCCTGAGTCATGTTGCCTTACTACCCAGCTGTTGTCTCTAACTGGCTTGGGTTTCATAACAAAGGCCAAGAACATGGCTAAGAAAGAGGTGGAGTTGACCAGGTCAAGAAACAATCCTCATGGGAAAAGGTGAATTAGATATTTTTCATCCTTAGGGACAAAGACAGGTTGCGTGGCGGAGGATGAGAGGATGGCGGTCCTCTTTAGGTGCCATGTGTTCCCTGGTGCAGTGCACCGCATCAGGGTCCATCTGTTGAAACCCCGGAACCATCAGTGCGGAGGGACCAACACAGCAGTGGTAATTAGCCCCAGGATGCAAACAGCTACCATCAAACAGATGCAGGGAAGTCGACACATTGTTAACTGGTTTGGTGGGGGGTGGGATGAAGGAGGTGACCTACTTTGAATCGAGTGATGCAATCATGCAACACCTCAAAACGGAAAGCTGCCATCTATACAGTGAAACCACATAAAACACAGTGATTTCTTAAAGGGATGACAATTCTGTCATCATTTACTCACCCTCTTGTCATTTCAAATCTGTATGACTTTCTTTCTTCTGCAGAACACACAAGAAGATATTTTGAAGAATATTGGTAACCGAACAACGGGACAGAATGATGCCTTGCACCTTGCAGAGATCAATCTAGAAACCCTTCAGTTATTTGTTCTGTGACTGCTATACCACATAACCACCACTGCATTTCTTGCAAAGCCATACTTGCTATAAGAACTTAAGAACAAGCCAAGACACTCAAGTTAGAGACAGATGGAGACAACCTTCCCCCACCTGACCTGCTAAGACTGCGCCTCTGCATCACATGCATACACACAAAGGACCACAGACGATGTCATTGTTTCCATGGCATTGATCCCCAGCCTGCAGCTAGCAGAGCGCAGCTTTTTAGATCCACTTGGTTGCATGTCCGCATACCACCGTGGACGCGCTGAGATGGATCTGCGAGGCTGTGTCGTGTAAAACTGCTTCACAGCTTGACAACAAGCGGGCTAATTGGTCCCTGTTCCTGGCCTCAGGAGACGAGGAGAGAGAAGCTGAGGAAACACATCCTAGAGGTGGGGTGTGAGGGAAAGATGCTCTGGAGTGTTCTGATGTGGGAAGTCACCGAGACCCTTCATTGCGCTTTACACACACGCACACGCGCCAAAAGACGGCGTTAGCAAAGTGTACTCCTATTCTCACGTCTCGCTACTTAAGATACGCATATGTGCTACCACGCTCAATTAGAAGTGAAAGCATGTCAGAAAGTCTTCTAGTTCAGTACCTCCAAAAAGGTACACGAGAGGTTCCTGAGCTAGTTCTAGGGAATACTGAAGAAGATTACGGCTGACAAAAATGGCAAAAAAAATCAAAATGAATCAAGTCTACACACTGTGTGTTTTACTTGTAGGTGACTCGGTGGATTTTCATAAATGCTGAGCTTTGATGATAATTTTAACTTACTGAAAAACACTCTGCTTTTGTTAATTGTTCCATTTGGATTTCTTACTTTTAAATACATTTGCTGTTCATTTCTCTTATAAGGTTCCTGCATGGCTGCCCCAGAACTATAAAAACCTGTGAAAGACAAACAAGTTCAGGTGTCTCATTGAAGACAGCGCTGAGAGTGTTTTTCAACCAAAGTTTCACATGGTTTAGTTTAAAACTGAATCATGGTAAAAATGAGCACTTTAATAATATCACTGATATGGTGCTTAATAATATTCATCATAAGTTTAACAGAACAGGGGTATGAGTGTTAATGAAAGACTCACTGATTGGGCAATGAGGGTAAACAAGGCTGTTTACACCTGGTATTAAGATTTATCTTGGTTAATCCAGTCACAAGTGGAAAGAAAAGAGAAATCGCTGTTTACACCTGAGTAACATGGCTGTCTGCTGCATCTCCTGTGGCCACTTGGATTCACCTTTTAAAGTGAAGCCTTCTGATTTTATGACTATGGTAGCATCACGATGAGCATGAGCATGCCGCTCTATTTTTTAAACTGTAGTACCTTAAGTAGTGTTGCATATGCGCATTAACATTCATTTAAACACATCTTTTTGCGCTGAACCAGAAAAAAATGTCTGTCACCTACTGGACGTTTTAGTTTCACTTTTCAAAGTAAGCGTAACGTTTCATTTTATAAACATTGCTGTATGAATGAATTTTGTTGCACATTTGAATTAGTTTCCAGGTGGAAAATGTTTAAGTGTACTTAGTATTTTTTACAGTAAACTTTACTAAAATACATATACACTAGTAGATATTAAAGTATACTACAGTATTTTCTATAATTTATCCAATTACTATAGTTAATAGGCTACTACAAAATACTGCAGTGTACAGTATAATAAAGTTTACTATAGTAAATACAAAATGTCTATTTAGATCTGTGTATTAAGAAAATTTTGTTTATTTAAATTAAAAAAATTCAATTATGAACATGGCATAGCATCGTGATGTTACGTGGTATCAAGATACTTCAACTTTTATTGTATCGTAAGATATGTTTATGGTACCGTGACATATTTTTGCTAAATACTCTTGAATTAAGCATAATAATTGCGATTATGGTGATTAATTGTCTGTTTTAAGGCTTTGACAATATAACTATTAATGACAATGAATGTATTCAATGAAGAAAATACACGTATATACTTTAGAAATGTGAAAATTTTGTTAATAACTAATATTATTTACTGTAGAGTGACCTTAACAGAAAAGAGTTAAGTCTTGAGCACTAAAACTAGATCTGAGGGTCTTGCTGTGTCAGCAAGTCTGGAATAAAAATTACAAAGCTAATACAACTCAAATAACGGAGAAATGTCATTTGAATGTAACAGTAAATGCAGATCAAGGACAGTGGATGTAAAATGCAGCAGACACATGCAGATCACCCTTGTTTTCTAAGGATTTACAATAATTGCGGTTATCTGACATAATTGCGATGACGTCAAATAATTGCGATGAAACGATTATTTAATAATTGTGACAGCCCTACTTGAATTGAAATAAAATCCCCCCAAAAATCGAGTTTTCAGTCGTCTTAGTGAAGTACCTATATTAGGTAAGCTGTTAAATTCAGGCATAGGTGTAAGCTCCATGAATTCTTGTATTAATATTTTCCAAAATTTTAGATTAAATGATACCTTTTTTAAAAGCTGTGTGCAACTTGCAAAGTTTAAACCCTTGTTTTAGTAGTTAGCAGTTGACTGACAGGTAAGTGGGATGCATCAGGATGGATCAGTGTTGTGTTTGCATGCACTTGAATACCTAAGAATGAGAGCTGAGTGACTGAGTTCCGATCACAAAACATTTCCAGCCCCATCTGCAACTGTACTGTGCACTTTCAGCTTGCGATCGGATTGCCAAACACTGATCTTGATGTAAACCGGACCTCACTCTCTGAGGAAACGTGACCTGGGGCTGTGCAGTCAGGAAGCACACGTGTTAAGACCAGCTCGCTCTCTGAGAGTCTGAGTCACGCTAAAGTGTAAGGCATGGTGGGGAGGGTACAGCAGCAGCTGGTGTGTGGTGCCCGTCAACTACACTGCTTTAGAATGAATCACTTCCTATCATCCTCTGTAATAGACTACTCTAAATCTCTTTCTCTAGAAATCTCTTTCTCTTGCTCTCTTTGTGTTTGTCCCTCTCTCAGACTCTTTTATTACCTTGCAAGCACGTCTAAAATCTCACCCCTATGATCTCACAATTATTGTGTCATGGCCAGCTATATAGGGTGAGACAAAAAAATGTGCCTATTATAATTCATTTACGGTTATTAAAATGAGAACTTTTTATTTCATTTTCTTGAAACTGGCCTAGGGGTTTATATGGTCAGACGTGCTGAGCGGTGGTGCTCATGGAGGTGTGTAAGCTTGGCTAGGAGTTCTCCTATCCTATCCTTTCCTATCTCTATTCTCCTATTGGTAAGAGTGGAGAAAATATAATAATAAGGAATAAATAATAAAAATTATCCAATAAAAAATAGCAATTGTACAGACCTGTTCAGACAACCATAAATGTAATACTTGGCAGCCAGTAGAGCGTTTTGCCAACTTTCACACAAATGAAAAGCAGATCCCAGAATAACCATTTCCTGACTGGTGACAGTTTTTGATCAGCTCTTACTAAATCACAACCACATTTAAATGCAAAGTGTACATTTGGATTACCCAGTCTTGAACTGTTTTATCCCCTTCAGATAGAGTTCAGATAAAGATCGGACCGGCGGCCCGACAAAGCAATCAATGGGTTTATTTTGGCAAAGGGTTGCCCAAGATAAAAAGGGCATTGACTGAAAAACATGAAAAGGAATTGACCCTCTTCCTTCAGCCCACACCACAAGTGAGTGCTTGAAAAAAAGATGGATAGGACAGCAAGAAACAAACAAGAATGAAAGAAAAAAGCAAGAAGGACAAGCAAGCAAGACAGAAAATCCACATGGAATCTCTGCCCCAGAACTGTGCAAATTTCTACACAATTGGAGCACCCGTCATTAACAAACCTCTACACTTGCGCAGCCTCTTGCGCGATCGCCTTTTAAATATTTAGACTCAATTAATTACGATTTTCTTCTTTTTAACCTTATTTAAATCTATTCCACTGTGTTACACAGATTCCTTACTACAGTAAGCTCAGAAATTCCAGGAAAAACGAGAAAATAAAAACAACCTTTATAAAGACCTGATATTGGAGCATTGTGAATATGACATGACGTTACTGTTTGATGAAAGAAATGCATTTTTTTTAAAGAAAGCACTTCTTTCTAACACACACCCACTCACTCAAATTTTTGAGTTTTCTCAATAACATACAAGCATAAAGCATGCTTATACAGAGACATGCATGTAAGCACCAAAACACATCTGCTCACCTGAGAGCTTCATAAGCAGTTCAGAAGCCACTTTGACGTTGATGTCCTGGTTGAGTATGCTGTTCTTGCCTAACAGAGAGCTCCCTTCCTCTTGTGGCTTTGTGGACCCTGGGGCCCCATCCTGGCAGAAGCTGAAGGTGGGTCCCCTCTGAGTGCTCAGGGGCTCTTCCGCCTGGGGTTCCTCCTTAACACAGAACGGACCCTTTAGGGCCTCCTTCTGGTTCGCTGCTGCAGGGTAAAAGAAACAGAATAGGGTTACCGACTACTTTTTGATAATTCAGTCATGTGATTATCTTCCAAAGCCAAGTGATAGATTCAAGTCATTATTCATCCGAAGTCCTGCACTCTGCTATAGCTCTCTAATCTCACACAACATGTGTGCAAATGTGATTTAAGATCATGCAGAAGAAAATCAATGCATAAGATGTTTTTTTTATTTGCCTTCATTGATGATGAATTTGTTTAGCAGTCTCACTTTGGCTCCATTTTGAAAGCAAAAAAACCCTTTAAAATGACAAGATGGTAAATGGATGAAGCAGCAATAAGCTAAATTGTCTTTTCAGATTTCGTTGAGATGAGTTTGAGAATTGACCAGCGGGATGTTTTTATAAGAAGTGCTTTCAATGTTATGAAAGACGTACTATGTTCTCTGAATCTGGTGTGATGCTCTTGTAATGTATTTATGTCTGTAATTAAACATAAATGATTGGTGGTGTTATTTTTTTTCCCAGCATTTTAAAACGAACACTGGCCATTTTGAAGATGGAGATGAAAGTAAGACAGATTTCTTTTTTCACTCATCATGCAGTAAAAGTGGGCCATTTCTAATCAGGCTCCAATGAATAATTAATATTAAGACATGGAGCCTCTTCCTATCAGTGCCAGGAAAAGAAGGCTCTACTGGCTTTATCTGACACGCGCACACACACGCTTGTCTTTTTCTATCACAGCGGGAACTTCTTATGTACTTGAAAATGTATCTTACAGAAACTTACAGTAATTACAAAGAAAATTTTATTTAATTCAATATTATTTATATAGCACTTTTCACAGTTTTGCATTGTTGCAAAGCAGCTTTACATACAATTAGGCAATGGTTACTGTAGTAAAGAAAAAACAAATTGAGATGCACTGATATATCTGCCAATAATCGGTATCGGTTGATAAAAGCAATTTTTCACACATCGGCTATTGGCCAAAAGTTTAAAAACAGCCGATGATCAGGGCCGATATACTGTCAATCAATAAAAGAACACAAAAATTGATCTTCAATATTAATAGTCATTATATGAATTAATCACATTCAGAAAGTTTAATTTAATGTTAATTCGGTATCAGCACATATCATTCGGCTATTGTATAAGAAATATATAATCAGCTATCGGTAGAGAAATTTTGTATCGTGCATTCCTAATAAAAAAATAAGAAATGACAGAATATATGGTATTATAATGCATAGTAATATTGTAATTTTACTCAATACATTGATTTAACTTAACTGAAATAAATATTATATTCGATTGTCAACCAGAAACTGCTGATTGTTTAAAAGAAGAATAACAGTATGCATAGTATTATTACAATATCAGAGACCACCTTTAATATCATGGTTACTTTCACTAGGTTATTTACAAAAAAACAATAAAAACGAAGCCCCACTCATAACGTACAAATGAGACTGCACAAATATAGATTAGCCAGCATTGTTCGTAAATAGTTACAAATAGGCATTCAAATCTCCTACTCTGCCAGTCTTTTCTACGCATATGCTTGCCCATCCTCTCCCCTGCCGCCCTCACTCCCCGCTCCTCCTTTCATGTCTCTTACAGATCAGCAGCGATCACTCACTCCTCTGTCTCTACAACAGCCCCCCAGCGGTGATCTGATCTCCCCTCCACCCCAAAACCATGTACGTTCACCATCCACCGCAGCGCTGACCCTTCCCATCAATCTGCACGAGCCGACCGCCGCTCCACTCCGATGACTCTGATTAATGGTGACGTGTTTCCTAAACAGCACTGAAGATCCAGGTTAGGGGACAGGACGCAGCTACCGAGATAAAGAGCGTGGGGAGCTACTGGGAGGGTTTGTGACCTTCACATGTACAGTTCAGGCGGAGAACGAGGTGGTGTACGTGGGGGCGCCGGCTGGAAATGTCACCAGTCAGATGTCAGTGGACGGACTTTGCGTAGCCCGGTCAGCACCTGGAAGGGCATCCTCTAATTAAGAGCGTGTCGGGTCGCGTGTCCTATCAGACAGGGACAGGGCACGCGAAACAAGCACAAGCGCCCTCTCTTTCGAAGACGCGCAGAAAAGTACAAGCTCGAGACGAGAGCGCGGAGATACAAAGTCACACCACTCCGGTGACCTTTCGGTTTGCCGCTAAAAATAGAGCAAAATTTCCATTCGAATTCATGTTACAGTGAGCGTTGAATAATTTATCAGCTTAATCCTCCAGCCAAGTTTGTTTTTTTCCTCATAAATCTCAAAAGGCTCCAAAATATCAAGATTAAGCTCACCGAAAATGAACGCTTTCTGTTTACTGACTGTTTTATTAGACTTTCATAAAGGAGTAATCCCGAGTGCCTATCTTGATCTTTCCAATTCCGTTGTGTCATCATATTACATTAAGCAAAAAATGTTGCTAATAAAAGTCTGTCACATGGAACTCTTGCATTTTCACATTTGAGAGAAATTTCATCTACAATTGAAAAGTCCGGCACCATTTACTCGACCTTGTATTATTCTAAAAATGTATGGCTGTCTTTCTGTTACTGTTATTCAATAAACTTCCCGTTCCGCCATTTCTCTCTCAATGCAAGAAAGAAAATGGAATTGAAAGGACAGGAAGCTGAGTAAATGATGTCAGAATTTTTATTTTAGGTTAAATTATTCCTTTAACAGTTCACCAAACAGCTGCCAACTCTCCATTCCCTCTCCCTCTACTTCTGAGGCTGGCCTGAAGCTCCCGGTCAGTGTTACATCAACACTGAGGTCTATCTCTGCTCTCGCCGGTGAGGCTATCATCTGCCGCTGCTGTCACCTGGCCTCAGTTTTTTTTGCCTCCGCCTCCTGTCCTCCTCTCTGCGGGCTGATTCGTCACTCTGTTGGGCTCTTGTCCAGTACGCTGTCACCTCTCAGTCTGCTGTGGCTGCTCACTATTGGACCACTTCATTAGCTTTCCACCTCTGTCACACAGCTCTGCTCTCGGCTTTGACAACTGGTCACCGCTCTCGCCAAGGATGGCTTAACGTGGCAGGTTAAGGGGCCAACAACAGCCAACAGTTTGCTACGGTAGGCAGGCTTTGCTACAGGAAGCAGAGAGTGTGGGGATGCGGGAGTGGGGCTGCTCAAAAGCCCTGCATGGCCAATGTCAGAATCGACAAAACTCCATATGAAAAATCATGTGGGGCACTACAAAAAGCAAATGAATGGAAGGTGTAAAAACTCTAAGCATGGAGATATCGCTTTTCACCAATTTCAACACCTCCCACAATTCTACGAGCCAATTAACTGCCCAGGACCACAGTCACACCCAGTGTCAGTTTGTCACAGAGGAAGACAAAATGTGTGAACTGTCATTACTGAATTAGGTACGGCAAGCGTGTGCAGGGGCCTGCATTTCAAAGAGCTTCCCTGGGCTTTCATCTCCAAATCAAAATGTGTATCACAACTAGATGGCTGACAGTTGTGTCAGCGTGGAGGAAAATCAAAGCGGATTGGTCTAAAACTCAGAGGAGAACCAGGCAGTCCAAAGAAATGATAGGCCAATTATGTCAGAGGTCAGCAAGAGTTCACCCCATGTGTGTGTGAGGATGTGTGTTTCGCCTGGGGAACTCTAAAAGCATTGGTCTGCGATTTTTCACTTCATTCTTCTCCTTCCAGTTCTCAAATTTTCATCCCATTTTTGCTTTTTTGTTACTCGCTGGCTTGGCTGCTCAATGTCTCACTCTCCTTCATTTACTCAAGGTGGGTGTTTGACAAACCTGTAGCAAAACACTACATTCGCTTGCACAAAATGAGAGCTTTATATATTTATAGATAATAGCAAAACTGATAATCTTGATTAAAGTGATAGTTCACCCAAAAATGAAATATTTTGTAATCCTTTACTCATTTACTCACATTTTAAACCTGTATGACTTTCTTTCTTCTGCAGAACACAAAAGAAGATATTTTGAAGAAGGTTGTGAAACCAAACAATGACGGTGCCCATTTACTTGCATTGGTTTTGTGTCCATACAATAGAAGTCGATGGGTACCATCGCTGTTTGGTAAGCAACATTCTTCAAAATATCTTCTTTTGTGTTCTGAGGAAGAAAGTCATACAGGTTTGAAATGACAAGAGGGTGAGTAAATGATGATGGATTTATATTCTAGGGTAAACTATCCTTTTTTAAGCACCATTGAAGGATTTTTCATCTATGCTGCAGTCTTGTTGGCAGCTTTTTATTCATTATTTGGTCCAAGTAATCCATTCAATCCAAAAAAAAATTAAAATTGAAATAATATGTTGGCACAATAATTCTATTGTCTACAAAAGTCATTTTAAACACTCAAACATATGCCTGTCAAGTGGTCCCAAATTTTTGACCGTTAGTGTATACTGCACATAAAATATTGCACAAAAATACTATATATGAAAATTACCCCTATGAAAATGAAATATCGTTTAACTGCAGTAATTCTCGCTTTTTCATTTTTATTTGTTGTAAAACAGTAACCACAAATTTACTATGGTCTCACCAAAATAAGCATAGTTTAATTATGATATTAAAACTATGGTATTACAAATGGTAATCTCCCAAAATCATAGATACTACACTTGTACTCCAAGTGTGACTAATTTTCCTGAGGCACTATCACGATATATAAAATAAATATAATGAATAGAAATGGGCAAGATTGCTCACAGCAAATATTGTATTATTTATTATTATGTATTACTATTGAATGTATTACTCAAAATAAGTGTTATAAAAGGTGGCAGTGTTTTACATTTGATAAATCTCATAAATCTCTAAACCTTTAGAGAGTTTCTGCACATTAATACAAAACATACTGCCCAAGAAGTCCTGCCTCTTAATTCATCCTATTTAAAACTGTCTGCACAATAAAAAAATAATAATCGACTAGTCAACCATCCTTCCCTATTCCTTAATCTTAATATCAAAAAGTCATCCTCTCTAGTAGAGCATCCAGTAACACATTCTCATCTCTTGGTGTCTTGAAATGTCCTGCTGCTGTCTTGAACACAGCAAAACATGTCAGCTGTCTATCAACTCCACATTGACGTTGCTGAGGAGACTTTCTAATCCTCTGGAACTGAAACCCGCTTGTTTAGCGATGTAGGAACATGGTGCCATGGGGCGAAAAAGGGGCAGCAGCATGTTGAGTGTGGACTGCATGCTCCACCAAGATGGAGATGGAGTTAACTAAGCTGGAACAGTCCCTGCGCGTCCAAGCAAGAGGTCACGCGATGGAGCTGAGGGCGCTAATCATTTCCAATTACGGATTCCTTTTTAATTATGAATTATGCATGAATTTTTAATTAATCTAATGTTGCAAAGGTTTTCCTTTTTCCCTGCACCGAGATCTCAATCTAATTACTCTGCATTAAGCGCGGGAGCGTCGACCCTGTTGCAGACCTTTTGGGCAACCCCTGGTCAGCCCTCTCGCATCAATCTTGCTGCTGTCTCACAATTACCTTTACTTTCTGAAATAACAACATGTATCTAATAGTCTGCAGTTGTGGTTTTCTTTGTTTTTATCTCATCAACCAAACTCAACCCCAAACAGTTTATTAACTGTTATATGTCTATGTGGTCTTTTTAATATTCTTTAAGGAAAACCAATGCACAAATTCATAATGCAACACCATTGCTGAGTATTTTTCGTTTCAACTACAATGAAAATGTTGTTTGAAACCGCCTCCTGTTTGTTATGGCACAAACATATTGTAACCAATCACATAACACAATTGAATGAGTGGGGGTGGGGGCTTATTTGCATATTCATGGTAATAAACAAAGATGTAGCATTACTGTGTACTCACACCATGAGTGAATTGAACTATTTGTGTGAGTAAATTACATGCAAAGTTAATGCCAAAACGCAAAAATAGACATATGGCTTTCCTGTAGCTCAGTGGTTAGAGCATGGCGCTAGCAACGCCAAGGTCATGGGTTCGTCCCAGGGAAACAAATGTATAGTATAATGCAATGTAGACATGTCGGGTGATGTGAATTGGGTGGCGCGGTGGCCGTAAACGTGCAATATTCACCTCAATCACATCTTCTTCATCTTTAAATATTTCATTTTGTTGATCAAAGATTAGTTTTAATCGATACAATTATTTACTACTTAATACATTTAGTATCAGTGTGTATGTTAACTGACTAAAATATCGCCTGAATCTGTTGATTCCTCTAAAATGTTAAGAAAACTTTGGACCTTATTTATCTGTTACTGTTGATACTATATATTGATTAAGTCATTTCAGTTCAGAGCCAGGCTCCTGCTAAACACCCCTTCAACAAGGATTGCATTATCAATACATCACTGACTTTCAGTGTTCCCTTGGACATTTTTATGGCATCTTTAAATATGCATTTAAAATAAACTGAAAAGAACTAAAAAAAATCAAGGTCTGACAGTATTAGAAAGCAGGATGCTATAGCATGACTATAATAAACAGGCTCTCAATAGCAGAGCTAGAACTGAGGTTAAATATTAATCATGCAGAAACTCGGTCCTGCAGGATCTTGGCTCTGGCTTCCCATCTAGCAAGCTGAATTCTATTGCCTTTGCCAATCCCTAATTATATTACCAACTCGGTCATGCTAAATGCAAGGAATTGGATGAATTAAGTTGGTTTACGTAATCTTGCATCAATTGCTTTTTTCAAATGGTGTGGTTTAACCTTTAAGCTGTGTGATATATTGCCTGAAAATAAGGCTGCAAAAATTACAATATGGTAATAATTCTAACAACTCTTGTGTTGAGTAATGATTGTGTTTGTTGTTGTGTGCAACGAGAGTTTATGGCAAAAGAAAGACGTCATATATTTATTGTCTTTGTAGTATTTGAGACAAGTGTTTGTTTCTCATTACACTTAATTCACACTACAAGCTCTCAACTAAAAGCTAAGCTAAAACATCATTTATTTTGTCGCAGCACTGTAAATTAAGTGTCACCACAGGAAACACTATTTAGTTTGCTGTTCTTTGTGCAGACTGCCAGGGATATAAAAATGTTAAAGGGATAGATTATTTTACCCACCCTCATGTGATTCCAAACTTTTATGACTCTTTTCCTCAACTAAACACCAAAGATGACATATTAACAAAACTTGGTAACCAAACAACATAGACCCTCATTGACTTCCTTTGTTTGGACACAAAACCACATTCCCACAATATCTTTTCTGTTCCGCAAAGCGTCATATACAGGTTTTAAATGACATGAGGCTGAATGTTGTCAGAATTTAGACTTCTGGGTGAACTGTCTCTTTAACAAACAAATATTAGGAGAAAAATCAACATCCCAACCCTACCTGAAAGCTTTATTAGGAGGTCCGTAGCCGTCTTGGTGGTGATGTCTGGGCTGAAGAGCGAGGCAGCTGTAGGTCCAGGGCCCGGTGGACTGGACTTGAGCCCAGATAGATCCAGAGAACTATTGCTGCTGCTGGGCCGTTCCCTACACAGAGCGAAGGGAGACATCACAGACACATCCCTCTCCTGGGGTTCCTCTTTAATCTGGACGTGGTTTGAGGGTTCTCCAGGGGAGGCCAGCAAACGTCCATCAGGCTGGTTCACAGAGGGAGATGTGGAAGAATCTGTGTTCATGACCTGATCGCCACCATCCCCCATGAGCAAGCTCTCGTTCTCTTCTGTGTCGGTGCCGGGTTCATCTTTGACTTTGAGGTCGGGACGAGGGAAGTGCTGATGGCAACGCATGTGCAGCTTGAGGCTAAAGTGACGAGAGGATGTGAAGGGGCAGAGTTCACACTGGAAGGTCTCCCCTCGGTCCTGATGCTGATGGACCTAAGAAGATAAAAAAGTGATCAGATGAAAAATAAGCATATCAAAGATGATTCCTCATACACTCAAAGGGTTGCATTATTATCCTAAAAAACAATTAAAATTATGATTATAACAGCTGCAATTACCTATTAACTGGGATTTCGTTTTTTGCAGAAACTTTTAACAAATTACAGAAATGTCTATTAAGCACTTGAATGGTGTGGCAAATCAGAGGTTAGTGTACAGGGCATATAAGTTCTCATGAGTGTGTCACATTTTGTTTTACTGTGCCAAATGAAAATGAGTTCTAAAGAAATATTACCTGAAACTCAAAAAGAAGCTTTATTATTTAAAATATATTATTTAAAATAATTTCCTATTTTATTCATGTAGTTCTACTGGCAAGCATTCTAGACCGTATGACGCCCAACACACAGCCGCTGAAAAAATTCTAAAAATTTTAAAAAGCTTATTTATAGGTATGTTTTTAGGTAAAATGTGTTTTATTCATTGTGTGAACTAGTAACAACATTTCTCCCAAATTTCAAATACAAATATTGTTTCTATTTGTATTTATTTGCAGAAAATGAAAACTGGAGAAACAGGTCAAAATAACAGAAAAGATGCCCTGTATTTTTTCAGACCAATACAGCAAAGAAAACAAGTTTAGATTTACTTAAGCAATACAACAGTCATATTTGTTCATGTATTTAGGAAAAGTTTTTAAATTATTTTATGTGACAACCTCGATTTTTATCACAGTTTTCATATGTCTTGTCATTTTCTTGTCTTTCACATTTCTGTTGGATGATTTTGTCACTCTTGAAGTTTGAGTTTATTGAAATTCAACAAACTGGACTGGAATGGCCACAATACATCTAGAAATGCTGATTTAAAATGAAAATTCTCTTAATGTTTTGTGGCTGTACATTGAACGAACACAATGGGAAATAACTAGAATGTTCCCTTTATGATCAACAAGTCACAGACACAGTTCTAGTGTAAAGAAAAGATTGTTTGTGCAGTGTAAACAGCTTCATTATCAATAGCGGAAGTGTTTGTGAGAGTACAGAACTATGCAAATTCTAGAGCACAGTTCATTTTTTTCAATGCTTTGGGATGGGGTTTGCACAAAAAATAAAACTGTAAATAACTGGTTGTAAAATACACTATCCTCTCTCTCTGTATAAGATCTTCAAGACTGGAGGGAAGATGCATTAAATTGTGAACCTTTGAATCGTAAGCCAAGTGAAGATTCACAGTAACAAATTCTATTATTAATTAATTTCATTCTATTATTTCATTAATTTAAATTGGTCTAAATCAAAAATCATGATTTGAGTTATAAAATCCTGCAGCCCTACTTTCTATTAATAAAATGTATTTCTTTTTCTATCAAAAATGTGTGATTCTGCATCGGATAGAATTATCTACATATGAATGTTATGAAATTTGGTGTGTGTGTGTGTGTGTGTGTGTTTATAGCGACTGGGGTCACCTTCATGTGGGACTTGAGATTGTCTTTACGAGCACATCGAAAGGGACAGAGGGGACACTGGTGGCTTTTCAAGCCTGTGTGGATCACCATGTGCCTCTTCCAGTAGCTCTTTCTCTTGATCACCAGACCGCATACTGGGCACTGAAAGGGCTTTCCTCCATCCTCAGGAGAACCTGGAGGAAAATAAAAATACTTATTGATCATGTTCTGTATAACTCTGAGAGCTTGTGGTGAGGAGTTTATGCTAAATATTTAAAACCAAATTTTACAATTGCTTTCATGATGGTTATACATTTTTTATGACTGTGTGATTTGTATTACGTGTAGAGCCTTGATCAAAGATGCTAAGAGAATTTGAGACTATTGAGACGATTGATTGATACAAGAGAGTTTAAAGATAAGGAGATGAGTCAATTGAAGAATAATTAAAAATCACACAGAAATCTGATATTTGGACATAAAAGTAAAACATATTTGTTCATGTATGATCATATATCGGTTTTCTCTAAGGGGTGGCAGAAACATTTTTAAAAATGTAGCAGTCTTTCAATAAAATCAATTAAATCTATTCCCTGTACAAAATATGTTGTTTTTGTATTTTAAAACAATGAAAATTTGCTGATGCAGCAACAAAAAGTGCAAATATTGTCTTTATACAGAATTAGTAGTATGACAACGACACAAAAATATTATACATGCTTTGGAAACGCTACATCATTTAGGCTAAACAGCCTTTTACTCTTGTCACCTTTGCATCTATTTGTGTGAATGAGATAAAAATTGTGAGACATGATAACGCCGATCAATGCCAAAGACGCGTCTCACAAAGGAAGCCAAACACAAGGATGTTTTTAGTAAGCCGATTATTGTTGTTGGCTCCATATCCGGTGTCCATTAGAGCTTAATTGGTCTTATTAGAAGCTGGCATGATTACATTACAAATTCTACGAGGGCCTGTCAGGATGGCTTCATAAGTATTCCAGTCGTGTTCCTCGAAAAACATCTGGTAATCAGTGTTTGGTGAAATTACCGCGCTCAGGCATTCATTGACCCGGGGTGTAAAACTTCGAGACTGCCTATTTGCAACAATAAACCACCATCTGTGGCTCAACCTCTCCCGGCAAAGGGATCACTGTGGAAACCGCTCGTGAGGTACAATGACTGAAGGTCTTTGGTATCAAGGGAATGAAACGCGAGCTGTTAGCTGCTTTCACAATTTTTCGGCCTGCTTCATACTGGACAACATATTCTCTCTGTGACCATCTTGCTAGCCAGGTGAAACTCAATTGGGATTCAATTCTTTTTATTTGGTGTTTAGAAAATCTTTTGACACATTTTTTATTATTATCTATTTGTACTAACAAAAGCAGAAAGAAGCCAATATATCAACCTTTGCATGTCACCAAGCAATGCTCAGACTGACCGTGTCTGGAAGCATTGCAGTCCCCCTAGTGTGTCAAATCTCAGCCATTCAAAACCAATTCTATTTGAATCTCTTTTTACAGTGACCATGTTGTGTTTTCATGACAGTCAGTCCTGACTCCAAGCCACAGAATTAGCCAAAGATCATCCATATCTCTGGCACTTTATCCCAGGCCTGTGCTGAATGGAAACTCTGATGGCTGTGCCGGCTCTGGAGTCTGACCTAAATTCCGGGAGAATCTGCTGAGATGGTCACCGACTGTTCAGGCTATAGGGAGCACACACACTGCCGGCCTCCGTTTGGCAGGCTGCACATCCGCGGGAGATGAGCTGGGTCTGGGAACGTGCCGCCAACTCCAGCAAACCCCCACTGTGCAAACAGACCTTTCCCAGATTCAGCAGCCAACCTCTTGCAGACGAAGCATGACCTTATGGCACTACTGAATCACTACACAGCACATTCTTCAGTTGTGTAATAATCAAAGATTGAGACACTATTACCTCAGAAAATAAATAACTACTATTTATACATTTTTATGTTTAAAAATATAATAAAAGTATACAAAGTTTGTTTTAACATTGGTGTTTTATGGCTAGTGTGATGTCATCAGTTTGAACCAACCACCAAAAAAAGCACAAAAAAACTGCATCTATTTTAGGAACAAACTCTTACCTGCTTGACTGCTGGGCTTGGCCCGTCCCTTGGGGATTGTTGGCAGCAGAAGGTCCATGGTCTGAGTTGGGGTGGGAACCTTCTGGTTCCTGTCTAACAGGGGCTTGACATCCTCAGTGGCTCCCAATACCAAAGCCGGCTCTTTCTTATCAGCCAGAAGGTTCCCTGCTGCTCGTGCCGCCACCTCCTTTAGCAGAGCCGCTGAGGAGGTCATGGAAACCAGGGAGAGAAAGGAACCAGCTGAGGCCTGATGCTCAGATGAGCCCACCTGCTGCTGACTCCTTTCAGACACTTTCTTTGAGAGGGCAGCCAGTGTGGAGCTGGCCGACTGGGGACTAAAGGGCGAAGCGAATGCTTCAAATCGCACCGCGTCATCTGAGCGGGTACCCAAGCCTGCCATTGAGGAGGAAGAGGTGACTGAAGAGGAGGAGGATGAGGAGGATGAGGAAGATGCCGAGTTGGAGGAGGCCACTGCGTTCTTGTCCTGGAGCACGGCGTTAGCTGCTGCCTTCAACTTCTGGATGGCCGAATCTGGTGATAGGCTGCTGCCGCTGGGCGCCGAAGACCACTTGTCTGCCACGCCTACCCATACAAAGCCACTGCTTCCTGAGTTAGGGCCATTGCTGGGACCAAATGGGTCACAGGGCTCCTGCTTGACAGTCGCTAAAGACGCAGGTGAGGCTGAGTTTGAGTTGCCACTGTTGTTGCTGCTGTTAGCCAGTCTCCTAGCAAGGGCACTCAGCTGCTGTGCGTGATGTGACGATGAAGATAGTACCAAGCTTATAGGGGGTGACTCTGGTCCTCTGCCTGTCCCACGCTCTACTCCTTCCAGCTTCAGTGAGCCAGCCTCCAGGAGACGCCGCAGGTTGCTGCTGAGGGGCTTCCCCAGGGCCTGACTGGAATCTCCGTAAAGAGAAGACACCACAGAGGACAGCGTGTCCTGGGTCGAGAGGACCCCACTGTCCAAGCCCAGCAGCTCCAGAGAGGCACGTTGAACCGGCGTGGGGCAGCCCAGTGAGCTCTCTGCTGAGGTGTCATGGTCCAGTCGGGGGGCATTGTCTGGGGAAACCCGCAGCTCATCCTGCACATCACCGTAGGACGACTCAGAGGGGCTGTCGGAGGTATTCCCAAACCAGATGTCTTCCTCGACTGAGCCACCCTCTGGTCCACCATCCTCTACCGTGTCCACATCTGTGATACAGAAACAATGAATAATTATAGCAAGACAATATAAAAATATGTGCCATTTCACTTACTGCCTTTTGTTATTTGCAAATTATAATTGTACAATATTAATAAACGCAATATATCCTAAAGGGCAAATTTGTAAAGACAAAATGCTGACAGTACTTCTCTTACAGCCATCCATTGACCTTTTCCAACTGACTTTCTCATTACGACTAAAATGGATGGTGTTAAAGAAATATTTTCTGAAAAGAAGCAATGGAATAAAATTCAGATCTGAGGCGTGCACAACTTGCTTTTTGTTCTTTTATAACCGTTTTTTTCCAGGGTCTAAAGGAGTCTAGTAAAAGGGTTACCATGGTGACAGGTCCTTCCGGGAGGCTAGACAGCAAAGATTAGGGTAATGGAGGTTACAGAACTGGATTAATATTCATGAGCCCGCCGATACCACCGGGGAGCCAATAAGGATAGGGTTAAGGTCACCAAGGGTCATTAATATACACTTCATGTATCAATATTCATAAGCAAAACATTACAGCTTGCCAGACAAGGGCGAACAAAAAATGTGAATATTCCTGATACATATTAACAAACCTTCCACAAGAGCATGTCAAAAAAAGCAACAAGCTTGCATGAGGGGGATGTCAAAACTTATCAAGCGAGAGTTTTTTCTTTCACTTGACCAAATTAAATGCTTACGCCTCGGAGAGAGCGAGAGAGAAAACGACCTGGAGGTAGAGAAAAAAGGGCCGGGGACTCCTGACTTCAAAATATGATCAGTGAAAAAAATTCATTTGAGCATCTTTTCTTCGACTTCTGCTCGCACATATAAAGGCTGGTCTCACCTTGCTGACCCCAACATAAGCCTGGCGAGTAAAGCTCTCTGTTTACAGGGAAAAGAAAAAGCCGTTGCCAGGCAACGGCATCCCGTCGACCCGTAGGGATCATTACAGTCAACACACATCTGGCCAGCACTGCTTACTTTGGTCCAGAGGGGTGGCAACCGCCACGACCTCGTGTGATCGTGCACTATGATACCGACAATGCAGCGGAGCGTGCTTCATCACCCGTAAAATCAAAGAAAATAAGATATAAACCCGACACACACAGCTTGATATATGGTTCAGTGTGCATGCAAGAAGTTGTGTCTGTCTGGAAGCTAGGGCTGGAATGTATTAGTGAACATTTATGATTCATTCGCAATGATATCGCTGGTGATAAAAATTATGCAACGTTTTGAATATTGCAATGATGGCGCAATGCGCTAATAATTATGCGCTTTTTATTTGCCCATTACGTTTCCTAAAGTCTGAGTCATTAGATTAGTTTTGCGACCTTTTCTTGTCTCGCGACTCGCGGGTATGAGGACACAAACATGTTTTAATAGCATCTCTCATTAAAACTTAGAGCAAAAGTTGGTAAGTGTGATTCGTTTCTGCAAATCCATTTAAACTGTCGGTTTTAATAATTGGATTCAAAACTCTAATTTAAGGATTCCCTTGCGTCATTGTTACAAAATGATCCTATTTTTACTATAATGTACTTTTTCATAGGACCAAACATTGAGATGTTGTCAAAAGGGTTAAATTTTTTTATTTATTTTTACCTATTTCAGCAAGGCCAAATGTAAGTGCTACCTTCTTTCTACCACCCATATTTCAACATTATGAGAAGGGAGTTTGAACGTTTGATACACACTAGTATGTTAGACTGACTGAGCTCACGGTCACCTGAACCAAACAGTGAAGTATGTGAGGCATGACCCATTTCCATGTGACACCAGGGAGGACAGGCAGTAATGGCCATAATGTTGTTAGTGAGAAATGGCTAGATTGTTGACCAGAAGTCTCTGGGGCAGTGGCAAAAACTCGGACTGAACCCTGCGCTCGCCACGCTAGGTTAAGCTAGGTTGTGCTACGCCCCGCCACTCTTGTTTCTCGCTGCACCAGAGAGGCAGACACAGTCAAGCCACACCGTGGGCGGCCTGACATTTCCCAAGGTCACGACTCGGGCCCCAGTTCCACATGGCTTTGTCTGAAATATCCCCCTTTGCCTCTAAAACACACACACTCGTACAGTATCTTTACTTGCGAAAGGGGAACAAAACCGTACTAGTTAGCAGCAACTGTGCCAATGCTATTGCATAGCAACAAGTTTGACAGTTTGGGACAAGTTCTGTCCATCTGTTTTGAGAGGGTTGTTCAGTTGTTGGTTTCCATTCAGTCCACATTATGTTTATTAATTTCATAAACTTTACACTTATGCACAACAAACTCTTTGAAAAGCAATCATAAAAGGCCTAACATCACCTGCTTGTGAGTTCTTAGAAGGCCTGTAGTGTTTCATGAGATTGTGTGCACTCGCTTTTCTTTTCTCTCTTCTCATTGAAGTTGAATTGTGATCTAACAGGTAAATTATTTTGGGAACTTCCCTGTGATACACTTCACCACCCCCTCTTGCTGTCTGTCTGCCAGTGGAAAAAGTCGCTTCACCTGCTAAAAGCCAATAATAGGGGAGGGCTGGATGATAAAAGCATCACACAGTACAGGTCAAGTTGACCGTGAAAATAAAATGTGTCCTAATTTCCCATTGATATACAGTTTATTTTAAAAAAAAGAGTATATTCCTCCAGGAACGAACTTGAGGCCTTCAATTTCATCTGGCATTCCTGTTTATCTGGTCTAAACTATGCAATGTGAAAAATGCTACAGAAAAATGTAGCAAAAAAATGCTACAGGCTATTCTGCGACTCAGTCGGGCATCAAAATCGACCTGCCTGACCCAGAGGTTGCAGAAAGGGCACCGAGAGGCTCTACTGGGTGGGAGGGTGGCTGCTTCAGCAAAGCGAAGGAGAGACGAAGAGGCCATTAGTCGATTAAGCCGGGGTGGAGCCATCAATATTCCACTGATGCCAATGAAAAGACACACTCATGCAGTCTTGCATGAGAGGCCCGGGTCGAATGGCTTTAACGCTATCAGAGATATTGCCGTGCCTCAAAGTGTGCAATGCTATTGAATGTTACGGGCCAACTAACCACCACTTTGGCATCTCCCCAGAATTCTCTGTGGATTGTAAAAGGTAGTGCCGATGGCATTTGATGGGTGGGGTGCGGGGTGGTATTTGGAGGAGAGATAAGAAATGGTGGTGGTAATTAAGTGTCCGAATCTGCCGTAGGCGATGCTAATGAGCCCGTCCACCGGTCAGCAGTACCTTATTAGCTGGCGGCCAACAATATGGTGGCTACCGTCACCGTCGCCATGAGTGACTAAAGCAGAAACCAGAGGTGTGGTGTGATTCTGTTAATAAGCATGCTCTTAGGATGGCTCCAGTCCACATCAAGGAAAATAGACTATCAATCTAGATGAAAGTAGCAGTGTGCCCTGATTGTTAATGTCCGTCCCATAAGAACAACGGCTTATAACAAACCCTATAGGTAATATAGGCAAATTATCTGCTCACATTGAAAAAAATACATTTATATTACATTTACGCATTTGGCAGATTCTATTATCCAAAGCAATTTACATTGCATTATGCATAAACTGCATTATACTATACATTAAAATAAACATACGTAAAAAATAATAACAATGTTAAACCTGAAATTAAAGAGTACATTCTACAAAACTGTAATGTTGCCATGTTTGAAAGTAAGCAGTCTGCCAAGTTGTAAATCCGAAGGTGAACGAATAACAAAATTATTAGCTTGTAAAAATGGGAGTCGACTCTGAATCACGCGAACGAGTCATGACCTAGTCCGATTCTCTAACCTCCGTGTATCTACGTCTCTAGAAATAGTCCCCGCCTGCCTGCAAAAACTTGTACAGACGTGCTAAACCAATCGCAGCAGACTAGACCATCTGACCAATCACATCAGACTAGGCTAGCGGAAAGGCGAGGATTAGACTTCAGTCAAGAAGTAAGGTAATAAAAACTGCTTATTATTACGAAATAATAGTGTTTTTACATCATGTATGTACATAAACCTGTTGTCGGACACACACTTAAAAATCAGAAGCTATGAATCTTTAAGATCTGATATCAGGTAGCCTATCTGTTTTATCTGCACTTTAGATGTGCATAGTTCATAAGTGCATGATTATTTCCTAAATGTATGTATTCCATTTTTACATGAAAGTTTTCTTTGGTAAAAGCCACATATTGCTGCTGTCCTTCTGAAACCTCGTACCTCCATTTTTTGTGATTTTTACTTTTGCAATAAAGCATTATTATTAGTTACCCTTTATGTTTGTCACTAGGTTTTGCAAATATCGAACCAATAAAAAGTATTTAAAAGTGCTTGTAAACTTTGACAACACAGTATTTAATCATTTAAAAAGTACCATGTTTTTTCCATTTCCTGAAAACAGCTCATTTCAATGAAAATAAATATCTGTTATGCTATTATATGTCATAAATATATGTATATATTTACAATTTTGCTGTCACACCATAAGACACACTATATGGTTTATTTGTCAACTACCCACATCCAATGTTTAGAAAAGACAGCGACAATATGAAGCTGAATTTCTTTTTTCCTTTTAATTGTTGTTTAAGTGTTGCAACAAAAACTGATAATACTGTTGACACTGCATATAGTATGGTATATCAAGTGTAAAAGCAAATGTTGATATTTAAACTGTAATTTTTTATCATTTAAAAGATTTCACGTTTTTTTCTCTATGAAAGATATGAAAACCCTGAGATTTCCCCTGAGTCAACATGGCCAGTCAATATTCAAAATCAAAATGAATTTGATATGCAATCAGCATTGTAACATAAAAGTCTTGCTACAGTAAAATAAAATTAGATACACACCACAATCAATTTTAATACTTAGGGTATAGCAGCATATAAAAATAGAACAACGGCATGCATCATTTTGCGAACCCAGTATTATTACATTAGATTCAAAACGATTTCCATAATATCTGGCAGTCACATCGAACGAATCCTTCGCCTACAATCTTCCACATTAGTACAGGCCGTCATCAGCATGTATTAGCAAAGTATACTACATATTACCATCTGTGTATTTTCCACATGGCCTCTGCGGTCTGTGGGCACGTTGGGCAGGATGCCAGAGGTGAAACAGGAAGGAGATGTGTTCTTGGAAGAGATCGAGACAGCTTTGGCTTCCAGACCTCTAAAATTCCTCTTTGTAGATGAGGCGCCCTTTTGCACTCTTGTTTATTTCCCCCAACTTCCATTTATAGAGACTGAACAAAAACAAGAGAGCCCCTAGACTAGTAATCTCAGATGTACCATCAAAAGCTAACTAACCCAGTTGGTGGAACCGTGCGTTTGAAGTCAACCACTAAGATTGTAATTAATGAGATCGGCTGCTATACATTGACATGATGTTTCTTTAAGGATGTAAAGTGGGGCACGTAGACCACAGCTCAACTGGGCTTGAAGATCTTACATTTCTACTAGGAAAACAAATAATGGAAAACACTGGAGTGAAAGGATAATGGAGGGAACGCTGTGCCCGCATCCCAAACAAGTAATGTTGTACGTATCATTGGGGACAGGAAGCAGGGGTGGATTCAGCTAGGTGCTATGACGCTAATACCACAATATGCTGTTGCTACAGCATTACTGCCGCCTACTCAGATAGACAGCATGCACCCAGGTTAGAGCTGACAGGGAAACTCTCCAACTACTGTAAATCACACTTTGTCCCAGTAGCTCAGGCAAGGGATGCAGCCAAGCTTGACTAGCCAGCCACCCAGAAAGACAGAGAGAGAGAAAGAGAGAGAGAGAGAGAGAGAGAGAGAGAGAGAGAGAGAGAGAGAGAGAAAATATGAGGGGGTGTGCAAGAGAGTGGAGGAGGTATGTGTGCAGTTGGGGCAGCGAAAGAAAGAGATGGCTTTTTTACAGTGATACCGGGTTGACAGCAGCTTGGCAGTGGCGCCCACGGCACTGCCTGCTCAGATCCAAGCCTGTCACTCAAAACAAGGGCACTAATCAGGATTGGTCCCGGTTTCTTCCTTAAGAATGGGGGAGGCAGTTTTGCAGCCATTAGAGATGGAGAGGAGAGTGGGGGATAGAGCTGTAGCGCAGCAGGAGAGGCTAACCTCATTTACATGCAGGTCCTGGAGGACAGCGGGCTGATTTCTTTTTCCAATCTCCATGTTAAACGGTGGCCAGAGCAGCCGATGGTTACCGTCGCATTGTTCGGTGCTAGCGTTTTTTGTCACGCTGATACCCATCTTGGTTTGCAAAAGGTAAAGACACACACGCAAAATAACAGCAATGGCTCCCTCGTATGACTGAAACATTCTGCCATGTCAAAAGAGTAAACAGGAAGAGTTGTTCACCTCTCACCTCTTCTTATGCTTCAAGTCGGTGTAACCAGGTGCATCTAATTTAACCCCATGGTATCCCAGTGACAAATGACTGCAAAAAAATATTATCACTATGACAACCATAACGGAGCCTTTAGAAAGCACACAGAAACAACATTTTGTGCCTAACCTTAGTCTCTACTTTAAGACTCTCTGCATAGAAGACAACTAAATGTCTGCAAGGGTAAACTGTACTCACGAAAATATGACTTACCGCTTTTTGATTTTATAATATGACAGAAACACATACAATTGTGAACCTACTATTTTCACTTGCCTAACATTTTATCCACATCAAAAACAAGACGTTTTACCCGAATGTCTCCCCCCAGAGCAACCTGGAGTTCAGTGCTTTTGCTCAAGGGCAACAGGTAATAGCTCATGGATCACCCTTGTGACATCAAAACCTACAGCCTTTCAGTTGTCAGCTTAGATTTTGAATCACAAAGTTATACTACATACATCCAAAGCAGATTAAAGAGAAACAAATATTATAAGACAATCACAGTTCTGAACAACCAGTCTTTGAAAGGACTAGCATTAGGTCAACGTACAGTCTATTTCTATTCCAAACTAAACATGTGCCAAGAATAAAACTATGCAAAACACTGAAATTCATTACATTTAGATGTATGCATTTGGCAGACGCTTTTATCCAAAGCGACTTACATTGCATTATACTATAGTTGTATCTAAGTATGTGCAATCCCTGGGATCGAGCCCATGACCTTGGCGTTGCTAGCGCCATGCTCTAACCAATGAGAAACAGTGTCTCTTCAACACAGGTTAAAAAGAAACAAGTAAAAGATTGCAATATGTCACGATTTTGAATTCCTATAGATTTTTTCGAAGCAACAACATAAACAAACGGTACTGCACATATGCGCTTTTGTGGCCCAAACTTAACTTTTGGTACACATCCACAAAGTCCCTGCAGATTATTGCTGATAACAAGCAAAAGAAATAAGTAAATTACCCTAGTTAGTAAGGGAAAGTATCTAGTTAGTTTTATTTTAGTATACCAGGAGAAGAATCGTTTCTTGGGTAAACTTAAATGTGACTTAATTACACGACCCATTCAACAAATTGTTTATTTAATACAATTATTATGCAATAAAATATTAATACAAATTTAATAAAAATAGTTAACTTTGGTCCTCCGATGAAATCATCAATACTGCAATATTGTACACAAGGTATCAATATAATACTACACCGCCAGGCTCCTGTGGATTCCCACCCATAGAAAGTAAACCTTATACCCCCTTATCAAAGTACAGGGGGAGGACTCCACAGACCATGCAGATGGTTGTAACAACTAAACATGAATACAAGAGCTTCGCATCAAGGTCGGCAGTAATCAAACAAGACTGTGAAGTCATCCGGAAATGCGAAGGACATTTTTTACACAAGGGCCTAAGAAGGTCTTAGGCACTCACCTACGTTTTAAGCCTCTTAAATCAACGTAAGACATAGTGACAATAGCTTTCACAGAGATGACTTCACATCATGAATATAATATCTCGCCTTTGTAAAGCAGCCAAACACCTCGGCTCTTGCCGATGATATACCGTTTTCCTTGGAGGTTGTCAATACCTCAGGGTGCCACTACTCTGTGTCTGTTTCGTTCCTGGCACTTTTAATCTTCTCCGCTATAAAACAGCCCCGTCTCCAGAAAACCCCTTGGAGCACAGCTGTTAGTCTGCTAGTTAAACTCATTAACATGCTTACGCTCTCTGCGCTGGACAGTGTGGTCTATCTTCGAGACATAATAGAGGTTAGCCTTGTGCTAGGAGAATACTCAAATTTAAGGACCGATGTCCCATATCATGCACATCAAGCACAAACACACTGGACACATTTTTAAATGCATACATTTTTCACTTTTCCATCTAGGCATTATGAGCTCTGTCAGCAGGTTGTGTATAAATTCATCCAATTCGTTTAAAAACTACATTGAAGTCCCAATATCTCTTGATGCTAATGATGACAATGATGGTAATTGTCTTCATTATTATTGTTGCATAATTACTATGATTATGATCGTCGCATAATTGTAAGCATCTCAGCGAGTGTAAATTCTCTAGTTTAACATCTGAAACTGAGTGAAACATACTTGTCAAGCAGGACATTTTTTAGTGTAAAATTCATCTTCCTAATCACGACAAGAAAATAAACATCAAATAGCTGTAATGCAATGTATTATTTTGCTTGGTTTCTTAAAAAAACATAACGCTTCACCATGTAAGGTCTTTATACACCTCTGAACACATAATTAAGTATATTATATTGCATTTTTGTCAATAGAGCCTCTAAAAAACTACACATTGGTCCTTTAAGTCCTGATAGTAAATTTCAGCAACAAGCGAGCAGAAGTCATTAATTGTTTGTAATTAAAGTTGCCAATTTTCTGGTGATGTGAGTGACAGCAATCGTTCCTGCCATGATGTGGGTGTGTCCAGTTGAGAAGTTCACTATGCAAATTTATGCAAATTAGTGGCAACAGAATGAGGTGACTATAAATACAGACACTAAATCACATGTAGTTTATTTTCTCTGAGATACTGTAATCATACAGATGGTTTCAGCGGCAACAACATAAACAAATGTTATGTGGCCTCTGCAAAGAATCAGTAACTGTTGAGTAGTTTTATTTTAATTTAACACAATTAATATACAATAAAATATTAATATAAATTCATATTATTATCAATTAAATATAACATATTTTTTATCTTACTAGCTACTAGCCAGAAAACAAAACACAGACCGGAAGTACGTACAATGAAACAGTTTATGATACTCTTTATTTGCTCTCTATTAACAAACCATGAACTATGACTTTCGCCTCATTATACTTCTAGTTTGTTACTTATTAATAGTTAGTAAGGTAGTTGTTAGGTTTAGGTATTGGGTAGGATTAGGGATGTAGAATATAATCACGCAGAATATGTGCGGTTTACATACTAATAAACAACATGCTGCTAATATGAGGCATACTAACAAGCAACTAGTTAATAGTGAGAATTGGTCCCTATACTAAAGTGTTACCACATTCTATACATGTTAAACTGCTGTAGATGATTTTAATTTTAAAAAATGCACAAAAACTTCAGAAATCTAACTTTGTTTCACGCTAATCGTTCATCTTGTTTATGATGTGATGCATTACATTCTACTGGAATGTACAGGCAAATGTATTAGCTTATAATGCTTTCCAATGTCAACCAGTTCATTCTCAGAAAACTATGACAGCTTAATTTTACTAGCAACACGCCTCATTTGTGATCAGATTTTCATATTCTTCAACCAGTTGCTATCCTCACTAATAAGGTTAGAGGACCCGGCGTCAGAACGCCTACCAGCAAGCCACTGTACAACGACCTGGTGAACCCCAATGCTAAAAATGTTGTCAGCGTGAACGCGGCTTATAACACAACCACTCAAAAACAATTGAAAAAATGACAATGTCTTGCCTCTTGTTCTCTGTCAGCTGCACAGACACAGACCGCTCTTTGATTCTGCCCAGTAAGCCTCATCTTCGCTTTAAGACAGACACAGAGTACTGACTCATAAATCAACCACTGTTTGGCATTGCTCTGCAGCTCGAGCTTGTGTCAGGCCTGACCGTTCGATCCCTCGTGCAGCGTGGCCCAGCGTTAGCAGCCAGTTAAAGGTCTGTCCTGGAGGGGATGGATTCACTTGTGTGGTACAACACAGGAAAGTGCCTGGAGCTCTCCAGCAGAGAGCCCCCCCCCAACCAACCAACCAACCACCCACCCTTTCCCCAGCTGAACCAGCGAGCTGTTCCTTATGAACCGCTGCCAATAGAATGCCTGCTATGAGGTGGTTATTACTCAGTGCCGGGCTGCCACTAGCCAAAGGGCTGCTCTCCGAGCTGTAGATCTCCATGTTGTGACTTGTCAACATGCGGAAAATCGTTACCAAGCTCAGGCGCTTTTATTCCACACAGGCTCTGATTGAGACTTGGGTGGGTGAAAGATTGTGTTTGGCCTTTTTTCACTTAAGAGTCTGTAGTGCCTCGTATAGCAGCCAGACAAAGGTGTGTGCCATGGTTACAGACAAAATACTTATCTATGAGCTTTAAAACTCACAATAGTATCACAGGCCGAACCGGGCATCATATTATCTGGTCATTTTAAAGATATGCATTGGTGTCTTTAATAATACATTATACATCCGTGCACATACATCTTCCACCTGATGAGGCGAGTCCGTCACAGTCATCAAGCCGTTCTGTAGACGGTCACTTTTTAATTATGTCACCACAGTGCCTTTGACAGAGCATTCGCAGCTAGACTCCACACCTGTGAAGAAAGCCAGGGAATCCAGCTAGCCAAATTAATCTAAATGTTCTGGTTCAGTATGCCTGGCTGAAGCCCCTTTCTGTGTAAGCACTTGTTCAGAAGAGTATCCACCACCCTTCCCCTGCCCTTTAATTCATTTCTGAGAGGAAAGCCTGTGTATCATTATTCGCTTGAGCTCAAATGGGCAGACACCGGTGAGAGAGGCTGATCAAGTTGGTGGGGCAGGGGGGAGAATGCGAAGGACGGGGGGGCCCTTCTTGGCAGATTTTTCCTACAAATCGGATGCCAAGAGCGAAATGGAAACCTCCCTTCATTTTCCTTTCCCCTTAATCCAATGTTTTCAAGCCCTGGCCCTGCCAAGGTCATTATAATCATAGATGAGTGGAAAGGAGCCAGTGACCCACCATTACGGTAAGGTGGAGAGTCACCCAGTCACACACACTCTGCCATCGGTGTGTAATGGAGAGCTGAAATCCATGCAATGCTCCAATTCCTCCATTTGCAAATGCAGATAACCTTAAAGATCATGTGTGTATAATGGAAAATGGCTGGCTCCCATTGGGAGACATTTTAGCTGATGGCAAAGGTCAGGGTGAAAGAATGATACCGGCTCTGTACTTCCACAAAATGGTGGCCTGCGAAAAAGACAAAGAACAGCACAGAGGGGAAAAAAGAAGTAACCTCAGTCGACCTCCGAGTAGAAATCCTACGAAAACAGCTTAACGAGGAAGGAACGTTTTAACCTAGGCTCCCATCTCTGGATTAATATACAGGAAGCACGGTGAACTGTGACCTGCAGTTTGAACAGAATGTATGAATTCTGGAAAAAGGAGGTTGCATCGGTGTTATAAAGGGCATAGTTTTGTAATCCCCACGGATTTCATTGTTGCACTAAAGCCAAAGGTCATATTTAACTGTCAAGAGATCATCTGACTGTATCAAGGCCTTAATGCCCTTTTGCAAGTCATGACCCATGCACATATGACGTAAACGCTCATGATCTCAGTTTCTTAAAGAAAGGGAAGTAAAAGATTTACATGTCACATCATTTACATAACAAGTTTCATTACCAAAAAATACTGAGTGCAGGCCAAATTATTTGTCGAAAGAGCAAACAAGTAGCACATAAATCTCACATGTGCGCCCCTGAACTTGCCAGTTTTTTTCTAGAGGCAGTATATAGTAACAGGTTAGATCCATTAAGATTGTTCTCGCTCTCTGCTCACAGGTGTTGAATGCAAACAGAAAGTACACATATGAAGTGTGACATCACTCCTGCATGGCTGTATGAGAGGGCTGTTTGGAGTGCCACCAAACTTCACACAAGCTTTTGCTGAGCAAGTGATTTCGCTGCAGCATTGATCGTTGTGGATTTTAAGATATTATGATAAGCATCAACAACTTAATAACATTATAAAAGGTGCTTAAAAAGGGCAGTAAATACGACTCCGCTTCTTATTTTGAGTGTCTATTAAGAAATGATTTTCATTGTTAAATTTAGTGGAACATACTGATGAGATCTTAAATACAGTCTAACATGTTTCTAACATCCTTTTACATTTTGCTAATGTAGCTAAAATGCAAAAACTATTTTCTCAATGCGTAGAGACCAAGCAAACTCGCAAAAGAAAATGCACATCACTTAAAAAGCCAAGTATGCACCGGTGAACGGTAACCCACATAAAGACAGTATTATGCTCGTGCATACGGTACTTTCGTGCACTTAAAGCGCCACCGTGCCACATTTCACCAATTCCTCTAATCGACGCCGTCTACACGCTACGCCAAGCCCCATCTAGTGGCCGGCACACGCAACTACAGCTCTTCACCGCCGAGCTGATAAAAGCACAATCTTAACATCCAGTTACACCGGGTCAAATGAACAAATATCGTTATTAGCAATTCCAACCGCAACCGGCGTAATGCAGCAGAATCTCTAAAATGTCCGTCGCATAAGCCTCCAAAGCGAAAAGAAAAAGCGTTTCGCCTTTGTGCGTATCGATCGCAGACCGTCTGCAATGAATGGCTGCATGAGGAAGGAAAAAACCCTGAACTTCAGGTGACCGACCATGGCTTTGACACAGGCAGCCTGCAGACATGAACCCCGCTGAACTGGGAGGGGTGGAAGAAAATACCTCAGCTTAAAAAAATCCCGCTTCGCCCGCGAAGTGCTCGACAAACGAAAGAAAAGTCGCGCGCCGAGCGTCACACACACACACACGACCGCGGAAGGGAAAGTTACACGAACGTGTTTTAGGGCGAATTTTCAAGTTGCGGACTGGTGCTAGATAGCGCTAGAGCTAAGTAAAGGCAGGGGCACGGATGGAAGGCTGAGTCTGGCTCTCGGTCTGATCCGACTGACCCTTCATTTTATTGCGACCAGCTCCACAGATCCTCCCCTTTCCCTTCCGCGAGTCTCAGCCTCGCTCGCGCGGATACACATAAGCAAAGACGCGCTGCCATAAGCGCCAAATAAGCAGCGATAACGCGAGCTTTACTGGCCGCAACCTTTAGGCGGAACGGGACCTTTATCGATTATCTGCAATTAAAGCCACCGCTAGTGCACTCGCTCCGCTAGCCCCCTCATCGCCAACATGGCTGCCTAGCACAGACCTAAAAAAGGAGAAATAACCTACGCCGTGCCTTTGTCTGTTTCACCTCTTTAACCCTAAACTACTGCGCAAAACACACGAAGAAACGCTAAAATCGCGGCGATCGAGAAAACGACTTACGTGAAGGCAGGCGCTTGGGTTGCTCCTGTTTCCTCCTTGGCATTTTCCCCCTTTTATCACATTCTCCTTCTTGTTTAGGGATAAGAAGAAAAAAGCTCTATTCCCATTGAAATTTCGCGAGGGAGCCTGATGGCAGGGACTTGTCGTGCACCTGGCTGTCCTCGGTTAAGTGTATTGTTGGGAATAGGGAAGAGTGGAGGAGGAGGTGCTGTTGTTGTTGCCGTGTCTTGACTATGGCTGCTCTCTGTAAGTGTGTGTCTCCGAGCCCCTAACTAACACTAATGCAGGGATCAAAGGGCAGCAACAGCAGAGCACACACACACGCTTGCGCGCGCGCACACGCTCGCTCACGGAGAGTGAAGCTCGCCCGCCAGAGCAACGAGAAAGGGACAAGGTGCCCCCAAGCTTTCAGGGTGTATACTTTACTGACCGCGAGGTTTCTTAATATGCATATATCAAATGGTTTCTGCATATTTAAATCTTTTGAAAAAAATCTACGAAAATTCGATTTTTGAAAATGTTTCAAAATCACAATATAATGTAAATATGAAATAAGATTTAAATTGTATATTTTTACAAAAAATAATTTTTTAAATTGTGTATTAATATTAAACATTTGGTTAGGTATTGTTGAACAGATACAGAAGAATACACAGAAATCCCCCAAATCAGCACTATTTTTTTCAATGTGCATTAATACGTTATTCAGATGCAGTGCAACATGAACTAAACGGCAAAAAGATATATTCATTTTTATACACTCTTTATTACAGCGTAACAACCACATTCAAAAATGATGTAAAAATCATTTCATTTTTGATGATCCCCCATCCACACACACACACACACACAATATTCTGTTCTATGCATAGCATTGAAGCAGCCGGCTGTTCCCCACTCAGGGCTGGTCTCCAGCAGGCTGCATGCTGTTGGACAAGTTCGTTCTTTCACACCTCTCTGGTGTTAGGAGGACTGTATCCTCCCTCATGCCATGTTGCCATCCTCCTCGCAACCATCCACACGTGCAGCTCGTTACCGTGGCAATTAGCACAGACCCAAATTAGCCCACTTCGCCTCTGCACAGGTGACTGACACGCACACACACTTTGTAGCTTGCTCATTAGAATACGGTTGCCTCACGAATCCTCTCCCTCTTGGCCCCCCTAAGTCCACAGAGGGGCTGCTCGGCTGATGTTTGGACCTTGGTGGTACAGTGTTGTAATACTGTAAAAGTGAAAATAGGTATTGTAGAGCTGTTTTTATTTTTATGTTCATACAGTGTTTTAAATAAAACGCAAGGTGTAATATTAGGTCAGCCTTCTTTTTATATTTTTACAAAATTTCTCCTGTACATGTGTGCGCTTGTTATTGTTTAAGATTAGTTTAGTCTCCATGGCGAGGTCACGGTCTGTTCTGTAACCCCACCGATGCCAGGCGGCTGAGGTAATGCGTGCACGCAGACAATCTGCTGATAGTAGTCATGGCAACAGCAGCATGACCTCACACTTGGTAGCAACCTAAAGGTCACCCAACAGACATCATGTTTTGGTGGGCTTTGTATCAACTGAACTTGACAGTGACAAACATCTGCGAAAGAAAGGAGACTGTTTCCATTGACATCTGTTTCCATTTGATACTTTTATCTCTTTTGTTCATTCTAGACTGTGGCTTTACAAATTGCCCAGAGAATTCAGACATACACGCTTGCACACGTTAACAAACCTCGATTTCACATTTGAAAACAGAACTTCAATATTACACTGTCATAAGCTTATAGATAATACCCTTTTACATTTTTCAAGTGATGTTAATGGCATACAAAAATACCATTCTGCACTTATTCATGCTAAATTAGTCCAATACCTTTATTTGCCAAAAAATGATAGTTAGCCTTACACCGTCCATCTAATTATGGCTTCTTTACGTTATTGATAAGCACGATTGTTCCGTCGGCCTTTGAAAGCAACTCGTTTTGTCTGTTGGCGTTATTACTACTTATTAAAATGACTCCCCTGCAGCAGCCCAGGCTGTTAGTGCACTAAATGAATTTTAGGTGCTTCAGTAGCGGATAAAGAAGGTTGGATAAAGAGGTATATCTCTCCCTGAGGCCAGGCACAGCGGTGTGGGTTACCTCTTTTGCAACTCCTTGTTGCCTCTTCCTCTTTGTTAAGTTGTTGCAAGATTGTGTTAGGAACTCTAAGTCAAGCATGCCATTAGAGGACTAGTGACGTGACAGTTTTTGAGACAGATGAGTATATTGTTTTATAACCCCCGCGTTATATTAAAGCTATAGTATAATATACTCAGCTTCGCATCGTGCCTAACAATGGTCCTTTATTAGGCTAGTGCCTGTAATACGGTACATCGCGGCAGTTAAAATGCACGGTAGTGTTATTACCGCAACATAAAAATGGACTCTAGTTGGGGACATTTTTAAACCATAAATGCAGAAAATGCCACTTCATGAATATGCACATAGTGTTTGGAGGCTATTGATAAAAGGTGGAAATCCTCTACATTTAAGGATGAAACTCCCCCCTTAAATGCTGTCCATGGACTCCATTCCCCCAATTCCAGCCCTAAAAATAATTGTGTGTTAGATTATAATCACTTTCTGTATGAAAAGATGACAGATGACAAATACAAATTTAAACCTAAAGAGATGGATAGCCATCAGGAGTACCTCTCATTTTATCCAAAAATTAAAAAAAAACTGTGTATAATTTGAGACTATTATATACCAATTACCAATAGAGTCTATAAGCATGATGACATTTTTAGTCAAATTACCTTGTTGGTCAGTTTCATTTTTTATTTGTACACTTATGACTCTAGGTCACCATATTCATTCAGTTATTCATTCTTACCTGTTATATTTAAGACCTGGCTAACTAAATTGCCTTGGAAACAATTATTACGGCAGAAAGCTGGAGCCAGTGTACTTCTCAACATGCCACCTGTCCCTCTTCCCTCTCTTCTCACTCTCTTCTCCAGCAGTGTGACAGAAGCAGGTGGTTGCCCCTGCACATGATCTCTGATCTTTTGCACTGGGACCTCACAAAAAAGCTACTATTCTTCATCCTGCTGACCTGTTCAAGGAACTGGTTCAGCTCAATTAACTGTGACTAGTTTTGATTGTAAACTGTTAATTATCTATTAATTAAAACAAAGTTATTTCTGTTCCAATTTGTGTGTTTTTCTAAGCATAGTAGTTAATGACTGATGACCCAACACCTTTCTTGACCTTTGACCTGAAGCTACTTTAGTCCTCTATTAAATAGTGTAAGCTTGCACTGGTTGTTGAAAATGATCATCTTTTATTTTTCTGCATGTTTACAGGATGTCTTGACACTAAGTTGGGTTTAGTCTTCTTTTATTTTTTTTAACGTTGTCACACAGTTATGACTGCATTACTTATCAAGATCAGTTATACTATGGTAACTATGCTAAACTAAACCTGTACACACACACACACACACACACACACACACACACACACACACACACACACACACACATATAATAACATACAAATATGTAAAAATGTATGGAATTGTTTTAATGAAATGTACTAGGGCCTACACGTCACTTTATATTCACACCCATACAGAAATGTAATATATGACATATATGTCCCTATATCAGTTGTGATATTGCCATATGTGTTACATACAAGGCAAAATATAATTATATCTTTTTGATATAGGCAGATATTATGTTTTAAACATATACGAAATGCCCACAGTAAAAATGTTATATAAACATATATTGAAAGTATGTATGGGATTTGTTTTTATGTTTTTTTATTATGTTATGGCCATATATGTTAACATTATATATTTAAATTGTATATTGTATTATATGTGATGACCATTTATGTTAACAATATATATCACATTTTTACATGGTATATGTTTTGACCATTTGTTAAAAATATTTATTGAATTTATATATGCAAGTTTATTAGCCATATATGCCTAAAATATGTTTATTGTAAATCACATAACAAAATTAAGTTTTGCTTAATTTTATTCATTGTTTTAATTTAGTTTTCTGCGGATCAAAGTACATTTTTGAACATGTTATATATCACATGTTTCAGTACATACAAATTAATATTATGGTACTGTCCATCTAATAATGACCCTTTTCATTTAGACTAAGGTCTCTTTCTCTGGCCTATTCATGTTGTTCAATAATGTTATAAAAGACAATTAGTTTGAAGTCATTTATTCTACCTTATGAAGGGTCTGACCCTCGAAGACTTTAATTGCTTTAATTATTTGATTTCTATGCCACATTTCATGCTTCTTTTGTCTTGAACGTTTTTTTTTCAGATGATTAGCCTCTCAGGCAAAAACGTCCTTCGACCTAAAAAAACACCACGGATGACATGCAAATGCTTAACGTTTGTGCATCTCTGTGTTTAATGCATGTGTTTCTTCTGCCTTAACAATAGCAAGTTTATTGATTTTAATGCGTGCTAATTGCATAATAAAGCAATAAGTCCCAAAAAGCAGTGCAGGTATGCTAATCAGAATCAAGGACTAATATGATTCTACAATTATTAGCTATCACAATTTAATAATAACTAATAACAACATCACTTTGGTCGAATGTATGAGAATGTGTAAGTGGGAGTGTGTAGGGTGGAGCTTGACATCTGGATTATGTATATGACAAAATACGGGGAAAAAATTGTTGTAAAAATTACGAAAAGATTACATTTTCTATTAAAACTCTATTACTATAAATAGTAGCACCAAGAATGTGTAATGTAAAAATAGGGTCAATTTTGGTTTTCATGTTTTCCCATTTTGCATGTGTCTATTCGCAGTCAATTAGTTCTCAGTTCAGTGTCTCTCTCTTATGAGACACTACTTGGAAATCTCATCTGCTTCTATCAATTTCAATCCAAATCTACTGATTTAATACATTCTGAATACATTAAACTGACATACTGGTGACACGAACAAAATGGAAAACCTCCCAGCTGCTAAGAAGCAAAGAACAATGTCAGCCCAGAAACACACAACGCTGACATTTAGCAGTTGAACGCGGGCTCTATAAAGGTAATTATTTTAGCATTTGCTATTCTTCCATCAATTTGGCTTTACAGCCAGTGCATTTCTAAAAATACTGAAATAATAGTATTTACACAATATTGCTGATATGTCATTCTATGCAGTGCTTTAGTGATGCTCTGCATTGTTTTTAATGTGTATGTAAATTACAGACTCTCCTTCTTAATGTTTATTGACCATTTCTCCAGCACTCTCCGTCTGAATGTGCCGTTCTTGCTTTGCATATGGGAAATACTATCAGTGAAGCCTATGGTGATTACAGTTCTCTTTTGATCCTCACACTGTAACGCGAGCCCTCGAGCTTTTGTGTGGCTATGGCTTTGTCTCTCTGATGGGATTTCTGCCCTCTCTCCATTTCCCTTTGTTTCTCTTCGTTTTTCTCCCTCTTTTCGAAGCTCCTCCTCCTCTTCACTGGGCCCACCAATGAGAGACTCTTCAGGTGCTGACCTTATCAGGTGGAGGTCAATGCCAGGTCAGGGATCTGTTGCTAGGCTACCATCAGATAAGTGGCGGGAAGACTGAGCACCGGGTTGCGCTGTCATTCAGCGCTTGTCATGTAATCTCATTCATTTGCTGACAATTGCCTGAACGTCACAGAAGGTTATCGAGCCTATCCTGTCATAATTAAACACATTAAAATATTAAACCAACACTGCCAAGTGCTGGCAGCTCCTCTTGGCTTATGTGAAATAAACAATCCTTGGCTGAAACATCAAGCAAAAACATTAGATTTGGTAGAAAACATTAGATTTGGTAGTCCTGAATTTGAAATGAAGACACCTGAACCATGAAAATGAACCAGGCACTGAAACAGGAAAACATGAGAAAAATTCACATAATGCTTCTGTTGAATGACAGAAATGTTGCATTATCTTATCAACACACTATAATACACATCATAAATGTTTTAATAGACTATCTGTGTATGCCAGTAAGTTGGACTGGATCATTGGAATGATCTGTCAATGGAAGTCAAATCAATCACCACTTCTTATTAATAAGGTCAATTTCATCTGACTGAACTCGAAATTAACATAAACAAGGGATTCAAAATGAATCTAGTATTTCAAAAGTTTTCAGAACACAATGTACAAACTGACTGAACACACTCTTAAAAATGAAGGTGCCAAACAATACTATTTTTGGCCACATGGTTTAATAAAGAACCTTTAAAATCTGCAGAACCTTTCTGTTGCACAAAGGTTCTTTATAGTTCTTTATAGACTCCATGCAAATGTCAACCTTACCATGAAAAACTAGTATTCCAAAGGTTTTTAATCATACTGAAAGCTATAAGCTACAAATGCTTTAAAAACTTTGAGGTATAAAAGTGGAAAAAAACATGTTTTCCATGATCAGATAAGTGCCACATTCAGAATTGTCACATCATATAACGCTACATATTCTTCATAAGGCAAATCAAATTAAAATATAGTCATGTTTTTTTACAAAAAAAAAAAAATCTATTTCATGTTCTAAGAAGAGCCAGCCCTTCTCCATTTGTTATTGTTTCTGATTTATGCATTTTAATTCACAGAAATCCTACCGTAGTCTTTTTTGTTACATCCATAATGTATGTTTATTTCCCTCTTTTACATAAAATGACATTTTTCTGAGAGTTTAGACTCGATATGTATTTTGCATTGTATTGGTAAATGACAGTCAATTTATTAGTAACAAAAACATTTTCTGAGAGTTTACGTCACATCCATAACACAAAGTGTCACATCCATAACACCGGAATTGCCCAGAAATGGTTCTTTTGAGAACCTTTGACTTAAAGGTTCAGTGGAGAACCAAAAATGATTGTTTGTGGCATCACTACAAATCCTATTCTAACATTATGCAAAGCTGCTTTGTAACAATACCAATTGTGGTGTGGGGTACTGTAGGAATGTTTGTCATGTCCAAACCCGTGCCAAGCCTGATGCATGATAAATTCCAACATCATCTCATCCCTGTAGGTCTCTGTAGTCTCCCTGTAGGTCCTTTCACGACAGAATATTCCGTCACTGTCGCTCCGAGTCTGGCGGGTTAACGGCGGGTCAAAGGATTTGGTGATCAGAGGTTCAGTGAGCCGTGAGCCCTGCTGGACAAGCGCTTTGATAAGAGGACTGCTGCTTCTGTGCTTGCCCACTTCTGAGGCTCTAATGTGGAGCTTGGGTGAGACTGGCACGTTCTGAAAGGCTAAGTCTCAATGTCTGGGTACTTGCCAGCTGACATTCCACTAAGACAAGCTAAGCGAGAGACAGAGAGTGGGGTAGATTTATTGAGGCATCAGACTTGCCCCAGGAATGTTCTGTAAAATGCTTGTGGAGAGAATAGAGAAATTAATGTCAGACACTGTGCAACCTACAGAATCTGACAGTTTTCACCTTGTTGAACGCTAGCTAAATGAACGACGTTGGGATCAAGCACAACATGACTTCCCATTCCAGTGAATATTCTGCTAGCACAGACCACTATTTGTCTGCCTCTGAGTCACAACTTCTCTGTGGTAGGGAACACTGGTGGTCAAAAGGCAGAGTGGGAGTTTGTGTATGTGAGTGTGGTTGTGTTTATAAGAGAGAGAGACAGACAGAGAGGAGAGATCCTTACCCGAGGAGAGAGGAGTGTAGGATTTGAAAGGAAAGCTTCCTGGCAGCCGGGAGTTTTATCTCTTTTTTAGAACAACCAGTGAGGTGTTTAGAAAGGAGAAACCAGCATACCATCGCTATAGACGGTTGGCTATAAAAGCAGAGATGTTTCTCTCTCCTCAGGGTCTAATGCTAATGACCTAAAAAATATCAAGAATATGAGAAGAATGCCATGAAAGAATTTTCTTACATTACTGCCATAATCCAGTAGTCATACACACATCATTTTACTAATACATTAATTCATTGATCTCCTGAGAGGACAAAATTGCTCAGAGGTTGCTCTTATATCTCAGAATGTTAAATGCGTTGTTTCTTTTTCAGTATCATCCACGTGTCAGATGTTGGTAAAAAATAGAAATAAAATATACTAGGGTTGACATACAGTAAAGACTTCAGATTAATTTTTAAATGAATTAATTTGGTAAGGTTTAAACCTTTGATTTCCAACTTTGAGATGAAAATTTGAGCCCAGTTGAAGACATTGTTACAGGTGCATTTAATATTTATTAACAGAATTGCAATATAATACACAATATATGTCTTCAGAGGTGTATAAAGACCTTATATAATGAAGCGTTATGTTTTTATTAACTTCAAATGAGCTATTTCTATCTACATCCACCACTGGTCCTCTTATATGGAATTCACCATGTTGTTTCTACAGTGTCCCTAAACAGACAAACTGAGAATATGTTATCTAATTTGGCAAAGAAGCGAAAACGTGATGATATATTTGTCCTGTGTAAGCCACCGTAGTGCTTCGAAAAGGACGGGTGAACGATGGAGTGAGCGGTTGGTTGCATTTCGAAACCTCACCGCTAGATGCTGCTAAAAACCACATTGCTGGGGTAGAGTCAGTTTCTCATAAGTAAATTGTGAAAATCAGGAAAACTATGCAAAAATCCTTTCAAGTATATTCATGATTTAAGAGTTTTCAATATTTCTTTTTCTTGGATCGCTTTCCAAACCTCCCCGTGTGCAGCTCTATAATAGTATATTTTCTTACCACAACATGTGAGCAAACCTGAACTGGCAAGACTGTAAACAGTATGGGCAATATGTTAGAGGATGCTAGCTGAACTCATCATGAAAGTAGAATGAGGGGGCTTTGTTCCAAAATGTCACAATGCATATTTATGCCGTGAAGTGCTTCTTTTGTATACTCAATTCCACTGTCCTTCAGTCGCAAACATTTCTCTTTACATCACTGTCATGACACGTGAAATCAAACTGCGCTTATAAGCAGCTACGCTTATACAGTGACCGAGCCATCTTTCCATTAGCATGGCCTTTAAGATAAAAGGTCTCAAGCATTATCAAGACCTTGTCCAAAGTGTCTCAGCTTATACAGCATTTACATTTCACAGTTAACTCTGCCTAGGAAATAGTGAATGGGTGGCCTGGCTTGAGTCCCACTTTCTGTGTCATGCCTTTCGGTTGTGTTCATGAAGTGCTAGTTTCAGGGTAGGTTGAGGAGTGGGGTGCTACAGTAAAGGTGGGCGTATGTACAGTAGCGGTCTGAAACACGTGAACCACTGCATCAGTCTTGAATTTACAAGGCTGAATACATCCCCTTGTATACACATTTACATTTTCTTACATTTATGCATTTGGCAGACGCTTTTATCCAAAGCGACTTACATTACATTGTACTATACATTTGTACATTTTGTATAGTAAGCAAGTGGGGGTTAGGTGCCTTGCTCAAGGGCACCTCAGCCGTTACCCGCCAGTCCTGAGAATTGAACCAGCAACCTTCTGGTCATGAGTCCAACGCACTAACCACTGGGCCATAACTGCCCCTGTATACACAGTATATCCTTATCATATGCATATGCCCCCTCAAACAGTTTACTTTGAAGTCACTTTGTATAAAAATGTTTTTATTATTATATATATATGCATATGAAATGCATACTTTTTCAATTTTTCCCCTGTAAGGCTCAAATAGTAAAGCACCATGGTAGCAGTCCAAAGGTTATGAGTTCAACCCCCAGAGAACACAGATGCTGATGTAAAAGACTATACATTGAGTCTTCGGATAAAAGCATCTGGTAAATGTAAATTACAGTTCATATTGTTTTTGTAAAACTAAAGGACAGCTGGGAAAGTGAAATCAGGAGTATTCCAAACACAGTAAGGTCAAACAGATGCACAAATTAGGAAATAGTATACAATAAGCAACATCCAATAAATATCCAACATCTCATTGTGCCCTGCTGGTACAATTATTGTAAAGCCACATTAAAAAGACACTAAATTGTTCCCTTGAACATTCTGTGCAAAGAAGCACACTTATAAAAGTTCAGTGGCTGAGAATGGAGTAAAGGTGCAGAAGTCAACTATATTAAAGGCTCTGCATAAAACTGAAAGAAAAATATCACAGAGAACATTTCAAAATACGAAAATTGGTAAAGGGTCTGAATACGTTTGCAAGGCACTATATATTATCCACGCTTAAAACGTTAGAGTGCACAGAGACTATATTGATGTGTCTCATTAGCTTTAATTAGCAATTAGCTATTTAATGAGCAATTAGCACTTTAACTCCACAGCACAGACAGACATTGCTAATAGTTCATTGTGAGCGCTGAGGAATATCTTCACTCAAGGTTAGACTCCAAAATGGCAAACTCGACGTGACACATTTCCAGTTTTGTAAAATATGTGAATTTTGTAAACCTAAAAATATTCTGATAAATACTTTTAGTTATATCTTTTGAGATTTTTTGAACTGATCTAATATCTAATATATGTTGAGTATATAGATGGTTAAAAAGCAACAACATAAACAAACATCACTGCGCATGCACGCTTTTCTGGCCAAAACTTAACTTCCGATACACATCCACAAATAATAGAGTCCCTGCAGATTATTTCTGATAACAAAAAAAAGAAATAACAAGTAAATAACATTAGCAAGTTAAAAGTATGTCTAGCCAGTAGTTTGGGTTAGAAGAACCGTTACTTTGCCAAACTTAAATGCAACAAAGTTACATGACCCATTCAACAAATTGTTTATTTAATACAATTATTATACAATCAAATATTAATATAAATTAAATCAAATATAAATAGTTATATTACTAGCCACTAGCCAGACCGATCAACAAGCACAGACCGGAAGTTAACTTCAGGCCGGGTGCGTGCGTCCAATGAAACCGTATCTATCTAATATTAAAAAATCTCTTTGCTAAGAAAAGATTCACTATAAATAAAACTTCTAATATAAGACAGATTTCAGCAAAAAGTATTTCTTCTAGGGATATGACCAAGGTCTAGAGGTTCCAGCCAGTGTCTGAAATCACATTTGATAACGTAGCTTGCAGTGGTAGTGCAGATATATAGCGGGCATGCATCTTGGTGTTAGAAAAGGTGAGTAAGGTTCCATTGCTCATTTTTGATCAAGGCAATGCTCCCCCATCATTTCCACACTATTACCCCCATGCAGTGCAGGGATTAGGGACAGGGAAGGGGGAGGAGAAAAACTACACGCCAGCAGCCAATCTGGATTTCATTTGAAAACTCCCGTGAGGTTTTTCCATTATCCCCCCTCCATATCCAACTTGACCCTGTAGAGAAAGCCCTGGCCTGCAAAGGTCAGCCTAGTCTAGACTCTCTTCTTGCCTTTCTGTCTTCTTTCTGGGGACAGCCTGCGGCAACCGAGAGGTCCCTCCTCCCCTCCCATCTCACACCCTTCCGCCTGATGTCAAAGCTGCCTCTGTAATCTTTTCATTTTTCCTGCACTCCCTCTCAGGTCTTTGGGGGCTTTGAAAGGTGAGACAGGTTGTACCAGCAAATCAACTGTGCCACTGTCCATCTGAGCTCACCAGCATCTTGAATACAAGGTGAAAACAGTCCCATCTACCACTACCGGGCAGCTATTACCAACATGTTACTGTTTTCAGAATAGCTGTGGGGTTATTCTCAGGCTCACGGAAAGAGCAGATTGTCAGTGCTGAGTAAACGTAAAAGTTTTTTCTTTTTGTCTCCAGTCAGTGTTGCAGTGTTCGCAATAACATAACCATACTGCTTTAGATAGAGCATGGAGCTAGCAAGGTCATGGGTTTGATTCTCAGAACACATACTGTAAATGATCAAATATACAAGACCTTGAAAGTATACCAGTGAAAAGTACATACAACTTCTGATGAACATGTCAGTAAGAAAGGAGTTTCTTCATTTTGGGCCATAAGAGAGAAACATTCCCTGTCCTTCGCGAAGCAACATAATGCTGAAGAAAAAACCTTGTGAAGCCCAAGTTGTGTCTGTGCAGCTCTATTGTGTTTTTATTCAGTATCACCTAACAAGCCAAGCTTTTCACGCTCTCGCACTTTTCCAGTAAAGTCATGAACGTGCTGAGGAGGTCACCATAGTGTACTTGCTCTCTGTGACACCGCTCCAAAAATTTCATTTAGCACAAAAATAAGTTATTGTCGGTTATTGACAAGTATGCTCACAGATTAGAGATTTTGTTTTAAATAATGATTACCTCGATAGAAACACACATTAGATCACTTTTCCCCACTCTTTACTCTCCTTAAGGACATGAACCCAAGATGGGGAAAAATCTCATTGAATATTCATTAACTTGTGCCTAGGTGTGTACACGGCTCTTAACCACTCTTGTTTATGACTTAAGGACTTGTAGCGCTGACCTTAGTTTAACACGGCGCCAGATACCAAATTAACCTCTACCCTCCTCAGGGCTACCAATGCCCTGCTAACAAGCAAACTGTCTGGATGCGCCAGAAGTGCTTTATGATTCTGTCTCTCAGGTGCATGCCCTCCTCTTCCTGTGAACAAAAGACACCCTTTTCTTCCTCATATATTATATTTTGTTGACCACTAAAGATATTCTTTCTCTGACATGTTCACAGTATTACTACTAACGTTATATAGGCTACTATGCTTAGATTGAACAGTGAACATATATTCTGTTTAACGTGTCTGCTTTTAAAAAATAAATATATCTTGCACCACAATGTATTTTGTAAAATCATTCCTCAAATGATGAAAATCGATTAAACAGTGTGATTTACAAATACAGCAACGCTTTTTTGGCCCGTGTCGATCAATCCGTGTCTTTCTTCATTGCAGTAGATGGTCCCTCAGCGGCTTCCGTACTATGAAATTTGATCAAAGAATCTGATTGGCTGTGCGGTGTAAACACTGTGGAAATAGAGTTAGGCGCTTTAGTCCATTGGTCAACAACACTCCGCTGAAACGTGCAGTAAACGTCGGAAATCGAAAGAGGTGCGTGACTGTTTAATGTTGGTCAAATAAACGTGTTGTAGTTTATGTTTCAGTAGGTTTAAATCAATTTCACAAAAACACAGTACTTCATTTTTTTAAATGCATTTGCACTGTACACGTGTTCGTTGAGTGCTACAATGGATTGTAATGTTAGGCTAGGTAACGTTAGCTGCTCATGCTAAAAGACCGGTATTGTCACTTTTATTCAGTTTTACGAATCCCACACGCCTGTTTAAAAACAGATTAGATTGACTGGCTTTTTAGTTATAGTTTTGTATAACCTGCCAGCGGTAAAATAATGTTACGAAGATACAAACACCTTTATTTGTTAGCTATGCAGCCGAGGCAAACATTCTCCAATATTGCTTATTTTGTAGTGAAAATGAGTCTCCGGAAGCAGACACCGAGTGATTTCTTGAAGCAGATCATTGGAAGACCAGTGGTGGTGAAACTGAACTCTGGTGTGGATTACAGAGGTAACATTTATATTATATTAAATAGATCTTGCAGTGGGTATCTTTTTTATATTTATATACTTATATCTTAAAGGATGTGCGTCCAATATAAATTGTCTGTATGTGTTATGCTTGTGGGGACTTATAATACATTATAGAGTCAAGTACGTAACTATGAGTGGGCAAGTTTGCATGTTGTACACCCACCCAGTTACAGCAATATTTTGTCTAATATGACATGAAGAAGACATTACATTTGCCTACCATCCAAACTCAAATTGAGATATGTGCCTGCTGCCTTAGAAGACAGCCATCAAGATTCATAACTTGAAAACATCCAAAATTATAAACATATTAATATAGTAGTTTACAGGACTAGCTTTAGACACAGACTAACACAAACATGCTGATATGCTTATATGTGACCCTGGATCACAAAACCAGTCTCAAGTAGCATGAGAACATTTGTAGTAATAGCCAACAATACATTGTATTTGTCAAAATTATAGATTTTTCTTTTATGCCAAAAATCATTAGGATATTAAGTAAAGATCATGATCCATACCAGCAAAATTGCTAACAAAAATGTCCGGAAACACGTCTACGAACTTCACTCGCTGCTGCCTCTCTTTAGGAATTACCCACTCAAGTTTGGTATCAATGTAAAGCTTAGAATTTACACTTTCGGGTTCATCTATTCTCCACAAGGTCATTAGAGCGGTAAGCCAAAAACAAACCTGTTTCTTCTTAGAATTTTTTTGCACCATCAGATTCCAGAGTTTTAAATAGTTAGGCTATATAGCGATCAAATATTGCCCTATCCCAACAAACCATATATAAATAGAAAGCTTATTTATTTAGATGATGTAAAAATCTTAATTTCTAAAATTGACCCTTAAAACCCGTTTTGTTGTCCTGGGTCACATATATGGATTATAGACTCTAATGTACCATGCACTGTGCAAAATCAATAATCAGGTTTGCCATCACCTACTTTTTTTTAATGTATTATGCGTATTATTTGTATATTTCTTCTATTCATGTTTTGTCTATCTTGCATGTATATTATGTTTCATATTGTGTATTGTTATTTATACAGTATGTTTAACTGTATTCTGAGCGATGCCTTGTTGTTCCATCACAACGAGGCACCAAATATCTTGCGAAAACCTTTACACACTCAATTCCTCTGTGGTTGAATGATCTACCAGCGGAACTGCAGCATTCTTCACAACCTTCAAAAACTCAAAACATACCTGTTGCGCATTTAACGGACTAACCAATAACTGTCTTTTTAAAAATTATTTGGCAGACACTTTTATCCAACACACTAAACGGTATCGATAGATGTCATTCATGTTGTTCATTCTCTCCCTTGCTTTCTTCAGCTTAATCCTCCTATAACATAGCCTTGTAAACTATCAATACTGTTTAGCGTGTTGACAAAATGTTTTATGCTCTTCTACTTGTAAGTTGCTTTAGATAAAAGCATCTGCCAAATAAATAATGTAATGTATGTAATGTATAATGCACTGTATGGAGCACCAAACAAATTAAATGTTTTGGTTGAGACCATTTTTTATAGTTCTTCTGTTGGCAAAAACTGTTTGATGGAACTGCTGCAAAAATTCTTCAAAAGGCATTAAAAGCTTATCTCTATTATGGTTCTTGTCCCCAGGGGTTCTTGCTTGCCTTGATGGCTACATGAACATTGCTGTGGAACAGACAGAGGAATATGTCAATGGTCAGCTGAAGAACAAATATGGGGATGCATTTCTCAGAGGAAACAATGGTATGTAATGTGTACATTTTTAATATTTTTTTTATTTGTGTCATAGTTTGATTTATTATATCAAGCTACCTAGGATTTGTTGAAGGAATTGTGTACCGAAAATTAAAATTCATTTTGTTTATTTACCCGCATGCAATTCTAAAATGATACAGATTTCTTTTGTGGTGCACAAAGGACTCTTTGGTATGCAAAAGAAGGTCAAATTTGAAACAACATAGGGTTGATTAAATGTAACAGAATTATGGTTTTGGGTGAAAAGTCTCTGTATGCTATATTTTTCTATTAAGAATGCCTTTGCATTCTATACTTATTCATCTTTTTTCTTTTTCTTCCAGTGTTATACATCAGTACCCAGAAGAGGAAGATGTAAAGCCATTTTACTTGTTTCTTTATTCAATGTTAGATAAGCCAATTATTGTTTACCGTTGCTATTCTTAATCCTTTGTTACATGATGATAATGTTCAAGTTTGTTTCATGTTTTGTAACACAAACAGCTGGTGGTCTGCACAGTGTAATGCAGTAAATAATTTCTTTTCCAACCAAAGAATTTGTGTTTGGGTCTTAATTATTTGATATATTTGCTCCTCAGATGCTTCTATGAATATTTAAATTGTCATTTATTCCATCATAATAAATTGCTGGTTAGCGTTAGAATGTCTGGAGTCTGGTCAAGGATACTTTGTGTACATATTTTATTTTTACCGCTCACCCATTTATTTACTGGATGTATTAGCTGGTAATATTCTCCACTTCAGGTTTAGCAGTAGTTACACCTTGAACCACAAATCTACCTTTGCTCATCCGGCTATTTTTATATATATATTTAACTTTTTTAGTCAACTGTACTAAATGCACAAATGATATTGGCACGGTTACAGTTCATTGGGATAAAAACAAAAATTAACTTATGATTCATTAGGCTCCTAATGAGCTGTTTGGAAGCTCCAGAGTTTGTCTTCATATGATAAAGAGAACTTGAATGCATTTCTGCATCCACATATATGCTCTTTGCCCTCATTTAGGAGACAAAAGGCTGTCAAGGTCGGCCCTGAATGCAGAATGAAGGACACAGTATTGATTAAACCTTGTCCGTAACTGGAGTGGGGTGGGGGGGCTTTCTAGCAGGAGCTCGGTATCATTATGGCGACCACAGCAAATGCTTTTCTACTGTAATCAAATACCAGAACCCCTCTCACAACGCTTCTCTGCACTCCGAGATTAATTAGCACTGTTCACAGTAATGATCCAATGACTAAATAGACTGTCTTATGAGGGCTGCTCTAATGACCTACAGCAACAGTCTGCAACATCATATCTGCCAACAAAGGCTGGCTTCACAATCTGTAGACAGGTTGTCACTATTATTTAGCATTTATTTTTTGGGGGTCTGCAGTATTTAAATGGATTTGATAAGTTGGGTTGTAATGTGAATGTATAGGCTGTCAACCCTTGCCCCAACACAATGCTACTTGGACCGTAAAGGAATATAGCATGTTTGCAATGTATAGGCTTTAGCTTTTATTAGATTGTGAAATTCATGTAGATGTTGGTTCAGACACTGAGGCTGAGGTCTGCAGCTCCACCAGGAGTTTGATCCAGTTATTGCAACAGATCAGAGATTAGTTTCAGTGCCCCCACAATATAGAATAAAGTAAAATCTTAGCTAGTTTAGGCAAAATAACAGAATTAACAATTACTTTTGCAATATGAGCATATCTCCTAAACATTAAATTTTGTGATTTTTGTATAATATGCATAATGTATATTCTATTTTTTCTTTTTGGAATTTGTTAACTAAAGGTAACATTTCTGCTTCTAGCTTACAAATTTAAATCACAAATATTCTAAAATCACATTCAGGATTGACGGATGTCTGTAAGGATATAGAGGGTTAAAATCATAAGGAGGGTTTTATTTTTGGCTTTGCTGTATTTTTATGAGGTTTGTCAATCGGAGTTGGAATAAACGATTCCTTTCCGATTCCTTGAAGTAATAAAGGCATTTCCAGAATGTTCACAGTGAAGCCGCGTGTGTGTGTGTAAGCCAATGTCATACATCACACAGTTTGTAAACTTGATCTGGTGAGACCCTGCTCTGCCAGAGAGTGTAGAAATGAAAGAGATCAACTTTCATGCAATTCTTGCACACATTTTTTGTTGTACTGTATACTGTTTGAGGGTTGTTATTATAAAATTATTTTATTTGTTACATTTTATTTCTATTTACAATTGTTTTTTATTTCACATAATAGAATAATAATTGTGCTAAATCTCTGAATTTTGTTCATTATGGTTAAAAAATAGAGAAAAATAAGATTTAATAGCTTTATCCCAGCATTAAACTGGAAGTGTATGAGGGCCATTTAAACTCATAGACTGTTGTTGACTAGCATTCTACCACATGCAGACTCTTAATTTAGACTCAATACTGTCAACCTTGGCCTGGAATGTGCTCCCTGACCTTATTATCTGAAAGGAACTATTCTGGAAGTGGGGGTTGAATGATTTATCTGGACCAACCTACAAATGGCAAAGTGAAGCTGCTTGGCTGGAGAAAGTGGCATTCATTTTAGGGAAAAATAAGCCTTGGGGGGATATGTCGGACCTTACAGCACTGCTTACTATTGTGTATATCGACCTCTTGTGGTTGCAAATTATAACCTCTCTAATGGAAACAGATTATTTTATTGATTTGGAGAAGAATGTTTGCACTTTTTTAACTTGTGGATCTTGCATGTGGACAAATACACACACAAAAAAATCCAACATTTTGCTAAATGTACAATTATGGTACCATTATTTGCTTGACATGTTGATTTTAAGTATATCTCTGGAATTATTAAACAAGAGATGGACACACAAAACCTTTAAAAAGCTAGTTTAAGCTGTCCAAGTGTAAATTAAGATTTTGGCTCATTAACAGAACACCAATAAATAACGCAGAAGACCGTGTCAACAGACATCGCAGGGTGTTTTGGCATTACGTTCCTCAGTGAATCTTAAAACAGGTGAGGCAGTTCGGTCAGCACATCTTCCTGCACATTGCGAGTCTTGCGTGAAATACAGGCTAACCCTGCACTCAAGCAATTAGCCCCCTTCACAACACCATTTTGACTGCCAATTTGTCTACCATAGAACATAATGCAGAGAGTTGTTGGCAAGCGCCCAGCATGCTAATGGAATTGCCAGAGTGTTTTGTTTCTCTGCGAGTAACCACGGTGGCTTTGTGCTGTCAAGTCTCTGAGTTGGCCAATGGTAATTGAGTGTGTCCTGTAGCTGCCACATTCAGGAATCACTGAACACCTTTGACTCTGCCATGTTATGATGTCCGGGAAACACCTGGGATTTAAGATGGGAGAATGTGTGCTGATGTGACAGTAGATTAAAATCATCTATTAGATGAAGTGTGTTCTGCACCAGTTTTATCGAATGGGGATGCAAAAAGTATTTTTTCCCTGAGCAATTCCCTGTCTCCCATTGGTCAGAAACAGAGTCCCATCCCAAAGTCATGCAATTGGTTAAGTCAATGTTGGGATTGTAAAAAAATGAAATCTTTTGATAGTGCCAGAGTGTTTTCAATTCTCAGGAAACTGAACACACAGATCCCGTAAAAACTGTAATGTTGGGTGCCAGAAAAATACAGTAAAAGAAAATGTTTTTGTAAAGTACAATGACATGTTTTTCATGTTATTTTACATGCAACCTATTTCTGTAATTTGACATGTTTTTACCATGATTTTAAAAATTCTGTAAAATAAAACAGTACAATTCTGTAAAATTACAGTTTTTTCTAGGATGGCTTATAGTAGCGCATATTTAGCTGGGAGAGGAGAAAGTATTTTAACAAAAAACAATTACACACTTTTGAACATTTAAAGTATGTAATATTAAGGAACATCTATTGACCGAAATGCAATATAATGCACATAACTATGTCTTCAGAGATGTATAAAGACCTTACATAATGAAGCATTATGTTTTTATTGTCTTAGAATGAGCTATTTCTATCTACATACACCGCGGGTCCCCTTACCCGGAATTTTCCATGTTGTTTCTACAGTGTCCCTAAACGCACAAACTGCTCTACAGAACATTATGTTATCTCCTTCGGCAAAGAAGCAAAAACGTGACGACGTCTTTGTCCTGTGTCAGCTACCGTAGTGCTTCGAAAGGGAGGGGTGAGCGGTGAAGTGAGCCATTGGTTGCAATTCGAACCTCTCCACTAGTTGCCGCTTAAGAATTGTTCCTTTAACACTTGGTTTTGTTTCCAACTTCTGGTCATTCTAAAACAGGGTTTCAAATCTCGTCCTCGAGAGAAGAGCAGAGGGCAGCTTCTCTGGTACATCTGTAAATGCATTGGTTTTCTTTTTATTTGTCTTGGCGTTAAATAAAGTCATAGGCTACTCAAGTTATGTCTAAGACTGCTGCCACAAATATGTGCAAATGCCAAGCTGCATGCACTTTCCCTGCTGTCAATTATAATCTCATAAATGTTTGCCTGACATTTTATATTCTTGTTCTTTAACAGCATCAGTTAGCCATTGTATATTCAGAGTGATTTGATGCATTATTGATTTCAAATGATAAAACTGTAAAACTCAGCAACAACAGAAATACAATAACAAACAATAAACCTTTATAATGAACTGTGATAGGAGAACGTATTTTAACAGCTGCCACTGTTTCAAATCTCCGGTGATGCTGAGACAGGGTTGGTTCTGTTATGAGATGCTGTCAAATAAAGATGAATTTTGTGAACACTACAGCACGAAATGAAAGTTACTGGGTTCACAGAGCTGTTCTGATACTGCTCAAGGGTAGTTAAGTATTATGAGCAGTATACACAGAGCTGTATTATGACTGGGGAGTCTATGTGTCAAATTGGCCAGCAGAGAGCATTTCTCTAAACATAATTTGGTATAGTCAGTAAAGCACGTTTACCTCGTGACAGACACACAAAACTACCATCGGAAGATTGCACAGTTAGGGGCCGTTAGACTCAAAGTGACATGGCGGGTTGAGCACTTATGTTTGCTGTGCAGTGTCACTTTGAGAATTTTATCGACCGGGATGTCAGAGGGGAAGATAGCAGCTCTCTGCTTTTACTACAATGGATGCTGTTAGTGAGCCACCAAAACTATGTCACTGTGGCATACACACATAGTAGGACACGGATACATAACATAGCAGTTGTCACTTTTTATTTTCACTTATTATTACATGTGTGTGAGATTCAAATTTTAGGTGCTTTTCTAATGGCTAAATAATGAAAATTTTGGAATTTAGAAATCTATCCTTTGGGTTGCCACCTAAAAGCCTGTCATTGACATCACATAGGAATAGCATACTGAGCTCATCATTAGATTAAGTGGTTTGCTTTGGAGATCTCTGCCATCAAGTGGTCAAACAACACAATGCATTAGGCAGTATACAGCCGTGGACCAAATGAAGAGACCATTACAAATTTTCATTTAACCAGCATTTATTGTGGCCATTCCAGTCCAGTTTCTGTTGAATTTCAACAAAATCAAACATGACATAAAGTCATCCAACAGCAATGCGAAAGACTGACAGCATGACAACACACATGAACACTGTGATGTCACATCATAAAAAATTATTTGAACTTTTCCTAAATACACGTACAATTATTACTCTTGCTTAAAAGTGAATATGAACTTGTTTTCTTTGCAGTATTTGAGGTTTGAAAAAATACAGAGCATTTTTAATGTTATTTTAACCTGTTTCTCCCGTTTTGTTTTCGGCAAATAAATGCAAGAATCTTTTTATTTTAAATGTGGGAGAAATACTGTCAGTAGTTCACAGAATGAAACAAAAATGACCATAAACATATACCTATAAATAGTAAATTCAGAAAAACTTAAATGGTTTCTGTTATTTTTTGTGTGGCTGTACTGTATGTGTGCAGGAAACATAAAATATCCTGGTAAATAAGATTATATAAGTAACAGTACAGTTGTTCCACACACTACTATTTACTACATTTACTTCATATATGCTAATGCCCTTAAAGAACGAGTGTTCTGTGTGGAACTGAAAGTATAGGCCTATATGAATACATGTTTCTGCCATGTGTGGCTACACATTTTAGACTTTGTAAGCTATATGGTTGCTTGCGTATTTTCCAAAAATAGTTTTAAATCAGATGAATTGTTTAAATTACACAAATAACCCAACATTATTTTGTCTATAAACTAGGTGAATATTGTTTGTACATATAGTAGATAGATATTCAAACATTTATGACGCACAATTATAACAAAAAAATACTGTCAATTACTTCCCTTGATATTGTAATTTCAGTTCTAATTTCGATTAATGGAATTTAGTCTTGTACACATTTTCCCACTGTGGGGTTAGTTGTTAGTTGTGTGTATTTTTGTGTCAAAAAGCTTTTTGTGTTATATGGCTGACATGTTTCAATATGGTATGCTTTAGGTAACAAAACATTGATTAACCCTCCTATTATCTTTGGGGTCAATTTGACCCCACAGCTACTTTGACATCTCAGAAAACATTCTGATTATATTTTTATTATAAAAGGTTATTTAAGGTTATTAGAAGAATTCATAAACATGCACATCTTGTGCATTTAGAGTTTTTAAAATTCCTGTACACATTTTAACCAAATTGGTGACGTCTGGGGTAAAAATGTGAAATATTGTTTTGACTTGTTAAAATGTTATAAATGTTATTGTACTCCGAAATATTCAGTAAACTTTTATCCTACAAAAAGTTTTATTTTAATGTAAATGGAGCAATTTAAGATAGACTAAAACATATAGAAATCAAGGGATTATGTTTGAATTAAATTACATTTTTTTAATAAAATGTTAGTAAGTGTGTGTAAATTAAAACAATTAACATTTTAAATTTAATTATTACTGGGCGCTCTGGAATACTTGATTCTGATTGGTCAGTCGCGACATTTCAAGGGTTGTTATTCTCAGATAACAACTGCTCAAAACTAATAACACCCAATAACCCGGATGCTGCAGATCATTTTGACAGGTGACAGGTACACAAAAATCCATTATACATTTGTCTTTTAAAAACATGATGATTAAAGCGGGTTCATGGCATTTGAAGGTTGTGTTTTGCCTTAAATGTTCAAAAATGAACTTATGAGGAAGTAGCCGTGTAATAAGCAGGATAATGTACAAGCAATCGGGTGTTATCATGAGATAAGCTCCTTCAGTGTGAATCACACTGTCGAATTTCAGGACAGGAGGGTTAAGATGATATAATATTACACACACAACTAAGAAATTGAAAAAAATAGTAAAAAAATATGATGAAGAAATGTACTGCCAAAACACTTTGTCTCAATATTTTTATCCAAAACACAAATAGCGACACTGTATAACTATAACTATGTAAAGCATATCATAACCGTTCATCCCTATTTTATAGAGAGAGAAAGAAAGAGGGGGAAAAGTATCTATTGTAATTCAATAGTTTACAGTCACTGAAAAACTATGAGCAGACTTGTTTCCAGACCAGAGCAGTCATCCAAACAACTCTGAATTCAATTTGAGCTCTGGCTGGGTCATTCCAAAATATTCCTCTGCTTTTTTCCAAGCTGGTTTTTGTTGTGTGCTTTGGGTTATTGTGCTGCTAGAAAACAATTCTTCGACCTAAACACAGATTTCTGGCTGACTGACACAGGTTCTGCTCGAGGATTTGCCTGCATTCTGCTTCACACACATGGCACTTGATGCGAAAAAGCTTTCCAATTTCTCTTGCCTAAAAAAAGTGTATTGCATGATGCTGTTTCCTCTGTACCTGATGGAAGGCATAAACGTTACCTAGGCGCTGGGCTGTATTTAGTTTGTGACAATCACAGCACTTTGCTGTCATGGCCACACATTTCTCACACAAAATGTTTCAGGTTTTGCCACATGGATCAAAGACTGTGTTGACGTGACTTCATGTTGGCCTCAAAATAGAGATTTCTTTTAACCGCTCTCCCAATAAAGCAAAAGGACATTCTCAGGACATTTGTTGATATTTGGACAGTTTCTAACATTTAATTCAAAGAACTCTGTCAGTGTTGTACTTTGCCTCTTTGTCACATCTCTTACCATCGCCGTTGTTGCTTGGTTGCTCAATTTTGTATGACAGCATCTAGCAGTGTCTAGATGTGCCATGTGTTTTCTATTACATGTTACAATGGACATTATGGTGCTTTTAGAGAAATTCAAAGCTCTGCCAACCTTTTTATAACATTTCCCCAACTTTTTTTAACCTAACAAGTTCATCTCGAAGTTACACAAGCAACTCTTAAGGTTTGACAACTGCAAGATTGATCTGATGTGAAATCAGTGATGTTTATCATGCAATCAAGTAACTGAACACAGATGGATTTAGGAACATGAACATGAATTTAACATAATTTGAGTAGTTGTTCAAAATGAGGTTTTCCTGTAGCTGAACTGTCAGAGCAGTGCTGACAATGCCAAGGTCATGGGTTCGAATCCCAGGAGCTGCAATATCATTTATTTTGTATGAAGTTTCAGTATTGTTTCCATCCAATTAACATATATAATAATTTGAAAAATATTTATGTGATACATATGATGGAAAGACACTGGTAAATAAATCACTAGAGCCTTCACTGTCATACTTTACCTATGCACACTTACAAAGAGTCTTGCTTTTGTAAACAGTTTATCTTCTTGTATTGCATGTATCGTCATGCGTTTTCCATTATGCCTGGCCTCTGCGCCCATGTTCTGACCTTGTTTGAGGTTTGGCCTTTATTATAAAAGACATGTGTACTAAATCATCTTTTGCTGCCCTCTAGTGACTGATAGCTGCAATTGCATAAAGAAGAAAATCACAGTTAGCCTAGGTATCTATATGATAGGGTCAAGCCACTCAACATAACTTATTTCGCTTTTATAGAACAGCTTCCATAAATGTTGTACCTAAACCAGACTCTTATGTAACCAGTACTGTTCAATAACAGTGCACAAAACGTTGCGGTCTCTAAAAATCCCACACCAGAACCCTGTGACATGGATGTGATTGCTCTAGTCCCCTAATGGCTGAGCGACAGAGAGCCCCCCGGGCTTAAACTGAACAAGGAAGGGCTGCAATATGCTAAGAGATAAAGAGTTTATGAAGGTTGGGGTTAGTGGTCGGATCACCCTGCCCGGGCTGCCCAGAGCGGTGGCTTCTGCCAGACTGCCCCAGGCATGGCTTTAGGACAAGAAAAAGAGCCAGTCTTCATTTGGTGGCCATCAGAAAGATGTTTATATGCACATATTAATGTATTTTTGTGCGTAATTCTTCACTATACGCAGTAGAAAGTAAAACAGAGTGATGTGAGTGGATGTATTTCAGTCTCTGCTGGACTTTACGCTGGGTCTGATAAAGTGGCAAAAGTCTTTCAGGCTGATATTAATTTTACATACACTTAAGAGATCCTATACATGTTTTATCATTTTCATTATCTTTGCTGTCTCTTATTTAGTGTAATTTCATTCAGATTCATCCAGCAGTCGAGCAGATGACATATTAATAAGAAAAATGTCTTATTTCAGTCTTTGTAATTATCTATATGTGCACTGGCTAAATAAATGAGGGAACTTTTTGGAAAAGTTCATTCCAGCGGTTTTAAGTTATATTACATCTAAAGCGTAATTATGGATTGTAAAATTGTTTTATATGCTCTAAATTTAGATTTATTAATAGTTTATAAAATGAAAGCATGTTCAGTTAGTGTCTATGTTTTTTTTGTGTAGTTTCTGTGTGTTGTTTTTTACTGCAATTTTACTGCAAAACGATAAAACAAATTGAATTTCCAAAACTATTTTACATGACTCTACATAAGAACACTAGAGGGCAGGGCTGCACAATCTATCTCCACGTTGCATAGCCACTTACAGAATTTGTCTGGAGGGCATCCAAAAATTGTAGAAAACAGAAATAAGCATGCTGGTGGCTTTCACTCTTGCCTTAGTGAAATATGGTGTTATTAAAGGCATTTCTCTTATTTTTAATACCTAAACAAAAGATAATGTTTGTTTCTCTGTAGCTTTTCTGTGGCTCAGTGGTTAGAGCATGGTGTTAGGAATGCCAATGTCATAGGTTTGATCCCAGGAATTTACACAAAACTCAAACAAATGTAGAGAATAATGCAATGTAAAACGTCTGCCAAATGTGTAAATGTAAATGTCTTTAAAATGTTGAGATGATAGAACATCAATTTTAATGAAACATTCAAATATAAAAAGCAATATTTATACCAGAGATATAGCAATACACAACACTAGAATGCATGAATAGAATGTTGAGATTTTATCACAGTCTGCAGTGAATGACTGCTTCATTGCTATTAATTGGTGGTTTTGCTAGTTGTTGTAATTCGCAAAAGACTGTGATTATTCTCTGGAGCGTAATGTTGTATTCATTGAGTTAATATTCGAAATTGTATTCTCTGAGCTCATGCTGGGTTGTTGATAAACTTAGTGAATCATATGATACACTCAGTATGGAGACTCTATAGTATGGAGGCCAAAAAATATCAAAATTATATATATATCTCAAGTCTCAACAGTAAAATTTAAATTTGGATTATTTGAAATACTTTTTAAAAAGTACATTGGGGCTATCGGGAGCAAAAGGCTTTCCAGGAGAATTCACAACATAAATTCTCAGTTTATTCTAAGTATTCTACGACTCTACTATGATTCTCTTACAGATTGACTTAACCAGAACCCTACTAGAAAAAATAAAATAAATAAACAAACATTGGATATGCAACTACTAAACAGAGTTTAAAGGTGATCGATGTATGGAGACGATAACACAGATTAAGGATCCAGATGATGAGTTTTGGAGTAATGAGCTTTACGAGCAAACACACTGATTTGTTCTTTCAGTTATATTATCAGATCAGATATTGTTTTGCTTTGGATTTTTTGCTTGTTCAGGCTTTTTATCTTTAAATGTAAAACTGCCAGTTCTTCACATGTAAAAACATCAGCACTGTAAGAAACGATTTTACACAGAACCAAAATATGTTTCATGTAGATATTATGTACGAGTTTATATATATATATATTTTTTATTTACAGTCATATTTCTGGCCTTCACAGCTTTATTTGACAGTACGGTGATAGAGAAAAAGGAAAAGGGATGTGAAAGAGAGGAACAGGATCCTGGAAAGAGTTTAAAGCCAGGACTCAAACTTGGGTCGCCCGAAGTGCTACTATATGACACTGCACAGTCAACTGGACCACAAGCACTGACAGGCAATCCTAAAACAGTATTTGTATATATTTATATAGCATCCTTGTTGATAGTAAATATCAGCTGCAATATGAAATATGGAATTGGTGTTATGGCACATGAGTGTGTTTATGTAAACACTGCATGCTTGTATAGCGTTATTTAACAATCATTGTAGCTCAGTTAAACCTCTCTTTAAACACCACAGCATCGGCTACGCTATCCTATTGAGCTTTCACATGAGTAATGCTCCTGGCCAGTGTGTGTTCATGGTGGTACTTTTGTGAGGCCGCCCGAGGGTGTTAGGCAAGCAGAGTGCTAATGCAAAGCACCATGGGATTTTCAGGAACAATGTGGTGACAATAACAAGCTGTCAAGCGCTGTGACATTGTTCTCACAGAGCGTTTAAAAACAAAAGTAAGATCACCTCAGGTAGTGCACATAACTTTCTCTCTCTCTTGTTCTTTTCTCTCTCTCCGCTGCACACACTGCGCTGATAGCGCATGGTGTTTGTGCTTAATGGAATCTGAACTAAAGAGAGTTTTTTTTTGTTAAGGTATAAGGGGCCCTCAAGGCAAGAAGGCATTAGTCTATTTTAGAAGGTGAATTCTAAATGATGTTATTAGGGATGAGCTTTGCCACCTTTTGCTCTCCGGCTCAGGCTAGTGAACCACCCCTTTCTTCTGATGGGTTTAGAAGGCATTTCTTCTTCGGAAAGGGCTACATAATGGCAACAAAGTCAATTTAACACATGGGCCATCAGCACATTTTAACAAGGTTTGCCCCGAACCTGCAACACTGCAATTGAGAGGTGCACATTAGAGCAGCTTTTGACCCAACTTTAACGTTATAGGCACACTGACATTACCAGACGTTCATTTCAAGGCTCAGGTAGGGAAGCACATTGCATTGAGGGTGAAACCTATTGTTCTAAAATATGTCCATAAAACTTGTAGTTAGTAATAATTTTGCACAGCGCAATAAAAAGTTTCTAGAAAGGTTCAATAAGGTACATTAGTTAATACATTACGTATAAGGGACAATATTTGTTCGTAAAGAATCCTTGTATCTTTAGTTAATATTCATAAAAAAATGCACCATTGCCTTTTTACGATTTCAAAATACGTATTTCATAAAGCGTACTGTAAAATAGAAATGCTGGTTTACCTTAAAGAAATAAGTAACATGGCAGCCTTAAAATTTTGAGTTAATTCCATTTAAAAATATAAGTTAACATTACAAATTTGCATGAAATTCATTAGTTAACTAATATTTTTTACGTTGAATAAACTCAAAATTTTAAGGCAGCCTGTTACTTATTTTTTTAAGTTAACCCCAAAAAATATTTTTTTACAATGTGGTTAAATGACACAAAGAATGAATTTCTTCTGTATTTATTTTTCTCTGACTTTTTAAAAGTATACCTTTTCTGTATCTAAAGTCAATTTCTGTATTTGACATTTCTTACCGCAATATTGTAGATGAAAACAATAAATAAAAAAAGGTTAAAATAAAAAAAAGTGTGGTTTCTTTTGTCCATATGTCTGTTGAATGTTACAATTTACATTTTCATAATGTGCATTAGTTCCACATCACCCATGACATTACTTGACAACATAATGCTCATAAGGTCATGCTCAAAGCAACCTCTGAAAGTCTTAAACGCTCAACTTTCCTCCTCAAAGTGCGTCAACTTTATCGGCGACCCTTTGTGCATGACATTATCCCCAGTTTCAGTGCTCAGAGTTTCACAAATCCATAAATCCTTCCTTCTCTCAATAATTCAGAATGCAGAATTATTTATCTAATATGTATTTATTATTCATATTTAAACAAGGAGGTCGTCTTTTGGGACCAGGTCTCATTTTCAGTCTCTTATTTTGTAAACAGACAGCCACGAAAGCGACAGTTCTGCTGATTTAAACAGACAAGCGTCTATTTGTGAGTTTGAGGTCTACCTTGAGTTAAAATGGAATGGGATCAATATTTAATACCAAACATCATTTGCATCAACCATCTTCAGAATCCGTACCCCACACGACCCCCTAAAAATGGACAATGGAGTATGCGTGTATGCTGGAAGTGAAAAGCAAGCTAATGCGAGAGATCCATCAGACTAAGTAACGCTTGAAGGGCTGAGATGGTTCCCTATAAGTGAATGAGTGGAAAACCTAGTAGCACTTTTTACAATAAGATAAGCTAATGAAACATTTAGAGAGGGCTTTTGTCACTGCCCTGCACTTGTGCAGGTGTTATAGAAATGGCATTTTCTTCATTTTATTGTCTTTATGGTGTTTTGGATTGAATTGATGGTATGATTTCAACCAGCCATGTCATTTGCTTAGTTGAGAGCAGGACTGTGATCTGTATGCATGAAAAAGACTTTAAAAAAATCCACCAATTGACAAATTAAAATGAATTATAACTCATGAGAGAGAATAAATATAAAATATAAAAAGAAGTTATGTCGTCTTTGGAACCCCAGCTACACATGTTTGTATGTTCAGCGTATGCTTAATAAAAGAAACCAGCATTAAAATTGAAGTTTTGTTGTGTAGTCGAACCATAAAAGCACAGCAAATATTGCCAAAATCAAAAAGCGAGCCAAAGTCGCCGCACAGCTCTGGTAGCCAGTATCGCTGTTGCATCCCGGCTTTGATGCCGACAGATTTTTGGAGGGGAATAGATTGAAATGGGTTGTGGCATGTATGCGCGAGATAACCTGTGTCACCATGTGTGCCCGTGCCCTCTTGTCACTTATCTCTCGGTATCCTTAATGCACGAACAGAAGCGTGTTTCAAAGAGAATAAAGTGAAGCGACGTCATGTCAACCTTTGATATATTTATATATTTTTTGGCTCGGATTAAATTTGAAGCCGCATTCTTAAAGAGATGTCAAAGAAAGGAAAACTGTGTTCCAACTCAAAGAGCAGAAAACAGACAGACAAAAGTTATGCAAATGAAACAAATGCAGAGAATCACAGTGAAGAATTGATGAGGACATGAAATTGACTCGGAATCTGAAGGCTGTACGAGCTGGTGGACACATGTCGCTGTTCCTTTTAGTTGGGAGGGAGGCGGCTGCCGCCGTGATGCGCTGCAGCTGTGTGTGACTTCCGGATAAATTTTAATGCCCCACTCAGCGAGTTCCGTGTCACTCTCCCCTCAGTCTGAGGACCCGTCGAGATGACATCTGAACAGTCGCTCGCTACGGCACGAGGAACTCAGAGAAGCCTCGGTGCCGGAGAAAGTGTTTATGAAAGATTCATCACAAATGTCAGTCTAATCTGCCATGCATTGTCAGGGAGCTGTTCCAAAGCACACATTCTAAATGGATTCTTCCTCAGACTTAAGTCATCCCTGGCTAAGAGTAGATGGAGATAGTGTGGGTAGATTGTGCGTAGCGAGGGAGCGAGACAGAGAGAGTACATTGTGCGAGTAGATGAGGTGGAGCACTTTGCGAGCTGCATTACCGCACAGCTGTGGAGAGATGGATCTTTAATGTACAGTCGGCCACTCATGATATGCCGCCGTGTGCACAGCCGAAATGAACCCTTGACTGTTTCACGCGGACATTACCCACAGGAAAGAAAAATGGCAAATGAGATCTCTTTGTTTCCCCTAGACAGCAGTGGGATAAAATGGGTAGAGAAAGTTTGTTTATCTCTTATAGTAGTGGACAAAACTGATGTACAACTGACATTGCTCTTTATTTAAATGAATACATTTTGTATGTTGAATCGGTTTGGAGTATTATCAAAAGAAAAAAGGAGGTTTTGCAAAAAATTACACACAACACATGTGCAAAGTTTATAAAGATAGCTCAGGATAATGTCATTAAAATATTGGAAAATATTAGAAAAAATAAGAATGTAATTTGCTTCATTTCATTTGAATTTAATTTTTTGCATAATATGTTAAAACCCAATATTCCCTAATATGCTGTGGTTGAGTAATTTTAATAACAATTTATTAATAAAATTATAATAATAATAATTGTGTCTATTACAATTTTTTTACCATACACCTCATTCTGATGACTTAAAAAGACAGTTCACCCAAAAATTACAATTCTGTCATCATTTACTCACTCTCAGGTTGTTCCAAATCTGTATACATTTCTTTGTTTTGATGAACACAGAAAAAGATATTTGGACAAATGCTTGTAAGCAAACAGTTCTTGACCACCATTGACTACCGTAGTGGAAAAATGACAATGGTAGTCAAAAGTGCCCTTGAACTGTTTGCTTTCCTACATTCTTCAAAATATCTTCTTTTATGTTCAACAGAAAGAAATGTATGAAGCAATTTGTTCATATGGTACTATGGTGGCCAAGAACTGTTTGGTTACAAGCATTCTTTCAGATATCTTTCTCTGTTTTCATCAGAACAAAGAAATGTATACAGATTTATACAGAGACTGTAAAATCACAATTTAGGTTAAACAAAAACAGAAAGTGTTTCTGTCCATTTATATAACCACACTCTTTAAATATTTTCAGCTGTAGCTCTGCAATTCAGTTCAGTGCCTGTGCTTAGAAAGATTTTTTTCTTGGAGCATAATATATCCTCAGAGTGTATTTGGCAAGATAAAGCCTAACCCCTCAAAACTAGTACAGCAACATTAGTCTTTTAAGCTTTTAGTGCCACTTTGAAAAATATAATCTTGTCGAGGGGAAAAGGAAAAAGTCAGAATCGCTCTTTTCAAACACTTTGCTTTCAACGTGACACCTTTCTGATTCCAGGGCCTTTCCCTCTCCATTATCGGGGTGACAATATTAAGCATGACTTATTTATATCCTGTTTTGCGCGAGGCCCTGGGTGATGAAAGGGATAAAAGTGACAGCGAGGTGAATCGGACCCGTCCCAGTACCTGGAGTCAACACTCGGCACATTTTGTCGTGCTTTGATCTAAGGGCCCCTTCGCTCGTCTCCCTCCTTTGCTTTCCCCTCCTGATAAGAATTTACAGTTTTATCTTTTTCTCTTACTCTTTTCTCCCTTATCGCTATCGCATCACAGGGGATGTAAACAAGTCATCTTCGCTTCAATGAGTGATACTGACACGCAGTAGGGCTTCCTTGTTAAGTGCCTTTAAAGCTACAATATGTAAATGAGCGGACCGCTATGGGTGTGTGCACGCTGTCACGGCAACTCATATATGCATTTACATTTACTGTTTTACATTCACCCAGCAGTATCAGAGGACAAATGCAATAAATGTCGAAATTGTGTGATCTAACATTCTAAATTTGGTTCTTGGTGCTTTTTATTTGAGCAACACTTGCACTATTTCCACACCTTCCACCCTAAAAAAAAAAAAAAAGAATAGGCTACCTATTATTTAAAAAATATATTATTTTATTTTATTATTTGAAGAAAGCCTGTTGAATGTGTAAATTAATCTCTGTCAAAGCAGCTTGGGATTTCAATATGATAATAATTCAATTTCTCATTCATACATTTGTGATTATGTAGTTATTTACCCAAGCGCTTCATGGTTTGCCATTCAAGTCCAAGGAATTCAGGGAATGTGAGCCAGCACCAGTACAGTAAAAAAACTACCTATAGAGAATGTATGCAAGTTATATTGAAGTCTTTACTGGCTGATATCGGTGTGCACAAACAAAAACATTATGCAATCACTCTTAATGAAATTCACAATGAAACAACCCAGCATACATGACATACATATAATGTAAAAATCTTTAACTACCGTAGTAGAAACAAATGCAGTATATTCCATCCAAATGAATCTCTCTTCTAAAGAGGTCCACAGACATTTAGCTGCTCATTCAGAAACAATTAGTATGTTTCTTGATTACTGAATCAAGACCAGTTGGAAAAAGCGAGCGGATTAGATTGCCAATGTTAACTTGAAAAGGAATGACAGTTACATTCATGCTGATTCATAAATTATAGGGTGCTCTTATCACCTCTGGCACATCTGAAACCACCAGATGTGGTTAGTACATTTCACTATGCACTGAGTGCCATCTTTGATGTGAAAGTGGAGAGAGAAAGAGAAATGAAGCCAGATGACCCAACTCTAAAAAGTGTACTGCAGTTATTTTTCTCACCACCAGTGTAACAGAAGCCAAAACGTAGAGTTCAGTTTGCTTACTTGACTGACAGATATATTTTCAAAAGTTGCGAGAGATGCCATTCCGGCTTAAATAGAAATAGGCCAAAAGTGAGAAATCATATAAAGTATAATGAGAGTAGATTACAAATAATAATAAAAAACTATAAAAACATTTTTATTAGAATTACTTACTGACAAATAATTAAGAGACTGTTTACACGAGATCGATTCAAACGGCAACTGTAATATGGAACTTTTTGAAACTATGACGTCACGCGCATGAGTATTACGCGTTTAGTCGTGTTAGTATCCAAAACAATATGGCGGCTTCCAGTACTAAGCTCTTGCAACTTGACTATGTATTACCGTTTCCCCAGCAAAATGTGGATTTACTGCACCAATATGACCAATGGAGACACATTATTTACATTCACCAGACTTTTAACACACATATACGTCAACCAAGAGTATTAAAAAGCACTTTTGGCTTCTAACTGTGCGTTTGTGCACATACACATACACAACATCGCCATCCACTGGCCTGGCATGCATATTACAGCATTTTTATCCGTTTTCCTGGATCCATGTAAATGCAGATCATTTTGATAACGCTGTCATGTGTACATGAAACTTTTCAAAAACGCAAAGCAAAAACGTTTCCGTTTTTCATCATGTAAACGTGGTCTAAGTGTGTCTAGGACTGGTCTATTGTATTCAAAGTAAGCAAGCCTAAGACGACAGTGGCAATGAAACCAAAACTCCAATAGGCTTAAAGTGGATCAAACCTTTATTAAAATAACCCATGGTTGGGTTTGTCCATCTTTGATCCAACACTGGGTTACAAAACAACCCAATGTTGTAGTGTGTATGATCATTTGTTTTATTACTGAGCCACGAGGAAGCTGTTGTTTAGAAGGAAAAAGTTAACACACAATGTAGTTTGTGTGTCAAACCTAATTTACCGCTCTCTTTGCAAGTTAAACAGACTCGATAAATTATTTGACATGGATGGGTAGGAAGAATACAGAGAAGAAGAGGCAGGATGAAAATGACATTGTTATTCATCAGTCTTCGTCACAGAATCAAGAACCAAACGACTTGCAAGGATAACTTCTTCCCCAGGGCTCAAGCAACCATAGTTCAAACAAGTAAACAACTGTTTTTCTCAGATGCTAACATTAGTGCTGCTGCAGGCAAAGTTGCCTTCCTTTGGCAGCTGGCGCTGTGGCACATTTAGCCGAGAGTGAGGAGCGTGATATTTTTGCTGGTGTGGCACAATGCTACTGCCCCATAGATTTATTTGTGAAATTCAGGCTAGCTGGGTTGTCTCTTTAACTTTGTTGTTTACACAGTCATTGAAATATCTTATACACAATATATACATGTCACATTACCTTGAGACAGCTCGTGGCCTGTGTAATTGTCTTTTGATATGTTTGTTTTGAGTATATTTGCAAATAAACCCTTATCGTGGACCAATTTCTATACCCCGCTGCTCTGAACAGGCTTTCTCAGTTGCTTTGATGTGACTGTGATGATGGTTGCCTCTGAAATAACAGTTCACTATACTTTGCACCTTTTCCCATGTGGCATAATTTTCTAATACGCTTCTGTTTGACACAGAAAACAATCAAACTCTCTTAAGTTGTGAGAAAACCGGGGAGAAAACAAGAAAAATGCCTTGGGTAGTAATCTCTTTTGTTGAAAACTTATGACTGTATTCTCTACCTAGCTGGAACAGAGAATCTCCCACAAGAAAATACTTCAAAGACTGTATTCTGAGAAATTCTGCATTATTATAAATACTTGGTATTTGTTTAGTAGTAATGCTTTCTATTTAAATAATGAACTCTCAATTTAATAATTTTTGTTCTATTTATTTTGATTTTTTCAATTCGACGACGAAGACACAATTTGACATTTTAAAGATGTACACTAGCGGTCAAATGTTTTGGGACACTTGAGTGAAATTTTTCTCATTACTTAAAAAAAACAACATCTGTTGATCTGAGGTGTTTGCTTAAAGGTCCAGTGTGTAGTTTTTTGGAGGCTCTATTAACAGAAATGCAATAAAATATACATAACTTGTATATTAAGTTATAGGCCCCCCAGGCCATCAGGCTCCTAAACTCTTAACATCGTACCGCACTCCTTGTACTTTAGTACATCCAACACAGAGACATTACAACCTATACACACTGCACTACTGCTCTTTTTGTAATGCTGCTATCTTTTTACATTTTTGCACTGCTGCTAAGTAACTACCTTGTGTTACTATTTGTTTGCACATCCCTGTTCATATAAATATTCAGTTTAGTTTCTATCTTAGACTATATATTATCTATATTATCCTTATACCTAGATTATTTATATTTTGTTTAAATTGTTTAGTATTTTATATAATTCTTTGGAGCTGATCTGACCTACATTTCACTACTGGTTGTATATCCTCTATATAACTGTGTATGTGACAAATAAAATCTTGAATCTTGAAAACTATATCTTCAGAGGTGTATAAAGATCTTACATAAGAAAGCGTTATGTTTTTTATGACCTTAGAATGAGCTATTTTTATCTACATACGCAGGCTCACCTTACATAGAATTTCCCATGTTGTGACTACAGTATCCCAAACTGACAAACGTCTCTACAGAGCACGTTTCGTAAATAAGTTATCTTTCTTCTTTTTTTAATTTACATTTTTTTATTTTTTTTATTTGCTTGAACAACATGTATACAACAAAAATGCCAAGGGTATAGACAAAAATATAATAAGTATAAATAGATTGTACAGGAACATATAAAACCAACAAATAAATTAAATACAAAATTTTTTAAATACATACTTAAAATATATATTTAAAAAAAAGAGGAGGCCTTGCAAAATTACAATAACTCAAGTTTATCAAACATATACAACGTTTTGACAGCCTTTTTGTTTGTACTCTCCTTAATAGTGATTATATAAATATCTAATTCCTTCAGTACCACAGAGAAAAGGTAAATCTCTTTTGGGAAAGAAGCGAAAACGTGACGACATATTAATCCTCTCACGGACTCCGTAGTGCTTGGGGGAAGGGTGGAGTGAACGTCTGGTTGCAATTCACAACCTCATCGCTAGATGCCGCTAAAAACTACACCCAACAGCATTAAGTTTCTGAAATTAGTTTAGTAGACAAAAATATAATTTTCCTAACATACATGTTTTTTCATGACAAAACTAACATTTTATTAAATAAAAAATGTTTTTTATATGGATAACTAAAGAACAGCCATTAAGAGCACATAATAGATAAAAACTCTTTTAATATTGTTTTAAAAGCATCGCAGGGTGAGACCTCAAAAAGCTGCTTGATAAAATTACATAAAAACATTTCTGCAAATTCTAGTCGAAAGGTGACTACACTGAAGACGATAAAATATAACATGTTTTATTTTATGTTTCATTTTTTTTATTACAACATAATTCCCATAGTGCTGGGTGTTCTCATATGTGGAGATATGAAAAAGGAGGAAAAAAACATTAATAAAAGTTTAAAACTATAATTGTGAAGCTGAAAATATCAATTATCATTGGATATTGGTTTATACTGTAGATGCCCAACTACAAAAGAAAACAATTCGTACAACCACTTAAAAAAATTAATTGCATAAATGTTAACCTGGAAAACAAAGTGTTACTGATAAAAACACATGAAGACAAATGTTACAGTTGCATTTTTTTATCAAATGTAGAATCTTACAGAGCTGTGCAGAAAACCTTCCCTTCCCTTTATCACTTTCAAATGCAAATTGGGCCTCATTAAAAAGTGTAAGCTATATTCATTAACTCTTGGACCGCCAGATTTTATTGATTTATCTGCTTGCAAAACCTAATGCCCCCTATGGGCAAGCGAGGTACAAAGGTTTATCTAAATGCTTATTTAAATTATGTGGCTTGGGGGTGGCGGAGAACACTGGCTTTAGGCTGTGGCATCTGGAGAGGAAACATTTACATAAGCCTTTCTTTCTGCATGAGGTGCTTCATTATTTCACTCATGATATTCACACTTTGAACTTCACCACAAAACAACAAGGAGAAATAAAGGAGGCACGTGTGAATTGTGTAATTTCATAATGTTTGGATTTGTTTGAGTGATCAGAAAACCGCCTCTTATGTTTGTACGAAGGCATTCATCCTAAATTATAGACATTATGTACCTGTTATGATAAGAGCATATATTATGCAGTGACTATAAAAAGTATTCCCCTCCTTAATTTTTTTCACAAGGAAAAAACTAAAATAAATACAAGTATTCAGCCTTAAATTTACTTTACTTTTCTTGGGTATGATGTGACAAGCTTTACACATCTGCATTTGACCATTTTTTGCCATTCTTCTAAAATCCTCTCAAACTCTGCCAGGTTGGTTGGGACCATCAGTAGTGGGGACTTTCAGGTTTCTACAGAGATGTTCAGTTGGGTTCAAGCTCAAGCACTGGATGGGCCACTCAAGGACATAGACAGAGTTGTCTTTAAGCCACTCTTGCATTGTTTTAGCTGTGTGCTTAGGATCACTGTCCTGTTGGAGAACAAACCTTCTGCCCAGTCAGAGGTTCTAAATGCTCTGGACTAGGTTTTCATTAAGGGTATATCTGTATTTTTTTTGTACTGTTGAGCCTTTCTTCTATCCTGACAAGTTCCTGCTGCTGAGTGTTGCAGTGATGTTTGTCCTTCTGTAAGTTTCTCCCATCTCCATATACAGTATGATCATGGAGCTCAACCAGAGTGATCATCAGCCCTTTGGTCACCAATCTAACCAAGGCTCTCCGTCGATTGCTCAGTATGACCTGGAGGTCAGCTCAAATAAGAGATGTGGTTGTTCCAAACTTCTTCCATTAATGATTAATAGAGGCTACAAGCTTCTGTGAACCTTCAATACAGCAGGGTTTTTGTAGTCTTCTCCAGATCTGCTGTCTTGATATAATCATGTCTCTGAGCTCTACTGGCAGTTCTTTTGACCTCATGGCTTGGTTTTTGCTCTGATATGTATTTTCAGTTATTAGACCTTTCATTAAGAGGTGTGTGCCTTTCCAAATCATACTCATTCAATTGAATTTGCCACAGGTTAAGTCCACTTGAAGTGTACACATAAACAAGCAAAACTTGAATGCTTCCTGAGCAAAATTTCAAGTGTCCCAGCAAGGAGATGAATACTTATGCAATGTAATTATTTCAGTTTTTTACTTTTAATAAATTTGTAAAGTTTGCAATTTCAAAATCAGTTTTTTTTGCTTTGTCATTATGGTATATTCTACAAAAAGAAAATTTCTACAAAATGTGAAATTGTTTTATAGGCATGTATACGAGCAGAATCTTTTACTTTTATTCAGCTTTAAACCTTTATTCAACTTTATTCAATATTTTGGTATTTTATGGGTAGTTGTGATGTTTTTCTAGGGTTTTAGAGGGACATTCATATTACCTTAAATAGAGCCTAATCCACTAGTTTTTACAAACTACATATACTGTATCATGTTGACTATTTGAGATGAAAACTGGCATTTTATATTTAAGTATAAACCTTGCCTACAAAATTGTGCATTATATAATATTTATGAAATTGACACACATTATTGACTACCTCTTAGCAATGCAAGTTTAATAACAATATGTACAAGTCAAACGTTGTATATAACATTTTAAATATAATAAACAGTTGGACTTCAGATACTTTACATTTGGTTAAAATAAACTAAATATTTAAATAAATGTATTTTGTTTAATTAAACTGCTAATAAAGTCCCCTGATATAAACAAATTATTTTTTATTATCAATTTAATTGAATATATGTTTTTATTACTAGGCTACATGTGTCTTATAGCTCAAGTCATTGTTTCTTGTCCACATACAAGAATATGACTCTTGTCTCTACCGGGCCGAAATACCTTTAACACGCTCAAATTACAATTTTACACGGTAAGGGAACCAATTAGATCTGACCTTGCTCACAGCTGAACTGTAAATGTCGCTCTCTATCAGTCTGATCACAAGGATTTATATAATGAAAAGCCCTCTGCCCACCCACACACTTCTGTGTCTCGTTCCTGTTCAGTTTTATCCTTCTAACTGTCCCTTCCATTGGTAACAAGGTGGCCCTGTGATTAAAGGCCAGCGCGTTGCCACCCTTGTCATTAGAATAAAAGAGAGAGAGTGCGCGAGCTGCACGGGGGCTAATGAACGCCATGCATCACGCAGGGCTTAAGGACATATCTGTGGCATCATTAACTAACAGTGCAGAAAGGCCAGGGCGAAGGTTGGCAGACTGAAGACAGGTCCCTAATCATCAGCCCACTTGGATGTGGCTTTTTGGCCTTAGCATTATGCTATTTGGTTTTATTTTAAAATGGCTGCCCAAAGTACATGTATTGGTAAATTATGTATCAAAGCACCAGACAGGCAAGACAGACAAAAATAGTTTATTAAGCTGTGGGTAATACTGGTAGTATTCTGTTTTTCCATTAAAAATCACATCAATGTAGACCCAGGGTCCAAAATAAACTGCCAGTGACCTCACAGCAACACCTTTAAGCAGGTGTCACTCCCCAACCTTCTCAGAGCCTCTGTGAGGAACTGGTAAAGAATGGACGGAGACTCATGAAAATAATAGAAACAATGTCGGGTCTCTTCCAAGCACCGCCTGCCCCGGGAGGGTCCTGAAACCCTCCGGCACGAGAGCACGTCTCAGCTCTCATTAGCGCGTCATGATGAAACGAGTTGTAACGCATGTCATCAGCGCGGGCTACGCTAAGCTAATCCGACGGCCTGCCTTGTGAATCATGCATGACCCCCGTCTGCTTGGGTGCTACTTGCAGACCCAGAAGAGTGTGGAAGCGCTCACCTCGTTGGGAGCATCAAAGATTTACAGGCCTACGTGTCTTCCTGTGAACTCTCCCCAGCCCCCCATCCAGTGGACCCCTGCTCTTCTCCGACATGAAATGTTTCCCATACTTCCAGGTCCTATATCATTTCCTTTCCCCTTCTAACTATATATTGTTTTTGGTGGGACGGAGTTGCTAAAATATTGCCAAAAATGAGAAGGAATGGATGAGAGCATGAAAGCGTTTGCAAGAAGGGAGCTCATGAGATTACAGGGGTGTTACGGCATGGTGTCATTAACATTTTAGACCCCCAAATCTCTTGCCCGGTGGCTCAACACATGCTACAATCATCCACATCAGTATTTCCCACGACACTGAAACAGACAAGTGACAAGTGTCAACCGGTGCGTCTACCCCCTCCAATACGTAAAATCTAGATTTAGATTACTTAGTGTTTAATGTAATTGATTTATCATTATAGAAAATAAATTATCATGACATATGCTTGAAATAAAGATTTCCACCTAAAATAAAGGGCATGTTTTCTTTCAAGAATGTATAATTTCTCCTCTCAAAGAAAAAGGAAACAGCTATGTACTTGAACTATTAAGATAAATTAAATGCAAATGTATTACTGAAGAATCCCACTAGTTATCTACTCAGCTATAAAGTGCTGTGCAAAGTTAATTAAGATGGTCCTCAGTCATAACATTCAAATATCTTCAGGCAAAACATTTCTTTATACCTCTTTTTTACACCTTGACTTAAATCCTAATTCTCAGATTAAAGCCAGTTTAAGGAACCCTAATGTTATATTAAAACGGAGTTAATCATCGCAACTGCTTTAAAAACCACTTACCATATATTAGTATGCAAAGAAGAATGCCTGGAATATGCTAAAAAGGCCTAAAAAAATATTTTTGGGGTCCACCGAGTGGATGTGTACATATATTACTACAGGTTAATGAAACTGCAGATCTCTTCATTTTTCATATGGTTAGTGCATGTGTAAATATTTAATGAAGGCTTTACGCTGCAGATATTTTAACAAAGGTTGAAAAGACCTGATGTGGTTTAAAATCCGAGGTGGGTTTTGGGCTGAGCTAGATTATGGAACGGGTCATTGTTCCAAGGCCTCGGACTGACAGGGGTCTCTGAAGCCTTGAGCCACAAGACCTGAACAGCTGAACATCGAGGCTCTTGTGTAAAATATCCCAACACAATGTCACACCAATTCGTAACTATTTGACAAATTTGACAAATTTGACAAATTTATATGAATTTATACACTTTAATTCATATGCTTTAAGGTGATTTACTTTTGTGCCAGTGACTTTAAGTTTAGGAGCAGGGTTAGGGCAGGGGCTTTAGTATATTGTTTTTCTAATAATCGCATGTTTTTGAATAAAGTTATTCATCGGGGGAAATTATTAAACATAAAAAACAAGTGGCAAATTTGTAATAATTGTTAAGATTTGAATGGTACAAACATATAGACCTATGATTAATAGAACAAAGTAATAATGAAGCCCCACCCCTAAACCTAACATCACTGGTACAAAAGCCCATCATAATAAAACTCACAAATAAAATAGTACAGATTAATACGAATTAGCCTCCTTGTACACTGTAAAAAAAAAAATAAGCGAAAAAAACCCAGAAATTTTCTGTCAGCGGACAGTGACAAAAATATATTGTAGAATAAAAAAAATCCTGTAAAATTATAGGATAAAAGTACTGTTTTTTTCTTGTGTCAAAACAAATCTTGTTAAAAAAACGACATTTTCTGTGTATTAAAAGAACATATAATACATATTTTTTCCAACTATTCTTATAAATTACAAAATGTATCCTGTAATTTTTTATAAATACATAAATACAGTGTAGAATAGCTTTAAATTGCCATTTTTTATGTTGGTTGCCAGATTTCCGGACTGTGTTGGTTTGACATCATTTAACTAGATAACGATAAGATATACGTACATGCAATTTTATATGTAAAATAAGATGTACAGATTGCAACTTTAAAATCAGTAATGATCCTGTTCAGTTTAGTTTTAATTCATGCTAACCCTAACAAATCTAGCATCTTTAAATGTTAAAGTTACTTTCTGAAAACAGTGAATCTGTGGGTGAATCTGGTAACTAAAGTGTGGCATCAATTATCTATCCCTGACTGACTTGCCAGAGTAATCTTAAAAACAACAGTCCAGTTTCAGTCTGGCCACTTTTAATTAACACATAAACGATGCATCACGCGGTTTAATGAATATTTCAAGACCCACTTCGCTCCCGTTTGCCACTTAGATAAGGCTAATTTGGAAATGACATACCCATAGACCATGAGCCCATAAAAAATGCACCAACCACTTAAAACCAATGGACAGCCAAGAGAACGACTCTTTACCCCTTTACTATTCCCTGATGAGTTTTGACTTTTACTTATAGTGAAACTGGATCATACTTTCAGAATGAATGTCCCAAACTAATGCAATCGCTTCTGCTTTGGCTCTGAAGACGAGGCGAAACGGTTTGATGGTGAAACATTACCCTCTTTTAAATCTAACGCCTTGCAAGTGTTCTTCAAATGTAACGTGCGGTTAATAATTTACCGGTCACCCCCTCATTACGTTATTTATCGCCGGGCCGTCTGTCGTCTTCTGAAGTTCCACGGACACATAAAACAGGCCTTACAGCTTTGGACAGGAACCCTGATCAACGTTGGTTATGTTATAAGTGAAGAAATGGACTTGACAAACAGCACAAACTAGCTTTGCTGCTGTTTGGAAGTTAAGATAAGAAGCTCATTGTTAATGGAATGGGGTTACAGATTTCACACTGTTATTCACATGCTTGCTAAAACTGTGCGAATTTGTTTTAGTGCAGGTACTGGTCTAGCGGGGAACCAGCAAATCTATGATGTTTAACAGAAAACTTGGTTGGTGAAGCTGGTTGACCAAAACAATATTTACAGCGATTGAACAATACATTTTTTCTAGTTAACAACCTGGTGGGAATACCAGAACTCCAACAACCCAGGTTGCATCAGCATCCAAAACCAAGAAATCCAGATCTAGAAGGAATCGAGAAGAACATTAGCTACACTCAAAAGTGCCTAAAGGGTTCTTCACGGCGATGCCATAGAAGAATCATTTTCGGTTCCCCAAAGAACCATTCAGTCATAGGTTCTTTAAAGAACGATCTCTTTCTTACCTTTCTATAATCTGAAGAACCCCGAAGAACATTTTGTGGAACAGAAAGGATCTTCAGAAGGTTTTGAAATGTTTTTTTAAGGAACCATTTAGACAAAAAAGGTTCTTCTATGACATTCGATACACCTTATTTCTAAGAGTGTATGCTTTCATCTCCCTGTACAAATATCACCACCTTATGTACCAATAACACAATAATCCGCTCAAGGAACTTGATAGAAACACATATTTTTAATTAGTTTATTTTTTGTTATTGCAAACTTTAAAAAGGTTTGCATCACATTTAGTTGAAAACACATATGAATGTATCCAGCATGCAGCCCAGTTGAGGTTGACTGTCTTTTAGCTTTTAGCTACCAATACATGCAGCTGCTCTTGTGAGACATTTGAAGCAAGGTCAAGACACTGATGTAAGATGACTTGTGAAAATGGAAGTAACTGCTCACTATATTTTGACATTGAACAAAACATTAGGGAGAAGAGCCTGTAAGTGTCAGGTACAGTCATTCAGTTTGACATTAAATGCCCTGAAGAGCAACAGGCATATATATAGCTTTGTTGTAAAGTCCAAGACCAGAAACTGGATTTTTATGAGTTTTGGGGATTTTTGTAAGGCCTGCTGTTTAAGCATTAAAACCTTGTAACAAAATCTATAATCATGAAAAGCTGTTTCATCATATACATAATTAAAAAAAGCATAGCAAGCGGTTCAGTTTACATATAGGGATGTTTCAATCATTTTATATGACGAATGAATTAAGTTTAAATGAATAAAGTTTATCCAATATATATTATTAAGTCCTTTTTTAAATACTTATTGGGTTAATAAAGAAGGCAGTGATTCAGTGTGTGTTTGTAGTGCTGTATCATCCTATTAGCGGTAAGAGCCCAGACACCAGTAAAAACAAAATACAGGCAAACTTGAAGTTCTAAACAGGCCTCTGAATTAGACGATGGCTGTTCTCCAGGGTGCTTTAGCACTGCAGCTGCTTTCCTCCTCTGGCTCATTGCCCATTACGAGACATGCTCATCACACAGGGAAATAAATAGACCTGCATTTAAGAGGCCATGGTGCTAATAGGCCTATGCAGTGATGCTTGTCTCTATAACTGAGAGCGCTCGTAAAATATTAAAGGTTATAAACAAATACCCTCTGATGATGGCTAAAACAGGAGAGAGAGAGAACATGAGAGTAGGCCAGTTGATGGAAAGAAAGTTCTTCTAAATAAACCTCTGGTGGATGGATGGTTACTTTTCAGATAGTTTTAGGGCCAACATGAAAGTGACCTATTTGTCAGATATGGTGACCCATACCCGAAATGTGACCTCTGCATTTAACCCAACCAGTGAATAGTGAACATACACACTTCAAGTCATGAACACACATACACCGGGAGCAGTGGGCAGCTATCACTGCAAGGACACTTGCTCAAGGACACGTCAGTTGTTACCTGCCGGTACTGAGAATAGAACCGGCAACCTTCTGGTTACGAGTCTGACTCTCTAACCATTAGGCCACAACTGCCCCACTGGAGATGTTGTTATAATACATAATATACAAATAATAATCTTATGTAGCACGAGAACATTTGTGCCCTCAACTAATATTGGCATCCTTGGTAAATATGAGCAAAGAAGGCTGTAAAAATAAATCTGCATTGTTTCTCATTTTTATCTTTTATTAAAAAAAATCAACAAAATTCAGACATTTAATTCAAGTAAAACAATTTGAAGTGGAGGAATATCACATTGTGAAAAAAATGTTTTTTTTCCTTTACTCTAATACACCCTGGCCACAATTATTGGCACCCCTAAAAATACTTATGAGTAAAATATCTCCCAAGTATATTCCCAATAATATTTACATTTTTTGAGCACACCAAGGTGATTAGAAACATGATGTTGTCCAGTCATGACTTCTTGTTGCACAGGAGAATAATATTAAGTAACACAAAGCCCAAACCCCCTTAATCATTCATGTAATATTCTCCCTACTTAAAATTGTTTTCCTTAAATGAAATGTTGGAATTTTGTAGATTTAAAAAAAAAGAAGATCAAAATGAGAAACAATGCAGATTTATTTTTTACAGCCTTCTTAGCTCATATTTACCAAGGGTGCCAATATTAGTAGAGGGCACTGTACATTATATTTATATGCCAAACATCATTAAGATATTAAGTAAAGATCATGTTCCATAAAGATAGTTTGTACCTTTCCTACCGTAAATATATCAAAACTTTATTTTTGTAAATGGATGCAGCAAAATCGCTGGTCAATTATTATCCTATCCTAACAAACAATATATCAATAGAAAGCTTATTTGTTCCACTTTCAGATGATGTAAAAATGACATTTTGTTGTCCAGGGTAACTGTAATAGAGTTTGTTGAGGTGAGAGGAAAGAGACAGGGTCGGCATGATAAAATCCAAAGGAATTTATTAAAGGGTAAGGAAAAGCGGCCTCAAAGCGAGACTAAAACAAACAAAAATCGTAGCCACGTGGTAGCTTCCGAGCTAGGCTACGCTCTAAAATCACACGGCCCTGCGTGTGTCCGTGCATGTACAAAAGAATCCCTCCTGCGACCTCGGCGGCGTCTTTTATAGCTCCTCTCGCCAACCACTGGAACGAGAGACAGCAGGTTAGAAGCCACACCTGACCTACTGACCGCCCTCCTGAAGCTCCTCCCTCCCAGACGGAGCGTGGCCATGCCCCCTTGCCACAGTTACATATACATAATTTTATAGTCTTTACTTTTGTCATCAAACTTTTGTGTGTGATGAACAGACAAAATTCAAGAATAATATCTATAGTAAATCCTACCAAAGATTTTCACTGTTTCATAGAAGAAAGACATTGGAATTAAATAACGTGCTAACATAACTTTTGTGGCTGAAGATCTATTCGTACTGTGATTTCAGAGAGATTCCACCTATTTAAATTTGCAGTTGTGGCAATCATGTAAGGTGACCCGCAGTGTATGTAGATAGAAAAAGCTCATTCTAAGGTAATATAAGAATTACGCTTCATTATGTAAGGTCTTTATACACATCTGTATACATAGTTATGTTTATTATATTGCATGTCTGTCTATAGATCCTCTATGTGTGTAATATTACACACATCATCTTTAAATGCATAAAAACTTTCGAGATTTGTTTACTTTCTTTATAATTTTTGTTACAGTAGCAAGCATACATACATTCATCCAGTAAGCTCTTAGCATTGCACTAAAGTTAACAGAGTGCTTTACCCCTGGAATAAATATACGTCATGGCAAGAAAGTAGATGCTGGTTTATAATTAGCTCAGTCGCCCTCAGCAAGAGATCTCTAGTACATCTTTGCCATCTTGATGGAATGAGGATGTCAGCAGGGTTGGTTAGGAAGAATTGAGCAACCTATCAGGGGCGTAGATTATTCACACCACCATAGTGTGTATTAACACAGCAAGAGTGCAGAGCTCCATTAATGAACTACAAACCGGATCTAAACTAAAATCCAAGTGTAATTCGACAGAACCACAGATGTCATATTAACCAGCACCAACACACAACAGTCTGCATTTAGAAACCAGTCAAAAAGCTGTAGGTGACTTCAGAGAGAGACATACGCTGCCCTCTTAGGCCTCGAGCTCCATCAATCCTCTCTCCACACAATCCATTTTCCATCCGAGAAGATCTAACCTCCGCAGTTGCCCTTAATGAGCTAAAACACGCTTTCAATCATCTCCCAATCAGCCCATTTAAGCCCCCTCACCCTGCCGCTGTCACGCTGCACGGTGGCCCCATTAAACCTCCCAGATGTCTCAGCCCCTCTGTTGATTCTAAATGAATTCATGCAATTACCAGAGTACCCCTCTGTGTCGACAAACATTTTTGTGAAGGAGCGTTAGGGGAGGAGGAGAACTTGTTGTGGGACAGGCAGGAGAAATGGAAAAAAACACCAGCTCTGACATTTCAGGGAATTTCACAGGGACGGCTAATCGAAAGTGATCAGCGGAAGGGTTTAATATTTAACCAGTCAGCGACGCAGCCCAAAGTTTCTAATGAAATTATAACTCATGCTTGAAAAGCAAAAGTGCATGTGTTGTGGGAGCCTAAATTATTCAGCCGGCCCATATCGCAGCGTTTCTGTTCAGCCACAGACAAACGCGGCACTCGCGAGCTTTTAAGAAAGGAGGCAGGCCGTGACGGGTGGAATGATATGAAACAAGATGATTACATCTGGTCCCAAATTAAAGTGACTTGCCGACTGCAGGAACAACTTAATTGTCTTCACGAATTGATTCCCTCAACTGAGAGACTTTGACACGCACGACCAAATCACCAAGCGTGCCATTCACCTTATAAAGCCCATGTGCCCTCACCCAGTACACCTATGACTCGTTTTTCGTATATTTTTAAAAAGTATTTAATTATCAAAAAAGTACATTAATTAGCTCTTTTTGAGAAAGAGAGATGAGGGGCCCACAATATCTATGAGGGCCGGTAAAATATTTAGGGCGGCAGCATTCATATTAATGGTAGCATTACACATACGTCTCGCAAAATTCAATTAGAATTTGCCTCAACATTGATGTCAGGAGCACGTCAGGCATATAAATGTGCCGTAGCTTCAGGTTATGGTGTCTATTTTCATACATTATTTTTCAGGTAGCCTAGCTTTTGGCCACTCAACCACCCTTGCGGCGTTATTCCAACAGAAAAAGAATTACATACTTGATGGGAGCTAATGAGATCAGTCCTCACCTGTAAGTCCTCCAGGCTGTTGTATCCTGACTTCCCTAAGGTTAATACGCACCAACTTCTCACAGGAGCTCTGGCTGCTTTCGCACACTTTTGGCCCTGTTATGTGCTCTGAGGCAGACAGAAAAGTAAAAGAAAGCAAGAGAGCAGTAAAGTACCCAAATGTGAATAAACTAAACTAGTGTTATCGTACCCAGGACTCTGATTTTATTTCAAGACCAGTCAAGACCACAACTGCAGGGATATTATTGTTTCTGCATCAAAAAAACTTATTTCTTGTTTGACTTCTTTTGATACTATTTTGGTGCGTCAGAAATGAATAGGGGAAAATGTAAAATTCAACAAAATTCTTATAATATTAGGTGACTGTTAAGTCTCTACTTCAGTATTAAAAAAAGGTATTCCAAGCAAATACATATTAGCTCTTTATTTGTATCAGTTTGCTCAAAGAAAATAAAGGAAAATTCCTAGACATAAAATTAAGCTCGGCCATTACATTTTTGCAGGTCTGGTCTTGACTTGGTCTCGATACACTCTGGTCTTGGTCTCTCTTTAGGTGGTTTTGATTACATTTACTTTTATCCAGAGTGACTTACATTGCATTATACTATACATTTTTGCTTCTGACTATGTGCAATCTCTAGGATCGAACCCATGACCTTGGTGTTGCAAGCGCCTTGCTCTATATAAGTATAACTATTTAGACGCTTTTTACTCACTTGGTTTCAATTAATGACTCAAGAAATGTGTTTTAGATTACGCTAAAATGTGATGTCATCACTGCAGTCATATTTCACATTTAGCTCTTCTACACCATATGGACAAAATTGAGATGCCCCCTTCGAATAAACATGTTTATCTATTCCAATATTTTCAATACAAAACAAATAATAATGCTATCCCATACAATACCATATTAATCAATTTTCTTTGTTGCGACAGTTTTGGAAGGGTCTTTTGTATTCTGAAATGACAAGTCATTGATGGGTTTGGTAGTGTGGAAGAACAGTCAAGTTCTTCCACTAGACTGAATAATCTCATTTTGAACCTTGCTTTGTGCACATGGGCATTATCATGTTAGCTATAAAGTTGCTATAAAGTTAGAACTACACTACATTAAAACTCTAAAATATCATTATATGCTGTAATATTAAGAATTGTGCTCACAAGTACTCAAACCTGTTATATAGAAGGGGGTGTCCCAATCCTTCTGTCTATACATGTGTACATGTACTTGTACATGTGTAATGACAATAAAGTTGAATCTAATCTAATCTAATCTAATCTAATCTAATCTAATCTAATCTAATCTAATCTAATCTAATCTATATAGTAAATGTTGAACTGATTTGGTTTGATATTTACTTCAGATGCAAAATTTGGAAAAGCTTTACAAAACAACTTAAGAGAGCCCATGATGATTCACATTAATTTACTGCATCTACATCAACTTCCCTCTCTGAAATAAGATAAAACTGCTGGATCTCAATTGCAAAGCAAATGATAATCTTTATCAATATAATTTGTATTTTTATTTATAAGGCTGGGATTGAGACGTTCAGATGAAATTTGTGTTGTTTTCCTCATTTCTGACAAGTATTTAGCTTGTCCTTTTTACCTTCATTAAATTCGATCGTAAATATAAGACCACAGAGAAACTGGCAGACCAGGGGGCCACACATTCATTTATGAGGGCACATTTGTTACCTGCTAAATTTCTAATTGTTCCAATCCAGAGAAAAAAAGAATACCTTTCAAGAAGCTTCTGTTTCATGCAAGCTGATTAAAGAATGTGTGAGATTTTAGTGACATGGCGGGTATTATTAATTCATCGCAAACAGTGGAATTTGGGCGTGTTACTTTGAAAAATGTTCAAAACTGCTGGTCTGTAATAAAAAAGCAGCTCGTATAAAAAATCTAACTCATTAACATTTCATTGGCAAATTCTCTTTCATATGAAATATCCCCAATATACGGCTGTCACAATCAATCAGGTGTCCAGAAAAGACAGTCTGACGCACGAATAAAGGGATGGGGAATATGTCAACGGTGGCGCTCACTGTTTCTTCTCTCTGTCATGTTGCCAAAGCCCAATGTTAAGCAGACACCACAGCCAAAAGGAAACGTGAAGCTTGAGATTCCGACACAAAAGAAGGAAAAGAAGAAAGTTCATGCCATCCTTTCTGTGACAGAAGTCTTCGGCTAAGGTTATGTTATCTTTAGAGGCAAGAGAATAGTTCAAAAGCACGGATTTCTCTTGCATTGAGATCTTGCGGGATGTGTTTGGCAAGAAAACCACTTGGCTCATAATTGTGTAATCGCATGCTTGGTCCCCCGCTCCCGTGTGAATTCGCTTACTTTCACCTTGAACTCAACTCTTGAAAGCCCTGGCACGGAAGCAGGGGAGAGATGAGGAAGAATTCAAGAACATGTGCGTGTGATTTTGCCCCTGAGTGGAATTCCGCACTTTAAAAAAATCTGAAAAGAATCACGGATTGAAAGCCATCAAATTCCAGTACTTCAAAAGCGAGAGTTTACTTAATTACTCTGACAATTAAATGTTAATAAGTTGGAAAACTTGAAGGCAGAAAAAACACTGGAAGACTAGGAAAGTTACATCTCACCAGGCTGATTAGGATGTGACAGCAGGAGGGTTTGATCTTTCTGCACGTTGTCATCCTACCTGGCTACAACTGTCATTTTATTCTTCCTGAACGTCCACTTGCCACAGTATGCAAATGCACACTGACCCTTTCTGGGCAACTTTGTGTTTGATTCTGGGGTTATGAGGGTGAAAAAGTCAACGTGGTCTCATGGGAATTTTTTTACATACATTAAAAACAAGTAGACAAATAAATAGTGTTCAAATGGTTACACGCATGCTTTCCTTTACACCGACTCTTCTTTGGATTTCCTAAAGTAGTTGGGGTTTTAAAATGTCTTTGAAATAAAGTAAACTGAGCACTTTCATCAAGTTTTCCGGTCAGATCCTCAGTCACAAATGTCCACCAATTTTAGAAACCCTGACACTTTCTAACAATAAGAAACTGACAGGTACTCTAGTATTACTGAACATCTCTACAATAGAAACTACCATTTAATGGGATAGTTCACCCAAAAATGAAAATTCTGTCATCATTTACTCACCCTCTTGTCATTTTGCAGAACACAAAATAAGATATTTTGAAAAATGCTACAATAGAATGGTACCACTGTTGTCGGTTACCAACATTCTTACCAACAAGTAAAGGATGACAGAATTTTGGTGAACTATCCCTTTAACTGAAATTAGTTACCAAACATTTTTCTACGTCTCTTGATCCGTTGTGTCTCCTTTGATTGTAACAAAAGGTTGCAGATGAGACCAGGTTGAAAGAAGTACAGAAGGTGTCGTACAAAGGCAGGTTAAGCGTGCACCAGGAAGTTGACACACTCTCGTGCCTACTGGGCAAGTATTATTCCGACTGTATATCATTATGGGTGAGTTGTCCTAATTAGCAGAAGGGCAGAATAATGAATACAACTCCATTAATCAAAAGGTAATATATGTAAAAGCAGTACTTTTGGCCTTGGGAGAAGCTGCTAAAGGTAGACACGAAGAATAAAATCAAAGGAGAACGAAAAACTGTTCCTCCAGCGGTGAACATTGCTTTAATATTCATTTAAACATGATTTTTTGTATTGAATATACACTTGCTTCGGTAGGTGGAAGGCAAAATAGAAAAAGTAAACAAGAGCTATTTTGCAAATGACTTGAACTTAGTTGTTGATTATAAGTGATTTAAAAGTAAGAGCGCCTTAATAAAAAGTTATCGTTACATATCTCAATTAACAATGATTTATTTAAAACTTATCATTTAGAAAAAAACTCATCTTTGTGAAAGTGATGCTCTTTATTTAACTCTTTATACCATACTTAAATCATATAATACAGCCATTCAACTTTAGTTTGTCTACTATGCAAGATTTTATTTAAAAAAGGAAACTAATTTGATCATTTCAGTTTACTTATGCAAAACAAATTCAAAAGCAAAGACGTATGCCAAAAACATCCTATATTAAACCTCCTCATGAGCTTACTGTTGCCTCTTGTCTGTCTCTCAGCTCTCGATTACAGTAGATGTACAGCACAGGACAATGCCTCAAATGTAAGCATCAACCAGAAGTGTCTCTATGTAGGTCACCAGGCGCAGATGGAGGCAGATGACACAGGAATGGTGGCGGGTAGAAATGTTTGAGAAAGCACTCAAGTGATCTCATTTTCCGAGGCTGCCACAACAATCTCCGCTATACTGCTGATTCCTCTATCTCCCGTTTTTGATACATTTGCACCTCAGAATCCAAAGCGAACATACTCAGTGTCTTTCCATCTCTCTTTAGCACACGTATAGATTCTGCTGCGCTGACGTTGATAGATGGATGCTGTTTTATTATGTAAAAATAAACTCATGCTGAGTGAAAACTGCAAATGTTTTTATTTTGATATGAAAAGAATTGTTGAGGAAAAAAGGGAAGACTACTGAATGAAACAGTCCTGAAGTGTTTTGATGTATTTTAACTATTTATTTCATCTTAACAATAATGTCATTTTCTATATTTTATATTCTCTATTGAGCATACCTGTAGGTAAAGTACAGTATGGTGCTTGCAACGCCATGGTTGTGTGTTCAACTGCCATAGAAACTGATAAAAGCTATACCTTAAATGTACTAAAAGATGCATTAAATGATTAAATCTTCAAATGCATTAAATTATCGAACGTAAAAATATTTACTGCTAACAGCAATTTTTACTCATATTAAGTTTTTTTCTAATTATGAGTTATTAGGGGTTTCTAAGAATTCATTTTGGATGGAACAGAAGGGAATATTTCATCATTTACTTAAATTAGAAAATATATTTTCTATATAAAACCACCTAGCTACAGACAAATTAATAAACAAATTAACAAACAGATCTCAGATCTTCCAGCCACTTATTATATCACCGTTTCCAAAATTCATTATTTCTCTGAATTTATATTTTTATTATAAAATTCAGTGAACCTAACTTCAAACAATGCAAGTCCTACTGACAAGAATGAAATAATTTCAAATAATAAAGACAAATGATCATGTGCCTATTCTTCGCCCCTCCGTACCTTATTGATGGTCTCTGTTATAATAAAATAGCATATACCATAATTCTCTAATTAGTCAAATTGATCTGTATAGCACCTATCACCATCTCTACATGTGAACTTCAATATTCATATTATTGCGAAAAACAATGGAAAAGACAGAATGAGGCAAGTAGCTTGTGTTTCAACCTGACACCTCTTTCAGCACTTAAAAGAGACAGTCCTCTCCGCATCTCTTTTCTTATTCTATCTCATCAGTTACATTTAGCACCTTAACAAGAAGAGAAGAAGCGTGTATCAAAGTAGCACTTTTGTCACATAGCATTAGAGCCCCTCTTTCCTCCGTTGGTTATTTTCCCCTGATCACAGATTGTTTTCTAGCAGGTGGAATGAAAGATACTGATTCAATTATGAAAGGTGCATGTTCTCCATACATGCTGACGGCTAATTTTGAAAAACTCTGCCACCTCCCTTTTCATTTATACATGTCTTTTCCACCTTCTCATTTCTTGCTTTCCCTCCTATTTTAGATTTGTATGCATGTACAAAACAAGTAGATATCTGACAATTTTTTAAAACAAAGGAGCTATAAGACTGAGAAGTGGTTTGCTGTAGTAGCTATGGGAAACCAAATGACTTCCTTAAATAGAATTCAGTTGCATACACACACAGGAGTGACAATTGTTTTCACTCCAGTCCTGTAACAATGGCAAATAACAATTGTTTAATAAATCTGTATAGTGTGCACATACCGAACAGAACAGCCGGTTAATGCAGCAAGGCCAAGATACTGACAGCGCGCGATGTGTCTCTCTTGTCCAGGAGTAGCACTAGCAAACATGAAAAAAGCGGATTTGTCTCGAGTCATTCACGAATTTTGACACCAGTCTGTCTTTCTCCACTCTTTCCCACCAGATTTAAAAAATGTGCTTAATATTTTTCTTCCTCAAAAACACCCCGCACTAAACAGATTAAACTGCGTCAATAGGCTATGTTTTACACTTCCTGTTTTGTACTCAACTGAACAATAATTTAGTAGATTACACCAACATTAAAATGTTTTTAGTTATTGCCAATCCTTGTAGACTATGGCTATCTTGAAAATATTTTAATTACTAAACGACGAAGAACGAAAAACAACAGGTAGCCTATGAGTGGAAAACTTCCCGCGTAATAGTCAGTGACGTCAGTTGGAAACGTAGAGGTTTAGAGAACTGAGCTCTTTCGCTGTGACTGCGCTTTAACTTCGTGTCTTGTCTGTTACTTAATTCAGTTGCTTTTACGATATATATGGCATTGAATTTAAATTGACCATTTGACGCTTTTAATCGCTTGGCATTTTCACATCAACTGTCAGGTGCAACAATGTTGTCATGCTATTCAACAAGAGATCGCTAGATGGAGCTATAATTCTTTGAGCAAAGTAAGCATAAGTGTAATTTACTGATAAAAATCGTACTACCATTTCTAGATTAATGCCTTATTATTATCATTGTTCCGTGGTACCTACGACGGGTAAAGCAATAATAAATATGCAATAAGTTTATTTTAATTTAATTCCTTTCTTTTGAATGAAGTTACATTATATTTTCATTTCATTTCATTTTTTCATTTCATCTCTCTCTCTCTCTCTCTCTCTCTCTCTCTCTCTCTCTCTCTCTCTCTCTCTCTCTCTCTCTCTCACTCACTCACGCACTCACACACACACACACACACACACACACACACACACACACACACACACACACACACACACACACAACATACATACTTTACACATTAGGTTTCCATGTTTTATGACATAGACTTCCAAACAGTATATTCTATCCCTAAATGCTCACAGAAAACACACACACACACACACGCACGCACGCACGCACGCACGCACGCGCGCGCGCACACACACACACACATTCATGTAATCACGCAACAGATCACTTGGGGATGTTTTCAGAGAGCACTTCACAGTAAGTAGAAGCTGTCGGGTTGAGGGAAACAATACGAGATCGATATGCATGCGTAGTTCTGTGCCTCAAAGGTGAATCCCAGCGTTTGGTTGAGACTCACACACACTCATTAAATGATGCATCAGAGGGGCTTAAATCAAATACAATAAGAGAGACATAGACTACCAGATGTGAGAGCCTGTCCACTGCAACTGAAGCCATTTTTCTCAATGTGTTGAAAGAGGACCATGCTTCATCTTCATCAATATCAACCATCACATATACAGCCAGATATATGAACATAGGCTGGTTCTGCCTGGTTATGAGAAAAGATGTTTTTCCTGACACCTTCACCCCAGCAAGACATGTTTTTACTTAAGGTCTTCAATATCATGGCCCACATACCTCTTACATCCAGACATTTAATAAGTATAAACTAATCTTTTTGCTCTCAATCAATGCAAATAAAAAGCGTAATTGTTATTGTTTTTAGAGAATCAGAGTGTGATGGAATGTCACTGCAGACCGCTATTAAAAAAAGTAACAAGAAGAGCCAAGTGCCCACCTGAGGAAAAAAGAGCACATCCAGAGCAAGCAAGCGCAAACAGCTGTGTTACATAACTTAGCAGACTGAGTGCCCTCGACAAGCACTAATCTCCCTGAGCTCCCCGTGTTCAGCTGTGCAGTTCAAAAATCGGTCTGGCTCATTCCCTGCCAATAGAAACATTAATATATCTTAATAGCACTCTTGACCTTAACCGGTTCCACAGCGACTATGACATTCCCAACAGTTCCCTTCATCAATGACAGAACTTACCAGTTTGCTTTGTAATCAAACAATTTTGTTTCTATTGGAGTAAGACCTACACTAACACACTAAAGCTGACAGATTTGTGACTTATAATGATATATTTATAATGTGATGTTTCAGAGTAACTTAAATAAGCTGAATTGTTCTGTTGCCATTGTAACAAAATGACAATATTGTGGGACTACGACTATCTCAATTTTTATGCATTTTATGGAATTTATCTAGTCCATTTTTACAGTACCCAAAATTGTCAGCACACGGAAAACATGCAAATGGACCAAAAATGTCTATATAAAAAAGCCAATTATGTCTCAGGTGCAGAGCAAAACAAATGTTTATGATGTAGCCAAAATTGTCTGCACACTAAAAGCATGCAAAGAGATACAAAAATTGCTTTTATTTTACAAATGCAAAATGAACAAAGTAAAAAAAGTGTCTTAAAAACAGACTCAAGAGCAAACTTCACCTTTTCACTTTGTTTACCTTAACTGTAAAAAAATCCGGCAGTTGGGGCACCAATATACTGTAAATTTTTTCCTGTAAAATTTAATGTTTTCACATTTTTCTAATTTTTTTGGGGGAAAATCTGTAAATACCCTTGAAATTCTGTAAAATTATACATAATACATATACATGATATACCTCAATTGAAAAAAAGTATCTTTAACCCTTCCAGTATACGTGGTGGACGGTGCACTGGACTTAGCCTGTGTTTTCACACATAAGGACTGTGTCACGTCCACTGAGCAGTGCAAGACAGAGATCAGAGGTCAAACCCATTATGGAGTTAGAGAAGGACAGTGACATCCACTCGACTAGGGATGACATGGCTTTTGTTGCTATGGGAACAGAGGGTAAGAGGTCTGTCCTTGCCGAACTGTTCCCAGAGCCTGGGGACTTACCAACACGCAGTGGACCACATCTCCTGTCCTTTCAAAATAAAGCTGTCTTGTACTCTGCTGGATGTCTTGAATGTCAGCAAAGGTTTGAGGCTGGCTTTGTCAGTGTTAACACGGTGCTAACTAGATTTGATTGTCATTAGAAAAAAATGGAAGAGAGCATTTTTACTTAGGAATGGCACTAAACCTATTTACATAACCCACCTTTTTAGAACCTATATTGCAGTACAAAGACACACAGATCTTGCTTAGTGTTTTTAGTGTTCCACTTCAGATGTTGTGTTGGATCCCAGACATGAATTGAATCTGTATTACATGTGTAGTGGGCTGAAGTGTTAGTCTGGGCTCAGGTCATCAATTATGAATAGAGATATACAAGAGAGGCTGCATGTCACTGGATTTCTCCAAGAGGGAAAGAGAAACACAAGTTTGCTATTCGCATAAATGGTTAAGAACACAGTCTCCAAGATTTCTGTATTTGAGCTAATTACCTCTTGGCATAACTGGCCTAGTAGTCTTGCTTTAAATGACTCTGTCCAGTCATGGGGCGAAAACAGATGATCTAATATCAATTGGTAAATAGACATGCCCTCTTTTCGTAAACATTATCAATCTTATCTCAGCCATAGAGAAAACTAGAGGAAAGAAAATCTACCTGCGTCATCCAATTCATGCCCTTTGTTTACATATTTGTCTATTTTCACAAGCATGCCTTAACAACAGTAATAATGCTCTTTTATTTATGATTTCGGTCTATTGCCCTCCAGAGACAAAAAAAAAGCAAACAGTCATGTAAATGTATACAGCTGTTGCTATCAGATATACCTGTGCTGGAGAATAACAATAAGATCTACCGTTGGGACAATATTACAATGGTTCGTGAAATATGAAGGAGGTTAACATGCTCTTGAAGCGTTCCCGGGGGAACATACCTATCACTGCTTTTATTTATTTTTGACTGTGATGCAGTATTCATTCAAGCGAAACAAAAGGTTTGCAATTCAAGGGAATAAAATGGGCGTAAATGGATACAAATGTAATCATACAAATCATTTTGCATATACAATGAACATTATTGGGTGGATGCCCCATAAAAAAGTCAGATGTGCTAATGCAACTCGGCTCATTGTTTGTAGTATGTGACATTTGGATACACATGCATGGACGTTTGGTATTTAGTAATGTGTTTCCAAAGATTTAGATACGCAAGTTCATCTGCCTGAGTTCCAGGTGCTCATGGTCTTCAAACCAAGGGGAGCATATCCCAGTGATATTTGAAAAGGTCACTGTCATTATTGTTGCTTAGCAACCTGGAGCACAAACTGTAGATATAAACATCAATGGCTTAGAAAGTGCTTGATGAAAGTAGTGTAACTGCATAAATGACTCTTAGTGTTTCCAATGTGACAATAGGCCTACATTTTCTTTTAAGGATAAAATATCAATTCAGCTCTTTGTCATGGCCTTTACGTTTATGTTCAACAAATGCCCTACTCATAACAATACACAGACAATGGATCTACCTACTGGAAATAGTTTTCTAGATCAGGCGTTCTCAACCTTTTTGACACCAAGACTCCCCATTGTATGTAACATTATTTGAAGGCCCCCCTCCCACTCACAAAACCTCAACATTTCTAACCAATAAAATATTTTAGAGCTTAACATTTACTGGAAAAACAATTATTAATTATAAAATAAGAAATATCTTAATTTTTTATTTAGTTTTTTATATATTTCAATGCTCAATTGGTCTAATTTAAAAATATTGATCATCTTGAGCCCCCTCTTATAAATTGTGGGCCCCCTTGTGGGCCCCGGCCCCCCTCTTGAGAACCACTGTTCTAGATGTAAAGACACTTTTTCACAAGTTTCTCATGCGGTTCGCATTGCATTACTTTCCAAAGACCTTGCCTGCAAGACGGGTCTCACATCCTTTGAATCCTAAGAAACATCGTATGCGTTATTCTCCAAAGTATATCTCTCCTGGTCGGCAAACACCCCACTTTTGTGATGGGTGTCTGTTCTGATCCGTGACTCTTCTCGTGTGCTGAGTGTGATGGATCTCCCCGGCTGCTCTGTATGGGAAGGCAGGTCTGATAAGGTGATTCATCTCAACCCCACAGTCTCTAATGGATCGACCATCCAGCGGTGCGTGAGAGTTCATTAGAGCTCCCCAACACTCAAGACAAGAAAAGGAAAAATAGCAGAATCAGGACACAAAAGACATCGTGGCTATTGCAAACCTGTGCAAATGAAAACAAGGTCTGTTAACACATAATCAATACAGGTTCCTAACATGTTGCTCTGTGATCTCATTTCCTAAAATCCTGGGGGTCCATTCTCATCTTAGCCCCGCAAGATGATTCACACTTTATAGGATACCAGCCTTGCTATTCATCTTTGGTTCAGTGTAGCTCTTTTTCTTTCTCTCGAGACAGCCTGCAGAGGACTATTAGCCATGGAGATGTGAGCACCAATTCAGATGCTTGTTTAATCAATTTAATTAGACAATTAACCCGGTGATAGGAACCACGCTACTGCACTGTGTGGAGCTCCTCTATGTTTCAGACTACCGGCTATGCAATTGTCCAGGGGAGCGCAAATCAATACAAGATCAACATGTTTCAACTAATGTTCATGGGGAGAAGTGAATCTCTCAAATCAACTTAGACACTGTTTACTTGAAATAGCTTCCTAGGGCAAAATGAAATACCCAGAGCTTTAAGAATAGAGAAAGTCAAACATGATCTGTAATTTAATTTGTGTGCATGTGCTTTTGCAGAACTATATGATTTTTTAAGCTGGCATGAGAAGCATTATTTTCTTTATTAGTTAACAAATCTCTTTTGAAGGTAACCAGTGTCAACATGATAATGTTAATGATAATTTTTATACTGTCCTGTTTGGAGATTATAAAACGGACTTGTCCAACAATATTGACTTTTGATGTGATATTTGTGCAGTATTTCTCAAATTTATTGACTTTCAAGAATGTTAATATGCTGGAGAATGCGGCCATCCATAGCATTTTGTTGGATGTAACTATTTAATAGGTGTTGTGAAAGAAAAATGGACATCCAAGGGCACCTGAGCTTTTGGCTAAGATTCAGATGAGACACGGCAACATCCATGAGGGAGGGAGCAGGGATATTAAGGTTTTCTTGAAGTAAGAGTGTTTTAAAACCAAAGTGAATGTATTTAATGAGATCTTAAAGGGATAGTTCACCCAAAAATAAATATTCTGTCCTCATTTACTCACCTTTGAGTTGTTCCAAATCTGGATAAATGTCTTTGTTCTGATGAACACAGAGAAAGATATTTGGAAGAATGCTTGTAACCAAACAGTTCTTGGACCCCATTGACTACCTTAGTAGGAAAAACTACTTCATAAAATTGTTTGTTCTGTTGAACACAAAATGAGATATTTTGAAAAATGTAGGACTGCAAAAAGTTCTGGGGTACTTTTGACTACCATTGTCATTTTTCCTATGGTAGTCAATGGGGTCCAAGAACTGTTTGGTTGCAAGCATTTGTACAAATATCTTTCTCTGTGTTCAACCAAACACAGAAATGTATACAGGTCTGGAACAACTAGAGAGTGAGTAATTCATGACAGAATTTTCATTTCTGAATGAACTATCCCTTTAAAGTAGGCATGAAACCGGCTTCATCTGAAAAAAATGCAGGCAGATTTGAATGCGAGTTCGCTGTCAATCGTGGAGGATTATTCTGCACCAGACTCACCATTGGCACCCTACCATAAAGAAAGCTCTGCCCTCTTACCGGAAGTAATGAGAAGTTGTTTTGAGGGGGGGAGGTCAACATTTTTGAATAAAGATTATGTTTATAATTAAAGATTATGATACAAAAAATATGGTGTGCAAAGATAAGTCACTTATCTGTAACAAACACTACAATATTCCATAAAAAAGATTTTTCAATGTTGATTTCATGTCATCTTTAATGTTTTACCATACCAAGATTTTCAATTGCACTTTTTTGCACACATTCAAAACTCACCACCTTACAATACACTGTGTCGTTTTCATGTACATGATGTCAAATGTTATTGGCTCTTGTGTGTTGAAGGTTGCAACCACCATTTGTATTACAGTTTATCAAACCTTTTAAAACACACAAAAATGTAGCTCCATATTTGATGCCTCCCAATCACCAAATCTACAATCATAAAAGATCTGGTGCTGAAGAGTATATGTCACTTACTAGAAGATAGGAGAAATGTGTCACATAGAGAAGTCTCTATGGTTAACTGTATAGCATTTGTCCTTAGAGGTGACCTCTCAGCACCTCCCTACCATCATCATAGCTGTAAAAAGCCATCCGACAGACAGGCTATAAAGGAGGGGCAAAGCAGGTGTAGATACTCCAGCATTGATTGGCTGGTAGGCTCCTGCATTAAACAGAAGGTCCATCAACAGGAATGCTTTTTAAACCTTCAATACACATTCTAAATCAGTTCTGATTCCAGTTGCATTTTATCTCTAAAATCATTGATCTTGTTTTGTTCTCAATGTTTCTTTGACTTTTTCACATTCAAGCTGCTACATTATTTCATCTAGCCCAAGACCACTTCTCCCTTTCAGTCTCTTTTTCTCTTTCACATACCCTTTCAGGGCTAAAGTGACCACACTTGTGTCACCAGCCTGCCAAACAGGGGAAACCAGCAGTGATTTAGCAAACAAGCGATCAATCAATTGTGCATTGGGGCATATAACACATGCCAGTCAAAACCTATTAAGTTCAAATGGCCCCCTTTAAATTCCACTTGAGTTGGCTGACCCTGTGGCAGCCAGACTGTCATGCCAGGGCTCACAGGACAGTGGTCGGCATGAACAATAACAAATACAAAGAGATTTACTATAGTAAAAAATGCCCTTAAAACTAAAATCATTTTCATCTATTATCATTTTAGCACATACATAGCAGAAATGTTATCTATCATTAATTTGAAACGGGCTCAAGTGTAATGAAGGTCAAGTATAATTTGTATGTGCAACCCAGTGTCACCTTAAGGAAAACTCAGGGTATGTTTGCTATGTAGTTTTCGTTGTTTGGAACACTGTGCACAATTATTATGCAGTACATGATCCTATTCACACTGAGAATGCTCAAATCTCTTGAAACCCCTCAGGAACACATAAAGCGATCAACGATTTACTTCACATGATACACTAAAGCCCTCTTATTGATGCCAACCCCTTAAACACATGCACGCAAAGACACACTCTGTGTCACACACTCGGTGACACTGAATGAGAGGCAGCCCCTCTCTGTGTTAGTGGAACACAAGAATGAAGGGAACAGAAGAGAAATGAGCACTTTGTGTCAAAGAGGAGCTTGGGGCGTGCTGCGGGCGAGCGAGCAGTCAGAGAGAGCCTTGGCAGCTCAACGCGCCGTCTGTTGACAGCTCTCAGAGAACAGCTAAAGCTAATGGCGAGAGATGGGCCCCACAACTGCTCACTTCCCTGCATTTGCTTCCCCCTTTGCGACATTTAGTTGACTTCACTCAGCACATTAGTAAATATGATGTCAAATCAGCATCCATAGCACTCTTTTAGCAGTATTTAGTAGTTAACACTATTTTACTTGGGGTTACTTAATCATATCTTAAGTTGGAAGTGGAAGTTAACATATATGGACATTTTCAGCACTTGCTGTAAGTTTTCTTTTGATCTTAATTGAATCTTTAATCTTATTCTTGACAATTTCATAGTCATGCTTTTGTATACGCATGTAAAAAAAACGTAAAAAAGTAACATTTTGCCAGCTGGGGCACCAGGAAAACTTAAATTAACATTGCAACCAACCGCTCACTCCACCTTTTCTGTTCGAAGCACGACCGAGGCCGTGAGAGGATTTCCCAAAAGAGATAAGGTATTTACGAAACGGAGAGCAGTTTCAACTACTGTAGATACAACATAGCGAATTCCATGTTAGTTGACCTGCAATGTATGTAGATAAAAAAACATTATTTAAGGTCTTTATACACCTCTGAAAACATAGTTATGTAGATTATATTGCATTTCTGTCAATAGAGCCTAAAAAAACACCTACACATTGGTCCTTTAAATTAAAAAAATATTTTGATTGTAAATTATATTAAGAATGAGTTTTTTGCAAAAACAGATAACTGTTTTTTTATTATGTTATCGTGTTTTTATTGTTTTATTTTGTTAGTTAACTGTACTTTTTGAGTTAATATTAGTTAATCGAAACAAGCCAACTACAGTTTGCAGTTACAAAAAATGTTTTAATTTTTAAAAACTGAGCAAATAAACTCTTCATATGTTAAAAGTGCCAAATGCATAAATATATATGTATTTAATGTATTTGTAACAATTATATATATAGTTATTAAAAGCTGAGATAACAAATTACATGTGTTAACAACATAAACATTTTTTTAAATATCTCAAGGTTACCGTTTTAATCTAATTTTAGCAATAAACTGATATTCAGACTACAGTAAATGCCCATAGGGTTATAAGATTGAATCTTTTTTCTACAGTCACTTTTCTGGAAAACAACTTCACTAACAATATTAAACCATCCTTGAAATATACTTATGTTCACATAACTGCTCCAAAATATGTATTAAATATGTCAGAATCAGATCAAATGTGCAGCTCATGATGATCCCCATTTGTCCTATATGGCATAACTGCAGCTGTGCCTGCCTCAGACTCGTGCTTAAAGAAGAAAGAAACAAAGGCCTTGTCCCCTTGTCATCCTCTGGCAGTTGTAGTAAAAGATGACTTTGATGGGGAATGTTGGGAGGCGTCCCAGCAGTGGGGAAAGAGAGAGAGGCTGAGAGAGTGCTTCAGTGCAGCCAATCTACTGTATGCTATACCCACACCAGACCCTGAATGAGTGATTACACTAAAGTCCCGCTACCCCCCTCCTTTACTCCCACCCGAGGGCATAAGGGGACATATGAGTGCAAGCTTGGTCTGGGACTGTGTTTGTGTATGTGAGTCTGAGAATATAATGTATATGGGGTATATGTGCTATATGTTTGTTGTGCCTGTGCAAGAAACAGCACTTTTCTTCTCACATCTGTCTTTTTCCTTCCTTTATACTTTAGGTGCGATGCCCCCTAAACATGCAAAATAATAAAAGGATTATTATTGTTGTTTCAAACGTTTGACACAGGATAAAAGTGTGTAAAATATTTTTTTGGGGGGATATGTATTTAATCCACTTTAAGTAAATGAACATTAATAATTCACTGATTTAAAAAAAAAACAATTTCAGGTTTTTATATGTTTCCTGATCCAGCTGGGTTTGTTTTAGATATAAGCTACATTAAACCCCTTTCAAACATTAAAAATATAAAATGCAGTGTTTTATGTATATACGAGCAATAATACAGTTAGGCTACATATTTCTTCGTGTAATGCTTTTAATAAACATTCAGAGGAAACCAAATCAACGGGTGAACAAAGAAAGAAGGAAAATCAATTAAAACGAAGTCACGGCTCTGGGTAGCGAATTGTCGGTGGCAGTTATTTGATATAATGTAGTTAATATTCTCGCTGGGTAAATTAACGCAATTTTGCCCCAGTAGATAGAGTGTGGCAGGAGTGGGGGGCTGCGCTAGCTCCCCCAAGGCCGGACTAATAAAGCGCTTTTGAGTAAACAATAGTCAGAAGTGACCGCCGAGGCACGGAGAGCAACACGGGGCGAGAATAATTAAAGCTCAGCTGCCTCATTGGACCTAATGTCAGAAGCCTTAAAGTTGGACTCGCATCCTAATTCGCATACTAAATAGTAGCTATTTGAAATTAGAATTAGTATGTCAAAAACTGTAGTATGCTACTACAATGAGTATTCTCAAGTATCCGGATGGTCTACTGATTCAAAGTATAGATCCATGCACTCCAATGGCTGATATTACCCACAACTCATTGCAAGGATTTCAGTAGATTCACTGAATTAATAAATTCACGATCACACACATACAACTTCTCATTGCATTTAAGCTTTTTCCATTTCTTATGTTTCCTATGCGATTTAATTTATGAAATGTATAATTTATGAAATATCTCATAGCATCCCTAACTTTAAACCCTTGCTGCTCTACATGCTATGTGTGCGTGTGTGTGATGCATGTGCGGTTGTTGCTCGTTTGTATTGTGTCACTCTGCTATTGATTTTGAGGCTGCTCAGACTGGAGAAAGGTGGGTGGGTGGGGCGGGTGCCAAAAGGCAAGCTGGAAGGCGGTACTTAAGGTCAAAACATATTGTTCGCCCTCGTTCCCAGTCTGCGGGCTGTCTCAATGTTTTGATTGATGGAGAGGAAAAGTGGAATTTGAAGAAAAGTCAGCGCAGAGCCGCACACACAGATTAAATAATAGGTGGTAATAGGTGGAAACGCTTAGCTTTTCTCTCCGATTTACTATGGTTGCAAGTTATTAGTCATTCATAGTATGCTGCATTTTCACATCTTAGATAAAATAATAACCTGACAATATCTTAAAAATGTAATGTTAATAAATAATAAAATCATCAAAACATCTGCATTTGAGAAATTACTATTTTTTATGAAATCATATCTTTACAAAGTCTGGTGTATCTTATAGCAGAGATCTGCTGGATGTTTAATAAACAATTTTCACAATTTACAGTTTAAAAATCACTAGGAATTATGCTGAGAAGATCTAATCACACAAAACACACAAAGAAAACACACAAAGAAATGCAATAGTATGTACTATTTATTAGAGTAAACTATAGGAAAATTCCGACTAATATAGTGTTTGTATCCTTTCAACTCTACTATAGTATATTGTGGTATACTATCAAATATACTATAGTATATTATAAATATTTTAGATTTATAATGAGCCTTATTTTTAATCATTTTCTTTTCATTTTTGTTTATCCAAAGTTGTTTTTAAATTCTTTGTCTGAAGTTAGCATTCTTTAAAACCAAACAAACTTATAGAATAAAAATAAACCACAGTAAGCTTGACACGAGAGTGTTGGAACATAATTAAGACACTTAAATAAGAGATCATAGTGGGCAGATGGGCTTCTGAACAGAATCCAAATAGACTGCAGGATGCTTCAGAACTGCCAAAGGAACATTTAGTGAAGCAGACACATCACAGCTTGGCAAAGACAGGATGCGCTACTTTAAACATAGTCTTACAACACACAAAAAGCTGTGCATGAAACCTTCATTTAAGACAGGAAAACCATTTATTACCATAATTATTTATTATTACCATCACTCATTAAATTGTTTGATATTTATGCAATTTATGCATTTTCTTTCATTCAGAACAAAACCTGGAGGTGGATGAAGAAAACTGGCATTATTATTATCTTCAAGATTCTAACCACTCACTTCTGAAGGCCTTGGCACATTCCGAAACGTTGCCCCATCCGCCTGCAACACACATCAGAAAGTTATGTAAGTATGGTGACTGAGGGTGCCTGGAGCTAAGCACACTAGAATTTCTCAAGTGTGTGCTGTACAGGTGACGTCCAAACATGAAAAAAATCCAGAATGGGCAATACATAACCAGAGGCAACAAGGCAAACCAATATTTTCTACTTACAAATTGTGCTCTCCTCCTGTGGATCTATCACAGTAAACGTGTTGCAGAAAGAGACTGTCTGTGCAGTGAGTGAGAGAAAGAGTTAGGAATTGTGGGAAACAGGTGATAAACAGAATAAAGAAGCTTTTTATATCATCCCAGGAGCGCTACCTTAAACAAAAGAAAGATTAAATATAAGTCTGTTGAACTTTGCTGAAATTCTTTAATCACATTTTTTTCTTTACACGCCCCCACAGACGTTAATATTGACAATAGCAGCAATTTAGTACAACAGGTCTTCAATCTCATATACTTAAACACAAAAAGAGACCAAAATGTTTTAGTGATTTGCCTCTAACGTGTTGTATATATCATCCTGACAGTACTGAATATAATTTTCCTTTTGCTTGTTTAGACAGAATAAAGTCTTTGGACCAACCTTTAAAGCCAGCCAGTAACTGTATGGCTGTCTCTGTAGCTTGCGTGTCTTGAGTGGCCGAACATGGGCAGATATCACTGGCAACATTGAGACACCACACTGGTTCAATCAGCTTAATGCATTTCCTCAGTTTGAACAGGATCAAACTGGTATCTGAGCATCAAACGCCATGGACACATCAAATATGAAATATCAGCTATTTGAACCGGTGTAGGTAACAAAATGTGACCTGGTGCTATTTCTGTCCACGAAGAGCTGTCAGTCACCATTATCCTCTTGCATGGATCATTTTTATCATGTGCCAAATCTGGCAAGTGGGACAGTATAAAAAAATCTTTTAGATTTGAACATTTTGTTTCCCCTGATGAAAAGATACCTAACTAGCTAGAATTGACAATGCATTGCCAGTGGGTAAAATCTTAGATGTTTTCCCTTTTTTTTTAAAGCCGATGTACATCAATGACAGTATATATATCACTTAATTTTATGTAATTATATAATGCACAATGAATTACTTTGTAATTTCAAAATAGCACAAATCCATAATGTTATGAATACAGAATGATGTAATCAATAGACAGTTTCTTCTAAAGGGATGCAGGACATATAATCATTTTATCGATAAGAAAATTAAAACTAATTCTCATGCCTAATGGCAAATATAAAACAAAAGACATTATTATACACTACAAATAAAAATGGCCATATCAATGGGAGCAGAAGAAAGAGTGAAGGGGGGAGCATTCTTTTATAATTCTGCCCTAGGGGAGGCCCACAAATTAAAGCTTATAAAAGGACTCATTACTGGAGCAGCTTCTCTGTCTACTGCAACACCTTATATAAGATATATACACACAGTCTCATACAAATGTGTCAAGTGTCTTCAAGTACAGATGCTGCTAACTACATATAGCATTTCTTTTCTATGTAAATGACCATTTAATTTGGTGGCAAATTGGGAGAATTCAGAATTACTTTTAACTTCTTTTAATACTTTTAATCTGTCAGTTTTTGGAAGTATAGAAGCTTATAAATCACAGTGTAGAAACTCAAACTGACAGATATAAAGAGAATTAGACATGGGAACTATGTAACCACCTCCCAAAAAAACCCTTGGGTTTCTATCAAACTAGCCTTATTTCATAACGTGTGAAATCACCATCAATGAAGGACAAAAATCTAGAACGAAATCTCCTAAAAAATCTTTGACATTAATTATTGAGGGCCTTAGTGGGAAATAGAGTGCTACGGTATATAAACTAGAATGTTTAATATGCTACATTATAGTAGTCCACCTTACCACCAGCACTGTATACCCCCAAATCTTGCCAACTACAAGCTCAATAATTATGTGCCATTGATTAAATGATTGCATTGAACATTAAGCATTTGACACAACTATTTTACGATGTGGCTAATTTGGGCAAATTTGTAGGAATTCGTACAATTTCATTCGTACATTTTAGCATGATTTGCTTTCGCATCAGTGACATTATTCTTTCTTTCTAGTTTTTGTATGAATCGCAACGTACAAATGTATACAAATAAGCCACCTCATAAAATAGTTATGAATTCCTGAATCAGGTTGAGTCTGTCATGGTGGCCAGTTCAACCTGATCTCACAGGAGATGGTAAATCTTATGATTTTGTACAGTGTGAATCATACAAAAATGTACGATTATTAAAAAAAACATACTGAAGACCCTCCCCTAAGCCTAACGTCACTGGTGCGAAAGCAAATCACATTGAAACGATCTATTTATATTAATATGATTTTAGATACCTCGTAAAATAGTTGTGATATTGTGTTGGCCAGTTAGGTAAAACTGTAATAAATCCCTTTTCCCTTCATTTATACGAGGAGTGCAGATTTTTGAGGTTTCAAAGTGGTTTCAAGTAGAAAACAGGCTTAAGTTGCAGCACAGCAATAAATTTGATTGGATAAATGTCTGTGGATGTCATGAAATTTTGCTTAGCGTTGAGCTTTCTTTAAAGCTACGAGACATGGCCCAACAGCAACAAACCTCCAATTTTGATCTTTAATAAAAATCAGTGCAGGAGAGAAAACGTCTCATCAGTTTGGGGGGGGGGGGTGTTAATACTCAGAGGCAGGAGTTTAATGACAGTACTATAGTCAAATGGCCTGACCTTGAGTTAGAGTTCCAGACAGTTTCCAGAGAGACTATCAAATTTAAGAAAATCGCTCCCCTGACAGAGGCCATATAAACAGACAAATGGATAATGAACAAATGTCTAGTTCTAGAATTGCTCATTTATTGATAGCGTAATTTTTGCCAGAAAAATTACACCTTTAAGTGTATTCTCCTTTCTGAAAATATGATTAAATCAAATCTCATACATATTTATGTTCAATAATTTAAAAGCTATACGGATTCCCCTTAGGAACAGCCATTTTTCTGAAAGCACTCTTTCAGAATGGAGATTCTTTAGGTTAATATAAAATGGATAAGAGAAGAAAATAAAACCCCATATTAAGTAATAAAACAACCATATTTCCACTTTACCTTTACACTGCTGTACTTGGTGGCACCGCTAAAAAAAAAACGGTTTTGATAAAGCATTATGTGTGAATTTGTCACTGTATCCAAACTCCCAAGCTGAGCTTTGCTTAGGGATTGATGGATCAAAGCGACGCCCCACTGCTTTCTTTGTTGAATGTAAACATACTGGAGACTCTTCTTTCTTTTTATTTCTCATATATGTGTATGTTTGCTTAGAGTTTTACACGTCCAGCCCTTAGATTTTGCAGAGATGAGAGAGTGATTTAGAAATGATTTCATTGATGTGTTTTTTGTGGCATTATTAGCTTGACAGTCACCTCATCAATTTAACCAGTAGAGATTAAATTGAATACTTTTATTGGTTTTTCTTGATATGAAGCCTGTCACATTAGGTGCAATAATGTTTAATGAAAGAGTTAATTGCAGCATCACAAATTATTCCAGATATTTACATGTAACTCCTATTATTCACAGACGCCTGGTTTCACATACTTGACTTAAATTAAGTCAGGAGTAATCTTAGTTACACTAAGACATTTAAATAACTTTAATAAAAACAAAGACACAGACATATAAGATATGTTTTCAGTTAAGTCAACCTGATTTCACTGAAATTTTGCAAGGTTGCTAATTCAGATGAATTTGTAAAATGTAAATCGTACAAAAGTCAAAAATGTACAATTATTAGAAAAAAACAATACCAAAGCCCCTTCCACAACCCCAATCTTAATTTAACATCACAGGTGCGAAAGCAAATCATATTAAAATAGACAAATAACATTTTACAAACTAGCTTGTAAAATAGTTACGAATTCCTGAGAGTCCTGAGAGTGATTTGGGGTCCTTCTGAAGTTTTGACATTAATTTTTCAATTAATATATTACAAATATATTATTAAACAGCGTTTGGAAATCCTTGATTCTGAATGGCCAATCGCGACATTCCAAGGTATGATATTCCCTAATAACACATGGTAACCCAGATGCTGCAAATCATTTTGACATGTAGAGTTTAATACTATACAAATTGTATATAAATATACCTTTAAACCAAATTGCATGTTCCTGGCATTTGAACGTTGTGTCTTACCATAAAACTGTAAGTTAAAGCTAATAAAGCTAATAAGCTTATGGAGCATATTAAATCAAGATTTCGTCTTCAGTAACTTACTTATGAAGTTAGGTTAGGTAGCCATGTAATAAGCAAGATAATCTACAGACAGCCTGCTGTTATCACGAATAAACCCATTCAGTGTGAAACCTGATCACACTGTCATTATTATCATTATATATCACTGGCTTATTCTGTAACAATAACAAACAGCTGCCTGTACATTTTACTGTGTTCAGCACAAACTGTGATACAATAATATGCAAGCAACATGTATTTACATGCTTGCATTTTTGAGAACATTATGTTTATGTGTGGTTATTTTTACAATACAATACAATCTTTGCACCAAATGTGCCTAAAATGAAAACAATAATTTAGTCTGTTTTCGACAATAGAGTCTGTTTTATAAGCGCTGCTTTCTGTTCCTATATGCCTGTCAGCCAAGTATTTTCTCCCTTTTGTCTTTCGCATTTTAAGGGGGAGCCTTGCTGGCAAACCTGCGACAAGTGTCTCAGATAGCAACAGAGAAGAGAAAAATCCCTTGCGAGGGATCGCGCTCCTGCCCGCCTTGCTTCTGTCACCACTTATTCTGAGCTCTGGGGCTCAAATTGTAGCAAGGTGAGACATCTCTCTCACTACACACTGTTTCTCAGAAATCAGCAATGTGTCCTCTTAAAACATAGTTCAAAACAGCATCCTGTTAGGATTGTTGTTGTTTCGGGAGATACTAAGGGGTGCCTTAGTGGTGACTACATGCACAAGTGGATTTTAAATGCAGCAACCATCAAAAGATTAGTGGTATGTTTTATATTAGATTGCATGATTGTAGGTAAAAAATGTTTAAATGTTTTAGCAGATGAAGAGTTCATGCAAAACCCTCTAAAAGCCACCTCCATCAAAAAATTGATTATGATGTTAAGTGACTGCTCTCCACACATAATATACGTTACTCAAATAATTTTGATTCAAAAGCCACTAAATATCACACTTTGCCCAGTCTGAGATATCTGGTATTGCTGGAAGTAAATGGATGAGCCTGATAAAAATTGCTTGTTTAAACAAAATGTCATGTGATGCATTTAGAGGGTTTTGCATCTGAACTCTTCAGATACTCTTAAAAGTAAAGAAAGTAAATTACAATAGCTAAGTTAAATGTATGTGTAGCCAGTATTGTTTTGGGTTACCAGTGGAAGAACCGTTACTTGGCAGAATTTAAATGCGACAAAGTTACACAACACATTCAAATTGACACTATTCTATCCCATGATGCCACGGGTGCTGAGCAAAGGTCCAATTCAGTAAATCAAGTATAAAAATAGCAAAAAACTTTTAGGCGGATGCCCTTTTTTCAAATGTAAGTATACGATAAATGAATTTATAATGACTAAATTATGTTTTTGAGCATACGGCACACACGATGATAAAACATGGCAGATGCAGTATGTCCGAAATGTATTCATATTACTCCCACTCATACTTTAAAGAATGTACGGTTTTAACACTGTCACAGTATGCGATTTTGGACGTAGCTATTCACAGTTGACCAGGGACTATTTTTTCCAGCGGAAGGAAGACGTTTAGTGACATTACTTCATGAAAGATGCATATTGATGCATATTTTTATCTTTAATATTCATATTGTGTGGTAACCATATTATAAAAGCCATAAGGTACTCGAGGCTAGTGCTTTATTGTGAATAAATCATGGCTAGAAGGCGTTGTTAGGCACGATGCGAAGCACAGCCTCTTGTGCCTTACTGCTTACTATTGTATATTTCTTTGGTCATCTTGCCTATAGGGTACCTAGTAAACTAGGATTGCATGCACTTTTAAAAGGCAAACACTGTCCCGGAGGCAGATGGCACTTCTCTTATTAGTCCGAGGATATCAGTCCGAGTATAATTCATTCCTTCAGCTCATAGGAGCTGATCTCGGAGCAGGCGGGATGTACATTATTAGTCTCTAACAGGGAACTTTAATAGCTAGTGCACTCACAATTAATGATGAATTTGGAAATGTCAATCATTGCTAATTCTAAAATGCACTGCCCTGAAATACGAATGACCCCAGCACGCAATGACAGGTTAGCAAAAACACTTTATTTTGGATATTTTCTATCAAAAGGTCAGAGGTCAGTCTGAAACGGGAAACACGGCCAATTAGTGGAAGCGTGTTTATTTGCATGCAACACTTCAAGAGTGAATGGCCCTCGACATGAGGTGCACTTTAACACAAATGCATGTCTGTGAGCGAGTTGGGGCGAGGGGGAGTGAAATAAGCACCAAGTGCAAAAATCCTGGCTAAAACTACACAAGAAGGAACGAAACATGTCTCTTAATGAAGCAAGGCACAGTCCTCGGCTATAATTTTCAAAGGCGCGCAAAAAGATTAAAGTCAAAGGAGTCTCCCAATGGCTTCGAGCCTGCATTTCTTTGAAAAGCACCCCAGCGCACAGAATCTCGAAACCCCCCCACACGCACGCACGACCCACCCCGCTATCTTCCTTTCTCTTTTCTCAAATAACTGAAGCTGCACTTTAGCCACCAAATCTCCCCCCTGATCCCATCATTAAAAGAACACTAGTGTGGGGCTTTGCACACAACTTGGCAAGCCTGCATGGAACAAACGCAGAGCTCACTGCTAAACAGGCACCTTCCTTCTGTGAAATAGGTCTAACAGCCACAATATGTGTGCGCGCAGGTGTGTGCGCTTTGATACGCGCGCTCTCGAACGCACTTGCGCCCTTCGCGAGGCGAACGCACTCCCGGCTCACGAGCCAACGGTGTACTCACTGTGTGTGTATGTTTCCCTCGCACGCTCACACATACAGGCATGTACAATAGGATGAATAATTGATTGTCATGGGGGCTTCGTGTGTTAAGAACAGAGGAGGCGTGCCAGTAGCGTTTTCACTTCAAATTTGTATTGTCTTTAGTCTCCGCCAGTCATCAGCATATCTAACACCTGCCTCAGTCAGATGTGTAGTGGTGCCTGAGCCTGGAACCCGCTTTTATCTCTGCACTGTTACTGAAACACAAAAAAGGAATGTTAAAAAAAAAACATACCACCACACTGTTTCAAGAGATCATTATCTATCAAGGAAACCAGGACATAAGTTCGATAGCTCAGCTCATGCCAGCTCTCTCTCTCTGTATATGTATGATATATGTGGGGTAACCTTTGTTTGATGTTAAGGTCTGAAATATTTTCAAAAACAGTTCTTGACAGCTATTGTGGAAAAGGTAAATCAATGTAAGAAAAGTATTAACACGTGAGAAACTCTTCAGTAAATTCAGTATATTTTGGTTTGTATGCATTAAACATTAAGCAATTAAAACGTGTACATTTTCGGGCTGTATGTGAGGCATACTGGGGGTCTTGCTGTTTTTTTAAGGAACTGCCCCAACTTCCTTTCCTGTTTAACAGGATAAACAATCTTTTTTATTTCGTGCGGGAGGGCAAAAGCCTGCGGTGATGTCAAAATATGCAAACGATCATGGGGCAAGGAATACAGAGTTTAAGTTTGTTTGCAAAGCTTCTTTGAAAGTAGTTTCAAGTTAAAAGTATCATAAAGGTCTATCTGTTTATTTGTGCATCCAAAGTGGGTGAGTTCAGTATCTCATATCCAAAACAGTTTCCTAAAACTTTATCTGAGCAGTCTGTTAAGCACAGTAAAAGTAAATTCAACTCCGACTGGCATTGTGGCATGACCTTAAACAAACCGCGTGCCCACTCCAGGGACGGAATATGTGGTATAAAGCGTAAACAGTGATGCAAAATTGAACATAGAGGGGTATCATTGGGACTAAGACTCATCCTGCTCAAGTGTGTAGATATTTCGCCTTGGGTCCCAAGTCCTGCCACTTGACATCATATGGGGCCTGGTAGTCAACTATCAAAGAAGAAGAGTGGAATCGTCTGAGGCTTAACGTATTCATCAATGGCAAAATATTTATACACGCCATTCCCTGAAAGCCTATTGGCACAACATGAAGAGTAATGAGCCATCAAAAAGAACGAAGAATTAAAAATACAAAACACGGCGATGTTGAAAAACAAGAAACTTCAAAAAACGCCCAAATTCTCTTGCCAAAGCGATTAAAATAAAAAATGCCATTGGATTAGTTTGCATGTTGCTTTTTTTGACTGGCCACCCTTAGATTTGATGAAGTGCTGTCTGGCTGATCAATAGGATAGAGCTCCAGGTGGTATTCTTAATTAAGATAATTTATGAAGCTGTTACAATGGGGATGCATTACAAATCACCCTCCGTATATAGCTTTAAACTCAGCTGCAGTCTACACTTTAGATTTCAATAGCGCTTATTTAAACATGATGAAATACAAACAGTCACAAGCGTTCTAGAGGACGAAAGTTCCATGCATAGTTCCACTTCATCTATTTTATGATTGCAATGAAAAGCTGAAAGGAACAATAATTCAATAACGCCTCAGCTGTTTTATTTGAAAATAACAGAGGTATTTATGATCAACTTCCATGAGTCACCTGCAGAGGATACAGTTGGATGAGCATCAGTCAGAACAGCAGAAGGAAAGTCATATTGACTTTGTTAGTATCCTATTCCCATAGGTTAAGTGATGTCACACCTCACGCTATTGGCAACTCTGACAAAGACTCAATTAGCTGGTGAAGTTCCACAGTTCTGTGGTCAGCGTGAGATCAATGACCCTTATGGAGACGTTTCTATGGACACATGTGAGCTGTCATCAGTGCTTTTGAATATAAATATTCTGTATAATGTATACAGTAGCACATAAACTCGAACTTGGTCCTTTATGGTATATGGTGTTATTACAGTAAATACTGTCCTGTATAATGTACTGTATAGGTAATTGACAAATAAACAATACCATGTGTCCTATAGTGTGACAGCAAACATTGAGAAAAAACGAATTGTTAATAAAATATTATTTTATATTATTGATATTTATATTTACAATATAAAAGAAATGTAACTTATTGTAAATTTGTATTATATTTTTTGCTATAGGACACGTGCAACTACCCATACAGTTATTTATTAAAATAAACATAACAATTCATAAATTCAAATATAATTTATATTTATATGAGAATAAGAACTTGTCCAACAGTTTGATTTAGCACATTAACCCCTTTTTATATTGCTCCTGGGCATTATATACTTTAAAATGTAAATGAATATTCCATAAGTGTATAAATTGTGCTTAATTACTACAAACAAGAGGTTTCTTACCTACATTCTATTTGTCTCAATGGACAAATGCAAGATTTCTGTGCGTATATGCTTCAAAATCACACACTCTTACATGCCTACTAAAATAAAGCAACTTTATTCAGTCAACCCAAACCTGATATCATCTGAATCAGCCACACAAGTAAAGACAGGCTGGCTTTTTGTTCTCACACAAACTCTCAACCTCTATTATACCTGAGTTTTTACCCAATGTAGAAAGGTTATTTGAAGACATGTATCAAAAACACAAATCATTTCGGTGTGTGGCACTCAGAGGCAAGATGCTAACCGTTAAAAACTGAAAAAGTCAGTTTGGGCCGACAACGGCACGTGCTTATGCTAGCAGAAAAATGCTTAAATGCGTCGGCATGAATATGTGATACGTGTGTGAAGAGCCTGACACAAAGCATCAGTTTTTTTCTTTCTTTTTTTTTGATTTGGAAGCACAGATGGAGCCGTAACAACAAGGTGTGCCACAAAAAGTGGCTCCCTTGCAGAATGTGTCACTGTGATTTTTCTAAATAAGGTGCTGAAGGTATAAGACCCATGTTTAACACATTAGAAATGTTCTATTGAATGTAATTATGAATGCCACATCAATAATATAATACAATATCTGAATATATTAAAATGGAATTATCCTGGATCAGATTCTCCTCAGACTACATTAATAACCTGCTGTAGTCAATATGATTCTGGAATCAGCCTGCAACACATCAATACTGTATCTTGTACCTTCCTGGATGGCAACACTTAAACACTTAATTGTTCCACTCTCTTGTAACACTAACATTCCATCACTTGCCATTAAAGCCCGTCACCCAGTAAAAGCTAATCTTTTATTCTGTTTTTCAATTATTGCAGAGTGCAGTCTTAAATAGGGAGGCGGAGATAATGAAATTAACTTCCGAACTTAAAGCAATTCTCTGTGGCACAATGATCAGATATTCTCTCAGCCTGGAAAATGTATGCAAATTTTATGCGTCGATCATTTGTTATTACCATTGCAGCAACATAAAACAGAGTTTTCTTGAACAATTAGACTTAAAATAGTGCATATTAATTAGCCGTGGGAGAGCAGACATGAATATTAAAATTGTGCAATATGAAGCCCTGTATGTTTGACACCAGAACAGTGATGTGGGTGTGACAGGCTCGTGTATTTGTTTGTATTCCAAGGGCCTTGAGATCTCAGAGGCGTTCCATCTACTTGAAAAGAAATATGAACTCAACAGTTTTCATAATGGGTTATGCCGGTATGCCAGGAGAAGATAATTGCTCTTAGAGCCACACATTTAAAGCTCTCATTTACTTCTGCACTTCATGTCTTGCTTGTTTGCTTTCCTTTGTTCTTCAAGCTAGACAACAATACCATCACAGGGAGTGCAAAATGTATACCAGTCCTTTAATCTTTTGTGCTTTTTTTCAAATCAGTTCTTTCATAGCATGCAATTAAATATACCAATATGGTATATGTCATTTAAAACCTTTTTATAATAGATTATAATTATTCATTTGTTTGGTTGTTTGTTCAATCGCCTATTAGTGCATTCGTTCATTCTTGCATAAAAAATTCACCAAATGCCTTCACCATACTGATTTCCATATTTGGTGTTTTAAATACCCATTTGTATTCTATCTTAAAGTTTTTAAAGCAATATTTTCCATAGTTGGAATTGTCACATTATTCTATATTATTATATACATGTGTATTATTGCTTCTGTTGTATACATTTTAATTCACAGAAATTCTCCAAAGTATGTTGTTTCTTATAAACATTCATTCTATTTTGTCACATCCATGACTCATTAATTTCCCCCTTTCTTTTTTAAAACAGAAAACTTGTGCATGGACTGATATTTCTCTGATGTCTGGACTCTATCATTAGGGCTTTAGTAAAATATAAACAGATGATTCAATATATTGGTAATAAATACCTTTTCTAAGAATTTATATTTGAAGTTCTGGCTGAAAATGTCATATCCATAACACTGGAATTGCCCATATTCAATTATTAATTTTCGTTGTGCACTACTTAAACTGTGGGGCTATTACAAAGTGCATTAAATCCCTGAAAACAATCTTAAACCAAAATTAAATAAACTGGTTATTGTCATTAAGTTCGCTGACACATTTTAACTGATCACCCAGCCTCCAGGGCCTCCGGCACCAGACAGCAGCCCCGCCCCACCCATCCGTCACTAGAGGCAATCTCCCAGAGGGGACGCCCCCCGTGACACCCATAATGGTTGTTTGATGGCCCCCATAAAAGAAGTCAATGTATTGACGGAAGCCCTTTGAGGACAAACCTTATTTGTATGTGGATCAATCTAGTCAATTCATAGAGGGTTACCATAAGGAGGTGGAAAGCAGACTTCAATGATAACATAACACCTGTGACCTCACAGCTTTCCCCTCAAATTGTGATGACAGAGACAGTCTGTTTTCACGATAGCGTGTTGCATTTTTATTAAATCATTGAATGCCTTACAATCAAATTACCATCTTCCAGATTAAATTGCATTGTCTACAATTTGTCCATGCAGCCTAGGAATGCTTTATCAGCCCATATTTTTGCTGACGCATTTGCATCTTGAGTACATTGATGTACCAATTCTAAATTCTAAACACCCTTCAAAAAATAAATAAAAAAAACGGTGAAAACCAACACTGCTATATAAAATGAGTAATCGAATTGGCAAGACGGAAAAAAATCATTGTAGGTATTTTTTATTATTTCCACTTTTTACTAATCTTAAGGTATTAGTTTAAAAAGGCTTTTTTCCATGCAAAACATCATCTCAGTAACCGACTGATGTAATACTCTCTATTAATAAATAAATAAATAAGGCCTGTGAAAGAAAGACCCACAAGACAAGCTCTAAAGGGATGTATCAATACTTCAGAACTGTTGAAGAGCGAAAAAAGTCAAAGTTAAAATCTCAAGTCCGCACTCGACCGAAGTACAGAACAGCGGTTTGGTTGCATCACTTCAAAACGAGGGCAGAAATCGTTTCTACCTTTATTAGGAACTTTAAATGAGGCCGCTGCAGAGAGTTATTACAAAGACGACTGAAAGGTGGACAAGGGTGAAAAAACATCCAGCACAAATATCTTGAATGCAACTGGACAGATACTGAGCTCAAAGTTTGAAATAAGTTTGGAATCGTGATATAACATGATGCAACCATGCAGGCAGAGCGAGATGGCTGGTTGTAAAACGGTTCGAAAACCAATTCATATTCACGTTAAAACCAAATCTAGTTCACAATTTCGCTATTATAATAATCTAATACAGTACCTGGCTCTGTGATCCTCAGACTGGATTTAACTAATGAGACCCCATGATGTCTGCATTCTCCCGTCTCCCGGTGCCGCCCCAGCTTGAACGCACTTCATTTGCATGCACAGAATCGGCAACACTTTCCGTTAAGGCCCCCGACCAAAAGAAAGAGATAAAGCCCCCGATACAGCTGCCAGGTCAGTCTTCTCCGCCTACAGTAAATCAACAAGGGAGCCGAAGGAAAATCAGCCACCCAAAACCTTAGGATTTCTTGCAGGAGTGGTGGGGAGTTTTAGGTGAGGGCAAAGGGAAGTTTGGGGTAAAAGTTTGACTGGAGTCCAAAGCGAGGTCCTGTGGAAGAGCAGAGCCCTAGTGCATGCCTGCTCCAAAAGAGGATGTGATAAGACTGCATGGCTAATGAGTTTGCTGGCTCCAGAGAACCCGGGCTTTTCTTATTCTCGTTCATCATTAATTCAGCAACGTTGATAATTTCATTAGATTGCCACCATTTTTTCTCGGCCCATCAATAATTCAAGAGCACGGCTCCTGGAAGGGTAGTCCCTGTAGCTGGAGCACGCACTTGCACACATACGTATGGTAAATGTGGGTCGAGGATACACCTGTAATCACAATACCTTCCCATTTACTCCTGGTCTGTCGTAACACACACACACCAAAGTCCACACATGATCTCTAAAAAGGCAACGCAGGGAGATGAAACATATGGCAAACGAAACGAAGCAATGCTTCAGGTAAATAAAACAGTACCTGGCAAACACTGGAGATCTCTCATCTGGCACTGTGGCAAGAGCACAGAGAAAAGCGCCAGGGCAGTAAAACACACACACACACACACACACACACACACACACACACACACACACACACACACACACACACACACGTGCGTACAGAGCCAGTCAAGCAGCCAGCTCATCTCCCTGCAAGCTTTCAACAGACAAGCTGTGGGATTACTCTAATCACATTTATTTATTAACCCTCAATTAGGAATGGAAGTCTTACGGCTCATGTTAGCTTAGGGAGAACATTGGGACCTGCGATACACATAATTGACAAGCAGGGCTTATTCTTAGTTCAAACCATTTGGGCTGATTAAGTACAAGCCTTTCATCTGTAGATACAATGCTATTAATTAAATCATTAAAAGAATTATTCGCTTGCGAGATGGGGGATTTAAAAAAAACTGCCTTACAATAACTCCTGAAATATTCATTAATAATAAAAGATTGCTTCAATTTAATGACAGGGATTACATGTGTAGAGACCGTCTCCGTTTCGCCAAGCCTGCCCCTTAACATAAACCCTCCTCCCACTGTTGATGAAGATATGGAAATAAAGTGAGCAAGACGCATGCACGCACGCACGCACGCACACACAGGCTCATCGTGTAGATCGATGGCTTCATCGGACACACACGCCTGGCCGTTGGTGCTTGTTGATCAGTCTCGCTAATGACTAGCGATTTATATTTGATTCAATTTAAATGTATATATAATTTATGTTAATGTTTAGAATAGTTATTTTAATATTTAAATAAACAATTTATGGGTTGAATGGGTCGTGTGCCTTTGTCGCATTTGAGTTTAGCCAAGTGACGGTTCTTCTACTGGTAACCCAAACTAATACTGGCTAGACATACTTTTAACTTGTTGGCTAATATCATATACTTTATTTCTTTCACTTGTTATCAGAAATAATCTGCAGGGACTCTCTATTCTTTGCGCATGTGTTCCGGAAGTTATGTTTGGGCCACAAAAGCGTGCATGCGCAGTGACGTTATTCATGTTGTTGACATAAGTAAGTAAACACAGAAGCAGCAGCACACACTTAATCCTCTAACGTGTCGGCCATCATTTGACTGTGTTCTCACAGACTGGCAAGAGCGATATTTAATCGCGTCCATCAAACGGGACCGAAATTGTTTTCTGAGAAGTTCCTATGTTATTGTGTGTTTCTCCACATGCGTTTATAGATTGGAGGCTTTGTTATTGGGTGTAAACTTTAGACAGCAGATCGTAATAGATGGATCTTGTTTGATCAAATTATTGCTACCCTTTTCCTTCTCAATCTTTCACGCAAACGTGCATGCACAACCACACACACGCAACGTAACTCATTCTTATGAAAAGTGACAGTTGCCTGCCTGGTAAGCCAAATCCAGATCATTTTTCTACTTTGAGTTAGTCTCCTCGCTGCAGCTTGTTAAAGCGGAGAGTTTGGAGCAGGCAGTCTTGAACAAAGCGCAGAGGAAAAGTAATGAAAAGGATAGTACTTTGTTGACTTCTGTTGGCGGAAGCAGTGCTCACTACAAAAAAAATCACTACTCAATAACATGATTGCTTTTACACCGATACCAGTATCGGTATCGGTATCGGCCCCTACTAAGCTCATGCACTTGTACTCGTAAAAGTAGACCGATACCAAATACCGATACCTCATGTGACATGACTTAAATTTGAGCTTTGAAAGTTTGTGACAAGCACATACAATTATTTATTTTTCAAAATGTGTTTGAGGTGGAGTTGTAATTATGAAGTTATTCCATTTTTGTTAGTCTCACTGTGTTGTGCTTTGAAAATTGCCATAATTATAGTTTATAGTTATAGTTAATATTACACTGTAAACAAGTTGCTGTAGTTATGCCAATACTGCACATTTATATTTATTTAATTTATTACAGTTTGTTCAGAGATAAATTAACATTAAACATTAATAAGTCTCTATCTTTACAGAAAAAAATGATAAAATAACAGCCTCATGCAAAGCATTCTGGGAACCAGAAATCCTCATCAACCTTTTTCTGTTTTTTTTCTCTCTGATTTTTGGTTCACAGAAAGGCTTGCATGAGACTGTTATTTTATCGTTTTTTCTGTAAATATAAAGACTTGTTAATGTTTAATGTTCATTTATCTTTGAACAAACTGTTGCCAATAAATTAAATAAATATAAATCTACAGTACGTTACTGGCAAACTGCTGGCAGTAATACTGTAATTTCTACAGAATTTTTGAACAGTGTATTTGTCTTGTTTTTAGTTTTATTGTAGTTTACTAGTACTTTAAATTACATTTTATTTGTAGATTTTTTTTAGTTTTTATGTTAAGCAATTTTGCTTTCTGCTTTTGTCATTTTATTATTTATTTGTCAATTTTTATTTAAAATTCATTCATTTTTATTTTTGTTTTTGTAAAAGCAAAATTTACATTTATTTAGTTTTTCCAAAACATTTGAGGCCAATATTTTATTTATTTCAATAAACAGAAATATTTAGGAAATAAATAAGAAATATTTATTTAGTAAACTAAAATAACCTTGATATCCACTGTAAACAATGTGCTATTATTGTCCAACAATAATCCATAATACATGTTTGATATTGTATTAATGCACTATAAAAAAATAATGTGCTGAATAAGTCATGTTAACACATTTTTCCATTACGTTAACTCATGAAATTTTACAGTATTTGTGAAACACAACACCACAAATAACACATATTTCATGGCAATACAAACCCCCAAATGCACTGCATTGCCAAATCCAAATTTGTCGCAAGCTGTCACCACCGCACACATGCCATGCTTTGTTTTTGACACGTGAGATGGAACCTATTGGTGATTGTAGGATGATTGACGTGTCTGTGCTAAGCCAGATGAAACACACTCCGCCCCTACTGTAGTCAGACTGTTTGAGAGAGTGCCAGTAGCCCACCCATAGGGGGGCCTCACCGAGTTCTTCAAAAAGCCTGTGTGTGTCTGTTTGATCCCACTGCAGAGGGTCAGGTCACAGGGGATTGGTGGTCTATGGATTGGTTTGTGTGTGAGTCTGGTAGTGGGTGGGTGGTGCAAACAATTGATGCTAAAAATACAGAATGTTCAACACAGTTGCAGAAAAATACTATGAAAGAGCAATAAAATCAAAGGAGAAAATGGAACATTTTTGAAATTTAATGTGAGATTGGGTGTGTTAGTGAGAGGTTCACAGATGTGTACCCAGGTCTAGTACTAGGCTGTTTTGACTGGGGGGCAGTCAGATATTTTGGCCAGGCAACAATTTTGTAATTATTTATAGTATGATACAAATATGAAGTATTCAATTTTATTTTTTTAATTGTCAGCTGAACATTTTGGGAGGGGCCCAAGGAAAATCTGTGGAAACTCCTATCCCCCCAGATCCAACCCTGTGTGTACACTCTCTCTTGCAATTACTTCCAAACTGTTTTTTTATGTACTACCAAATTATAATACATAAAAATAAAAACAAAACACAGACAAATAATACTGGTATAACATTTTCAATCTTTTTTTTACTTAACTGCATTTGTTTCTGTGACATTGGCGATATGATTATTCCCTAAAGCTTTTCAGATCTGAATAATCCCCAAAAGGTAATAAAACGGAGCTCTGTTTTTCCTGAGATAATACATTCTTGTGTGAATAAAAACCATAATTTTTGTTCATGTGTGTACAGAGTAGATCTGAATCTTTAGGCTGGGTTCAAGTCCTTCCATCTAAATGAGGAGGTCAGTGCAGTGAGTCAGTGCAGTGAGTCAGTGAAACTTCCATGTTTCCTCTGAGTGAATGGATCACCCCGGTCTTCCACAGACATCTCTCATCCATCCCCACTGAGACTGAAACGTCCAGAATGAGACCAGAGATGAGGAGAACAGCGGGTGACTGGAACTAACCTCGCTAACTTCACCCAAGCCTCTGAGGGGGTCGGCCTGGCACTCGGCATGAATCACTCGTCGGGAAATTATGTCCACAACATTTAATATAGCGAATTGCTACTTGCGTTACAGACGGCACGTGATCATTCATCACAACTCCTCGCAGCCGTGGCTGTTTGCCCATTTCGACGCCCTGCTCTTCTATAATGGGTGTAAAATTGAATCAGGTGTCTGGTCCTCTTAAGAAAATTAAGTCAGGGCTTACGCTGCAGCCACTTAATGAGGGCCGGGCTGCGAGACAGTGACGAATGGGGAGCGACGCCAGGGTAGAGCAATATCTGCATTCCGTCGCCATGTCGATTTTTCACCATTCCGCCTCCCTGCTGCCACCCCCTCCTCCCCCGAGAGTGGGATATCACTCACCTGCGCAGTTATTAGAAAGCTCTTATTTGAACATAGATTCCCTTCTGCGATGACAGTTAATAACAGGATTGGCATTCAGCTGTAGTTTTACATAGACTTTTGATTATGATGGACATTACAAGCTACTTATAGGTTGGCCCAGCACTGCAGATGCCTTTAACTAGTTAATGGTAACGCTTATGGTGTATGGAATTTGTTTAATAATTCAAGAAGGTGGGAAAGTCAACTATGTGGACTACGTTGCACAGGATTTGTGACTGAATGGCTTCATAACATACTAGGTGGAAATGTATATAAAATTGGGATTCGGTCCCATTAAATGCATTAAGCATTTCCTATTATTACCAACAAGAACAAAAAAAGGTTTTGTGCATGGGAAATACGAAAAGCTTTAAAGGTGCAATGTGTAATATTAAGGAGGATCTATTGACAGAAATGCAATAAATATACATAACTATGTCTTCAGAGGTGTATAAAAACTTTACTTGACTGTTATGTTTTTATTACCTTAGAATATTAGCTATAATAGCTATTTCTATCTACATACACCGCAGGTCCTCTTACATGGAATTCTCCATGTTGTTTCTACAGTAGCCCTAAACGGACAAACTGCTCTACAGAGAACGTTTCGTCATTATGTTATCTCCTTCGGCAAAGAAGTGAAAACGTTACGACATCTTTGTTCTGTGCAACATTTTGGTCACATGACCTTCATCAGACATACACAATTCCAAAGTGATCCAGTTTAAAGGGGTCAAGACATGACTTTAAATGTAATTTTATTTAATTCCCTGAGGAATAATTATATTAATAAAGTGTTTTGGCCAAAAATACAAATGTAAGTAGTTTGTATTTCATTTCATGCATTGTGTAATGTTGCCGCGTTTGAAAATAAGCAGTTTGCCAAAGTTGTAAATCCGAAGGTGAACGAATAACAAAGTTATTAGCTTGTAAAAATGGGAGTCGACTCTGAATCACGCGCACGAGTCATGACCCGTCCGAGTCTTTACCTCTGTGTATCTACGTCTCTAGAAATAGTCCCTGCCTGCCTACGAAAACTTGAACACACGCGCTAAATCAATCAGACTAGACCAGCTGACCAATCACATTAGACTACGCTAGCGGAAAGGCGGGGATTAGACAGATGAATCGCCGAACGAATCATTTGAGAGTCAGTCAAGAAGTAAGGTAATAAAAACGGCTTATTAATACAAAATAATAGTGTTTTAACACCATGTATATAAACCTGTTGTCGGACACCCCATAAACCAAAGTAGTCCCTTAAAAATCAGAAGCTTTTTACTCTTAAAAAATACAAATATCCTCAGTGACTTATGTAGCCGTTTCTACTTCGGATTTCTCCATCGTATATGCTTTCGTTTTCGATGATGAGGGCGTTTTAAGATATGACACTTGCTTGTATGTTCTAAACTAAACCAATACGTCTTATATGTGAAAAGATCAAGGGGAATTTGGACTGTCATGTCATGACCCATTTAACTTGTAAAAACGTGACAAAAATCACCAATGCCACAATACAAAAGTACATCCTAAAGAAACATATCAATATACAGTACATGTATAAAATATTTCTGTACTGCAAATAAATATGTTTTCATCCTACCGTGCACTACTGTAAAAATGAAGGTGCTTCACGAAGAACATATTTTTTCTCCAAATGGTTCCATAAACTTTCTTTAACTTCCAAAGAACCTCTGTTCTGTTTCACAAAAGGTTCTTTGTGGCAAAAAGGTTTTTCAAATTATAAAAAGGTAAGAAAGAGATGGTTCTTTAAAGAAGCTTTGACTGAATGGTTCTTGGTGGAACCAAAAATGGTTCTTCTATGGCATCGCTGTGAAGAATCTTTGAAGCACCTTAATTCTTAAGTGTATAAAGCTACAGTATACTTTGTTGAGAATGTGCTTTCTGTGATCATCAAACTTATCGGTGTAACTAGTGCAGAACTTGAGCTACAGGAGTTATGAGATACACAAAGCAATATGTACCATGTACCATGACACATAATTCATATATTTGCTTTTATACCTCTTTAAAATATCGCTTTTAAACAATAATTCTTTGATTACACATGGTACTGAAATTTGTATAGCATATGACTACATAATTTACGTCAATTCCCACAAAAAGAACATGGCCATACCCACGAGGTTCAGAGCACAACAAGGCCTGGTTTGATGTGACTACCATCTTGACACTGACACTGGCTTATTAATAACCATGATAGGGATCAATGAGAGGAACATCTCCAGATGATCAGAGGAGCATCCCAGAATGAACAAGCAGGTCTGGCCTGGGCTGAATGGAAAATGCTACATGTATGCCCTTTAATAAAGCAGAGCAAGACGTATGGAGCTGCACGGATCTGCGGTGGTCAAGCTCTGTAACAAAGATGACTGTGTGTGGAATTAAGGACCATCTCTTACCTCACCTACTCCATCCCTATTGAATTGCACTCAGTATGAATTATTGACCCTGTAGTCCGGACCTTCCTCATTACTGTTGAGACTGTCAGGCCTGGTTTGCAAGTGTTGGGTCGGGTTGGCTGACCATGTTGACATTCTCTATCTTTAATGCCCTGAGCAAACCAGCAGGTCCCATCATTTCATCAGGCCAGCCGTCAGGAAGCCTGTTCAGTCCAAATCTGAGTCAGGAAATCTTGGAGCTCCACCTGAGAGTTGGTTGTGGCTCAGAAAGTTAATTTGGAAAAACAGAGGGTGGATATGAAGTTCTCCAAAACTTTCTCCACATCTTTACAGTATTAGAAAACATGGTGGGATTAATGTATAGATCTTATGCCTGTTGTTGAAATTAATGTTGATTCTAAAGGGCCGAGTCATCATTTGTGTCATCTTTCCTTCCAGGAATCATGAATTTAGGTTATTTGTTAAGAGGCATAATTTTTAATAGCAAAAATTGCAGCTTTTTTGCATTGTTGCACAAATGGGGGAAAAAAACACTTTTTTTAGCTGTTGGTAAAACTGTAAAAAGTACTACACATTATAGCACACATTAAATACACAACAATTATTTGCATGCATTACAACACATAAGTAACTGTGGTTTTGGTCTGCTAGCAGCTTAGATGGTGCATTGCAAAACCTACTTTGCCACAGAGAAAAATCTGTAAAAGCAACTGTGCTTTCCGAGCACCACAACCTACTTGCAGGCTTTTGTTTTTATTTTTCACTGACAGTCAAAGATAAGTATTTACCCCAGCAATTACCCACTGACATCCTTCATCTCTTTACCAGCGTGGTAGTCGCCTTAAAATTCCTTAAACATGCTTGTTTTCTCCCGGAAAAAGCTTACTGTGATTCAAACATGAAAAGAGATTGTACGCGGGGCTGCGAAATTCAGAAAAACAGAGAAAATCAATTAAAAAAGTAAACAGACCCAAAAGAACAGCAACAGCATAAACGGATGATAAAAACGTAGATGTGTTGTGCCCGTTTATGATGAGGTGAGATGAAAAGACATGCATTTTAAAGGGAGACAAGCAAACGTCATCTTCTTTTTGTCTGACATATTTACACAATTACAGAGGTTTGAAGTTTTCTTCTTTACATTTCCTTAAAGGGACAGTTCACCCAAAAATGAAAATTCTGTAATTTTTTACTCACCCTCAGGTTGTTCCAAAAATGTGTAGATTTCTTTGTTCTGCTAAACACAAAGGAAGACTTGGAAGAAAGTCAAACAGATCTCACCCCCCATTGACTCTTATAGTATTTATTTTCCCTACTATGGCAGTAAATGGTGGATGAGATCTGTTTGGTTACTGACATTCTTAAAAATATGTTCCTTTGTGTTCAGCAGAACAAAGAAATGTATACAGGTTTGGAACAACCTGAGGGTGAGAAAATGAAGACCAAATTTTTATTTTTGGGTGAACTGTCCCTTTAATGCAAGCAACATCAGTCTGCAGTGTTGCCATTTTAACAGTGGAAGTTTAAGGTGTATACAGCATATGTTGATGCAACTGATTTTGTAAGCCATACAATACAGAATGAAATGATAATGATCTAGGATCTTTTTCTTACCAATACACGTGAATTTACAAAGAGACATTTTAATGCAATGAGTAACCACAACCAATCGCGCTTCACCTCACGCCCCAATACATATTCACCCCAAATCTACAGGAATTACAGAATCACTCCCGTTCTCAGAGGTATCGTCACACAATAGCGCTTTTATCATATGCTTATCAGCATGACCTCTTTCTCTCTTTTTAATGCTCAATCTTTTGCCCTTTCAATCAGGAAGCATATTACTCCTCTGTCAGAGCAAAGCACTTCCTAACGACAGCAGAGCCAGCTGGGAGAGAGGGCGAGGGCAGGAGGCCTTCGCATTAACATAATAATCCAACCATGCTCCCACAGGCCCCGGGGCCAGACAGCATATTAGCTGGGTCCCCTTTTGTGAGGGTCCCTGCAAAGGAAAAAAGCCATCTTATTACTTGCTTGTCAACCTGTGGAACCTTTATATTTGCCTTTTGTAGCCGCTGTTGTGAATTCAGCCAGGTGAAAATGTTTTCTACGCGTTTCTTACAAACGTCTTACAAAAAATCAGGCTAACAATAATCATTATGTCACTATCAGACCTAAAATACTTCCAAAATTCCTCTTTTATTCGCAGAAGCTGGAAAAGTTTTTCTGAATGTACTATTTATAGGTGGGCGTTTAGGTAAAATGATCATTCTTAACAATATTTTATACCATTTTTTATTTCTATTTGCATTTATTTCTAGAAAATGAGACCTGGAGAAACAGGTTAAAATAACAGAAAAGATGCTCTGTATTTTTTCAGACCTCAAATACCGCAAAGAAAAGCAAGTTCATACATTTACATTTACATTTACATTTGGCAGACGCTTTTATCCAAAGCGACTTACATTACATTGTACTATACATTTGTACATTTTGTATAGTAAGCAAGTGGGGGTTAGGTGCCTTGCTCAAGGGCACCTCAGCCGTTACCCGCCAGCCCTGAGAATCGAACCAGCAACCTTCTGGTCATGAGTCCAACTCTCTAACCACTGGGCCACGACTGCCCTCATATTCATTTTTAAGCAATACAACAGTAATATTTGTACATAAATTTAGGGAAAGTTAAAAAATGTATGTGATAATTTATCATTCTTTTCAGATGTCTTGTCATTCTGTCAGTCTTTTACATTACTGTTGGATAACTTTGTCACTCAAATTGAAGTGAGATTCAACAGACACTGGACTGGAATGACTACAGTACATCTAGAAATGCTGTTTTGAAATAAAAACTTGAAGTGGTCTGTATATATCAAACAACATTTCTCACAAATTTTAAACGAAAATATTGTATAGTTGGAATTATATTTTGAAACCGGTCAAAATAACAGAAAAGATGCATGCATTTTTCAGACCTCAAATACTGCAAAGAAAGTTCATATTCACTTTTAGGACTATTTAAAAGTTGTACGTATTTAGAAAAGGTATACACAATATTTGAACTTTATTCACTTTGCCATGCAATTGCAATGAATGAGAACTAGAGTACAATGAAACTGATACATACAAACCACTTCACAAGATGTAAACACTTTTTTATATTTATCATTCAAACTTTAAGATATCCATTTAACATTTTGATTTGGTTAAAAAGATTCTGTTGGTTGTATTTTGTTCAAACTTTTGTGCACTGTTAAAAAACTGAAACAGAAATGATCTATGGTCTTGGTGTCACATGGTCTATAAATGTGACACCAATATAATAAACTTAAAGATATTAAATGTGTATCGATGTAGAACAGTAGCAGTTTTCGTTTTTTCCATTTACTACACTGTAGCTGTAAAAATTTTGTTAAATTAAAAAATCTTAGTAAAAAAGTGATGAAGAAAGATAAAATGATTGAGATTTTTATTTTTTTCCTGAAAGCACAAGGACACATGCACAGGACCTGCAGTCCCATTCACTAATCTCCTTTAACACAAATCTAGACCAATTGTCTTGTTTATTATGAAGCCCTTGAGGGTCAAGTGTTGAAAGGTGTCAAAGGCTCTTCTCTCAACACACAACATAAGCTTCTTTAAGTGCTTGGAGGACACTTGAATGATGGGCAGGCCATTCAAAAACATAATAATGCAATCTGAAACAATAAACACAGGAACAAAAAAATGTCCTTTTTTTGACTCCGTCATTCAGCGTTCTTGATATTGAATGGGTATCGCGGCCTTCAACCCAACGGTCAATGAGGAATCATCCGTTTTGAAGAAGCTAGAGGATTTAGAGGGGAGTTTATCGGGACATTTAGATTGAAAGGACCTCAGATAGTGAATGAGATGGAGCGCACTGACAGCACACGAGCAGGGAAACTGGCATTGAGGAGTCGCACTGAAGTCTCTCAACCACAGCACTCAGAGATGTCAGAAGAAGAAGATGAAGGGCCAGCAACTCAACAAACAACCGGATCAAGCCACGGGATAGGCCCCCACCATTCAGTTCCCCCTTGGGGGGAGAGCTCTAATTGGTGGAAAGGGCAGCCCGTCCGCTCTCACACTCAGATCTCTCTGCGGACATCCGAGGCAACGTGCCAATTACTGCCAATTGTTGGACTCATCATTGAGATGTGGACAGTTGTCCACATGGAATATGACTAGGCTGGAAAATATTCTGGTTGTTCTTTTCTCTTTTTTTCTGAGGCTGGGGGATAGGCTCACATATGGTGAAAAACAAACTCAGGCTTGTGACCCCTGCTAGACGATGTTCGTTCGTGTTATATCCACCGAGACGCACAGCTCTTTCTATGAATATTCGTTGCATGCAGTCAGGTTCTTTAAAAACCATCAGAATTAGCTTCAATTCTAACGTTCTAAGCTACCGGAAAAGGAAGGTTTCATAACGGGTTGAGTTAATGTAAAGTGATTCTAACTGACAAACCCTGTACTTTTCAAATCCTTAAGTTCAGGCTATGTTTAAAGAGGGAATAGCCCATTATGCACTGCTTGCAGGGAGTTCAACACACATAGTGGCTCATCCATTATCCATAAGCTGTTCATCATGGTTAGGGTCAGGGGAAGACCACAACCCTTCCCAGCAGGCAGGAGCATACCGGGCAAGAGGAGCTTCACTCTCTGGGGTGTGTACAATACGGACAGCAGAGAAAAAAGGATAAAAAATTCAAAATAATTTTCGTTCTGCTGAAATATGTGTAATGCCTTTTAATTGTTGGCAAAAATCTCCTTAAAAAAAAATCAAAAGACCATGGTAATTTTATACTGATAAATTATTCAGCACACATTAATAACAGTCCAAGTCCAAGCTGCATAAGAGGAAGCTTTTTTAAGAGTGATGAACGGCTAGTGTTTCCACAGTTTCCGAATGGCAGTCATTTCTTCGGGTTTAAGTGCTAAAAACATGACGTGAAAATAAGCGCTTTTTATTTGATGTTAAGATGTTTTTGCTTCTTTCTTCTTCTTCAGGTCTTATGAAAACGACCGTTCACCCAAATATTCTGTCATCATTTGCTCTTGTAATTTGTCATCTGTATGACTTTCTTCTTCAGAACACAAAAGAAGATATTTTAAAGAATGTCGGTGACCGAACAATGCCGTTACCCATTCCTTTATATTGTATGGACACAAAACAAATGGCAGTGAATGTGTATTGCCGTTGTTCGGTTATTCTTTAAAATATCTTCTTTTGTGTTCTGCAGAAGAAAGAAAGTCATACAGGTTTGAAAAGACACGAAGGTGAGTAAATACTGACAGAAGTTTCAGTATTGGGGGAACTATGCCTTTAAATACACAATAAGAATCATATTTCGTGATAATTACCTGGGTTTTGGGACAAATGCCCAGATTTGCTGCACATGTTTGCTGTCAGTCACTCCTCTCTTATTTATTCAGATAGAAGATGACTGTTGAGTTCAAGGCTTAATGCATTCCTTGATATGCATTTCATGTCTCATTAAACAGTTCATCAATCTGCTCGAACTGTTTGCCATCAGGTTTGATCTCACCTATAGAAACGAATATAAATGAATATTTAAAGCCTGCTAACTAGATATAGTCATAAGAGCCAACCCTCACTACATCCTCACTGAGCAAAGACAGCACGTCAAGAGATGCCTTGCTCATCTAGATAAGAACCTGCATGATTTGCACAGCCACTTAGCAATTCTTTTTCTTATTCATATAGGAAGGAGGAGGGACATGCTCCCATCCGCTATGGACGTGAAGCAATACTTTTGATGCTTAATAATTAATAAATCACTGAGTGCATGCGCTACCTCACCTCCAAATGTATATCATCTGTACATTGAACAACGGACAGAAACAAAGAGTTACGCATGAGTTATCTAGAAGATAAAACAGGCTGCCTGCTTTTGAGCGAAAAGGAAGCAACAATTGCCTTCCCGGAGCCGAATGCAGTCTGTCTTGTTTTTCCTTCCTTAAAGGCAGTAGTCTACTCTAAATATTTACAAACTGAATAGTGCACATGAGATGGAATAAGTGCAGGAACTCAATAAAAGTAGTCCAGGGCCTGAAGGAGAAAACAACAACTTCTCAGAGCTGGTTGAAAGAAACACTGTCAATGGAAGAAAAACAAAATTTCTACTTCAGAATAATTCAGAAGCAAGTTAAGAACTGAACATTTTGCCAGCAGAGCTGCATAGCAGATGAGAAAAGTGTTAATTGAGTAGCCTATACAATGCTTTGTATTCTATATATTGTGTAACATATAGTGTGTATGAGAAGATATATGTGTTAGTGGAACAAAATAAAAAAATAGAAATATGCGAAAGATCATTGTTTTGGGAACATAACTTAGCCTTCATATTAAATCTATACCCTTGCTTAACAGCCGTTGATAATAGAAATTTGGGTGCTAAAAATGTAATAAAGTAAAATAATTTATGACAATTAAATATAAACATGCATAAATGCTTAAAATATAGCCAACAAACTTACAGACTAAGTTCCATTATGACATTCACATTTTGAGCTGAATCCAGAAACAGGACAGTAAAATCTAAAAAAAAAAGAAAAACTGCAATAATAAGGATCAATATAACACAAAAATAACTTCAACATCCAACTTCCTGCTTTTCGTGCTTTTTGAAAAAAGAAATTCTGTGGAGGCTCCGTGAAACCTACAGCACTTCTGCACCCAAAAGAAAGAGTTAATTAGAAATACAAATTCGCCCAGATTGTTATTAATGGGAACTGTAGAATAAGCAACACATATTTTGTGCCCATAAGTAATCTCAGGTAGCTTTGATCTCGGGCCCATGGCGGATGCTGGCGCGTACCGCTGCCTGGCTTCTGGGACTATGCCAGCACTAGACATCTGGCTACTTTGTTATCATTGGCTGATCGGATCTCGTGAGACCACTCTTGTGACACTAGGCAAGAGAGAAGAGTGGCCTGGCAACGAGAATTATCAGCACATTTGGAGTGGATTAAAGCTCCAAAGTGGTCCTCAAAGCGCGACGGGGGTCTCGCGAGCTGCCCTCCGCTGGGGGTTGGCGAAGGGGCTTGCAGAACAGACTTAAACAAACCCGTTACCGAGATGTGCAATGCCAAATAGACTTGCAGTAAAAAGAGAGAGCCCCAGCAGAAAAGAGTCATGGAGAGGGAGAGCCTCTAATTATCTCACCTCGTCAATTCTGTTGCCAGATTGGGAGACGAACAGATCTGAGAGCTGATGGAACCTATTGCGTGCGTTCATTACGAGCAGGCGCAGATATATTTGGAATGCACGCTTATGGTTTTGAGGTTTAACCACGTACAAATGATTATATTTACATTTCACCCAAACATGATCTTTTTCTCATTTTACTCATTGTCATGGCATCCCAGATATAGACTTTTCAGTTAAACACAATTATTGCCTCACAGTTATTACCTCTTATTGTTATTATATGTGGCCCTGGATCACAACGCTCTTTGAGAATTACCTACTCAAATTTGCCAATCAATGTAAAGTTTAGAATTTCAGCTTTCGGGTTCATCTATTCTTCACAACATCATTACAGCGGTAAACAAAAGAGAGCATTAAAACAAACCTGTTTCTTCTTAGCAACGGCCTATTATATTTTGACTTATTTTGCACTTTCAGATTCCAGATTTTCAAATACTGCCACCAAGATGAGGTCAGATCATAATCATTGTCTAAAATAATGAAAACATTTATTAAAAAACCATGTGTCAGTTCTCACCGGTCACTTGTCGTCCTGCCTCTCTGTTGCAACACTCTTTGTGGCCCCTAAATGTTACATAAGCTGAACCTCATGATATATTCATGCTTATTCTGTGTGTGGTACTGATGGCAGCCCTCCACGGATTGTGTAGCTGATGACAAGCTCGATATGTAAGACAAACTCCCCTCCACACTGTACACACATTGTCCATGTAGACCTTGGCTGGGAAAGGTTACTCCCTCCCTCTCCCCCTCCCTCTCCTCTCTCTCTCTCTCTCTCTCTCTCTCTCTCTCTCACTCTGGCTCTAGCTCTCTCTCCCTTCCTGTCACTTTCACTCTGTGTCTTTATTTCTTTATGAACTGAGGGTTAGGACACCATCTCTAGTTTTGAAGCAGTGCTAGATATCACATGCTCGTTACCGTTAATCTCCTATTCACCGCTACACTGGATTCCAGCCCATGAGATTCAGACCAGCTGTGGAAAGGCTTTGAAGATGTGCGCGGCAGACAGCGTTGGCCTTTCGAACACATCATAGCTTGGCTTGTTATTTGTTATATTTCACTACGTTCGCTGTACAGTTTGGCATGCAAGGATACTTGTCATTTCATTTAAATTAGCACAAGTGGAGCTGCGCTTTAAACTGAGGAGAATTGCCTGCTAAAGTCGTGTTAGTCGTGTTTTTGCTGACATGCTAAACATGGCAACAAAAGGCTGAGGTGTTTTAACGGACTGTCATGTTTTAAATGCCTCGGTAGACTTGCCGAGGGAGTATATTAGCACAGTATCATGTTGCTACATTATCATGCTAATAATGAGCTTACGAAGAGCTGCGCGAGACTCGGCCCTCCGCTCAAAGAGATGAGCTGGGTGAGAAGGGGGTCCTCTGACACCTGTCACCCCACAAGCCAAGCACAATTAGGGCTTCTCTTGGGGGTGTGGGGGTGCTTGCCTGGAAGTCGTGCAGAGCTCCTAGTGCAATGGGGAAGCGTTTGAAGATCATTAGTGTTACAGACCCTGTCTTCATGGCCCTGCCAAACATACTGAATGCTGTGCTTTGATCAGACCCAGGCATTTTTGTCAATAGCAAGGGTACAGTGCATACATTAGAAAGTTACTCGCACAAAGTCAGCAGGTAAAGTGCCACTTTTAATATCAGTCTGTGCATTGTACCGATTGGATCTAATTAGCTTCATTTTTGTTCGGCCATCTTGGACAACAAACAAACTCACAAGTATAAACGCATGCACTCCTCAGTTACTTGCTTGACTAACACAAGCCTTAAATTGATTTGCTGTATTTAAGTAATCTTCCCATTTACAGACCTGTATGCTTTTGGTATAATTTTATATTTTGATAAATGTTTAAAATTGCATAAGAAATATAATGTTTGGGGTTAAAATGTAATTTCTTGTTATAATAGATCTATTCAATAGACAGACTGGTACACTTTGAGGAGTTTACATATCTAATGAAATAACTGTATATACAATCACTGAAACAAACACAATGCATCTTTGTAAAGTAAAGCTTACCAAACTGACATTAATACATTTTTAATTTTCTGGGAAGTCAGATGGAAGGGAGTGTATTCTGATATTTCAATGGGTAAGAACTAAGATTTAAAATGAATATCAAAATTTACAAACTATAAAAAATACATCATCCAAGACAAACCCATTTCAAAAAACGTTCTATTACAAAATCCAAAGCTTATCTGCATTATAAATCACATAAATTTGATTGTTTTCAGGTATAAAAACCCTAGTAAATGAGGGCTAGTTTACCCCAAAAGTATTTGCTCAACCTCATGTCATTCCAAATGACTTCTACAGAACAAATAAGACCATATTTTAATGAATGCTGGTAATCAAACGACATTGATACCCATTGGCATCCATTTTATGGACGCAAAACCAGACATTTCTCAATATATCTTCTTTTTGTGTTCCACATAAGAAAGAGTCACATACGTTAAACAACATGAGGGTGAATACATGATTTTTGTTAGGGGGTGAACTATCCCATTAAAAGGCATTAAAAGACACTAAATAGGCCCAATAATCCAAGGTTCTTTTTTGGGTCCTACCTGGTCTTGATCTCCTTTACGCGGATGTCGGAAACCATAACCGTTGCAGTTGCATGTTTAATTTACACCGTCAAAATGTAAGTAGTTTACATCACATCATACTACACACCCATAAAAGTCAGAATCTGTAATACCTCCTCAAAATCTCAGATACCATCACATGCGGCATTTCTTCAAATCATGTCACACAAATACAGGCAGGTTAAACCTCAATGTAACTTTAAGCAGGGTGTTTGGCAGGCGATTGGATGAAGGGTAAAATGATAATTATGGCTGATGAGCGAGAGGCTGCATGTGGTGACAGTGTGACAAGCGAGAGCTCTTTAATTTGTTGGATCAGATAGTGACACGCTCCATCAGAGGATGGAGAAAACCTTTTCATTTGTGTGAAAGAAAGGCGGAAAGGGGGTCAATTAGCATCAACCATTAGACAACCCATGACAAACTATATATTATCACCTGGTATAGTAAGGGTAATGAGACAGAAAAAGAGAATATTCAACAGCATGGACTGAATTCAGAAGCAGTAGTCCATGGGCAATTGTAAGAAAAGCGGATGATGTACCTACACACTGCTAGTGTAGTTTAATGGTGATATGCTAAGACACTGTGACAGCATGTTAGGAGCGAAGATTGTTTTATTGCACGACGGCATGGTTTATATATAAGTAACAATATAAGTAACAGTAGATACAATTGTAACGGGTACCATGAAGATAGTAAGCCTCTTAGTGGTATTTTGTCTTTGTCTGCTACCTGACAGAATTTACAAAAATATAAATATGCATTTACATAAACATATAAATATCCCTCTGAAAAAACAAGAGTATTCTGTATTGTGTCAATTCATGTCGTTCAATTTCAGCAGAAACAAAGAGTCATCCAAAAGCAATGTCAAACACTAAGAGAATGCAAAGACACATGATTGTTGTGAAAAAAAATCAGTCATATATTTATTTTTGAACTGCTAAAATACAGCTAAAACAGTAGTTTTGTGTTGTTTAAGATCTGCAAACATTGCATATTTTTTTGTTATATTGACCAGTTTGTCTTGTTTTAATTTGTGCAAATAGAAAAGGGAATTTAGGACAAATGTTCACAGAATAAAACAAAATTATCATTTTACTTCTACAAAATACTTAAAAAAATATATATAGCATAATAATAAATTATATATATATATATATATATATATATATCATGAGTGTGTGGTATATGTTGGCCCAGGATTTACAATTAAATAATAAATAATGCCAAAAGCGATGTTGATATTTTTCAAATCATCTGGTGAAACCAATACAAAGCTACGATTCCTTACCAGTGCCTTATTTGATGCAATGACAGGTGCAGTGAACCCCTCTACTGGATATTGATTTGGAGGACCTAGAGGTATGTGACATCATTATGAGGATTGACCTTCTCCTGCTCTGCCCTCGAGTCTTAGAGCAGATGAACACCGCCAAGACTGAAACTCTGGTTTCGCTACTGGGTCATAGTTACCGGTGTATCATGGGACCGTTTTTGGCATGTTATTTGCTTGGATGACCTCTGTTTCCACCTCGGTCTCTCAACTCTAATCATACACTCCCATGTTTAAACCTTACTTGAGAAAGTGATTTAATGCCTTTTATTTCGCGGCACAATTCCTTAATTATTCTGTAGTCCTTTCAACATATATATTATGAAGGGAATGACAAAGTTGGGTCTATTGGCTTTTTATCTAAAGCTAATTGCTAGGGCCTTGTCCTTTTGCACACCATACTGATTCCAGTCTAAGCGCCAACCTTATGCCTCTGCATGCAAAGAGCTCTGAACATATTAAGAGAGGCTGCTGTGACTTTTACTTCTGCTTCCGAAAGCAGGGGAAAAAAGAGTTTTTTCCTTTCCTGTTACTCTTTCACTCACAGACATAGATTCTCTGTGTCTTCTCTCACACACTTTCTCGATTCTTCTCTAAATATCTCCCACACGCACAGTACATTCTCAATCTTTCTTTTGACTCTTTATCTCTTTATCTCTCCTACCCTTATCTCTAGCTCTCTCTTTCTTTCCCACATTTCGGTGATGCATCTTTTGTGCTTGTCTTCTTAGAGCTGCAGTGACTGTGTTGGTGGCGCAAAGAAGCGCCGGGTATTAAAACGGCTGTCTCTGGTGGTCCGGATGTAATTGGGATTGTTAACGTGCTCGGCTCCTGAGGGATGCTCGTAAGAATGTCTTTGTGTAAAGCACACAAGCTCAACGGCGGCATACCATGATTCTGATGTGCGTCAAAAAAAGCAAACAAGTCACCTGAGCTACTGTACATCAAGTATGGCTGTTATTTTGCCTCCCTCTTTTTATCCTCCTGTTTTCGGTTGTTGCTACTGGTGCAGTGTTATTTTTATGTAAAAGAAAAGGTTTACGAAGCTCACATTTTTATCGGAATTCATATGAGAGCATTCTTTTTTTTGTGAGGAAAAATAAAAGGGTATTTATGAGTACGCGGACATAGCTTTTGAAGGAGAAAGATCCTTGCAAACCTAGCTGCTAAAAGCACCTGTCTAGTAATACAAATTGAAGCAATTGAAGCGCAATTTCATCAAATGGAGACCGACGCAAAGAGAGACGGAAAAGAAATGTTTTAGAAAAGGTGAATTTTATATGTGAAACTTTGTTGCTTCTATTGGGTTTCATTTATTTTTATTATTTGTTCTATTAGTAATTGCAGAAGTCGCGCCACACGTGCAAGGAAAATAAATCTGCATGCGTAACCACCACATTGGTAATTTAATTGATCAAACATGTTTTAATCGACATTATATTCACTTTAACCTGCATATTTTGAGGATGTATTAAAGCTGAACACTTACGTAAATCTCCTTGATAAATATGCTTCTTAACCGTTCAGTGGGCAAAAGCTACTCCTCAGACTCAATCGCCTCAGAGCGCAGTCCAATTGATTTATTTGACGTTAGATATACTTTTTTGTGCTTCGTTGTGAATGAAAATTTCATTTGCCGATTTAGGGGTGGTGAAATATAAATGCTTTCGTTAAAGTTTCATCATAAATCAGTCCTTGGGTATATACAAGAAGACATTGATTGGGCCTTGAAGTCTCCTGAGCACGCGCGCCAGGGGTGGCCCTCCCATTTGAGAGATACTGCACTGTACCACTACTGCACTATCGCCGGCAGTTTTGTCATTGCCTTTGGACATTAATCAGAGGGCTATAAGTACCAAAAGAACCGTGACGACTGATACAGATTATTTTTTAAAGTAGCCTATTAGGTTATTTTTTTCCTTTATTTTATTATTATGCAGTTACTTTTGCATTGTGATTTGAAATATTGAAAACGATTGAAATTATGATGAAAAGATGACAAGCCAGTCCTTATGACAAAGTAATTCATACTAGCGTATTTAGAATAGTAGCCTACTAATGTTACGTGATCGTAATAAAATGATTCATAAAACATTAGAGCAAACTTACAGCAAAAGCCACAGAACAATGCATTTACCTAATGATGTAGCCTATTTTAACGTTTCACATGTGGCCTAAATATACCTAACCTATGTATTATCATGAAAACCATCAGACAGTTTTAATGCACAAGTACAACATATTTAGCTTAAAATACGATTTAGATCTCATGTTGGCTGTGCATTTTTACATGGAAGGCTAGTCAGTCGCTATATGCATCAATTACCCCATCCAATGGACTGGAATAGATTAAACAAATTAGACAAGCCTTGTTAATTAGAACATGATTAAAGGTTTTTAATTAAATCACTGATGAAGTAGTGTAATTAGAACGAAGATATGATAATAGCCCGCTGCGACAAGTATATAATTGTATTGCAATTAAATCGTAAAGATTTTTAAAAATCCGCTTTTCCGTGTCATTAATGAAATACTTTACAAACTGTAGCCTGTTCTGTCGCGACATTAAAATCCTAGATGCTCAACAGTAACTGCTTCGTCCATCATTTCCATTTGTTGGAAAAACTAATAAACTCGGCTATATGAATTACAAATAAAATAAAATTATTGAGAGGCTCTCACACAAATATAAATTAAATTTAGATTCAATATCTCTAAATTTAACTGGACATAATTTGTTTAATGCGGTGTCGGTGTCTCAGATTACCTCGCTATAATGGAATGATAGTCGTGCGTTTTACTGTGATTTATTTGACCCAACAGGGACTAGATGATGGAGCTGTCTATGGTGATTTCTTTATACTCATTCACGTTTCGCTGTGGATACGTTCCCTTCGATCTTCGACTTAAATACCGCACATTCTTTCAGAATATCATCTTGATTTGAGGAATTTTCCATGTACATTGAAACTCGCATTGCCGTGTAAATACAAATACAATCATTATTTGGAGAACTCGAAAATAAATTGAAAACACTTATTTTACAGAGCAACTATTGAAATTTTTACATTTCTCAATATTTAATATTTACATTTGTAATATAAAAATATAAAAATTTAAAAATTCGATTCTATCTTTTGTCTTTAAACTATTGAGGTTTCCACAATAACTTTATTGAAGTATGATACAATACCAGCCGCAGTCATTCCAACTGCCCATGCGCAGAGTCCCCAGCGGCGCTGTGGCTAATGAAGAATAATAAATCATGAAAGGTTTTTCAGGTACAGCCGAGAGAGCGTGTGAGAGGAGAGGGAGTGAGAGAATGGGTGAGCAAGAGAGAGAGAGAGAAAGAGAAAGAGAGACGCAGTCTGCCCTTCGCCTTAGAGCACAGACAGATCGAGTCCCCGCAGCATTGAACATAGTCGACTGTCACCTTTATCTCGTAATCAAATTGATCAAGAATCGGAATTAAGGTTAAAAAGCGCTACTATTTTTTAGCAACGTCGTTTTGGAGATTTCCGCGAAGAGAAGAGAGAAGAAACTTTTTTTAAACGCGACCAAATACAAAACTTACCAAAGACATCACCTTCCGCTGTGGCAAACGTAACATGTTTTGTAAGGGCGGAGGAAAAGGCGATTCAAAATTCAGCGGAGTGTTTTGATAAGAGTTGGGCTGATCTTTGAAGGAGTTTACAGGCAGCGCGCGCTCAGTGCGTAAGGTTGCATGGCTTACGGGTTCTCGCGACACATCTCAAGCCACGCGACGGAGCGATCAGAAGAGCCTTCTCTCGTAACATTAGCTAGTGATAGATGTGCTATCTAGAGACTCGGTGCATCATCTTCTTCCCGTTCGTTGCATCGCCACTTGTATCAGACAGCGACTTGAGACTTCCGCGCGGCGACTGGGCTTGAACTCCAGTCGAAGAAGGCGGAGTCTTAACTTATTAAAAGGAAATCACCGAGGCTCGGTCGCAAAAATGATGATGATGTCTCTGAACAGCAAGCAGGCGTTCGCCATGCCCCACACCAGTTTGCCCGAGTCCAAATACTCCAGTTTGCATTCTTCCTCCTCTTCCACTTTGACTTCCAATGCGATCTCGTCCTCCTGCTCGACGTCCCGACACAGCAGCACGATCAGCAGCGGCAGCTCGGAGGCGATGCGCCGAGCATGTCTCCCAACCCCACCGGTACGTATTCTGCATAATCACCGCTTAAAGGCACATTTTGACAGCCCACTTTTTCTGCTTGATGTTTTTTTCATGTCTGCACAGCAAATCACCCAACACCTCCATTTTTTCCTCCCAACTTATGTATTCAGTCGGGTTTGCCTTTCGAATTAATTTTTATGACCTGGGATGTTGCGTGTGTCTTGTTTTGTGTGTTCTTTTTTAGGATTTCGTTTTTTACATGCTGGAAATGTTTTAAAACCACTGAGTGGAGCGCAAATTCCCTGCTGACAGTTATGTGTGCATTCTATTTGCAATTGCAGAGCAATATATTCGGCGGTTTGGATGAGAGTCTGTTGGCCCGCGCGGAAGCTCTGGCGGCGGTGGATATAGCCTCGCAGACCAAAAGCCATCATCACCCTCCTCATCACAGCCCCTTCAAGCCGGACGCAACCTACCACACCATGAACACGCTTCCTTGCACCTCGTCCTCCTCGTCGTCCGTGCCCATCTCGCACCCGTCAGCTCTTGGGAGCCATCACCACCACCACCATCATCACCACCATCACCAGCCGCACCAGGCACTGGAGGGGGACCTGCTGGATCATATCACCCCTGGACTGGCACTTGCCGGGGCCATGGCAGGGCCAGACGGCTCGGTGGTCTCCACGCCTGCGCATCCTGCCCACATGGCAGGCATGAACCATATGCACCAAGCTGCCATCAACATGGCTCACGCCCATGGGCTGCCATCCCACATGGGCTGCATGAGCGACGTCGACGCAGATCCCAGGGACTTGGAAGCGTTCGCCGAGCGCTTTAAACAGCGTCGGATCAAACTCGGTGTGACCCAAGCGGATGTAGGGGCAGCACTGGCCAACCTGAAGATTCCGGGTGTGGGCTCTTTAAGCCAGAGTACCATCTGCCGATTTGAATCTCTCACGTTGTCTCACAACAACATGATCGCACTGAAGCCCATCCTGCAAGCCTGGCTCGAGGAGGCTGAAAAGTCACACCGGGAGAAACTAAATAAACCCGAGCTCTTCAACGGGGCCGAGAAGAAGAGGAAGCGGACCTCGATCGCGGCCCCCGAGAAAAGGTCCCTCGAAGCTTATTTTGCTATTCAGCCGCGTCCGTCATCGGAGAAAATCGCAGCAATCGCAGAGAAGCTGGACCTCAAAAAGAACGTAGTGCGGGTTTGGTTTTGCAACCAGAGGCAGAAACAAAAACGCATGAAATACTCGGCTTGCGTGTAGCTCGAACAAAAACTGATTCGAACACCATCACACGTCGAGAGACTCCTAGAACTGTTTAGAGACGATTTGTAAAATATTTCTTATCTCACACTTTTTTCAATCATCAATAACTTGTGCATTGAACCAGAATATCATGACATTCAAAAGAGACTGAAAATACCAAATCACTGTCACGTGTTACGGGATGTGGAATCATTTAAAGGATCGTTTGACTGATCAAGTAAGACCATTCGTTTTTCCTCACTTATTATAACACACTTTCAATATCAGAGGAGTAAGACTCTTGAAGGCTCTATCAGACAGCTTACCTGAAGCTTAACACATTTCAGTAATTTACCAGAAAGTATTCTGTATGAATGCAGCACCAGTAGTTACAAACTGACCAACCCCGAGAAAATCTTAAAGTCGAAAGGTTGCCAATGTTTGTCAGTGATTTCATTTGAAGTATTTATTTCCCAGCATGTCACACACCAATCTGATGTTAATTCAGGGTCCAGCAGAAAAAAAAGTGGACACCACTAAGTCCACCAACTATTCAGAAAACATTATTAAATAATAAGCAAACAGCTTCTTGTAAATGATTGATTTAGCTGTTACATGCATCATTTTGTCTGTCGTCTTAGTTCCACTTCTGTGATTTTATTCATGACAAAACTAGCCTACAACTAGGCAAAAGATGCTGAGAGTATCCATATTTTTCTTGTGAAGGCATGTGGACTCTGGACGTTCATTTGGTATATCTGACCTCTTAGTTTACTAAAATGGAGCATATTGGATATTGAGGTTAAATTGTTTTTAGTGATGGGATTTGTCCAGACAAATATCTGTTGCAATACGCCTGCGCTCTAACGCAATGTTTCTTATGAACTATTTATCATGTGAGGTAATGTTTACTTCATTACATATTTATTGGGATTCCCTCCACGTTTTTGCTTGAGAAAATCATATTGAGACAACAAGAAAAACGTGGCCCTCTGCAAATAGGGAAAACTGCTAAAAAAACACACCAGTTTTGTTTTTGATTTTCTTTCGTTCTGCTTTTAACGTTCGAGAAGGCACAATCGAGAGGTATATAAGGACAATTTCTTTTGAAATTATTTTCATGTATGTTATCTGGTTAATTATTTGTAAAAATATACGCGTATAATTATGGAGTCGTTGCTTGTTAAATTCACCATGTTTAGTAATGTTTTCTTATTGAAAAATATTAGTTTCATGCAAACATTCACGTAAAATGTAAATATCTCATTTGGACATACACATAAGGTATCCGTACAGGTATTTGCTGTATTGCTGTTTTAGCTGCGGTAACTGTATTGTCTGTTGCTTTAGGTTTAATTGTCGGATCAATTCATTAATTTATTACATCAATGTATATTTAAGTTAATATTTGATAATTGAATTGAACTATGTGTTTCATTAAAGAACAAAATTTTAACATTTTATTGATCGTGTTCAATGGGTTTATTTATATTGAGTTTATTTATATTCCAAGGCCTAACCAGAAGGTAGCATTAGCAAACGTCCGGTGCTTTCATAGGCACATTTTATGGGCGTTGTAATAGTATTCAAATTAAGCTAGGCTATTTGATCTGTCTCTGCTCGTATTTATGCTAACTGTGTGGGTACACATGTCTGTAACATCATTTTGCAATATTTCTTTTTTGAGTTTCACGAAACAAATAGAATTATTTCGTCTCTTTGTATTTTGCTGTTTGTCCGAAAATTAGACATTTTTCTTTAGCTCAGCTCTTTCCACGAACGGCTTTGGTTTCAGCTTGCATTCCCAACCAGTGGAAGCCTACCTGAGAGCAAATGCTAATATTCTATTAGAGTCTAATCATGAAGTCTATAGAGATCTGTGGAGGTCCCTGGAGCACAGCGCTGCCAGATGTCAGGCAGCCAGAAAAACACCTCGCCTGCCAACGTGCCGGGCTCCATTTAAATCCACAGTCGATAGTTCACGTTCTTCTACCGACATAGGCAGCCCTTTGAAGACTGACTCAGTTCACTGATAGGCCGTATGAAACAAAAAGAAGAAGAAAAAATGACGGGAGTGTCTTCTTAGTAGCGCCGCTCGTGTCATGGCATTCTAGACGCACTGAGTGCTTTCAGCACCACGGACAGCCACCAGAATAAAAGATATCGCCATTGATGTTTTCTACCTATTTTAAAACTGATTTTTTTATGATAAAGAATGAACGCGTGATTTACTTTTCGTTGCCCTTTTAAAATAATAAAACTATTATTAATAATAGGCTAATAATAAAAAAACATTAAATATCGTTTATAAACTGAAACCAACTAAAACCAACCCTTTTCCATTTTTTTTAGCTACTAAAAGAAAACAGCAGGAAATTCATATATGGACAAACCTTGGTTTACGTTGTATAGTCTATCAGCACTCAATAAGTGTAATGTTTCAACAATAATGACGCTTCAACAATAACAATTTATTACCAGGTGCCTTCGTTGAATTTCAGGTGCTGAATGACAAGACCCCGAAGGTCTCATCAATCCTAACCTGTTTAAAGAGAGGAAATCAGATCTCTTTCACTTAACGCGCTAATATGAACGAATTATTAAATTACACATGGAATTATGAAAAGCAGATAATTACTAGCACTGAGTAAGTCATCATTAACTGGAGCTGTTAATTACATTCACGGAGGCCTGGATCGACAATGGAAATTAACTTGTAGTATTAATCTCGGTGTTTGACAATATTGGCCTATCCCATGTGAGTAGGAGTGCTTAACGATTGGTATTTTTGAAAGCAAATTTAATGTATACTAAAATATAAGTAGCCGTAATTACACACAAACATATATAAACGGTAATTTCCTCAGTCTATTTCTAAAAATGTGAAAGTGTTATTCTACTCTTCTTTAACAGACTGATCCAAGAGAGGCCACTGACCTGTTATGGCAGTACTGCATACATGTGATTCTTATGCTTTAAAAACCACTGTGGTCACACTCAAAAAGGAAAGGGCAGCGCTGTTTTCCTTTGTTATAATTAGGCCTTCTGTTTTCTTTCTCTTCCCCATGAACATTTCCCCCCTTTCACAGGGATAGTGATGAAATTTTAATGAAGCCAGGGACTGTCGGTGCTCCTCCTGGGGACCTGCGAATAGAATATTTTAACTGTACATTTACCCCAAGTGTCTGCCATCAAAGCACGTTAAGGCAAACCACAGGCATATGAAGTGTTTGAAAGACTGCAGCCCTTATTTAGCGCTTCAACGTTTATTGTATAGTGTAATGACACAGATGTCCCTTATATTTCGGCCTTTTTTCGTGCACTGACACTGGGGCAATACAAAGCCTTTTGCCATAAGTGGTCGCAATGTTAATTACTTCATGCTTGTTTAAAAACGAAACGAAAAAAGGGATGTGTGCTCTTTGTATTTAAAACGCCGATTTTAATTGTGTTTAAGTAGGGTTTAATGATTAAGTATAAAATAATTGTGCAGGGATATTTTACACTGCACATAGGTGTAAAATTGTCACATGTATACACACGAATAGGTACACAAATCATCTTTGCTATCAGCAGGTTTTGAACCCCCTCTCACACACAGGCGCGCTCACACTCGTGCACCCATATGTGCAAAATAAAATTGGCCAAAGGCGGTAGGGTTAAAGAAAGAGTTGAAAAAAAATCGTGAGCGAAATATTAGCAATCCTTGAAAAATATAACCGAGAGAAAACCTTTACGCTTTAAATGTATTTATAGTAAACTAATAGTCTACTATATATTAAACTAAAACAATAGCTTAATAATGAAATATCACCGCTACAAACTACTGCGGTACTACTCCTAATAAGAATATAATAAAGGTTTTTAATATTAACACGACTTAATACGCCTAATATTACCGCCGTGTAGACTTGTCTTGTAGTATTTTTAGCTTACTGGATTGTAATTGTGATTTTAATAAATTGCATGCATGCTCAAACACTATTACGCATTTTGTTAGACTTAGAGACTTATTTATTGCATTATTTATAACCTTAACTATAACTTTATTATTTAGGGGTGTTTAAAATGAAATGCTTTCATCGACAATAAGATGTTATGTTATATATGTTTATGGCAAAAAGCGTAATACAATAATACCTTTTACAAAACATTACTTTTTTTACAAACATGTTTAATGCATTTAAAAATGCATTTTATTCACGGATTTAACACAATTATTAAACAGATCAAAAATACAAATAAACACTTAAATATTAATAATGAAAAATGAAAGTTGTCGATAACTTTTTCAAGCAATAATGCTAAAAACTACAAATTCTCAGATTCCCAAACAATAATAGCCTAATAATAATTCTTATAGGCGGTTTTTCAAGGTTTATTCAGAATATCTCAATACCTATACAGCCCATTGATTTAAATTTGGTGTTGTCTTCAAAAAAGGCCTATAGTGATTAAATATTAAAGACTCTAGGATAAGTCTGAATGTTTCTCGCCCCGTTCTGGTTTTCCTTGCCATGAAATTCATTTAGGCCATAGCACGTTGCGTTCTCTTATTCTCATACGCTGTTGCGCCGTTCCAAATGAGCGAGTCGCAGTTACAACGCGCATTTGGCAATAATGAGAAGGTGGTAGAGCTGTCTGCTGGATGTGTGTGTTCATTGGGGTTTGACAGCCGTGCTCCGCTGCAGATCTATTCATCATACCCGCAAGGACTGCCTCTCTCTCTTTCTCTCTCTCTCTTTTTCCCCTCTGTCCTCAGTTTATACAGAACAGAATCATTTACATAAAGTCCTTAAGGCAAATAACTGTTGGGGGCTCTAATTTATATCTGATCGAAAATTAGCCGTCATTATGCGCCCCATTAGCCGCGTCTTTAATGTGCTTCTAAGCACCATTTGTCAAGCAGCTTGTTAATATCCTTCAAGTCTTTAAAGTTGAGAGCTCATTAAAAGACTCTGCGCCCTGGTATTGATGCTATTTTACAATATTCTGCAAAGTGTGAAGGGCCGTTTAAAAGTTTTTTTTCTCTTATTCCTAAGAACTGAATATTTTGCGGTTTTCTAAACAGTAGGCTACCCAGGAAGCACCATACATTGTTATTTCGACAATTATAAAGGAGAAATTACATGAGATTAGTGCGAGAAATTAGACAGATAGTGTTAGAATAGGCCTACTTGGCAAACCTGTCAGGTAACTTCTAACATGCTAAAAACAGACACAAATTCTGACTTTGAACCGTGGATTACATCCAGAAATATTTTTTAAAGATCCCTAGAAGTTTTTGTATGATCAATAGGTCATTTGTTTCTTGTTAAAATTTGTCGCCCATAATTAGGCACGTGCTGAGTGCCCGTGGGTGGGATTTAACGGGTCTTTATTATTAGTTAAAAACTCAAGCGTCCTGTCGCACTCCTCCAGGCTAAAGCAATAACGCGCGTAATTAGAATGCTAAAGACAGATGTAAATAAAAGCAATGAGACAGTGGTGAGAGATGAGGCGCTGGGGTCAGGCTCTCATCAAAAACCCAGTTGGTGTGATGACACGACGCCCGGCCAAGTGCCAGAGGCCCGGGGCTATAGTGACAGACCACAGGCACAATGGACTAAATGACTTCGACGGAGCGCACAAAAAGCCTAAAACAGGTTTAAAGCATTTCGTAGTGTATTGCATTATGCATGCATGTAATGCACTGTGAGAATGAACCGTTATTGGTGTATTTGTGAAATTATAACGGGCAGCCTCTCTTAATTTGTGTAGTTTCGATTAAATGCGATATATTATGGCTGTATTAACATAGTCTACGTCACTCTACAATTTATCGTCAACTTGAAAATAAAGAGTAATCCGTAAAAAGGGCTTTAATAAAAGGTACAGTTGCTTTAAAAATGTCGTTTTTGTTTCACTGGCGAGGATAAAAGTATGGCCTGTTATGATTATTGTTATTACTCTATATGATTATATTCTATAGTTAAAGAAATGATACAGAAATATTTCATTTATATTGTGTTTTATTTACAATATCACATTGCTTCATTGATTGCAATGCCACGTCGCTAAGTGATGTAATTGTTTGAGACACTGAGGGTGCAATAAAATACACAGAAAGAAAAAAATAGCCACGCGCGAACACACGCACGCACGCACGCACGCACACAGTTGCCCTGTTTAAAGAGCTTTCACTTTTCTGTCTGATCCCTCTCTGCGATAATGAGATGTTCACTAGAGGTTTACCTGGCTACCCATTAGCGGGGCTTTATTGTACCTCAGCCGCCTTTCCCCTTGTTTTCTTTCTCTGCTCACATCACTAATCACAGATGCTGGAAATGCTGACTACAGAATACGGAAGGAAAGCATACCACCATTGACTAACTGTAGCCTGAGGTACAGCATTGCAGCTTCGTGCATAGAAGTGTCTCACTTAAAGGAAGCACATTTTTAATAATATTATTAGTAGTAGTAGTAGTAGTTGTTGTATTTGTAGTTGTATGGCTAGGTTAATTCTATATTTAAAACGATATATATGATCATGGCAATAAATCATGGCACTTTTGTGTCGGGACAATATAAAAGGCCAGTCGCCATACTTGAGGTAACTAAACACTGTACTGATATTGTATCACAAAAGGTCCATTTTGTGACAGATATCTATTTTTATACAAGCTAGAAATGGTTTGAAAAGCTTTGCCCCTTGTGGTTAAAGCAGGGAGCAAAATACACAATGAAGAACTTTCATTTATAAACATAATTTTACTTTTTATGATGTATGAAGTAGGCTATTATTTAAAAACATCACTCAGCTAAGAATATATTTTGTCATGTAAGCAAGCACTTTCAGATCCATCAACACATTGGAATTATTAACATGAAGTATAATATATTAAGATGTCCTTACTCTGCAGCAAATGGACATGACAGTAGAAATCATTTTAGGGAAAAAACTGAACTGAGTGTACTGAAATTTTAACAATGAATACTGAATTATGTCCTTGGAGGAGTGTAAAGTCTCCAAAGTGTCTTTGTAAAAGGTTCATTACTGTTAGAAATACATCAATGGATGGCCTTGGGCCATCAATGCTATACGGCTCCTGAGCTGTAGTCAAGAAGATTTCTGTGGTATGATGACATATTGGGAAGTAATTCACAGTCATTATGATTTTACAGCATGTATGCCCCTAAAATGAGTCACAAACATCTGCATTTTTTTGGTCACGCATTATAAACATGCTTAAGCAACAGCATGATGGGTTTTGAATATTATGTGTAACTTTTAAACCATTATTCTGTAATTATATCAGCTGAAAAACTTGCAATGTTCAAGTGTAAAAGATTTGCCAAGGTCCATTACTGTTTGGAGAACTTGGCCCACTTCATAATGGGGGCCACAAATAATTTTTTCACCAGGGTGCAACATTGCCTTGTTTTGCTGCTAGTTTGAGTCACATGAAGGGACACAAACAGCTGTAAACAACAGAGCAATCAGTGTCCCATCTGCTACTATGGCCCACTTACACGAACGTATGTCGCCACTTCTTTTACTCGGTGCCAAGCAAGTGCCTGAGGACATGGGTCCCCAAGAAAAGGACCCATTTTCTGAGGAAGAAAAATGAAGAGAGGAAAAAGTTGTTATGGGAAGAAAATGGCATGGTAGCAAGCCATCTCAAAGACATGGTAGTTTACAATTCTGTCTCATTGCTTCATGGTGCAAATGATGCATTATACACCTGTAAAAAATAGGAAATGATAATATCTTCTGTATTTTTAATATCAATGTAGGGATCTACACTGTGTTACTCTGTTTTTTGCACTGTTACTGTTAAGGTCTCTAAGAAAAAACTACCCATTAACAGAGGATGTGATGTCAGTCAAAACAACACAAAAGCAACACAAAGACTGAACTCAGGTAATGATTTTCAAATCATGTTATGAAGAGTATCTGACCATCCCAGTCCTAGTTCACTTGGAGCCCTACGCAAGATAAAACATGACCAAACAAAAACTTGGGAAAGAATAATTCTATTTGTTAGTATAGTGGTCAAACCTGATCACAGGAATTTGTAAGTATTTCACAAGGTGGCTAATTCCTATTAATTTGTATGATGTAAATGACAAAAATGTACCATTATTAAAAAAAAATACTGATGCCCCGTCCCTAACCCCACCTCTAAACCTAACGTCACTGGCACAAAAGCAAATCATACTCAAACTTGCAAATAAGATTGTACGAGTCAACCTGATCTCAGAGGAATTCGTAAGTATTTTACGAGATGGATAATTATGAATTCTTATGTTGTGAATCGTATGGAAACTAATATGATTACTAGACAAAAGCAATTCTGAAGCCCCGCCCCTAAACCTAATGTCACTGGCGCGAAAGCAAATCATACAAAAATGTACGAATGAGATTGTGATGACCTAATATGTAATTCTCATTAAACCAAGCTAAATTGCAACTGAGCTTGACAACTAGTGATCACTATTGTTATGATAACTTATTAATAACTTATATAAAACAATAAGCTAAAACTATACTGAATAAAAGAAATGTCGTTTCAACTTATAAATATCAGTTAACATAACGAGTTTGCATAAAGTTCATAAGTTAACTAATATATCTCAAAATCTTAAGGCAGCCAGGTTACTTATTCTTTTAAGTTGACCCCAAAAACTTTTTTACAATGACATGAGGTGTGGGTCAATGACGAAACTGCATTTCAGAAGTAAACAATTTGAGGATAATAAAAATTGATTAGAATGAAAGTTAAGTCCGAAATAACTTAAATATTAATTAAATATAAATATTTAAACTATAGTTATTTTACTTATTTATTTGTTCTTTTATAAGGAAACAGACTGTATATACAGTCTAATATACAGTACAATTGAGGGGTGCATTATTATAATCATACATTGTGTTTTGGCCCTTCTTTTCTATTAATCAATTCTATTGAATTTGGTTAGAATTCGTCTTCTTTATACAATAATGAAATGAACATGTCTTTGGCACTCATGGTGGTGAGTTACTTTAAAGGTTTCGGAATCAACGCACATAATGACTGCTCAAATATGCTTAGTGCCTGAAAGCCCAGCTGACTTCATTATTTGAGTAGGGGGTCAAAGGAACTTGTAGTCCTCTGGGTGGGATTCTGGGAATTCTGGGAGATTTAGAAGCAGGTAATATCACCCTTTTCATTCGCGAGGGCCTCAAAGACTCCTGTCTGTTATTCCCGCACTCTCATTTACTTCATCACTGCTGCAACAATGTAATATACATAATTCAAACAACCAGGGAATGGCTGTGGGCTCCCAACCACCTGCTGGCTTTTATTAGCTAATTAATGGTGATTTATCGTAGTTGCTAATTCGAGTGTAGCCGATTGCCTTCAGGAGTCTATGAACACCATGTGAATTCTGATGGTAATTATGCTTATTTGATGGGCAGCCTACTAAAACAAAAAGTTCTGTCTCTTGTGCCCCACAGCAATGAAATTTGACTCTTACAGAGACGACCTTGTGTGTAGTTTTTTTATTTTCTTTAGTCTCATTAATACATCCCTTATGGGTCCATTTAAGATCTATATGTGTTTTAAAAATCCCTTCTAAATTGTATTTTTTTTATTTTATGTGATCTGGGCCATCATCAGAAAAGGGACAACATAACCTGATCTCACAGGAATTCATATTTATTGTAAGAGATTGCTAATTCACATGAATTGGTCTGAAGTGAATCATACAAATGTCACCTTATAAAACAGTTATGAATTGACATGAAGTTCTGTACAGGGATGTATTTGTTGATAAGGCAATGACAGACCTTTTTATTAACCTGACAGTAAATAAAAAAGCACTGTATTATTTCACCTAATTCAATCTAGTGAGGCAGGTGCATGGACTCCCATTGGTGCCCACTGACATGACATTTAAAAGCTCTCAAACAGTAATAAAGCTATTATCACAGAGGATACCAAACACTTAATCTTGATTTCATTCTCAACTCTTCTGAGAGAGCTATGCTCCAAGACATACAGAGGAAGATGTGCATTTGTAGTGATGTGCATACACTGTTGAAATAAGAAAGCATGTCCTAAGGCTGCTTCGGGGAGTCCTTTTGTTGTTTTGGTGAGCTCACGCAAAATCTGTAGAGATATGTGTTCAAACATCCTCTTCTTAATGTTCACAAGAGTCATTGCTTTTAACAGGGACAACCGCAGGATGACATTAAGAGAAAATGCCTGAAGGTGAAAGACTAAATGCGAAAGCACTAAAAGGTCACAGATTTTACACACACTGCATGGAATGACTTTATATGATGATGTCATAAAGGACAGTAGCAATTTATTAAGATGTCAACACCATTGTTCCTACTATTCTTAGACCCCATGTCTTCATAGACAATATGTGGAAGTAAAAGAGATATTAAAGACAAATAAATCTTAAAAACACAATAAAACACATCAGTTCATTTACACTTGAAATTGTTTTATCTGTAACACTTTACAATAAGGTTGTGTTTATTAACAATTAGTTAATGCATTATCTAACATGAACTAACAATAAACAATATTTCTACAGGATTTATTAATCTTAGTTCATGTTAATTTCAGCAATAACTAATCCATGAACTAACGTAAACAGTTGTATTGACATTAACAAACATTATCTGTTTGAATATTTGATTCTGATTGGCTGGAAGGTGTGGATTAAAACCATTTAATGCACAGGAAGTTTCAGTCAGTTATCATTTGAAATTGACTGAGAAAACTAACTGTCATTTTCACCTGTCTGATCAAAAATTACACTGTAAACATCAATAACTTGGCAAATGACCATGGTATAAGCGGGATAATCCACGGCTAGCCGTGCATTAAAGAATTTTAATGCATGCACTTCGCGGAGGCAACCACCCTCAACTTCACGCCGTGCAAAATACTTTAATGCACGGCTAGAGATATATAACAGATTTTAAAGTGGATATCAAAATTAATTTCGAAGAAACTGAAACTCAACCGCCATTGGCTTATATGCGTTTGAGGGGAGGGGCTTACTGATAGGTAAATTCTAAACTAAACATACAAAACATACAATCTAGCATTTGAATAAAGTTTCAATCTTTCTTTTGGATGATCATTTTTTTGGGAGGCTACAAAGTGCATGAATATTTAATTAGGTGATCACTGAAAAAATTCACAGTCTGTAACATTTTAACACTTTATTGTTTCACAATCTTGCTCCAGAACAGGCTTTGATCATCCATAATGCTAGCAGTGCTAACACTGTTACAAAATCACAAAGGCAAGGTTTAAACAAAAGGTAACCCAAGGTTAAGCGTACTTTAAAGTATAAAGTACGTAGTATGAAGTACTAACTGATCTGTGTACTGTGGATTTGCACCAACACAGGCTTAGCTTTTTGACATCAAATCCACAATGCCATTTGACATCAAATCCACAAAGTCCTGGGATCTGAATGTTCAAATGATAGCCTCTTGATGTTTTTCACCCAGTTGCATGCATATCCTTGGGGAAAAAGCTTTTTTCTATCCAGGCACAGGTTTCCTCCCAAAAGGTTTCAGAAAGTATAAAGCGCTGTGTCAAATCACCTGGCGGGTCTCAAAAGAGAGCACAAGTCGAGGAAACCTGGGGTTAAACAACAACTGCACACGTGCACCTTGACTGATCCTTTTCATCATAATTCGAATTGATATTCTAAACCGTGGGGGGAAAAATTGCAACATCACAATTTTGAGATGGTGCCTCCAGCGATGCACGCTGTTAACAGAGTGTTTTTCACAAGATACCTCTGCTCTTTTAAATCATCCTGGGTGATGTTTACACATGGGGAATCGAGTTAACTTTCATGTTAGCATTTAAAAGGTGTATAAGATGTGTTTTGCTGACAACATTTACAAAGATGAACATTAAGATAAACACATATACTTGTTGTGATACTGAGATATGTCATTATGCAAATGCATGGCATCAATCCGATCCTCATGAGGACATTTACTCCCTTATGAATGTCCATTTTTTAGGATGTCTTGTTAAAACAAAATGTTAATGTTAACTCAGAAACAAAGAAGAACTGGTACCTGCATTATTCGGATTCAAGTGGGAGGTCAGTGTGTACAAACATCATAACAATAACAGACAAGTAGCCTTTATTCCCTCGGGGGTAATACTTAAAGAAATGTGTGTGCTCATACTATGCTCAACAGCTATCATGCTCAAAAGACTCAATAACTGCCCCTCTACCGTCCACAGACCTTTTTGGTTGATGTAAAAATGGGTCTGATGTGAAAACGGATATGAGAGTTATTGTCCCCAGAAATGCAGTTATCATTGTGCGGACTTTGAATGCTCCAGGGAACCCTGAAACGAATAGGCGCAATAAGTTCACTTTGCAGAATTAATGCAGTAATTCTTTATCGTGGGGAAGAGACGGAGCGACCGAGCCCAGTATTACCTTGGATTTAGAGTTTAATGCAAATGGTATGAGGCTGATCCTTTTTTCCTTCTGTCTCTTTCCTCCTTTTTAATGATGGCCCTAATTTGTTAGCTCCTTCTAAATTATTAATCTCTTTTATATTCATGTAGTTATTACATGTCATAACTGTGTATCTATGGGGTGAAATTTAATAGCATCTGCTGGACCTTCGGAGAGGGCCCGGTGTTGGAAGAAGGCATTAAAAATGGATAATTAGCTAAATATTTGCCTTAGCACATTTGCTCTGCAGCTCCTCTAATTAGCTGCTTTGCAGCTGCTGTGGTCACTTAGCACAGGCGATATGGTATTTGCATTAAAATACAAGGACATGGCTGTTTAAATCAATTAAGTGGTATTAGGAGTTAGATATTGGCATCATACAGGCTGCATTAGTAAGCATTGTGAAGAAATCACATCAGGAACTGAAAATGTGTTTCAAAGGAAGGTGAATCAGAAAGAATGCTCACAGGTGGCCAAAAGGTAAGAGAGGTGGAGAGCAACAGGAGAACAACACAGGACACATAAATGTCAGATGAGGTGGCATGTTAACTCTCCAGAAAAGCAGTGACCCTTAAAGGGGTACTGCTGGAGGGGGGGGGCAGGGCAGCTCCACTGAGTCAGCCCCCATGACAGTCTCGTGAGTGGGCCATCTGCCAGCTCTCTCTCTCTCTCTCTCTCTCTCTCTCTCTCTCTCTCTCTCTCTCTCTCTCTCTCTCTCTCTCTCTCTCTCTCTCTCTCTCTCTGGGCTTGGAGCCACCAGCTAACAGGGTCCTAACACTAATAAGGAGGGTGTGTATGGAGATTATTAAATAATGATAGCTGGTTTAAAATATACAAATGTGTGTGTGTGTGTGTGTGTGCGCTTGCGTGTGTGTGTTTTGAAACGACCTCTGAATGTTTTGTTTACCTAACATTTAACTGTACCTTTACAGGTATACAATAGGGTACAATAATGTACCCAAAAGGTACACAATTGTATGGTTTTTTTTTATTTCTGTAAAGGTATAAAAAGAAACCTTTAACGGCACTACCCCAGTGATAGAAAATGGACTGATGTTTGACTATTTTTAAATAAAATTTTAAATCAAATCATTGAGATAAATTAAAGTTTTTGTTTGAGATTATTTAGCACACATTCACTTACAATCTTTAACATTTATTTAGACACATTGATGTGACATTACATGCACGTACACTGTCAGAAAAGTTACAAAATCTGTCACTGGAGAGCTACCCTTTCGAAAAAGTACACATATGCACCTTAAGAATGCATATTAGTACCTTATGCCAATATTAAAATGTATACATATCTGTACCTATATGGTACATATAGGACCTGTTAAGGGGGAATCGTCCAAGTGACAGTATGTGAACGTATCTATGTTTAAACTGTTGCTGAGTCTTAAATGACTTTTAATGGCAAATTATTAAGAATATTATGCATTTTTCTTCAAGTTAAAGCCTATTTGTGTAATATTCTCAGTTTTTAAAAGGCCATTTTTATTAACACTCTTAAATGTATTAATGGATTACCTGATTTGTGACAATCAACACAAAAATTCAAAGCAAAATATTAAAATGCATGTTGCTACTCTTCGGCTCTACAAACTGGGGAAAGTACTGTTTAAGACACAAATAACTTGCTTTACAGGTGGTCTGATGTTCGGTTTAAACCTTATTCAAATCTTATATGCAAGTTTAAATACTAACATGCTACTAACAGTCTGTTAAACACTTTGGAAACAAAAATGACATCTTGAAAAACATTAGTAACCATCAACATTGACCTTGACTTCTAAGAACAGAGATATATTTTCCTTTGTACTCCACAAAAGAAAGAATCTAATTTGAATGACACGATGGTCAAAGATTTGTATTAATTCTTTGGGGGGTGAACTATTCTTTTAACCACAATCCAAACCTGTTTGGCCATATTTATGTGAGATAACAGACACTCAAAACCACAATATTTACACTGCAAATGTCTACAATCTCCTCTTTGGAGATCATGATGAAAGTCAGGATGTTATTGATCTGGAGTTGTTATGTGTGAAAGCATATGGGGGTTGGTTTCTGTCTGCCTAATGGACCGAAATAAAATAATGGAGGTTTTTAAAATGGAGTTTAATTAAAAAACAGTTGATGTGCATCTTGCTTTTCCTTCTACAACACCATACATACTGTACTCGAACACGACCAGTCATCTACACTTCATCTCCGACCACCAGCTGGTGGACTGTCTGCATTTGCAAATCACTTGCAGCAGTAATAGAGGCGTGTGTCTAAAAAATACAAAGGAAAGAAAGAAGACAGAGTCTGTGTGTGAAGGAGAAGAGGGGGAAGAAAGAAAGAGCAACTGGGGCTCCAGGGTCTCAGCTGCTAGGGTACTGCTTGCTACTTGCAATGAGTTGCAACTGTCAGGCTATTTTAACTCTGGCTTTTCATCATAATGCAGAGCCCGGCTCGAAGGAAGCCACCTGAGAGTGCGAGGAATTTGTAGGCTACAAGTCATTAGCAAGGCCTGCTGAGAAATCGAGGCCAGAGATCTACTGAATATTGCTTCAGACAAAGTACATCTTAACCCTTGACAGTGCGACGGGTGAGGTGGTTTCTCAGAAGTGGTGGCTTTCATAGTTTCGCCGGTTGCTCTAATACATACTGTATGATGCTGAGACACACCGCAACGCCAGCGGTAGATCTCACATGGGTTGCGGCAGGTATGAGACTGTGTGAGGTAGTGAAGAATGCTAGGCTTTGATTTGTCAGAATGGGGGAACAATAGTCTGATGGTTGATTATAAAGGATTGCTGAAGGAACATTGTATTGAATATCAAATGACTCATTAAAAAAGAAACTGCTCAGTAAGGCTAGTAATGTCAAGGTTATGTGTTTCATTCAGGGAATATACAAATTGATCAAATGTATACCTCAACTGCATTTATGCTGCCAAAAACTAATCCAGTGTTCACAAAAAACAAATCTAAACATTTTAAATCAATGCATCATGGACAGCTGTGCAAAATGTTTTAAAGTAGAACATTCACTTCTATTGTATGGACACAAAAGTAGGTGAACTGTTACCAACATTCTTCAAAATATCTTCTTTTGTGTTCTGCAGAAGAAAGCAAGTCATACAGATTTGAAATGACAAGGTGAGTAAATGATGACAGCATTTTCATTTTTGGGTGAACTATACCGTTACATTTGTAAAACTGTTGCCATCAATATGTACGGATCATTGCACTATTACAGCGACCCCCAGAATGTCACCTCAGCTTAGCAAAGTTAAAATATCTAGACAAGAAGATACCTGTATGTATCTCATGCAGATGTAACTCATATTTCATCAAATTCACAACAAAAAAGGTTTTTTGCCTCTGGTTTTGTTAACTGGAGAAAACATGATTTTCTATCTTACATGTTTAAGAGTTGCCAAACACCATCCAGTCAAGCCATTCAGAGCTTCAGCTGTGGCAAGAATCCACCGCATCAGTAAGTGAGCTGCACTAATGTGCGCTGTGAATGGTGACTTTAGTCCCTGTGCACATGTCAACCCCGCTCTTCTTCCATGCCACCAACTTCTGCTTATTGACATGTCCAGGTCTGTCTGTATGACTCAACCATGCACACTATCACAACGTACGGTCTCCGTTGTTGGGGGATCTCTGTTTTTCTCATTCACTGAGCGAATCCTTTCCAAAAACCCATCACTGTTTAAGCCCAGCTAGTATTTGACCACTGCCTGCTATTGATCTGCTTCAAAACCAGAGTCTTGTTGAGTACAGGCATTAAGAATGGATGTTGTTTAGGGTCAGGATTATGGTAGCTCCAACCCCCCCTTCTACAAGCCTGGCTGACCAATGGGGTATTTGCATTGCGCTGCAGGAGCGCGCACCTTGTAAGTGAATGTTTTTTGTAATGGGAAAGCCCAGGAGTGGAGGCAGGGGTTAGTAAGCGAAGCTGCTGTTTGATTGCCCGAGGAGAGAACACGGGAAAACGACCCAGTATGCTCAGGGAATAGCTATAAACAAGCACGGCTACGGGTGTGTGTGTGTGTGTGTGTGTGTGTGTGTTTGCATGTGTGTGTGGGAATCCGCTATTCCAGGTCAGATCTCTGTGTTTGCCAAAAGCTGTGTCAACACAGAGGACGTGAGTTTATAGAGATATTACACATTGCCAGTGTCTGTTCCCTTGCGTTCCTGTTTGAGCGAATGGGATTTGCGGGATGCAGGCACATAACTGGCTCTCTTGTCCACACATCTCATCAGTGAGGCGATCCGGTTCAGGTCAGTGCTGCACACGTGTTTGTTTTTCATCATTAGAAAGCAGGCCGAGGAGAATCTCGGCTTCATTATTGGCAGTGTAAAGTTTGCTCTTGCTTGATTAGAGCAATCTTGAGGGTCTCTGAAGAAAAAAAGGAACAACACGCATTGTAAATTCTGACACACGATAGCCGCTGTGATGGTTGTGGACGATACTAGGAAAAATGATAACACACTGTAAAATTTACTAGAAATCTAGTCCTTAATGGAGCAAAGTATTATCCTCAACTTTATGATGAAATTAACTATTTATATAGTGAAGTAGGGCAGCGTGTAACAAACAATTGGACAATGCCAAGAAACAATGTAACATTACAAACGATTTCAGCGGCAGCAACAAACAAATGTTTAGTGGCCCTAACTTGACTTCCGTTAGATTTAATACAATTAATAGAATATTAAACTAAATTAATTTTAATATGAATGAAATATAAAAAATGTTGTTATATTATAACCAAACACAGAGCAAAAAAACTGTAGAGTTGGTTTGGTACACTGCAAGTTTGGTTGGATGCTCGGGCTTTGGTGTCAACAACAAAAATATGGTAAACATTTTGGTACTTCTTTATAAAGCTGATATGTCTATTTGCACTATAATAATAATAATTGGTCATTTCTAATAGTTTTTATATCACACATCATGTGGACAAATGTATTGGGACAACCTCTTCTAATGAACAGGTTTCCGTGAGCACAAATCTTAATGCTACAGCATATAATGATATTTTAGAGAACTGTGTTGTTCTCGTTTTTATTAGCAACAATTGGGCTCTGCCCTTTTCTTTTCCAACACCTGTGCACAAAACAAGATTTAAAAAGAAAAGACATGACTGATCTGTATAAAGCCCATATTTGAACCCAGCAAAACACCTTTGGTATGGCTTGCACTCATCACACAAACCCATCAATTACTTGTCCACATGGATACAGTCATTTTAGAAGAGAAAAAGGCCCATTCAAACCTGTTGCAAACATGGAAACAAAATAGTTTAATATGGTATTGTATGCTATAGCATTACCATTTGTTTTGGATTTGAATTACTGGATAAAATAAACATGTTCAATAAAAGGCGGCATCCCAATACTTTTGTCCATACACCGATCAGACATAACATTATGACCACATTATTCCTAATATTGTGTTGATCCTGCTTTTGAAGTCCCATAAGCAACAAACTGTGATGCACTGTGTATTCTGACACCTTTCTATCAGAACCAGCATTAACTTCAGTTTGAGCTCCAGTAGCTCGTTTGTTGGATTGGACCACACAGGTCAGCATTCGCCCCCCACATGAATCAATGAGCCTCGGCCGCCCATGACCCTGTTACTGGTTCACCACTGGTCCTTCCTTGGACCACTTTTGATAGATACTGACCACTGCACACTGGGAACATCCACAAGAGCTGCAGTTTTGGAGATGCTCTGACTCAGTCGTCTATCACAATTTGGCCCTTGTCAAACTCGCTCTAATCCTTACGCTTAGCAATTTTTCATGCTTCTAACACATCAACTTTCAGGACAAAATGTTCACTTCCTGCCTAATATATCCCACCCATTAATAGATGCCGTGATGAAGAGATAATCAGTGTTATTCACTTATATATTTCCTATATATTACCGAGGATGGGGAGCACATTAGTATATCCACTGTATGCAGAGCGGTGAGGAAAGTGTGCCTCGCTCTCAAATGCTTTCTGCAGCCATGTTGCTTTCTTTGTGCCATTGCCATGGTGAATCGTAATATCGGAGCGCCATTGATCATGGCTTTATATAGTCGTGGTGCACGCGCTTAACTCAAGATAAGCTTACCCAGAGTTGATACAACTAACTCAAATCATCTGTTCTGAAACCAAAAACTCAAAGTTTCTCATCTCAAAGAAAATCAACTCAAGAGTTCAAGTTTTAACTTCGAGTTGGTTAAACCTCCTTATTGAAATGGGCCCCAGGAGGGAAGGTCGCCTTCTCCCCTGACAACTGCCCAATTATGTATATCACACTTGGTCTACTGTTTGCGCTAGAAGTAATCAATACAGGACGTGCTTCAGTGCACCCAGTTTTTGGTCAAACGAATGCAAACTTAATCGTGTGCTGCTGAGAGATGAGAAATCAAATGTAATGGGTGATAGGGACCTACATATATGTGTGTGTGTTACCATGCAGTGCTGCCAATCAAAAGGGTAACAGGTGGAAGCGTGGCGCGTGGTCTCCTTTTCATGAATGAATATAAACACAATCCATGCAATTACAACGCCGGTCATTTTTAGGGGCCTCCTTCCCCAAACGCATTCTAACAGGTCCAATCTAATGAAAACGCCAAACTTACTGATGCGTTTAATTGTATATATGGGGAAACTAAATGCTTTGGGTAGGATGTGGGGACACGACGAGACGGAGGCCGCTGGAGTGATACGGAGAAGGAATGAAAGCAAGCCTGGACCTACAAGTGGAAAATTTGATTCAGTTTAAACATAGCATTTCATTTATTGATCCATTGTAGAGGAGGGGAGCGCAGGGTGAGGAGACAAGGAGAGCAGATGGATTCATCTGAACATGTTATGAGAGAACAGGACTTCGGGATGGACGGGGGGGCTATCGAATTGAAAAAACCCCAAGATGGCGTAACAGATCAAATGGAAATGGTGCTTAAAGTGTGATTACATTTCCTGAATGCCACAGGATTGAATCTGTCTGTCTGTCTGTTTGTCTGTATGTGGTTGCTTAGAGTTATAAAAAAAAACTTAGGATATTTTGAGAAATTTTGTAACATTTAAATGAAACTTAATTTAAATGTTAATTTAATTTAGCTTCATTTATTTTTAATAGCTTATTTTATTTGTTTCACTTTTTTAAATAGCAACAAATATGCAAATAAACAACATCAAAAATTCATAAAGCACTTTTTCCAAAGGACATGTAAGTGCTGAAAATCCCCAGTGGAATGGATTTGCACACTTAGTAAAGATGTGGGATTTAAACCTAGATGAATTATATTCCCTAAATTTCACCCAATGTCGCTTTCTAAATCTTTTCCATGCACACAGGTCGCAGATTCTCTCAGATAAGACATATTTTTCCATATCCGTCCTATTGTTGTTCTCTATTGACATATACATATTTATCCAACGTTTACAGACGGAACGGGGCTTAATACCCACATATGATAGGGGCGTCTAGCCCAAAAGATATGACATATCTCCTGCTATTATCACAGCCAATCAATAATTCATGCGTCTTTACACCAGACACAGAGGAGCAGGGAGGAGCCATGCAAACACACACAGGAAGCTGAAAGCCCACAATGCAGCAGCAGCTGAAGTACCAGCGGCTTTGAATGAGAAAACCGACAGAATAAAAAAGAGAGAGAGTGAAGGCAAGAAAAAGGGAGAGAGAGGGAGGGAAATAACATGACGGGCATATTCATTATTCCTGTGACATTCTCATGTTGCTCCTCTGTGAGAGGATAACCTTTCTCTCCTGCAGTCCCAGAGTGCTATTCACACAATCACTTACAACATTAATCAAAGCGTGCCGTCTAATGGTTTTTGACGTGCGGCCCCACTTTATGGGCTGCAGTCCAACCCGCACCCGCTGATGCATCTGTTAACTCTACTCTGGCAGCACTTGGCTAATGCTAATGGCAGCGCAGATGCGCAGCCATCAAGCACTTAAAGACACGGATGCCATTGTGTGATGCATGAAGAAATCCGTCTTTGATGGCATGCAAATGCAGGGAGACATTACTCCGGGATGGTTTCTGTGGGTTAAAGAAGTGTGGTTATGCCAAAGAGACTCCACCCTTTTACGCCTTGCATGGTTTGCAAACGCAGGGTGGTGATTATAATTTATAACACAGTGAATGCTTGATTCTGATTGGCTGACAAGTGTGGATTAATTTTCGACAGAGTCAACCTTTAGACCATGTTTGTTGTTGTTCTCTTACTGGTTGGCTCCTTTCTAGGAACATAATAATAGGGAAAAAATTTCTACACACTGTAAAAATTATTTGTTTTTAACTTGAAAAATAAAGTTACCTGCCTTAACATTTAGTTTGATTTGTGTCCTGTTGACCAAAATGACTGGTATTACTATCTTTGTGGGACATTTGGTCCCAAAACTGTAATTTATTAATTTGTGTTCATTTGTGTGAATTTCTATTTCCTACAGTCTCATATGTTTTGTTATGATTTGACTTTTCTCCTATGACGTTAGGTTTAGGGGCAGGGTTAGGGTAGCCATTTATCGTTGCTTTGCCACCACCAATATTAGCCTTTGGGCCTGTGATTTTAGGATTTGGGGTAAGGTAACATACGTACGCGGCCTTGTATTAAAAGTCGTGCGGAGTGATACGAAAAAATTGCAAAAATTGTGTCAATGAACACGAATTAATAGATTCCAAATTTTGTGCCTATATGCCACGAACTGCCTTGAGTCTGGGTTGGGTGTGCATACATTTTTTACTACTTAACTTTTGTCAATTATTCCCTACATGTATACACTTAAGCCTGTTCTATATCTACTGTATAATGTACCATCTAGAATGTAGGATACTTTCTTGTTGTGTTATTGGCTAACTAAATATACTGTACTGTAGACCTGTCTTACTTAACCAAGAGTTGTTTTTTTGTTGTTATCTGATCACTCAAAACACATATTTTCTAGATGAACTAAAGCGTGAAAGATAAGTACCGTTGATGAGATTATATTGGCAAGTGATTCATTTATTTCCTCATTTGCTGGAACTTCAGGAAATTGAATTCAAAACACTTTCCATTATGATAAACAGCATTAACAAAATATGAACTTACACAGTGTGATTTTACAACTACACAGAGTTATAAAAATGGCTTACATTCCCATTAAATGTAATTTGATTATGAAAGCGTCTTGTACAATATACGTGCAAACAACTTTTAGTATTGTAATTTGTAGTATTAAAATTACATTTTAGAAGGTGAGGTGTAAACATGTAGGTGTAAACCTCACCAATATATTTTGGTTTGCTAAATCTGAGGATTGTTGACCAATGTTAGTTAACTAGCATCTGAGTGTGTGTGTGTGTGTGTGTGTGTGTGTGTGTGTGTGTGTGTGTGTGTGTGTCTGTCTGTGTGTCTGTGTGTGTGTGCGGGGTGACCTGTGTTGTGGGGACCAAATTTACTATCCCCACAAGGATAGTAAAACCTAAAATCAAATACATTGTGACTAAAGTAACATGCTAAATAATATCTTAATGAAAATATAAAAAGCGATGGGCAGCGGCGGAAGAAAGAATAGCTCAGTATAAAAAATACAGTTGAAATTTCCAACTATAATAGAATATTTTGGCTATACTTGTGGGGGCCACGTTTTTGAAAATGTTAGCAAAAAGAAAAGTAAGACGTGTTCAAAACTGACTTGTTAGGACATTTTAGCTGGCCCTTAAAAGTAAAAAGGTTCATAAACTGGCTAAATTCTGAAAATCGTACCATGTCAACAGGTCTGTGGGGCTTTAGGGGATAAAAATAGTGCCCCGATTACATTTTTTTGATTCCTTTCAAATACATTAAGTCAAATGTGTTTGTGTGCATGTCTGTGTATAAAAGTCATTTATTGTTTTGTACAAAATGACATAATTTTTCCTCATGTCTGAACAATTTTCTTTCCCAAACTGCCTTGTGTCAAAGCAAATCTGCATCAATGTTTGTTTCAAGCAAAATATTTTTTTCTTTTATCTCTTATACAGAAGACTTGGATGGGCAACCACGTAAGCACAGGCGTATCAATAATGTAGCATGCTGATACTGACCTTACTCTGAGCCTTTCAACCTCAGCTGGTACCTTACTGAGTGACTGATATTCTGCACACCACACATGACAACCACTGCTTTAGTCCTGCAAGTGGACAAAAGAAGAATACTATGAATCTGAAACAGGATGATTTAATAGTATTTCTACAGAGAAACACAATGTTTTATCAGGCAACCAACTCTGCCACTGAAATGTTACATGCAGAGCTTTTGGTTCAAATATTTATTTGAGACGTACAAACCTACACAAAATATTAGAGAGCCAGCATGAAGCTGGCTGCTCAAGGGACGTTTTCTTGTTAAGAAGTCTGGTAGACCTCCCATGGGGGTGACCAACATCCAAAAACACAACATACTGGTAATCACCAGGGCCAAGATTCTCACTGATGCCCCTCGAATATGCATATAAATACATATGTAGTACATAATCTAATAATTTGCTTAAATGCAAGTATACAATATTGTATATTAAACCAGCGCAAAATGAAATTGTTTAGGTATCTCCAGTTTTCTTTTTACTTACAAAGACAATTATTTATTGTGGAATATAAAAAAACACACTTATGGAACTGATTTACACAACAATATTTAAATATACACAACAATCTAATCCCTTACGAAAATGAACCATGTTTTTTTTGTGATAACATGTTTTTTTGGGGTTTTTTCTCTCTCTCCTGCACTTTGATTGGATGGCTGCGTAAAAACGAAGAGAGAAGTGAGTATACATTTTCTAAGGCGCTCAGCGCCTACGAGATGCTCTTGTACTCTATTGTGCTAGTATTTTAAACCACAGCTAACTGTTACATGTTTTTCTGCACACCTTACTATAGTTATAGGAATTAATTTATTTACGCTTTTTCCTGTGCACTTCTCAATCATATTTACATTTACATTTAGTCATTTAGCAGACACTTGTATCCAAAGCGACTTACAGATGAGGTAAACTATAAAAGCAATTAGAACAACCAACCATATCATAAACTTTGCACAAATACTGTGAATAACCATAAGTGCAAAACCTGGAAACAAACCGGGAAATTATAATAATGGGATTTTATATCTTATTAGCCTACCTTATAAAGATGGAATGATGATGTAGGGGGTTATATGTTAATTCTGGTAATAATGCAACATGCAGCAGGGAATAATGTTGTGTCAGTGCTGAGACACGCTTAGTGCTGTTACACAGATCAGCCCATTTAACTGTAATTATAGACGGTCTCATTGGATGCACGCGCCCGGTCCGAAGTTACCTTCCGGTCTGTGTTTGATGATCAGTCTGGCTAGTGGCTAATAATATAACTATTTATATTAATAATTTATGGTATAATAGCTGTATTAATGAACAATTTGTTGAATTTTATTGTATATTAATGAAAAAAAATAAACAATTTGTTGAATGGGTCATGTAACTTTGTTGCATTTAGCAAAGTAACGGTTCTTCTACTTGTAACCCAAAATAATTTTGTCTAGACATACTTTGAACCTGCTAGTTATTGTCATTAACTTTTATTTATTTTGCTTGTTATCATGAATAATCTGCATGGACTCTTTTAAATTAAGTTTTGGCCACAAAAGCATGCATGCACAGTGATGCTTGTTTATGTTGTTGTTTGAACAAGAAAATGAGAAAAAAAATTACATAGCAGATGTTTTAGCTGGTCAAATGGATGTCTATGTAGAACCTTTTTGGAGCTCCTGAAATTCTTCTACTTTAAATATAACTGTAAATAGCTAGAACTGACATAATTTAACATCTGTTGGTTCATGTCAATCTTTACCCAATAAATGCCCCTAGTTGGTTTATTAATTTATGTAGGCCAACATTTTTTCCCTCTTATGAACCATTAAACTTAATTTGCTTTTCCTCAGAGAAAAACTAGAGCCATATTTGCAACTTAAAATTCCACAACCCCTGTCAAAAGTATGGAATGTCCTCTGATTTATTTTAGGCTGAGCCAATAGGGCCCAGTTCTTCTTTTGGAGCCACTACTGGAGTAAAGTCCTGGATTGAAGTTCCAAGTAGTTTGTTGCTGCTGGCTAAAAGCTCTGCCTCCATCTGTTCCTCCTAGAATCATACGAAAGGGTGGCACCAACCATGCCCTTCTCATGCATTTTACAACATAACTAAACAATAACTAACCGCCACATGTCTGCCAAAATTCCTGATCACAAGCATTATATACAACCCGTAATACCTGTAAATAATACATGGCTACCGGCTTACGGGGACCTCGCTGACATTGCTAAACAATTTAAGGTGGCTGTTGATGGGTGTTGTTATTTCTTTAAGCGACAAGGCTCGGAGGAATTCCCCCATGTTTCTTCCCAGTCAAGTTTTTTGGCCTGACGATAAACAACAGTTTAATACTTGATCTAATCCCAGTCACGAGGTGAGTCCAAACAGCTCGAGCCGCTGCTCGTGCAGATGTTCACATCCAATAATCTATCCATAATTGATGAAACAGGGAGGTCAGATGTAATGGCTTCTGCCATTGCCGGCAACAAATAAATGATTATTGACAAAACGCAGCCAGTGCAGCGGCGAACGCCCGGAAGACAACATACTCAGAGCAGAGAGAGTGCTGAAAGCTTCCTTCAGTCATTACACAGGACGGAGCGTAACGTCTGGGGCGTGAGATACACGAGGGCCCTGTTCTGTGTTGTTAAGAGGATGTTTCTTTTTAAAGTGACAAAAGAAGACAGAGGACCCTCGGAGGCAAAAGGTAAGTGAGATATGGTCCATGCAGACCAGCTGTTTGCCGTCCTCTCGGATTTATCTGACAAATGGATGTTGAATATGACAGGCAGGTTGATGGTGAATTTACTATCAATCCAGAGCCATTTAATGCAAGAGCAGGGGACACGTTTGATGTTACCGTGATGTTACTAAACTCTACAAAGTGGATCTAATTCTACCTAATATCTGACTTATAAGGACTTTGTAATGTAGTGTAGGTAGGTGGACATAGTTAAAGTAAATTTTATTTTTAGCTTTATTAAAACAAGCTGGTTAAGACGTTTCAACATAAAACACATTTTTAGGTTACCTGAAAAAATATAGTTAAAGTCGAAAGAGTGCAATGGATTACAGGGTTACACTTTATTTTAAGGTGTCTGTGTTACAGTGAATTTATACATTTAAGTACTGAGTAATAATAATTAACCACATTTACTTACTATAGGGTTAGGATGAGGGTGTGGTTTTAGGTTAGTTGCAGGTAATTTTGCATAATTTATAATAAATACTATAGTAAGTGTAACATGTGTAACAAGGGCACCGTAAAATAAAGTGTTACCTATTAGTTTACTTTGACAACTATTATTTACAAACAAAAAAATAAGTCATTAACTTCTTAGTTTATCTGTTTTTTTATTATATAACTGTCAGGTATCTTAATTTTTTTTAAACTTAATTTTACCACATATATAAACCTTTCATTTTAAACTCTAAAATATCCATCCAAGATTTTAAAAAAATTACTTTAAAAGCCATTAATATATTTATTTGTTTATGTAATAATCCACATGAAAGTACTTATTCTTGCCATTCAAAGCAAAATATATCCAATTTGTTCCCAAGTTGTTTTGCATTTATTTCCCTACATTTATTAATGTATAATTATTTTATTTGAAAGGGGACAATACATATTAATTTATATGGCCCTTAAGTACATGATATGCCAGATTTAGTCATACAGGCAAATTTTGATCTACAGGCAGATGGTTAAAGTCCATAAATACATAACACATTATTAGTTCTAAACTACTGCATCTAGCTATTTCAAAACTTTTATAAATAATTTAAAGTTCTGAAATAGCTAGATACAGTAGTTATAAAATAATTATTAATTTAAACTAAATAATTAAAAGTTCTGAAACAGCTAGATCATATTTTATGTATTTATGCTTTTACCATCAATCTGCATGTAGTTGAAAATTTGTAAAGGTTATGTTAAATATTCTGTATTGAACACAGCTCTTTTGTCATCATCATATATAAACACAGAATTTTGACTATAAGTTTTCAACTATACGACTAAGCAATGACTGCCCTATGTTAGCGCTTCTTGTCAACACATTTTGTTTTTATAAACTATTGGACAACAAAATTATTTTGCTGCATATGCTTTCAATGAAGCTAAACTTGAATTTAACCAACCTTCAATCGAAGTGGGCATGTCTAAGCGTGTGCGTTTAGAAGGACCGTTTCCTGTTTCAGCCCATTCTGCCTCTCTTTGACTCACTCTCTTGCAGACGGCCTGATAGCTCTTAATTACAGGATGAGATCATAAATATTTTAAGCATATGTTTTCCCGCTTTGTCATTGGAGCTCGCAACTAAGCAAAACAAGATCATCTGCATATTAATTGGGTGAATAGGGCTATGGCTAGCGTCTGTGTGGGTTGCGGGGGGGGGGATAGTCGACAGCAGGAGGAAATGGCACTCTTTCCCAGCAGCTGCTCTTTTAGACACCCGTCGCTCTCTTTCGAGGGAGGAGGTTAACCCTGAGGAAGCTGCCTGGCCTGTTCCACAAAGGGATAAAGGGGAACTTTGGAGGGGTACGTGTGGCTGGGGTTGAGAGAAGAGAAACAGACACCCACCCTCCATCATTTGGGACCCTCAGGAGCCCCTAGCGTGTGTCAGGACCTTCGCAGCATTCTCGATGGCTCGCTAAACTGGAGCATTAGCTGTGGCGGGTCTGTTCGCGGGGTGCCCCCTTCTCGGCTATTCCTAATGACTAGTGGATGTCTCGTGGGAGAAGTGCACTGTGATTGCTGTCCTGTAAGCATCTGTGGCCCTTACGCTAGAGAAGAGTGCCATTGAACTGACAATATATATGGAAATCCCAGGCAATATTTCTTCAAAAGTCAGCAAACCTTGTGCTCCTCCCATCACATGGATGAGTGAATAACGCATTAGAGGACAGGATTAAATAGGGTCTAATTGAATTTATGGACCTTTAAACTACCACTTAGAGCTCTTAGCTCTGTATAATGACATGTTTTACTTAACCTATCTAAACAAAAACAGTTATGGTTCACTGTCAACCGAATGGTGTTTGTTTGTGGCTGATTTGACAGAGTGGAACATTTAACACATTACTGGGCCGAGATGTGGCATCACTGACATAATGAGGGCAATTATATCATTTATGAATGCAAAAGAAAAATTGATCAGGATATAGCATAATGAGATATAAACCCATTCTCTGATTTTGTGGGGTATTTTACCTCTCAGAATGGAGCTACATTCAAGTTCAGATGCAGAGCTAATTAGTTTGACCTCTTCTGTCATAATTAGCATGTATTTGGCAGAAAAGTGAGAAGCAGTCTAGCTTTTCAAACAATCTATTATCATGCAAAACCGGGTCACTGAGAGGTTGTGTGCTGTGTTTGCTCACTTCACTACTACTCGCGTGTTCACGTTTAATGAGTGAAATCAACTATATCTTTAAGATCAAGTGCTTTTGTTAACACGTTTATGAATGAAATGATTGATGATTTTATATATTTTATAAGGCTAGAACATTTGCAATGAAAAACCCAAAACTTTATGCGTTTTGGCTGTTCGTTTAGACAACAACGGCATTTGGGAGGATTAAAAACGCAAAAAAAGTTTCAAAGTGACACTCCGTGTGAACTGCGAAAGCAAAACTGCAGTGCAAACGTTGATGTCATGCATAGACGTTACGTGTTCAGTCTATGGGAATGCATTCCCAAAATAACAGGACTGTGTGTTGGTCTAGTTGGTCTTCTCTAGCAAAAAATGTACTGCACCACAATGACCAGCAAAGACATTCTATATTTACATACACCAATGTATGTGAAGACATATACACCAACAAGGAACACACTTTTACGTAAGTCTGATATGTGCACGTGCACAGGCCAGAGTGTTTTCTGAGAGAAAACGAGATCTTATTAAGCAAAATTAAATTTTTATGTACACAATATGTTGAGAACTTTAAATCTCATTGGTTCTTGCATGTCTTGTGACTAGTATGCATATGACAGCTAGTCACTAGACACACAAGTGACATCCAAAATTATGAATCTGTCACCATATTTGAGTATTTTGTTTACATTTTAATGTTGCTAAATGAGCTTAAAGTATGAAACGCTTTCTCTCTTCCCTTTTCAGGAGAACATTACATCATTTTTATTTAACATTGTTTGTTAATGTTTAACTATAGGAAGTCAATCATGTATGTTCTGGGGCGTATCAGAACCATGACAGTATCAGGGTTTAAATTTAAAGATAATATATTTGGGTGAACTAATCCTTTACGCCACCTTCACTAAAATACTTTAGTTTTCTATTTTATCTGATATAAGGTATTTACAAAAATATTCTACTACAGCATGTGCATCATTCCATAATGATAATCAATAGCATGGATAGCATCACAATATCATCTAAAGATACTTGTGACAAAAACTCTCCCAGTGGGTTATTGGACAAAGAGGGCACACTCAAACTCATTTGAAGAGCCAAGCTCTTGATGTGTGTTTTCAAACACGACTCGCTCTCTCAGAAATCCTGTGCTTAAAAGACAAAAGGGGCAATTAGAGAGGGTAGTGTTGTTGAGCATTAAAGGCTCTGTCCTCTCTTGCCGCCTGCTTCTGCTTGGATTATTACACTTTCAGTGGAGGATTTAACCAGAGGCCAGTTGGGCCGTCGCCTGAGGGAGGCCCCCCTGTTCAATGCACTCGAGATGCACTCCAGCCCCCCTGCTTTTATTGCCTGCCTTTCATTCTGCCAGGCAATCCCTCTGCAGTCAGTAAGCTCACAGGATAACCTGCCTCAGGCGGTCCCCAAAAACCCTAAATCAGCTCGTCTTATATGTATGCAAGCCCAAAATGTGCCTCGCTGCCACCTGATATAACTCACAGTACAAAAGAAATGGGAGCTTGTGTCAGCATGTGATGTCTGCTGTTCTAGTGGCCTCTTCAGTGAGTTCAGTGCTCGGCCAAGGATTTACAAATGTTAACATAGGACATGACACGCAGTCAAGATAGACTTTACTACCAAAAAGATGAAGGCCTTATAACCAACACTGTGATGATATCAAATAATTTTAATCATTTCTATTGGCCGATGGATAACTTCACAGACTTACAGAACATAGCTTAAATAACAAAATAGTTAAGAGTGTTTAAATGGTAAATAATAGTCTAATAGTTTGAAGTACTAAACTGGAACTTTTCCTTATACTCCATGAAGACAGAAAACGCTCCCATTCCTTTTGTTTTCTTGCTATTAAAAATATAGAAGTTCCTGAAAACACAACTTGCACCCCTACAAATGAATATAAAAGAAACATATTCACAAGTAAAACTTTAAAAATCTGCCAACTGTTTCCGCCTTTCTTGGGTTTGTGAAACCCTCCCATGTCTGTAAATCTGTAGTACATTGTGGATTGTCAAATCCCAGCGTGTTGAAATGCCTGATTTGGGTTGATGGTTCTATTAAAAGCAGTTTTCCAGGGCTGCTGAGTGACAGGTCTCTGCCAAGCTGGCTCATGTAGAGGGTAAATATTGCAGGAGGCCAGAGTCTCAGGAGCATGTGTGGTCGGGAGCTATGATCTCTGATCTCTGGGATAGCACACAGCAGGATGTGATTTCTCGGTCCAACACTCGACGCGTGCATTTCGCACTCTCTCTGCAACCCCAAACCTCTCCAGCGCGACTTTGAATGTCAGAAACATACTCCAGGCTCTCGTTCAGAGCAGCACATCACAGCTTTTAGCTCAAACAACTGCTTGTTGCTGATCACTCAAATCTCCCTGGGCTGCAGGTGAAAGTTTCCGCTGCCATGGTGTTCTGCAGCGTATAATGCTGTAGAATGCAAAAATGATGCACGGCACAATCAATATATGTCTATGCCTCTTTCTCGGCCCAATTCACTTACTTATACTATGCACTAAAAGTATGTACACTTTTTGGAATGGGAAAGTGCATACAGTATATTTAGTGCCTGTAACTCTTAACAGGAGTGACCGTTGTTAACTGGATGCACCTTGCACTACAACTCCTTGAGTTTAAGCATTTCTTCAGCTGAAAGAGTGTACATGCACTTCAAAACTCACCTTGGGCACCAAGTAAACTAGAACTGCTACTGTTTCTCAACAATAATATGAATAAAAAGTACTAGGTGCATGATGATTGCTTTGTCAACACATTATAAAGCTATGTTGTACAAGATAAGTGAAGAAGAAACTGGCTTTTGTAGCAGGATAAATGAAAGCCAAAGGCTCTGTTAACAATTTAAACGCACTTAAAAACATGCATCTTGCAAAAGGCCTTAAATACACTAGCTGCAAAATTAATATTACTTGGGGTGCTGGAGTTTTAATGAAAATGGGGTACTGTGAGAAGTCACAGGATAAGAGTATATGCCACATATATCAACTAGTCACAAAGACACAAAGAGAAGCTCCTGAATGTGAGACCGACACAAAAACAGGGTGAGAATTATTGCTGAATTTCAGCATTTTTGCATCATTTGCTTCTGGCCTGCTAGTAAGACAAAGGCCTTTCATAACATGACGATGGTGGCATTGACAAGCTGCCTGTGTTTCTGTGAAACACGTCTCACTCTATCACTCGAAACCTTTTAAAAGATAAATAAAAGTGAAGAGGGGTGCCAAAATTAAACCACGAGTGCAGATGTAAACATGAGAGCCCCGGCACAGGAGCTAAGATACAAAGAGGTTGAATGGAATATAGCGAATGTATTTCTCCTCCACCCCTATTTTGATGCCCGTTTTTTGAGCACATAAATATTTGATGAAATGGGCCGAAACCGAAGCCATATAACATTCTTGCATTCTTGATGCTCGCTAGCCCCGTAAGCCATAAACATTAAAGGCATGATTGAGTGCATTAAAATGAACTCATTCCAACAGCACATTGATTACTTGATGGAGAGTCCTCCTACTTTACTACAATATATAGGGCCAACAGAATATTGCCTATATTGTGAATATTGCGTTTGCATATTGGAAAGGACTTGCGGTAAGGTGTTGTGGGGGGTTGTTAGTGGGTTTGTAGGTGGGGGGGGGGTAAATCCAGGCCAATATAGGCTCAGACATCACGCTTTGTCCCCTCAAATCTATCTTTTTAAATGATGTGTACATTTGGTCTCAGTGGGAAGTTAATTAGGTCCAGAGATTGCTTCAGGTATTGTTCAGGTAATTTAAAATGTCAGAATACGCAGGATGCCTGCTCTGACCCAGGCACGCTCTGTACCTCTGCAATATCAGGAGTAGCTAATTATTTTCCTCCTTTTGGTCGGCAGATTTGCTGGTAGAAAGAGAACAGAAAAGGAATAATAATTGGAAAAATTAATGAGGTGGGTTTGTTGGACCCAAAAGACAGCAATATATCTCACTGCCAGTACAATGTTTGCACTCCAGATATTTCTGGTTGAATTAACTGCTGTTGCTATAAAAGTGTTGCCATTACGATAGTCATCAATTCTACCGTCACTTGTAGCGGAAAATACTACAGCGACTAATATTGCATTCTTCTTAAAGAGCCGTTTCTTGCTTTGTCGCTATATGTCAATGTCCAAAAATGTACAGCGGTCCTAACATTTGACAATTTTGGACACTTAAGTCACACTTAACAAATAATGTACTTAACTCTAGCACATCATTTCCTTTCTAATTTTTACAATTTTTCTCAACTAACTAGTCCCAAGGTCATTTTTTATTGAATGTATGAAGTCTGTTCCCCTCAAGATCACACCGCTGACCTGGCAGAATAAATACAGGTAACTATAAGATGTCTTTATATTCACATGTCTGTGACAAGATTGCTTGCCAGCCAGTATCCACATATTAATTTTGAACAATTTGTGTTACAGTTTAACAAACTCTCAAAATTTTGTTTTGCTTGAACAGTGTAATTTTGCTTTAAAATAAATACTTTTTTACTCACCCTCTTGTCATTTTAGACCTGTATGACTTTCTTTCATTGGACACAACACAAAAGAAGATATTTTGAAGAACGCCAGTAACTGGACAATGGCGGTACCCATTGAATTTTATTGGCTTTGTGTCTATACAATAGAAGTGAATGGGTACGCCATTGTTCGGTTAACAACATTTTTCAAAATAAATGATGACAGAATTTTTTGGGGGGCTCTCCCTTTAAGAACATTTTTTTTTTTTGCTTTTCTCACTATTGTATGTCACAATATCTGAATGTAAATGTATGTAGTTTATTTTTATGTATGATGTATTTTGAAATGTGGTGTGGTGTGAAGTTTGATTTCTAGAAAAAACACAAATAATCAAATGTATTCCTTGAACACATTGTATGTGAACCTGTCAATGGGAAAAAATGTAAATACTTTTGAAGCCAATGCTCTTATTTATATTGGTGAAACATCCTCTGCATTGTTTGTTGTATCAGAACACATGCTAACATCTATTAGGATACACTTTGAGGACTTTGAGGTTCCTGTGGTGTTACTCATTTACATTATGATTCATCTGACTCCTGACAAGAATCTGCTGTGTGTTGCCAACAGACGCAGACATTACGCTTTGGCTGAAGCATAAAATATATTTTAAAAATTTAAAGATTTGTTACCTGACTACCCACATACACATCTTTCTTGAGCCATTTGTAATACATACACCAGTTACTCAATACAACATACAGAGAAGAGTCTTGTAATGAATTTGTTTGTACTGAATTTAAATTCAGTGAACGAATGAGTCCTGGGCCTTAGAGAAAACGATCGAACAAAAGTGATTTCATTTCTTATGAAGTATAATGTTTCCCTAGCATTGTGTTAATGAGTGGATACATAATTGGTTTAGCATTGTTCTTCCTGAATTATAGATCCACTGCATTAGAGGAATGTGCATTAACAACAGCAATGTGAAATATACAACACCACAGTGGATCAATCGCCATCCTCTATACAGACGGTTTCAAAGCAACAACATAAACAAACGTTAATGCGCATGTGCACTTTTGTGACCCAAACTTAACTTCCGTTACACATCCGCAAAGAATAGAGTCCCAGCAGATTATTTCTGATAAAAAACAAGTAAATGACAGTAGCTAGCATGTTAAGTCCAGTCAGTATTAGTTTGGGTTACCAGTAGAAGAACTGTTACTTGGCTAAACTTAAATGCGACCCATTCAACAAATTGTTTATTTAATACAATTATACAACAAACAAATATTAATATTAATATGAATCAAATAAAATATAAACAGTTGTATTATTAGCCACTAGTCAGACCTATCAACAAACACTGGAAATTAACTTTGGACCAGGCGTGTCTGTCCGAAAAAACGCCAATATTCTTTCCTTTGTATCTGAACACCTTCTGCACATTCTCAACAGAAATGTTTGGACACTATACTACAAAATAAGCACCCTGTTTACTGTAATAAGACATAACAGGTGTATTTCATCATCCTGATCTCTTATTTAACCCTCATTTAACTCTTTTTTTCTGTATAAGAATTTCATCGCCGTAACAAACAAAAGAGTGTCAGATTGTTAACTCCATGACACTGCCATTGTCTTTCCTATTTAGTAAGAGGAATACCCATTCAACCAGCACATTTTTGATCTACAGGGAGAAAATGGCAAAGATTCTTTTATATTCAAATGAGAACATTATCATAAGAAGCCCGGCAATAGCAAAGTCCGCTTCTGTTAGTGTCTCATTTGAATAGCTTATATCTTCAAGACACCTCCTCGGGAGATTGATTTGGGCTTTGTCCCCGGCACGGGACACCTCTGTAGTTGGGAAATGTCACCCGTGCAACTCCTTAATTCATCATTAAAGCGACTCTTTCAGAGATGAGCGGAAATAACTGTCAGGAGTGGCCGAGAGTGATGCAAACACCAAAGATTAATTAAGATAAGTAATGTTGTACACTTAAGTTAAACCACATGATCGGTGCATATACGTACTGAACACACTTTTTCTCCACATTCATCTTTTGTCAATCTTTTCAAAATGGAGCACCTGTGGCAGTCTTTATGAGCGTGTTTGTCTGAGACGTCGACAGAAAAGCCGCCCCCGATTAGAGAAGAAGACCAAAAGAGGATCAGACACTAACGTGTCAGCATCTTTTAATGTGTGTATCAAGTCATTCAGGCATCTCAGGAAATCCAAACAAAGCAGAAATGACAAGCTAGTGTTTGGCAACTCAGAGATTGAGGAATCGGAGGTGGGCTGCAGAGAAACTTTTTTTTCTTTCTTCATTCTCCACAGGGAGTACATTCACTCCACTGTCGTCTTCTTAGTGAAATACAATTAACCTGTCTTTCATTTTTTTCCTTTTTCATGTAGCTCCCCTCCTTCCATCTTACGCAGGGATCCCATTGAGTGTACAACTGTTTAGTAATTTCCTTTAAATGCTATAATTAATGTATGTGATTTAAAAATGGCTTATTGGGGTTAACTGTCTGATGCCTGATGTGAATACTTGACCTGCAGATTGATCCTGCAGTTGAGCGCTCTGAACAATTGTGCTGAGCAGTCACATTAAATACCCATACATAAATAAGATTGTTTAATTATCATTTGTAAATCATATTTCTCTTTCAGGACAACCTTGCAACAAATATATTATTGAAAATAATGCTAATGTGCATTCAATAAACAGATTTACAGTAAAGTATTTAAACTATGTGATCAACAGAAATGAGGAAATCATCAAAATAAATATTTTGTGCTTATTATGGTTATATTTTTGTTAGCTTATTAATGAATAAATAAATGTTAAAGGAATTTTTTAAAGGGACAGTTCACCCAAAAATGAAAAATCCATTTATTCACCCTCACATTGTCTACTCAAAATTTCCGTAGGAGTTTTTTAATAATTCCCACAGACCGTTGGCTGAACGTCTGATGCATAAGGCACCCTTTTCTGGAAACACTTCATTGTTTGAATTCCACAGGATTTCTGGGAGACGTGCGTGTCACATTCAACGGTCCACCAGGAAAGGGTGTTCCGTATTGCTTTTTTCTGATAATCGTATGTTTTTGTGCGATTCACATCAAATTCATACAAGTTAGCCACCTTGTAACATAGTTATGAATTCCTGTGATATCAGGTTGAATTTTCCAATGGAAGTTAATAGAGACACTTTATTTGGTTACCAAAGTCCTTCAAAATATCTTCTTTTGTGTTCTGCAGAAGAAGAAAGTCGCAGAAGGTCAAGTTTGGAACAGGTAATGATTAAATACTTTTAATTTTGTGGTGAAATTTCTCTTTAACCCCAAAATGTTGCCATGAATTACGAAGGATTTTTGTATGCTTTTTTCTCCTATTAAGGAGATTTTTAGGCATGACAACACCTGTCACCTTTCATTTCATGAAGTGTGTTCAAATTAAAAACAATATATTAAAGTCTAGTCATGTACAGATATCTAGGGTGTACCGACATCTGAGTACCAAAGTATTTGACCTCCTTGACACTAATATGCACTCTCCTCTATTTCAGCCGTTTCCTCCTTTCTTCCTGTTCTTCAGTCGAGCACTTCCTATCACCCACGTCTCCTTCCAAACCTGGCTTTCTCTAGCCCGTGTGCTGTCTGGGCAGCCCTCTCCATCAGGAAGCAGTGAGTCTGATCCAGCCTCATCAGACTGCTCCTCCAGGGCTGTCATGGAGGGCGGGGCAGGGGAGTCACACCATATGGCTGACCGAAGCCCTGCAGCCTCCCCAGGGGCGATGAGCAAGCGTGGTCCTGATCAGAGCATAGAGTGTGAATCAGAGAGAGAAAAGAAGAGGCAGGAACTGAGAAAAAAACTCAAGCGAACACACAAGCAGTAAGAGAATTCAAACTTTGTTTTATTATTTTTAGATGTTTTATACAAAATTAATTTATTTACATTTATTTATTTACGTCCTTATTATTGATTATTAATTTGACTAATTTGTAATAATTATAATAGTCTCTTTTATGTTTACCACATTACACCAATTTGAAGCATAAACCCCTTTTCCTTTACCAAAAATAAAAAAGACTTTCAGATATCCGCTATCCAAAACAGTAATGTTGTTTTCAATTGTTTCAGATAAATACAGTACAAAACAATCAAAGCAGTTATGTGCACCTCTAACAGAATCTCATGTAAACTTTCATTACATTTATGAATTTGATATATTTTAGGATGTGGTCTCTGAGATTTTTTAAGGTATTAAAAGGACCCCAAAAAGAGCGCAAGGTAAAATATCGCCCTCTGATAAACACATTGCAATAATTCGCCTTTCTCCAATCTCTTTCATTAGAATTTGTCAGACAGATGGACTTATCTACTTCCTTTCGGGCAGAAAACTGTTCGAGAGCCATTACCTGTCAAGTTAGGGACCCCTCGCTGTCTGGGGGCCACTCAACAGGCAGCATCCCATCCCACTGAATCCAGCTGTTCAGCGATGAACCAACTTGCTAGAAAATACCCACCCTGACATTTTGAATATGCTTCTGTGGGGCTTAGTGGAGCACCAAATATTTGCATGCCTTTTGTCTCCAAAGGCAAAGGAGATAGGGGAGAGTCAACACTGTTCTCCTCCTGAGATAGACACGTCTAAATGGGGCTCACATCCCCACACCCCCGACGGGTCTCTCATCGCCCTATGAAGCTCACCTCCTGGAGGGCCTAGTGATTGAGTGGAGCCCTTAGCCCAGCTCTTTTATCCTGGGAATGCTGCTCTGACCCCCTCTTTTACTATTGCCACTGAGTGAGAGAGAGAGAAAAAAATGATATTCGTACATGATGCTGCAAAACTGAGAACATTTAAGTTTTTGATTTAGTATAAAATATTACTAATTCTACTTTTTCTATTATTGTTAACAGCAAATATTGATGAAATTCAGATATTATTAATAAAACTGTCACTTCAGGATTGTCCTAAACATGTCCTCTGTTATTCCTTTAACATCTGAGATGCTGTACCAGTATCAGTGAGAAGTCAGTGCTTGTGGTGAGTGGAGTTAGACAGAATGAGATCGGGTGCTAGTCTTTGTATGGTTTACAGGGACACCTATTGGTCAGGCTGAAGAAAAGGCAGAGAGTAGACTGCATGCTGTCATGCTGAACCGGAAACAGCATATGGTTAAATGAGAATGATGAACTGCTCTGTTCATTTTAACAAGCGACATTAGCATTAGTCATCCTGCCAATCAGTCAATATCATTGCATAAATACTTTATCTTTTGTGTTCTGCCAATGAATTAAATCAACTTGTCATGTCATGGATCATATTTTGCTCATTTTTATTGAATAATAATATTGTTCCAGTCAACCATTATCACTGGAAATGGAATGTACCCTGTATGCATATGGACCCAGAATTGTATTTATAATGTATATGTAATTTATATTTTTGTATATGTAAATTTGAATTTATATTGTAAGAGTAATAAATTAATCTGACATTGTAGCATTACAGTTTTATTTTTTTGTGTGCACTTGTGTGTGTTATTTAATATAATTATGTAACTTAAGGAATGAGACATTTATATACCATGTTTCAAACACATTATCAGCAATACATCAATCAAAAGTGGCGCCTTACAGTAAAGTTTCTTTTGTTTTGTTTTTTAGTATATATTAATCCTTGTTAATGTTTGTTATCAATACAATTGATGTTAGTTTATTAACTAATGACAACAGTTACAATGTTTGATTTTAAAAATGCTTTACTAAATGCTAAAATTAATTGGAACTAAGATTAATAAATGGCTTAGATGTATTGTTCATTGTTAGTTCATGTTAACTAATGTATTACAGTTGTTAACGAATACATACAACATTTTTGTAAAGTTTTACCCATATTTTTATAGTTGAAAAATTGAAGCCAAAAATAGTTAGTTTCATTATGTATAAATCTATATACATTTATGAACCACACCAACAACTGAACTTGACGCTTGATATTTTGTGATTGTGATTTAATATTCTTTTGCAATTGGGCAGGAATAATAATAATAATTGATCTGAACAATAATGCATTTAATTATTAATTTGTTTATTTTTAATTTGTTCTGAATCTAGATCTTTCTATTATTGAATCTCAAAAGTTCTCATTGAGTATGCATATCTATTGTTTACAGGGGATATCGGGACTAGCTTTAGATCAGTTGCCTGCCCTGCCTTTATTTTGGTTCTAAAATTGGAGCTAAATGTTTAAAGAAAGAAGAAACAGAATGTCTCTAAACAGGACCCTTTTTAAGGCTCTGTTTATTTTTTATAACATTCTCATTGTGCTCAACAGGTGTCTTTGCCACCTTACAACCCTACTAAATGACAGAGATGTCTCAGAGTTGTTTCATCTTCACCTTTCTTGGGCATGTTACCTCTGAAAACACAGTGTGTACAATAAATGGAATAATTTATGAGTTGCCATTAAAAATGAAACTTTCTTTCACTTTCTTTCCTTAGACTGAAGATGAGCTTTGGAATACAACATAATGGACTCAAGATGCTCTGAAGTTTTCTTTCCTGCACCTTTCTTATCCCCACTAGCGATGATGGAAGCCTCCAATTCCCTTTTGCCTTTCTTCAGAAAAAAAGGCCACCGTCACGTTAATTACAGCAAGACATTCTCTCTCTCACTCGCTCGCTCGATCGTTCGCTCTCTCGTCTTTCTTTCTCTTTTAAAATTGACACTCTTACTCATTCTTACTGATATCATCTGACATCTAACTTGTCCAGTTTTAAAGCCATCATTGATTCTATAACCAAGATTCCAAAGATAATTTTCTAAAAGGTGCAGCCCCAAAGACAGGCGTTTATTTCCAGTCAAGGCTTCATAACACAGCAGTGATTTAACATATCAGCTATTTATTTTAAGAACATCCAAATTCATTACTTCAATACCAAAAATGTTGGAGGACAGACGGTTCTATCAGCATGATTAGAAATAGCAAACATAGAATAGAAGCTGGCAGCCCTGTCGGATATTTCTGTGTCTCAATAATTCATTAATGTGAAATTGTGTTTGTCTCAAGTGCAGCTTTGTCATTTCCTCTAGTGACACAGATACTGGTCGATGTCTCCATAGACCCCCTCCCTTCATCTTTAGCCTGTCAAATTCTTCAGCAGAGAAAAGTTGTTTCCTTTTTGGTTGCATGGAAATTCTTGATTTGTCTTTATCCTAAGACCATTTGTATTACAGAAGACTGCAATAAATAATACATTGTGTATGATAGAGCAGTGCAAAAAGTACAAGCCATGAGAACAAATGGTTCTTCATCTTTAAAATATATGTTGTGCTCTGGCATTCACAAAGTGTGAACTTTTTGAGTTATATGAAAAATTAGTTTGGATACGCTTTTTCTGGAGGGGTGAGGGTGTGACTTAACACTCTTTAGGTCCAAAATGATAAAAACCAAAGTCAGTTAACCGTAGTTTCAGTTGTTCCTCAAGACGAATGTGCTGAAGTGTAATTATAATTTGGCTCCACAGACATTATTAACAGAGAATCTGCCTTTTTGGTTTCTTCTGAGATGGCCACTAGGAGAGGCAAATGTGATGTAAAAGATATTTCATGTAAGAGTCAATGAATAAAATAATAGGGGTATGAAAGAATCTGCAAATGACCCTCGGTGGAAGACATTTTTTACATGTTTTAACCTCTCATTTTAGCTAGCATACTTTAATAAGCTCTTATTTAAATGTATTCATTAAACATGGCCTGACTGTAATGTATTTTAGAAACAGCCTTAAGTCGCACAGATAAATGAGTATTTAGACAAAAGGTGACCTATAGAAGTCTTAGAAGTGTTACAAAATTGTACAAAGACTTTCATTTGTCATATATCTCTTCAAAAGCACAAAATATTACTTTTACCAGCATGGTACGTTCGCAAAACTTCAACTGTTAAAATTGTTTCTTTTTACACAGTAGACGGTAAAATTTCATGTTTTTATCAGCATCTCCTCTGACTCACTTTAAGCATTTGTTGAAAATGTCAGATTTGTTCAACATTTCATAGCCTTGGAATTAAAAGGTTCTATCAGGATTCTGAGCAGTTTTAACAAGCTTTAAAATGTTTGTATTCCATTTGACTTTGTAGATAAAACCTTTTTGTTTTCTACAAATTAAATATGCACAACGTAAAGAAAAAAATCACATAATGTACATAATTCATCATTTAAGTCATTCATAATCTGTGACATTCATGACATACGATTCATCAAAATAAAGGATCATTTATGCTGTTTTTAATAGTTTTTTGACAAGTAATGAGTTGCCATATAGCTTACTAAAAGGTTGAAATTGCTTAATTTTTTTGATGAGTTAATGTAACATAAAAACAAATGTTGCATGATTTATTGATTACATATATTTTACAGTTGGAAATTTTAATAGAGAGCACACTATAAATTTACGAAAGCATTTCAACAATTTTAACTAGTTTGCAAGTTATATAACAATTGAACTAGTATTTATGGTTATACTCCTTATGTTGACCAACACTGTCATCTCTCATTCTGTCCCTGGAATTAGCAGGAGTTGAAATAAAGATGGGTTAAGATTCCTTAATGAAAAGGGATAAAAGAAGGTCATTGTATCCTAGTATATTTTAAGAGAGTATCTTGGGGGTTTTAGGCAGCTGGCAACCCTCGTCCCCAACGTTAATCATTTATTACTTATCTTGGAGGTTTCCATGTCAAGGGATCTAAGATAGTTCTAAAGGTTTTTTCTTCACTAAGCACAGCCCATTAGAGGCGCATGCAGCATCTCTAAGGAAATAATTGTTTCTGTGACACTTCCAACTTCTCCATCTCCACTGGAAAGTGACCCAAGTGTGTATACTGTAAGTAGGCCTGTTAGCCAAGAGAGGTTTAGAAGGTTTTTGGCCAATAGCAGTGGGCTTCATATTTATTCAGTTATTATTGGCAATTCAGTCAGTAATTATTGTTCTCTAATTTCAAATGTTTTGTTGTTTAGATTTTTTTTCTGGCAATATTGAAGGGACTTAAGGAATCTGCATTTTAATGAAATCCTTCCCAAACACACATTCCAAGACATGCAACCTCATAGAAGAGAGAGCGAGAGAACTGTAAAATGAACCACTTATCCATGATTAAGACCTAATTGTCATTTAATTACACATGTACACGTTTTGCAGTTTTTTGCTCGATATGGATCCACTTTCCTTTTCAATTAGCCAAATGAACAGCATATTTACATAAGTACAAGGGTCATTCATAATTCATCCCAATTAATCCATTTCCCCGTGTTACACTCTTGACCACCTGTTGGCATTCACTCTTAATATTTAAAATCATTTCACCCCATTTTTCTTAGTTCTAGCTCTTTGATGTTTCATTCCACATTCATTCCCCTTCTCGCATGCACTCGGTGGATGTGGCAAGAAAGAATCTGACTCGTCTCTTTCGACTCGGCTTGAAACTTTGCATTTTAACTTTTGTCTGGAGATCTCTTTTTCCTCTCCATATGAGATATAATCTTTAATAAGTGGAAGCGGAGAGAGAAACACGATAAATCCGCTCTAACCACACAGAGGAGCAGGTCTCATGGAGACTGATTATCACCGTACCTCAGTGTTAGATTTTTCAGTAACTAGATGTGCGGATGCTTTGGCCTTGATTGTTCTGTCAGGTCAGGCGTCGATGCACGTTTTGCCTTCTGGCTTCTGCAAAGCTTTGCACATGAAAGGTCTGTTAATGTTCTGCAAACGCATCTTGAGAACGGACACAATGCAAATTTGGTGAATATGGACACAGTATTTAATGCTATATCCTCTGCCTGGAGATGATGGACGTGATAACAACACAATGAAACTTAAAAGGGAGTGGTTATGGCCTGAAACAGATGTACATGTTTTTGCTGTCATCTGTGCAAATTCTGTTCCTTTAAACCCTGCCATACAAGTTCAATGCCCATAAACCAAGCCATCTATAAAACAACTTCATAAAAAAAGACAACATGAACCAGAAAAACAAACCAAAACCATTACAGTATAATTTATCTACGTTCAATTTGCCCACTATGGGGTGGTTTCCCAGACAGGGATTAGCTTAAGCCTGGAACAGAAAAAAATTCCTTACAATGCCATTTGTTAAAATGCAATTTAAAATTGTTTCAAAAGCCTCTTTTCCTGTCCCAAAATGACGACTCCTGTGCACAAGTCATTGGTGTTTGGTGTTCAGTTCTTTGCTCAAAGTCTGCATTTAAAATGACACCAAAAGGTGTTCAGCTGGGTTCAGGACTTGGTTTTATGCAGACCAGTCAAGTTCTTCCACACTGAATTTTTTTTTCTTTCTGAACCTTGTCTCATATACAGGGGCATTGTCATGATGGAATAGAAAAGGGCTCTTCCCAAACTATTGCTATTAAATTAGAAGCACACAGTTCCATAGAATATCATGATATGCTGCAGCATTAAGATTTGTACTTATGGAAATTACTAAAGTCATCAAACCTGTTTATTTGATGGGTGACCCCATACTTTTGGCAATATAGTGTATATACACAAAGCAATATATGTAGTTTTTTTATTGAAAAGATGGAAAAAGTAAAGAGAGAACTGGCACCACAATACGTTGCTCGTTGGCAGAGCGCAGGGATCTAGAGGATACATAAGCGAGTGAAGGTAAGGGGGTGCCGAACCAGTGGTGGTTTTGAAGGCCAGGAGCAGAGCTTTGAATTGGATGTGAGCGACTATAGGGAAGCAATGTAACCTGACAAAGAGAGGAGTGACGTGTGCTCTCTTGGGCTCATTGAAGACAACTATCGCCGCTGCATTCTGGATCATCTGTTGCGGTTTGATTATGCAGGCTGGGAGTCCAGCCAGTAGCGCATTTCAATAGTCCAGTCTGGACAGGACAAGAGCCATGTACTAGGACTTGTGTAGCATGCTTATCTGAAAACTGGTAACCACGAAACTCAAAAATATAACAAACTCTAATTTTCTAATTAATGTACTAATTGAATGAACATTAAACACTAAAAAGTGTTTCTTTTTACTGAAAAACACAAAAAACTACACTAAATTAACACAATTATATGCAAATTATACATCTTATACGCAAAGCATGCCGAGAACCATAAATCCTCTTCCCAGTTTTAACAATTTTATGTTCAAACAATGCAAATCATTCATGAACTGAACATGAAAAAACTGTGTTAAAAATTACATTTCAATTAAGTAAACTGCACAATATGGAACAATGTTCCTTTTTACAGTGTCAATTTTAAAATTGTATTATATATTCATTATATGAAATTCTCATGTAATAATGAGGGAGAAATTAAATAAAAGAGAACAGAAAGTTTTTATTTTTGTGGTGTGTGCAATGGTCATTATAGGTATTCACACTTTGCAGCTTTACTGCAGACCTCTGTTAAAACTTGAACTGTAAATGCTGTAAAATTATGACCAAAACCATTACCCTCATTCTAAAGACCTTCTGAGACCAGCCTAGAAACGATGGTTATTCTCATCCATTCAGTCACAGTCAAATGCGGCCAGATTTCCAACTAATTCCAGATAATAACATTGTGTTTAATTAACATTAGACAATTAAAGCAGTAATTATTAATCATAGCCAGTTCCCCACAGGCACAAGACACAAAGACGTTTTTAACTCATAATGGGAGTTCCTCCAGCACTCAGATTGAAGACAATTGTCCTCTCAGGCATTGACGTCAATTACATAACAACACCCTTGTTTATGTCTTTTTGAATTTTAGAAAGTATAGCGGTCAGAGTTCAAATAAGATTCTGCACAATACTGTGATTTTTTTGCTCCTAAGAGAGACTCAGCATATCTCTATTACTGTCTTTTCAATTTCGGGGGCAATTCCACACTGCAAGTTGTGTACATATAATACCGGCCATCTTATCTGTGGTCCTCTGTATATAAATAGAAATCATTGATTGGTCTGATGATAGCTTTCATTCTTATTAGAGGCTATTCTTTCTTTGCTGTCGTGGGAATAAGCCGTGACATGCCATAGTGACAGCTCGGATTTGCCTCAGAGGCTCAATGGGTCTGGCTATAGCCCAAGGTTATGTGACCTTATACACCACTGAGAGAAAAAGACAGAGAGAAAGAGAGAGAGAGAGAGAGAGAGAGAGAGAGAGAGAGATGTGTGAATGCAATGTGAATAGAGACTCTACCACACCACCTGCTGTAGATCAGGATTATTGAAGGGATATATCAATCACTTGTCTAGAAGTAATATTGCTTACGAGTTTGATTTTGTAAAGAATCAGATCACATTAACATGGACGCCATATTTTCTTGAATAGATCTGTGACTGTCTGGGTGTTTAATTTTAATGACGTGAACCAAAATGTCTTGCATTTGTTAAAGGAAAATAATAGAGATAGAAAAAACGCTGGAAAGAATAATAAAATGTAAAGGTCACTTTAATATTTTTTATTTGATTTCTGTTTAGACATATTGAAGTCCTCAAATATAAATACATGAAATAAAACTATTCAACATTTCCACAGTTTACTGAAAACATTTAGTGACAGTTCCACAACAGTTTGTGACAACGATGTAAATGTAAAAGCTTTAAAATGTTTATTAAAATGTGTAATAAATGTAAAAAATAATAATTTACATTTAAGTTGTAGCACAGTGGTCAGTGCACATGCTCGGTTACAGTCTGACCCGGGTCATGTCCCTGTCCCACACCACCTCTGTCATCTCTGTTCTCCTGTCTGTATGTGAACGAAATGACAAAAAATGAAATAAATATATTTCAAGGATTTTAACTAGGTGTATAAAAATAACTGTAAAGAAAACACCTTGTAGTTAAAAGCACATGTGACAACTTCCCTGTGAGACAACTACACCCATTCTCTAATATATATTTAAATATAAGTGAGATTTTGAATGTATAGGCTGATGTAAATATACGTAAATTGCTTTCTCATTACATTATTGTAACCTTGTTATTTATATCAAGCTTTGTTTTAAAATAACTCAACCATATGGTGAAATATAAGCCATATCCACAGAACACCAGAATTTCCCATATCCTACATCAAAATTAATAATCGTCATCATCCATAATTTAGTTTTCATTCTTTAAATACATGCCAAGTTGAGGTTCCATTAATATGAAAACCCAATAACCATGCACAGAGTGTTTAATACACTCCCCAATTAAACTACAGAGCCCTATCAGATACATGACAGGCCATCAATGCAAAAGCCAAAGAGCACGTAGCTTTCCAGTGTATCTGAATACCATCCTGTTGCTATCCCTCCCCTCGAAGGTGATCAATTCACGGCCGTTGAGCGGCTGAGAGCGCCCCGGCTGAATTCTTTTCTCCTGTACTAATAGATGATGATGATGCCGCCCGTCAGGGCACTAATGAGGATGGCGGTAATCTTGATGCATGTTTGGGTCTCGGCCTAGCGAGCGTGCGCTTGTTGCCGTCTGCATGCTCCATGGACCTGCCACAGAGGTGTACTGATGAACCCTAAATCAAGGCCTCCTTAGTCACACGCGTTTGGAATTTCAAGTGGCGTTCAACCGAGTGAAATGGACACATCTTAATTCAATTGCCTGTAGACATCTGATTGCTGAACAGCAACCCTTTGGTCGAGTGTAAAATCGGGCAATCCTAAAGAATTTATCAGCGCTATGGAGTCTCCGGTAACTCCGGTGTGCTCCTGTCATGATGTCTGGCTGATGCTCACAGACTGACAAAAGCATAGCCGTCCTTCTGAAACGCCAGCGCCCCAATGCACCGTCTGAGCCATACAAGACGAACTACTCTCAGTTTCCATAACATTTCTTGTTTCATTATCCTCAGCGGAGCGTGTCTGGAAAAAAGGGAAAAGATCTGAACCTTTTCCTTTTGCGTTCGAATTTACATCTTTTGCTCATTTCTCAGCGTCTGCCCCTCACCGGGAGGATTCTAATGAAGGGGAGAGTGAGAACTCTGCTGGGATCCAGGAGAACCTGGAGACAGGAGAGAATGCAGGCCGGTGACGGCGCGGCAGCCGCGATTTCCATACGAGTACAATCAGTTTGCCGACTTTTAAAGTGAATGTTTAAGTAGCCTAAGAGATGGAGCTTTGATTTGCCCTTCTGATCAAACCAGAGACGTCTCATTCAGAGAATAATGATTTTTTCCCCCCTAATTTCACTGTGTTTCCTTCTTATGTCTGAGCTTACAGGTAGCGTAAAACCCAGTGGTACTGTCTTCCCAGAGTTCCGCGGGTGAGAAGGGCCTTTCTTCTGCCAGATTAGAGATATGTGTGTGTGGAGAGGGGAGAGAGATGAGAGGAAGAACTGCAAATGGAGATCGGGGTAGTCATTAGATGCTGGACAGGTTGTCAGTGAAGAGGGTCAAATTCTTTTGCTTGCGCTTCACAGCCATGAATGTGAATGAATAGGCCATGGCTCTCTGACGAACTATATTTACATTCATTTAAAAGGATGTTTAGGAATATTTTATACTATGGAGGATTAAATAAATGTGACAGGATAAAGTCTTAATATCAACCATTCACTATGATTTCAGGTGAAATTCTTGATTTGTATTATTTTTTGATTTGACTTACTTTGTCAATATTAAACACAAGATATATTTTCACAGAATGTTTTACATGATTTTATGTAGAAAAAAGTAAATGACAAATAATGAGAGCCACGCAGCTTAAAACATTATTTGTGCTGAAAATATGGTTTCTTTTTTTTTTTAGGGGGTGGGGGGGCACATTCTTTGAGCATTTACCAGCTAGATATGCACACTTTTTGTTGTTTTTTGCTACATAGTTTAGTATAAAAAGTCTTAATGTTGATGTGAAGTATAAACCTGACAAAAAACAGATTCTAGAATCAGAATCAAAACGTTAGGAATCAGATGCTTAATATAAAATGTAAATTTCAACTCTTCTTAACAAATCCTGTGTGAAAATAATTAGAATGTGCATGTGTTAACTCATGCACTTATGAAAATTCTTGTGAATCAAAACTGGGAAATGATAAAAATCGGAATCCAAATAGAATCGGAATGGATCAAATTCAAACAATACGCAACCCTACTTGCAACTAGTGAAACTAAATCGAAAGAATAGATATTACAGATAAATGTTTGTGTGTTTCACAATTTAACATGTAAACACATGTTTTAGGTTCACAAAACACACAGATATCAAACTGACAGATACAGTCAATTATCTGTGGCATTTCCATAAAAAGACAATAAAATAAAACCCGAGTCTCTTCTGACGTTACATTTCCCTGATACGCAGTTAATCATTTAAGTCACAGGGAACTTTCCAAACTTTCTGTGCTGTTGGACAAACAACCTTCACCAACTGAACCAGCAGACCTGTGCCATTTTGCTGCAAGCTATTACTCCTTCATACCCCCTCTCTTTTGCTGTGGAAAGGTGCCTCACCAATTATTTTGAGATGGATGCAGGGATGTAGAATGACTAGAAGCATCAGGTTCTCTTATATTTTTTTCCAGTGGTCCATGCCTTAGGTAAGGGCAGAATGGCCAGAGGCTACGGTAGCTCCCGAGGGACACGCAGGGCTCATAAACTGTGAAACTGACATCTCTCATCTATTACCTCTGCTAACTAGACCTTTAAGAACCTTGACAGTCTGTGCTACGTGCCTTTTCCCACCCTACCTCATATATTTTCGCAGATATGGATCTCAGAAAGCCAGCACTGTTCCGGTACTCATGATGATAATCTTACAACAAGGGCATGCTTATGTAAATCTTGTTTCATTAACATTCAATAGTCACAGCGATGCCATAGAAGAACCATTTTTGGGTAGGAACCATTCAGTCAAAGGTTATTTAAAGAAACTCTTTCTAACTTTTTATAATCTGAAGAACCTTTATCACCACAAAGAACCTTTATGGAACCGAAATGTTCTTCTATCTATAATACACTGCAAATTATGGTTATTATCCTCTTACATTCATCCTATAGTTTATGATTGTACCGTGCATGTGTATCTCTTCTCGGTCACTTCCAGCATGCCGACGGCTGTGCGCGAGAGGCTAACACCTTAAAGCCTGGGCTAGCCGCGGCTGTTGTTCCCCTGGCGACGGTGTTCTGAATCCTACAAGCCTTGCAGGACGCCTGCAGGAATGTTCCTTCAATCACAAGGAGACTCATCACTCTCCTGTGCAGGAGGAAGCTGCTCAGAAACGCTGTCACCTTCATTTAGCCCCACGCACAGACAAGTCCCACTGCGGTCTGCGCTTGTAGATTTTCAGTCAGCAGACACAAACACACATAAACACGCACACCCCATCACACAAGTGCCTTTCCACCAGAGCAATAGTAGGGATATAATGTAACCTGACACGCACACACACGTTCAGTAACTTTTTGTGACACAACAATGGTCCAAATGAACAATTAGATTAAACCTTTACACTGTATAAAAATACTGTAATTCTGTAGAAATTACAGTATTAATGGCAGCAGTTTGCCAGTAACTTACTGTAGATTCATATTTTTTTAATTTATTGGCAACAGTTTGTTCAAAGATAAATGAACATTAAACATTAACAAGTCTTTATCTTTACAGGAAAAAAACTATAAAATTACAGCCTCATTCGAGGATTTCTAGAAACCAAAAATCTGAAAAAACCCAGAAAAAGGTTGATGAGGAGTTTTTGTTCCCAGAATTCTTATAGCATGAGGCTGTTATTTTATAGTTTTTCTGTAAAGATAAAGACTTATTCATGTTTATTCTTTATCATTTCATTTATCTTTGAACAAACTGTTGGCAATAAATTTAAACAATATACATCTACAGTAAGTTACTGGCAAACTGCTACATAAATACAGCAACATTTTTTACAATTTACAGTGTAATTGTAGGAGAATAAGCTTTGTGAGGTACACCGGAAAAAATCTGGTTTTAGAATTTCTCTCAACAAATTAACAATGTAACTTGAACAAAGATTTATTCAATTTATTATATGCGTATGATAGTAGTCATGTTGCAAACAAAGTTTTTTTGTTGACTGGATGAACAGTTTTACATTAAAAAAGGGCTTTGAAAGATGAATATTAATATATTAATAAATATTATCACCATTATTGAGGTTTGTGCTTTCAGTGTTGACATCTAGCTAAAGGCATGATGCAACACCGCTTTTACTGAAAAAGCCTTTAACACGAAGTGTTTGTGTTTAAACAGACACATTTTTGGGTGTTATTTAGGTCTAGAATGTGTATAACATAAATCAGACTAATCTAATAAATGCTTTGTTGGATCTCTGTGAAACTGTATAACCCAGAAATATAACCTTATTGTTAGATTGTCAACTTGGTTCGCAAAACAAAAAAAATCAGCATTGCATGAAACATATTTAGTTAGCTAAATGTTAAAACAATCAGGTTGCCTTGTTTTTTACATTTTCTCAACTGTTTATTTTCTAAACCAGAAATAGAGAGGCAGAAAAAGTTAAGAGACCATTCCAAATGTTCATTTAATCAGCATTTCTGGATGTATTGTGGCCATTCCAGTCCAGTGTCTGTTGTATTTCAACAAAATCAAACCTCAGGAGTGACATAAAGTCATCCAACAGCAATGTGAATGACTGACAGCATGACAAGATACATGGAAACTGTGGTCGAGTTTTTGAATCGAGGTTATCACATAATATGTTTTCTTCGCAGTACTTCAGGTCTGAAAAAATACAGAGCATCTTGTCTGTTATTTAGACCGGTTTCTCCAGTTTTTATCTTCTGGAAATAAATGCAAATAGAAACATTATTTTTATTTAAAATTTGGGTAAAATACTGTTACTAGTTCACAGAATGAAACATTGTTTGGGAATAAAGCTTTTCAAATATTGTTGAATTTAAAGAGTCACTTTTATTAAGAACTTTACCTTCTTAAAACACATTTACAAGTGAGAGGTGTTTCACAAAAAAAAAAAACAGTAATATATTGAATTATTATGATACATGTGCAATGATTGAAGGATTATGCCGCATGTTGTCAGCAGTAATTCTGCAACTCAAACAACAGCGTGAAATCAATGAGACTGAGAGGAAAGAAAAGAATGAAGAATAATTGGCCCAGGATCGATGGCGTTTTGAATATAAGTCTGGATTTTGCCATATCAAGAGCGTCCAAATGAGAGTTTATCGGGGTATCTAAGGAGATCAATGCTTACAAGGTCACGGTTGTATCTGGCACTACTCGTGTCATTAGAGGCATTTTAATAATTCATGATGCCCAGAGGTACTGAAAGGCGAAAACAAATGAAGATTCACCAAACCAGGACAATGTTAATCCCTGAAATACTGCTCATGTGGACAAAACTGTTTGTCGTGTCTTTTCGGACTGTGTGTTAAATCAATATAAGGAGCTATACTGCCTACACCTTTCATTTTTGGAGCCTTCTGTCATGTTGAGGTATTTTAAGATGTTTCCTTTGTGTGAAGAATTCCATTTGAATAAGAGATCATTTAATTTAGTCTGGCCCACAACGATACGGAATAAAAAAACATTCATGAACCAAACAAATATATTCTTGTCTTATGAGAGCGATGAGGAGAGATTAAATGGATTAAAAGGATGTGCTCTGTCTGGACTTTAATAGCAAATGTATTTAGTTAGTCCAGCTTATCAATATAAATATAGACCAAAAATGTAAGAAGCAAATTTGCCGAATTGTCATTGTGTGTGCAGGCAGAACTCGGACAACAGCGTACATGTCGGGAGTTCAGATGACATTCTGCTCCATCCTGAGATGAGAAAAAAAGTAAATGTATGTGAGAGATGAAAAGATAGAGGACTAAGAAAAAATACAGATCGCCGTTTCAAAGAGCCGCACATTAGAAAGTGACAAAATGAGACAGATAATGAATAAAGAAATAGTCTTAGAATTGAATGAGAAGACTAAGAGATAGAGTAACATTGAGCTTTATTGATAAAAGCCTGAATTATTTAACAGAGCAAGAATTTATTAAAGACGGGAGCTGTGACAAGTGCTCCAAAAATGGGGACAAGTAGAAATAGGATACAAGCCTCATGTTTCCATTCACTGTAATTACGGGCTTTGGATATACAAATAGTTATCATTTGAATTACACAGTACGTCTTATTACAATTTTTATATCGGAGTCTTTTCAAAGTGAACCCACCAGTGTTGAATCAGTCTCAACAAGCACTATAAAACAATGTATTTTTTTCAGTTCATATTAATGATTTACTTTGTTTGATTTAAAAATGACTCCCGCTGTGACATTCTTTATTCTGAATGCTGCAACGTGGAAAAGACGACAGTTTAAGGAACCGGGATGGCACATGGTCAAAAAGCTGGGGTATGTGTTAAATATTCATTGTAAAGCAGATGTATGAAGCACTTTTCTGTGTCTCACTCTCTTTCTTTTAATATGTTCACAGCTATTACCAATCAAACAGGAACCCTCATTAAAAAAATGTCATTTCAAATAAAATATTTGTGTGAATAATGTCCTGTTTAATTGGTCTGAGCCATATGAGAAGATATGAAGGGTTTGGGTAATTAAAGCTTTTGAAGAACGACGGCGAATATAAAGGAATCATGGGATCACACCAGAGACCTGTGACACACAGGACCACGGCATAATGTTGCAGGATGAAGACAAACATATTGCTCAGAATGTAAACCTCAGTCTTGTAGTGTTTCCCTAAGAAACCGTGTTGCATTAAAATTTTGTTGAAAATGTACATATATGTATGCGCTTTTGCTTTTACTCTGCCGACTTTCGTCAGTTTTATGAGATTTAAAAGTCAAAAGTAAAGAAAGTCGTGAAGAACAGTACATGAGAAAATATGACTAATGTTTCTTTAATGGCCTGCTACTTGGTTTCACCTTATTGCAAATTCCGCTCATGATTTTATAAGCATTTTATGATGTAATTCAACACTTTTTTCATTTGAATTTATTTGACAACTTATAAATTACTGGTGTGCGGTTAATTTTCATTTTTTTTACTTTTAGAAGTGCAAATCATTTTCTTGAAATTACCCTCAATTTTCATATATGGATAATGAACATAATAATCATATTTGAAGTGCTATCAGCATTAAGACAAATTGTAGCCTATCATTGTAGCAAAATAGTTTTGTCTAAAATAGACATGGAGAGAAAACACAGGCACCAACTTGCCTACCTCTTGAGTTTCAGCAAGTTTGTTGGCAAGCCATCTCAATGATAACCCCAGTGCTCCGCCAGTCCAATACAACACAACTCACTGTTCACTTCACCGTGTTCTTTTGCAACTCTATCAATATTTAGGCCCACACCTCTCTCTCCACACACACATGAAAGTCAGTAGATCAGAATGTGAGTTGTTGCCACCTCTCCCACTGTTGCTAATTACCACAGTTTGCTTTGTGCAAAGCCTGGCTGCTATTCTGATTGGATTTGCTTGACAAATAAATAAATGATCAGCATGAAAATATAATAGCCACCCCGTAACCTTTTCCTGAAGTTTGGTCTGGGCCCAGCGGACATTCCCAGAATCCTTTTGTTCTTCCTTGTACGTTTAACCTGGCTTGGCTCTCATACCTGATCCCACTATGATATCACCTATGCTCTCTCCTTACACACTTTAAGATACCTTCTATACTTAAACATTTTATTTATTGAACTTTACAGCATTTTGTAACTTTAATTACAGTACGTGTGGTGTGCTGCATTTCCCTTCATTCATTTACCGTATGGATGGTCCAGTGGTCCAGTATTTGTTTTAATATTTACTGTATTGGCAGAGGTTTTATATATCCTGAGTATTATATTGGATGTATATAGTGTCAATCTTAAGAACTGAGCACAGCCTTATCTTTGATCACTGAACAGAATATTTTTGGATTGCACTTTGTTGATGTCCTATGCTCTTTGCTTCATGAAAGTATGTCAGTGAGATGTTCTGTTCTCTTGATACGTCTGTGGTCCCATGGAGGGGCCTGTATTAGCATGTTGTTAGCATTGCTGCTTCTACTTGTAGTGTAAGAACCAACCGTCCACCCAACGAAGGATTTTTAATACATTTATTTCCATTTATATTTTACTTATTTGATACAGTAAAATTAGTAGACATACATGCACTTTTTTTTTTAGATTTTTATACACTGTAAAAGCTGTTGTGTTAAAATACAACACAATTTGTCTCAAACCAAACACATCTCTGTGTCTAGTTAAGTTAACTTAACCTTGTGCTGTCCCTTTTATTTATTTACACAAAATCAAAACAAAATGACACATAATTCGTTAAAAACAATTAAAAGCAATATTAGTTACTTAGTTCTGTAGTTTACTTTTACTTCACTTGAATTTTTAATAAAAAACACTAATAATAAAGAATATTTCGATTCTTTATTGTTCCCTATTAAGATTTAACTTCTGAACAGTAAAAAAGTGAAACATTAGGCAGAATGTGTTTCCATGTGCCCACACCCTCAAGCCCTTTCTTCTTATTTTTGGTTAATAATCAATTTATTTAGCATAAAAAAGGTCACAAAAAGTCCAAATGTTTGGTGCTGTAAAGGTGCTGTATTGTCACCAACTCGTGTTTTATAATATGCTTCCACAAAACTTGCCCTTAGGTTAGCTCTCTTACACCAGCCAGTGCCTCTGTTACCCTCGGACCCTTGATGGAATCCACCTGGCATTGATGCATCGCACATTTCATTCAATTGTCCGGGTCCATCTTCCACCACTTGTTACAGGCGGTTACTTCTTTGCGGGGCCCCAACCGCCATCCGGTGAGCGCGTGGGCGAGCGTGTGAGCAAAGCACGAGTCTCTTCCTTCAGCTCAGCTATGACTTTCTGGACTCGCTTGCTCCGCTAATTAGCTCTTTGGAGAGTTCTCCTCATGGAAGCAGAGAAGGAGGGGAGGGGGATGAATGAAACTGTGGCAGCCGTGATGGAGAGACGTCATGTTAGAGAAAGAAATAGATAAAAAATGCTTTGAGCCCATAGATGTAACTCAGTCTGCTGTTTTCTCTCTCCCTGATTGCTCAAAAAAGACCGGTTCAATTATAAAACGGATAGGTTTAGGCAAATCGAGATGGGAAGTGTTACGACGCACCAAGCAGCACCATCCTTGGCTCCCGTTCCGAACAGCGTGTCGACACGGCACGGCCGGAGGTTACCTGTCCCCGATTTCTGAAAGCCTGGCCTAGGTAATGAAGCCGGAACGTGGCCGGATGATTGGTTCTTTCTGAAGAGCCCTGGCCAGCATGAAAGATTCACCCCGGCTTTGTCTTCTGGAGTGTAAATATTGTGCTAGCGGAATTTGAAAGTAGTGCAACACTAAGGTACAAAAAACATAGGGAAAAAAGATCAAGAGCGGGTCTTACATCAAGGAGGACCCTGAGGATGTCTTTGTTGTCAACTTCAGAAGGGAAGAGAGGAGCAGAGGAGGAAACTGGCAGAAGGGGAAAAGATGCCAGAGAAAGGCTCAAAGGAGCATCTCTGGCCAAGGTGATCGGTATTCCTCGGCAGTGTGCCTCCTGGCTCTGAAGTGAGGGAAAGGAGCTGGCAGCCAAGCCAGAGGGCATAACAGCACAAATACCTTCAGCTCTGCGAACTTGCGTACTTACGCTGTACACATTACCTCTCTGTATCTCTTACACACACAGGGGCGCTTTAGCGCTGGATGTACCTTCAAACTGACTGCGCATATTCATATCGCTCACACTTGCGAACAACTACAATCGAACAGCATTAAAGAAAAAAAGTCTTAAGGTTGATGTTCATAATAGTCATTTTTTCACAGGTTGGTTCCTTCAAGTGTTAGCAGACTGATATGTATTTATCAATATTTTTTTGCTTCTCACACATAGCATGCAATTCACAAACTATTCTGTTAGATATCATTGCTATGATGGATACAAACCAACCAACACCATTCCGTCGATATTTATTATAAAAAATGCAAACATGATCTCTTAAAAAGCGGACTGAGGTGATGCAAATTTCAAGCAAAAGCAACATGTTACGCAACGCTAACCTTGGGTTTTGGATAAGCATAAAAATCAATACACATAATTAAAAGCCAATTGAATCCATCTTTGTTGCTTTACGTTTGAGTCTTTTTTTAATGATACACATAATCTTCATTATTATTCCACATCTTACAGTTTTGTCAATATAATACTTGTGCTTTCTTCAACGAGCACCTGTGAGACCACTCAGAAAATTTGGAAACATTCAAGGCTGGGCTGAAATTCAATACCTCAGCAACAACGTCAAGAAAGAATCATTAAAGCAACTCAAAACGTGGCTCCCATTGACATTCTGCTTAAGCGTACGAGCCTCAAAGTGAGAAAAGCACAAAATCTTTGCCAGTTTACAGCGACATCCACGCATCTGCATCCCAAAATCTCTCCCGAAGTCCTCGGCTCAAGGTTAACACATACGCATTAGTAGGGAAATGAATTAAATAAATAAAAACAGCAGCAAACAATTAGCAATGCATCAATATCGAGATCAATAGTGATGTGGGTAATTATCACTTCAGGGAGAGGGGAGATGGCCTTTCCTTATTGATGCTTCACAAGTGCAGGGTAGATTACAAATACATGATTGCCATTTCGATACATTAAACATGATAAACAACACCAGCTGTGGTGCATGGAGCTGAAGTTTAGATCCTCTTAACTTTGCCAAAAACATAAGTCATAAGTAGCATGAGAACATTTGTAGTAATAGCCAAAAATACCCTGAATGGGTCAAAATAGTAGATTTTTCTTTTATTCCAAAAATCATTAGGATATGAAGTAAAGATCATGATCCATTAAGATATTTTGTAAATTTCCTACCTCAAATATATCAAAACTTTATTTTTGTGAGTGAATGCAGCAAAATTGCAAACAAAAATGTCTGGAAACACGTCTACAAACTTTGGGAATTATCCACTCAAGTTTGGTATCTATGTAAAGCTTAGAATTTCAGCTTTCAGGTTCATCTATTCTCCACAACACAATTACAGCGGTAAACAAAAGAGAGCGTTTAAACAAACCTGTTTCTTCTTAGCAGTGGCCTGCTACAGCACCTCTGATGAACAACTTTAAAGGCGATTTTCTCAATGTTTCGATTTTTTTGCACCCTCAGTTTCCAGATGTTCAAATAGTATCTTGGCCAAATATGGTCCTATCCTAAAGTTTATTTATTCAGCTTTCAGATTATGTATAAATGTCAATTTCGAAAAATGTACCCTTAAGACTTTTTAATAGCATTCGAAGAATAAACATAGATACCTCACCACATGCTGCGGTGTTATTTTATTTTTACATTTTATAATAAATATGTTAAAAACAGCTCAATTGAAATGTGTTCAAAACAAAATATACAAATACATGTTTTTAATAAATTTAAAATAACAATACAGCACATTTTTTCAGAAAAGTTAAAAAAGTTAAAACAATAATGGCAAACAATTGTGGTAATTATGAAAGACACAACCAACAAACAAAGTCCTAACAAGCATTAAAGTAAACAGACTGTAATGGTATCCACAAGATAACAATTATATTTTTCCTCAGACTAAACAAAAACAGTGACAGGACACTCTACAACTACAAACAAGTCTACTGTCTTCACAGTTAGCACACAATATTTATCTCGCCCCATTAAAACATAAAAACTGCCCTTATGCATTTGCTTGGGCTATCTGAGATACATTTTACATCCATTTTATGCTTATTACAAGTTGTTGCACAAGCCTCTTTCACACTAATTGAAAAGTAACGGCCATGGAAAATGTGAAAGGCCATGTAGCCAAATCCCAAAGCACTTAACCATTCACTGGGCTGCTGTCTGCATAGGCTTTAATTGGCAGTTGGTGTTATTGAGCTTCAATTAAACATTACAAGAGGATTGTCTAGAAGAACTGGGGATGTATAATTCATCTCTCTCTTTTTTTGTACAATGTAACAGCGTTTTTGATTAGTTAAATGTTCATTTTTCTGTGAGGCAGGTGACTGGCACAACAACACAACAATTCAGTATCATATACGGTTTAGAATTAAAATCATTGTATGTGTTGCAAAAAACAAATATTCATGATGGTGGAGAGTAAATTGATGTATAAATTAATATATTTACATGTTTTATTTTATTAAATATTGTATGAATTTAGACAAATCCAATAATGAAATCTAATCTAATAATGTCAAAACCTTTTAAAAGAGAAAAATCTGAACCAAAAAAGTTCATTTTACTAGAATTTCAGTTGCACATTTGTCTTCACAATCTGACCTATTTCGTAATATTTTTTCTTGTTTTATGGTTTTTATCTTTTTTGCATCTCAAGTGCCAGCTGTCTATGATATCACATCATCACAAATACAGCGTCCTCTTGTTGTGTTTAGCCATGTGTGCATGCTAAACTGATGCTTTCAGCAGCTGCTATTGGCATGATACTGATTCCTGATGTCACGTTGTGATTTATTTATTAAAGTAAAACAGGGTGTTCTGATTCAGATCTAATCTGTTCATCAGCAGCTCCAGTATACCTGAAGGCCTGTGTCACACTGTGTGTCCACATATCTCTATTGACTTTTATTTTAAATCTTTACTAACCGGGCGCTTTAATGTTAAATCAGATTTCAAAGCGCACTTATTCCTCCTTAAACAATCAGCTAAATGATTTATGATGGATATTAGACTATTCTCACACAGGATATGATCAATTAAAAACATTATAATTAGTTGATCGGGAAGTGAAGATTACCTGAATCCACCAACATGATGAAATCAAAGGGGAACGGGATGGCTTTGACAACTGATAGGGAATACAGTTTTCAATTTTAATTTGCACTTGGTCTTAGCATGTGGGATGGAGGATTTTTTTACCAAAAAGATTCACTAGATGGAGCAAAGACACCTCCTAAAAAGCACAGTTCATTCTTTCTGTGGATTAATACCAGAAGAAAGATTTGCTCTCAAGGTATTTTTCAGTGCTCTGTGATTCTGAAATGTTTATTCTTGTTGTCTTCTATCATGTAATACTTCAAAGGCACACAGTGATACAGATACACATGTCCTCAAATGCTCAACAGACCTATCCTGAAGTGATTTTTTGATGTTCAAAAAGGCACGTCTCTTAGGTTGGAAAAGCTGTCAAGGGGGTTTTAAATTCACACGGCCCATTTCAAATTGGACATTGTCTCCCAAAGCCATTTACAGGGAAGGAACAGAACAGGAATTATTCGATTTCTTTTGCTGTTAATATTTTTTTTTTCCTGCAGGTAAACACACATAAATGTATCACCCTTCCTCATGAAGGATAGGCTACATCTCTGTGCAGCTGGATGAGCAAACAAGACCAGCGCTTCTTTTGAAAGTGTTGCCAGCTGATCTTAACTCTTATCTGACTGGCACAAACTTCAAACACACTAATAGATTACTAGCATCGGCCAGAGCAACTGCACATTCAAACCAAATTTCCGTTTCTTTCCTCTGGATTTTCTTCCTTCTGCTATTTCTTCTGTTTTAGATTTAGATCTTTTATAAAATTGTTGACTCCTCTGGTCAAACTTGGAAAACCTAAATATAACTATCAAGTGGTTGAAAGTTGGCATTGGCCTCTGCTGAGAGCGCAGAATTCTCAAAGGCTTTAAATAAAAAGTACGGCAGTGTGTGTATGTGCAGTGTGTGTATGTGCAGTGGGTGTATGTGCAGTGTGTGTATGTGCAGTGTGTGTATGTGCAGTGTGTGTATGTGCAGTGTGTGTATGTGCAGTGTGTGTATGTGCAGTGGGTGTATGTGCAGTGGGTGTATGTGCAGTGTGTGTATGTGCAGTGTGTGTATGTGCAGTGGGTGTATGTGCAGTGTGTTTGTGCAGTGTGTGTTTGTGCAGTGTGTGTATGTGCAGTGTGTGTATGTGCAGTGTGTGTATGTGCAGTGTGTGTATGTGCAGTGTGTGTATGTGCAGTGGGTGTATGTGCAGTGGGTGTATGTGCAGTGTGTTTGTGCAGTGTGTGTATGTGCAGTGTGTATGTGCAGTGTGTGTATGTGCAGTGGGTGTATGTGCAGTGTGTGTATGTGCAGTGTGTGTATGTGCAGTGTGTATGTGCCGTGTGTGTATGTGCAGTGTATGTGCAGTGTGTGTATATGCTGTTTGTATGTGCAGTGTGATGTGCAGTGTGTGTATGTGCAGTGTGTGTATGTAGTGTGTGTATGTGCAGTGTGTGTATGTAGTGTGTGTGTGTAAAGGTGCATGTGCATGTGCATGTGCGTGTGCGTGCGTGCGTGTGTGTGAGTGCTGGCCACATTGAGGATCATCCCTCTATGTGTATGAATGATCTGCATTGTAATTTGTTGTGTTCATTGGATAAAATAAAATAAAAATGTGAAATGTATTTCCCATTCATTTCATTAAGCCTACAAATGGGCCATAACAGCTCATTTTATTGGAGTTTTGATTTTCACCATCTTCACATTGTTGAAAACTTGGGAAAAGTTTTGTACTAATCAGATTAAAAGAAAAAAGTTATTAGAAATAATTTGCCCACATTTGTCCCCAACATCACTTTAGGGTTAATATCAATTTCTGAAAAAGTTTTAATACTCTTTCTGTTTTTCAGATGAATCTCATAAGTTACAACTGCATTGTACGCTTTGTAAATGAACACAATCACTGGACTGTTGTGGTAAACAGAACACTTTACCTTAAAAAGATTTGCAAGATTTAAAATGATTAAATACAGATATAGAGATTTTTTATGAAGTCTATATATATAATGCTTTTATCGGAAAACTTCAATGTTATTACAAGGTATTAGCTGTATGTATTATTTTTCCTATAGAATGTGCTTTTAATCAATGTCACAATGTTGTTGTTGTTGTTTTTTAACTAAAATAACTGTTCACATCTGGATGGATGTGTGGCTCAGTGGCTCACCCACTGATAATATTATATAATGCGGAGTGCTGGCTTTAAAAGTCATAAAAAAGGGTTTGTCTGTTATCCTCCTAACCTGCCATAGAACAATCATGAGAAATACAATTTAGACTAATTATGATGCATTTTTTCATCCATAGTCCCCAGGCAGGTCAATGTTAAAAAGCAATCATGAGTTCCTCTAAAACAAATAATGACTGGCCAAAGGCTTGGAAAGCTCAGAAAACTTGGAAGAGCTGGACTGAACCAGCGGGGATGTGAAAGAGCTGGAAAGTTCTGTGTCTGTGGCAGTCTGGAGGCTGTTACATGACTCCCACTCCAGCAACAACCAGTCCACCAGGGGGAGCTCGGGGGTGGAGAAGCCGTGCAGCTCATCGGCGGAGGGTGAGCTGTGGCGTGCGGGCTCCGGTGAGCAGCGTTGGAGTGGGCTGGGGCGCATAACATGCTTTCCGATGAGATCAGATGATGATCAGTCACATCCAGAATGGCCCGCTCGCGCAGGAGCAAAAACCATTCATTTCCAGGATGAGACTGATAACTTCAGCCACGGGTCTGTCCCGGAATTCTGGAGACAGACACCGATGGAAGACATTATCTAATCTTATCAGAAAGCATGTGTTGATCGAGCGGTCATCTCAACTCACCCGATGGCAAACCTCAATAAAGTCCTCCACGTAGACCTACCTCTCCAGAAGTCGGCCGTCTTGGCAGAGGTAGAACTCGTGGAGGTCCTCTGGAGGGAAATCGACGCCAAAACAATCCATTGTGGAGGTCTTGTCTTCTGTAACAAAATTAGCCACAGATCACAGATGAAGGAAAAACTCAAAATTATATCTTTAATATGAATGAACAAACAAGAGCCATACCGGCTAGAACACAGGTTACGTGTGGTTGCAATAAGACAGGGAACAAAGGAACACGAAGAGTATATATAGTCTTGATAACCGGGGTGATGGCTGGCAGGTGAAAGTGCTGACTAACACGGGGCAGGTGAGGGAGTGTGGAGAATGTGTGCGTGGTGACAAGAGTGAACCAAGCAACCGAGTAAGTGAGACAATTTAAATGTACTTAATGTCTAAATTTAGTGCAATAACTAAAGCTTTCCCAAGGTCTCATAAGTAAATAATGAAACTCACGATAGAGATGACAGGGATTATCTTAATCCTAGACTAGGCCTTAGTTTAATTGGGAACTGTAAGTATAGTTTTAACAAACATACCTTACTAAAAACATTACTTGTGTGAATTTTAAGATAACACAAAGGAACTGATGTATTTTGAGATATGTCAGTGCAAGTTGTTTTAAGTTTGGACAGCTCTTACATTTCTTTTAGTTTAGGACTAGTCTAATCCCTGTCCTGGAAACCGCCCCTATAGCTTACAGCTGATAGATCTTGTCATTGAACCAAAATTATACCATCTCGTTGCCGTGAAGCTAAAAGTGATAGATCTAATTATCCTGCAGACTTGGATGTCTTCATCTCTGATGGAAGAGGGAAGAACATCAGGCAGGAACGAAGGTGATGTTATAATAAAATGAGTGACGTTTGTTAGGGAAAATCATATTTGCGTTACGATGCTCATTCTAGCTGTGTCTAGCAATTATGTTTGGCTCGATACCAAAATTGTGGCTTCGGTACGGTACTAGAATCTAATACCGGTAATATCGGTACCAGAGCATGTGAGCGAAGAGAGAGCGTAGCATGGAGCGGAGCGTTTTTCGCGAAGTGGTGAGCACCTTTCTGAAAATTCTGTTCCGCTTGCTTAAATCGCTCAGCATTGCCCGCTCAGCCCTCTTGGTGATTTGCTTTTTACAGCTGGATTACTGTCCCGTGTACACCGCATGAAGCCTGAATAGCACAACGGCATGCGTGTCAACTATAAATGCCTCGTCTGTTTGCGGAGGTGCCTGGGCGACTAGCAGAGGCTTGATACAGGACTCTTAAGGTGTTATCATTGTATAGTGTCACTTACTGTTATTTCAGAAAACAGTTGCTTTTCTGAAATAAAAATAGAATAAACCTCGATGTCATATGCGTCGACAAATGTGGTCTCTGGAGCCTTCGAATGAAGACTACTTAAGGCTACTTTGTTCAAGTTTATGTTTCTAAAAGTAAATTCTAAAATACTGCAACATTTTAAGACCACATTTCCGCAGTGTTTTGGTCTATTTTTTGTTTAGAACATGTTTATTTTATTAACACCATAATAAAGGTGTTCATACTGTATAGTGCATACTTTATATTTCATCTTTTGTGCATTTGTTTTGAATGTTGCACTACAATGGCTGGTATATGTTTAATGGAAATAACCATTTATTACAATATAAATTCAACTTATCCATCTGTATGTAAGATAACTTTAAAAATGAAGCCACTCTAGATAATTCTACGATCCACTCTTGGAAAGATTGAGCATCCTTTGATTTCTATCTCCTAAGAATGATCTGTCTGCCGATCATTAAACTTGTTTTATATTTATATCTTATTTCATTGTCTGTCCACCCACCTAATAATGACTGGCAATAAAACAATCTAGGACATAGTGAACTATAGGAATCTGAAACCGAACAGACATATTCATGCACTTTTCTCCAAAAGTCTTGTCTCTTCATGCAGAACCATAAGGTATTATCTATAAGTCACCAACTTCATCTTATATCTCCAACAAAAAGGAGTTTCTTTTAATCCAAACTTAACCTGATAGGGGTCCAAAAATAATTATGTATAATCTTAAACCATATATGATGCATTTTTGCATGCATAAGTTGCATAAGGGGGGTAGAATTGAGGCCGGTGGGCAAAAAAATCTTGCCGCAATTCTACCCCCCTTGAAATATTAGCATGTCAATGTAAATGCGAATAAATGCTTCAATATTTGTGTGCATGCATAAAACAAATTGCTTTTGACTTATGTGCATCCATGCGTAAGTTTGAGGGGGTAGAATCCAGGCTGGGCAAAACAGATCCTGCCCCTAAATTTAATGGTTGGGAAAGTTAATGCAATTAAAACGAGTTGTATTCCCAAATTGAATTCATGATTTTAGTCTCTTCCAGTAGAAATTAGAATTTCTTATTTTAACCCTCAAGTGCTGTTAATTACAATTGCACTAATCTGCTGTTAGTGGACAAATTTGAATCATTTAAATTTTACAAAAATGTCATAACACATCTTTTTTGTGTCATTGTTTAATGTTAAAACTTACAAGATATGCATTTATTTGTGCTTTTTTGGGGTATTTTTACCTCATTTACTCCATTCATTTGAACATAAAATAACCATTTTTACATGTTTTGACTTGTTTTTCATAAAAATCTTAAACCCTCAAAATATGTCCCACTTTTGTTTTTTAGTGACATCCAATTTAATCAAAATAGCAGTTACAAGTAATTTCAGTGGTTGTACTGGTTGGAAGGCTGAAATCTATAAACTAATGTATCAAACGTCCCAACTTAAGTTCTAGATTTTATCACAAATTAAAATTGTGCAAAGATGCCTCAATATGGTTACAGACCAATCTGATCATGCTATAAGGAAAAGACAGAGTAATCAATTATTTCTAACAATAAACATCACATTTTAATAACTACAAAATAAACAATGTACAATAAACCAAACAATAATACAGTAAAGTAAATATCAACAAACAGGTAAGAATACATAATTAACAATAAACTTAATAAAAACAACATTTATATTTATTATGATCCAAGGACTCCTCTAAATAAAGGTCAAAGGTCTCCTTCATTCTCACTTGAATCAAGTATAAGATCCAGGACCTCTGTTACACTGAACTTTTTCGCCATTGTGATGAATGCAGGCTGTGGTACTTTGATCTGACTTTGGTGTGTGTGTGTGTGTGCGTGCGTGCGTGCGCGCGCGCACGCGTGTGTGGCCGATTGGCAAAATTTTGAAATTAGCTTGCTCAGATATTGGCTCATTCAAATAGTTTGTGAATGTGTAAGCGACTGTTTTTATGTGAACAAATAATAAAGCTCTGTTATAGGCCCATTCAGTTCTGTGTGCGTGTGCGCTCACTGCACTGAGTCAAGGGTCTTGCTCTGGGACCCTGTGAGTGACTTTCATCATGTCTACTCATAGTGCTATTGAAGATGACAGGGAAGTTGATGTAGAGGAGAGAGAATGAGAAAGAGAGATGTCATTTATTGTTCTGCTGATAAAAGTTGCTTTTCTACAATATGTCTTTAATATGACTTTACTGACCCTATACAGTAGCCCAATAAAACTATTCATTATTAAATGTTTTTAGTTATGTTTATTTTGTATAGGCATGTTTATTATTTCTATTTATTAAAAAAAATAACAAATCAACAAATAAAAAGCCACACAAATTGTAAGATTTATAATAGTCAGTTATATCCATAATATTCAGCACATCATTACAGTTACAATAATAACTTGTCTTTTAAAAACCTTTTTTCTAATTAAAAATCAGTGCTTTATTATTGTATATATTCAGAGCTACGTCTGTATTTTATAAAATATTTATAAAAAAAAATAACATGGCCATCAAAAAAGTAACATTAATCAGAAATGTACTTTCTCTGGTAAATAACTTAAGTTATATAGTCTTACTCTTAAAGGAGACAACCCTGACACCAAGTGGTAATGACGACAAACTACATTTTACTTGAGAAGCAAGTAAGCTACAAAAGTTTTCTTGTACTGTATGTCTCTGCTTCAGAACTATGGATTGCCTGATAACCTCTTTTTATTTAAATACAAAACAATAAAAATTTAATTTATCTTAGCTTGTAGAAGCTGTTCATTTAAAGACTTGTAGTTTAGGTCACAATATTAGCAAGATCTCAAATCTCATGTCTCCAATGTAATGTGTTATGTACTGTAGATGAAAGTATGCAGTGCTTGAAACATCCAGGCAAACTGCCAAATGCAAAGACAGACTTGAACCCTATCATAAAGGTTAAGGCATTCTCATGCTTTCTCTGTGTTTTATAGTTTAACTGGATTACATTTTTTGGGAACTGTAAAGGGGTTTGATCATCCTCTGTTTTCCAAAACCTAATTTATATGTAAATAATTGTACTGTAAGACTATTTGTTGTCAATATTTAAAATGTTGTGAAATGTAATTGTTGTTATTGTTATTGTTATTGATTGTGTTTAATACCAACAATATAATAATTATTTCCAGAATTATTTAGAGATTTTCAGTCTTCAGTAACGTCAATAAATCTTGTTTGCTATTTAGTGAGAATGAGGTCTTGCTCAATTTATTACCAAATAATACAATATGCATGTGGGGACATCTAAAACAAGAAATAAATAATAGTAGAAGAAGACCTTAAGTCTGGAAACTACTTGTTCTTCAATAACCATATTTTGCAAATACAAAACTGAGGCAAGGAAATGAATTAAATGAATGCTTTTGCCTTGAACATAGTTTTGTATAATTTATTGTTTTTATACAATCGAAAGGCAGTCCAGTAAAATTTGACACAAATATTTCCTGTGTAATATAAAGCAAGACTGCATGAAGTAAATCTTTAAATGTAATGGTGTCTTAAATGGTCTCATGTTCTCTTAAAAATACATCACTATATTCCTGCACCTTTAGCATGCAGAAAGAAAATATTTTTCATATTTTAAAGAGCAGTAGCTGTGCCTATTTAATCTACACTTGCATGATGGTTGTCATAACAGATTTTTTTCAGCATCACAACTGTTACAACAAAATCCTTTTTACTTGTTTACTTTTTAAAAGCCGACCACAGAAAACTCAAAGTCGGCTTTAACACGCACCGTTTTATTGACAGCTTTTACTGCCAGCTATACAATGATTCATGCCGTTCCTACAGTGCTCTGGAAACAGCTTCATGAGAGCAGGTAAGCAGTTACGATTTACATAGTGTAGCTTTTACATTAGAGTAGAGCCAGATACTTCAATAAATATTCCCCTGCTGTTCACTGCCAATGGCTTAGGTCAATTAAAACCTTTTCCATCTCTCCACTTAAAACCATTACAGAGATCATGCAACAGATCTTAAGCAGCTGTCAATAATGTACAGCAAACAAGTAATATTAAACACCCTGACTTTGAGTTCCATTTTCATTTTTTGTGCTCTTTGCAGAGGAATAAATAGCTGATAATGATATTGTCTTGAACACATGCAGACGTGGAATAAAAAAGCTTTTCATGTGAAACAGACAACATGAACTGCTAGTCGCTGTTAGTAATTTTATATTTTTTTTATATTTTTTTATTTGTGTGAGTAGGTATTCAGGTGGGGCTCGTGTTGGACGTGTAACAAGAGTATATACAGTACAAACAGAGCTCATTTGACATTTATGGTAATGTCTGTAGTGATTTGGGGATATATTACACATACATGATTACATTGGGTTTGGGTTGTCTTCTAGGGTCTAAATTTGAAATGACAGACACTAGTTGAATAAATGTAAACATTATTCAAAGCAGATTATAATAATACAACTGCCATTAAAAGAATCACATGCAAATAATGTTTAAGTAGAAATACTTGTTTACACAATGTTATTAATCAGTTTGGAATCTGTTTTACAACATCAAATGAAAATATGATTTTTTAAATGATGTGTTTCTACGTAACTATAGGTGAAATGTTAAATGCTGTGGGGGTACTTTATGCCCGATACATAAAGAACATGTTTTCTGTGCTGTCTATATTTTGTAAGAAGCACAAAATCCTCCTCAGGTTAATAAAAACCACACATGGCTTTTCTTCATCCCTTTTCAGAAGTCACAGACAGAAGCGGTAGATTCCCCTCCGCTCTGGTTCGATTGTTTTCTTTTGTAACTCAGTCACCCGAAGAAGTTCTCCAGGGACCCGTGTTTGGCTCCGGAGCATTGCCCCGCGGCCACGCTCAGGTCAGAGGGGCCACTGTTCTCTTTTGTGGGATTCGGCCTCGTGGAAAAATCCCAGCCCTGTACATTTCATATAGATATTGTATGATTCCAATTACTGAGTCGATTGGCCCAAAGTCATCCCACACACACATATGCATGAGCAGCCATTTTAACAAGAACCTTTAGGCCACCGTGGAGGGAACTTCTAACTAGAACAAAAACTTGTGTTTATTATTAAAGGGCTGGCCGCTCCCAAGTGCTTTAGCCTCTGAAAAGAACTCGGTCTTCTGATGAAGGACTATTTGATGTTTTCTTTTTGGTTATAATAATGTGTGGGTGTGATTATTGTAGTTTGTTGACCAGCATCTCTAAGGGGAGACTTGATAGTGGTTGGTTGGTCAAAGAGAAGAGGTCAGAAACCTCAAGAACGAAAGCTTGCCGTCTGCATACAATAAAATAAAACCAACAGAGCATTATTGGGTAATATTATTATTAATAACAGCTAAAAATCTCACATAATAGCTAAAGTCCATATATTAACATTGAATGCACTGCAAGCTCTGGATAATAGTGTCTGCCCACATATCGTTATTGAATCATCACCATTATAACACATCTGGAATGTTACGTCATTGTGCTGTGGTCATAATATCTGGTCATGTGAATAAGAGCTTGTAAAGACCTCCACCCCGCTGTGCAGAAATCCCAAGGCTCATTTTATGTGACAGGCTCTCATGCTCGGTCCAGCTCTGCGCAGTCAGAGATGATGGTGGTGCCCCATTGAACAACACACACAGGAAGTGAAGCTTTGCTCTCTCTCGTCAAACGCACACAAACCCTTACAGATGGAGAAAGAGACTTCTTGTTTCAATCTAACACAGATCTGATACGGATAAGAAACCTTAGACAGGACAACGTGCACACAGCCTCACGTTCAGCAACTCTGATTTAACTGGACCTATGTTTTATGTATATATTCACATATCAAACTGCTTTTATAATAAGGTTATTTACTATAGAAAGTAATTCCACCGTATTTTGACTTGGCTGTTGGGAAGAGGGCCAAAGAAAACTAAAGCTAGTGCTATATTGCAGCAGAGAGGCATGTAGACTGATTTGGATCTATACTCGGGGCAGTTAGGGGAGTGTGAAGTCCATACCAGCGCAGATGAACATTTGGAATGGTCGGGGTGAGAGACAGAGCCGCAGCCAAAAGTTAAGGCCATCCAGAGGTCAAGAACGGAGCTCTGATAGCGTGAAGGCGTCTGTTACTCATGTCTGTGTTCAAGAAAACACAGTCGGCCAATCCGCCACAACTGTGTAAATACGTTAATTCATGTTTGCCAGTCAGCTGTGATATAACCTTAAGAAGAAACTGTGATTTAGAAATTATAGCAAACAGACGTGACTTAAACAACATGAGAACGGGGAAGCAACAAGAATGGTTAAAAAATAATCCAGGACTTGCTGTTGTCAGGTACTGTAGCAGTTCTAAAAGATGTTTTTTATCAGTCACATTAGATCATATGAGTAGTAATATTTAACCATAGCTCACACGCAAGTGTTGGTTCCCTTAAAGGGGTAGTTCATCCAAAAATGACAATTCTGTCATCATTTACTCACGCTCTTGTCACTTTAAACCTCCATGACTTTCTATTTTTTGGAAAACACAAAAGAATATATTTTGAGGAATCTTGGTAACCAAAAATTGTTGGTCCTCATTGACTTCTATGTATGAACACAAAACCAACGGAAGTCAATGGAGACAGACAGTTTTCTCTTACCAACATTCCTCAAAATATCTTATTTTGTGCTTTGCAATGAAAGAAAGCCATACATGTTTGAAATGTTAGGAGGGGGGGAAATAGTTGTTTTTGGGTGAACTATTCCTTTAATAAAAAAGCGAAGAAAAAGTTGTGTTAAAAAAATGTAATCCGATGTTTCATACAGAACATGCAGAGAGATCTGTTTCTGGTAAAGTAATAAAGATTTGAGTAAACATTGTGCTTTAAGAAATACAATCAAAGCAAAACTTTATAGTTGACTGTTCAGATGTGCGTAACAAACACATTTTAACAAAGACAACTAATTTCATGTATGCACGCAACAGTAGCCAATGACTTCCAGACAACAGCAAGGAGGAGAATTCATTCAATTGTTGGTCTTGGAGAAACTACCAGTTACTTTTTTTGCTTTGGTTGACAATCGCTACTTTAATCTCTGAAACTGAAGAACCAAATCAACCCATTTTCAAAACCACATAACAATTTTCCTTTTTTTCCATAATGTGAGCATTAAAATACTAACAAACAGAGAAATTAAATGATTTTCAAGAGATGTAAGACTGCCCATTGTTGCTTTAAATGACAGGAACTAAAGAACTGCATCTGAAGTAAGTGGTAGTGAAAGTAATGGTGATTGCTGTAGAGACATCTGGATTCAATTGAGTTCTTTATGTGGTTCGAGCTTTTACAGGGCTGAATGGTTCTGTGGTTTGGTGGATGCAGCTCAGTTTAGCAGACTAATATTGAGGAAAATGAATGTGTTCTGCATTACAGATTACCAGAACTAATAATAGAACTCAGCACACCATAATATTTATTTTAATTTGATTTATTTAGCGCTTTTCACAATGTGCATTGTAATTGCATTGTAAGCAATCTTACAGGAGAAAAAAACAGAAAAAGGTCAAAATAATGTTTTTTTAATGCGGTAAAACAATGTAAAATTACAAAAACAGCCCGCAAATGTACAATGTGTATGTAAAATAGCAAAAACATGTCATTTTACTTTAACAAAAAAAAATATTTTACGTTTTTTTTCTGCCGTTCCAGTTGTCAGGATATTACAGTTTTTTACCGGTTTTTTACAGCGTAGCAGGCAATTCAATGCCTTAAATGCTATCTCATTACGTTTTGAAACAAAGCAAAAATTCCTTTTCCACACTAAGCATACACATATACAAAAATAAAGGTGCTTCACGATGCCATAGAATAACCTTCCAAAAAAACTTTGTTTCACAAACGGATCTTTGTGGCAATAAAAAGGTTCTTCGTTCTTTAAAGAACCTTTGAACGAATGGTTCTTTGTGAAACCAAAAATGGTTCTTTTATGGCATCACTGTAAAGAGCCTTTTAAGAACCTTTATTTTGTGTATGTGTATGTAGTAAGTATGACTATTTGCCAAAGCAACTCACATTACACTTACTACAAAGACCATCCCCCTGGAGCAACCGAGGGTTAAGTGTCTTGCTCAAGGGCATAATGTTTGCAACGTATAAATCACCACTTCCAGGTTCTGAACTTGTGTTACTTTAACCATTAAACTACCATCAGCCCCATAAGAAGATTAAAATGTCTTAGTTTAAATGCTTTGTGTCATGTCTTTGAACAAATAAAATAGCTTTCTATACTTTTTTAGAATAATGTGTCAGATTGTATTACTCCCTTTACTTGGAAACCCACATTGCTCCTTTTATTTAGTTCACATTAGCCTTTTGAATCACGCATGCCCTCAACATGATTGATGTTTATTAAGAATCTTCTCAACTACTGTATACCAAAGAAAAAATCTCTCTCTTTTCTCTGTGGCTCTTCTGTATTGGTAATGTGAATACTCTCTGCAGTAAATATTTTGGACAAAGATGACTCTCAAAGGTCAGATCTATTTTACTCAGTGCATCAATTTGTTTTCATTTTGTTTTTACATGTATTCAGCTTTTTTATCCCAGATGTGCACAAGGTCATGTACTCGCGAAGGAAGTTAATTTATCATTTACTTTTTAGTATATACATTATCTTTATTTCACTGGTAGATTAAAATGTTTTTGTGTATTTTATGTGTGGGTGTTTGTGTTCCGCCTGACATAATTTTCCAACCTCATTTAAACAATTTCTTAACCATTAGATTAGATTACATTCAACTTTATTGTCATTTCACATGTACATGTACAAGTACAAGGCAACGAAATGTAGTTTAGGTCTAACCAGAAGTGCAATAAGCAAGTCCAGGATATGCAGTTGTGCATAAATACAGGAACATGGTGGTCTAAGAATACATGATGACAAACAGAGAGTTAAAGTGTGGAGAACGTCTCCTGGCTCTTTTCTCACCCTTCTCTAAAGTCTAGACTATAAAAAATGCAACCTAGGAACATATTCGGTTTACGTTTGATACTTTTTCAATCCAATTCTGTTAATGTTGCTGTAGGTCATCGTTCACTGTGTTGCTCTCTGATGTCCTCTGGAGGACTGTCTGGTGTAAACAGTTACAGGAAATGATGACTTCAGTAAGATGCATGACATAAATTGTTTTACTGAGGTCAGATCCAGGATGGTGTGTTTGTGTGTGAAAAAAAGAGCCAGGGGAATTTTTATAGTCATGTGCCCAACAGTGCAGTTATGGGTATAATATAAATCAACAAATGCAACAGATATTTTAGTTTGGTTTCATTTGACCATGAATGTTTTTGAAAGATCTACACACTTTTAGTTATAAAAAGAGTTAAAAAGCATTGTACTTTCTTCATAAACTGTAAGTGTTACCCTTCAAATGCCCACCCAAGAATAGGAAATGTATTCATCTCTACGCACACATGTTTAAAAACACAGTCACCCATCCATGGTTCCCTTTCCCAGAATATAACAAACCGGGTGATGGTACGCCAACCTCTGTCTCGCATTTAATCATAAACCCCAGGCCCAGCGGAATCTGCTGGATATGTGAACGCCTGTTTGGGTGATTTAGTCATTATGGAGATGCTGGAAGAGATAGTGAAAGTACTGTTTACAATCATTGCTGAGCTCTCATCTTTAAATCACAGGAATAATTATATGGTCCTGATGCTTTCAGTTTTGCAGATTGATGGTTTACCTCCACAGTTCTGTTGTGTATCTCATACAGCATATAGATATTCATATAGAGTTGCATGTTATTAATCTTATTCTTTAATTTATTTAAAGTTTGGGTCTCTTTTTACATTGCTGATAAGTAACCTGGGATATGAGTTTAGAATGTGTTCTCTTGTACCTCAGCTGTTTCTTTTGAGAAAATGTCTCCATTAGCATTTTAGAAGAGACCTTAACAATGTCACACTAAGCTCAGATTTGCAAAAGTCAACATTATAAAAAATGTCAATATCACTCTCGCCATATTTATTCAAATCCAGATTATTTTACCCGTACACTTGACATTTACTTTACAGCTTCATACCCTTAATGTATATGCACGCACATATCTTTCATGGAGCAATCCCATAATGCAAATGATAAAGTATTGAAGTGAAATGAATGGATGCATGGCAAAGTATAATTAAAAATGTATGGGTTTTGTGCGTGAACATTTGTGCTGTACATTAGTGTACCTGCAATATCTTAGCAACATATTACCATAATTTCAAAACATATTATTATTTTAGTTCCAATAGCTGGAAGCGCCAACACTATCCACTAAAACAGTTCAGTAACCTGACATTTTGTCCCCGGGTGTAGTTAAAAGAACAATCCATATCTGTAATAATACAAACAATAATGACATTTCTCGGTGATCCTTTCTATATTGGGTTGGACTTGGAATTCTGGGAAGTCGCCAATTGGCAAATCATTGCCCAGAGCTGTAGTAAATCAGGCAGAGTAACAGATGTAAAGCAGTGCGATGTTGATCAACTCACATAAATGTTCAGCGCTCCTTTAAAAAGGCTGAGGGGAAGATAAAGTCATTGCGAATGCTTCCATAACGTCCCTCTAATGACTTTGTGGTAATCACCCATGTGGTAAACATCAAAACTTAACATACACTGTTTGCAATCAAGGGAAAAAGAAAGAGAGATATAGAGAGCAACAGCGAGGGCCACAATTTGGAGAGAAGTGTACTTTAGAGAAAAAAAACAATTCTTAACATGAGAACCAGCTTCTGCTTCATAGGTGTGTGGGGTTTTGGGCCCCATTGACAGATTACGCTCATTTGCCGTTTGTTTACAACTGCAGCGAAAGCCTATAAATTATGTTTGGGCTGTTCCTGATTTCTAAGCACCTGCAGGTGGTTATAGAAATGATGATGCATTTCTTGTCATAAATCAAATTTCAAAAATCTGATAAGCAAATTAAATCGTTTCAGATTGAACTGATAAAAAAATCATATGATTAAGCTTTTCACGCACCAAAAGCGCTGTAAACACTTCACTAACATAAGATGCTGTGTTTTTATGTTTTTTAGGAGAACTTCAATATAAGGGGATAGTTCACCCAAAAATGAAATCTTTTGAAATATGTTTTCACTGACGAAAACGATACGATAACTAAATAAAAATAAATGCATGATAACGAAAACTGTAATAAAAATATACTAATAAAAACTAGACTAAAATTCTTGTCCCACTGACTCGCACCCGGCGGACATCAGCTTGTCTGCATGAGAAGGGGAAGCACAGACATATGTATTCTGTCTCCATGCGGATTACAAAGTGTCTTATTTTCCTTCAGTTGCTGGTAAAACACTGCAAACTTGAAACGTGATTGCTGGCAAGTCACGTCCAAACTCATTTCAAAGGCAAGCACAAACGTTTTATATGCCAATGTTAACTTATCTGCTAACGTGAGCTAAATTATGTCAAAACAGTTAAACCAGTTCTATTTTGGTAGACTGAATATAAATGTTTTTTAATATTTCTAGTATCTCGTCAAAAGACTATGACTAAAACTAAATCAAAATTTGCTTTCTTCTGCCGAACACAAAGGAAGATATTTTTAAGAATGCTGGTAACCGAACACCAGCGGCAACCATTCTCTTCTTTTGTATGGACACAAAACCAATGCAAGACAATGGGTGCCATCCAACTTTCTTCAAAATATCTTCTTTTGTGTTTAGCGGAAGAAAAAGTCATACAGGTTTGAAATGACAAATCATTTTTGGGTGAACTTTAAGTGTTAACATAATTAGACTTGGAATAGAAGAACTCATCTTTGTAGACCACATGGATGCAATTATTGAATTATACATTCCTGATCCTGATCCTGCTGATCACTGCAGGATTGGCCAGCTGTGTTGAGCAGCCATATTTTATGGTGGCAGATGTTTTGAGTCAACCTGTTTAAGGTGAGATGATACTCAAGGAGTTCTCTGGACTTCTTGAGAGTGGTTAAACTTTATTTGTTCAGTGCTGAGGGCCGAGGCAGGAACTCATTATGTGCTGTTGAAAGGTTGTTCAGGGTCAGTGGCTTATACTCAACACATAGGTATTTATTACAGTCTCGCTTCAACTTTCCATGAAATAATAATGGAATTAGATGCATTTGAAGGTCACTGTATGATGAAATACAGTTTAGCCTACTTCAACAATAACTGAACAAAATTGGGTTATACAGTCCTGTGGTTTTTAATTCTTGAGCACTGGACCCCAATAATATTTCCAAACATCAAGAAGTAATAAACAGAGCACATTTGATGGTATCAAACAAGCTCAACCATGTATGATTCTGCTCAAAAAAGTAAAAGTAAAGGAATAAATATAAATACCTCTTGACTGTTGATATTCATTTAAAACAAAAAGCTTGTTTCTGAACCTTTTTAGCGCACAAGCAAAATCATCCTTGAGGATGAGTGGTTATTAAGTCCAAGAGGTCCCCTGGGTATTTATTTAGGAGCTTACGCAGAAAGCATGCCCCAGATATAGACGTGTGCTCAGGCCTTATCACTCCCAGCAATGAGCATGTCTGACAAAAGGCAGATTAGGCAAAGAGTGCTTCAGGAATGTGGCTCAACCTCTACCGATTTTTCTTGAGTGCTATGAGTTTACCTAGAGATTTGGAAGTTGCCTAGAGCCTTCAACACAACACGACACCAAAAAGGAGGTAAACTGTTTATGAATTCAAACCAGACATTTCAAAGTATTTGCTTCATTTTTATGAACTCGCAAAACTAAATCAACAAAGTTACAAAAAAGGTCTGTGAAATGTTTTATGACATTAATATGATTGTTCATGTCATTGTACAACAAAAACAAAGTTGATCAAAGGCGACTTACTCTGTTTCCAATGGTGTCCAGCTGTTTTGTATGATGATACCCAGCTCTACAGCAAAATAAGTTCCGGGAAACAGAAAAAAGTCTGTTTTAATGCTTTAATTTTATATGTATATAAATTATATTGTATATTTTTTATTTATTTATTTTAAATTGTAGTTATTATGCTAAACTATAACCAAAAACATTATTTGCAAATATTTACCTTTTCAAAACATTATAAACATTCTACTTTTAGGTATATTTGAAATGCAAACACAATATTCTACAGCATGTATGCGTGGCTATCCATCTTCTGTAATCCAAAACAGATAATAGCAGCACTTCTCATGACCTTAGACCTTCTGATGTCAAAGACAGATGACTAATGTGATCTGACTTTCCAGAAGACTCTATGCTTTAGTCTAGAACATAAATCATGTTTTTCTCCACAGCAAAGAGACAAATGAGGTTAAGTGAACAATGAGATGAGATGTTTGGGGCTCTCTTCCAACATTCCAAGCTTTCTTCTGACGTCGAAACCATTTTCTACTGTCCACAGTTGCACATTGCAGTGAGCATTGTAATGAATGGAGTCAGATCCCACAATCACAAAAAGTTGTCAGACAGAATGACTGAGCGTCTTTCATGGTTGAGCCGTGTTTAAAACGGTATTGATCACAAGACAAATCACAATGGGACAGGTTAGAAAAAACAGCTACAATGAGGCTTGAGAACTACTACAGAAGTAAATTAATGGCATTTTGGTTTGTTACTCAAAAAAGTTTTATTGTGTGGTTTTAGACAACTTTAAATATAGTGCCCTAGTTGTATAAATGCACTTTTATGTTTCTTTTCTAATATTTATCACTTTTTCCCCTTCAAAACACAATTAACTTCCATGCAAGAGTTTGACGGTTTTAGGTGAACGCTTCTTTTCAATAAAGTTCTCTCACCAGATGACTCCTTACAATATCTCCATGTACTTTTTCAAAAACTGTTCTCGCCTCAGCACTGAACCCCGCGCAAGATCCCACCATCACCATCTCTGTCAGCATGCCAATCACAGTCACCACACAGACAATGAAATTGGCCTTCTTTCTCAATTTCCCTCTCACTCGCTCTCTTTCTTTTGTTTTTGGTGCAAGTGCCCCAGTTATGAAACCGCGTGCATCCCACTCAGTCAGAGGTTTGAGCTCCTGCTCCCTCCCACAGGGTATGTACCAATATGCACGGAGCACAGTTTCACAGATGCCATCAGAGAACAAGCATATGAATTACCAGGCAGCCTGCCATCTTTGAGTTCAGACAGAATGCCATTAATACCAGATGAAGAGCCCAAACAACAACAGCACAACAACATGAAAGTCCAAAACAACTGGGACCAGGTAAAGGTTTCATCCTTTTATATATTAATGTCTTGATTAACAAAGACTCCAAACTCAATTCTCTCTCTCACACACACTCTCGTGCTCTCTCTATCACTCTCTCCCCCAAAAGTTGTGACACCGCTGAAACTACCGGCACACTTGAGGGAACGCGCGGAAAAGAATCCCGTCAGCAAATCGCGTTACGATTAATAAAATATCTGCCACTGTTGACCATGACTTATTCAAGAGTTATTATAAATGCATGCCTACAATTAAAGAAAACACAATCGTTTTAAAATTGAATGGCAATAAATATTAGTATTACCCAATTAAGTCCCTATTAATACTAAGCAGGCTGATTTGCTGCAAATGAACATTCCAATTATAAGATACGCATACAAAGGTAATGAGATGGGGAATTAAATGGCCCATTATGTCTGGTCACATGGAAGTATAATGAGGATATACATATCGTGTTATATTGCAGGAACATTTAGAACAAAGTCTTTACTTTCTATTGAATTAAGTACTGTTACATTTGTTTACTGAGTCATATTGACAAAAAAGCAATAAAATAAATATGCTGTATCAAAAAAGAGGGAAAGGGCTGTGTACAGAAAGACACAACAAGCAACCAAGATTTAAACTTTTCATCTTTTAGCAGCATGCACACATAATATAATCAAGAAAACACTTGTCTCACCTCGACAACTTTCACTTGGCTGTCCTACTTCAGAGATATCACTTTGCTATATCGGTTAAACTCAATGGAGCAAAGGGACAGAACTATTCACAACTGTACAGAAATGGCTGAGGTATTGGACAAACTTAAATCCCTGATCTCCTATCTCACTTACTTGTTCTTTCCCTTTTGTTTGTATTTAGTTCATGTGATTTGTGACTTTAAGTCATTTGTGATTTTTGAGAAACACATCATGTTTTTTTTAAACATTTTGTGTTAAATAAATAAAAAGGATGAAACAAAGTTAAGTTAAAAGTAACACAAAATGTGTTGTCTTCAACTGCACTTTTAAAAATAAAGGGGCTTTCGCACTCTAGGAACGATTTTAAAGTTCTGGGACGATTTGCCGGAAGTACCTGCTTTTTGTTGTGTTCGCACCGCAGGAACCGGACATAATTTTTTGGAGGAACACTTTAGCTCCTTCTCCGAGGCAGGGTCTAAACCAGCAGGACAGGAAGGATCCGTGACGTAAGCCGAACACTGATTGGCCGAATTTCTGTTGTTGGTTGTTTGTCATTGTTTGATGTACGCACTTAAATGACGTTGCTGTCGACCGGCTTACGTCACTTAATAGTTATGACCTAAGTGACAGCCCTCTTTACTCGTTCCTGGAACTTTGTTCCTGAATTTATCCATTCGGAAAGCACCTATAAAGGTGCTTCACGGTGCCATATAAAGAACCTTTTTCGTCTAAATGGTTCCATAAAGAACCTTTAACATCCGAAGAATCTTTCTGTCTTACGAAAGGTTCTTTGTGACAAAAAAAGTTTTTCAGATTATAAAAAGGTAAGAAAGAGAATGGTTTTTCTACGGCATTGCTGAAAGAACCTTTTAAGCACCTTTTTAAGATCAGCTAAGAACAGATTGTATTGTTTTTATCAGTTTTCAGTGTTATCAACAAAGTTTTTTGAAAATAAAAAGACATTTTTTTGGACATGGACTGAAAGGTTCTCAGGGGAACAAAAAAATATTTTTCTATTGCATGGCTGTGAAGAACCTTTTGTAGCACCTTTATTTTTTAAACTGTTATATCAAAATGACTTGGTTTATACTGTGAAATCCTCCACTGCCATTAACAAGTATTCGAATGTAAATTTCACTCAATCTCTCTTCTCTATGGATACCGGGCAGCAAAATGAGCTGTGTGTCAGCAGGTCAGTGTTTTATTAGAAATCACTGCAGTTGCTGTATCAGCTCATTGATAGCATTGTTAGGCGCCTGTTGGCCCTTCTGATAGCAACCTTCCTGCACTTAGACCCCATATTGATAATGGGCCATTTTACTAAGTATAGCCGTAAAGGTTGCATAATGGACACTGATGCAGTCATCCAGGCACTTTGCTTTGTGCGAGCGTGTTGTTCCAATCGACTTTCTTGAAGTCAGCTTTTTATGCATTCAGGGCTCATAATGAAAAAGAGCCTTTCAGCTTAAGTCCAAAATATCTGCGATTTGTGTAGGGCTGGTAAAAGCAAACTTGAACCCAGGGCTTATGTGGGCTTTTGTTCACATGGCAGGGCAATCGAGTTTCCCTTGGAGTCTGACCACCCACATTGCGATATTTTGGGCACTGAAAGTTCAAGGGATATTTGGCTCTCGATCCCAGCACCCCTTTACTCCCCCCGCTTATCCGTCAGAATCACATATAAAGAAAAGCACTTGCTGGCGAGTTTGTCAGATGCAAATATTTCTGATCATCAGGGAAAAGGTTATGACATGTGGCAGGGGTCCTGTCAAGGACAAAGACAAGATCGAGGAAAAGAAAGAATGGAAGAATGGAGTGAAAACCTCAAGAGAGGATTTGCGATTCCTCCTGATGCTCTGAGCTTCGGCTGGTTGTCGACAGCCAGGCAGGCTGTACCTCGCCGAGAGCTGGCGTTTCCCTTTGGGGCCCCCCCTCCCGGCCGTGGGGGGAGGTGGAGAATTGAAATCCCACCCGTCAAAGTGCTCTCTCTTAAACACTCACGTACACACACACACATACACCATCTCTCCACAGGAAAAGCGGGAGACAGAACGCGCAGCAGCTCTGGTGCGTCGCGCGCTCCAAATGGGATCCTGCTACACTTTGATAGTTAGTTAATTACTCATATGATACCACACAGATGTCTGGGGGGCTCTAGCCGAATTTCGTCTCGCTAACTTACTGATTGACTGAATGACGGCATCCTGGGGAAGGCAAACATTTAAGGAGCGGTAGGTGCAAAACCAGGAGGCATTTATAATTCATAATCGTAGCAGTTTACGTGCCGTTAAAGATCCCTGTAGTGCCTAGCTGATGCTAAACTGAGATGCTACTTGAAGGGCTGTCTGCTAAATAGTTCCTTGTGTACCAGGTGGTGGCAGCGGCTTTGAACAGGAAACGCATCTTGGCTCAAAAGCGATCCTTTGCTGTCAAGATAATGAAAGGGGGGTTAAAATGATTCCAAACAAGAGTTGATTAACTTTTCTAACTTGCGCTTCTCTTGCATGGTTATAGTCTTCGTATACTTTATGGAGAAAAGAATTTAACGAAATGTAAAGAAACTTTTTCTGTAAGAATATAGATGTATTTTAAATGAAGCATGTGATTAAAATGAATTGAAAACGTATCTTGTTGGCCTGCACTGTAAAATATGCAGAGCCGTGTACAGTTTATCAAAGAATCTGTCGGTTTGATATCAATTGTATTTACGGTGTAATTGTTATTGAGTCTTTGCAATGCTACAAATGGCTTTTGTGTAAGCAATAAGCAATTCAAAAGTCATTTCTGACATGATATAGTAACCGTTTGTTTGTGGCCAAATCAAAAACAGAGAAGGGCGATGCATGTTGAGGAAACCAAAATGATGAAAGGCATGCGACGGGCACATTGTTGAAACAACAATAGAAATAAACAAAAGCTTGGTGCTGTGCCACAAGTGCCATGCCAACACAGATAAGTTCTTGCCGGGAATGACAGGAAAGGCAACGTCTCGTCCCCAAAGCGTGACAGTAACGCACACTGGCACTCTCCATCTGTGCTTCTCCACTAAATCCCTTTTGAAGTTGCGTTGAAGTTTTGTACATCCACTGTTGTACTTTTAAGCAATTCTCTTTGATTTCATTTCATTCCGAGGCCTGTGTCATAATATGCAAGTCTATTTCTTACGTGTGTGTCTGTTAGGATAACGTGACACTGAATGTTTGTTAATGGAACTCTAACTTGTAAACCTACATGTGTTTTTGACGTCCATTCTCTCCTTTTTCCAGAAGCCGTGATTTATAGCAGAAGTCAGGAGTCTTATCACTTCATCTGGATATCAAAGCGGGGACTGCGTTTAACAATGTGCACTACGACGCTCCGTTTGTTTTTGCTGATGGCCGTCATGGCCACTAGTGGTATTTGTCAGTCGAACAGCTCGGAGGGCTCTCGGCACACTTTCCCTCAAGTCTCCACCACCTCCAAAACCAACCCGCAGGTGAATCTCCTTCATGCCCCTCAGTCCAGCAACCAAAAACCCCTGATGGCTAACAATACACAAAATAAAGCCCATCCATCCTGCAAGGATCCCACCTCCATCAAGCTCTATTTTAAGTACATTAACACCTTTATTTCCTGTGTCGTGTTTGTGGTGGGAATGGTGGGCAATGCCACGTTGTTGAGGATTATTTACCAAAACAAGTGTATGAGGAATGGACCCAATGCTCTCATCGCCAGTCTTGCTCTTGGGGACCTTATCTACATCACCATAGTTATCCCTATCAACGTCTACAAGGTACGAAGCATACACCTCTACTTAGCTGTTTTGCTCATTTAGTTCAATTGATCGGAAATATGACATCATTTTGTTCTTTTCACGAATCAAAACACCAGCCTATACAATACAAAAAGTGAACTTGAACGCTGGAAAGGGAAAACGGGTTGGCAGAGGAAGTTGGGAGGGGTTTGAATGCAATTATATGGTCATCCAGAGTTTATCTCTAGGGCCGCCCTGTTACGGTTACAGGGGCTTTTGTGATGAGAGCAGCAGGGATATGGCTTGCTAAAATAAACACTCTCTGTCTGGCACTCCGTCACCAGTCAAAGTCACTTGTGTGATTCACTACTCATCAGTGAATCCGGTAATAAACAATGTATAGCATCTTTACATAGACTGAAGAAGAACTTTAGCTGGAATTAAAGAAACCTTTCAGCCAGGAAAGTCTATCTGTAAGATTGACAATGTTAAACACTCTGAACTGATGTGCATACCAGTTTGGCACAGCTTGTTTATCTTGAGATTCCAAGAACTGATACATTTTCATTTTGAGGGATTTTTCAACAGGATATTTAACAAAGATGTATATAGAAGAATATAATCGTGAGATCACATTTGTTAGGAATATAACATAGTTCACTGATATTTTCTCAGTGCCTCTCTATCAGAATGGGAGGTTCAACAGAAAAAAAACAATATTTCCTGGTCATAATGCAAGAGTGCCGGTGACGCACGGACTAATGCGCACTACGCACTAAGTTTTAATATACATCAAACACACATAAACGCACACACTCGCTCACTTCTCCGGCTGTGCCTCTCCCTCACTGATTAAATAGTGACCTCTTCATACAAACAGGACCAGGATACACCCGTGAGGAGTTTCCTTTCTAAACTTGAGCATAATCTGCATAGTTTTCCTGTTTAACAAAAGACAAGTCAAGGCCACTTGACTGATAACACATCGCAGGGGTTCTTCGTGAACCAACCTTAGAGGTCATATAAAAATGTGTACTTCAAACTAGAAGACTGTTTTCAACACCACCTGGTGTCTTCTGAGCTCAAGACTACACAATGATCAGTGAAGTGCCTAGGCATGCAAACATATCCATTGAAACGGCACCTAAGCGGTTTCATCAGGACAAGATGTGTGCCCTTAAGGCCTAAGAAAGGGATTCGAGAAGCAAAACAAAAAAATCTGCTCAAGCGCAGGATAAAGCAAATTCCAGAAAAGCCAGTTATGGTCTTTTTCTCTTCTAAATGCCCTGGCATTAGCATTGCTTTCAAATAAATTAAACATTTTTGTATGTATTCTACTTGAATATGTTAGAGAACTCATGATTTCATTTTTCTTGCAGTTGCTTGTTATGAAATGGCCGTTTGATGACAGCTCTTTTGGACTTTTTCTGTGCAAGTTGGTGCCCTTCCTCCAGAAAGCATCTGTGGGGATTACAGTACTCAATTTGTGTGCTTTGAGCGTGGACAGGTAACTCACAACTTAACCATTTAGCATTATTGGTAAAAAAGCATTATTTCTTGTAAAATCAACACAAAATAATTCATAATGTGTTCAAAACACAATAAAATTGTGTAGTTTTATTTATTGTGCATTCACACAAATACAGGTGTAATATAGTATGCAAATGTTTTCATGCGCAAATTAAAATGTTATTGTATATTCATTTTATTACGTTTATAGCCAAGTAACGGTTCTTCTACTGGTAACCCAAAATAACAAATAATATTCAGAAATAACAAATATCAAAAAAGTTAAGTTTGGGTCACAAAAGCATGCACGTACAGTAATGTTTGTTTATGTTGTTGCTTTGAAACTGTCTATACAAATGAAATCTGCATAACATTTTAAGGCTATTAGGTGTCCCCTTAATTTCTTATTCACATATTAACACAACAACGGGAATATGAATGAATGTAAAATAATAGTTGACCTTTTGTTATGCAAAAGGCTCTTGGCACTCATGACAACACATATACAATTAAATATTTGTTTTTTCATTTTAAACCAAACTAGAGCTCTTAATCTCAGAATTTCAAAGGCTTTTTAAAAACCTCATTGCCCTAAAAAAAATCACCCCTCTTGCCCTTAAACCTCTTCCTTTAATTTGACCTTTAAACTTCAGGCCGCAGTGAGGTTGAGTGCTCAGATTTCACTGTTGAGGTCTTAGGATCACGTATAGACAAAGGTCAGACAGTGGGGTTATGGTTTTATCCCATTTATGTATGTTAAAATGCAGTGTATTAATATAAGTCATTTGCCTGAATTACAATCCATTGTATTTAACAAAACAGTATACTTGATGTCTCATTCTCATGGTGCGTGCTTGTTGTTTATCTTTGAACTTGAATGAATCTCTAAGCAGGACCTAAACTTTCTCTAGATCAAAAACATATGATGCTGACGTAGCTGGAATCCATCTGTTTTTACTCTTGTTTCATTCTGACACAAAAGCATTACGTTGCTTTTCTCATGGCATACAACAATATAAAACATGCATATAGTTTGGTGCTTAGAACAATTGTTCCATTGAACGAAAGTGTCTGTTGTGTGAAACAATCTTTAATCTTTAAATCTCTGACTCAGAACTGTTTAATCGAATTTTGTAATTATAGAATAGCTGTGATCAACAATTTCCTGGACTAAGATTCATATACACATTTTGTTTTTGTTATTGCATACTTTAAGATGACTGAAAAAGATATAAAGTGAATTTTAAAGTGCACTTTGTAAAGCATTTTAATTTTTAACTTAGATGAAACAAATCTTGTGTATAGGAAGAAAACGTTTATTCCTGTATCACGCTGATCAGGGTGGTTCCCATGTAAAGCTTCTCAGGAAACGTTAATAGATTTGCTCATATGGTTTAGAGGAAAAGGCGGGATGTGAGTCTGTCAAGTTCTTGTCTGAATGAGGGCACTTCCTCCAGTTTATAAGGTCAGCTCTAATGGGCACCTTTCATTAGAAAGCTCAAGTCACCTGCAAACCTCTGTTTAATCATTACCATAAAAAATACAAAAAGTAGAAAAGAAATGGCTTTTTTTCTTAACTTGTAAGATTTAAAAACTTAAATTGCAATTTTCATTTAATTCAAGGGCCATTGCTAAAATTCCCCTTTTCTCTATGTTAAATCGATCTGTAATTAAAGATTTAACAAAATGGTTATTAAAATATAGGTATTCATAAATTATTAATTTATTAAAATGTTGTATTTTAAATATTTACTGTTTTTTATTATTTTAATGTTTATTTTGTGGGGGCAAGTAATGTTTCATTTACATTCTACACTGTGCATTTGAGCTACAAATATGTAGTGGCCTGTTGCAGTTTTTAAAGAATGAATCACTTCATGAATCAAAAGCCTGGATTTAATTTCACAACAGCGCAGACGCTTTCAATTAGTTCCTGAATCACGCAGAGGAAATGTTCAGCACATCTCGTCCGACTTGTGTTCCTCGTGTTGCGTGAGTTTCAATATTATTTCTTTATTTCCAGCTGAGCGTCTGCAAAGTGGCTACATCTCCACTTAGTGAAATATAAATGCCCCATTGTTGTTAAACAGGAATATTCAAACGGGTCATTAAAATGAAATTTAGTTACATATAAAATCTTTATGCACCATTTTACAGAAACATCCACCAGAGAAATGATATTAATGAAACAAACAGGCAAACAGGATCTGGAAACAAGCAGCCAGGCAAACCAGTGACTTTATCCAAACAAACAGTTGACTAATATATGTCTGTAAACTTTGGTGATTTGAATATTAAAATCTTTTCATTAAACTTCAATCAACCATTTCTGGTTTATCGTTGCTTCAAACCAGTAGCCGAGTGTTTTCACAGCTGCACTGGAATATTTTCACAGAGGCTTTCCTACAGGATATGAACCTGATCAGTCAAGCTTTGCAGGTGTTGACACAAAAACCTGCGTGAAGGATTAAACATTCTTCCCTGAGGTCATTTACAGAGGTTATAGCATACAAGAGGAGATGCTGTTTTTGGATTACGTGTCTCACAAGATCCCTCTTGCTTTTTAAAATGATAAATAATATCATCAGCTCAGGAGCACTTGGATCTTCCGAGCGACGTGTTAACAGTCTGCCCCTGTGTGGTTTAGGTACAGGGCTGTAGCATCTTGGAGCAGAGTACAGGGGGTGGGCATCCCCCTGTTTACTGCCATTGAGATCTTCTCCATATGGGTCCTATCCATCATCCTGGCCGTGCCAGAGGCGGTGGTCTTCAACATGGTCACCTTCACATACAAAAACCAAACCTTCCACACGTGTATGCTGGAAGCTGAATCCAACTTCACGAAGGTAGGATTTTGCAGATGGGTGTTGTTTTTTCTCCTAAAGTATCTTAACCGTAAACACTCAAACACTTGACCAGTTTGTAATAAACACTGCATCCTGTTTGGCTGACCTCAAGCAGGATGAAAAAAGGAAAAATTTTGCTGTGATCTTTAACAAACCTAGCAAACTTTGATTCTGGAGCAACATCGCTGAGGATAAGACTAAATCTTTCGTCTTCTTTAGTTGTTCCACGAAGCTGATATCTGAAGATTTCTTTTCTTTTGTTTAGCCAGAAGAAGTAAATTGATAGCAGACCGTGAATGCAATTACAAACTGATGCATCTGCCTCAAGCAGAACCATATGTGTGGATGAGAAACATAGAGTTCATTCTCACACAAACCCAGCCATAAATCAGAAACAATGGACAATTCAGACATGATACAACTTAATACAACACACATGCAGTTCTATTATTATTCAACTTTGAAGGCATTGTACACTGTGTTATACATGAGGTGGTGTTCAGATTATGATCATGAGATTATGATCTCAATTCAGATCTTTTAAAGCAGCCGTGATTTACTTTTAAAGCAAGATCAACAGTTTGCAGGTAATGATCAAATGTGTTTCATCTGCTCTCAGTTCTATGTAGATTGTAAAGACTGGTGGTTGTTTGGCTTTTACTTCTGTGTGCCGCTGGCCTGCACCGCCATTTTCTACACACTCATGACCTGTGAAATGCTCCACCATAGAAACGGAAGCCTTCGAATTGCTCTCAGCGAGCATCTTAAACAGGTAGGCTATGAGAAAACTCCTCAATTCTACTCTTATTAGTTCTACTACTCATTTTAGTACTTTCACTGATACTACTCTAACACTCAATACTCTAAAACGCAAACTAGTACTAATACTCACAGTAGAATTTATAATTAGGCCTGTTACCGCTACATTGTACTATGACACATTAATAGTAATAATACTCACATTAACATTTTATTAGCACGTACACCACTTATACTAGTACTAATACTTATACTCCTCATACTAACGCTACTATTCATAATGTTCATAGTGTTCTGTTAAATCTTTAGAATTAATGCAGCACAGTGACGTTATTTCCTCTATTAACAATTATAAAAGACAATTATTTCTTAAGTTTGTAAGATAACTTGGGGGTTGTGTTATATAACTCTGACTGACTGCCTTGTTTCCATTATGCAGCGACGTGAAGTGGCCAAAGCCGTGTTCTGTTTAGTGCTGATCTTTGCTCTTTGCTGGTTCCCACTGCATCTCAGTAGACTACTGAAGAAAATGGTTTACGTATCAAATGATGAAAGACGCTGTGACCTTCTAAAGTGAGTGAGCCATTTTTACATGTTTATTTCATACCAAACTTGTACCTCATACAGTATTTTATCTTATCGTTGCTGTCTTTCCAAAACCTTGGATGTCCAAATGTGCTGTTTTTCGAGAAATGGAAAAAACACTTTTTACATGATTAAATACTGTGTTGACAAGCACTTTTCGACACTTTTTATTGGTTAGATATTTGCAAAAACCCAGTGACAAACATAAAGGGTGGCCAATAATAATGGAGATACAAGGTTTGAGAAGGACAGCAGCAGTATGTAAAGGTTCAAGTTTATTATGTATATCAAAGAATTACTGAATGGGTGTCCAAAATTTCAGCTTCCTGTTGATCATGGATTATTTCGGAATAAACTTGGCCACTGTCAACTCCTGCATCAATCCCATCATCCTCTACTTTGTCAGTAAAAAGTTCAAAAACTGCTTTAAGGTGAGTTTAAAGGTGCTTGTTTGTCATTATTATGCGATTGCAAATAGTACAAATCATGCACAAATGACACTGAATGTGTTTTCTAACCACGCATTTAAAATATGTGAAAAACTGCAAGTGTATTAGACAATTAGAGACTTGCTTGATATACGGAGACAGTGTTGAGACTGAGAGTGATGTGAGTTATTCTTCAATTTCAAGAGAGATAAGCCATACTTTGCTCTGGTTATCTTCATAGTGAACAATGTTTGCCAATTCTGATATTAGACCCTGAATGGGCCGCTTCCAGTAATGCATGGAGCGTCATTGCTAAAATATAAAACGATTACATTTAAAACATACACAAACATGTATTTAAATTGTATTATTTGTTCCTTTGTTTGTATTAGTCCTGCCTGTGTTGCTGGTGTTATACCAAGAACCAGGTGTCCAGCTCTGGCCCCATGAACGGCACCAGCATTCAGTGCAAAAACCAGGAGCCCTGCAACCTCAATACCGACAGAAGCCTCCGCAAAGACAGCGACTGAATAATGGTCGAACACTCGCAACAATCATGCTTAAAACCTTAAAACACCGACCATCAGCTAGTGTCCAACTATGTAACTGCATTTCTACTGCATTGCCCGCCACAGCACGGGACAAGTTTTATATATAGCCCCAAATTGACAATGGACCAGATATATTTAATGTCTCCCGCAGACCCTGAGCAGCCGTTCCCATAGATGTCCAGACTGTTGTTCTGCAGTGTGAGAAATTGTGGGAGTTTAAACCAACAGCAACAGGATGCAGCTGAATGCAGATTCATTTTCATCAGGAACTCGAAGCGTTTTCCTTACGTAAACACTGTACTAAGAAAGCGCTTCGGATCATCACTGTCCGATGTAAAAGGAAGTTTCAGAAAGGAACAGTGAAGTGGTCTGGGTCAATCTATGTTCTGCGTCATTTCTTTTCTATGAGCTTTGCCAAAGATTCCTACAGGATGCCCTTAAGCAGGCAGTCCATCCTTTAAGTTCAGTGTCCGCTTTAATGTCCGTTTGTTATTTTTAGTGTGGACATAGTTATGGAAGTTTGATGCAAGAGCAACAGGATCTTTAAAAGTACTTCAACCTTTTTATTTTGCTGTTTAGTGAATCATGTTGTGCGCTGGACGTCACCTCCGTTTATTTAGCGGGAAAGAAGGATAATGTAGATATTTTTACCTGGCTTTGTGTTTTGTTGTTTCATGTATATAAGCATGAGAAGCGGCTTTATCTCTAATAATATCTAAGGTGTATTATGAAAATGAATCCGTATGCTCAGAATAACTCAATAATATGATTTACTGAACCTTGATGAATCACATTAAAAAACATGTTACAGTCATTTTAAGATTCACCAGCTGGGTTCACTTATCATCGGTTCCAGCAGTTTAGAGGCAAATTAAATTTTGACCTCGTTGGAATTTAACAGTGATTTAGGAAGGCATCCAGTTGAAACAAACGCTGGGTTATAGTGTGTTCTGCACAAAAAAAGACAGAAAGAAAAATTATAGATATAGAGATAGAAGAGATATGAGAATACAAACATATCCTTGCTTTATTTTGACACTGTGAATTTAATGACTCATACATTTTGGTAACCTTGTATACGTTACTTTATTCTTCCTATTTAATGGCCTCAGTATTTTCAAACTGAAAGCAAAGCAAAGCTATACAGAAAAATATAAAGAAATCTCATTGTTTTTTACATATATTTTATAATTATATGAATACTGTTATGAATGAAATGATGTATATATATATATACTGCAGCAGAAAAAATAAGAGACCACTCGAACTTTTTATTTCAAACTAGCATTTCTAGATGTATGGTCATTCCAGTCTCTGTTGAATTTAAACAAAATCAAACCTGCAGAAGTGACATAAAGTTATCCAACAGCAATGTAAAAGACTGACAGCATGACAAGAAACATGAAAACTGTGTTATATTGTTTAAAAGTGAATATGAACTTGTTTTATTTGCAGTATTTGAGGTCTGAAAAAAATACAGAGCATCTTTTCTGTTATTCGTTTCTCAGGGTCACATTTTCTGCAAATAAATGCAACAATATTCTTATTTGAAATTTGGTAAAATAAATATTGTTAGTAGTTGACAGAATGAAACAAGAATGATAATTTTAACTAAACACCTACCTATAAATAGTAAATTTAGAAAAACTGAAATGATGCTTTGAAATGGTCTCTTAATTATTTCTGCAGCTGCATATATATATATATATATATTCTAGGGCTGTCGAACGATTAATCGCGATTAATCGCATTCAGAATAACAGTTTGTGTTTGCATAATATATGTCTGTGTAATGTGCATATTAATTTTGTATTCATAAAAACATACACATAGCCTACATGTAGGCTTATATATATTTAGGAAATATTTAGATACATTTACATTTACATTTATTCATTTGGCAGACGTATTTATGTATTTATGATGTATTTATTTATATTTACCAGTAATTGAAATTATATTAAAATATTTATTAATTTTAATATTATATATTTTTCTTAAATATATGCATGTATGTATATGTTTTTATGAATACAAAATTATTATGCACAGTACATAGATATATATTATGTAAACACAAACCTTTATTCTGGATGCGATTAATCGCGATTAATCATTTGACAGCCCTAAATTCTGACAAATATCTACACAGGTCCTGGTGTAAATTAAAGTGACACTTGTAGATGGACATATTTGTTTGTGAGAGAAGAAAAGAAAACATTTTTGAGACTATGATGTCACAGATTTATGATGATGTCACATATGTATGCATATTTACTACCACTATTAAGTGAGGAATGTTGCACCTTTTTAAACAAATATTTAGATTCAAACTAATGAAAGCAGTATTCTGTATTTCTACATATGCTATGAATTACTGTGATTAACTATGCATAATTTTACATATCACGACTGACAGTATTAATACATAGTGTTTCTTGAAAAAGACTGTTATAGCCTCTGTCCAATTTTCTAAGCTGCTAGTTATTTTTAAAAGTATTGGACTATTGATCCTACCACTTAAAGCAATGTTGTCTTATGTCAAAACGAGCTTTCCATGTTCAAAGAACGTGCCTTGTGACAGCTGTCCGTTTCTGACTTGTGAGGAAGCCCGAATGGGAGTGACTTAAGATGCACTTTGACCCAGGCAACACAGCCCCTCTGGGTCATTTGTGTCAAGCCAGAGGATGTGAACGGCGCGTCTACAAAAGATTAAATGTAAACTGAGGGATTTCAACCGAATCTGTTTGCAATGTCTGTTCAGAAAGTGTTTATTTAGTAAGACGTCTTCCAGTGGTCTGGTAATGGTTTGTACAAATAAACATGTTTTCTATTTGCTTGTGTGTCATGTAATAAAAGAGTATATATATATATATATATATATATATATATATATATATATATAATGGAAATGTTGCTTCTATATTGATTTATTATCAGAATAGTGAATAAATGGTTGTTGTCTCAGATTATTTAGGTACTTGCTCTGAGGTAAGAAAAAAAGTGATGTGAAAAGTTAAATCATAAAAACATAAACTTTTATTTATTAGACAAAATTATTTGGCAAAAAAGCTAAGAACAGCATATCAATGAATATTTGTATATACAAAAACGGATAAAATCAAAAGGCTTGTATAGGACATGAAGCACACATTGACTACAATTTCCTGCTATTAATATTTGTCCTGGGTCTTGTCTCAGGAAATCAGTAGGATATAGTTTTTAATATATCTTAATATTATTATTTTATTGGACTTTTATTGTGACTACTTCTGGTCACAACTGTATCTTAATACAATTTTGTTTTAACAGATAATGGGAAGGATGATTTATAATGCTATTTTTTATAATTATAAAGTCATTGCAATGCAATGTTCTAGTCTGATTGTAAACCTACTATACACACCAACCGAAACAAGCACTGCCCTAATATATTAGCCTACTGTAAAAATGCTTTTTTGTTCGTTTGAAAGACATTCTTTATCACACATGAAATTAGAAATTTGATATAAGAGAACAGAGCCAAGTTTACAAGAGTCTTAAAGTTATCGAAACGTTGATTAAAATACATAACTTATCATCAGAGGTTTGAGATATTCTTCTTTCTCATGCATTTTACAGAAAAAAGTTTCAGCCTTCAGGGAAAGCAAGGAATGGGTTTAGTTCAGAGGAATTTGGTGGGAACCTCTGAGTTTGCCAGGGAATAATCAAATGAAGCAGTTACACAAATCTGATTCAATCATATTAAATGATAGTTTTGAACGAAACCACTTCATTTAAATGTTGCCACAAGATGCAATTTTTTAGGTTATCTGATGAAATTCTTTGCGATTTATAAACCTACACAAGCCAAAGTGCATTTTACAATTGAAATTCACTGGCCTTGTGCTTCTTACAAACTCTGTTAGGTTTCATCTGAATCATCTGAATTTTGCAGGAACTGTGGGATTATTTGCTTGAGTATTAGACTTCCATTTCATATGGAAAATAATGTGAATATTTTTCTAATCTAAGACACATTTAGCTATTATTCTTGTTTACATTATACTGTTAACACAATATACCTTTTGAAAGCTTTTAAGCAAAACTCGCTCCATACCAACAAACAGCCTGTATTCTAAAGTTTATCTATGCTCTGTCATGGAATAACATAATTGTGAAATCCCATACCAGTGGTATGGATCAAATATCTGGATAAATTGACATTGAGTGTGAGATATTACAGCTATATCTATGCCCAGGAAAACACACTATTTTTAGTGTTGAGGTAACCTTATGTCATGCGAGAGATTTCTAAAAATCATACAGGCCCAGCCATCCAAAAAAATCCTAATATGAGTTCCAAGAACGATGATGAAACCAAGAAGAAATATTATTGTTCTGAAGTGTTCAGTCTATATTTATCTAACAGTAATTTATTTATTTTATAACAACTGTAAATAAGTAGATTGAACCATATCTTTGGCCAGATGTTTAAGATAAATAAATAATCAAATGTATATTTTCATTTGTCCTGTCCTGAGGTTATGCATCTGGCACAGCACCAATTCATAAAGATCATAGTTCAAACACACACAAAGACGTGATGTGTTCAATACTTTTTGTCTAGCATGTATTAGAATCCACACTATAACACCGAAACTAAACTCTAAAGCTGGGGGTCACGTGAGACATTAGCTATGAACGTCACTCCGCGTTTAAACTTTAAATGTGTATCCAATTTTCTCAAACACACCGCCTGTTTGTCTTCCCTGCCCCGACATGGCAGCGTCCCACATGCCATTTTGCAGAGCTATCCCTCCAAGCAAGGCGCTCGCATGAGTGTGGCAACAGCGATTTCTAATTTATAAAAGCCAAAAGGATCGATTCAATATTCATGAACAATCTGTCCCACCACAACAAGCCATTTCTGTAACTGGGGGGCAGTATGATGACAACACAGAGGCATGGACGAAAAGTTCTGCTTCTACGCATCCTAGACTATGATGCCCATGTTTTCCCCGTCCGCAAATATTGAATTGACCCCAATTTTGGGAATATTGGTTTCCGTGGCTGACAAATGACTGGCAGGCGGTGGTTTGTTGTAGTTTCTTCTGAGATAAAACAATAAGAGCTAGAGGAGAAACACAAGCACTTTGTTTTACAGGTCAAGCTCCTGGCTCTGCTTTCATCATGGAAAAGTTCAGCTGTAGTTGATTTTCCATGTAAGAGACCATTAAACTTGACTTCCACATTTGGTGGATAATTGAAACAGGCCAGTAAAACTGCGCTGTTATGTCTTTCACGGATCTCACAAGTCGAGACTGAGCAGTTTGTACATTTACATATGTATTGTGCGGACACTTTTATCCACAGCAACTTTGTATTGCTAATGCTCTAAACTACAGTAGTGTTACTGTGCTTTTTTTTGCACATTTAAACACAATATTATTAAATGTTTCAACATTTGAATACTAGAACTTCGTCACTTTTCAACAGTACAATGCAGAATAAACATTCTGTGTTTATAAAGAGACAGTTTTTTTAGAACTTATTATATATGACACTGAAATAATAAAAGTTGTTTAGTGTCACAAAGACAACATGGTCACGTTAAAATGCAACACATGATTTACACTGCAAGCAAAAGTCCAACCCACTTATAAACACATATCCAATAATAAAACATCCAGAAAAACAGAAAAAATGTTGGACTTCCTGAACTCAGACTACAAAATATTCTGATCTATCTATCTATCTATCTATCTATCTATCTATCTATCTATCTATCTATCTATCTATCTATCTATCTATATACATACTGTAGGCCTACATACATACATAGCCTACATACATACAGGCTACATACATACTTACCGTATATCGGATATATGCAAAGTTGGTTTTTAAAGGCTACCGGGTTAAATCATCTTCGTACTTTTCGTGCTGAAATGGCATTTGTTGTTAATTAGCTTAAAAAACGCTTTTATCACATTCCAGGAATATTAAAACTTGACGACTGCTCTGTTGTTCGGGAAAACAACCATAAACATATGGTGGAATATTTTTCGTTAAGCGTGAAACGAGAAAGAAACGTGGTTTACAGACTTTGGCACATTTTTGTGCGACAACAATAAAACTGAATATGATACTGAGTTGAATTCTAACTAGGTTGTTGCCTTACACTGCCATTTAGCGGCCATATTTTGAATCTTCAACTCCTGATAACGTTTACATTTGCAATGTAAAGTTTTATTTAAGTTTATACTTATTTTATGCTTAAATGCTACACTGGCATATTTTTAACCGGTAGGCCTACCGTTGTAGTAGCTTGTAGCCTACAAGACGATTTTTAATAAACTTGAATATATAGACATAAAAGATCAGGGAAAGAAATTATTACAATTTTAAATAATTACAGAAATAAAGAAATATATTCACTAAGGTTTACGTACAGAAATTATAAAACTATGAAAATAGAAAAGAAAAGCACAGAAATAAATGTAAAGTCATATTGTAAATAAATCATCATAGGCTAGTGATTCAAACATTTTATACTTTTTTGTTGTAGACAAATCTTAGGGATGAAACAATTAAATCAGCAAGAATAATTTGAAAATATAAAGGGGATTTAAGCCATTTTTGCTTATGAATAAAGAATTTGGCATATAAAATAAACAAATTAAGAACATTTTCAAGAGAACGAATTTTGGGACATTCATAGTAAAAAAATATATCTTTAAGAGTGAATTTATAGTTTATATGCATAGGGCTGAACACATATAACATGCTTAAGTCATTCAAGAATTGACTGGTTATCACAGTCATAAAATAAATGTGTAGCTGTTTCTTCCATAAGACCACGAAAAGAGCTTTATTTAATCAAAATATATGGAAATAGACAAATTCACAGGATATATTTTATGAAGTAATTTGACATGTAACCTTGTTAGATATTGTGCAAGCCGGTTGTCCAGCAATACTCCCAGCTTGACTTGATAGTGATTAAGCAATTGCTATAAAATAGTTATTATTAACATATAAGAATAAACATATAGGGTATTTTCTATTTAGCACCGTTTAAAATTCATAGATTCTCTTAAACAGCGTAGGTGCTCCGGTCCTTGTGGTGGCGCTAAATAACCAAACATTCTCTTCTCGGTTATTTGACAAAAACAAACGACGAACCAGTGAGTGACGAAAAGATCAACAGGAAGTTCCACAAGCTTTGTTTATCAACTTCTCGTCCGTTTTACAGTTTCAACCTTTGTCATGTTGCGTGCGTTTTATGTCATGGCTTTTTCAAACAGAGTTACGGTATGATCGTACGCTGAGGTTCGTGAGCTGTTGTTAAATGCATGTGTATGAGCATGAGGAGGTTACTGTATATGTACCGTTACAGTGAATCAGCTGATTATTTCACCCGCTATGAACACTCATTGTTCATCTAGATCTGTATCGCGATCGTAAACTTCATATGCATTTATATACAACGACAGCAAAACAGCTAGAAATCTGGGATTTTTTAACGAAGCGACTCGCCGCTATTAACCCCCATGTAACGTTAAGTGTAATGTAAAAGAGCCAGTATCAGTGGTCAAGATGCCGTGCACATGTGGGAACTGGAGGAGGTGGATTCGGCCTCTGGTGGTGGTGCTTTATATCCTGCTCCTTTTGGTGGTCCTTCCACTCTGTATCTGGGAAATTCAAAAATCACAGGTCAGATGGATTTTTCTGGCTATACACACACACACACACACACACACACTAAACATTTGGCAACTGATCATGCAATACGTCATCAGATCTTTTTATTCGTATAGTTTTCTCCCAATTTCCACAGGTTACTGCCCATAACAAGGCGTGGTTCATTGCTGGGATATTTGTGTTTATGACTATACCCATCTCACTATGGGGGATACTACAGCATCTAGTACATTATACCCAACCTGAGCTGCAAAAACCTATTATCAGGTATATTTATAATAATTGGTCTATTTAATATTGTAAAAGTTCTGCTTGTTCAAATCTGTCACAATCACTTATCATTATTCCACACTGTTTTTCTTCCTTAGGATATTATGGATGGTTCCTATATACAGTCTGGATAGTGTGAGTATTATGTGATCATCTTAATACTGATCAAATGCGGCAACTTCGATGTTTGTTTTCATGCTCTTGATTGTTTGACAGTCCATTATAATGACAGATCCGATGCTTCTAAGTCTCATGACTCATGATGATAACATTAGTTTATCTCGAAACAGTGTCTTCTTTGACCAGAACTCTCAGCCACTAATCTGATTTTCAGTAACATGATGTCTCTTGAAGATTAAATTTAAAATTGTATTGATTTCTCTGGTCTAGTCCATTTAGTGCTATTACGTTATGTGCTTCTGTTTTCACAGTGGCTTGCGCTTAAGTATCCCAGCATTGCCATCTATGTTGACACGTGCAGGGAATGCTACGAGGCCTACGTCATCTACAACTTTATGATCTTCCTACTCAACTATCTGGGAAACCAGTATCCCAGTCTGGTGCTGATGCTGGAGGTGCAAGAGCAGCAAAAACATCTCCCCCCTCTCTGCTGCTGCCCGCCATGGCCCATGGGAGAGTGAGTTACAGAAATACTTTAATAATTGTTTTTGAAATAAAGACAGGCTTATTTGCCATGTGTGATTTTTGTAAACAAATCTATATATAATAATAATATGTATTAAATAATACAGAAAAACATCAGACGTACATATCTGGGAGAAGCCTTGACTATAGTAGATGTTATTGTTAAAAGCCTGGGGTTTGCAGGTAATTTGCGGTATTTCTTATGTCAGTGTAAAGATATAGTTGTTAACATTTACTCCAACTTTACTTTACTTTACCGTCTTTGCATGTAGTGCAAAGAAATCCATGACTCGTTTGATCATCTTGTCTTTTGGAGCCGTGCAAAGTACTGCATGTGAAATGAAAAGTCCTTATTTAAACACAGCAGGAGTGGATTTGTTAGCTTGAATTGCTTGCTGAATAGGCAAAACGTTCTTGAGGTTTTTGGCTGCCTTCAGCTACTGCTGCTGACAGCAGTGAGTTTTACATTTACATTGGTAAACCGTGATAATGTGAGACCCGTTTGTTGAAATGTTTTAAACTAAAATGTGTTGTAAAAAGAAAACTTGCTTTCTGCTTTAGAGAAGCAGAAGTATTCTATATTATTTGCCTGTTAACTTAAAGATGTGTAGTGTGAAATTTTGTCAAATGTAAAAAATATTTTCCTATCTCAGCATAATCCATAGTGACAATTATGCAGGTAAGCCAGTGGCTGTGTGGCTCCCGTAACATTGGCCCAACCAATGGCATGAGTTTTTAACAGGATTACTTGTTTGTTTGATCAGTGTTGGACAGGGAAATGTTTCTGAACCCTATTTGAGGTCACTACCCTTGTATTTCTTAAAGTGTTGCTAGAGACAGAGACATTACACACTTACTGTGTACTTCCACCCTGTGTACACCAGACGCAATGTGACGCGACACATTTTTATCCACACTGGATGTGTCCATGCTTACCAAAGCTGTCCTTTTGCTGTTTTTTGAGTGCTGTTATGTGTAAAATATATTGATTCAATATTAACTGATTGACATATTGATTTTTTTTTCTTAACAGAGTACTGTTGCTGAGATGTAAACTGGGAGTTTTACAGTACACCGTTGTGAGGCCTGTCACCACAGTCATTGCTTTGTAAGTGTTGCTCTCTAGCCTTTACTTTCTGATTTGTCATGTTTTATGTGTAATAGATCTCATAAATTGTAGTTTTAGCATTTTTATTGTAAATCTTGTTACAATAACAAGATCCTTTTGCGTATGTTCCTTTTGTGGCATGTTCCTTTTGCGTAGTATTTTGTGTTTTGTTGTCGATAACAGCAATCTTCAAATGAGAAGGCAACAGGTTAAAATGATGCTTGTTTTAATACGTTTCTTGCAAACAAATGTAACGTGAACATTATTTGTGTCACTGAAATAGGATTTGCCAGCTTTGTGGGGTCTATGATGAAGGCAACTTCAGTTCTAAAAACGCCTGGACATACCTGGTTATCGTAAATAATCTTTCTCAGCTTGTAAGTCTCTCTTTTTCTGAATATTACATAAGACCTTGTATCATGACAGTGACTGGTGTTTTAAGACCACTCATGTTTAAAGTGTCCATTCAAAACGTAAAATTCTGATATAATTTGTCAAACATAAATTCACATTCATCTCCTTTAAACTATTAGGAAGAGACATTCAATGTTTACACTGCTCTTTTCTTCCATGCAGTGAGAGAAAATGTTATTGGTCAATCAAATTCTGCCTATAACATAATCTTTTCACTGAAGAGATTTGTCAGGTGTGACAGAAGTTTCTATTTATACTTTGTTCAAACCAAACACAATGCAAAATGTTTTTTCTTCTTCTGATTAATAACTATTCTTATTGTCATGGATGGACAAATTGCAATCCTGTTGGAAATGAATAGGACATGTCTGGGTGAACTGTTCCTTTTGGAAACCTAAACCAAAAACAGACAGAGGATTAGTTATTGACAGTCCAGGTTAAATAATAACCCGCATGCATGACAATGGCCTAATGGTGCACTTGTTTTTCTCTCCTCAGTTTGCCATGTACTGTCTTGTGCTGTTCTATAAGGCCTTGAGAGAAGAGCTGAGTCCAATCAAACCAGTGGGCAAATTCCTCTGTGTCAAGCTGGTGGTTTTTGTGTCATTCTGGTAAACGTTTTGAACCCAGTTCTGCTTGAAATATTCATGTAATGTAAGAATACACTACGTACTGTAGCATCAGCACTGGCTTAAAAAAGTCAAGTCATCACAATTATACACCATATCAGGTCATTTCAAACAGGTTTTCATGGGGTTGTTTGATTTGTTTCAGGCAAGCTGTGGTTATTGCCCTCCTAGTAAAGGTGGGTGTAATCTCAGACTCTCACATCTGGGATTGGGATAGCGTGGAGGCTGTAGCCACTGGATTACAGGTGCGTATTGTACTTTGGTCTAAGCACTTCTTCATCTTCATTGTGTAATATGAAACAACAATATAAAATATGTGGTTTCTATATTCTAGTCACTTTCTAGCAAATTGAAGTTGTATTACTACAGTCTAGTGTCCATACATACTTACACTTGTAATGGTGGTTAAACGGATCATAGTTGATCGGTTCGAAACTAGGCATGGGCCGAATACCGGTTTTCTGGTATACCGCGGTTTAAAAACCACTGAAATTGTCTGTAATACTGTTCCAAAAGTATGAGCTGTTTTAGTAGTGACTCTAACAGAGGCAGCTTTGTGATGTCATAAGGCATGTTTTAGAATTCTAATTCTAGAGAGTGTGAAATAAATAACATCAATTGTTATTTTGCCTAATATTGTTATACAGAGATTTGAAATTGATCCAATACGCATTACTAAACTGAACTCAACTTTTTGTATTAACCAAGCAACTTCTCTAAATAATTTTTATTTATAACAGTTAGTTCCAGTCTGTGATTCCGATTGATTGATAGTGTTTTATGTATGATAAAACACATCTATACCCGCTGCACCCAACGGTTCTGTGTATCACTGCGCAGGACTCTGAGCAACGTAAATAAATCATTCTGTTGCTGTTCACAGTCGATCAAGGACTGTGATGATCAGAACCGGGATTTAAAATCCGTGATATGATCTGAACCCTGATCAAAACCCTCTAACTTGTATTAAAAGTACGCAGTTGCAGTAACATTAATAGACTTCTAGTTTCACAATTGGGAATAACTCATCAGGATTAAATGTGATTTATGTTTTCACAGGACTTCATTATCTGTGTGGAGATGTTTTTGGCAGCCATTGCCCACCACTTCAGCTTTACTTACAAGCCCTACATACAAGAAGCAGAGGAAGGTTCCTGCTTTGATTCCTTCTTGGCCATGTGGGATATCTCAGACATACGGGCTGACATCTCGGAGCAAGTGCGCAATGTTGGTGAGTCTTATTGCCTTTTCTAATGGATAAATGTTTAAAAGCTTTGGGTTCTCTTATTAGAAAAATTGATGCATTAACATTCAGTTTGAAGCACAAAAACCTCTTATTAAAAAAGATTTTGCATCACACTGGTTTTGTTTTAATGCTTCAGGGAGAACTGTTATGGGTCGGCCGAGGAAAACGTATTTCGGTGAAGAGGCTTACCAGGATGAGAACACTGGACTGCTGTCAGCCGGTTCTCTGGAGCCTGGAGCTGAAGCCTCCTCCGCTCCTGCATCACCCAAAGGCCGATACCAAGGCATGGGCCGCACCGTAACCCCCCACTCTGTTTCCGCTCCCGCCAACCTCGGATGCGCGCCGTGGGAGGGAGACGTGGATGACATTACTCCTAATTTAATATCCAGCGATTATAAAGACCAACAGGGCTCAGACTATACGGCAATCACTTAGCATGCCATGAGCTACAGCTACCAAAGCTTTTATAGTTTAAACGGTACATTAGCTTCCGTCTGGAATATATGCAGCCACTGTTAACTCTGGTAACTACTATTAGTTAGATACCGATGGTTAATGTGGGTTTGGAAAGGCTTGGTGGAGCTTTGGTAGCAAGAACATACTGTTTTTGGGGGACTTTATAACAGGTTGGTATCTCTGTTTAAATCCTTTTGGCATTATTTTGCTGAAAACATGACCAAAATATTAACTGACCTTAGAGCCAAGCACACACCAGTACTCATTTTAAAGGAATACTTCATCCATCTGAAACCCAACATAATTTATGTTATATAAAAATCCTGTCTGTTTCTAGGTTTGTAATTACATTCAATTGTGCCTCATTTTAAAGCTTACAAATGTCGAAAAAATGTGTTTTTGAGGAAAAATATTTGAGCTTATTTAGCCAAGATATCTCATTAGAATTAGAAAGAGAACAACATCTGTAATGGTGGCACAGCGGCTCCATGGTTCTTGCGTGTCTTAGAACCGATGAGATTCAACGTTGAGATTCTTGGAGCTGGCATGCCACCATATCTTGGCTATTATTTCAAAATTTTAATAATGTTGGTTCAAAAGATTTTTTATTTATTATACTCGTGGAGTCTTGTTTTATGATGGCTATATGTGCCTTTGGAGCTTCGAAATGGAGCACAATTCAATGACATCCTAGACAATCCTAGAAACAGACAGGACTTTATTTCATATAACTCCGACATATCCACCTAGGACGGCATGAGGGAGATTAAATTATGGTGTAAACTATTCCTTTAATTTGTTCTTATAACCAGTTGACCGTTCAGTTAAGACCGCTGTATGAATGTCTACTCAAAGAGAGAAACTCTACATATTAATGACACTACTTTACAATTCTGTTGATATAGTCATACATGTTATACTGAAGATGTTGGCAAGTCATTTTAACGCTTTTGTTTTAATATCAGTGTTACGTTCTCAGTTGAGCTATTAATGCAAACGCTTTTTAACTGATGGGTGAGAATCAAAATTATAAAAGCAACATAAAATTGCCAGATTGTCACAAGATTTGATAGTTTGTCACAGTTGAATATATTCATGCTGTAGAACATCTACAGTATGAACACACAATGTTGAAAAAGCCCTCATATCTTTGCTTTCTCACTTTAAAGCTTGGCTACTGCTCCTGGACAACTTACATATACCTGCAAACATGAAGATGCTGTATGTGATTATTAGTTTTTCTTGTTAAACATTTTCATTTTGTATCGTTTTATTAACTAGAAAGCTATTAAAACGGAGCTTTTAAATCCTACATTAAGATCACTTTAAAAAAATGATGCAATGTTTAAACGTCAGCCAAAGTCTTATTTGAATTAAGAATTGTTATTTTTCAACTGTCACAATGCCCATCACCAATCTCAGTACTTATGAGCTGCACATGAAGTATACAAATCTGATACATATCATACAGCCAGTCGTTTTTTAACAGATGGTGGGAATCCTGGTGTTTTTTTAAACTGTCATGTGTATCTCTTGCAATGGGTTGAAGAGCTATTGCATTGCCTTATTTAATAACATCATCACAAATCATTAAAGACCACACAGAAATGTGTATTGAATGTTTAATTGTTTTTAGTCCCTGTATGCATTCAAGCATATCTAAAATAGTCAATAAGCCACACAACTCACAGGTGCAACTTTTTATTGTAAAACATTATGTTCTTAAAAATACCACATATAAGATTTGCCCATTAGCAGCTATTCTTAGAATCTGTTGTACTGTATATCGTGCATCATGCTGTACAGAATCATAAATCTTTCCTTAATGAGTCACTGTTTACAGGCCCTGCCTCTGTGACAGAGTCCATGTCTAAAAGCTCCTCTCTGATGACATCATTAGCTCCAGGCCCCTCCTCTTTAGCAGCTATAATAGAAATGATGCTCTTGTTGAGCCGGATGCTGAGCCGGACCCAGTCTCCTCTGCTCACCTCGAGGGGCTGCTGGAGGACCACCGCTGCCTGCTTCCAGTGAGAGTCCTCACTGAAGCTACTGACATTGATCTCAGAGTCCAGATGGATCTGGTACCAGAAGGGAATGGCAGTCACTTTACCCGAGGTGCTGACCTGAACCTGGCAAAAAATAAAGTAGATAAGTGAGTTTAAATACAGTATAGAAACCCATTATTAGCAGTTAAAGTCCAAAGCAGTAGGTTGTGGCACAGTAAACTTAATGTAGGTGTGTTCCATAAAAAGTGCCAAGACGAGACTTTTTAGTGAATAATTCAATTATGGGCTGCTTGTCCCGGTCTTTATCCTGTAAGAGCTACTGTTTGATTTCATTAGATATTAAATAGTAATTTTCATATGGACTACTTTTATCAGACTTCTAGTCTAGGTGTTTATTTTTGCGTCCTAATTCTCATTTACATTTGTTAAAGAGTGGTCCATACATTATTTACCATTTCTTCTTTCGAACTCAAAAGAGGACAGAAGAAGAATTTGATATGACAAGGTGAGTAAATGATAACAATTTGTTTGCCTTCCTTTGGTCAACTAAGCCCTTGACAACCATGGTATTTATATGATTTGAATCCTAGATGAACTTTATATTCTTGACACATTTTTTAAATCTTAAACAGAGACAACCCAGAAGAACCAGAACAAGAAAAGGTTTTGACTCACTTTGACTTCTTTGTTGGTATAATTGGCAGTGCAGTTCATGAGGTCAAGTGTGAAGAGTTCCACTGATTCACTGAGATGTGTACATTCAAGAGTGGACAGATCCAGAAACACATGAACAGGTACCTAAGGAACAAAAACAGTAGAAACAGTGCCACCTTTACATGTTATAAAGTAAGTTGTGACCCTAGTTTATGCCAAAACTAATTGAGATATTAAGTAAAGATAATGTTCCATGAAGATACTTTGTAAATTTCCTACCGTAAATATATCAAAACTTTATTTCTGTGAGTGGATGCAGCAAAATCGCTAACAAAAATGGCGAGAAACATGCCTACAAACTTCACTGGTTGCTGCCGCTCTTTGGGAATTACTCACTCAAGTTTGGTATCAATGTAAAGCTTAGAATTTCAGCTTTCGGGTTCATCTATTCTCCACAACATCGTTACAGCGGTAAACAAAAGAGAGCGTTAAAACAAACCTGTTTCTTCTTCGCAGCGGCCTGCTACAGCACCTCTGATGAACAACTTTAAAGGCGATTTTCTCAATGTTTGGATTTTCAAAGTTATATTTTGGCAAAATATGGTCCTATCCTAACAAACCATATATCAATAGACAGCTTATTTCATCTTCAGCTTTCAGATGATGTAAAAAACCTCAATTTTGAAAATAAATTTGACCCTTAAGACTGGTTTTGATGTCCAATGTGGCATTAAGTGGTGATGTAAATAGGATGAGTGGTCTTTGCAATAATGAATGCATGTAAGCCCAGAATATTAGAATATCCCTTGAATCTTATATTATTATAATTATTCTATCTAAAAAGCTTAAATACTTTATATCAAACCAACAATTTTTAAAGTAAGTCTTTACACATGCACACTGAGACCTATGTCAATACGTCCATTGGGTCTGGATTATGCCCTTGATTTTGCAGTTCAAATTGAGTCTTGTAAAAGCAAACATAGGCTTTGTGGTCAGTGCAAATATTACATGTATGCAAATCCAATGAGCTATCACCACTGCAGAAGTGGAGCCCTTTATTTGAAGATAGGGCAAGAAAATCTACTTCAGATGTAAAGATTCCAGTGAATATTTATTGTATGCCCATATTTGAGATGAAATGCACATGTTGGTTAAGGTACATACGGTGAACTGATTGATGAATGGTGCAATATTGAACCCAAGAGTGGGCTCCATTCCCTGAACAGCGCTCTCCTGAAGCAGCGTGTTTGACTCAACAAGCATACCGTGGATCACAATCCGCTCTGGAAAAATCTGTCCGCCATCCTCTAGCAAGCACCTAAAACACAAATCGATTTAGAACATGGCTTGGCTAAGCAATGACAAAAACGAATAAAGGACTGTACCTCGCCAGTGTGGCTTTCTCCAACACTTTCTCTCGAATGAGGCCGCAGGTCTCTATGCAGTCAAGAATGATGGCGCTCCAGAGCTTCTCAATGGCAGGGCGTTGAAGAACAGCAGAATCGTCCTCCACATGTCTCAGCCAGAACTCTAAAGTACTTTCAGGTACACCGTTGTGTTTGGCCAGCAGTCTCAGCATAGTCTGATGATGTTCCTTCTCAACTGAGCTGTAGGCTTGAACAAACCTGGTGCTAATTTGCTTATCTCCACCTGAACCCACGCCTCCTTTAGCTGCTATTAAGGAAAGCACGGAAAAGCCCTCAGAGACATCAAGCACGTAGACCGGATCCGAGGAAGTTTTGACATCTAATTCCTGTGACCTCGTTGACTTTAGAAAAGCTAAAAGTTTGCTCATGGCCCTTTGAAAGCTGTTATGATATGTTATGTTGTTGAGGAGGGCTATCTCTGAGGACTCTAGTGTAAAAGTGAGAGATGGTTTTTCAGGGGTGGTCTGAAGGCCAGCCAGAGCACTGCACAGCTCCGCTTCAGGGTTTGGGTTGAGGGTCTTGGGAGGTTCTTTATTTACATTGTCTAGATGTAACGTCTGTCCGTCTCTTTCCATAGCAATGCAGCACAATCTCAGATAAGCATCCTTACAGGAAACTTCCACCAGCAGCTCATCACCACGTTTCAAAGTGTCTGCGGGACGACACGACATGAATGATTAAGACATTAATGCAAAACTTCTGTTTGGTGACTCAAATTATTTAGATGTTTGTAACCAAAACAGCAAAAAATACATGCAAAATGTAGCAATTTTTATGTGGGGTTATACCGATATTGTAATATATTTTGAAATTTAAATTGTTATTTGTTTTTTCTTACACTTTACCTACCTAATCTGTCAAATAAAATATAACGGAAACCACAAGATTTTCCTGATTCTCACAGATGCTTCAAATTCCTTAAAAAACCCTGGAGTTTAAGCCTATCTTTTATAAGGACCAATCTCCAAAATCTAATACATGCATCATACATGATGTTTACACTTTATGTATTGATGGAAGCATCTTATAAGTGGCTCTTACTCAATGGAGTCTGTACTGGATAAATGGCTTGTTCCCAGCATGTGTCTTCCTGTGGGTCAGTGGACAGGTGGTTTTCCTGGTCCAGGTGCAGCTGAAACCACACGGCCAAAGCATCAAGGACCCCCTCCTGAGTCACAGGCAATCTGAGCTGCATCACCTCTCTAGAGGAGAGACCCTCCAGCTCCTGTAACACATAGATTGAGAGCACATTGTGCTGCATTTGAAATGCTTCATATTTTGAGCCAATGAGCTAATCTCAAGTCAATGATGCTCCGAGACCAAAGGTTTGTTGCACAACTTGGAAGTCGCAGAGTATGTGATCCTCAGTATTTCTGTTCAGATTTTAAAAGGTGTGTTCTGTGATCCAGGATTCACACACACAGAACCGATTCAATTCACTAAGCCTTTATACCTGCACATTATTAAAGTCTATATCCAGTGCTGTGAAAGGTTGTGTGAGCTGAATACATCCTCCACGCAGACGGCTCAGTCTTTCAGTGGTGTAGGGCTCTGTGCTGTCTTCAGCATCAGATAAACAGCTAACAGGACTGTAGATCTCTCCAATTGCAGACAAGTCCAAACCTCCCACGAAAGACACGCAAAGTCTGAAAAAGAGAGGAAATGACAGCTGATTGGATAGTGAGGAGGTGCATTTTTATCACTTATGGTGGAAACTCGTGTCTTCTAGGTTAGCCAACAAACTGACTTTGTGAACAGCTCTTTTACTGATTTACAAGATTCTGCTTCCTACATTCATTATTTCTGTATCATTTTCTATTTAATCCTAAATATTTTTTTTTCCGTTTATGCATAAACAACTGTGGTCTCTCACCTCTGGTGTCTCCGGATCTCGTGACACTGCACAGCCACTCCAAACACAGTTGCACCTGCAGGTATTACCCGGCCTGTTTGTGAGAGATTGTGGTGGGCTTCTAGAGTGTTCTGTTGAGATTGATTAAATGCATTGTTTGATCTATAATGATAACTTGATGATTTTACAACATTACATAGTTATGTACCTCAAGTAGCCACTAGGTGGACCTATTGGCTCAATTCAAAATGCAACCTTTAAAATAAAGGCTACTCTTTGATACTGGTTTGAAAAAGAGACTTGTCATATTCTAAGCAAGGGTTTGGGGGAAAAAGGATGTAGTTCTTGGATGGCAAGTATGGAATCTTTTGCTAAAAAAGCCTTGTATATGTTGGCAGCAAGGCAACTTGAAATTTCAGGGTGGAAATCTTAGTCAATAAGAATGGTTGGATAAGAAGGGATAAAGTAAATTGTACAAGGATTCCACTATAAGAGCAAGAATTAATATTAGGCAATCATGTGTCCTAAAGGGAAGTTTGATCAACCGAACAGGCAATAGCAGACACACATGCTGCTGAAACATTAAAAGTGACTTACAGGTGGAGGTAATAGTAGGTGCTTCCATGCATGAATCAAACTCTCGATGATACCCTCACCGAACAGCCCGGCATCTACAGTCTCTGTTACAACCAGTGACACCCTAAAAAGAGCAACAGAACACAAACACACATCATAAAAACAGGTCAATAAATATATAATATCTTGTCACTTCTTATCATGTAACACAGTGAATCATTTGTTTTCAATGCATTCTTAATTATTATAAAAAAATCAATGCACAATAACAGGTGTCTCTTGCATAACACACACTTATTTATCAAAAATTACTTTTAAAGGGTTCATCGAACGTACGTGCCTGGCCCAAAGTTAAAGGGACAGTTCACCCCAAAATGAAAATTCTGTCATAATTTACTCACCCTCAGGTTGTTTAAAATCTGTATACATTTATTTGTTCTGTTCTTTGTTCATACAGGTATGAAATGACATAACTTTAACCTCTGTTTGTGTTTGTTGTTCAGTCTGGCTAGTAGCAAATAATATTACTATTTATATTTACTCTTTTATTTAGTTAAAATCTGGTTAAATTCTAAATATACTATTTACCTTTTTGGAATGTTTTTTGGAATTTCCATGTCCAGAGACTTCATGTGAATGATCTTGATGCTATCTGCCATCCCATTGGCTGAGACCACCTCGCATGCCAGCTCATACATCGTCTTTGACAGCTCACAGGCATAGACTTCAGCAGCGCCTGCCATCTTGGCACACATTCTAGCATGCCAACCAAACAGTGTCAAAACACACTCACCCCTGTATAACATCTGTAGCGGACGCTGGCTAAATACCAAAGTTACATAATACGTTTCTGAAAGATCTCACCCGAGGATGCCAGTGCCAGTACCGATGTCCAGAACAGTTCTGCACCCTCCCTCAACAGCTTTCTGAATAGCCAGCTGGTACTTGCGGTTCCGACCATGGTCGTTGAGCATTAAGAAATGCCAACGCTCCACCAACCAGTTAGCAACACGGTAGAAGTTTTCTTTTGCCTCTGAAAAATCTGGTCGGAGCTTGAGGGCTTTGTAAAAATGGCCGGCTGCCTCATCCCGAAATCCCATTCTGGGAAGAAAAAAAAATCAGTTCAACAGATAACTCAGAACCATGTATCTAAATTGACAACACGGTTGGCTGCTTGACTTAAAATGATGAATTGTACATCTACAAAAATTGTAACCACTAAACAATCGACACAAAAAAATACCTAAAAAGATGTTCTCCCATGCTGTTCACTATCACCTCATCAACCGGAAACAACTCCATAGCTTGTTCATAGCAATCAAAGAGTTCCTGAATGCGTCCCAGAGAGTCCAGCTCATCGGCCCATTTAAACAGAGTGAATCTAAAGGACTCCTGTAGATACAAATACACACATTTACTGCAACTTTTCTAAATAAGTTATGAAACCATGCACTGATGCAGTAATCAGACACAAAGACATAAAAGTTAAATCAATATTTACATTTGCAAAGCCTTTTAGGGCTGGGGCAAGATTTAGAGCCAGGAGATAGTGGGCAAAGGCTGTGCCATAGTCATGACTGAACAGACACTGCTGCGCACTTTCAATTGATCTTGACACCAGTTCATTCCTCGCAGCATCTTCTCTCTGTGCTCGCCTCTGACGCCTTGACCTTTTTGGTCTTGTGGTGGTGTTGGGCATATTTTCTGTAACGAATAAATTTATTAAAATCAGTCCCTTTACTGTGTTACAGATTATTGTTGACAAACAGACCGATGGAACAAGCATTAAAAAACATGTAAACGTGGAACATTTATACCATAAAGGTACCAATGTTTTAGGATGCTGTACGTCTGTATTAACGTTACCTGTTTTAGGTCTGCCAGTTGCGATCCCGTATGCACAAAACCATGTAAACCTCCAACCTTTCGCTGTAACTAAACCACATTGTTTTTAATCATTTTTATATTGCTATAACTCCCGGTATACTGATAAGTCACTTGATAAATTGATGCAGCTCTGCTTCTGCACTGCAGGTCCGTTTAGTACAACCCGTCGGGTGGAAACACGGACTGATTTTCTGTTCCGTGTGAGATTTAGCTCGCTACTCTGACCAGTCCTTTGCAATTATTACACCCAAATCATTAAGTATACGTAAATGACCTATTTATGTACGAACAGAGGTAAAAGTCCGTAAGAGCACTATCAGCGGCCTGATATATCCAGAAAATATCCCGCTTTTCCAGATTCAGAAAGCCAAACGTGATGACGTGATGCATGAAACCCCCCTAGAGTCGTGCACGCGGGAGGAGACTGTCATTTACCGAGCAGAAAACCTGACTGGACCTTTTGACTTTTTAAAAAGAGAAATAGTTGCGTTGTAAACGTGTTTTGTTTTATCTTGCGAGAGGTCACAGGCAAGGCATTCTTAGCAGCCAAACCCGAGTTTACTTTTGATAGGGTTGTGACTTGGACAGAGTTTTATTCCCAGGAGTCCCGTCGTGCTTGGTTTTAAATATACGAGGACGCGCTAGGAGAGCCATTTTCCCTGAAGCTTTCTCTTCGTTTTTATGTTTTTAATAGTTTCTTCTTTTATTTTACTATTTTCTCACTTTCTTACGGGATTTAGACGCTAGCTAGTCTGTAAACTAGCTGAGTCCAGTAAAAATGGGTTTGTACCCGTTGGAGTTCAGTGAGTGTTACCTGGACAGTCCTGCTTTCAGAGAGAAAATCAAAGCCCATGAAGCCGAGCTTGACAAAACCAGCAGATTTATCAAGGAACTGTATAAAGATGGAAAGAATCTCATCAATGCCACAAAACGTAAGTGTCTGTCACTTGTTTCTTTCAAGGCAATTGTTTATTATAATGCTTTAACTTTGATGTGTGAAAATGTGTGGGTTAAATTAAGACAAAGTTTGCATGACAGTTTACAAGTAGTAAAAGTATAAACGGGATGTGTGATATATTAAATCATCAACCCAAATCAGACCAGCAGTCCTTTTTTGTCAAGGTCATCGTGCCATTCATAATTCCACTATTGCCTTGAGGAGTTTATAAAGCTTTGAAAACTTGAGAACCATTATTTGGTGTGGTGTGTGCATAGACAAAATAGGCTTGCGTGGCGTTACAAGTTGCTGACCTCATATGAACTGTTGGTTTATGATTTACATGCATAATGAGCTGAGCTAATTTACGAGCAAACGAGCTGGGTTTTTGGTCTCTTTGCATTGATTTGTAGCTTTCCCGTGCATTTAGAAATGAAAATAAAAAGTTGTTTTAATTTGGCATCAAAAAACAACGTCGTGGTCAGACGTCAGCAGTTATACATCTTCATTTGTGGCTTAACACCTTAGTCATGTGACCTTCCCTTTCAGATCCGTTTGTAAAGTCTTCTGTAAACATTTCATGCTCTTTCCCATTTATGTATTTTTTTGCCTTTTTAAGCAAGCAAGGAAGAACATTTCAGCTAAAAATAAAACTTGCGTATTCCTACCGCATGCCTTTAGTCTTCAGACCTTTTTTGGACTTAAATTGCTAAGATCTGCTGTGTTGAGTCTTATCTTTAAAATGAGCGCGTGCTCTGATACTAGTTGACCATTTTTGGAGCAGGTACAGGTGTAGACCAAAAGCAATGTTTAAAGCTCTCTTTGGGTGTTTTAGAGATTACATAGCTGTTAAATTACTCACCCTCATGCCATTCAAGATGTAGCTGAAATTCATTCTACAGTAGAAGATTACAGAAGGTGCCATGTCTATGAAAGTTCAAAAAGCAAAAAATATCTTCTCCCAAAGATATGTTGACATGACGTGAATTGATCGTTCTATGCAAGAAAATAAATGTTATTTACAGCATTATTACTAGCAATCTACAGCCTCAGCCAAGCGTCCTTATAGTCCAGAGCCTTGAAGTGCTAACTCTGGAGGGCTGTTGGTAATATTGTCCCATATTGTAGACATTGGGATCTCACTTGGCAATGGGAGTCATAAAAACGGTGCCATTTTCCCTTTATCTAACACACTTCTTTTTGTTGTTCTTTTTAAGAGATGAGACTGAAGATTACTGGTGAGAGTGTTATAAAGAAAGTTTAGTTTCTTGCACAAATGGATCGTTTTGCTTCCTAACACGTCAATATATCGTCAAGAGCTACAAGGATTTAGTTTGTGTTGTCAGTATCTGCTTTTTGGACTCAAAGAACTGATGACTATGGTTTTAGCTAACAATCTTTCTTACTGTTCTAACGAAAAAGCAATGTCACTTATATCACTGACATTCCCCTTTATTTTCCTAGTAATATGGAGGATGTATTATGTCATTTATGTGATGTCACTACTTTCAAAATAGATAATTCTGTAAATGTGCCTTATTAGAATGTGCAGTCAAAGTATATATAGTGCAGTATACATAAACCACACAACCTTTGCCCACATAATAATAATAAAGGCTTGTGTGGCTTAGTTTAGGCATCTAGTCGTGAGGTTTGCGAATTGCAACAAACGGCTCACTCCACCGCTCACCCCTCCCTTTCAAAGCAGTATGGTGGCTGAAACAGGACTAAGATGTCATCACGTTTTCACTTCTTTGCGGAAGGAGATAGTGTATTTATGAAATGTGGTTTGTCCGTTAGGATACTGTAGAAACAACACTGGGAATTCCATGCAAGGGGACTCGCGGTGTATGTAGACAGAAATTGCTCAATCTAAAACAGTGGTTAATTATGCAAGATCTTTATACACCTCTGACGACATAGTGATGTATATTATAATTAATTTCTGTCAATCTTCCACATTGCACCTTTAAGTGCTGATATTGGGTTAAATTAGTGTTCTTTACTTGTAATATGTAGTTCCTAAATTCTTGGTAATTGTGTACTTTTAAATGATAATGTTTCCCTGGCAAATCTTCTTATATGACAATCCCTATACTTTACAAAGCTACAGTTTCATTTTGAAAGGGAATTTTTTTTTATTCCAGTGGCCGTGTTGTACATTAACATATACCACAATGACTGCTTATCATTTTTGCTAATGCAGCACAAAAAAAAAAAAATTCTCTGCTGTAGGGTGTTGATACTTGGTAAATGGAAACATTTACCTACATAAGGTTATTTTGTGTTGTTTATTGTTGACATTAAAATACTGTAACTTGTGACTGAATATTAGGTATGCTAAGCATGTACAGTTCCCAATGTCAGTTTAGATTGTACATTACAGGCATTGCATTAATTCAGATTTATTAGTGATATGACATGTTAATTTTTAAAGCAAAGTTTGTTAAAATTATTTTTTCTTCTCAGAGGTCACTGCTCAGTTTACCCCAATATTACAGTATGGTCTCCTGTGTAGATCTTTTTGTAGTGTCTAAGTAATAATTTTACAGTACAGCAGAAATAATTAATTATTTTAACCCTTAAACTAAAAGAGAAACCCTGAAAAGAACAAATTGGGCAGTTATAAGAAATATGTATGACATAATAGCCTACATCTGTATGCTTGATGTGTTGTGTTCTGATTGGGTCTGCTGTATCTGATCCCTAAGATCCCATGTTAAAGTACATTAATGTAAAGAACATACATTACATTTAATAATTTACATTTGTACATTTACCTACATTTATCCATTTGGCGAATTTGCAGATGCTTTTATTCAAAACAATTTACAGTGTATACAACAAGTAGGCCTACATATTTATCAGCATGCATGTTCTCCGGGAGTCAAACACTTAACCTTTGCACTGCTGATAGAGTCCTCTACCAACTGGGCTACAGAAACTAACAATGTAAATTTTAACAGGGCTTGACCAGAGACACTTAGTCACATGTTGACTCTGGTGTGTGCTATTAAAGATGGGCAGTTTTCTGATTTATACATTAATGAAGAGCAAACATTAACATTAACACATCTCACAATCATCATAATATGAACAGGATATATATTTTTTTTTTAACTTGTGCATCAGACCTATGCCTTAGCCTCTACGCCGTAGGCAATGCGCCAGTTTTCATTTATTCTTGTGCATCGTTGTCTGCAACGACAGGCAATGACCACTAGTGTCCACAGGGTGTTGCTTGTGTAAGACAAGAGCCGAAGAAGAAGAAGCTTGTTGTGTACACTGTCAGAGGAGCATTAGTAGTGATAACTGCAGGTAAAGTCACTTTTGTTGCAGCTTGAGTTGTTAACATTTGAAGAACAAATAATTTCATTCAGAAATACGTATAAGTAAATGTGACGCTATCACAGAGTTTTTTAACCTGAGCGAGGGGTTGAAGCAGACCAATCAAAGAGAATAAGCAGAAGCCCAGTATCATACTTTTCAATTACATTTTTGTCAGTTCTTACAGGCCAGCTGTGTTGTCTTGAACAAAATTGGCTGTCACTGAGCCAAATAATCCTAAAAGGATCCACTTATGCTCATTTTTCTTGTTTATAAAACTACTCAAGTTAGTTTGTGTTATGTAAGCTAAAATTGAACTAATTAAACTCTTGTTGCATTAAAAATATATTATGAATGTGTATGGATGTCAGTTTCAGTGATCTATCTACAGTACAGTAGTCATTTAGTCAAGTGTGGTGGTACTATAACTGCTTTGACATCAAATCTTTTCGCCTTTCGGATGACTGGGAGTATGTATCCGGCAGTGGAATCCTTGATTCGGAGGGATGTCTGACAACAAGGCTGTCAGCTGGTGTGGAACAGGAATCCCTCAGTGAATGAGAAGGACTCAGAGGATGCGCTCCTGTTATTGTCCATTTCCTCTGTAGAGCAGCCAGTCTTTGTCACACAACCTCTTGACCTGTCCTCGTATCCTCCCCTATCCCCAGAGGAGATGTGATCTACGTTTGACACTGTTCATAGGAAACAAATAGTGGGTTTTGTGTTCCACAGGCAATAAACTCTTATGGTAATGGAGGAGAATAAATACATCAATGCCACATAACTGCAGGAATTGTTTTTGCTTTGCTGAAAGCAACATTAAAATGATCTCCACATTGTAGGCTCATAGAAGCAGAGAGCAGTTTAGGCCCCCACTCTATTCACCTTTTGCATTTTTACAACTGTTGCCAACTTGCCAAGGATTCAGTTTGCCAACAATCACCCTGCAATTTCAATACATTGTCAGCTATCTAACGTCATTATAATATTTTGGTAAGAGAGAAAGAAGAAAAACAGTGCTGGTCATGAGATTTATATGTTGTATGAATGGTTCTGTGTGTTATACTGCGGACAACAAGCAGACGTTTTGATGTCTGTGTTTTAAGTTATGTCTCTCCTCGATTTGCTGGTAACAGTCTCCAGAGCCTTCACATCAGTTCATTTTGTTGTTATTCATCTGTCATGCCTTTATTGCTTTTTAGTTGTTTAGTTAAACTTTTCATGAACAAACCCTTTTATCCTACCTCAGTTCAGCATGAAGATGTATTGCAGCCCTGGAATGACTTAAATATTTCCTATGGTATTGCAAAGGAATGATGATATCTCCAACGCCTTCAGGGAATTAATACTGGAACTGAAACAGAGTCCAGAGGGTTAAGGGTGATGTCATTGCTCTGCCTGAAACAAAAAAATAGTGCTTATTAAACTTGAAGAAGCTTTAAGCCAAAAGAGGCCAAAGGAGAAGAAAAGAAATATGGGGAGAGAAGGGAAGAAGCTCTGGAAAAGATCAGTGAGTGGAACTGGAAAGATCAGGGAAGGAAAGAAGCCATGCAAACACAGTTCTGTTAGTAATGTAGTTTGATGGTTAACTGTGGCTTCACATCAGAGACATAACTATGAACAACAGCTGGGAAGGTTGCATGCAGCAATAAGTTGCTTTGAGCATTAAAAAACATATTGGATGACTTTTAGAAGGTACAATTTGCTGTACAATAGCTACTTTTCCACTGTCGGCCAGTTTGAGCCAGAGCTTATATCAGGCCGGGCTAATAGCCTTGGGCCTCTAGTTGTGAGGCCAATAATAAGACAATAGTTAATATTGCAGCAACAATAATTGTAAGATATTGATATATTGCATTAGCTACAAATAGAATATTTGACGTTAAGTTTTATTGTACCCTCACTTTATGACCTACACACAATTGTTTTATCCAATTGGTATTACGTCAGACAATATCAGATCAATACATTTACATTTAGTCATTTAGCAGACACTTTTAACCAAAGCGACTTAAAATTGAGGTAAACGATAAAAGCAATTAGACAACACAAGGACAGCAATAAGCAATAGTTCTTAATATACAAAGTGATTACCATTAAGTGTTCACCTTCATAATATGCCATCAAACTATCAACACAAATATTTGTAAGAACTTGTGAGCTCTATTTAGAATGATTCATTTTAAGGTACATATGTGTCTGTAAATAAACATGTATTTTTAATAAACATGTATTCGTGATCACGTTCCGCCCATTTGCTCTCGCATTCGTGCCGTTCTCGAAAAGGGCACTTTGGGCATCAAAACGGAGACTGGGTAAAGAAAGGGGCTGGTGTTGTGGCAAAATGTTCAAATACTTGGACATCACATATTTTTCAATATATAACTGCCCAATATCCTCCATGATAAATGTAGATATTCCTTTGGCCTTGACCATTTGTCAAACCCTAGCTGGACCCCTAAGGAAGCCCCTTGTGAGAAGAGCTGGGGAAATAATCGTTTTTACGATGCATTGCAATGCTGACGTAAAAAGATTCTGCATCGATGCACTGTGTCTCTCTTAGGCTTAACCTGCACACATAGTTTAGCCTCACGAAAACTCCAATGTCATAGTAATAAATGGTTATGACTGCTGAGATAGGCCTCTTGTGTTCATAGGGGAGATCTTTCCCATTTCCAGCATTCCTTAAAAGGACTTTGTTGAGGGTGCCAGAGAATGTCTATGTTGAATACTTGAGATTATGCTGGTATTTATTCAGACCTTTCTCCCAGGAGTTTCATTATTATGACCAACCAGCAACTTGAATTTAGTCCGAAGTGTTGGTGCCAGTGATGTATTTTTTAAATTTATTTTAATATCACTGGCATGGGAAGTTGGCAGAGTAATCATATCATTGTTGAGTTTATCAGTTTTAATTCTGTTCTGAGCAATTATGTGTAAATCATGTGCACAACTATTGCACAAAATACTTCAAAACACCATAGACTTATTCCACTATGGCAGACCTACATTGAATGTCTCCACAACCACAAGATGTGTGGTTTATCTTAGTTCATCTAGTTTATGTCACTGAACCCAGAAAGCTAGAATGGAAAAAGCAGGAAAATGCCCCTCCCATTGCTTATCACAGGAAGCCACGTTTTAAAACATCTGTACAGTACATTAGCATGTGCAGCAATGTACTGAAGAACAGAGAGTAGTAAACGTGTGTCAAGACATACGGCGATCTAAAGAGCCCCACAGAGGCAGAAGCTAAAACAAGGTGCAATACAACACCACTCCACCAAAGACATTTCATTCATGCTTAGAGGAAAACAAAAACATGATGTGTATTCTTCCTAGAGAAATAAGGATTGGACTGCCCAACCAAATTGCTTGTGGACTAAAGACACACACCCAGTCTGAGTCTGAATCACTGCAAAACAATCTTTTACACTGTGAACTAGTAATATTGAGTAATAATAAGTGAGACAAGCTGCATGGTAAGTTGTCATTAAGCAAATGCTTTTGATCTGAAGCACTTTACAGTAACGGAAGGGTCTTTAGTAATCTTGGTGTCTTTGGTGCTGGGCCAAAGGATTTCATTAATTCTCGTATACATGGACAGCCCATAAATGCTTGTGAATGTGGGAAGTCTTTTTATTACTCCAACACTTACAAAAGCGACTGTAACTTTAGTATGCCGCTGTAAACCTGAACAAGGAATTGGTCATGAAAGAACTACAGTTTGAATGTGAATTTTCTAACCTATAATGTTGAAGAGACAAAATTGTACCGTTTCTGAATTTAAAACTATCTAGTAAGGGTCTAATACTCATGTTGATTAAGGTTTTGTGAGCTGGTTTGAATTTATGCACTTTCACAAAGAAATCCCTGTTGAATTACATACTGAATATAAAACAGAAAGCCTGGTTGGGAAAGTGATGTCATTCACAATGACGTTCTGATTGGACCCACATGTGTGCTTAACCTTAGGGAGCAAAAGGGACTCGATGCTTAATGTTCCTTTTGCAGTACGCAACTTTAAATCTGTGTACAATAAAGTGTACAGATTGGAATATGTGGACACTGTAGGGCAAACATTGATTCTGAATCAGTTTTGAACCAAAAATAAAGCACCACAACAACATTAATTATTTAACATACAGTTAAATGAGCTGTAGATGCTTTGACCATGCCTGATTTCAATTGAAGCATCCAACATTAGTCAATGCTATTCATTTTTATTGATCAGAAAAATGTTAATTAATAAACAACAGACCCTATCAATCTGTCTAAATCAAATCTGCTTTCATTGTTGCTAGGACTGCTATGCCTCACCTGGGTTCAAAAGCACAAGACGCCTCAAACATTGCACAAATTACAAGGGGTGTGAGAGGTGTGTCAAGCAAAGACATTTATGTGTTACCAGACGCTAAGTAACAGTGTTACGCAATTTAGGCTGAGACAGTGTCCTTTATGTTTGTGTGTGAGTTCTGTTCTGCTGTCTTTGAAGCTGAATGTTAGGTAAAATAAATGTTTCATTTGCCCAACATGAATAGTACAGAAACCTTATTTTAAACCCCTGTTTGCTTTAAGACGGCAGTGATTAAATTAATGTTTTACCAGAAACATAAACACCTGAGGTTTTAGGAACAGTGGAAATGTAGCTTGTGTGAATGGCCAGTTTTGGTAATAGGTCATGTGGACCTCAGTTAGGGTATATGCAAGTTTTGAGAGATGAAAAATGAAAAAATAAAGTAGTAGTACTGTATGTGTCAGAAACAATTCCAGTACACGAAAAAGTCAGGAAAACTTACTGTAGATGGACGTCAGGTTTAAATGGACACTCCACCAAAAAATAAAATTCTGTCATCATTATCCCACCTTTAAGTTGTTCCAAACCTGTAAACATTTCTTCTGAACACAAAAAAGTTATTTGGAAGAATTTTAGTGACCAAACAGATCTTATCCCCATTTACTGCCATAGTAGGAAAAAATAAATACTATAAGAGCCAAAGGGGGTTTCGTTGCTGACATTCTTCCAAATATCTTCCTTTGTGTTTAGCAGAACAAATAAATGTGTACAGGTTTGGAAAAATCTAAGAGTAAATGACGACAGAATTTTCATTTTTGGGTGGAGTGTCCATTTAAGACATTAGGTCAGTACGCCCTGATCTGAATGAACTGTATGTCTATGCATGCACTTTATATTAAATTTGCCATCTACCGTAAATAACCTTGTTGGTTTTCAGTGAAACCCTTTTAAAATCATAGCTGTCCTGTATTCATGTATCAACATATGTGGCTGCACTTTCATTTTTTCACTGTTTGAAACTTAAATATGCGTCTCTACCAGTGCCTCTGTTTTTATGTTTAAGCACCAAATCTTTATTTAACATTACCATAATACAGGTTGATGTGACAGTGGTTGGTTTCCTGGAATTAGTGCTTTTTTTTAATTGTAATTTTTGTTATCATATTGTACCATGTTTAAATCCATTCAGCAAAATTCTGCAAACAGTGTAAAACATGTCAAAAGTACTCAATTTTGCGAGACCTGGATATGACTTATGCTTTGAACAGAACATTGTACTTGTCACTTAGTCTGTGCCTTAAATTTGACAAAATATTATACTTGGATCAGAACCAGAGTTTGGCTGCGGTCAAAGCTTTCCAGTGTGTGTTGGTTTTGGTTTGTAATTTCAAACCTTTACTGCTTAAGGAATTCCCTTGGAATTCCCATGCTTGCGTGTTGTTCGTCAGCCTTCCTGATTTTCTCATAACACTTACAGATGCCCTTTTTGATTGAAGATTCAGAAACCCACTGAGTCAATTTTCCCTCCCCTAAAATTAAGCTCCAAGCATTCTCTATGAGTTAGTAGAGTGACTCAAGTCAGTTTCAGCTCTTTGACCTTCCTCTGTGTGCCTGCACGTTATGAATGTGTAATGTACTGCTGGGTCAGCATTGTTGTTTTGACACCACAGCATACGGGGTAGACCGTTTCTCAAATTTCTGAACTACCGGTCTGCGTGGCTTGTTGGTAATGCTGATGTTGCATTGATGTTGCATAGATAGCCCATTCACTGTTGTAGATCGATTTTTATTATTAGGGTCAAAACAATGCTGAATGCAAATATATTTGTGTTGAGGAATATGGCCTGTCCGCGACTTCCACAACCTTGTCTTATTGTTTACAGAGCAATGGCAATCTTAAACGCATACTGTACAAAAACGACTTCCTGTTGTTTCTATTTTAAGGCAGGTTAACAAACAATAAGTTGACTTTGTCCAGTATGTTACATGATGCACAGACTGTCAGCACCGTGCCCACTTTCTGCCGTTTGCCCTCATCAACCACCTGTATAGATGTCCAACCAGCCAATGTCTAATGACAGGAGCAGCTCCTAGGATTCACAGCAGTGGTCAGATGATGATTTTAAAGATGAGTGAATGTTGTGCAAAAGGTAGCTGTTAAGAATCCAGACATCCAGACAGCAAGCAACATTCATCCTTTAAATGTACTCTATGCATGGAATGCAAGCACAAAGGTGGGCCTTAATTTCTGTCTGATCTGATTGCCTTAAATTGACAAAAATGACGGAGACTATGCTGTTTTGGAGAAGGCAATGTAATGTAATGTGGAGACCAACTTTACATGAATATATCCCACATAGTGTTTATTAATGACATATACAGTATCTGTTGACATTCTTAGTGCACTCTCTCCAGTGATGGGACTAATATATAGTCAGCAAGTTCATTCTGCCAGACTCACATGATTTAGCTTTGTTGTATAGTAATCCACATTCATCCCACCGAGGCGAAATGACCAGGCACTTTTGGCATTGACTGGGCAAGAGGGTGGTGTAAGCTGCTTAATGGATACCTAATGGCTGTAAATTAAATATGCGTCATACACAAATGATACTGAACATATCTTATTTTTATTTATTGCTAAACTAGGACTTTTCCTTTCCACAGAACACAAAAAATATATTTTAAAAAGTGGTTATCCGAACAGCGGCGGCACCCATTCACTTGAATTGTATGGACACAAAACCAATGCAAGTCAATAGGTGCTGTTTAACAACATTCTTCAGAATATCTTATTTCGTGTTCTGCAGAAGAAAGTCATACAGGTTTGAACTGACAAGAGAGTGAGTAAATAATGACAGAATTTTCATTTTTGGGTGAACTACCACTTCAATTCTGTTGTAAATGAGTGGAAGAAGCTTACAGCCCTGAGAATGTTATTTTATTTTATCCAGAGCTGAATCGAAATGAATGGTTTTAAGTGGATTACAAGCAGACAGCAGACAAAATTGTATGTTTGTATATAGCAAGTAAATTTAGAAAACACCATTGGTTGGCTGCTCTGCCAGCTCATTCCAGACGGATGAGCCCAGCTGTCAATGTTGATGACGCCGCAGTGCCGGATACCGCTCGTGGTGTTCATCCTAAAATACCCCCAGCACTGTCCCACGAGAGTTCACTTATATTGGGATCATCCTTTGGGAATCTGCAGAATTATAATGTGCTTCCTCTGATTTACAAGTACTTGTGATCTCCAATCTCTAAGAAAAGAGAAAGAGAGAGAGTGAGAATATGTTTTGTAAATATTCCAGATTTGATTCCTTTTATTTGATCTTTGAATAATATGCAGGTGTGGCTTTTTTCTGTTGGGCTTTAAACACAAACTTAACTAGTTGATTTGAATAATACAACAATTTTATCTGTTGGTCACCAGTGAATAAGCAAAATAATAATTAGGCTATAATAACAATAAATAGATGATAATTGAGTGGTGCTTGCCTGGCAAACCTCTCTTGACTTTTTTCTGCTGGGGTTTCCAATGTTGAAAGCACCATGTTTTCCATAGGGAATGACATTTCCTGGTATCTACAAGCAGTATGTGTAACATCCTGAAGCGTTGCCACACAAGAATCAAGCAGGATGTTTGCAAAACATAACTTTCATTATCAACAGGTCACATTTCTTTGAGTGAATGAATATGTTGGAAAAACCCTTAATTTAAAAGAAAATTAACAGTAAGTTTTTTTTTCTACTGGCCTGGTATTTTAAGAAAACATCAGTTTGATAACAAAATCATCTCAGTTTGGTGAAATTAGCAAACATTTTAGCAATTTCCTGTAGCTCAGTGGTTAAAGCATAGTGCTAGCAATGCCAAGGTCATGGTTTTGATCCCAAGGATTGCACATATAAAAACAAATGTATAGTATAATACAATGTAAGTCGCTTTGGATAAAATCGTCTGGCAAATGCATAAATATATATAAATATGCATATACCCAAACAAATGTACATGATCAAGATCATAAATGTACTGTGTGATGTAGTGACAATACAACACTGGCCCAATGACAAGTGATGATTCCGTCAACAACACAAAATTCTCACCGGGGCCCAGGACAAGCTGGCCATTGTTATTGTTTTCATTTCTCCCTGTCTTTAGAGATGCTTATTCTACTTTGTCTGCCTTTCAGAGCTCTCCTTGGCTCAGAGGAAGTTTGCTCAGTGCCTGGGTGAGTTCAAATTTGAGTACATCGGCGATGCCAAAACAGACGATGAGAAGTGCATTGGTGAGTTGTTGTTTTTTCTTTTGCATAGAATTATTATTTTCATGCAAATATTCACAGCATTTACGTGAGTAGTGTTGTGTGAGTAAGATTTGAGCTTATAAAATGTCTGTTACAGCATATATATGTGTGTGTGTGTGTGTGTGTGTGTGTGTCTTTTTAGATGAATCCCTGCAGGAGTTTTCATCCTTTTTAAGAAATCTGGAGGACCAAAGAGAGCTAATGGTGAGGACAACCAGTTTAGGCTTGCACTACATACAGTCTCTGATATCCATCTTGTTCAGATCCATCCGTACATGCTAAAATATCTCTTTTGAAGTACAGTGCTCTGTACGCCAATGACCAAAATGACAAACCTCCATTGGCTTTTACCAGGGGCGTAGCACAGAATTACGGGCCTTGTGCAAAGGCAATGTGTGGGGCCCCTCCACGCTATATATCAAGTAAATTGTTATATTTATTAACGATACTGCACTGAATTTCATTTGTGTATGAATTGTGATGTACTTAAATATAAATAGATCACCTCAGTATCCCTATAAACATGAATTGACAGTTTAACGAGATTTAATTTCATTTAGTTTAGTTTCATTAACAGAGACACAGTGTAGTCCAAAACATTACACATTTAACTATTTAACGGTAAAAAATAATGTGTATGTAGTGTAAGAATAGGCTAGTACTGCATAAATGGTAGTAATAATGCCACTTCATGATGACTGTAACTGAGGTTGCCAATTAATATTTCTTAAACAATTTAATGGCAAGTTGAGTGTCAAGAAAGAAACTGGCATCTTATCCATTTTTATAAAAAAAATAAAAAGACTAGCACTAGCACTTCTTTTTTATGTTTGTTTGTTTGTTTAAATTCTTTAATTCAAGTAACCTAACCTGCATGTCTTTGGGCTGTGGAATGAAACCGGAGCACCCGGACTAAACGTCTTTTTCATTACTTGCATATTATTTATTGATTTACCTTTAGCATGTTATTATTTTGATGTAATATTTATATATTATTGGGGTTAAAACTGTCTCACCGTCGGACATATCCAAAGTTTACCTCAATATGCAGATAAAAACAAAATACGCAAGATGTTTGTCCCTTCATGCGCTCCGTAGTCCGGTGTACGTTTTTTTTTCAAGTGATTGTTCGAACTTTCTTTATAAGTTAACAGCCTGTATATTCAATTCTTATGATTGGGTTGTCTTCTGAATATGTATCTCACAGTCTTCTGCTTAATTTTTGTTAAGGCAAAGAACAGCGAATTTGGTGTTGATTTAGACCGGCCGAGACCGATTTCAATAATTGAATTAAGCAAGCTTTGAAAAATACTGCCACTGCACTACCAGGATCAAAAACAATATATTTCCGACACAAATACTAAAAACAAACAAACTGTGCTCGTGTGAGGCATGTACACAGACATCTGCCGAAGCTTCTCAAAGTTAGCAGAGAACAGAGAAGTTGCAAAGACGCACATTGTACGTGCACAATTGTAAAATAATAATAACAATCATAATTTCAGGAACTTCAAGGCCCCTCACATGCCAGGGCCCTATGTGCTCAGTCACCCTTTGACCCCCACTTGCAACGCCCCTGGCCTTTACCGTGTGGTATTCATGGTCACTGCTTTTTTCACAAACATATACACTGTAAAGGTATAGCAGTCTCCTTTTTAGCTACATGCTACAGTTTGTGTTACACTCTGACCAAAGGGAGCGAGTCACTTTGCTGTCAGTTATTTGTGTCCTCTCTCTCCATGACTGTGCAGTGAGTGTCGCCCCTGATATTACACAAGACTACTGCTTGTGTTGAGTCATGTCACCTCAACTGAACAGCTCTTTCAGACACTAAACATTCTAAAAAATAAGTCCTATTTGAATAAAACCCATAATGACTGTGAAGTAAATATTTATTAAGGAATCCATAAATAAATTGACAGTGTACAAAGAAAATGTATGGATAGTCAGCCATTACCTATTTGAAATAAATAAATACACTGTCATTATTTTTGGCATATTTATAATGCACTGTTTATTTTATTGGATAATTAATCAATTGTACTTTTGAATTATGGATTCAAAATGATATATTTTTGGTGATATTTGTAGCCGTCTAGGTAGTATGGCTCGTATTGCATATGGGTCATGTTTTTAGTATGCAGCATTAGATTGCTGAAGGCCTTGCCTATGACTCAAAGTGCAACAGCTGACAGTTGTTTTGAGCTCAGATAGGAGCCCCACCCGTTCATAACACAGCAGCAGGCCAATGACGTTCCGGCCCCTCGGCACACTGGAGGCATGTGTGGAAGGGGCGGGGCCAGCAGGCTCTGACAGGGTCAGAGAGAGAAGGTAATATTAGACTGGAGGTTCATATGGTACTTAATAAGTAACAAGCATGTAATCCTTTGTCTTTTTAATTGCCTTATAAGACAACGATATTGTGAAAATCTGTCTATTAATGTGATAATTTGCTTAAAAGAACAAAAAAAATTGCATTAAAAGAAAACAATGTCCATGTATGTATTACAAATGATTATTTCCATAAATACCGATCACATTTTCTGTTTCCCATCTGCACTGCTTATAGTTGCAGCACTGTGAGGGGATGTACAGTAGCACTCATTGACATGAAATGTTAGACTGCAGAAACCTATGAATGTTTTTGTTGAATTATTCATCTTGGTTTTATTTCTGTAGCGTTTTTTCAAGGTGCATTTCAAAATGCTTTCATTTAGTTTGTGTGCAAGTTTAGTCATCATCAAACTAATGACTTCAAATATCAGATTGTAATGGTATTAAATGGCTGATAATTATTGATGGAATGAGGCACCTTGATGCATCAGGTGCTGCAATAATGATGACTGGACTGTTGTTTACCTTAAAATAGCATTTATAGGAGTATTAAGTCATGAATTGTGACCATGTGTGTGAAATCCAGGCTGAAGTCGCAAAATGTAATTTTAAGATTAAAGTACCAAAGTAGGCATAGCCATAAAATTACAAAAATGGGTAATGTGTGTTATCGCTGCAAATGATTGAATATATGAAAGTCTTTGAGATTTTCACATTTTCATTTATTACTGAAATTAACCATTTTAAATATTGACATTAATGACTTTATTCATTCTACATTTTATTATTTTGCACAGAAATTGCTTTCTAAATATTGAAGAAAGACTTTATATCAAAGATTGTATTTTTACATAGTGTTCTTTACATGATGTAGTATGATTTTATGTAGAATACAGTAAAATGACACAAATGGCTTAAGCTGGATTTGCAAAGGCAGGGTCACAAATAACAGTGTTGTCAAATGTCCTTTAAAATTTAATTATCAAATTGTCTTTAACAGATGAGAAACATTACAGAGACCCTAATGAAGCCTTTAGAAAAGTTTCGGAAAGAGCAACTTGGTGCAGCAAAGGTACAAGCTAAGATTTTCTGATCATTTCAGTTGCTTACACTGAGTTTAAATAAAAGGCGAAATTATATTTTTTCAAATTAAAAATAGCATGTTCCTTAATTTTACTGAGGTTTTTCTCACACTGTTTCCAGGCAGAGAGAAAGAGGTATGAGAAGGAAACAGAAAAATACTACAGCTCACTGGAGAAACTTTTGAACATGTCAGCAAAGAAGAAAGAGCCACAGTTACAAGAGGTAGGCTACATGTCGTCTTCTACTTGCACGCACAGATGTTTTCTAAGTATTGTATTTATTTTCTCTACATTGGATGTTGTTGAGGATTTCGCTATTAATTCAGTCATCTTCATTCAGTTTGCTATAGTTTATAGTTTGCTTTAGTCATTATCTGACAGCAGTTTAGTTTTGACTACTAGTTTTTAGTTTGCTATCTCCTGTTGCACAGCATGGGTTAAGCAGTGTATAAACCGTAATCGTAATTAGGTCGTTTTCTTTAGCTCAAATGCAAATGGAACATCAAAGACCCTTCAACTCTGAGAGACAACACAAAATAACTGAATATGTCTTCATAGCTCCACTGAAAAAACAATAGAAACCATTAAAGTAGTAGTAATGGTTTTAAAGGCAATTGTGTTTGTTTTAATGGAAACTGTAATGGTGTTTACTGGTATGTGAAAAACCATAGAAACCATCACAGAAATTCTAAGGGTTTCCATTAATATACCATTATGAACCATTAGCTTTTTCTATTAAATTACAAAATTTCCATTAATTTACAAAATTCAATTTTCTAGTGTGTTTTGGGCATTATTCCAATAGAATTTAACATTAGAACAGTAGACGCTATTATAGTTTTCATTAAAACTAATACAATTCCCTTTAAAACCATCAAAACTTCTTTAATGGTTTCTATTGTTTTTGTCAGCATGGTATTCACCCACAACACAAAATTGAATTTTGTAATGGTTTCTATTGGGCTTCTATGTTTGTTTCAGCAGGGTGGCCACTTCTTCATTTCATCCTCCCACGGTTTACGTTTTTTATGTTTTGAATGTGCTCCCAGGACACTGTTCATTACCTTCTTTAAGGAAGTACTTAAAAGGAAGTACATCATATTATTTACTTCCTTTTTTTGAAAATAGGGTGAATGCAAGTGTCTTACAGTCTAAAATGACCCCAATATGATTGAACTGCATGGTTGAATTCATTGCTGTAATCATTTGTCTTGTTTTGTTTGTAATTATGGTCTGCTGTTCAAGAGGCAATAAGAAGGAAAACATACAGCTGATCTTAAGCTTAGATTGAACGACGTCTGGAGAACATTACCTTTTAAGGCGTGCCCATCATGCCTGTATGTTGTATATACATTGAGGGCAAGAAGCACTTGAGAATGTTGACATTTTTATGGCAGGCCATTATGTTCCTGTGGACCAATGACGTGTGTTTATGGTCAAGGGCTTTGTGAAGTCAGCAGGGAGACTTCTGCTTAAAGTTTCTGATTCCTAGAAATGCTGAAGGACACCAGTAGACAGCTCAGTTGTTCTTGTAGTTTAGAAACACTGAAGGTTTTAGCGGTGACACACTGCAGCTACTGTAAGTGCAAATAGATAGTGTGTACAAAATCATAGTGAACAACTCAAAACTTAAATCTGAAAACAACCTTTTTGAGCTTTAAGATTTTTAAGCCTCCAAAGCAATGTTTGCTTTTTATTTAACTACTGTATTTACACAAATTTATCCAAGTGGTTGCAAGTTTTCAAATGTTCCATTCTCAGTCATATTTTCTGTGTTTGTACAGCATGAACAAGGATGAATAGGAAAAATACAGGCATGTTCAGCTGACTTTAGGAAAACAGTTTTCCACTTGCATGTCTTAAAGCAGTGATTCTCAACCCTATCCTGGAGCGCCCCCAGCACTGCACATTTTAAACATTTTTCTTAGTGGACACACCCGGTTCAGGTTTATTCAGTTTATACTGCTAAAGGGGTGCTCAGTATACTGTTCTTTCTTCTGTGACACACAAATGGCATTGTCCAAAATTTTTTATAAATACACGTAGCCCCTAAGCAACAAGTGAGCAGGTATTCGTATTTGTGCGAATTAAATTCATTATTGACTTAGTTTTCCCTTCCATTGATCTCAAATGTAATTGGTAGATATTCTGAGTTTACAAAGAGTATACTGTATGGAATAAAAGACAATAATACTGTGTTTACACATTTTGGGTGAATTTAATGACAGCATTGTTATTTTTTAGTGAACTATCTCTTTAAAGATAAATCAATGTCATTTGGTCATCTGCCTTTCTTGTGTTTACTTATTTTCTGCTTCCTGTCAACTGTCATTGTAGTTTTTCTTTGTTTCTTCTTTCAGGCAGACGTGTCAGTGGATGTGACGAGGCAGCACTTTCAGGAGTCATCTCTAGAGTATGTGTGCAAGCTGCAGGAGATACAAGAGAGGAAGAAGTTTGAGTGTGTTGAGCCTGTGAGTGCAATATCCTTCATCAAGATGCCAATTCCGTTTGATTCACTCCAACACAAGTTTACTATCATGGTTTTGTTTAGAAAACACATTTTTAGAGATAAAACAACTTAAGCTTTAATCTGTGACTTGCTGTCATTTACCATGTGACTCATTCATCAGATTGTGATGAATAGAAAAGAAGCATGTTTTATTGACCTTAGCATGTCACAATATTTAGCCAACACGCAACTAACTTTACATTGAATGCAGGTGCTTCAATTTGAAAGTGAAATGCACCATTTAAATATTAAAGTAATTTAAATGCAATGCAATGTTGTGAATTGATTTTACAGCACCAGAATAAACACCAAAAATAAACAATGATCAACATTTCACACTGCTTTGTGTAATTTCGGTGCCTTAGAAAAACCAAACTACCTCTCAAAATAATCAGTTATCAGTCCACCTTGCATTCCAAGTGTAATGGATTACTTACAGAAAGTAGCCAAAGCTATTTTTGAAGGAGGGGCCAGTTAATTATTTACAGTAAATCTTAACACTGTAGATATTGAAAACAATGAAAGGTTAGAATGGAGCACAACAGAATGGAATTCAGGGTTCTCAACATGTTTCAAAGAATAATCAACTCAATATATAAGATATTTGTCCCAAAGCTTTGTTTTAAAAATTTCGACATAGTAAATATAAAGAACATGTCCCATGTATGCATCATTAATGTTTTAACAGAGCAAATATTTCTCTCATTACTTTGATTTCCAGTTTATGGACACCTGTAAGACTTTAACTTACATTACAGGTGCTTTAAGGGATGTTAGCTTTTCTTAGAATTTTTGTCAGATATAGTAACTAAAATTTGAATTAATATTATATGCTCCATCTGATTCTGAAACTCCGGCCTTCAAAGACGTGCATGCACACTTGGAGACAATTGCAATGAGATGAAGAGATGAAGCAGGAGCAAAGCAGCACTTTATCTTAACATCACACATACTGACTTTGATGGTACTGTTGGATTCGTTGCAAAGAATATCAAGTCAGTTTGGTTGTTTTTTTACAGGCCATTTCTTTAAATATATCACTTCAGTTACCTGTAAAACTTGAGGCAGCGTTGTTTGAATCTTGAATATTACATTCACAGTATTTGCTTATATTAACTATACAAACATGTGAAAAGAAGCATGCAATGAAGAAGAAGCTCTAATGATCTGCTTTACCTCCAATTTCTTTCTACTCCTCCCCTCTCTTTGTTACAGATGCTGGCTTTCTTTCAGACTGTATTTACTTTCTATCATCAGGGATATGAGTTGGCCAAAGATTTTGACCATTACAAAAAAGCTCTTCAAATTAATATTCAAAATGTAAGTAAACATCTATTTTCACATTAAAGGAGTCATATTGGATGGCTAAAACGAACATTATTGTGTGTATTTGGTGTAATACAGTGTGTTTACACAGTTTACGGTTCAAAAAACCCATTCGTTTTCACTTACCGTACATTACTTTTGCTCCTCTGTGCCCCGCCTTTCTGAAGCGCATCGATTTTTACAAAGCTTATTGTTGTGAAAAGCGCGGTGTGCTCTGATTGGCCAGCTACCCAGTGTGATTGGCCAAATACCTCAAGCATGTGGTGGAAATGCAATGCTTGTGTCCTTGTTTAGAAGACCCAACTAAGTAGTTTTTCTTTTGCAATGAAACAGCGTCTCCACAACATGGCGGCGGCAACAACACTACAGTGAGAATAGTTTGCGTATACATTTGGGTGGTGTTATGCAAGGCTTCACACACACACTGACGTAGATTTGTGGGGACGTGTTTAAATGAGGTGTTTTAGGGAGGTCTGGATGAGCTCTCGCTTTTAAACGGAACATATCTTTTGGTTTGAGACTTTAATTTGTGCTATTTCACATGTCTAATATATGCATGAACAACTTGTAACCCCTTTTTGACATTTGACCCCTTTAATAGAAACCTTTTAGGTTTTTTTTTCAGTAAAAAAGATGCTTTACTCAACTTTTTAATTTTTAGTGCTTCTCAAGCATTGTCGTTTACGTCTTGCAAAATTGTCTTTATCCAATATATCATCAGAAACGTATAATAGACATCAGATGCATATAATAGATACTGTAATAGACTATAGTACATTAGACTTTTTTATAAACATTTAAACGTAGTTAATGAGCTTTAGACCTGAGTTAAGTGAGAGCAGTATTTGTATGCTGTGCATCACCAGTTGGTTAGGAAAACCTTGCATTGTGTGAAGTCCTTGAAACTAAAAAAATCGGATCTATAGAAAGTTGATTTTCACTCTTCTTCGGCAACTCTTGTGTTTGGCTTGAAGGTTGACATGAAAATAAAGTTAAAGACAGGATACAGCAGCATTTCGAGAAGGCCAGGGGAAAATTGGAAGTCTTTGTTTGCATTGACCTTCCATTGTGTTTCAGCTGTAAGCCAGAAGTTTGAGGGCTGACTTCCTCCCTGGGTCTGTCTGATTGGAGCACATCACTGCTCTCACTGTTTTTGTAATCTACTAGAAATCAGTAAATGTGGTCATGGTCAGATTTTTTTCAACAGCTTGAAAAATGGTCCTGTTTGCCACAAGCAAATAGTGTGTCATTCCTAATAGAAAATAGCATAATCACTCATGCCACCTTGCTAAATTATTTATCATCTCGATGAACCGTAAATTATGACAGAATTTTCACGTTAGACAGTGATGTTCAAATTATGCTTCAAACGATTATTTTTTATCTTTTTGTCTTTGTTTTCAGACGAGGAATCGTTTTGAAGGCACACGCTCTGAGGTGAACGAGTTATTGAAGAGAATCAAAGAGTCACCGCTGGAGTACAGACAGACAAGCCCTATTAGTAGCGAGGGCTATCTATTCATACAAGAAAAACGTATGCCTGAGAGCTCTTATTTTGTCACTCCCATGTCATGTGTCCTCTTTTTTTCTAGTTTTGCTAAAATGTAGTTTTTATTTCTGCAGGACCTCCTCCTTTCGGATCCAGCTGGGTGAAACGATATTGTACTTTTGTCAAGGAGCAGAAGATTCTACACATGGTTACATTTGACCAGAGATCAGGAGGAAAGCTTGTAAGTCAGAATTAATTGATTCACCTTATAACATATAAGTGGGATATAAAAGGGATTGTTCACCCAAAACTAAAAATTCTGTCATCATTCACTCATCTTTGAGTTGTTTTGATGAACACAGAGAAAGACATTTGGAAGAATACGTGCAAACAAATTTGACCTTATTGACTACCATAGTAGGAAAAATTACTTTATAATTCTTTTTGTTCTGTTGAAGATTTGGGGCATACCATTGTCATTTTTCCTACTATGTTAGTCAATGGGAATCTTTCTCTGTTTTTAGAGAAATTTATACAGATTTGGAACAACTACAGAGTGAGCAATTCATGACAGAATTTTATTTTTTAGGTGAACTATCCCTTTAAGACTTGACCAACAGCTGTAATTAAACTGTTCACCCATGATTTGTGTCCTTTCAGGGTGAGACGGACTCTGTCACACTCAAGTCCTGTATTCGTAAAACCACAGACACACTTGACAGGAGGTTCTGTCTTGACATAGAGATCACAGATCGGTAAGTTGGTTCCTATGAAAGTATTATTATTTCTACAATAAAAGAAAGAATTTGGGGAGGGTTTTTTCTTTTTTCTTTCACATTTGATGAATATGTAAAAAGAGAAAAAGTTAAAAAGAGAAATTCGTGTGGAAACAAATTCCACACTGTGGCAGTCATACCAGCATCTTTATTAAAAGTATAGGTCACCCAAGAATGGGGTACCATTGACTAGCATTGTGATTCATTTCCTACTGTGGTTGTCAATAATGCCCTAGAAGTTTATACAAACATTCTTCCAAATATCTTTCTGTGTTCAGCAGAACAATAAAATTTATACAGGTTTTGAACAACCTGTAAATAATGACATGTTGTTATATCGTGGTAAACTGTAAATTTTCTCACATTATTGCCAAGTTTCTCATCTGGTATATTGTCGGAATAATCCTAAAAGTGATGTTTTGTAATCTGATTAATCATTTGATGTGGCCACATCCCATTTGTTGTGTACAGTAAATGCGCATCTGTCCCAATGAACCCTGAAAAATGACAACTACAGCACTATAACATTTTTAATTTGGCTGTTTTTTCTGTGGCGTAAAAAGACAACAACTTGCTGATGGAAATAATTATATTTCAGATAACATCATGCAGCGACACAGATCATACAAAGCACATCCGAAATGCATTCAACAGTCCTAAGTCCTAATTTTAGCAACATGTTAGCATTTCAAACAACTACTGTATGTTGGCATGCTCTAACTGTTCAGTTTATGTCCAAACTTAAAGTCTCAGATCTTATTTTACTAGTGAACAGAAACAACTCATTTAAAAGTGGTGAGAAGAACAATATAGGGCTTCAGACCCAACAGCTCAATAGTTATATAACTTTAATAATTAAATTGTTTTGTTTGTTTCTTCATCAACTTGAACATCCAGCTTCTTTCTACTCCTTATTATCACAGTACATGACAATAAAAAAAATAAGTAAAAAAGTAATAAATTATGCCAGGTCTCTGGAAAATCTAATGAGTTTGCCATGAGAGTGTAAGACAAGTAAGATTCATAGACACTGACTCCCATTCATCAGAGGATTAGGAAATCTAAATATTGTGCTTATCCAGGATACACTCGGGGCCTTTATTAATCACAGCCTTCTGCAAAAACCAAGCCAGGCTGAGTGTATGAAAAACGTCAATCATGTGCATCATCCGGCAGTGGTTAGTGGTTACATCACAATGTTTCCAAATTGGGAGTTGAATCAAACAAAGTGTGAAGTTTCATATGCACACCGGTTTACTTGCTTCATTTAGATTTCAATTGAGATGTAATGCAGGACTTTATTTTTTTCAATTGGCAATTGTGAAAAATGGGTACTGCCTACCAGAATGAAGTCAGATATGCTTTCCTGTAGCATAGTGCTAATAACAAAACACCAATCGATTCCCAGAGAATGCACATAATAAAATGTAAAGCCTGAGCACTAGCATTCTCATTTAAAGTGACTGTGAATCTGTATAATATACATTTAATGTAAAGTTGGTGGTGGCTGACAATGATATTTTGTGTGGTTGTTCCTTTAGACCAGGCATGATCCTGACTGTCCAGGCACTCTCAGATGATGACTACAGATTCTGGATACATGCGATGGGAGGAAAGGAGCCAGTGCGTAAATCCATCAATTTAACTCTGTGAACTTAATATTCAGGAAATCTTTTCTCTGATTATCAACTCAAAAGAGACCTTGTTGAGTTACAGCTGTGCTTTAATGAACAGTAATAGCTTCTTGTTTGGTGTATTAATACTGTTCTGTGTAATGTATAGTCTTTCATGTGGGTCTGGTCTGTGTATTCTGATGTTTATCTTTGACACACAGATGCAGTATCTCAACCGGACACATTCAAGAGAGAGAGGAAGTGAGTGAACGTTAATCAATAACTTGTGATGTAACACAGCTACTATTATTGTACCATTAATGCAGAATTGTTTATTTTTAATACTGACACCTGTATTGTGTCAGCTTTACAGTTAACTATCATTGTGTATTTCTGTAGTTGATGCCCAGCTGGATGATGTGGGGATAAGCTTTGTGAACAATTCAATTAACGCCATTGAAGCCAGAGGTAACTGTCCATTACTATATATGTATTAAAGGGACAGTTCACCTAAAAATTTAAAGTCTGACATAATTTATTCACCCTCATGTTGTTAAAAAGATTTTGATGAGAAATGTCTCAGTGGTTTAGGGTCCATACAGTGGAAATCAATGGGGGCCAACATTCTTCAAAATATCTTCTTTTTTGTTCTGCATCAAAAAGTCATACAGGTTTTGAAATGACATGAGGGTCAGTAAATAATTAAATAATTTTTATCTTTGGGTGTACTATAGTATCCTTTTAAGGTTTTCACTACATTACACTACACTACAGGCTTTTGTTTAGCACATATATGAGATTTATTTACTTAATCAGCATATCATGTGTCAAGCTGATTATTCTATTCAATTAAAAGTCCAGTTTTAATTTATGAAGCATGTATACAAAATACATTTATAATGTAATAAAAAAGAATGTCTCATGTATTGCTTATGAAGTGTATCAAAATGCTGTAGGCATGGCTGCAGGATTTATGTTGTCTGGCAGAAACTGTGAATTTTGTACAGCTTCTGAACACTAGGGGGCAGACTGATCTAGCAATTTCACTACCAGTAAGTTGTGCTTAGTTCATGAAGCAATAAGAAGCTTAGTTTGTTAGTGTTTAGTTTTTCGAAACAGTTAGGAACGCTGTGTAGAGTACAGACCTCACAGCATTATAAATTCACTCTGAACAGCATCTAAGTACTTTTTCCCTGATTCGTGTTTTCTTATTGCAGGTATCAATGATCAGGGTCTTTACAGAGTGGGTGGGGTCAGTTCAAAAGTTCAAAAGCTTCTCAGTTTAATGATTGGTAAGTTCAGTGTTTTTTATTGCATTTATATTTAGTTTGGTCTGTAGTTATTGCTAGCTATTATAAATGGTACAAAAACATATTTGGATTGTACTCAGTCCGGTTTTGATTTAAAGCCTATAATTGTAGCTAGAACTAGTGTCCTGCTGAGTCTCATTGGCATTCAGACATTCATCTAGTCTGGCGTATGTCTGTATGTCCCTTTGTCCTGTCCTTGTAGGTGACACTTGGCTCTATTACTGCAGGCAGGCAATTAGATTTCCGCTCGCCTTCTCTGTCGCTCTCTGATGCTTTTCCATGATCCTATTTTGCCAAAACCAAACACAGCATACTTTGGTCACCATCACTCTCTCCATCACCATCTATCTCTGTGCTCTTGTTCTTTTTTTCTTTCTTTCTTTTTTCTTTCCTTCCTGTAGTCATAGCATGAGCTGGTATCTCTCTGCTCTGAATGTTAAATGCCGTGTCGAGTCGGCAGGCTGCCTGAGCCCCTGCTGCTACATGAACTCAGCCACTCCAGAGTCTAATAGTCATTAGCGCTCTATATGGATCTGCCGTCCTCATCTGAGAACAGCCTGAGCTCTTGTAGTTGGCTCATTCACAAAAAACCTGTAAAATATCCAGAGCACAACAAATCCTCCTGTCTTGTTACAATTCGGAGCAATGTCATTTGCAAGTCCTGAGCTCAGTTTTTGGAGTGTTTCCAGAGGTGCTCGTAATTAAGGCCTACAATTAGTCTTTGAAATTGAGTAGGCCTATATCTTTTACTAATCAATTTAGTGAAAATTAAGTAAGCAAGCTGAAGTGGCATGATGGGAAAATTAAACTAAACTTTATACTTTAGGAATCCAAATGAATAGGGTAAGCGAAATGGCAATGGCTGAGTAGAGCTTGTTTGTTGTCAGACGTTGTTTCACCGATTTATGTTATTAATGCTGGCTCACCAATATGTTATTAATAAAAAAAGATATGGATTTTTTTACCATTATTTAGTTTTTCAGTAGTTCACTTCAAAGGTGATTTAATTATAAAAAAGGGTAAAAGAAATAGCGATATCACATCACCTAAAATCTACACTTTTATTTTACATTCATTCTCATCAGTTATAAGTTAATGTCATTGTTATTAGCAGTTATGGTAAGGAAAGGCGGAAAATACTTTTGTGCTGGTTTTGGGTGTTCTGTAGGGAGCAGTACATACATGCATACAGTTCAGTTTCTCATTGCAAATAGTGATTTCACATCATTGTGAATGGCATGTTGGTCAGGAAGTTAAAGACAGGTTGGGACAGGCTGAACACAGGTCTGAATACCTTTAAAACCTGTACAGTAAGTGAAGTAATAATCCCTTGAACACAAAATACTTCAAGCCCATCTTTTAGTTTTCATTGTGTTGTACATAAGTGACCTTAGACTTTTTTTGATTGTCTGCCGCTCTATAAAAAAATCTCTCAGACATTACCATGGTAACCGCTAGCCAGACAGAGAGGTAATTGTCTGTGAATACTGAATGGATGAATTCTTCACAAGTGTCAAAGCCCTGGAGTTACACACTTAAATCATTTTCCAAATGCATATGCATGCACATTGGCCATCATTCTTGCAGGACAATATTTACTATATAAACCCCCCATGTAAGCTAGTCCTGCATGAAGGTAAGAATGAAAAATCAAATAAATCAATTCTACCCCACCCATACACTGACCTTTCTCTCTCATTGTTACTGGGTATTCTAATAATAATTATTTTCAGCACATATTGTACACACTCCATCATTTCAACTTATTAAAGTGATTAAATATTTTGTATTGTTTTGAATCTTCAGATGAGAAGAGCTGTGACATAGATTTATCAACAAGTGAGGACTGGGATGTGAAGACAATCACCAGTGCTTTAAAACTTTACTTGAGGTTAGTTTCTACTTGTGTTTGCAGATAAGAACTTGCATCATTTATATGTGCACACAAATGTGTTACTTTTGTTTACTGTAAGTGCAGATTTCACAGGTGACTTTGAGAAGCCCCATGCTGTTGCTTGTTTCGGAAGTACTGTAACTTTACTGTAACTTTAGATTTTTATTTTCAAACAGCCTTTAGGCTTTTCATGCAAGACTAGGGTTAAAAAAAACTGACTGCAAGGAAACAAAATCAGGAAAAAAACCTTTGGACCTTTTTTAGTCATAAATCAATTAAATTGTTTAAGTGTGCATGTGTTTAAATGCTAAGTCTGCATATGTAAAATATGTCCCTGCTGAGCGGAGCATTCCTGGCAGTCACCACAAGCTTGTTTTGCTTTGTTTTAATCATCATTTAATTAACATTGCATGAATTAATTCCTGTAATTGATGTGTCACAATTGTACAGCACAGAGTAGATTTTGACCGGCTGGCAGTGTACTGTAGTCGTGTGTGTGTGTGTGTGTGTGTGTGTGTGTGTGTGTGTGTGTTTTACTTGACCACAAGTGTGGAGGAGATTGGTTTGCTAGGCTCATTTTGGGGTTACGGTGCTGGGACGTCTGCCAGAATCCAAGCAAAGTACCTTCAAATGAACTTCACTGTGTGTGTGTGTGTGTGTGTGTGTGTGTGTGTGTGTGTGTGCGCGTGAGTGTCTCATTTCTTGTGACGATCAGCCACATTAATCATGGTGTTGTGTCCAATAATGCCTAATACAGCCAATAAATCTCTTCCTCTCTCTCTCTCAAGGAGCCTCCCAGAGCCGCTAATGACATATGAGATGTATAAAGAGTTCATCATCCCTGCAAGTAAGGTCTTTGTCCTTGCTCAGAAAACAATCAAGCAAATCCCCAATCAATTACTTAAAACTGTGTAATCCAAGAATGTGCGTGTGGTTGTGAAGATGGAGTTTATGGTTTTAAAGGGTGTATGAGACTTGATGAAAGAGTTTGAATTCCATTTTCTAAAATTCAGTTCAAAGCCTTTTAAAATATAGTCGTTTTTTATCTTAAGGTTGACTTAAAGTCATAGTTCATCCAAAAATAATTGTACCCACCCTCTTCATTGCATAGTCATTGCATAATTACATAATTCACATTCGATTTGTGGTCTTCCATAGTTTTGATGACTTCATTAATATTGAGATGGGCAATGCAAATCAATCTTAAAATTATAGTTTACCCAAAAATTAAAATTCTTGTCATTTCATACCTGTTTGACGTTCTTTCTTCCGCAGAACACAAAAGAAGCTATTCTCAATATTAATGAGGTCATCAAAACTATGGAAGACCACAAATCGAATGTGAATTATGTAATTATACAATGACTAAAAAGTTACATCAAAACTACAGTATTTCAGATTTTAGCTACCCTTTGCCAAGATTACAGTTCTATACACTTTGGGCATTCTCTCTTCCAGCTTCATGAACCTGGGATGCTTTTAAAACAGTATTGACATAAATTACATATGTCATATACAAATTGTATACAAAACTAATTTCAAATATATTAGCATTTTTTTAAAAGAAATATATAATTGATGTTTTGATATTGATAATCATGGCATATCAATTACAGGAGAATTAAAGGCACAAAACACTGTAGCTGTTGAACATAGAATTTTGCTAAGTGTATATTTAGTGTGTGCATCATTATGTCTTCTAAAAACTTTTATTTGTCCTTTTGTCTACAAAGAGACTGGAAGCCCAGAATCTAGAGTTCAGGCCATTCATTGTCTGGTTCATAAATTACCAGAGAAGAACAGATTAGTGCTCAGTCTGGTTTCCAAGCATCTCGCCAAGTGAGTAGAACCTCACTCTCTCTCTCTCTCTCTCTCTCTCTCCCCCTCTCTCTCTCTCTCCCCCCTCCTCTCTCTCTCTCTCTCTCTCCCCCCCTCTCTCCCCCTCTCCCTACTAGTCTGACTCCATTTTTGGGTTTGTCTGTACTTCCTCACTTTGAATTCTCTATTTAACTTCAGCCACTGCTTTATGTCATTAACTCTAACTTTCCATTTTTGTCTGCTGTGCTTAGTATCACTACAAAAACACACACCCTTCATACGAGCAGCTCCAGTAGAAACGTCCCTGGTTTATTGTAGGCTGCCCCTGTTGCTCGGCAACAGAGCAAACAGGCAGTCAGTTCAGCCTCTCCTCTCTTTAGAGTGCTTGGAGAGATCTCCACAAGGAATTTCATAGCCTCCATCTTCTGTAAGAAGAAACTACAACGCAAACAAACCAAATGTTGTCTGGATCAAACCTATTTCTTCTCGAGAGAATAACACCTACCATTTTCATCGACCAACCGCTCATTTAGAGAAAAATTTCATGTAAGCACTTTCAGAGATTAGATTGGGTAAGAGATATCCAAATAACGTTAGCTGTCATTACAAGGCTTTACCTCAGGCCTCACATTTTTATATAATGTGATAGTAAGCAAATTGAAGATAAGCACATAATCTCCCTAACTTCCGGCAGTCAGTGACTGGGCATCCACATCTCCTCAAAATGTAGAGTGGGATTTGCTGGCAGCAAGGGATGTGCGATTGGAAATTAAATTCAGGTTATCCGCTAAATTCCTCTTCCACCCAACCCTTGCAACATGCTTTAGGAATTGGCTTGGTTGTGCACCCGTCAGTGATGGAGAGGAAAAGCCAAATTTCACCCTGCTATCTGAAATAGGATTAGAGAGGTGATTAATCTGAGATGTCTGTTAGTTCTCAAAGTGCAGCCTTTAGATGTGGTGAACCCATGAACTACAGCTTTAGACAAGTTGCAAAGATCTTTCTTTTTAACCCGTCTCAGGAAGGTGATGACTTTTTGACCTTACAGAGGGTGTTCAGGTTATTTTTTCTGTAAATCTTCAGGAAATATACGAGAACATTATGATTTGTTATTGGGTTGTAGACAAAAACAAGTTGAGAAAAATATACCAACTCAAAAATATTGCTTTTGGTTAACTTTCCTTCATTTTTCTATATTTAACCTAATAAGAGTAGATTGGGCAGCAATTTAGGTGCATGAGAATTTAACAGGAAGTCGAATACTGTATAGACTGTTTCATAGGACATACACGCCAGGCATGAAGTTAACTTCCGGTGTGTGTTCAAAACACACACGCATTTAAACTTCACATGATCAATCATCAAAGTACCTTTTGTGATCTTTAAAGTCATTGAATCATAATATGTAATGTCACTTTTGTGTGTGTGTGTGTGTGTGTGTGTGTGTGTGTGTGTGTGTGTGTGTGTGTGTGTGTGTGTGTGTGTGTGTGTGTGTGTGCGTGCGTGCGCGTGCGTGTGTGTAGTGTTGCTGCCAACAGTAAGCAGAATCTGATGACGGTGGCAAATCTGGGCGTGGTGTTCGGCCCCACAATCATGAGGCCGCAGGAAGAAACTGTGGCAGCTATCATGGACCTCAAGTTCCAGAACATTGTGGTGGAGATTCTCATAGAACAACATAAGAAGGTGAAACTTCTCACAAGGTCGGACAGAAAATCGTAAAACTTAGAGCTCGCCACCTTGGAATGATAAGATTCTATCTGCATTCTGAGCAGTTTTTAAAAATGAGCATTCCTTTTGACTTTGTAGATGGAACCTTTTTGTTTTTTAAAAATGTCCCCAAATGTACACAACAGAAAGAAATAAATCACATAATGTAAATAAAATGTCACAGAATATGTGAATGTGACTACGTTTTTTTGACAAAAATGTCAAGTAAAACTTTATAATAAGAGACAAGCTGCTTATATAGCCTGGTCCTAAACAGATTTTCAGTCCATATCACATTACTAAAAGCAGATACTAGGTGAAATCTATGTATTTGTGCAGAAAGTGGTTCTACTTTGCTCTTGCCATGCTGAAGTCGGTGTACTTCTCTCTGCAGCCAGGAGGGGGTGCTATGTGTGTTTGCTCAGTTTCTCTGTCTGCTGGCTTATCTTCTGTTGGACCATGATACTCATTTGACTAAAATACAGGTTAAAAGACTGATTTAATCAGCTTTGGATGTCAGTAATCTGGTTAATCCTAAAATGGAGTTTAATTCGAGGGACAAAAGGAGAGCGAGTGAAAATATTCCATAATCTCTGAATTAGTTTGCAAGCACTTTAAACAGGCTGATCGAGTTGCTCGAGTAACACATCATCCACAATAACATAACATATAATGCTGATGATCATATTTTAGTTCCACATTTAAAACACTTGAATAAATCTGTTTCTGTTTTGATTCTCATTTCCCAACAGAATTCAGAACATTTATTTGAACAATTTAAAGCTATCACTGTTATTAAAGTATTAGCCTGTGTTATGCAAATATTTCATCTAGTTTACAGTGTCCCAATTGGAGCGGCATTAATCAAAATAGTTTTAGTTCTCGACCCCCAAAAGCTATTCTGAGACATCCAAAATTGCAGAGGAGAGATTAATGCGTAATATACTGCATGCCTACACAAAACGTTATTGCAGATGACCTTGATGTTATATAGATGTAAGTAGAAATAAGTGAGTGATGTGTTGAGATTCAGGGGAAGGAATGACTCTGCAGAGCGGCAGACTGATTAGCTCCTCTCCAGACTGCTGATACCCCCAGATGCACTCAACAGACAGTGTTTTGCATTCAGGTCCATCTGCAGAGAGCAAGAGAGAGAGTGTGTTGGAGAGAAAGACTACGAGAAGTTGAAAAAGTTGCAAGACAGAAGAAACGTGGGGAGAAAAGTGTGTCGACCGAGGGCAAAGGGAGAGCGGGGTGAGAGGGTAACAGGAGAGAGAGTCAGAGCGCAGACAGGGAAAAACAAGGAAGAAAGTTTGAGAGAGAGAGGGCTTTGCTGTCGTCTGCAGAATTTCACAGCGATATCTGATTTCTATCCCTTCTACCAGCTCTCTGTTCATCCCTGTCGAGACTTCCACACTTCTGTTAACCCGTCTCTCAAGCCGACTGTCTGAGGTTCAAACACCACGTGACTCAAATTAAACTGAGGCTATTATTAAAATGCGCTTGTTATGACGCTAATGCCAGCAGTTCAGACGCATGTCAGTCTGACCTTCTCAGTGTTCACTGGGGAAAACGCCTGAAAAACATCTCCTTCATTTGAATTCTTAACTCTTGCAAGGTAATGGCTAGTGAGTTGACGTTTGCAAACACAAATTTTAAGAAAAAATTACTTCCTTACTTTTTGTTTTTACCACGCATATTCACACTCATTGTTAGTTCTCCACAGGCGTCTGCTGCAAACAAATTGTTTATTTCTCTGTTTATTTTTACACACACCACTCAGTCTAGCCAGCAAATCCCACTAACTTTTTTCTTTTAGATATTCGGGGATGCTCCAAGCATCTCTGCAACCCTAGCAACTACACCCCTCTCCGCGCCAACCAGACAATCCAAGAAGATCAGCCGACAGAGTCGCCCGCTGGCTGTGTACAACCCACAGGTGCTGGATATTCAAGCAGGTAGGAAAGAGTAATCGGCTTTAAGCATAGCAAGGTCAAGGAAACAACACAGGGAATTATTAATGTCCCCTGCATTAGCTGTTAAATGCATATTTATATAACATAAATAGATACTGCTAGAGTGCGTTTAGAGAGAGACCACATAGAACTTTAAAAATAAAAAATCTGCCTTGGTCTGGAGCACTAAAGGTGCACTGATCTTACTTTTTGCTTTCCTGGTCTGAATACAGATCCAGTACTGGAACTGATTCAAATTATTCTTTAATGTTTAAAGACATACCTCTAACTCTTCAAAAACCTAATTTATATGTATAAATAGTAAGAGAGAGAGAGAGAGAGAGAGAGAGAGAGAGCACACATATTGCAACATATATTGGGCATTTCCTTCATTAGGGATGTGACATTTTCAATGAAATGAATGTGGATGTGACAAAAAAAGGATGCTCGTTTTTGAGAGAAACAAAACTTTGTAGTATTTCTGTGAATTAAAATGTGTAAGTTTAAAGCAGTAACAAATGGTGAAGGGATGCCTCTTCATAGAACACAAACCATATTTTCATGTGCCCATTTATGAGGAATATGTACTGGATATAACAATTTAGCAATCTGCCTATAAAAACCTTTGATATTTTCCCTTTAAAGTTGTTTATCTTATGGTTGACATTTGCTTGGATTTGCCCTACTATGTGTTATTGTATTGCACGTATTACATGTCATGTATTACTATTTTCATTTTCCAGTTGATGCATTTAACTTATGACCTACACAGTATGCATTAGAAATTAGATTTATGCATACAATTACACATTTGTTTAGAATCCGTATTCTCATAACATAAAAAGTTAAAGTATCAACCTTTTTTTTTAAAGTAACATAGGGGCTTGACTTTGAGGCTTAAACGTTCTTAAAAGTGAACGTTTAGTAACGTGGTGGTAAATCCACAGTGATTATTTTGCAGTCCACACAGTTTATTCTCATGTGGTGTCTGACCGTTTGTCTCAGCGAGGGCTCATGTCAGTCTAGGACAGCTGCACGCTGAGCATTCAGATGCTCTCCTGAAACACACTGATTACACGTTGTCAGGATGTAGTTTGCCAGTCCATATTTAGGTGGATAACTGATGCCTAACTGACTGACCCTGCTCTCTTTCAAATGCTCCTCTATTGTTAAATTCTGTATTTGGGTTGATACACCATTCAGCAGAAATTATTTTAAACTGAGATCAATACAGGATTAGGCTGGCAAAAGTTTTAAGCTAAGCATTTTTATTTTTAGTAAAGAATAATGTTTTTTTACTTGCCGTCCTTGTGATGGCTGTGCAGGTGCACTCTGACAAGTATTGGCTCTTCTTCCAAAGTGTATTAGCATACTTTCCAAACAGTGTTGGGTTTCGAAAACTCTGCCGTTTTCAGGGCCTGAATTGCCACACTTTCCAGACTAAAGGGAGTAAACACTGTTATTTGTTAAGGATCCCTGTGTGTTGTGTTGTTGTAGAAAATGAGTGTGGTCATAACCAAAATAAACACGCTACTTTGTAAAACTGTAGATTTGTGTATTAAAGCCTCCTGTTTGGATTTCAGGGTCGACAGGCCCGTATATGCACAGATTTTAGTAATTATGTAGAACTTCGAAAAAGCATGCACTATTTCAGGAAGCAAAATCTATAGACTGTTTTATCAGATGCACACACCTAACTTGAAGTTAACTTCCAGTCTGTGTTTGTTGATGTGTCTGGCTAGTTGCTAATAATCAATTTATATTCATATTATTTTATATTATCATATTCATTATATTCATCTCTACTGGTAACCCAGAATAATACTGGCTAGACATACTTTTAACTTGCTAGCTAATTTACTTGTCATTTATTTGCTTGTTATCAGAAATAATCTGCAGCGACTCTATTCTTTGCAGATATGTATCGGGAAAAGCGAGCTTGTGCAGTAACCTATGCTTATGTTGTTGCTTTGTAACCATTTATACAAGAGATTTGGCCAGATTTTGTACTGTAGGTAGGGTAGGTTAGGCTGTTTGATGTTTTGATCTAGAAAAAGGCTTGTTCTTTAAACAAAATCTAAATGGTATACTTTTTAGTTCGAAAGTAACAAAAATAAAGCAACAGTTTTTTCTGTTGGATATATGGTCATCTTATTTAAGGGCCATTTGATTACAAAACCATTTAGTTATTTTTTTCTGATTACATTCAGGTTTGATAAATTCCAATGTAATGTATTATCTGTTTATACATAATTGGGTCACATATCATGACGTATTATAACTCTCACCAGTTTATAAAGACGTCTATTGAAACTAAGACGGAGAAATGGGTCACTTTCAAAATCTGCTACTTTGGGTGTCATGAATACATTAGCACATGTGACTGCCCACTATTATATTGTACGTCAGTGACACCTGTTCTGTTGGCCTACTTGGAGGATAGATGTCAAATTTTCACTAGAACACTAGATGTCATTTCTTTTCTATTTGGGATATTATCAGTGATATGAGTAATGTATTGGAAGGAACCACAAAAATGTTGCCCTTTCTGTGATTCTGGGATGATACATGAATCTGCATAGTCTTTCTAATGCAGAGTTTTTAAACATTTTTGATGCCAAGGATCCCTTAATAATATGTACCTTCTGTGAAGGACCTCCTTTCTAAAATACGTATCCATCTAGAATTTTTATGTGTAAAGAAACATTTAAACTTTTATATTATAAACGCAACATATTGTTTCCAAACTTTTGACTGCACTGCTTTGAGTGTGACTAAATGAACTATAGTGAGGAAAAACTTACTAGAATGTCACTAGATACAGATATAAATAATTCTGCATATAGCAAGGAAGAAAAACGCTTAATGTTCAGTAGACTTTGCTTTTTTTGCTTGCCATAATTTTCTGGGGACCTTCTGCAACCTTCTGGAGCCCCTCTGGTTTAAAAAAAAAAGGTCCTAATGGATGTATCTCAAGTTTTTATTTTCACCTTTTTACTTTCTAAACAACTTTATTAACATAAGTAGATCTTAATGAAAACATTAATAAAATGTCATCCTTTAAAACAAACTACTGTTCCACTGTCTTCTTTTATCATTAAAAAAATAATTCTGACATTCAGCACAAAGCTTTTTGTTTGAAGGCATACTGTCATATTGGTTGGCTACAATGGAATATTAAAATATTTTCTTTTTGTAACACTTACCAATTCATTTCTAAAAGGGGTTTCTTATTAATACACTTCATACTGTACGCCAGACAAGAGATAAAAGTAAAGACTTCAATAGGACTATTGGAATATGTTATTGACTTTCTCCTTGGAACAGAACAGTTGTATGTCCCTAATGTTTTTCCAAAACCATAGTTTTGTATGTTGTCATTGCATGTAGTCAGTAGCAGTCAAAAGATTTTTTGCACCAATATCTTTGTGTATTAAATTATTGTTTTGAAATGATTTATAAAAAATTATGTGTTACATTAAAACATTATTTTAATGTTAATTATGTTAACAATATTTTTGTACGGTGTCTGCCATGCACATACAAGCAAACAGAGTTATATTTAGGTGACATGATGGAGATTTTGAAACAAAGCCATTGTTTTCATTAAATCAGCATTTGAACTGATCTCAACTTTTCCTTTTCTCCTCCTCTTTCTTGCATTCTACTTCACTCCAGATGTCTCTCCTTCCTCTGAGAGTCCAGCCCTGGTTAATGATGAGACATCAGCAGGCAGTAATGAGTCTGTCTCCTCCCAGTCCTCTAACGCCTCTGGAACACCTCCTGAGAAATTTAAGAATTCTCACAGTAACGTTACCATGTCCCTACCAGAGAGCACAGGGTATGTAGTCTCTTTCCACAACTTATGAATGTCCATTTCACATGCGTATTATGTATACAAATCTCAGTCAACTTTATTAACTGAAGATGCTGTTGTATTCAGAGCTGTCTCTTTATATGCTGGGCACTGGACTGCTTTTCCATCACAGCACAGTACTTCTTTCATAATTAAAAATAACAATAGTAATCATGGGTAAAATTTAAATGTACTTGCATATACATTGTACCACATTATATGTTTAACCAGCATCCACGCAAATAATATCAATGACAATTTGTATTAGAGCCCTATGGACCTCATTCATCCATTTAGCTGTAACTTATTAAGGTCCAGTGTGTTGGTGTTTTGTTCTGTCTCTGGCACTGCATCAGGCTCTCAGCCTAAGAACTAACACAAGCTGACAAGCACAAGCCCGAACCCGGTGTTATTTGCCAGAGGTTTTGCCTGTGGTACCTCAGCTCTTTCATTGTTCTTTAGATGCTGTGTTTTCGTCTGGAGTTCTTCTCTTGAATGCTGATATAGGGATGTATCACGTTTGGTCATGCTGGTACATATCACTAACACACAGAGTCACTTGGACATAAATGTCATGCTTCCGCTTATCTGTTCACTGTTTCTCTCTCTACTTTGGGCCTCTGATTTTATTCTCATTCATTTGATGAATTACAGCACTCATATATGCGCTCATTTACTAAAACCGTGACCTCCTATTCCCTGAACTTCCACAATAATTTCCTCACATTCCTTCTCTTTTACAGTAAAGTTGATCTCTGAGTCACTGGCGCTCTCTCTTTTTGGCCTGCGGTCCAGTGCGCAGACGGCGCTGGTCTTATGTAACCCTCTGCTTCCCTCCCTGCCGTTTCTCACCCTCTGCCATCAGAGGAAGTGGCTCCCTGCACGCCTGTAAATCCTGCCTGCTGTTTGTCCGAGGGACAGGTGGCCGCGGCCGCGCTCCGTAAACACTATTGACACAGAGGGATGTTCGGCTTGTTTACTCTTCTAGCGGCCACTGCCGCGTACGGATCTACAGATCTATTCCATATATCATGCAGACGTCGCCCGTTTGTCTGTAAATCTCTCAAGCCCTTGCCTTGAAGTTCTGTACAAGAGCAGAGATCACAGTTATAGTGCTATAGTTGTCTAGTCGATGCTGAATTGTGTTGTGACACTTACCGTAATGAGTTTTCACATGCTGACGGGTGTTGATCGCTTATTTTTGTCCTAAAGATAATGTTGCCACATAAAAAAGGTTTCTTATATTCAGCTAACAGGGTTTTTTAATCATCAATTCTTAAACATTTGATCTCCCTGCAATGTTCAGTATTGTGAAAAGTTGGTTACATCGACTTTTGGAGACACATATGTAGAATCATCAGAGCATTAACCCACCAAAACAAAAATATGAGTGATTTAAGAGGCGCATTTTACCAAAAATAAATATATATATTTCAAATTTGCCCAATGGAAACTTTACAAAACCTTTTTGCGATTATATGGGAGTTTTTATGCTCGCATGAAGGGTTTTAAAGCCATTTCAAAAAAGGAATATTTTGCAAAACTGCAATGGAAACATTCTTTTGTCACATTTACAAGTTATGTGGCGTACAAAAATGTCACATGATTCTTTTAAGATGGCGTGGTATGGTTGGCCTAGATTTCTCTTCACACTTCCTCACAGTAGGTGATAGTACGCACCTCTAAAGATAGTTTTCAATGAAAAGAGAAAAATACATTTTAGTCTAATAATGCATTTTAGTCTAATAATATTGTTTAATGGAAATGCCGTAATTTTTTTGCCGATATTTTTAACGACACGACGCATCAGTTTTGTGGAACTCAGCTACTGGTACTGACATAAATTGTGTCGTAAATGATAAAAAAAATGATTAACAATGCAAAATACAGTTTAAAGTCACTATGAAATCAAAACTTTTTGTCTGATAGTTTTGTCAAAATTGAGTTATTGACAACTTCTGATTCTGTGATAACTTATTTACATTTTGTGTTTGTTTGTTTTTTTGTCTTTACTTTGTAGATAAACCTTTTTGTTTTGTGAAAATGTCCCATAAACCCTCCTCCCCCCAAATGACATCTCTTTTCTGCATGACGTATGTTTCTCTGCCTGGGAGTTGGACTATACCGATTGTCCAATGGCCAAGCTTCCAACAATCCAATAAATTCCCAAAGTAATCCTGATACATTTTTCATTTAAAAAGTCAGATATATGGTGTAATATTGGAAAAACACCATTGTGGCATGTGTGACTTTAGTATATTGTGATTTATATGTTAAATGGACATTATGGACATTCATTCTTGAATTACGGACATTCAACTCCCGACCGCCTGGTCTTTACATATATTGTTAAACTAGAACTAAATTGACTTGATAAACAGCCTATGTTTCATTTAGGATTGCTTATGTTTCTCTGCTAAATACAAAACCTATTTCAGCATCAGAAAATATAATGTACTGTAACATGCAATTCCATTCTAACTACTTCTTTTAATAGCTCAATAGGAAAGCAATTTTTCTCGGTTTGGCTTGGTAGTAATTGTAAAACCATTTTTTGGGGAAACCATTTTCCTGAGGATCTGCTGGTTGCCAGGGCAACCATATTTTTTCATTTATTTGAGCTTTTCTGAAGAGTTGGACGACTCTATGTAAACTTTTGCCATAAATTCTGAAGCAAATCTTGTCACCCAAGTATATAGCTTTTTATTGTAACACATCTGCATAACCATAATGTGTAAGAACATCAACCGTATTTTATGAACAGTGTGTGTGTGTGTGTGTGTGTGGTGTGAGGTTAATGAGTGTATCTGCTGCACTGCAGCTCTGCTGGAGTTTCATGCTGATGTGCAGCAGCTGCAGACTCACAGACCCACTGCAGAGTCATAAATCACTGCATCTCTCTCTATACACACACACACACACACACACACACATATATATACATTGCTCTCACTCCCCTCCTCTCTCTGTCTGTCTATCTCCTTCTGGACTACACTTCTCCTCATTTGCCCCTGTTCAAGCTTCACTCAGAGTCCTTCAGTGCCCTTACCTTCAACACAAACACACACTGTGATATGTGCATTAAGAGAACAAAATTCTGGCTTTTTTCATGTTCGCTTAAAATAGGTCTTGAACCTGCTGTCAGTTATTGCTAGAGGCTCATTTGCATCATTTGCGCCTTTCAGGTACATCTGATTCTTAGGGATGCTCGGAAGTTTTCCTGCTAACCTCTCTCTCTCTCTCTCTCTCTCTCTCTCACACTCACTCCATCTCTCTGCAAGCACAGCCTCTCTTAGACAGAATAATGATGAGGAGTGGTAGAGAAACTGTCTGTCAGTCTGTCTGAGTTTACTTTAACCTCTGCTTTGTTGTCTCTCTGTTTGTGCCTGACTTACAGACTTGCATAACTGATCAAGTGTGTTTTTGCCTCTTTTTAGTTTTTTATTCCTTTTGCTCTGCAAGGCCAGAATTCAAACACTGCGTGTGCTTTGCATTAAATTACTAGCACTAACATAAAGTCTATCAAATCCCAAAGTTCCTTTGTTCCTGCCCAACATAACACATTTTAGAAAAAAATATGCTTTTTAAAGGAAAAGTTCATCAAAAATTGAAAATTCTGTCTTCGTTTACTCACCCTCAGGTTGTACACAGAGAAAGATATCTGGAAGAATGCTTGTAACCAAACCGTTCTTGACCACCACTGACTACCATAGTAGGATAAATTGCTTTATAAATTTCAACACAACAGAAGATATTTTGAAGAATGTATGAAAGCAAACAGTTCTGGGGCACTTTTGACTACTGTTGTCGTTTTTCCTACTATGATAGTCAATGGTGGCAAAGAATTGTTTCAAGCATTCTTCCAAATATCTTTCTCTGTGTTCTTTGGAGCAAAGAAATATATACAGATTTGGAGCTCGAGGGTGAGTAAATAATGACAGAATTTTTATTTTTGGCTGAACTTTCCCTTTAAGCAGCAGTCTAAACTTTAGTGAGGGTAATTTTTTGACGAAGCTGTCATGTTTTTCATCTACTGACAGCATTTCTCCAATCAACAGAAGATGATAGAGTTTTTTCACTTTTTCCACAGGATATGTAGTGCCACAGCGTCATGGATGATTTCCGACTCCCCTGCGACGCTAACACCAGTGAAACCCGGAACAGGGGGAACGGAAAGGAGTAAACCCGAGGAAAGGTACGAACGTAAACACAATTTCAGGAAAAAAAGAACTTTTGGCACCCCTAAGCATATCCACTGTACACTCATCCACACCTCATTTCTCATAGCATGTCATTAATTTGTTCCAATTCACATCTATTTAAGTGTCAGGGTTGACCAGTTCTCGCTCTCACACACACACACACACACACACTCTCACTGTCTCATTGATTCTTTCAATCATGCTTAAAGTCTCACTTAAGCTCTCAGCCTCGGGCTATTAACTCAATCACACATGCATTCACTCACTCTTCATCTGTCATTGTTTAGCCTCCGACTCCACACTCACCAGCCTTCTCTTTCCTCCTACACACCGAGACAATCTCTCTCGCTCGCTCTAGATTTCTCTCTCTGTCATCTCTGCCTTCTCGGCTCTATTTCCGACACTACGCGCTCACCTGCTCTCACACACACACTTTATGTCTCACACTTTCAAGAGAAAAGAGACCATAGCTAGGATCTGTAGTTTAGATCTGGACAAAAAGATGCATTAACATTTTAGCCTATAAAATGATAGATGCCAACAGCAGGTGATCAGAATCTTTAATTTGAATTATTTTAATCTCATCTGTTAAAAAGCTGTGGGCAAAAAAAGGATAACGTTCAAGCTTAAGTTGTAACGAGTAAGTTTTCATTATTAGTGCGCAGTAAACTTTCTTGTTTGGGTTTTGTATTGAGTTCGAGACGTGTTGTTGTTGTTGTTGTTCTTCAGAGGTAATGTTCTTAAAACATTTATCAGACTGTCAGGTGTTGAATTGGGTTGAAGTATTAATCAGTGATTCTTGCACTGCCAACAGCGGCGCTTTCACACTGCTGAGTCTATAACACTGTGGCAAAATATGTGATGCTTTTTCCGAGCTGTGTGCTTGCAATCTGACTTAAATGTGGTGAGATTTTGAACGTATTGAGATAGAAACTTTGAAATGACACCAAAAAAGCTTTTCTGTTGCGTTTTCTGTGTTTGCTGTATTATAAAAGTAAGCATACAATGTGATTAGACTGATTCACACACAAATTATTCCTGTTAGATTTGTTTGTAAGAACCTGTGAGTCATTTACTGAATGATGTCGCTAAATCCATCAGAGTGGTTACTGAATTAAATAGTGATAGTTCTCCCAAAAATGAAAATTCTGTCATCATTTACTCAAACCTATTTCAAACCTATATGACTTTCTTTCTTCTATAGAACACCAACAATGGCTATACCAATTGACTTGCATTGGTTTTGTGTCCACACAATAGAAGTGAATGGGTACACCATTGTTTGGTTACCAACATTTTTCAAAATATCTTTTGTATTCTGCAGAAGAAAGTAAGTCATACTGGTTTGAAACGACAAGAGAGTGAATAAATGATGACATATTGATGATGAATATTATTACTTTATATTTAACTTAGGCCTGGGACACGCTAGCCGATTTTCCAATCTTTAACAATTTTAAATCCATAGGAGACCACAGATGTAGGGTCTTTTTTTCTTCTAGTGTGTAATGGCAAACTAAACTTAAATGGTTCATTGCCGCCACCTATTGCATTGGAGGACACAACATCCGGTTGAAGCTTCCTCTTTCTCATTGGCTGTTGCAATGAAGAGTCGTAAATATCAAACATGTTTGAGGTTCCAACGCGATCGAGAGCAGCAAAATAATCGCAATGACACCACACATCAAAGGTGTTTTTTGATTTAAAAAATCGGTCATACCAAGCCTATAACAACCAGGCCACACACCCCGATCGCTGGGGTGCAAATCAGGCCGAAATCGGGGTTAAAATTTTCCCATGTGCAACCAGCCTTACTGAACTTGTTTCTTTACTTTTAAAAACTCTTTTGTGATCTTGAGGCAGAAGTAGGCAGTACTCTCAAGTACATTTTCAAGTATCTGTACTTTGTGTGTTTTTGTATTAATTTTTTTACTTTACTACATAAAACAACATATATCATACTTTTAAGTCCATTATATTTTATTAATAAATGTCAGTTATTTTTCTTTTAATACTGAAATACATTAAAAAAATTCTAGCACTTTAACAAGATTTTTACCAATTATTTTACGTAGTACTTAGTGTACTTGTATTTATTATAACTGGTCCGACACGAATCCACTCCGTGTGGGTAGCGAGGCGGCATGACAGTTGCGCGCTCTTGGCTTTCACACACTGTCTGGCCTCATATGTGGTTTTAATCCACTTGTTTAATCGCAGTGTGTTTACAACTGTTATGACACGAAACGTCTCTGAGTGAGAGGAGAGATAAACTGGACTCGTCCTGGAAGTTTGCGGTCACGTTACAGGGTGTAACATTTCCGCCTCATGCTGGATGTATTCAGCCAATCACAACGCACAGCTCAACTGTCCAATCAGAGCACACTGCTGTTTAAAGAGAGATGAGCTCCATGACACTCGTTTCAGAAGGCGGGGCATAGAGGAGATATAAAAATGTACGGTATGTGGAAAATAATGAGCTTTTTCCTCCTTAAAACGTATAAACATATTGCATTACATCAAAAACAAACAATAATATTGGTTTTAGCATGACAATTTGCCTTTTTTAAGTCTTTCCACAGTAAAAACAAAAACAAATACTGTTTTTCTCTGACTTGAGGTTTTTGAAACTTTCATTAGTATTATTAAGAATGAATTAAACTAAATAGTTTTGCTCTTTTTATTTTATATTTAGTTTTTGTAGGACCGATTGTGGTGGTTTGAGCCATCTGGAGTGGCTTTTGGCTCATTTGTTACATTGCTGAACGATTCACTGCTTCTATAAAGCGCATGTTTTTATTAGAATATTTCCTGCATATTTCTGAGTTTCATTTCTTCAGCGATCATGCATGTTTCAAATCCATTCCTGAGCAACTTTAAATAATAAACACGCTAGAATATGCCTGAATGCTTCCCTTGTCATACTTGCTTGCGAAGTTGAATCATATCTGCTTTTTAACTTTTATCTTCCTTCTCTCATCCAAAACTCATCTCTTGGATTTTCACAGACAGATGTTAATCAAACAGACCGCTTCCATTGATAAACTTTTCGTAAGTCCTAATCCCCACCCTTCCGAATAGCGAGAGGCCCACTAACTGATTGCCTCCATTTTTCAGTGTCACCTTCATGAAAGCAAAGGCTGTGTACCCCTGCGAGGCTGAACACGATTCCGAACTCTCTTTCCAGGTCGGCGCAATCTTCCACGACGGTAAGTGTTAACGTTATCACTGGCACAGCCGCTCACCCGAATCCGTAGACATATTGGATTTGGCGGGTTCGACCAGCACAAGAAAAAAATCGGATCCTATATCAGCTCGGGTGGAGAGAGAGAAGAGGGGAAGTGGCGAAGGGGTGTAACATCTCTTTTAATCAGTTCACAAAGGATAAGACAGCGCTGTAATCACACGTGTAGGAAACTAGGGCCTTTACTACTATCACAGCCATTGTTTTCCTAAGCTGTTATCTCAACAAGCTGAACTGAAGCTTTACATAAAGACTTTTTGTATTTGACGTACGAGTAAGATTACTTTGAGCTAAATCAATACAACTTTAAAACAAATTCTTTATTTCTTTCCTTTCTTCCTTCTTTTGTTTTAAATGTATTTTATTAAAAAAAATTATATTGGCATGCCAAGGTATATCACGGATTACAAAAATCGAATTGTCTTTGCTTCATGTAACTTTTAACATTGTCTCATTGGGAACATTTTAACATTGGGAAAAAATAAGTAGGCAAATAAGTCAAAATAAGTTATTTAAATTTAGTAATTAATTTAAATAAACAAACAATATAATAGAGTAAAAACAGTGTTTAATGCAGTCAAGTATGTACAAATAAGACCCATTAGGAAAAAAATCTTGTAAGCTCGTTTGAGTTTAGCAAAAAAGTTTTCATTCCTTGTTCTTTAAAAGTTGCTTAGGCTTCACTCGTTTACAAATTTACTTAATTTAATTTACAGTTTTTATTATATTGGCATAATATAAACATACTGTATGTGATCATTCATTTTGATTATTTTGCTTTTATCATTTAGCAGGCTGTTTTGATTGAAGAATTACATTTATTGAAGTGATTAGCTTTCCTTTATCTTTTTGCATACTGCATATAATCTGTATGGGCATCTTCTATCCATGCATGCAGGCTTCTAAATGTAACTGATCGATGAGTCAGTGTTTTTATGGCTTCTATAATATGCAGTGTGCTGTTCTGTGTGGACATTTTTAGTATGTGGTAATAATTAACATTCACAGATATTAATTAGAATTTGTGTCAATAATGTCTTATCTGTAGACAAAGACACACATTTTCGCACAGACAAATTTCACCATTTCTGTTATGGCTTTTTAAATGCATGTTTGTTTTTAGACAGCCGTTGTTTTTAAAGATTATCATGACATGTTTGCAACATAACATGTCTGTTATTACATAATAAAAAGCAATTCTTTTTAAATACCTAGATGAAACCCTAGGGTGTAATACTTCAAAAATACTCAAGTCAACTTAATATATTCTTTAAAAAACATTCTTAAGAATTTTAATTTTGACATGTAATGTGACAGAAGGGTCACAGTAAAAGTTTTACCTGTGTGTCCGTGCTTCTGCTCTGCAGTGATTCTCTCCAGGGAGCCTGGATGGCTGGAGGGTGTGCTGGAGGGAAAGCGAGGACTCATCCCTGAAAACTATGTGGAGATACTGTAACTCGCAGAAGAAAAATCCACACACTTCACTTTATATGCATGGTATCCATGGTCTTGGTGGCTCTTTCTCTATCGCCCTGCACATTACTTCTCCAGCTCTCTCTGCACTAAACATTTAGAGATGGTATATGTATACTGAATCTATAACACAGATATCCCTATCACAGGTGTGATGTTCAAGTGTAAGCTAGGATTTGTTATATATATACAAAGAGACTGCACTTTTAGTCCCATTGAGGTTACTTCGAGTTTAGAAATGTAAATACAGTTTGCATGGGAAACATTTCTGTTGTTTGGCTGTCCACTTCTTAATAGCATGAGTAGTTTGGGTTGATACATGAGTTTCTTTTTTATTTAATATTCTCATGTTGTAGCGCATTTAGCCGGGTGCATTATTTTGTGTCATAAACACTTTTGTGTGGTCACCATTATCATTTTAAAATAATCAGTTTTCTTGGTTTGTTGAAACAAATAAGCAATATCAGCTACCAGTTATTGATATTGACTGTTTAAAATGAATATGTGATTGGTTCAGTCGAGTTATTGATGCTGATGTGGCCTTTATTTTGCACGGGAAGTGTGACGCTGTTCAAAAGTTTGAACTGAGCATCTTTTTGTTTTTCATTCTGTACATAAGCATTCATGTTTTTTTAAAACACATAAACAATAGCCCCTACATTGACTTCAAATGAAATATTGCCAAGTCTTACATCTGTGTTGTCTATGTGTAACATTATTTTCCAAAGACTTAAAAGCCTTTTTTTGTTCTTCAGTGTTTAAAATGACCATGTGCTGTTTGCAAAGACCTTCACAAAGGCAGGACTTTACTGGTGTTTAATGAGATGGCTTTCATTCAAGAGCATTTGTTCCTAAGGTTCATATTTGTGACCGAGCAGTGATTTATGACCACTGCAAAGGTCTTGGCATCAATATCATTTCTGTGTTGTTTGAATTTCTGTTGATCGATGTTAAATAAATAAAGTGGTTATTCTATATAAACCTTTCTTTTTATTTATGTTGATATGCCAAACTAAGTGTCTATATAAGGGACGGCGTATGCTTGTATGCTGTGACGTGAAATAAAATTGAAAAACGTCTCTTTTTTGGTTTTATGTCATATGGCACAGGAATCTTTTGGCATGTGAAACAATTGATGTCTTTCACCTTAACTTAATGAGACAGTTTGTTGTCGTCTTTCAAGTTCAGAATGTTCTCGCTCTGATGTTCTCAATCTGCGAGCAATTGCGCGAAACTTCGACGTGCGTTCGCAACCGCTTTCTGTTGTGTGCTAATGAAGTGAAATTTGTGGTGATTGCATTGCACCTCAAAGTTTATTGGCTCATTCTTTCTCCCACACACGCTGCCGGCCCTGGAGCTGCTCTGCAGCATTCACATTTAACTTGGATTAAATCCTCGTTTCCTACCAGATTTGGACTGATTCCTCATATTCTATATTGGACTTGAACTGGAGTCTGAACCACTTGCATCAAAGACTAGACTGTGTTTATTGAAGCTGTGGTATAGTGGTCAGGGGCCCGTTTCAATAAGGAGTTTCAACCAACTTGGAAGTTAAAACTTCAACTCTGAGTTGATTTACTTTGAGATGAGAAACTTTGTGTTTTTGGTTTCAGAACAGATGATTCGAGTTTTTTTTTTGTATCAAGCTCACCTGGAGTTAAACGCGTGTACCATGCACTACTATATAAAGCCATGATCGATGGAGCTCCGATATTACAATTCACCATGGCAATGGCACAAAGAAAGCGTTTGAGAGCGAGGCACACTTCTGCATACAGTGGATTTACTAATGTGCTTTCCATCCAAGGTATTATATAGGAAATACGAAGAATGAAAAATTACTTAAGAATTAATTAATAAATAGATACATGTGCCAATAAACAAATTAATCAATAAAGCACACAACTGCACAAACAAAAAAATACAGATAGCCTACATTGAACATATAGTAATAAATATTTATTTCCATTTATTTTACATCTATTTCTTCAATCCCCAAAGGTGCTCTAGTGAAAAACAAGTCATGGTGTGAGGCAGGTGTTAGAGTGTCGACTCTTGTGATGTAGCCGGCCTAATCGCTGGTTCGACTCCTGCTCAAGGCAGGTTTGACTAGGAATGGCTGTACTTTTACATGTCTTGCTTATTACTTTTTATCTTATCACTTCTGCATTCATGTGTGTATTTATTAATTTCTTTATTTATACACTTATTAATTATACGTCATTTCTCATCCTTCATTGAAAACTGCCATTTGTAACAAAAATCCACTCGTGTAGCTCCTTATGAATGAATGCAGCCTCTTCGTGTACAGGATCCTCCATTAAAGCACATTTTAGTCACTCGATCAGATGATCTCCGTGTGATTAAAAATATGTGCAACGAATGAATGTATTTAATTAATGAAGAAACAAAACTTGTGCTTTATAAGGGGGAGCTGATCGAAAGAAACTCTGGGTTTACCAAAGAAAATCTGCTCCCAACCAGGTTAGGTTAACAGAGTAAGTTACTATGGACAGCTCTTACATTTCTTTAATTCTAGGACTAGTCTAATCCACCCCTCTGAGTTTTAACTAAACCTCCCATCTGAAACGAGCCCCTGGTGTGGTGCTAATGTAAGCATCTGGGTCTGGTTTGCGTCATTTCCTGTTTCCCTTTTTTTACCCTGTACTGTATATACACACATGATATGAGCACATTTCCTGCAACCACTGTAGGAGTTCCTGTAGCTCGATCCCAGAGGACAGATAAACTGATAGAATGTAAACCTTGCAATGCACTGTAAGTCACTTTGGATAAAAGCATCTGCAAAATGTGAAAACAAGTTAAACAGGATAGATAAAAGAAACAGTTCACCCAAAAATACTCACCCGCAAGTTATTTCAAATCTGTATAAATGTCTTTGTTCGGATGAACACTGAGAAAGATATTTGGAAGAATGCTTGTAACCAAACTTGGCCACCATTGACTACCATAGTAGAAAAAAATTGCTTTGTTCTGTTGAACACAAAAGAAGATATTTTGAAGAATGTATGAAGGCAAACAGTTCTGGGGCACTTTTGACTACCATTGTCATTTCCAGCAACTGTTTGGTTACAAGCATTCTACCAAATTTCTTTATCTGTGTTTATTAGAACAAAGAAATTGATAGAAATTTTGAGGGTGAGTAAATGATGACAGAATTTGATGAATTATATTGATCAGTGGATGCAGGGGAGGGGTGGAAAAATGAGAGGGCTTGGTGACCTTAGCCGAAAACGAAAGTCACTTCACACTCTAAAGTGACAGGGCAAGTCGATATGATGACTTTTGCAACATCAAAGAGTCACAATAATACCAGGGAATCCATGAAAAAATAATACCTATATAATATATAATACATTTTGATCTTATTTTGACTTTAAGTGCAGAAACAACCCTGTCTAATTAGTTTGGAAATCACCTCCATACCACCGGTGTGCATGCTCTTGTGTACTTTATCACACTTCAGTGCTCTGTTCATATCATTAGTGCACAAATGTCTTCTAGACTGCTGTGAGATGTGTGTCTCTGAATACATGTGTCCCAGTGCCTTGTGTTACATAGTTATCATGACACGGTGAAGTCACAGACACCCAGTAACTAATAGAGCAGATGATGGGTGCTAAGAATAGATGACGTGTCGAAAAGGTGCTTGCATAATAAAATGAGCCTGGGCTAATGAGAAGGGCAAACTTGCACTCTTATCCACTCTTTGGCTTTCTTTTGATCCCCTTATGTGTTTCCCATTCACGTCTGTGTCCTTGGATCCCGTGAACCCGAAGGTTTTATTTATTACATATTTTTGAATGGTCATGAATTAAGACTTATGTGCTGTTTGTGCTGAGATATTTCTTTTGTTTGTCTTTATGCCCGAGAGCCCTTCAGCAAGTTTGTGAGAGACAGAGAGAGCGCAGTGCAGCACTGCATTCGATCGCCAATGTATACAGTATGCTGTTGTGTACTTTGCTATCATCCACCGAAGTCCAAATGTTTTCATTTCGTTTTCTCTTGAGCGTTTCGCTTGTGGCCAGCAGCTCTTTTTGTAGTCTGCAGCCTTCTGCTCGGTTTTTGCTTTTGTGAACACACAACCTGATCTTATCGTCTCGACTCGTGCAACTGTACGGTAAAGGCACTAGACTTTCCACTTCATGGTAAAGTGCAACCATTTTTACTGTGCACTTCAAAAATACCGACTCCACGCAGAGTTTCCTGCCCTCGCTCTGGATGCCACTATCTGCGAAGTAGAGGAAAATGGTTATTTTTTCGTATCTCAGAGGAATGGCACCGCGAGAAGGTGCGACTTCCAGAAAAACAAAACGGGAAAGGAATGAAAAAGAGAGAAATGTCTGCGGGCAGAAAATCTGGGGCACAGAAGCCGCCATGTGTGAAGCCACAGCCCTGAAATCTGCCTGATCCAATAGATTCTGTTTATCTGGCAGGACTACACAGCTTGCGCTATTGGCAATCTGGGAGAGATTTGGAGTGGGCTGCGGATTTGCGCAAAAGAGCAAAAGTAATACTGTCTACTCTCACAGTCTGGCAAGCAGGCACATTTTTTTAGATTGGGCCTGTAACAAGGTTAATGGCGAATTTTCTCTCTGGGGGCGTGGAGGTGTTACATTGTTAATGCTTGTGCTCCCTGTCGGAAGATCTCGCTCTGTAGTGCTGTTTTCTGAAGAGTTTTTCATCGCTGCTCCAACAGGAGATGCATAGAACAAACTTTTTTTGTACTCTCTCATTCTCTTTTTTTACTTACTCCCTCTTTCATGTTCTGGCCAATATACTTAATAGCTAAAACTATATAAAATGATATCTTTCCATCTCTCCTCTCTTAGTTCGGCATATGCTCTCTGTGCATGTTTTCCATTGGATTTTGCCACATGCTGCATCCACGTATTTTAGTTTTCATTTTCTTCACGCTGCTGCTGTTTTTCCACTTGCTAGCCACCCACAAGGATGTCTATAGCATCCCCATGACTTATTCTATTCTGTCATCCTAGTGTCATTCATTTATGGTTTATCCCTAAATCTTGATAGACATTTTGTTAAATATTTCTAAAATTGTCTACTGTTTATGATACTTTATATGCACTTTGTCATGAAACACCTGCCGATACAATAATATTGTGATCTTTTGTACAGTGATGTACAGTATTGTATTTTAAAAAGTGGATCTGCAATGGAATACAGTGTGCGGTTTTCATGGTTACATTTCTTTGAGTGTTTGAGTTGTGTTTAAATCTGAGTGTGATGACCCATTTCTATTCTTGTGAAATGTTTTTTTATAAATATATTATTAGCAGCAGAATATTGATACATTACTTTTGCACAAAATATTCCTATACAAAAATATTGCGAACACTTTACAATAAGGTTGTATTTGTTAACATTTGTAAATGCATTAAAGGAGCAATGTGGAAATTTTAGCGGCATCTTAGCGGTGAGACTGAACATTTTTCAACCAATAGCTCACTCACCCTCCCTCTACGTTAATCCTTATTAATGTTAGTCAATACAATTATTGTATGCATTAACTAATGATAACCGATATTACTTCTGATTTTAAAAATCTAAATGAACATGAACTAAGATTAATGTTGTAAAAAATATTGTTCACTGTTAGTTCATGTTAGCTAATGCATTAACTAATTGCTAACAAATACAACCTTCATTCAGCAGCGTACAACCCAGGTAAAGTATATTTTGTAAAACTGTGGTTCACACCAATGATGTTTACACCGCCAATTTTAACACCAGTTCATGTAAATTGCCTTAAAATAAGTGGTGAAATAAAAAGACTGCACATATAAATCATTGTTAACAGGTTTATTGGAATCCCTTGATGTTTCTGCAAACATTGTTATGGCAAGATCTGCATCCAGATATACAGTTTAGAGGAACTAGTTGCATCTGTCTTTTGCTCATGATGAATATTTCTGCACTGAGGAGATTTGCTAACAAATATTGTACAAAGCGTTGAAAAAAAGGAAAGAAAATAAAAAATGAACATATAATGCTCTTTTGTCACAAAAGATATGGCTTTGCACTTTAAACAATGTATCACACTTAGAAATTCAGATAAAAAAAAGATTATTTGGGGAAATAAATGGTTATTCATAAAGACTGAATGCCTTCCAAACTACAGTATGAGCTTTTTATTAGTAAGCTGCATTTAAGTTTTAGTTTTATATATTGGCTAACTTTATCATGCTTTGCCCTTGTTTTGCACAAAAGTGCTACTTTGTGGTAATGTGATTTGTACAAATGCATAGTTTACATGTTGCTGGACCCCAAACCCGCATAGGTCTTGCTTTGAGCGGAAAATCATATTTCAAAATTAAATATGAGAAACTCAAGTGGATCTATAACAACTTCAGTACTTCATATTTTATCAGTTGGTAGTTGAGTAACAGATTGCAAATAGTCTATATTTCCAAATTTATATTATGTTTATGTCATGCTTTCACTCCTAGTCTTGGCTTTATAGGGGTTTCTCTACATACTGTATTTTTCCATGTATACGTATGTATATAAATAATAACATATAATATAGCCTATCACTGGTTCATGAGACATCAATGTCATGTGAAACACTGATGCTTTCCTGATATCGACCAAAAAACCAAACCAAAATATATATGAGAAAACATTTTGTTAGTGCAAATTTCTGTTTTTGTTTTTGCTTGGTTTAATCTTTTTTATATATTCAAATGAAAAATGTGGACTGAAAAGTTTTTGCCAACCAGAAGTCCTTTCAAAATAATATAGCTAATCTCTGATGTGAGCAGAATGTTTTTGTTAGATTTGTAGACGCAGAGGAAACGACACAAAACCACATTTAAACATTAATTCACATTACTTTAAAAAATGACAGGTGTTTAAAAAGAATGTTTTTCGCTGTGTAAAGTAAAATACACTTGTTTCCATCCCATGCTCTCCAAGCTCTCAATTCAGTACGGGCCATCAGTAACGTTTAGAGAAATCGTGTGTCCCAAACGTCCAACACATATTTAATATAGAAATGTTCCATACAACGCAACATAATAATTCACCAATTTATTTACAATAGATACTGTAAAATGGTAACTTTATGTGAGAAAAAGGCACAAGTTTCCCTTCTTAAATACACTGTAAACATCTTTTCAAAAAGCATGCATAAACATCTTACTTTACAAAAGGTCTCATATATTCTTTTTAGACAAATTACTTATATAATGTGTCCAGCAAAATAGAATCTTTCAAAAATACTTCACATACAACCTATGAACCTTTAACAATTATTTATATATCTGTGTATTTAAAAAAGGGAAAGGTTGAAAAAAGAGACAAAATATCTCTGCAACATCTAATTTTAGGTCCTTCGGAAATTTCCATAACATACAGTGTATTGATAGGTTGGTGAAATGGGATCGACTCGGTATCACAGATTGAGTTTTTTTTTGTTTGGGGTCATTATATAATTACGGGTACATGTGGCATTAGAAATTATAAAGTTTTTCCAAAGCACAAGCCTTTCATCCATGTGCTTCTAGAGAAACTGACATTACACTATGCAAATTATGTGATATTGTTTCTTAGAGGGTATTTAAGTTAACAATGGTTTTTCAGACACATAAAACAAGGTATATCACATAAAAAAACTTTCTTGAGGCAAATCTATAAAATGGAATTCTATTTAAGATAATATCACGCAATGGTGCTTTATATTGATGACATCATCATGAAAACCCCAGAGAATATGACAAGTACCTGCAATTATAAAATGACCCCATTACTATTATAACTATGATTCTCATTTTCTTGGTTATTTTCTTTTGTCTTCCAACAGTCATTTGCTACCAACTAGCTGCCTCACAAAGGCAAATGTCAAAAATTATTTGACCATTCCAGTTCACATACTGTACGTCCCCAATCCCCCCCCACCCCCAGCACATTACATAACCAACACAATAACATCTAATATCCCAATTACAATATTATCTTGTCTGTGCAAATCAAAGTCAGCCAACAGGATCATACCAATCCTATGAACAATGCCCTTTCAAATGTGAATCTGCTTTTTCTGTGCCTTAAATTAAGAGAGAAATGACAGAAAAAAATCATACACACACATATTGACACCTTCAATGTCTCAGCAATGCAAACCTTGCAGTACTTATTTTACTTGCTTTTATCAGTAGCATAGTGGGATTATGAAACAGTGGTCCAGATTAATTTTGTACAATTCTCTCAAGGACAAAAAACACTGGCATTTCCTCAAATAGCCCCTTAAAATGTGTTTTAAATCAAAACCTATGTACAACATTTGAAAAATGCCTATGAGCATGTTATATTTTCGAGATAAGTTCACATACACTGTGTGTTTATCATCAGGTTATTGTTATTGTTGTTTATTCATATGAAAGCCGTATGTTTCAGAAAAGATAAGTGTGTTTCCCCATATCTAACTGTACATGTGCTGCTACTGAAAAGTTTACACCTACTTTTTACGTTAAGAAAAAAGAAGCACCTTGTTAGAAAATGGCTTCCAGCTGAATTGGTTCTTAAACGAAAAAACATCACAATCATAGAAAAGCTTTTCCTCTGTGGGACTGTAAATTGGTATTTTCATTAACATCTAAACGGGAGCTGGTTTAGTAACAGCTTAGGTACAATTTATTTGCTACAATCTTAGCTCTCGCACAAAATATCACATTTGTGTAGAAGTGAGGTGTTGCTTTACAAGACGAGCCGTAAAATTTGCTGTATTGCAAATGTAAAAAAGCATGTTTTCTTCTGAAAAATCCCAATAGCATTATGTTAAGCTGCCATTTTTCAGATTTTCGACCATTCCACCACAGCACTTCATCAGACTGGCCAGTACTCACTATGTAAAACACTTCAGTTTGTAATCTAATAGTCATTTTGTTTTTTCAATATCCAGAGTTATGATGTCAAGGGTATTTTTAATAATATGCAACTAAACTAAACCCAGATTATATTCCAATAACAAATTTCAAAGTTAGCACAAATAATACAATTTGAAACCAAAATGTTTTGCAGATCGCTTTAGATTTTAGATTGATTGTATTTATAATAGTATGAATGTGTAACTACTGTACTACACACCAGTTAGCAACTATTGAGCTTTGAAGTATTGTAGCCCTTAGTACATGTCCCATCTTATTTCCTCGAATTCTTTCTCTTTTTATAAATCAATATGGTTGTGGGCAAATGATCTCAATCGGCAATAAAAAGTCAATTTGAACTGTATTTTACTGTAATATCAAGAGTAAAGTTGCATACAAGATGCAACAGTAAATATGTGTTTACTGGCACATTAAACATGTCTATGAGTCAAGGATATGTCTAGTGTGTGTGGGTCCATGTTTCCGTGACATATTCACAAGTGCATGTGCACTACAGCTTTACCAAAGAATATGGCTTCATATCCATATAGAACATTGTCAGCATTGTCTTTGGGGATAAGGAATGCAGTGTCACGTGAAATATGAGTTCTTCTCTGTTGACCGGCTACAGAGATCGCTCTTCATCTCCCCTGACCGCTCGAGCCTCGTATGGTTTTCAACCATACCTCTTGTTACGCCTTGCTTTGTGCATAGCGGCCTTGCTCTTGTTCTCCTTCTGAGGGCTGGGTGTCCTCTGCATTCCCTCTTGTTTGATTCTTCATTGTTTTCTCTGGTGAGCACTCGGTCATTTTTTATGAAAGTAGAGGGTGTGTGTTAGGCCCGACTCCACCTTTGGTATCTGGTCGCTGATGATTTCCACCAGCATCTCAGGAAACTCGACTTTAAGGGCCTGCGATTCACGGAAAGTGTAAAAACAAAAGTCCAACAGGCTCCCCACCAGCTGTGAAGACAGAAAGAAAAACACTGAAATCGGGGGAAGCATTCTGTTTAATTCAGATTAATTCATTGACTTTTATCTGAAATGAAAAAATGTTGAGCGTGTAGTAAAGCTAAGTGTGATTAGAAATGTACAGCTCTCAGAAATGAACTGCGAGCCAGTGTTTTTCAGTTTGAACTCTTGACATTACAACTCTTTTTGATCATCTACAGCTATAATATTTAGAAATTAATACACTGATTATTTGCGTTTATTTAAACTTTAATGCTTTTAACATTTCTGCTTCATCATGACATATCAGTATTATCAGTTTGAGCCTTCGGATGAAATGTGACCCTGGATCACAAAATACTGTAAAAATATTGTATGGGAAATCATTAGGATATTAAGTAAAGATCATGTTCCAGTAGGATATTTTGTCAGATTTTCTACCGTAAATATACCAAAACTTTATTTTAGTGAGTGGATGCTGCAAAATCGCTAACAAAAATCGCCAGAAACATGCCTACAGACTTTACTCGCTTTAATTTCAGCTTTTAGGTTCATCTATTCTCCACAATGCCATTACAGCGGTAAGCCAAAAGAGAGCCTTACAACAAATCTTTCCTTTCCAAAATGTTTGAGTCAGCAGACACCTGGTATCTGGGAATTATTTTCGACACTTAGCACATATAGATATGGACATTCTGCAGTCACTATGTGACCATATATTACAACACATATACTTTCTTTATATATAAGTTGTACATTACACATTTATTATTATTTAGGATTTTTTTGCCTGAAAGAAAAAAATATATTTTACTGTATGAATATTTTACTGTAGTTTATGAGTAAATGCTAATACTGAATGAAGTATTATACATGTGGGCAGATATTTTATTATATAGAAAACACAAAATTTGGGAAAAAATAAAAATGACTTTGGATGGATGGATGGGTAGACGACACATAAACCATACATGAGTCCTATATGGTGTGACAGCAAGAATAAAAAAAGCTAACAATAAAGATAAATCACTATTATTACTAAAATGCTATTTTATTTTATATTATATAAATATTCTTCATATAAAATGTTTATAAAATAGTTTTCTAATGTTTTGCTGTCTGTATGTCATAACTTTGCAGCTTTTTATTACTTCTTTTTTCCTTATATCTATGCCGTATTTCTCCTAAAGTCTTTACTGTTTGTTCTTAAATGCAGTTTTTGCAACACTGCTTTGCAACACTGCAAATTTGTGAATTATATTGTGCACTATAGAAATCAATTTGAATTGAATTTGTCAGTCTGTTCTACTGCATGTCTCTGTGAGACAAAAAAATCTGCAAAAGCTCATTCTGATTTGTTTGGGAATTAGATTTAAAAGATAGATAGATACACATTTACAGTAGGTTGCTCTCCAAGGGGGTTTATTTTTTAGATTGCTTTTAACAATTCAAGAGATCCAGATGTTGCAGAACTATATAGAATGGAGTTGATGCACCACAGTCTGATCTCTACTGAACAACGAGTGTTGGGAATATATACACTGCTATACTGCTGTCCTGAGTTAGATTTGAGCTGTTTTGCTTGAACATCACTTAAAATTAGGATTATCATCTTTATGACAGATGTTATGGAATCAGATGTGATTGGGCTCAGTGGAAGGGTGCAGTATAAATATTCAGATGCTATTATGTGCCACTTGAGGGAGCCATTATAAAAAGGAAAGATGAACTTTGTGAACCCTCTCCTCATAATTACAGCAGAATAGCATCTTTGAGCTATCAGCCGAAGTCAATGATTCTACGAGGCAAAAGATGATTTGACCAACCAGACGAGTTTCTCTGTACTCACTTCATGCATGGCGTCCAATAGCTTGGTTAGTTGGAAGAAGCGTTGCCACGTCTGAGCAGAATTGTTAGTGGCCTTCCCAACGGAACGGCGAAGCTCCTTGATGTAATTCACTCTCATCTCCTCGAACGCCCCCTGGTTCTTCAGACCGTCTTTGGGCACTGCCAACAAAAAAACAGGGTGGTACTCATTATGCAATGATTAAAACAATATAATTTCTTGTTGGTTGCTGGACATGTTCTATAGTTGATCTGTCTGTCTGAGTGAGCAATGTCCTCTTATGTGAAGTTATTTAAGGATTAACTGAATGAAAGTACTGAAAAGTACTTTAACTTTTGGCAATGAGCAATGGAATCACATTCAGGTTCAAATGCATAATCCTCTCCCATCCTGTAAAGAACAAGTGCACTCATGGCCTTCAGCCAACCATCTAAAGTGACATTTGGTTTATGGACAGCTTGCACTTTTATTCATCTTCCCTTTCAACAATATCTATATTGCTGGCATTGCCTGTTCCAAAAAAATATTGCTGATATCACTTTTTTTGTTTCATTTTATTTCGATCATATAATTTTTTTACAAAAAACTGCAGCAGTAATTGTTCAAAAATGTTTTTCATTAGGTTGCATCGATAGGTATAAATATATCATTTTATACCATTGAATAGCCTTTAGATACATATAAAGTATAAAACAAATTGCATTTTTCACTGAGCTAACCGTAACGCCTAAATGATATGTTGTACTAACATTTCACCCTTCATTCAACCCTTCAATTAAAATCTTTTTTATAGCAATTTTCTTAATTAAGAGGTCCAGATGGACCAGTAAAATAAACAAGTAAAAAGTTGTATTTCTGAAAAGGCAACATCAATTAAAATGGTTTGGGAAGATGCTAGATGAGACATAACTTAATGCAGCAGAATAAAGGCATAACAAAGATTTAAACAAATTCGTTTTTCTTAATCTTACGAAAATGATAAGTGTAAGGTTACATTAAGTTACAACAGCAACAGGTCCATCAAGATGCTTAAAGCTCTCAAACGAGACCCAATGTGTTGGTCTCAGGGTGCAACATGAAGAGCAGAGGGTTATTCACTTCTGCTCAGTGGCAGGTGTGTGTCATACCCACGGTCACCTCCCCCTGTTTTCTTCTCTCCCACTGACCCATATCCAGCCTCATTAGCCACAGGCTGCCATTTAAAGCCCCAGTGAATAGAAAGTGGGACGATTACGCAACGTTAATCTGTAAAATAGATTTTTCTGACTGTTAGGTTGTTGCCAAAACGGACAGTAGTTTATCGAAGAGATCTGCCACATTTAAACCGTAATGGGCTAGTTATTGGTCAAACAAGAGTAATCTGGTAAACATGTATGTGTACTAAAAATGGATTGCTGACGATTTGGGGGACAATACAGAATGTATCAATGGTTGCTGTTACGTATGTAGGTGACAATGAATCTAGGCCTTACATAATAAAAGTCCTTTGTAAGAAAACGAACAATGGCGTCAAAAGCAAATCAGGATCATGTGTGATAATATTTCTTTCCGGATGTCTTCGTCTGACACAAGCAAACAAAGATTAAATGATAGGTTAAAAAAGAGAGGGGATTTAGTTTGGCCAACACCACCATCACAAATAAGGTCATGTGAGAGCCTGCAGGGACCTTAGCCAAGGTCAAAGTAATACAGCTCTCTCTCTCTCTCTCTCTCTCTCTCTCTCTCTCTCTCTCTCTCTCTCTCTCTCTCTCTCTCTCTCTCTCTCTAACAGCTTTAGCAAAACACAACTTCACAATACTAATAAACCAAAAACCAAAATAAAATAAATTAAAATGCTACTCATAACAAATAATAGCCAAAACCAAAAAAAGAAAGTAGCTCATAACATAAATCAACCATGTGTAATAGTTTTCTTTTTTAGATCTTTATTAAGATACGAAACAACTCTTCCCAGCTTCGCACACTAAAAGTCGAAATGAATCGTGCTTGAAAACAGATGAAGTCAGCGAAAGTACCCTAAATATAATTTTGGATGTAATCTGCATCAGCTCTTAAAGCACCACACCATCAATATTATCAGTAGCAATTCGATAATGCACCATCCCTAACTACCCAGCATGCACTTCTCTATGATTCCCCCTTCTCCTCTTTTTGGAGGGAAATGGAGAAAAACACCAGCTCTTGGAGCAGAGCCCATCTCTTGACTGGATTTTATTAAGTACAGCAGGGCTCTCTGGAAGGCCTCCAGAGGATCAGCAAGTGGTTGTGGATCCTAAAAAACTATCATGTGAATTGAAAACTCAAACTTTGCTGGGGTCATACATGCTACAGGTATAAGCACAGGTTAACTTTTGTTTTTTTGTCAGTTTTTTGTGAGTGTCTACCTGATCTGAGCTGTTCTCACTTTAAAGGTACTGGTTAAAGATTAATTTTAGCCCAAAGCGGAATTATATCAAGTATGGTGTAAATAATTAATATTAATAATACATTAGTGATTGGTTTGCAATTTTGAATAAACAATTGAATTTTTAAACATTTATGGGAAAATTACAAACTTATTCTGATTAAACAACCACAGGAAATAGTGAAATATTCTGCAAAGCTATTCTTTACATTCTGCCTAAATGAATGTGACTTCAGTGAAGCAGGTCAGTTTTGTCAAACAAACACCTCAAGGTTGTAGTGGTAATTATGAAAAATGTTTCATTTAAACCATGTTTTTCATTAAGATGCAATAATAGATTTAGACATCACACTATTGACTAAAGTTTGAACAAATTGCTGTTTTTGCACTGTTAAAACTGAACATGAAGACCTAGCTAAATTATATTTTTTGCTAGTATCTCACCCTTTATTTTAACCCTTCATTAAAACAGATTTCATAGACATTTTCTTCATTAATTAAAAAGACCAGATGGATCTGGAAAGTAAAGTGTAATTCTGCAATAGAGCCATGCCATCTTAATTCGCCTCTAGTCAGAAGACCTGATTTACTAGTCCATGTGCATAACTCACATACTATGACTATCTGTTATGGGAATGCGATGTTTCATAAGCTGTCCAAATACTCAACTCTCAGTCACTAGGTCACACAACAGGTGTCAATATTAAAAATGCTCTCAAAGCTTTTCTCTCATATCACACACCCACACTATTACTTGTGGGTGCTAAAGAGAAATGTAACAAACACAGACGTCCATTCATTCTCACAAATTTGTCTAATTTTGGCATTTTTGGCTAATTTTGCTTTTGAAATACACATACAGGACACACGTACAAAACGCTTTCGCACACGTCTGCCTTTACACCACACACATTCACTCACCTGTGCTGAGTAGCAACAGCACCTTCATGGCCAGGAACTCCTCATACGTCAGCTGTAGACGGACAAACTCTTGGCTCACCTGCCGCATGCCCAGACAAAGATCGTACATGGCCGACTGCCGCATGCGTTCCCTAGGAGACAAATTGGAAAGACCTGTTGTAAAAAACATGGTCGCTGGCACACTTTCCATTAAGCATTTTTGGCATTCGGGGAACCATTTGGGGTTCCTCAGTTGACCCCATTATCAGAAGCCTATGCTTTCTAAAATACTCAATTCTGATTGGTCGGTTTTGACATTCTGCAGTTGCATGTGTCCCTGACTATAATCTAATAAACATGTACAGTATTCTGGTTATTAATGTAAACTGTCACATCATACATATTAAAGTTTCTAGAGTAAATAATTGAGTAAAATAAAATAATGGTAATCTGAACTTCAGTTGCTGCCTCAAATATTGTTTTTATAGCAAAAGACGGAACGTTTTCAGTCTGTTTTGGTTAAAAATGTGCAGAACAGATGCTCCACTGAAGCTGAAGGGAATTATAGAAGTGATCATACCTTAAACTCAATGTTGTGAGAATAAAAAACATGATAGGAAAATGTGGCATCCCAAAAAAAACAGCTGGATAACTGAATGTCCATCAGTATGTACAGGTATAGCTCTTTCCTCATATATAATCTCTCTTATTGGCCCTGTTGGTCTCATCTTGACACTTTCTTGGCTGATTATTCATTTACTAGATGGCTTCGGTGAGCTGCCAGTTTGTTTGGCTTTAGGTGTGAATCTGTCTTTCTGCATCCTCGACTAGGTTGAATCCGTTTCTGCCTATCTGTCTTGCAAAGCTGCCATTGAGTGCCCAGGTTTGTCTGCTCTTGATCTTTCTGCCAGATCTGATTCTCTCTTTCTCTTTTCCATTCTTCCAGTCTGACAGCTTTATTTAATATCCGATCCTTTTTTCAATCCAGATTGAATGACAAAAGGGTTCCTAGCATCAATAAATGCAAGACCTGAGCCTGCAGTGTTGATGCAGTTTTCAAGCATACCTTTCAAATTCTCTCATGAACTTAGAAACTGAAACTTTGCTTTGAATTTTGTAGAGTGAGGGAGATCTACTGGAAGGAAAATTCCTAAATGAAATATTTTAAATTTTTCAAATGTTTCTTTGAGAAGTCTACTGCTTACATTTATCTCCTGAGAAAGAGACCAGAGATCTCAAACTGATGATGAGTCTAAAATTAAAGCATTTAAGACAAAGTTGATCTCTCAGTGAAACAACTGAAAAGTCTCCTGAGCTTTAAAAGCAATGAAATGTTCGTTTGGGGATGGCAATGACATTGGTTGTGACTCCTCTTTCAGTTGCTATGGAAAGGGCTTCTGTAAGTCATGTTAATGAATTGTATGAGAGAGGTGTGAAGGCTGGTTCATACACATCACTCTTAGCAAACCATATGAATGTCAACGCTCTTATATTTTTGGCTCCTATTAGAAAGTTTTTGAGGACACTGTCCTCAAACTACCAGTATATTGCACAGTTTTTGCTCTGTTTGTATGCTGATACAAATACCTTGACCACTATTCAATCACTATTTCATAAGATGTTTTGAAGAATGTTGGTAACCGAACAACGGTGGTACCCATTCGCTTCTTTTGTATGGATATAAAACCAATGCGATTGAATGGGTACCACTGTTGTTTGGTTACCAACATTTTTCAAAATATCTTCGTTTGTGTTCTGCAAAAAAAAGAAAGTCATACAGGTTTGAAGTGATGAGAGTGGAAGTAAATGATGTGGAAATTTGGGGGAGATTACAAATGAATTGACCAATCAAACTCACATCAAAATTCAAAACATTTAAAACTTTTTAAAAAATCAACAAAAACTATGAATATATGTGAATATGTTCTGCAAAAAATACACTGAACTACTCTGATCCTCCTGCAGGGGTCACTGTGATCTGTTCTTAAGCTACGTTCAATAAATGAACATTTGGCTTCAAAAGCACACACTCATGCTCTTTCCACTCAACACTTTCTCATAATCTCTTGTCGATTGGGCTGATTACACATCCCATTGACCTGATCAACACGATTCAGAAGCCCTTATGGAGACAACGTGTTTCCAGTTGTAGTGGATCAATTGAAGGGGAGTTTTGAGGTCACAGTCTTGTGCCTCCTGGAAACATGCTGATTGAGTTCATCATTTTGTAATATTGTCTTAGCAGAACTTGAAGCATCAAATTTCTAGTGAGGGTTATAGGGACAGTTCACCCAAAAATCAAGTTTTACTCATTTTTTCAAACGCTGCGTGGCGCATGCCGCGTGTGTCATATGACAGGGAGGAGAGGGAAAAGTTGATTAAAGTAGTTATTTTGCTTTGTTTTGTGCACATAAAGTACTCTTGTCGCTTCATAAAAATTCAATTGAACAATCTCTTTAGTACTTTTATGGAACTTGACATATGCTATTACCTTGATGTCTATGGGGAGGCCTGGAAACCTCTCGGATGTGATCTAAATATCTTTGTTTGTGTTCCGAAGAACGCCATGAGTAAAACTGGATTTTTGGGTGAACTATCCCTTTAACACTGGCAAGGATACAGAGGATGTGAATACCCGTGGGAAGGAAAAATCACAAATGAGATCTATTCAATATCTCAAATCTTCCACATGAAGCTAAGCAAAGAATCTGAACTTTTTTCACATTGACATTTGATTAAGATTCCTGCGTCAGAACGAACTCAAATATTTCTCATCACAATGTCCCAAAACCAATTATGAGCTATGCCATTCACATCAGCTTAGTGCTTCACTCTTTACATTATAATATATATGTTAGAAGCATATTTGAGAAGCATACACTGTAAAAAACTATCAATTGAACAGAATTTGACTGTTTCATTTTCACGAATTGTTAATGAATTGTATGAGAGAGGTGTGAAGGCTGGTTCATACACATCACTCTTAGCAAACCATATGAATGTCAACGCTCTTATATTTTTGGCTCCTATTAGAAAGTGTTTGAGGACACTGTCCTCAAACTACCAGTATATTGCACAGTTTTTGCTCTGTTTGTATGCTGATACAAATACCTTGACCACTATTCAATCACTATTTCATAAGATGTTTTGAAGAATGTTGGTAACCAAACAATGGTGGTACCCATTCGCTTCTTTTGTATGGATATAAAAACCAATGCAATTGAATGGGTACCACTGTTGTTTGGTTACCAACATTCTTCAAAATATATTTGTTTGTGTTATGCAAAAAAAAGAAAGTCATACAGGTTTGAAGTGATGAGAGTGGGAGTAAATGATGTGGAAATTTTGGGGAGATTACAAATGAATTGACCAATCAAACTCACATCAAAATTCAAAACATTTAAAACTTTTTAAAAAATCAACAAAAACTATGAATATATGTGAACATGTTCTGCAAAAAATACACTGAACTACTCTGATCCTCCTGCAGGGGTCACTGTGATCTGTTACCAACATTCAAATTGAACAGAATTTGACTGTTTCATTTTCACATATTTTATTTTTTAAATGCGGTAAACATTTTTACCAAACATTTTTTCATTCTGTAAAAAACTGTCAAATTCAGTTAACTGTTTAGTTTTATTTTACAGATTTTTTTAACGTACTTTTGAAATGCGGTAACATTTTTACAAAATTACAGCAATAGACAGCAAGTTTACAAGAAACACATGTAATACATGCATTTTTACTTTACTAAAAATTTTTATTTTACAGGTTATGCTGGCGCCCCAGCTGCCGAAATATTATTGTTTTTTACGGGTATTTTTTACAGTGAGCTATGAAAGAGCAATAAAATCTTTCTCTTTGTACGTTTTAGTTTACAATAGTAATATGATCCTCTTGATGTTTAGATGTATTCGGAATATTCTGAGAAAATTAAATTTCTGTACGAACTGATCGCACCAGACATTCACTTACTCGTTGAAGACGAGGTCAGGGGCGAAGTAGAGCATTTGGGCGTTGGTGTGTTTGTAGGATCTCCAGCTGAGAGAGAAGGAGGAGAGACACATCCAGGAATACTGGATCAGCGTGATTTGGTCCTCAATGGGCAGACTGCGGAAACCTGGAAAAAAACCCAAGGGGAAGTGAATACATAGCTGAGAGGCATATGGGACATAAAGAGCCATGACTTCCCTGAAGCACAGCTAATATCAAGTACTGACTTCATGCTCTTGAGGAACAAAATAGAAGGAACTATTATGTTTGTGGTAAATAAAGAGTCATAGTGGTTTGGTGTGAGAAAGAGATATATAAAAAAATGTGTGAAGAAATTGTGTTTGAAAGTGTTTCTGTAAAGGACGATGCTAGCTACGGCAAGGTTGTGTGTTCAATTCCAAGGAAAAGCATGCACTTTAAATCGGTTGGGATAAAGCACTTTTCAAATGCAGAAATGTAAATATAATATAAATGTTTGAAGCAGCAGATGTAATTCATTTATTGGTCTGGTCATTTCTGAACCTTAAACGCAGTGTGGGGTTATTTCCAAGAGCTGTTCAAATTTGTTTAGAAATGATAAAGTCGACAGAATTGGTTTTCCCTGAATCATTGAAGGTTTCCACTCATTGTCCTGTTGTCAAAGAGGCTTAGCAATAAATAGAACAGGCTGGAATCTAGCCAACACTCCCATTGAGAGCTATAAAATCACCCACATGCTATAATATAAGCCAAATGAGGACACGCTATAAAGTTATTGGTGAGACCGAGGCTATTTTTGGCCAAGCTTCTCTGCAATATGCAATTCGGTATTGACTATAATGTGTCACACCATCAACTTTATATTTCATTTGTGCGGTGCCTTCATCATTTCCAGGCAATTTCTGAGCAGCGTCCCTTGTGTTCTCTATTCTTATAAATAATCATATTTCCATATCACCTCTTGAGAAAATGGCCCACATGCTGAAACTAGTGAAACTAGTTTGTTTTATGACAACTTCAAATTTACAACACCATGAAATGTTCAAATAGCTCCTATTTTTTCAACACAGTGTGAGATGCCAGGCTTTTTAATCACTTAAATGATTTCAAATGTGGACATAGATAATACGTAATGAATGTCACTTGTAGATGTGTATATACTGTACTGTACTGACGGCTCAAAACCTGGTGTCTTTGAAAGTCAGTGAGCCCTGGTGTTTATTCAGCTTTCTATATTTATATCCGGATATAGCAAGCAGACACCGCGGTATCAAATAATTGCAATACAGCAAATGACCGTTTCATAGCGAGATACCCCAAGACTTCGTTACAGATGGCAAAGACAGTTTTCCAAAATGTCATTTATGTAAACACTGAGCAAATGTATTGGAAGGCTTATTGTACGATTTTAACATATTATTGCTTTCCTTCTGAAACCTTGTATGTCCAAATTGGCTGTTTTTCAGGAAATGAAAAAAAAAACTGCACTTTTGACATGATTACATACTGTGTTGCCAAAGTTGACAAGCAATTTTTTATACTTTTATCCTTTGGATATTTGCAAAACACAGTGACAAACAAAAATCATGAAATCTGGAGATACAAGGTTTCAGAAGGACTGCAGCAATAAACGAATAAAAAGTCAAATAAACAATTTCTGTGCAAAATGAACTTTCTTTGTTTTTTAAAGCTTATTGTTCATGTGGAAGCTGGTGGACATTTATAGTCATAATCCAACCAGTTCAACTAATACCCTGCCCTTAAATCCATCTCAAAATCTCAGAAACTGGCCTCAAAAAGTGCAGAACTCAAATGGCGGCGAGAATATCAAAATTATTAGATTGAAGTCGTACCTGGAAGTACTTTGGCCCACTTGACCACTCGTATCATCTGTTTGCCGGCGAGCTGGTTGAGGCTGGTGAGCAGGTGGTCAGTGGTGTCGGGCTGTGTGTTGTCATAGCCAGCAAACACCACTTCAGGCTCAATGAGCTCCAGGACGCTACAGACGGACGGCGATAAAAACGGTGCGACTGCAGGGACGTGAGGGACGAGAGCCGTGGTGGAGCTCAGCTCTTTCTCAGAGGTCAAGAACGGAGGTCCGTCCTTTGAGTTCTGCAGGGTAGAGTCCTCACTAACGCTTTTCATCTTTCCCAACTTCTTTGACTTCCGTGCTGAGGGAAAAACATGTCAAAATTATATATATAATTAAAGCTGTTCACTATAGCTGCTTGATTTTTATGAATAATTGCAAGTTATGTTAAACATTGAGTTTTAAAATGACTTAGAAGATAGATTAATAATTTAGGACGAACAAGATATTAATGAAAAGACCCCAAGTGTAGTTTTAAGCGATGTTATTAGAGTTTTTCTTCTTATCTAAAATGAGCTGGAGCTCATGGTAGAAATGTTTGATGTAGAGATGGATCATATAGAACAGTGTTAATCCCTTGTGTATAGTTGTGACCCGTCTGTACTTCAGGAGGAGGATGGTCATTCGTGTTTGATATTAATTGCAAGAGTTCTGTGCCAACAGATTAAATAGCATAACAGTATGTGTGACTGAAGGTGGCATCTGGCATGTGTGTCTCTAAACGAATAAAAAAACCAGGACCATTTAATTTAACTTCAAAAAAGCTAAAAGATGTAAAACAAATAATGAAACAACATTTGCAACTGCCTTTATACATTACATTTTTACCTGCAAAAGTTTAAGAAAAAACGTAATGCCCAGGTTATCTACCATTCACCCAACAGAAAGAGACAGGCAGATCGATCACTCCCAGACAGTAGTGTAAAAAAGAGAAAAATTTCGAACAAAAAAATCTAATCAAAGGTCAATTTTGTTTGTATTGTTCTCAGCAATAGACGATTGCTCAGAAATGTGTGCATGATAGAAGTAGTTACTTAAAATGCAAAATTCTGAGAAATTAACTCATTTGATATTGATTTACCTCTATTCCACAACGTCCGATGGGCAATCTTGACTAACAAATCTGGTTTTGTTTTTTTAAAAGGGGAACGCAAAAATGAATCATCACCTCCACCACAGAATTTGAATTTAACTATTTAACCAGACAGAGACGTCGCTTTGATCTGTGAGCTGCCCCGATCAAGCAACTCCAGCCTGATGAACATGATGCGGCTGCACTGCTTGTTTTGCTTGTCTTTGCTTTCCTGGTATCTGTGTCTTGAGTTGTTTCTCCATTTCCAAATTTGGAATCACTAGTTAATATTTGCTGAATAGGTTTTGTTTAGATTACATAACTTTGCTGAAGTACTAAAGGACTGATTGGTGTACTGTAATTTTTCAAGAGATATTTGTTATTAATATTTTATTCATCTATAACGTGGTGGCCGCTTTCGGTGTGGCCCTTGGGTAGAAGTCATACATACACTACAAATCAAAAATTTGGAAACACTATCCATTTTTTTAAAATATAGTAAATTCATTGAGTAACACAATTGTAACTGTGGGAATTATGTTGCAAATAAAAGCATCTAAAATAAATCCAAACATTTTTAAAGTTACCACCCTTGACTAGAATTGGCAAAATCGTTGCCTTGGCATTTTATCGAGAAAACAAATGAAAATTGAATAGAATTCCCATCTATTCAGGGCTCTTACTGGCTACTTTTTCTTCATTATTTGGTCCAAGTCATCCATTTAAAAAAATTAAAAACAATTTTGTCTTACAAAAAACATTTTAAACATTTAAGCATACACTTTGAGATAATAATTTTTTTTTAAGATTATTAGAAATATTTCAGTCAAGCGTTTCCAAACTTTTGTACTGTATCCAGATGAGTTTGTCAGTATTACATGTGCTGTATTTTTGATACACTCTTAAAATCTTCTTATTAAATAAGGGTAAAGATATTGTTATGACTGAGCATGTAAATGTGCACTTTTGGGCATTTTGCTGCATCCTCTTCTCAGAATCGACCTGTAAGATGGGAAATTGCAACATGCAAATTGCTTTGAGCAAATATTTTATTCGTTGTCGCGTTTTTGCCATTACCTGGTTTGCATGATGCCTTCGGCGAATTGGTGGCTAAAACAATCCAGAGTCCAGACAGTGCATGCAAATAAACACCGCTTTTGAGAAAGCCGCAATTTATTCTTATGAGTCCCGCTCACCACCTCCCGCCATCCCCTCTGTGGTTTATTCTGTTGTTTTATATTTTAATGACCAGTTGTCCCAGTATAATTGTTTCATGCCAACAGTTTTTGTCTCATAACTAAAATGTATCAGTTACCCCCAAGATTCATCCCCGCTTGTAGACACTTCCGTACTCGGCAGGCTGGGCAGTTTTTCCGGCGGATCTTGTCAATGATACAGTCGTTCCTTCCAGCACACAGGTAGTTATGCTGACCTGCAAGAAGAGAGATTTCTGTTAAAATTTGCACTCTGTACTTATCTTCATGATTTGCATATTTAAAAAAACTATTTTAAAGGACCAGTGTGTAAGATTAAGGAGGATCTATTGACAGAAAAGAAGACTACTACTACTACTACTACTACTACTACTTCTGTTTCATGCTGACTTTAACAGAAACATACAGGACAGTCTGTTATTTGTATCAGTACAGACTAACATTTGCGGCAAAAACATTGAGTGCGTTTATATGTCGGTACTGGGGTGTCACAATATACCAGTATTTTTAATAACTGATAAAAACCATGATTATTGATATCATGTTAATGCGTACATATTATAATATCGTAAACTATTCAGTAGCTATTTTTAATTTTGCCACAATGAGAGTCACAATGACCATGATAGCCATATAGTGAAAATATGATATTGTGACAGCCCTAGTAGGTATGACAAAGTTCTAAAACCTCCCAAAAGTCAGCTTGTTACTCCGGTATAAACTACGTGGATGTCATATTTTTAAACTTCGTTTTTTTTGCTTTGGTGTCAAAATATAAACAGCTGTGTACACACACAATGAATGAGCCGGTAAATGTGTTCATATCAAAAGGGAAATCAAGGTAAAGAATAAAAGTACAGTAGGGTTTTTGTTTAGTGAGTGTGCAAACACGCTCTCTGTAATGCATTATGACTCCGATGAGTACAGTAGTCATCTCTTTGAATACATGAAGCAAAAGAGACAGCTGTCTTTCGCTTTACAACCCTCCGCTATTATCATAGGACAAATGAGCCATCCCAAACAGTGTTATTGAGTGTGTCATGGCTTTGGACACTATGACAGAGACTGTAACAGCCTGAGAATCCCTCGTGCGGCGCCTTCCTTGGCCAAGGCCGCAGCTCGTGGAACGAGCTCTGGTTTTTGAGCGCCATTCCGCTCTACTGACTCGCCACACGCCCACACACTCCACGGGCCAGAGCGCAGCGCCGCAGGGCCGCATCCAGGCACCGTGACCGTGTGCATCTCTAACTCCGTCTCCGATGCTTTCCTTCGCTCATCCACGGCCTCCATTCCACCCCCTCCGTCTCACTCCGCTTCACTCGGGCATCACGGGAAGGTTCTTCTAAACCACGCGAAGCTGGGCCCTTCGTGAGGCTTCTTTCCTTTTGCGCTCGCGGATCGTGTGGCTGCAGACAGGCACAATGAGTGTTTTCGGTCGAGGGGAAAATGCGCAGTGAATCTGTCTACAAGCTGCCAAAAAAGCCCAAGATCTGCAGACGGAGCAACAGCAGCTGTAGCGTTGCCACTATTTCTGGCTAAATCACATGACCCCTTACATAAGCCCATTTTTCTTGCTCTAAAAAACAGTAAACTGCGACACAGGAAACACAATGCGCCCCTCCTCCACCTCTCAACCTAAACAAAGACTCAAATCGGACCTGAAATCTGTTGGGCCCCATGACCACTGTACACATCTGCCCCACAAACTAATGTTAATCATTGTCTAAACAGAGGTGCATACACGTGTGCTGTGCCGTATTAAGTGTGTGTGGACAGAAGAGCCTGTTTGTGCCTGAAAGTGGACAAAATACTATTGCAGTGGTGATGCGTAAGGCACGGAAGGGGATAGTTGATTTGTCAACACATTTTTTCATTTATTAATATCCTTCAGAAGCTATACAAATACATTTATGTTTCTCAGGAAATGAAATATAAACAATTTACACCAGTTATCATTTTCAGAGGTTTAAACCCACCTGACTTTAAATGAATGGTGTTGACGTCATGAGCATCACTGAATGTTGTTATCTATTGTAATAGTTGTGTAGGAGTCTCTTGATTGTCCTCAATGTAAAAAGATGAATCTCAACATCATACATTTACTGCTGGACATGAGTCAAATATACAGAAAAGCTGAAAAAGCAAAGATTCTGGAGGACCAGGATGATTTTTCTGAAGATCAGTGGACAGTTTAATGACTCAAGACAAACAAGAAATCCTTAAACAACTATGACAAAACATAAAAACTCTCATTGATTGTTCAGGTAACATCATACAGTATTAAGAATCAGGGAGATGTCAACTTTTGCACTGGGCTATTTTTAGAAATTCTCTTATTCTTTGGTGTGAACTTTATGTTAACATTTCTTTTGAGAAATAACTTGCTCAGGGCAGGACAAAATTCAAAATAAACCTTAATTTTCAAAATTCCTCTTATTTTTTACAAACTTTTATATAGGGGTATGTAAACTTTGGACTACAACTGTATATGTCCACTCTGTAATCACATTTAAAGAAACACAATCTAAGATGTCAGTTTAACAAATTTACTTCTTAATACACATTTCACTGTTTGTACCCACATCCTCCCTATTATGCTTCGCCATCCACTGAAGCTTGATAATAAGTGCGTGTTTATGAAGTGCTAACATGGGTATTCCTGTACGAGCCGGTGTCTGGTATTACTGTAGCCAACTACGTCATTTCAAGATAGAGGGATGCACAGAAAATGTTTCCTGTCAGCTTTGAAATGAAACAGACCTTTTAAGAGGAATATCCCTGTGGGATACAAGGCAAACACTGCTGTACAGTATTCACTTGTTTTCCAACTTTCGTGTCATATCTAGCTACAGTCTGGACACGTGAGCCTCTCCTTAAAGGGACAGTTCACCCAAAAATAAAAAGACTGATTCATGTTTGATTCATGAAAAATGTGTTAATCTTTTTAATAATTTGGTTGATCCAACAAATCCAGTCAGATCCAGCTCTCTTTCTGGTTAAATGCACTGTAGGTGAAGATTATCAGTGATGAATTAAACATCAGTATGTTCTTTATAGTATAATTTATTGTGTAACTTAATGATAAAGATTTAATAAAACGAGTCGTATACACATCTTTCATGATACTTTTATTTTGCTTTTTCTAACTTGACAGTCCCAAACTCTATTCACGTTCATTATATGATGATAACTGGCCAGGACACTGTTTACAAATTTTACCTTGTGTGTTCTACAGAAGGAAAAAACACCCCTTTTTACATCAGCAACTAGTAGCATAAACACAAAAAACACAGGCCAATAGCATATGAATCAACATATGAAGACCATTAATTTAATATATAATATTACACAGTCCCAACAGGTACAGGTTCATTACTTTTTCACACCAAAATGACCAGGTTGTAAATATGTGAACAGACACACAAGAGTTAAATCCCAAACCAAAGCACAGCTGCAATCTTTTATAAAATACAAATTTTTCCAGTTTCCTATCATCAATTGTCATTTCCACACATGCGCTTCCTGTACTTTGACGTCCTCTGCTTTCCTGTTAGAAATTGTGTCTCATCCAAAGCTACTGCTTTATCTGTATACAACATCAAACAGTAGTTTCCAATGGAATAAAACAGAAGTTTTTTTTATTACTTTTACACATATAAATGAACATATTCTTTGTCTTTGAGGTTCATTTCAGAATTTCAATTCAGAAATACTGTAGTTGCTGTGGTTACAAAGAGAAATTGATGCAGTATGAAGGATCTGTCACCAAGTGACCAAAGAAAAGCCTTTCACATCATATCAATAATATACGGCAGCATCCCGAAATATATTGATGTTGGAAACGCAGATGACACGACGCGATAGCCGCCATGCGATTTGCTTAAACACAAAGATTGTCTCCTCTCAGCACACTTGCATTTTGCATTGAAGGCAAAGAACAAAGGAATCACCCAGAAGGCGGAAGAGATGGCAGATAGTAAAAGCAGCAGTGCCAGAGGCGAACACACAGCAGGGCTATTTGAGGTGAGGCTCAGGTACACGTATGACCTGTTTAGCTCACTGTCTGGCTGATCGTCTATTGAACGCCTCTGTGTGATATTAAGCAATAAAAAAGCCAGAATTATGGCACGATTTGAGTCTTCCAAACGCATGAAAAGTGTTTGTTAGTCATCTTATCATTAAAACCAAATGAATTACCGGGTTTATGCTTGGTGCTGTAAATCCTTTGATGGTTAAATATTCTGGGAATTTTTATAGGTGGAGATCTGTTTTCATTAAACGTTCCTTTACAGTATGTTCTTTGTTCTTTCAATCAAAATCACAAAAATTCTCACCTCTTAATAATGCGTATTTCTGTTCCAAATACAGTGCGACAATTGATGTGCATATACAGTAAACATACTGTACCAGCTGCCTTAAGGTTTGGAATAGATTTACAGAATGCGGCACATTATGTGCTGTATACAGAAAATGCAGCCATTATTTCAAGATCAACGTTTCAACCAAAAAGATCTAATACCTGGAGAAAACTGTATTTTGAACAGAGCAGTTAGGCGGAAGTACAGTACGCCATTTAAAATCGAAAAAGCTGTTTTTTTACCAAAAGAGTTTCTCTGTACTGCTAGGACAATATTTGGTGGCTTTAGTACCCAAATTAGCTTCTTTTTTTTTTTAAACATGATTGTGCAGAATCCGATAAATGAGATGTCACATCCATAACCTCCATATTCCTCAAATAGGCACATAAAAAAATCAATAACTAAATAACTGAAATAACTATTTTATGGTTTATGAAAAACCATCCCTTCTCCATTTGTTGGGTATTATTGCTTCTGGTTTGTGCATTTTAATTAAAAAAAAATCCTACAAAGTATGTTGTCTCTCAAAAACATGCATTCCTTTATGTCACATCCATAACACGTATATTTCCCTTGTTTAAAACAAAAAAGAATGATATTTTTCTGATGTCTAGACTCTATCATCAGGGGTTTAGTAAGATATAATCAGATGATACAAAAATCAGAGAATTTATATTTCAAGTTTTGACTAAAAGTGTCACATCTATAACGCTGAAATATAGGTGTACGCTCATATATACGCGCAAAGGTGCTCAGTTTTGCAGACAAATTTTAGTTGAGTATGTGCCATAAATAACACAGCTTTATTTCCAATTATTCTGGTTTCAATTTTAAATAAATAATTCATCATCCAATTAACAAAGCATGCACTGACAACACAGAGGTCATAGGTTCAAGTCTCAGGGAACACATCACATGTATTGATAAAATGTACCTTGAATGCACTTTAAGTTGTGTCTATAATTTATACTTCAGCCCTAATAAGAGTATCATGTTAACAGCATGCCACACAGCCGAGGTTCTGTAGCCCTGCTACTGTAGATCACTGTAATTTCCTGCAATATTACGATTACCAAGCCCCAGATATGTTTCAACAGCTCTGCTGTAGCAAGGTTCAATAGTTTCATTATGGCCTTGCATGTTCAATAAAAGCTCTTAAATGATGAGCTGTGCAGAACTGACACTGTGTGTCATTAAACATGATAACATGCCAAGCCACTGATGACTGCTGAATATTAAGCATCTGCCGAGATGCCAGAGAAAAAAATCTCTGTGCAACCCATGAGAACATCACAGCCGATGTGGTTTGGGACTTTGGGAATGGACAAGTGATTAGGAAATGTGTTGATGATGGGAAAACTGTATATATGGGCACACAGCCCCAATTACCACCTTGTGTAAACATCTCTCATGTTTGGCTGTGCTCCAGCTGGTTTGCCAAGAAACTCAATCTCATACGTTAAAAACCTCAAAGGTATGGCGATGACAAAATTCGCCCCTTTGCACTTATATCTGTGAACCTCAGTATTAGAATCGGCCCAAATTTCCCAAACTTTCATTCCCAAATGTTAACAACTATGTCACTATATACAGTAACATAAACATAATCATCCAAAATAATGTAATTGAGGTAATGGTCTGTATTTATTTAAAAACGCTATGATACATATGTAAATATAAATATATGAAATTGCTTATTTCAGACAGATGGAGAAAATCAACTGGCTGGAATACACAACTAAAATAGTGTTGTCAACGAATACGTGTTGAGAGACGACACATCGGCTGCTTGAAGTGCAGACAGATTTGTTTATAGATTATAATGGGTGTGATCTAATTTTGTACCATCTAGATTGGTTTTGCTTTTTATGTCGAAAACTGTTTTCGGTGAGGATGCTATTCTGACGTTATCCCCATATTATTTGGTTCCTGGATGGAGACCACGGCAGGTTCAAAGGGCTGATGAGGAGTCTATTTTAATCATATTTTAGCGCCGTGCTGGCATGTTTTATAATGACTTCTAAAAGCAGAAACACCTCTGGCGTTGTATATGTTGTATGTGAATTCCTTTCATTTCGCATATGACCCTGGCCAAGCCCGGGGTGACAAACCCTACAGCTAAATCAACACAGTGAATCTGCTCTAGCCCTGGTGCCAAATGTAATAACAGATTCTCATAAGGATGGAACAAATATTTTAGTGTTCAGACTGAACAGCTGTAGAGTCTGTTGAGTATTAGCTGATACCATATGGGCACTTCACACAATTCTCACAGAAACAAGTGTTTATGCTGCTAGTTATTCTTCAGCCGGCCCTGAAAACTACACAACAGGAATGGTTAAAGGAATAATTCGCCTTAAAATGTTGGTGACTGAGAGCTTAGCCTCTATTCACCGTCATTCAATAGAAAAAATGGAGCATTGACATTTGTCAGAATTTCTACTTGAGTGTTTCATAGAAGAAAGTCATAGGTCAAGGAAATAAATTCAGGTTTGTAATGACATGACTTTGAGTAAATGATGGAATTGTCGTAATTGGGTGAAATGCCACTTTTCATGTAATTATTCTCAATGCGCAAGTTTTATTTGTATCACAGACTCCTCTTCAGACTTGTCCACACTCCAAAAAAGAGGTCAAGAAATATTCTTGCCACTTCCTATTGTACATTTTTCAATATCTGTCTGCTGGCTGTCTCGCGGTCTCTCTTTCTCTCTTGTTCGCTTCCTCCTTGTTATTTCATACTGTCTGTCTTTCTTTGCTCTGTGTCTGTTGTTTTATCCCTTTTTCCATTCGTACCGCTCACCCTCCCTCTTCCCTTAGCTCGCTCGCTCACCACAGTCTCTCTCTCCTCCTCCTCTCTCGCTCAGATGGTAACTAGGCTGAGGTCAGGTAAGGTAACAGAGCGCACACTCTTACGCAGCACTACCTCTGCTGTGGTGCTGGGAGAGCGGGCTGCAATTTCGAATGCCCTTGAGGTGTGACATCATTCAGAGGTCTGAGAGACGATCACGACACCGGAGAATGTTTGATTTAAACATCCAGATATAGATTTAGAAAATGTATATTAATAAAACGAATACATCTCATGCGTTACTAGATTAGTTTAATAATAAATGTTACATGTAAACATACAGTGCAGAGTGTTAGATATAACCCATTCTCAGTTGAGTCGCCTAAAATTGCTTAAAAGGAATAAAAACAAAAACAACTGAAACAATTGTTAGATATAAGAATTATATTAAATAATCTGAATTTGGGCAAATCTGTTGAGAAATGTTTGAGTTTACCATTTGTGTGCATGCCGAGTAATGGTGTAGAGTATGTCCAATGTGAGTATTTAAGATTTACTCACTTCTAATGTTTTATAATTGTTCAACTTTGAGGTGAGATATGGCACAGATTTCTACAGCAAATGTATAGTATCTAACAGTTAAGCACCACAAGCATGACACTATTTCATAAAGTTCAAAGTTTAAAGTTTAAACTTCAAAATACACAGATTTCTTGAATAGATTGTCCAAAACTTTTTCTCATTTCTCACGTCTGTCTGGCTGTTATTTCTGCTCGGAAGAGTTATGAACGTGTCTGTTGGCTTAATGAGCAATTTGCACTTTTTGAAGAAGCTTTATAACTGCTAATACAAATGCCCCACCAAATGTCCCACTTCCCCAAACGCATAAACTATATTTCACTGCCCACATCTGATGTGAATGATCCCATAGGTCACTGTTACCCAAATTTAGAAAAATCCAGAACTAGAACTACTTTACCAAGTACAGTTTATAGGAAATCTATTCTGTGCTGCTGGCCAGTTTCTCTTATTTTCAATCTGATAAAAAACTTGTACCGTGTAATAAAATGCATACAGTATCTAGTTTTGAACCATGTGAATCAAAAAGCATAGTCTTCTAGTTAGTTCTATAAAACATTTGAATATTTCCAGGCCTAAATATCAAGTTGTGAACATCCTTATTATTCACACTTTTATTGACCCTGCTACAAAGCGTGCGTCAGAGAAACTGGTATGCGGGTTTGCTAAAGAACCATCATGGGTTGACCAGTATGTCATGTTTTGGATGTTTGAACAGTAGTCAACCAGAAACTCGTGATGGGTAAAACCGGTCTTTCAGCAAGGGAATATCCAGTTGCATGAGGACATTTTTAACACAATATACAGTAAGAAAAAGATGAGAGCCTTACCTTCTACTGCTCTTTTGAAGAAAACTTTGCAGCTTCCACATGTAACGACCCCATAGTGACATCCTGATGCTTCGTCTCCACACACCAGACACACTTTGGCTGTTGAAGACGTGTGTCTCAAAGACGCACTGCAATGAAAACAAATAGAATTGTCCCATGATGTGTTATGTCTATGTGTATGCATAACAGAAAGTCCTCATGTTCAGAAATATTTCTGTTTTATGTTTAAAATAGAAATTCAAGGCCAACCGCAGAAATTACAGCATCTGGCATCTGAAAAATATCAAATCAGATGGATTCTCATTAAAATAAATGAACACTTTTAAAATCATTTAATTGCTTTTTAACAAACAATTGTTTTCCAGGAATACTATTTGAAAAAGCACAAAATAACGCCTTCAGGTCTAATCTAAGTTCCTCTGCTGCTCTGCTGGAATGTTTGAGCTTAACAATTTTATCGCTGTAGAAATCACGTTATTCCCACATTGATACCGGGCACCCAAAGGGCACGGCATATGTCACTGACTCATAACTTATGCCTCACCATTTTGCTCCAGATCATAAGAATGGTCTTGCTTACACTGAAATCTGTTCAATGGCCACAGACAACTGACTATAGCGCAACTACACGCAATATTATCAGCAGTCAGTTTATGCCTGATACTAGTACTTAAAAAGAACAGATATAAAAACTGTACGGCATTAAGCGACAAAAAAGAGATTTTTATATCTTGTGCCCTCCAAAATGAAATTGAAACAAATAGTCTCCAACTCTCCAAATAGTTTGGCTGACTTGGCATAAATCGTCCAGTGCAACCTGACATAGCCCGAGTGGGCAGAGATTCTTACAAGGGTGCCCTGTGGAATGGGTGAAGATCATCTTATATAAATTATACAAAAAAATATATTAACAAGAAAATATATGAACTGTCAATACTGTCTCTTCAATCATTTAATATATATTTGAAAATATATTTAAAAATCATTGTTAGTATAGTAAAACATTACAAAATATTGAATAATACATAAAGAATTGATGCTTTTTATATATTGAAAAATATAAGCATTTGGTCCCAATATATGGAAATGTGTATTTTAATATGAAGCATATATTTTCCAGTATATTCCCATATAGGGCAGCATGCATAACAATCACAATATTGTAAGAGGAGAATATTTTCTTCACTGGCAGTACACTTGTTGTAATGATGTAAAAGCAATACCATTAAAATCTTTTATATTAGATATAAAGGCTCCAACATTAATTTAATGACAAGACTTAGCACCCAACCTTTCCCACCGCACCTTTGATAATGATCGTGCTCATTGTAATGAAAAGCGCTCAGTAATTGTCTGGTTAGCATTCTGACAACATCCTTGAGTCTTAACAAGCCTTTTGGTCTCGAAGGCACATTCCCACTCAAGGCCCGGTGTGGGTAGCGACTTGCCACATCTTTCTGACACAGTCAAGAGAGCTGATCTAATTCTGCCTCGTCCATCTAAACACACATTCAATTTGTTAGCCGGTTAGCGGGGGTCTCTTGCGAGGGAGTCGATTGGCAGGCACTGGTGAGCTAATCGGCCCAACGGCACCCGAGCGCTCTCTGTGCATGACGTGGAGAGGTCTGGTTGTATTACACTGTTCTGCAAGCCTATTTTTATGTGCTCACCTTTTATGTTTCTTTTATTCTGCACGGAGAGATCTCGGCATAAAGAAATAAATAATAAAGAAAAAGATAAAGCAAAGGGTTGATAAGGTGACTGTGATTGCAGGAAGTAGGTCAGTGTTCATTGTTGAAACGACTGTATGACCAGCATACTGTGAGGCTGCTTGTGTTTTGTGTGCAAGAATAAAACACGAAACACAAAAATAAATGTCTACTGCTTTAGTGAGTACATAGCGAGTTGGTGGACACAATGAGTTATCATTCATTCTCTCTCCATTTACAACTTATAGTTAGAATTAAAAAATGAAACATTGTTATAAAGAACTGTAAAACCAAAATCTCAGGTCAAGCATTTGTTTAAAGTCACTGTGAAATTGAAATGGACAAATTTCATTTTTTATGAATATTGTAGTGTTTTGTATAAATGACAAAAATCAATTAATTTAATCATTATCTTTATAAGAAGCGTTAAGCTCCTCCCCTCTATTTCAATTGGATATATGTGTTATACGGAAAGAAGACAATTGCTACTTGTTTCATGCCGACTTTAATAATTGTGCAATATAATGTAATGCTAAAAATGTAACAAGTCATGTTCAAGTGTAAATAAAATGGTAAGAAATAAAAATGGTAAGAAATACTGGGGATGCACCGATATGTACATTTTGGCCGATAACCATAACTGATAATGCTTTAACATTAAGCCGATGACCAATATATTGGCATGTGTACAGTATCTTAATATAAATATACATTTTTTCTGATCCTGGAACAAAAGGCAAAAAGTGAACAACTACTTTTATTTTAAAACATTGACTACAGAAAACAAGGTAACATTTAGTTCTCTTGTTTAGTTCATGCACCAAGCCTACTTTACACTAGTTAAAGATTCTTTAACTTTTCTGATATGACGTTTATTTAGTAAACAAAAGTATAGGTGTTCTTTCAGTGCAACCCAGAAACGTGTTCTCAATAGCCACAAGTCTTAACAGTTCTCAAGACAGAAATCATTCAACCAGAGGAAATTATTTATAATTTATTGGCTTTAATATATCAGCCTGATTTTGTAAATCGGGCCGATACGATAACTTTAAAAATGACCATTGATCGACTGATATGGATAATATATTGTGCACCCCTAATAAATATATATATATGTTGCTTTGAAAGTATAATTAAGCAAACATATGTTGTTTAAACTGTATTAAAGTAAAATAATACTTAAGTGTAGTAATCAAGTATACAGTATTAAATCTTTTATACCTCTGGTGATGACAGTTGTAAGAAAGTGTGATGTGACGACAGCTAGCTTTCCAGCGACAGGTGTTCACAGTCTTGTTTCTGCATGTACAACTGTTTTCTAACTAGAGGGGACTGAAACTGCATTGAGATCAAACAGCAACTTTCTTCATCTTTATGTTTGTCAGTTTGTTTGTTCTCGCAAAACAGGCGCAAGGCAACAGATATGCCGTTTCATTTTAAGATTTTTCTTTTTGAACCCCCCCGTTTCAGAGATACCTAAATAAGCAATCTGCTTTCTTGAAGTACTCAGGGATACAGAAATCCTTCTTGATAATTAATATGATAATTGCATTCCCTACGCAGTCACTGCATGCTGCAGAATTCATAGTTTATGTAAATTGTGGTACAGGAGATAAAATACACTATTTTATAGCTAAAATTCAGGGACACAAACAGGATGCAGTTTTATATGTTACCCCAATGCATAAATACGTATTGTTCCCTGTGAAATTAAATCCTACATAAGTGCAATATTTATAAGGAAGACTTTGTTAACTGAACAAAGTCTTTGTTCACCTACGAAAATAGCATATACTGTAAAAATGCAACAAACATTCAGGATCAGCTTGGAAACTATTGTAAGGTTATGAAACAGTCCGGTCCAGTTAGACTAAGTTGTCTGTATTCTGAATATTTATTGCGTGCTGCAGCATCAGCTGAGATCTGCAGCAAGATGCTGGCAGTGCAGAGAAAGAAATCGACAGATGGATCAGGGATGAAAAAATAACAAACCATACAACTGTTCAAATGCACAGTCTCATCCGTGCTAAAGCATCCCTTCTCTTGGCTTTAACAGAGCAATGTTCATTTCTGCACAGGCGGACTTAGAACATGCACCTTTGACTGTTCAAGTGGGTGTTTAGGTTATCAGACTTCACAGTCAACAGACCTACACATGCCAAAGTCAGTAAAATAAAGTGCTCTTTTGATAACAACAGTCCTGCTCAGCTCTAAGAGGAAAACCCTTGTGCAACCAGCGGCACTCTCACCAGCATCCTCCTCTTTTCAGATCCAGTGTATTTATGTAACACGCAACTTTGAATGAGGCAAGGTATATTAGGTAAAACAAACAAGGTAGAGGACAAACGCCTTACATAACCTATACAAGTCTTAAAATCAGGCACCATACAGAGGGGAGTTATGGGTAACCCACAGCCTGGAATCAATCGTGTGGAATTATGGAAGACTAACTGGTCAAATGCAATGTTGGCTGCAATGCAGTAGGTAACATGCATTCCATCCCATAATACAACAAGAATTTAAATAATATCTGCTGGGGGTAAGGTGAAGAAGTGCATTATCACAGCTTATATAAATGTACATTATAAAGCTCATTTAAAAGTGAAAATAATCTGTGAAATAACTTTTGACAAAACATTTCAAGTAAAGATATTTCTTTAGGAACTGATGAGGAGAAAACTGTTAGCAAAGCTGTTGTGCTTTTGAAAGGTGATTCAAAGGCATCAGACAAAGCTACTGATGTGTATGGAAAACTGATATTTAATAAGATACATGTTCAAATGTTTAAAATATTAAATGTGTCAGGTTTACTTTCACAAAGACTTCTGACATTAGTTTCAATGTCAAACTACAGTGTTACAAGTTAGAGACATGTTTATCGAAAATTATAAAAGATCGGACGAGTTTACTTTTATTTTGTAATAATGTACACTTCTACTCTGTGTCATTTTTGAAATCTCACTTTCTATCCATTCCATTATTTTTTTGGTTATGATTTTGATATGATGTTTTCACCACCGAGGAAAAAGAAAAACTTCAATCTGTCAGCATAAGCCCTGCAGGTATGGCAAGGAGAGCTGACAAACAAGTAAATTATATATGTGACACCCCATTTTAACACCTGCAATGCATTCAAGCACTCATGTACTCACATGTGGTAAAAGTTTAAAAATGACACCCTTGAAAATATAGAAGAACTGGCTAGATGGGTATTGTTGACTGCTGACAATGTCACAGGTTGTGTCTTCCCTTGGGTGAATTTATTTCCCTTGGGCGTCTCTTACAGTAACTACCATAACCAGTTTAACCAAAATCCACCTTAAATTGTAATTAGGTCATTGACATTAAGCAATTCATATTAAGCAAACATGCCTCTTTTCTGGGTAATGAGGTTAGTTACAGATTACACGTCATTTACTAAACTCAAAGCTATTCACTGACACAATAAACGACATGCCATTACAGAAAACATTTTTTTTAATAATTATTTTGTTTGTTGGCTCAGTGTAGACAAGCCCATGTCTCCCATAAACAAAATGCAGAACTGAACTATATAATGAATGCTGTACATTTAGAAGGAACTTGGTCATGTTCTGTGTAACAAGAAAGCCTAAAGATCATAGGTTCATAAAAGTAAATTGATGTTGATTCCAGGAGCATAATTTCCCTTGGTGTGATGGATCCCAGCAAAGAAAGAACATCTACGATATTAGCAAAGCCAACAAGACAGAGTCTCGCATAATACCCTGGTGGTCAACACCAGATGTGACAGTTTGAAAACATCAACAATGATGCAATGATACTTCCTGCTGCCAGCTTGGCCTGTCATTATCTCCATTACCACTACGGGCAAAGTTCAAATCAGTCTATTATATAAGACAACCAACCCACAAATCTTATTCTTATATGCAAATATTCAAATCGGCAAGATTAAAAGGCCAGATAAGTGTTACACAAGCATTATACAACCATTACTTTTGCTCTTCTAATTAGACAAGTGCTGTTTCAAGAGTGCTGATATTTTTTATCTTAACAGCATGGGAGGGTTTGTCTCACTTGTCTGTGTCGGTGGTGTGCCAAACAGGCTGTCAGCATGTGCATTGCCTGATGTCACCCAACAGTTGACCCTGCTTATTCTTGTGGGTGGAGCCAAAATTAAGTAAAAGGTTTTTACTTAATATATACTCAATACAGTTGTAATGGTGCTGTTGTATACTGACTATAAACATAGCTCTGGTTACTACAGTTTCATGTCACTACACTCACCTAAAATTAATTTGCTTCATGATGCCATACAGTAGAAGAACCTTTTTCCATCTCACAAAAGGTTCTTTGTGGCAAAAAAAAGTTCTTCCGATTATAAAAAGGTAAGAAAGAGATGGTTCTTTAAAGAACCTTTGACTGAATTTGTTTAAATTCATACAATGTGAACCATACAAAAAACATAAAAAAGCAATACTATAGCCCCTCCCCTAACCCACCCCTAAAACTAACAACACTGGCACGAATGCAAGTTGTACTTTGTATGAATTCATAACCATCTTGTAAAATAGCTACAAATTCTTGTGAGATTGTGTTGATTAGTGACAGGTGAACTTGTGAACTGGCACTAAGCTGCTCCCACTCAATCCAGTTGAACCACCTTTTTTCCCTTTAGCATCCTACTGTAGAGTCCAAAAAATGTCCGTGATTCACTGGTGACCTCTAGACTGAGTTTATCTGGACTAGGACAATCAGCAAAGCTAAATCCCTAAAGTGTGTGAGATTACCTGAAGACAAACAGAGCTGAGAAAGTGCTCTTGACCTAGTCTCTGATCACCCTCAACACCTGTTAAAAAGCTAATAAAATAAATGCAAATATGGTCTGGGCTTAAACAAAATGGCCCCACATTACATGGTTTGATTAACCTTAGGGAAGAAAGTGACAAAAAGTGAATTCATAATAACCTTTATAATCTGGTTTTTACTTTTCATACTTGAATTTGACTACTGTGTATTCTGTACTGTTTAAGGATTATTTAATTTTTAAAGCATTTGATGTTAATAAATACTATGCTGTGTTTTAATGGTTAAAAAAAAGAAATCATAAAAGTTAAATGTCCTTAATAATCAATTTCAGTTAGTAGATATAGAACATAAGTAGTTATTTCCTTTACTGCATATGTAGTTTTACCTTTGCAGTTATCTTTAACATTCAGTACACATCCAATTCCTGCATTTGTAGTAACCAAAATTTTACTATGCGTTTGACGCGCTCGCTGTGCGAGATTCTGTACGTGCTCGTGGTAAACCGTCAGGCCCGAGGCCAGTGTCACACAGCTGTATTGACATACTTATTGAACCAGGCTCGCTCAAGGGCAGCGAGTGGACATCGGCGACTGACTTATGAGATCAAACTCCCGCTAAGAAGAAACAAAAATACCATACCGCCTTTTATCTGCAACAGATGTGCATTAAAATTCTAGTGTTATGAGTCAGCCGGCTTGTTGTATATTCTCAAGCAAACATGACTCAGCTGATGTAACACAAGGCAGGTCAAGCTATTCAATGAGATATTAATTTACACCTGCTTTTGATGCTCACCTGCTCAAACAAATGTTTGCATGTCTGTCTATAGAAAAGAACAGACTTATCGATTGATGTAATGTACCATATGGATATTCATTTAAAGTCTCTAAAACATCTCCCATGGAGCGTTTATTGCATGCATACTTAATGTCTGGTGACTTGCAAGGAATTACATGTGAAACCATGACCACTAGAAACTGTGCACACACACACACACACACACACACGCAACACACACACATAGCTGTGAGAAGGAGCAGCATTGTAAGCCATCTGATTTGCCGCCTTTGGCAGCATGTGAGCCACCTGGTTGTGTACGGTTTCATGTTTGACTGTACTTGACTTACTGGGTAGAGGCCATTGGGTTTAACGCTCAGAAATATACGTGTCTGAGAAACAAGTTGATTAATGGGTCATTTACGTATTTAAAAGGATTTTCGACAGGCAAATTTTACTAAATAAAAAATATTTTTATTGAAATTATTTAAACATTAATAATGTGATGTACACATTAATGCAGATTTTTTCTTAAATGACTTTTGTGTTTTGTCATCTAGATGAATTGGCCATAATCTTAAAAAAATGTAATGTGATGCGACCGTGATTTATATTAAAATTCATTCATTTCCTTAACATTTTTACAAGTCTTTGCATTTCTTAGAATTTTGGTAAGTAATGATCTTATATTTTTGTTCTATCATTTTAGAGTTGAAACTGAAGCCACATATATATGAATGCTTTTGTATTCAATAAGTTATCAAACCCAGACTATTAAATTTTTTTTACTTGTTATTTTTACTGTTTAGTATTTTCACGTATTTTGTCAAATTACAGAAATAGATTTCTGATGTAAAATAACATAAATTGCAAGCAAGAAATGATTATTAAAATTAGTTTGTTACACTGTAAAAACATTTTTACAGTATTTTTCTGTTACCTTTTCAGATTTTCCACGTAAAATGTACTGTTTTGTTTTACAGAATTTTTATGTATTTTTGAAATACTGTCAAAAAAAATTATGAGAAAAACATATAATTTTACTGGGAAAACGGTCTATTTCTTTAAATATATATTTTTTACAGTTTATTTTTTGAAAAATCTTTTTGAAAACTTTACATTTACAGAAAAAAATACAGTATAATACAGTAATATTACACGAAATAAAAATTTCTGTCACTCCAACTGTCAAAAGATTTACTGAGGTTACATTGTTAAGAGATGTTTTATAATTTTGTTTTAAGCAGTAATATGGTAAAAGTTGTGGTGACTGCTAGGATACCAGGTAAACTTGAGGAAACTTTATACGTGCACTAAAAAACACCCTGACACCATTTTCTTTTAAAAGTACTGTACTTGTAAAAATGGCTCATAAACGTTCAGAGAAATTAACTAGCATCATATTTTTGCAGTTACTTTGTTGTCTGATAGTTCTCTAATATAATTATCTAATTATGTAATATCCATCAAAAAGTGTCCAGAAACATTTCTGGCAAGACTGGAAATACAGGATGCTGTTTGACACCACAATAAATGCCTGTGTAGATATCAGTCATACTGAAATGATTAGCAACTCTATTGTTGCAATACTATATCCTCTTTGTTAAAATTAATTTACTACAATCTCAGATCCTAAAATAAATATCCAAACTCATTTAAATAATAGTACAAAGGGTACTGAGCTTATGTACAAAACATAAAAGAACACTACCAGAACATCGCACACACATGTTGTTCTGGACCCATTATGTCCTTGTTTCATGACCTTTTTTAGATGTAGTATGTGCATGATGGAGGATTACAGCACCATATGGCAGTCTAAGGAACAATGCCACACCTGTCCAAGATGTCTCGTAAAGCATGTACGTAGGCCTACAGGCCAGTACAAAAGCTCAAAATAGCTCTCGTTGCTTACCAACAAAAAATCCTGCTTGATTTAATTAAAACGAGTTCATTAGTTATTATTTTAAAGAAAGCATCATTTAAAGACGTGTCTGCGGGCTCTCATGTGTTAAAACATATTTAAACCGCTTCAATGGATCTGAAACACTTTTTAGACTTGGAGTTGAATTATTAGTGACGAAAACTGGACTGGAATAAAGAAACATACTATTACATACATTATGACATACATACATTATTATGGCAAGTTACACAGACAAAGAATAACTGTATAGACGGTTTCAAAGCAACAACATAAACAAACATTACTGTGCATGCACGCTTTTGTGGCCCAAACTTAACTTCCGATACATATCTGCAAAGAATAGAGTCCCTGCAGATAACAAGCAAAAGAAATAACAAGCAAATTATTTGGCTAGCAAGTTAAGAGTATGTCTAGTCAGTATTATTTTGGTTACCAGTAGAAGAACCCTTACTTGGCTAAACAAATAGTTATTGTAACTTAATATCCAATAAATTAATCAAACTGTAATTATACAACAAAATATGAATACAAATTTACATAAATATAAAATAAATCTGTATATTATTAGCCACTAGCCAGACCGATCATCAAACACAGACCGGAAGTTAACTTCGGGTCAGTCATGTGCGCCCGATGAAACCGTCTACAGGTGTGTGTGTGTAGAAGGCAAGTTATAACCTCTTCCAGCAACACCACCCCGCCTGTACAGACACTGAGGTCATCAGTGCCACATCCAAATGCCCATTGTAGGCAGACTCCACCTGATGTGTCACGCTCTGCGTCACACGCTAGGACACGTGCGCATTCCATGTGCCTCATGACACATTTGGGATGCTTTCAAGGAACATACCTGCACCTTTTTATCTCTATTTCTCCAGCTGTTTGCATTTCTTTTTCTCAATCTCTATTTTTCTATCTTTCTATCTCTTGTTCAGTCTGCAGCTGTTAAAAATAAAAATCTGCCAGAGCAACCTTGGCTCAGGTGAAGCAGCTTAAAAACCTGAGCCCATCGATGTATATTTAATAAGGTGAAATATTTGCGGCAATGCACTATTTGCCCTTTGCTGGGTAGACATGTCACCTTGGATAAGCATTTTCTAGGTGATGTCAGCACCAGAACACCACTCTTAAGTCAGAGCACTGGGCTTCTTCATATAACAAACACCGCTATAGGTCAGACTGCACCAAAACCAACATAAACACAATGTTTTCTCTGTGAACTCAGTCTGTCTTAGTAGCCTTCTTGCACGGGCTGTATATTTTACGCATATGAATGTGCTGTGTAATGAGAGGTTATGTATTTGAATGGTTATTACAGGGATCGGCATCTGTTAGCTATCTAAATGAAGAGTAATTTAAGGCCATAAATGAGAGATTAATCTTTTGGGAGAGGCAAAATAATTTTTCCCAAAAGGGATAGGTTACCTAAAAATACAATTCTTTCATCATTTACTCACCCTCATGTTATTCCTTTCTTTCATTCTGCAGAACACAAAATAAGATATTTGTTGGTATGTTGGTAACCAAACATCTCTGGCCCCCATTTGACTTCCATTGTATGGACACAAAACCACTGAGACAAAATATATTCTATTGTGTTCCCGTCGTATACATGTTAGGAAAAGCATAAAGGTGAATAAATGATGACAGAATTTTTATTTTGGGAAGAATTTTCAGAAATTCCATGTACTCTAGAATGAATGTGTCCACTATATACAAGTCAGAAAAGAATGTTTTCCAAGCAAATATACTGTAGTCAATAATTCAATTTATTTACAATTTAATCTTGCAGTCCATACTGAAGTCCATGTTTATAATATAGATGTTGCATGTGCATACAGTACAGTACATACACTCTGGACATAAGTTCAAGTAATGTTACATAATGTTAGTGTCCTTTGCTCCAGATGAGATAGGGAAGGTAAATGATGAACCAAACAGACTCATCTTTACAAGTCTCTATTACTTTGAAACAGGCTAACTGTCTCTTAATTGTACCTAATAGGTAAAACCACAGATAATGTAAGTCAATAACATGATAGAAAAGGTAAGGATGCTGTAGATCCGCCGGTTGCAAAGGCGATCTCATCTGACTCTAGACACCACAAATAGACTGAGTCAGAGAGACCACAGGAGGGCTGGTTACATAACAAAGACTGAAGGGTATGGATAGCTGCAGACTGCCTCTGTCTTAAAGTATGATTCAGCTGCCACATATTCATTCCGATTCACATTGGCTTTTAATGAACCTTTACGCAGAAACCCGCGACTCAGACTCCCTGTTCAAACAAAGCAGAGGCCAACCACATATGCTCCGGGCTTTGAAATATTTCCCCCTATTTTCCATCCCAGAGGAGCTGTTTGTATGCAGGACGATCTCTCGCCCAGTTTTACTGTCCTGCACCAACACTGCCTACTTGTTTAAAGTATACTCATCCAAGACTTCCAATGAAGGTAAATACACAACACCGTCCGCTCCTCTCATAAATATTTAGGCACGAGGACAGGCTTTCGGCTGGGAGGTGCACGGCTCGCTTTGTTTTAACAGAAGGGAGGAAAATAAAGTCTGGGCTTTGCTGTTGAGAACCAGGCTTTCAAATACCAAGTTCTAAAAAAGGAATAAAGGCATACAGTAGATGAGGGTAAAGAACGTTTGCCAAGTTCGGTTTGGAAGGTCCTTTGAAAACTATTCGTGTTTTAGTGGTTTATGTTAGTTTTTAATAAAACAGATAGCTCTACATTCTGATTGGATGAGCCACGTCTGAAGAGGTTCTAAAATGACTAAATGCACACCTGTAACCACACATTGTAGATGAATGCATCAGCGCTGGGTTAAAAAGGGACAAACCCATCCGTTGGGTTGGATTAACCAAGAAGTTGTTTCTTTTTGACTCAACTATGGGTTAAAACATGGGTTAAAACAAACCCAATGCTGGGTTAAAAATCATTCAAAAAAGTTTGGAGTGCATATTGCTTTAGTAACGCCTACAGTCACTCTAACAAACTATAACTATCTACTTCCACATTAATCTGAATACATTTAAAAACCTTTTAGTGTCGTCCACATTGGCACTTTAAAATGTTTTCCAAAAGTTGCTTTTTATAAAGCAATTGATAAAAAAGTAGTTAAGGCACAATAACATCAGAATTACATGGGTCAGCGCCTTATTTTAGGTTGAATGGATCAAAACAATAAGTCAAAACAATTACATTTGACAAAAAGGCCATCACAGTGTGGACAGAAGGCCATAACGTAGAAAAATGTGTTTTCACAGTTACTGAAAAATGTTGATGATGCCTTTATTACTTGGCTTAAGAATTGTGTATTGAGCATTGGTGGTTTTTATTGGTGTTGCTTCCATTTTGAAAAAGCAATAAGCTTCCTGGATCCATGACTATAAGTAGAACATCCACTGTAAAATCACTGTAATGCACAGACTCTCGCTTTATTGTTGCTTTTGCAATTACCTTCTGAAGTTATTGACATGGACAAAGTACAAGTTTCTTTATTCAACAATAGATTTTCCCTTCATTCCCTTGAGTGAAAACTCCCAATGAGTAGTGAGTTTCAAAAACACAAAACACCACATATTTCCTGTTATGTCTTTGCATGTTGCTTCTTGAATACTGTGAAATCCCCTGTTTAATTAGTAGCTATAAAATAAGGTGTGAATTATCACTATCAGCACAATGCTGTAAACAGACACGACTATTGCATAACACACTCAAAGCATCTTTCTTTTAAAACATTTTTGCCAGATTAAATTTATTCCTTTATGTTAACGTAGCACGGCGATGTACCAGTCCTTCAGTCTCTGGTGTATTTAGCCACCTGGGATCTGTCCTCGCTCCTAAAGTTTTACGCCAAAACCATAACATCATATTTGTTGAAGAAAAAGTGCCAATTTCTCTTTAAGATTCCCTCCCAAAGCACACACGTTGGTAATGACCAGACCCCGGGAGGTGAAGCTGCCCCCTCGAGCAGATTTCTATGTAAACCAGAGGGAATTCTTTCCATTTAGCACCTCCAGACATCCTCTTACATTAAAACCCAAGTATGTCTCATACATATGAAACCAGCCAGGGATCTTAATCTCCTGTTTTTGGCTAACTACAAGAGTCTCCTGGGATTTGTCTGTAGCATATGTGAGAGCCATTCAAAGGCGGTACAGTATAGCGCAAGCCCTGGTACTAGTTCCGGGAGTGCTGTCTAAAACTAGGCTTTTAAGATCTACTGCAGTGCCTACTGTTGTAAATAAATAACCATTTGGCTACATAGGAGAAGAAAAATAGTTGTCAATCTCTTGAATGGAATTTTCACTTTTCTAATTTTATTTCGGAATGATGAGCTGCTTAATGCAATGTAACAATGTATAGTGTAGCTTATATATAAACAGACACTAATTGACTTTTCTTCTACTGTACTTCAGTGGAAACAATTCCCTATTATTCTTTAACCAGGTTTTATGGATATGATTGTAATAGATTAGGTCGTGGCACCCAGTCAGTTAAATCCCAGTCGTAACATGAAGTCATGTTAAGGTCATATAGATAAAACAGATACATACCTAAATCAAATCTGACCTGCTATAACAGTGCAAACCGCCCTGTCATTCATCTCTATATGATTTTATCTATAGATACATATTATGTTGTGGCTTGGGCTATTTTCAACTAAATACTACTTGTCTTGCTACATTATAGTGATTATTTCACGTTTTCCAGTTCCATTAAAGTCAATGAGGATTTTATTGAATAACCTGTTCCGAAACTCGTTCCACATATTTGCTCCATTTACCTGCTGCAGATTTACCTGTGCTGTCATTGTTTCATCATCTGATCCGGCCCCCCATCTTGCTTTACAGCCTATAGCCTCCAGACAGCGAGGCTAGTATTTACTTGTCTGCCTAAAATTGCATTTCCTCTCTTCCATAAGAAGTTTGACATCTGAATAACTACAACTTTATCATAGGAGGTCATGTGAGTTTATAGCAGTGCATGTCATGTTTTTAGTATGAAATGTTTTCACAAAGTCTGCACTTGTACATGAACATGAACATAAAAGGACCCGAAGCACAATGGAGCTGTATATACAGTAACATGAAAGCAAACACACGGCAGATGTTCCTGTAGCTGAGGGTTCAATTCCAAGAGAATACACAACCTGACATCCTGAATACACTGTAGGTTGCTTTAAATGAAAGCATAAGTCAGATGTAAATAAAAGTACAGTAACGTAATGTATTTAATGCTAAAACAAAAATGATTTGATATCTCCATGACAAAAGTAAAAACAGCATGCAAAAAATATCTTTCATCATTTACTCACCCTTATGTTATTCCGAACCTGTATGACTTTGTTCTGCAGAACACAAAAGAAAATATTTTGAAGATGTTGATAACCAAACAACATTGGCCCCATTGAAGAAAGAGTTGTACAGGTTTTAACAACATGAGGGTGAATAAATGATGACAGAATTGCTATCACCTGACCGATTTTATTTTTGTTCATTTTTTTGCTATTCACCGAGCCTGTATTTGCTTGAAGATGTTCTCTCTCTTTGCCCTATAGTATTTCCTCTTTGCATGCATATAGTATACTGCTCACAGGGGTTACGTGAAGCATTGGCCCTGTAATTGGTTTACTGTGTAATCTGCAAACAGAAACTGAATAAGATGCAAGACATGCGATCAGCGAGGAACGCTTGTGTATTTACAAGTGCTGTGTAACCTGGAATTCAAGATGTTTGAGGCTATAAATCCAGCAGACATAAACAGACATCTTGATAACTTTTTGGCACCAGCAAGGTGACTTTGTCTGTAGAGCATATTTTATGTAATAACAGGTTCAGGTTTTTTATGTAACATTTAACATTGTGTAACATGTATATAAAGACAGTTATGTCACTTTTCGTAAGCACAAAAACCTGCTTCTTTCCAAAGCCGTCCACAAAGCACTTTAACCCTCATATTGTGTTGAGGTCATTTTGAACACCACAAGTATTATAGGGTTTAAAATGTGCTAAAACAGCATTGCACCATTATTAAATGTAAACACAAACATGTAACGTATGTTTGTATGTAAATAGACATTTCACATTGCTGATTCAGTGTTGGACCAATGCGGTACAGCACAAGTAAAATATTTTAAATTGAGGCAGTGTACATCTCAACATTCTACCGAATGGGTGCCATTTGCTAAATGAAAGAGATGGTCCTCACTGCAGAACACAAGATCCAAGAACATTTGCTCTTACAATGTAAGTCTACATTTTATTAAAAATACGATGGCAGAGCAACAACACAAGTATGACGTGTGTTGTGGCAAAACTGCTGCAGGAATCTGTGGACCAATCAAACTGCAGTGGAAGAAGACTGGATCTGAGTCCAACCCCTGCAGTGAGGAGCTACTGGAACGAAACGTCAAAATCAAACTTTTTTTTCCAAAACAATCTAATAACACACTTACTATTCAAAATGTGTATTGGTCAATTTCAGAAAACTATTTTAGATTTTTACATGGTTTTTAAATAAAAGATGAATGCATTTTTGTAACAGGATTAAAAATAAAAGGACTGAGTTTTTAGCATAAAATTAACCAATACATTAAATAAAGCCACGTGGCTAATATGCTAATAACATGAGGATATTGAGCAAATTGTTGTGATTCCCCCCCAAAAAATTTTTAAATAAACAAATAACTTAGGTAACAGGACTGTATGTTGAGATTGACCCTCTCCAGTCATAGCATTTTAGTCTAAAATTAATAAGATATAAAAAAAGAAAATTAGAAAATTAACTTTTGTTATTCACATGCCCTTCAGAAGACACATGACAAATGCTATTTTTTCAATGTTGTAGTGTTTTTAATTCATGTATAATTTTAAATTATTATTAAATCTTTACGTGCAGGGCACTTTGCTTAATAATAAAATGTATTTTAAAGTTAATATTCATGCATTTTTATACACATAATAGCCTGGGACAGAAATGGCACAAATTCGGTAGAATGACCCTACCCAATTTGCACAATTCTTTAAAGAATCGAGTTATAATACAGTGTGTGTAAATATCGCTATTGCTGAATCCCCCATGTCATTATTATTTGCATACATTACAATGATGGCATAAAGTGATGCTGATGTTAAAGTGATGTTTATACTGTGAAAAGCATAAACAACAGCCTCTCGCGTACAACATCTTTAAATTCTACCACAGGCAGTAATTAAATGAAGTGTGAAGTATCTGTGGAAATGGGCACATTTGTGCTTTTAGCCTTACGTGTACTGTATAGTTTGTTATGGTGGTACAGTATGTAGTCAAACAAAAACTGATCTACTATAACAGTTCATCAAATGAATTAATAACCATTCAACTTACCCACCCTGAGGGATACAGCCCAGAAAATAATACTTTTTAAAATATGTCGCCCAAAACCCATTTTATTTTGTCCTGTGTCTGTGTTTGTGAATATGTATAGAAACGTGTGTGTAAATGCCTTCCAGGCTTGAGGATTAATTCCACTCTGTTTCATTCCTCCTTGCTGGCTAATTAGTTTGCTCATACCCTTGATAACAGATTATAATCTCATTTCATACTCATTTCTGCGCTACACCTAATCTACACCTAATCTTCTCAAGCACGGTAATCTAGACAAACACGAGCAAGAACCCGAGCCTTTTCATGTGACAGGCATCCAATACTCTCTGCAGACGGTCTTCATACGGCCCGTTTCTGCTTAGAGTGAGAGGAAATTAAATATGACTTATTGAAGGCCGAGGGAGTGCGGTTTCTGTCGAAGATTTTTTTAGGTCAAGTGAATAAATATTGGCTCTGCTGAGCATACCTAAGTCGGAGGAAGAAAGTGAGAGATTCGAAAGTTGTTAAGGAACAGGTCTAATGAAAAATTTGATCCTGCGAATTGGTGCGAGGAATCGTGCGAATAAGAACGTTGAGGCGTTTAAGAGATGCAGAAAAAGACAACACGCTTTTAATTGACACATCAACAGGCGAGCTGACAAATAGCATCATTCTGCCCCCCTCCCCTCCTATCCAAAAGCCCTTCACAACAGCCCAGCGGATTTTTGAGAGCTTAAATGTCAGCCTCACCAGATCAGTGTCATTCGCATTAGGCGTCCTAAGTACAATACAATACGTATGTAGGCCAACGAGTGGGCTTCGCTCAATCCAATTAACCACAATGAATAGTCCCAAGATATTTGCGATTTGTATTTTCATACATTAAATAACAATCGACCCCACTGGAGATTCGCGAAGCTCAGTGCTGTAGAGCTATTTGTGTGGGCTTTGGCACATCTGGAGCCTTGTAGCACTTTTCCTGTAAACGTTGTGTATCGCGCAGTTCTGTCAAGGCATGTAAGTGACTGCAGGTGGAGCAAAGCAATGAGACCATTCTCATCTGTTTCTCTTTATGTCTTAAAAGGCAAGCAGCTATCATGGATGCAGCTTCTTCCACCAGAAGTTCAGCTTTTCTCCAAGTGCCACAAATGAATATAGGTCATTTCAAGGAAAAACAAGATATCTTGGTAAACCTCTGAGACAGGTTGTGTACAGCCCATAGGTTTTTTGTGCCAGCAGCATATTATGACCTATAGTTGGGTGAATGACATAAGGGGCCCTATCGTACACCCTATCGTATCAGAATTAGCCTACCCATTTGTTGTTCAGCCTACTTATAATGACGAATCAAATTGGCAAAATCAGCAAATCAGTTTCTTCGCTTGAGAAGCGTTCAGCTTTTCCACCTCTTAATGGGAATGTGAGATGACACTCTGATTGGTTTATTGCACGTTACGCCCCACAAAACACCCATTACACATTAAAAGAATCGGAATAACCTGTTTAAACCATGCGCGCCGACCGTTTTCCTGAAGTTAAATTAGGACACGCCATAGGCACACTTGCGCTGTGCGCTTTAGTCCATGCGCTTTGATCATTAAAATAGGGTCCAAAGACTTATGCCGGGCCAATTTTAAATGCAAAAAAATAATATGTAAACATAAATGCAGATTAAAATGTTAAATTAAGTGATTTTAATGTTCTTTTATCTATGACTCTATCTTAAAATTAATTAATTCTCTTAACAAGCTCACTTTTTTACAAGTTCTTAGTTTTTAAGGTGTTTAGAAATAAAGTATTTGCATTTCTTTTTGCATTTCTATAGTTTTTTGCTATGTTTACAATATAAACATTGCTAAATTTGCTTTTAGATGTATGTGTTTGACAGATGCCTTGGATAAGAGACTTACTGTACAGTGCATTCAAGGTATGTTTCCAGGGATCAAACGTGCGTATTTTAAGGAAGGGATAAATGCCCTATACGGAGGATAGGTTGGTCATATACGTTGCTCAAATGAAACATCTTGCTATTAGTTTTATTATTTAAGGAAATGGCCGTCTTTGCTATATATATTAGCGCTTAGTTGTACAGCAAGCCAATAGCACGAGTCCTTACTTTTACACAAGAGCCACAGGTTAACAATGCTGATCGCGGGACATGATTTGAAAAGAAAAATCGGAAGAAATTGCATTTCAAAGCATTAAAGCGATAAATAAATGTTAGCGATTTATAAAACGTCAACATTTGGTCACAATACATGGCCACTTTTGTATGGCCGTCAACTGTACAAGGTGCTTTATTCAGTCAGATGGTATAATTAAAACATTACCAGCAAGGGCATGACTGGGCAATGCCAACCAACAAAACTTTGAGCTCAAAGACAAAGTAAAACCTGAAATAAGACCTTCAGCATTGCATGACCCAGCTACGATTAGTTTAGTGATATTTTTCATTTTATGCTACAGTTATACTTTTATACACGTTAACCCCAGACAGTAGCACTCATTGACCTAAGTTTATAACTATTGATACAACATCCAATAAACCACAAACTTCAACATTCTTGCCAAACTGTTGATATTGTGCTCATAAAACCATACAAACCTTTGCCTCCGAATTCCCCTAAAAGTATATTCTGTGGTTGAATAACAGCAGTATAGGCACATTTCATCTCTAGTGTTCCGTCTGTTGAGCATTTGCACTAGATTTAATCTTGTTAGTGCAGATTTAATGAACTGAAATGCCCAGATGGCAGCTAAAGAGAAATGCGAATGCTCTGATTTGCTCACATAAGGCATAGATAGCTGGCCATATTCTTCATTTTGTGGCCAAACTTCTTGTTGATTCTATAAATAGTCATAAAGGACAAGTTTCTACCACAAAGGTTGGTTTTTAGATGATTTAGTTTGTGTCTGTGTTTTTGTCACATCCACGCTGTCTTGGTTTTACAACTCTATTATTATATAAGCAGCTTGGATATTCTGCTGGATATCTGCTTTAGTGTTCCATGCAAAAGATGAAGTCATCCAGTAAATAATGTCTTTGAATTTTGGGGTGAACTGTTCTTTTAAATTGCTGTTTATGCTATAAAACGCACCCAAATTAAATGGCGAGATTGAAAACAGATTATGCTGAATTTGTTGCTTGTGGAAGAGCAACCGTAAATCTCACCACACCATTGACCGAGTCTAAACTAAACTGCTCCCTCAGCTCATTGTTTTTTCTATGCACTCTTGCAAAAGGATACTTTCACAGAGGCTTATAAATCAACAATCTTTCAGCTGTGGGAGTTAAATCTTTTGAGTGTTATTCGTCTCTCTGGAGCAATAAAGATATTTTTCTCTGCCTATCCATGACGTGTACAGTACATGTTCCTGTGCACGTCAGGTCATCATCACATTTATATTGCTGTAGAAACTGCACAATGTCATATAATCGTCACTATCATGTGTAAAACAGATCTGTAAATTTTCTTGCATTTCTTGCACCCTGGGTTGTTTTCAACCCAGTGTTGGATCAAAAGGAGATAAACCATAACCTATATGCTTGATGGTTTCAACCCAAAATGTTGTAAACATTGTAATGTAACCCAATGTTGAGTGAAATTTAAACATTTGTAAAAACATTTATTTAACCCAACTGTATGTCCCTTTTTGACCCAAAGCTGGGTTGAAAATAACCCAGCATTTTTTGGAGTGTATCCTTATCAGTTGTCGAATCAGGATACCCTGCAGGACACTAGAAGTAATGAAATGATTACAGGGTGAACAGTTCTAATAAATGCTTCGCTTCTTTTCTCAAGTACAGGCCAATTACCTTAATGAGCTGCCATAATATCACTTCACCAGCATCACGCTGTAACCACCCCAGAGGAGGCAAGCCAATTTTACCCTATTCTAGTTATTTCAATTCAAAACTCCAATACACACTACCGTCAAAAGTTCATGTCTAGATGTTTTGTAGAAAAAAAGATAAATGTGCATACACATTTTTCTTCCATTACATCATGAAAACTATAGTATAAAAGTGCTTCCCGATGCCATAGAAGAACCTTTTTCGTCTAAATGGTTCCATAAACAATCTTAAAATCTGAAGAACCTTTCTGTTTCACAAAAGGCTCTTTGAGGTGAAATAAAGAACCTTTCTGGAGGAACACTTTAGCTCCTTCTCCGAGGCAGGGTCTAAACCAGCAGGACAGGAACGATCCGTGACGTAAGCAAATGTTAATCGGCCGAATTTCCGTCGTTGGTCGTTGTTCGACGGACGCACATAAATGACGTTGCTGTCGACCGGCTTGCATCACTAAAAAGTTTGCGATCGGGGAAATGGCCTGAGGGAAAACATATTTCACGAATGGCAGCCCTCTATAGTCGTCCCTGAATATTGTTCCTGAACTAATCCGGTCGAAAAGCGCCTTATGGCATTGCTGTGAAGATCCTTTTAAGCACCTTTATTTTTAAGAGTGTATATGTGACCGTCTATGAAAAACCAGCCAACATAATCTTTTGTGTTGTATTGTTTTCTACATAAAATCATTCTACATAGTGTACAAATTTTGATTTATTTAGTATTGACTGAGTAAGACCATGTCAAAGACTGAAATCATAGGAAAATTAATGGTTGAAATCAAACTTTGATGCTCATTATCTCGTAATTGCATTATGAGACTATTGGCTTGGTTTTCACTGGCAGGCTCACATATTCATAAAAACTAATAAGTGACCATAAGCGTTTGAACAGTAGTGTATTTTTATATCCACTGTATAAATCCAATTATTTTGCAGCAAACTCTGGTGTTCCACTACATATATAGATGTAGTGCCTACCAAAATTAGCCGAAAGTGATTGTGTCCTCAAAACACAGATGATCAAAACACCAAAAAAGGAGACTTTGCAGTACTACTGTACAGTTTTGTCATCTTTGGTTTGAAAACAATTGAAAGCGTTAACATGGTTAGTGGGGAGATCATGCCTAAATAGCCTACCAATTGCAGCAGCTATTATGCCTCTAATGCAGCGATAAGCGCTAAGGAGAATTTTTAAGGGCTCCCAGGGGGATGCAGCCCCTCCTGCATGATTCCAGCATGTCCTCATTTCCAGTGCAGATGATTCTCAGGAGGGATTGCGATGGAGGGATCCAAACTCTTCAGCGCACTCCAACCCTCGGGCGAAACTCGACTCCCCGAGTATATCTAGTGACTCAGCATTCGGGCAGGACACGTCCGATGCCAAAAGTTTTTTTTCTTCTTCTTTTCATTGCTCCCTGTCAGAGCGAGCCTGATGCGCTCTGATGCCCCTTCTCAAGCCTGCGTGTCATTGCCATTGGTTTGTTTTCCTGGCTCATTACAAAGGAAGTTAGATTAAAAGTCATTAAAAGCAACAGCCTCAGGTGCAGGTTGGAGGCTCAGCATGTCTACTTTTAGCTCCCATGCTGTAAGGTGACATTTATTTTTGACCTTCACTTACTGCATACAGTAAATGATGCAACATATTCTGGAAAAATGAAGAGGCCACGGCTGCAACATACTGCTATTTAGTACATTTTGCTGTTTTTGTTACCAAATAGTCTTCTTCAAAGTGATAGTTCACCCCCCCAAAAAATGTTTTCATCATTTAATTGCCATCTTGTCAATCCAAACCTGTATGACTTTTTTTCGTTTGTAGAACACAAAAGATATTTTGAAGAACGTTGGTAACCAAAAACCACTGGCCCCCATTGACTTTTATTGTATAGACATAAAACCACTGAGACATCTTCTTTTGTTTTCCACAGAAGAAAGAGAAACAGTTCATTACTTAACAGTTCTTGACATGAGGGTAAATAAATAATGATTTAATTTCTTTTTGTGGGGTGAACTATCCCTTTAAACTGTGCAAACTGAGACGTTGCTCAGATTCAGAACAACTGTGAAAAAAATAACGTTTAAGAAAGTTTAATTCACAGGCAAGAATGTACAGCAGACATATTGAAATTACAGGTTGTAACAGATTGATGCATGAAAGGGTTAACAGGTTTCAATTATGGCACAATCGTGGTTTAACTTCTAGACCCTCTTGGTTTTTTACTACAGTAGTGATATCATTGACAGAGGGCTTGAAGTAAAACTTGACTAATATTTAAACAATTCTGTTGTGTATTTTCATGATCCATTGTTGTCAATTGCATTCCAAAAAAGACCACGTACCCCCTTTAAAATGATCATGCTAAATCCTGTGACCTAAACTGTTCCATCTCAAACAGATAAAAAGTGTCATTCACACAATGCTTTTCTCTTTTTGCCCAGTTTCCAAAAATTAGATGCAGCTTTGTGTCCCACTGAGGATACCACAATTGTATTTGTGCATGTCTAATATGACCACCATGAGAAATCTAATAAACATTATAGGACTGCAGAGAAAACAAGACGAAACTGTTTCTATCTGCTGAGATTTGCAGAGACAAAGATGGTATTATTTGATGAACTAAAGTGAAATACTGCACAACTGAGAGTCGGTATGAGAATTAACCTGCAACTGTGAATCCCAGCAGTTCAGAAATATTGAAATGTGCCGAGAGACTGAATGAGATTCAATACTACTCTGCTTCAATAACAATGTTCTGTCATCTATATGAAATATAGTTTGAGCTGCTGGAGTTAACAGAGGTATGACATTGCCACCAAAATGTTTTCTTTTCATATTTTTCCTGTAAAGATCCACAAAGCTTTTTTATATGTGCGAATATCTGTGTGAATCATTTCTAATTTTGCAATGTTGTAATTCAAATAAAATATATTTTATATATTCAAATATTTTTATTTTATTTAATCATTTGTACTGATTTGATTTGTACAGGCTTAAAAGACAAAACATTAAAAAGGCATAGGGTCCATGGCCTAAAGTTTAAAGAGCCCTATATTTGGGACAGGATCCAGCTTTACTATTACTTCACGAGTTTTAGTCAACATACTAGTATCAGTGCCTATAAACCATCCTGACACACGTTCCCAAATCCCGGCACATGCGTTTGAAGTGTTGGAATGGAGGAAGCACTTGAGGCATGTAAAACATGTTAATAACAACCTAGAGTTCTTTGCCAAACACAACTTAAAAGCATGCTCAGGACAGTAAGACACACAGAAAATTAGGTGTGAGCGTATTTTATAGCCGACTTGTGACATCAAGAAAGTGGGTTAATGGGGAGCCTGGTCACTGTGAATTGCAGTTAAAGCAGCACTTTTTGTTCTCGACCGTCCAATAGTTTAAAGTAGGCTGAGAATCATTGATGGGGATATGACCCAACATATACCCCACTGGCCTCACTGTGGCTCCATTGAGTAAATGAGGAAATCTGGGTCATTACTGCGGTGTGTGTGTGTGGTAAAACCCTTCCCCATTACCACCGCAATCATAAATACATGACACAAACAGGAAAGTGACTACTAAACTGAGTGAAATATTATAAAGCCATTTTGCCATACTTCATTCTGAAATGCATATAAGATGTAAACATTCACCACCTCTGACACATATGCAAACTTTTATGAGTTTTCCAGCATGTTTAGGCTCTCAAAAATGTGATTTAATTTGGACAAACCTAGCAAACTATTTAAGGCCTTAAAAATGTAGTTCCCAAAAAAGAGTTGGTCAAGATCAAGAATCTATTGGACATTAAGGTATCTCTAACATTCCTTGAGTTACAACATGCAAATGTAGTAAAAAATAACACAAAAAGGACTTTTTAGATTTCTCAGTTACTATTCATCTGTGTCATACTATTTTGGCTTTTATCACTAGTGATTTTGGTCTTGCTTCTGTAAACAATATACAAAAATTCAAAATTTTAGCCAAGGACCTATGGTTGAGTTGACACGGCATGAATGACTCTATAATCATAAATGAATATGATCAAGATACTAGTTTCAGTGACGTGTTACAGTATATACTTATTCAATACAAGAAACTATAATCCAGGCAAAAGTTAAATGTTTTTGTTTTTTGTTTATTTTAAATGAAAAGTCTTTATCTTTGCTATCAAGAAGGTTAAACTAAATGTGACTAAATTATTTACTGTGACAAGAAATCCACTTTTACCCTTTCTTTCTCACAAAGAAAAACGGATATGGGACATTTTAACCAGTATCTCACACAAAAGTATAATATATAATTTAATATAATATAATATATAATTTAGTTTGAAATTAGTGCATAGATCACTCTTACAGCATGATACTGAAATTGTGGAGGCTTGACAGCCCTGGTCCTCAATTCCTATCATTATATAAAAAAACATGGCCAGGAAATTCTTCATAAAAAAAATAATCTTTCCTGTTTTTTTATTACCAATGACACAATTCTGAAACAAATTATCTTCCCTTATGATTTCATTTAACACTGAGTTTACACTTAAAACATTTAGTTTCAATGGCACGAGAGACTATAGCTGCTTAATGGCTTCAAGACATAATAAAACTCCCTCTCTGATTAGACAAATACAAATCTCACAAAAAAAGAGAAAATGTCTGTCGCCCAACTACTGATGACAGTAGAAACAAAGGCAGGCAGTAAACAGAATGTTAACTCGGCCGGTACAGTGCTGTAAAATGTGGGGGTTTTGCACAGTCAGCCCCGGGCAGCCTCAAAGCTGTGTATCAGGTGCGCAAAAACAACACAACATAGCCATGGGCTGTGAATACACTCATGAGTATGAGGTTCAAAATACAGGTGGTTGTGTTCAAAATGATTGCCACAGACACAAGTCCCCAACTGAAATATTGAACATGGGAAGCTTATAAACCGTGGCTGTAAGTATTCGCCATACTGTTGCATCATTCCAGGACTCATTTTGACAAGTTATTCCAGACTGTGATTAATACCTTTAAGAATTTTTGTTACACCATTTTTTCCTTTCCTGTAACCGATGCCGCTGAACTTCCTGCTGAGGTTTTCTCTTTTGAATCCTGTACACTTGATATAGTGTCGTTTCTATAAGTGCTATCTGACACCTGCCCGTCTCTTTTTACATGCTGGTTTGTCATTGGCTGTCTCCAGGGCATGCAACGTTGATTTGTGGATCCAGCACACTGTAGCCCCATGGCAAAAAAGGGTTTTATTTTTTACGGTCGCAACTCAAGACTTAACAATGCACAGAGGAGCTTGTGTTTGTTTTCCATAAATGAGTTTGGAGGGGGGAGAATGAGTTCGATTTCTAGGTCACATCTGATGTCACATTGGTGACCATTTTGAAAGATTTATCAAGCATGCCGAAGGTGTTGTCTGCTTGCGGGAGTGACGGTAAATGCGCTTGGAAATGCGCTTCCGTTTTAATCGAGTTTGACGTGCTTAGCCAACAACCCTCAGCTGAAACATTTTCCTTGTGTTTCCTCTATTCAGTTTTAGAATATATATATATATATATATATGAAGTCAGACGATTAAGAGCGAACATGCTCAGAACGCCACATGCTATCTGAAAGTCTACTATTAAAACATTTTCGTGAAAATGTACTGCGCATCTTACATTAGCTAGCAAGTTAAAAGTATGTCTAGTCAGTATTATTTTGGGTTACCAGTAGAAAAAAATGTTACTTGGCTAAACTTAAATGCGTCAAAGTTACACGACCCATTCAGCAAATTGTTTATTTAATACAATTATTATACAATCAAATATTAATATAAATAAAATAAAATATAAATAGTTATATTATTAACCAGACCGATCAACAAACACAGACCAGAAATTAACTCCGGGCCAGGCGAGTATGTCCGATGAAAACATCTATATATATTTTTCTTATAACATTTGCTTGGCCAAGCACCCACTTCAAGGTGATGTGCGTGCTTTTGTTTTGTTATCTTTATTCAGTTTTATCAATGGCTAATAAATCTGTCAATGCATCTACAAACAAACCTAAAAACTTGAAAGGTGCTGGAGCTTTAGGCAATATTGTGATTAAACAACCCACAATTCAATGTGAATGATCGAGTTACTCTTTTGTTTGCTCCGTCTAACAGCACAAAGCGGCAGAAGTGCGACTCTCTGGGAGAGGTATTAAAGATCACCTGACCTTCTTATCTAGAGCTTTTGATTCAAATGAATCAAAGAACACATTCAAATTAACAATTTGGATTGTGTTTGTGAAGTCTGAGTGTTCTCTTTCAGTACCTACAGTACTGAATCCCTATGAGGAACAGTCATGTGTATGAATTCATAAGGCAAATCATATTGTAATTAATTAAGTCTCGGAACATGCATGCAAATAACAAATTACAGCCCTCGCTTAATGTGCTATAGCACGCAAGACATTCAGGTTACAATGGTTTGTCTCCCTGCGCAAAGTATATACACTTTGAAGATAGAAAAAACAGACAGATAGACGCAGTTGATTTACATCTTGTTGTCATTATATTTTCTGTTGAATTATTTATTGCGTGGCTTAGACACATGGCTAGTGTATAATAGAGATGTTAATCTGCATGAAGGATTGGTATTGGTGTAGTGCAGGGTAGATATGTCACAGCTACCTTGCAGAAATTTGGCCCGGTGTCAACAAATGCTGTTTCAAGAAGAAGTTCAAATGAGGACAATAAATACAAAGGCAGAGTCCTGAGCATACAGCAGCCAGACTTTTATTATAGTGCAGACTCGCTGAGAACAGGATTTCGCACTCTTTCCATGAGCACCGCTATCAGTGTGACATAACCAAAATTACCAAGTGAAATCAATTTATGTAATTAGACGACAAACATTTTCATAACATGCTTTCAGTGTTAAGAAATAGAGAAGTGACAGACCAAAAGGCATTCGTTATTAACAAGCTGTATTCTTGTATGTAATATTTTGAAATGCATGAAATATTACAATTCAATGATTTGGAAATATAATTGATATCTATAATAACAAATTAATTCCGAACATCAAGTCTGTTTTCTTCTCCTTTTTTTTGGACTCTTGAACCCTTGCGCTAGGGGAAGGTTTAGACAGAGGAATCCATTTTTTTTTTAAATATAAAATTAAATTATAATTGTATACAGTGAGTTGTTAAATTATAGCATTATGGTGGTGATGAGAGTCTGATATTAACAAGGTTTTAGCACCAACTCAAAAATGAAAACAAAGAATGAAACAAACAAATTATGTAGAAAAAAATTTCATTTAAAATTGACTGAAAGTTTCATAATGGTGCGACCTTGTGCTATGCTGCATCACTGACTTGCATAATTTTGGTTACAGGGGATTTCCCTTCTGCTCTTTTAACACTCACTGTCAATCTTTTCATCATCTTTCAACAACAACACAGATAATTGTTTCAGTCAACAGTCTAGTTTGATGAACAGCATTCAGCTGGTTACCAAAAAGCCAGATTTCTATTACACTACCATGCAAAGACCAAACGCTCCAAACATTCTCTTACTTCCACCTCCCACCTTTAATAGGAATAAGTAAGAATTTGTTTATCTTTCTATCCTAAAAGTGCCCGGGCATCATACCAAATGCTGACATCATCTGTCTGACATTAAGTGGTGCTATAATGAGCACCTTTGCATTTTGCTTCATAACTGGGAACATAAGGGCTAGAATTTTCCACTACATTCTTGTGTCATGCCTTACAAATCATATATCTCCGATTTCATTTCCGTTTATAAAATGTTTCCCCTATATTACATTTTCTGCAAAAAAAAACCCCACACTTTTTGACATACTCCTACGGTGTGTCCAATTTGCATGAGAATTCGTTATCAAGTTTAAATTGACCAAATTCGACTGTGAGCTCGCTAAAATGAACTTGAGGCTGTACCTTGGAAACATTTTGTGATACTAACACGAAAGCTTGTATATGTGACCCTGGACAACAAAACAAGGCTAAATTGTTCAAAATTGTAATTTTTACATCATCTGAAAGTAATAAATAAATAAATAAGATTTCAATTGATATATAAAATATTTGGCCGAGATATAACTATTCCATTTGTTTCTATCAAAGCAAGCAGAATAAAAATAGTCTCCAACATTTTTCTCTCAGGCAGGTTACACTGCAGGATGCAGAGATACCTCTGTTTTGACTCCCCCCACTTCCCATTTCTTTCCATTTCCCCTTCCCGTCACAAATGAGCAGAGGTGTTGCCCCTGTCCGCAGGCCGTCGTGCCCAGGGGGCAGATTTTGTGAAGCTGGGTTTTAATTGGTATATTAGTATCCAGCCACGTCTGAATTTATCAAATCTACACCGGCCATTAATTTTGTAGAAGAACATACAATTAAGAGCTCATTAATGCTCTCACAGGGAGATGCCCTTTCATCTGCTGGAGGAACATTGAGAGTTGGCCTCACTCCAGTGCAAAGATCTCTCGTCCTCCTGTACATCTGCCTCCTTCTCTCGCTCAGACCACACTTTTAAACTGACCATCCGTGTATTCAGACAAGCCATGCAGAATCCTGCTCTATGTTAAAAAAAGGAATCTTAGAAGTAGCCTCTATATTATATATATCATTTTTAGGTATAGAATATATTTCAAATATTAATGTTTTTTCGTGCATAAGAGATAAAGGGTACAAAAGAGACCTAGACACAATCTCAAAGGTGTAACAAAGGTGACACACCTGTGCGATTGTTCCTGTCTCCACTGCGCTAAAATCTTTTTTTTGTAAAGTGCTACAGAAATAAATCTGAATAGATTTTTTTGGACCAATATGTGGTTGAGAACCCCAGGGCTAAAGCAAGTTTTGGAACAAGGAATTAAAATCAATTCACAAATTAAATGATCTGTTACTGTATAGCACTATGTGGCCAGAATGCACTGATGTTTAAAAAATTGAGTTCTTAGCACCAGCTCAAAAAAACAATGCACAAACATAAAAAATATTTGTACGAGAAAAGTCATTTTAAATTGGCTGAAAATGGCATAGTGGTGCGACCAGCCTCCTTGTGCTATGCTGCATCACTGACTTGCATAATTTTGGTTAAAGGGGATTTCCCTTCTGCTCTTTTAACACTCACTGTCAATCTTTTCATCATCTTTCAACAACAACAACACAGATAATTCTTTCAGTCAACAGTCTAGTTTAATAAACAGCATTCAGCTGGTTACCAAAAAGCCAGCTCAGAAAGAGAATAACAATGGCGAGGAGATTTCCCTTCCACTACCATGCACAGCTTGAAGGCACCAAATATTCTCTCTCTACCACCCCCACCTTTCTCTTCCTCTCTTTCTCTGTGATTCATTTTTTGTATGTGAATGACTCAATATTGGATACCGTTAATGTAGATATCAAAGATCTGTGTACCACGGAACTCCCACGGTATGATGAACGTAATGGCTTATGAAGGAGGTGACATCAAACAGATATGCCGAAACAAAAAGTAAAACACAAAAGAACACATGGAGGTATTGACTGACCAGGCATGAAGCGTAATGTTGAGGGCCAGCTGGGGCCGACATGGCAATAAGCCACCACACCACTGACTGTCATCTACTTTGACATTCTGGCTAAGCTGGATCTCATTAGGATGAGGGTGACTTTGATCCTGTCGGCTGCGATGTGACTCTCACTACATGGGTCGCCCTCAAAGTAAACTGCTTTATCACTGTTACTTTCACGTTCCCCGTAGTACCTGGCACGTAACCTTTCTGTTAGAAATGGAAAAAGACGGGTTCAGATCAGCACCTCCCCCATCTCCTGTGGTGGCGCCTATGTCACTCGCTCATGGTTTGCTCACGGTAGGTTGGATATTGATTTAAACTCGATGACAGCATGGAACTATTCAGAGAGGAAAGAAAACATCTGAATTCAGTGTTTGCTTAGCAAAATCTAAACGGGTTTCTCTTAATCTGTAACTAGTTTTTATTTATGTTTGTAAATTAACTGTACACATTAACTGTACACATGCATTAACAATTAAAAAGCACTAAAACGGTATGCTATGCAAATCATAAATGTAAATAATTCATTTCAGCCTTGTGTTAGCCTGTCAAGAGGGATTGCTCCATAATAGATGCTGCTACAGTTCAGGGCAAATTCTCACATGCATGAAAAATTACATTTACAGTAGCTACACTTATTACTACAGATCTACAAATATGCACTTGGCAGATAGCGATAAACCTACAGATAGCTGCCATATTTGAGTTCCCTCATTAGCCAACTTAACATTACATGTATGCTGATATCATTAGCATGGTAAAAAAGACACTATTTTGAATGAGTGCTTGGCTGACTGTTTCAGAGGACATCTGGGATGGGGTGAAAATCATTAGCTATACTGCTAGAGCTCGGCTAGCTGTAATTGCCTTGTCTCAGAATAGCATCAAATGAACACATTCCAAAAGGGGCTTCAATGTATCACTCAGTAAACCCAGCAAACATCTGACTCTTATAAAAGTTTTGCCTGTCAGATCGGATATGCTTTAAAGAACTGTTTAGGGCTTCCTGCACTTGTTAAAAAATAAAAAAATATACAACCAAATGATTTGGTCTACCATTTCTGCGTTACTAGCCGAATCAAGGTGCTTCACGATGTCATAGAACCTTTTTTGTCTAAATGATTCCATAAAGAACCTTACCGTACCATCACTTCTACGGCATGTCTGTGTATTCTACGTATGACAGACGAAGCGAGAAATTATATTTATTAAAAATCATTATTTTTGCTTAACCTTTACGGCCTGTTCAAACTGTCACAATAGAGCATCAAGCACTTCTCATATAGTATATCTGAAGCATTGAACCACTGGCTGCAAGAATAACCCGTTTCTTAACTGAGATTAGTGTACATATCTGTTTCTCTCTCTCTCTGCTATTGTTTGTTGAGAAGCGCTTCATAATAACTGCTTGTTTATCATTGTTTCTGTGAGAACGGCACATGACCCATCATTAATTATTTATGATGTTGCCACATATTGGCTGTACACAATGAGGAGACACATTTTCATTGCACGATCTTGCAAGGATCTCTGATAACAGCACAATAGGTTATATGTTATTTAAACACAAAGGCCTAATAAGAATGAAACTTTGCTTCCTTATTAAAGTCGAGCTTTACGTAACATTCAACCTGTTATGTAGTGCTGGGATCACATGGCAACATTTATTGCACCACAAAGGTCTATTCCACTGGGAATGAAAAAGGATGTTTCCAGTAAATGCCATTTGTTTGTCATTTCATTATATTGATGGGAATCTCCCAGACAAATACAATTGATTTTGCCCAGTTCTTGCTGTTTGTGACATAGTTTGCTGAATGGTTTGATTTGATTGGTGTTCATGTGCTGAACAAAACTGTGATGTCATTCAAATCTTGCAACAAACGATACAGTTCTTCTAATTCTAGTATTGAATGACCCCGGTGATGAACATCTGCATTCTTACTTTGCTTTAAAAATATAATGATTTACTAAAACTATCATACACAAGACTATGCAAATTATACAATAGATTTTTTTTGTGAAATTATATTTATAAAATATTATAATAATGCACTTGTCAAGCTTTGATAAAAATTCAGTTCAGTATTGCCCCTAACATTTGCGACAAACTAATGAAAAAATCCCTGCATGCATCTTACCTTTCCATGTTTTCTGTAAGGCAGCCCGGGCCTGGATAGCCCTCCCCCCTGGCACAGAGAGGTCCTTGTGACAAGACAGGGCGAGTTTTCCACGTCTCCATTAATCCAGTAACTGGAGAAATTAGATTCAACAAGGGGTTCGTCTGGTCCCTTAAATTATGGCGTGAAAACGACATTGTTCCTTGCGCTCCGATCTGGTAATGAAATGAATGTCCACCTGAATTAACGCCAACAATAGCCGACGTGGGCACATTATTATTCTCTTGGTAATAGCTGCCATCATTGGTTTCCTGTTTAATCCCTTTGGGCAGGCCATTGTTAGGAAACACACCAGGTTCATAGTTGCCATTCAGAGAAGAAACAGGAGGTCCCAAGATCCCAGAGAGACTATATTCATCAATATTATCCCTCAAAGACAAATATGTGGTCTCTGAAGTAGGAAAGCAGCCCAGGGAGTGCTGAGGCTCACCAAAATGTGTGTTCGAACAAGTCACCTCTCTGTTTGGCTCTGTCTTAATCTGAGTTACGAAAGGACAGTGCGGCACAATGCTCTTATGGCCGCCTAGGCACATACTCCTGTAATCGGTGCCAGGTTCGTTTTTAATATACTTTGCCACTCCCATAGCATCCAGGCCTATGTTAAAAATTTCACCATCCACATTTTCAACTTTTGGGAACTCAAATCCCTTAAAGTCATGCTCTCTGCTCTCAGGGCTATTTGTGTCATTCTGCACCAGGCCCAGTCCACTGGGGGGGCTTGAGGCAGAGAAACCCCGAGATGAGTTTCTAGGACTGGACATGGCCATGGTGCCAAAAGTGGGTGGACTGGAGATGGATGGCCCAATATTAACAACATTGCCTCCATTTCCTGTTGGGCTTGAGATAGATGATCTCACATTGGTGTTGCAGGAAAGCGGAGACCTCACGCTGCCTATACTGTGAGGGCTGGAAACCGGAGACTTCATTACACTAAGAGGACTAGCCAGTGGAGGTGATCCCACCATACTGGACTTTACAGGGCTACAGGTGTTGGAGCTGGTGTGATGACCTTGAGTCAAGTTGGAGCCAGCAGAAGCCTGCGATGGGCAATCGGATTCAAAATAGGTGGGACTGGTAGTGGATGACACCATATTGTTTCCGGTAGGACTTGACATGGGTCCAGTTCCTTCAGGCCTGCAAGAAAGAGCAGTGGCCAGCGCAGAGGCGGACCCCACAACACACTCCTGGGGGCCGCCATTGGGTAGTTGGGACCCAGATGGAAATGAAGCTGGAGGACCTTTCATCTTTGGACTCCCAGTCGTTTTAAGCTGGCCGTCTTCAATTGCTGTTGCACAAAGAGGATACCGTTTTCCTGGGCTACCCTGCCCTCCTGCAGTCCCTTGTTGGCCAAAACCAAAGTCTGCTTCTCTGACAGCATTCATGTATAAGCCCATAGACTCAGCAACAGTTTTGGAGAGTTCCTTAGAGTCTGTTTCTGATTTGCGGTTGTGGTAGGAGTTGTTGAAGGTGGGACAAGCCGAAAGTCGATTCTGGTTACGTCTAAGCATTGTTGTCTTGCAGACAGATGGCATGTTAGGGGCACTGCTTGAATTAACAATATCCATTAGCGCATCATTGTTTGTCTCTTCTGTAGTACAGCAATAATCCATGGTGTTTGGCATCTGCGCCCATTTGTTTTCCGCATTTGCCCCTTCGCAGTAACTTTGGTATCTTTTAGTCTCCATACCTGGGTCATTTGATAAACCTAATGGGTCAACAAACAAGCAATATAGAGTTATTAGAGTTAGCATAGCAACATGTTGTACCATAATATTGGTTAAATCTGTTAGATCTGTATATCTTTTCAAAAGTGCATTAAAGAAATACTGATTGTTTTTAAGGTAATTAAAAGAGGAAATTGATTGTTTATATATTTATGGATATATATCATACATGCTTTTCTTGCTGTAAATTAGTGATAGACTGATATATTGCAGTGGCCGATATATCGGCCGATATTTGAAATTTTTAATTATCGGCCGATATATTCTCACAAATGCACAATATATTTTCTGTTTGGCCGACATACAGCACATTAGCATTTTATTCATAAAATGTAAAGCAGGCGTTTGCCACTTAATGTAATATGACCTCAGTAAAATGGGTGGAAGGTGGATGAGATACAAAATTTGTATAGCATCAATAGTATGTTTAAATATATATTTTATTTTATTCATATTAAGCCATGTTTAGCTGCCCACAATAATATTATGTAATGTGTGTTCACGTCTGTTTCACAAATTTCCTGTCTCTCATTTAATTGCATGTGTTATATTGGCCTCTTATCGGCCAATGGGCCACAGTGCTTTCTTAATATCGGTATCAGCATCGGCCATTAAAAACCCATATCAGTCGACCACTACTGTAAATGCTCTTATCACATGTGAAATGAGAAACTGCACTCACGTGCTGTCAAGTGTTATGCAGTACACTGCCCTGTTTCTCAATAACAGCGTGCAATAACATTGAAACAGGATCACACTATCAAAAACATTATAAAACAGCGGAGCTGACAGAAACAATGACGGACTTTATTAGTGATAGACAAACGTCTGCCACTTTTTTAACCCTCCGAAACTTACAGAAGGATGTTTATAGCAGGTGCTTTAAACAAATTGTCCACACTATCTATTCTTAACTATATTTTCAACGTTTAACATTTTGGTTTTGCGTTTGAACGTATGCCTTTCATTCTTAGTTGACAGCTGCACAAGGCTCTGCCACGGGAGAAAGCAAAAACCCCGAACACGCGCGCGCATAGGAGGGACTAAAGACGTGGTCCTCCTGTGTGAGTCTTCAAGCGCAATACAGAGTCGCGTAGTGCTGTGCTAGTTTTACAGCGCATGCAGACTATTTTCACCAGCGTACAAAGTTACTATCATTACCAGCATCTCTCGTTGTTAGTTTGTGATGCGCTGCACTTTTAGAAGTCAACCTGGAAATGACAGTGCGGCTTTACGTTGTCGTTTCGTACATTCCTTTCATTTTTCTCGTCTATCTTTTTCCCACGATACCGCGCTTCTGCGCGTAACCATTGGACAGAGGCAGACACGCTGTCGCCAAGAGTTTATCACGCAACTCACGGATTGGTCCAGTCGCCCTGTCATTCTTTTATTTATTAGCTCTGTGGCCACAACATCGCTGCGACACACTTTAAAATACATAATGTAAAAACTTCGCTCTATGCATCGCCCTTAAAACTTTAAGGCAACTTTACCAGTTAGTTGTGATGCGTGGGAGATGTTTCATATGCTGCATTGCACAGTGACCTCCCCACATCACACAACGATGACTGTGACGCAGTTGTTTCTGTCTCAGATACTCCGGATGAATTTAATTGTGATGCGCTTTAATCATCGCATGACGTCACGCGTCACTGAAACTAGTATGAATGTTCGCATGTATTTCTACACGGATACATAATATGAGCCATAAGGCGAGAGTGAAAGCCTTGTTTGACAAGCTGGACATCTCTCTTAAAAACTGTGCCCCATCTGTCAAAATAAACTTCTTTCAAATCAAGATTTACTTACGCGTAAAATAAACACTAAATAACAAACGATTAAGATGTTGACAATACGAAAAGCAAGCTGCTATTCCGTGTAACGTTAGAAGTTACAACGAAACGACGGAGCCAGTGTTACAATGTTAATTCTCATATAATTGTTTGATAAATCGTCTACATGACCAAACAAAATAGAGAGCCATAAATACGTTTTAAACTCTATCCATTCCGTTTTTATACATCCTTAGGTCTACATGGGTTTATGGGTCTGGTTCATGTCTGAAAACATTAAACAAAATAGAGATGAGTGTTAGTATATATGATAAACAACAATAGGCTACTCTTATTATAATAGAATATCTAATAGTAGTTGATTTGCTGTTTTATCGGCTGTCCGCTTGCCGTCCATATCACTTTAAAGTGTGATCGTACCTAGGAGTCCTGTCAAGTTAAACATCGCTTCTCATGTGGTTTATAATACACAAAATTACAAGTTTAACGAACTTTACCTCGTCTGTAAGGCAGCGCACAATGCTGTAGGCTACAGTAAGTCATACAATACTACATTGATTTTTCCTTCAACAAGATTTAATATTAAGACATCTCTTACCGTAATAACGACATCCGATTTTGGCAGTTATCTCTGCTGCTGGCCAATAGTAATCCAACGAACCAAAAGAGAAAAAATGACACTAAACAGTGTCGATAAGTTCTTTTTTACTAGTATTCCCAGTGTTGCGACCGCTTACATCTAGTTTCAGTTGTGACAGCTGAACGCACGGTGCACTGCTGCGCACGTTACGCGAGATCCAATACGACAGCCTACTGCATACGTACAACAGTCGACAAAGGTCCTTACCACACTTTTGTTTACACGCACGTTGCTACTAGATCGGCGATTTTTGAAGGAGCCCGACAGAAGACTAATAAAACAGCGGAGGACTCGGGCAGACTTGCGTAGAGACGTCATTGTGTGCACATGGACCCTCCTACTGCAATGAGAGCTCGCGGTGGGAGGGGGCGACGCGCGCGCTCAGGTATAAACGCGCTTATCCAGAAGTAGGGCAAGGTAGTTTGATTACGCAGGCGCTAACCTGTGCATCTAGGGCAAATAGATGTGCAAACATTTAGTTGCATGAGCCCTCTGGCAAAATGTTATTTTGTGGTGTATATAAAGTACAGTTGTGGTTTAATTTATTAAATCTATGCGATGCGCTGTGGGAAAAGCTAAAAAATATTCTTTATTGTTCAATAGCATGCTGCAGATTTCTGTCATATTCAGAGGTCTCTTATAGCCTATTTGTGCGCAGGATTCAAGATTGGAAATGCGACTGTCATTATTCTCTTATGCACAAATAGAGCATTGAGCAGTGACTCATCCCTGGTATTAATCAAGCATTCAAACGACAAAATAAAGGAATATTTAACTACAAAAACAATGTCTAGCAGACTAATGTTTATGGACTCTATTGTCTGGATTAAAATAATTAAATAGCTTTTCTAAGACAACAGACAAGCACGAGGTTACCATTTAGGCTACTTAAGGTAGATATTATGATTTTGAAAGTATTTTAAAAAAGATCCGACAAATGTCTTTTATACATGGGAATTGGTTTGTGTTCATTTCCGGCCGTAGCCAAGATCATCATAATGTTTTACCATGTCAACACCAGCTGTTCCATGACACTTACTACTGTAGCCTATGTATGTTCACTAATGACTGTAACAGATTTTTATAGGTCATCTCATCTCACTTGCCATTAAAAATAAGTTTTACATAAAAAGCTCCTCAAAAAAACTACCACCAGGTGGTGCAATTTTTATGATTTAACTCACATGGAAAGTCTTTAATAACCCTATGCTTATGTAATCTTGATGTAAGGATGCTAATTTCATCATGACACTTAACATCACTCATTGTGTCATATAGTAACACTTGTTCAAAAACTTCAAAAACTTGTTACATAAATTGTTGCTTGTGTTCTCTATTTTGTCATTTTATTAGAAATTTTCTGTTAAGTAGAAATTCATGACCTTGTCCATGTGGTTACGAGAGAATGGTCTTGGAGTTTTCTTGAGCTAAGCTTATGGATTCGGTCAAAGAAAGTATATTCGATTTTTGTCATCTCATAAGTTTAGAAATGAAGCAAAATTTGAAATACATTTAAGTATACAGCACTAATTTCATAGCCTGTATTGTATTAAAATACAGCTCTTTTTAAGATTGCAGAGGAATGAAAAACATCACCAGATGTCAACAAATAATGGGCGAATTTCAAACACCTTTACATCACATTTAGGTAGTTTTTTATTCAAAACTTAGGTAGAGGTGCCATAGAGCTGAATTTCAGTCACCCATCTTCTTTTGCATAAACTTCCATTTTATTTGTAGCCCTGATATTCAAATAACAAAACAAAAAAATCACTCAAAACAAGAGAAAAGCTGCAAAAATACAGTAGTACTATACCATTAATTCAACACAACTTAAGCATATGTGAAAAAATGTTTTAATGTTTTTTTTTCTTTTAAATGGCTCAAATACATAATGAATATACAAAATCTCAGGTTATACTATACATTAATACAGGTTATAGTGCACTTGACCCTTTTTCAGGATCAGGCTTTAAACATATAATCTAAACATCTTCTTAACACATCCAGCATGGAATGTTGTGCATAATTAAATAAATCTAGCTGCATTAAAGACAGATTCCAAAGTATTTTCTACTAAAGAAGCCTGAACCTTTAATCAAATATTCATCATTAATAATTTTCTGTTAAGGTGCATGTTTTAGCAGGAGAGGATTTCCCCTGATACTTGCATTTTTTGGATATGTGATATCATGAAGAAGGAACTGTTCTGATATTTTTTATCTTTTGCCTCTTAAGTTGAGTGATGAGATGTGCTGATATATTGATCTTTAAGTCATCATATATCGGGAGGAATCTAAAAGACAGCTATGAAAATTCCAAAGAGCATTCCAAAGAAGTCAGAGAGGAAGTCAAGGAAATGCATAAATGTGGAAACGCGTATAAAACAATATTCAAGCATATAGATGTCCTAGTGGTGCAATTATCAAGAAGTGAAATCTTGATTGACTTTGACATGCCTGAAAAAGTTTTTCTCTCAAAACTTTCAGAGTGAGAAAGAAGGAAACTTGTGTGAGAAGCCACAGAGAGGCCAGCAATCACTTCAAAGAATCTACAGAGTTAACTAACTGGAAATACAGTTCAGGTTCACAAGTAAAATGTTTTAAATACAAAGCAGTATCAGCAAATGAAGATCACAGAAGAAGTCATTACTCAACAAAAAGTGTCAAAACCTTTCAAAAAAAATTCCAGCATGCACAGTAGTGCAGTAACATTGTGGAAAAAGATTTTGTGGTGTTATGAGATCGAGATTCCAAACTGATAAACATGACACAATCTAAAAATGGCCTCATCTTAAAAAGCACCTTACCTACATTGTGCTGCTGCTTTCCCATCAGCAGGAACTGAGCATTAAAAAAAACAAAAGAGAACGAAATGGATGGTGCGTGATATACAAAATCAGTCTGCAAAAACGCCGAAGCAATCCAGTTGAGAATCTGTATTTGAAAATAAAATTAAAGCGTCTTTCAACTAATCTGAACAACCCTGAAACATATGCTTTTAAAAATACACCTGAATCATAGGCTTCAATGTAACACTTTACAATAAGATAAATGCATTAGTTACCATGAAATGAGTTTTCATTGTTAGTACAGTATTTATTTGTCTAAGTTATTGTCAATACAATTGTTTATGTTATTTCACTGTGCATTAGATAAGAACTTGTCTCAACGTCATCCCACAGGAAAACTTTTTACAAGTTGGTGGTGACACTGTTTGTATGTAAATTAAACAAAAATGCATGGTTGTCACTGGCATGAAAGAAGAAAATGTGCCTTCAATGCAAAGCTTTTAAAGTCGCTTTGGATAACAGTGTAATGCAAAAATGTAATGTAATGTAAATGTTTTTTGAAAAACTGATTGGGTGGAGAACTTTAAAAGAACTGAATTTAAACTTATCACCTGCTGGAGCACATGCATGCATTAACCAGGCACCAGACTACTAAGATATTAAATAATGGAGTTCTCATCCTATTGTAATTTAGTGGTTTTACTGAAAAGTATTCGGGGTAGTTCACCCAAAAATGAACATTTCATCATCATTTACTCACCCTATTGTCATTTCATTCTTGTCAACCTGTATGAGTTTCTTTCTTCTGCAAAACAAAAAAGAAGATAATTCTGAAGAATGTTGGTAAACAAAAACTGTTGGTCCCCCATTTCTATTGAATGGACACAAAACCAATGCAAGACAAACCGTTTTCTTGGTTAAAAAAAAAAAGTTTTTTATCAACATTATTCAAAATACCTTCTTTCGTGTTCTGCAGGTTCATACAGGTTTGAAATAATGTGAGGGTAAGTAAATGATAACAGAATATTTATTTTGGGGTGAACTGCTTTGTAAATTGCAAGGGATAGCCCTGTTGGTTTCATTTTTCCATTGTTTTTCCCTCAGATTACATATTAAGAAGTCAAATGGCAATGCTGTTTAGCTATTAATGCTGTTAGTTTTAGAGTGTCAACAAAGGACTATTCTAACAATCCAGTGCTAGGACCGACTAGGGCTCTCTAAAACTAAGGGCCCAAAAATACATACTAGATAATAATGCTAAATATTGTATAATGGACTATAAACATATTTTAGGTAAGGGAGTTTAACGCACGACGTGTAGGCCAAGAACTGCCCGAGGCCAATTGACTACCATAGTAGGAAAAATTATTTTATAACATTTTGTTCTGTTGAACACAAAATGAGATATTTTAAAGAATGTAGGACAGTAAAGAGTTCTAGGGCACTTTTGACTACATTGCCATTGCTATGGTAGTCAATGGGACCCAAAAACTGTTTGGTTACAAGCATTTGTACAAATATCTTTCTTTGTGTTCATCAGAACAAAGAAAAGTATATAGATTTGGAACAACTTGAGGGCGAGTAAATAATCATAACATTTTAATTCTAAAGTGAACTATTCTTTTAATGTTTAAATGATGATCAAACTGACTGGAACTAGCAGTGCATTAAATGGTTTTAATGCACACCTTCCAGCCAATCAGAATCGAGTAGTCAAACAGACCATGGTATAATATGATTTATAATCAAAATTGAATTGTATGTAGGTTGTCAAGACTTTTGCTACAGTATCACTGTGGAGACATTTGGTCTAAAGTTGTCTATCACCTTGTATGTCTCCTTGTGCATCATATTCGAGACGACAGAATCCCTGCCAGATATAATTGTTTAAAGTGACAGCTGTCACAATGATCAACACTGAATCTACCCGATGATGATCATGTTTATCTACACAATTTCCAGTCAACCACAGCCAGAATTGATGAACTGCTTATTTAGGGATGGTAATGAGATCAGCTAGCATAATACAACACATGGATGGTAAAAATCACACTACACCGTGTCACCTGAATGTGCTCATGTTTGCCAGTTCTCCATCTCTCTCTGTCTCTTTCTATTTTTCTGTTCCAGCCTCCACCACATTCTCTCCCATCTGACCTCCATTTCCCTTCAGCACAATCTTTAAACACTATAATTTACTCTCATTATTTAGAGTCTAAAGGCAACACCAAAGGCAGACTTTCAATACGGCTTAAACACACTCAAGCGCCCAGAGTGTCTTTCCGCCCTATCATCAGAGGTCACGGGGTAGAAAAAAGGCTCAGACGCCCAGGCCCATAAACAGGTAAAAAATGATTGTTCGTGAACAGTCAGTTTACGTGGCTAAATAAAGAACCCCAGGTACACCAGACGCTTATTGAATAATGTGTTTATCCCATTACGACTCTGATGCATATTCAGTAGGAACACAAAATACGAGTAACGACCTGACTCCACATCGGCGCATTACAGCGTCTGCCTTTTATCACAGAATAATGTGGTGTTTGACGAAATTGTGTCAAGTAGATTATGAATTAATATGCGACGTGTCTCCTAGCACACATTCTGCGCAGCCAGATGCCGGGTATCATTTCAAAAAAGCTCTGTCCGTGCTGTCTGAAAACAAGCGGACTTCGAGAGTGCGCATATGTTTTTGCCTTAGCCCATTCTGAATGCTTTATATAGCTCGGTGCATATATCACAACTGCCACAGTAGAGGTGACATTGGCGTAATGTTGTAGCATCATGGTGTAGGTTGAGATTTTTTTTTTTTTGGTTTTGGAACAGGGTGAAGCACTGAAAAGATGCATATATATCTGTGTCTCAGTACTCTTTACGTGGTGTTCGCCGCAAGGTGAAATGTAGTCACGATTATGCAGAGGCTTTTTTCCCAGGAGGCAAAAGAAACAGTGAGCAAAAATGAGAAATATAATCAAGTAAATAAAGCAGGACAAATATGAAAGCAAATGCTGCAGATACAAAGATAGCAGATAGAGTTTCAAAGGAAAGTAGCATCCCATTGTGTTTCTGTTAAATCATGAAAGGTGACGTTCTCGATTACTGGCTAAAGTGATTATGTCTTTTACATTCAAACAAACAAAGACTATAGGTAAACCAAGATGGTGCTACTATGTATAGGGGAAGGTAAAATGCTCAATATTGCTGTTCTATTTAAATAAGCTTTCCTGTGGCTCAGTGGTTAGAGCATGATGCTAGCAATGCCAAGGTCATGGGTTTGATCCCAGGGATTGCGCATACTCAGAAACAAATGTATAGTATAATGCAATGTAAGTCACTTTAGATAAAAGCATCTGCCAAATGCGTAAATGTATTTAAGAAATCCCATTAAAGTCTCATTTAAAGGTGCTGTGTGTGATATTAAGGAGGATCTATTGATAGAAATGCAATACAATAAAGACCTTATATAATGAAGCCTTATGTTTATATTATGGCTTTTTATAGAACACTAATAGTTACTTTATTAAAATTTTCATGTGCCCATTTATGATCCATTATGGATGTTCACATGGACCATCAAATATCAGTATTGTAAAAAGTAGATTTTTTCATTTACCCATTTGAAAATTAAATAATTCTACATAATGTACAGAACATTCTGTGAAAACATCATCTTGATATCTCTTATATAATCGCTTTAATATTGACTGAGTAAAGCCATGTCAAACACTGAAATTATAGTCAAAATAATAGACGATTGATATCCCATAATTAGATTATGAAAGCCTTGTTTCCACAAGCAGGGTCATATTTGAGAATGCCTAAATCAGAGTGGACCAGAGGGACCCACACAAATACCAAATGTTTAAAACTTATCTGGTGCTCTCATTAATCCAGTACAACACATAGAGAAACACTACAGATATCCACCCACACAATGAGGAGCTCATCCAAACACACCTTAAAAACTAACACGATTAGCGTGGGTGGCTTTAGTGGGCCATTGACCCCGGCTGAACCCGACAGAGCCCGCCAGTGGTGTGCAGACTGAGAGACAAAGTGGGTCAGTGAGAGCGTGATGTAATGTTAAAGCAGAAGAGATGGAGGGAGGATCGAGCGGATTAAAACTCTCTCTGTCTCTCTTTCTGACTGCCTGTGACTCTCTATAGGGTGAATTAGGGTAAAGTTGGATTTTGTTCTCAAATTTTTTCTCATCCTAATTCACCATACCATGTATGTACAGTATCTCCTATACTTTCTCTCTCTCTCTCTCTTTCGTTCGCTCTTTCAATAATTACTGATAGTCACTCATCTGTATTGTTTCCTCTGGCAATGAGATTAAATAGGGAGCAAATGGAAACCTTTGCTTAAGTGTCCTGCTTCTCAAATGTTTCTTCTGTGAATAAATCCACTGAAACTACTGTCTAAACATTGTCTATCAAGTCAATATGAGGTCAAAACAATTCTGATCAAATGTTTTCAAGACTTAACTGTAGAGTTGTTGTCTATGCTCAAGACCCACGTGTTTAATTCTGACCTGGGTTATGTCCTGATCTCATACCCCATCTTGATCCCATCCTCATGCTGTCCCTGTCCAATAAACAATGAAGACGAAATGTCACCCCAATCATTTCCAACCTGTACACAAAAAAGATATATTGAAGAAAGTTAGTAAACCGAACAGCGGCACCCATTCAATTCTATTGTATGGTGGGCCGTGCAACATGCACGTCTCACAAAAATGCTGTAAAATTCAACCAATTAGATCGACTTCGAACGTGCTGAAGTGTTTCCAGAAAAGTGTAGGCATGACGTCTGAGGCTGAGACTAGATGCCAGTTAACAACATTCTTCAAAATATCTGCAACAAAAATGAATAAAATCATACAGGTTTGAAATGACAAGAGGGTGAGTAAATGATGACAGAATTTTCATTTTTGGGTGAACTATCCCTTTAACACATCTGAAAGAAAGTTATTATTTAAGTGAGACCTGGATGAGAACTAAAAATTCTGATGTATATAAAAAATCATTTTTTTCTGAGTGTTCACCAAAGGTAAGATATCTTTGCAGTCTACATCACCAAGTCTCACCAATCAGCTCAAATGAAACTACAGATGGGAAGTGACACAAAAAAACCATTCCTCAACCATTTGTATGTGCTGTTTTTGCAGTGGTTACCTGACATGATGTTGTCTGAAGTATACACAGTGAATCAGACAACAAGCCTAATTGTTTTTGACAGTGTTTGATCGGCTAACGGGTTTTTCATCTAACAAGACACAGAAGACTTTTATTTCCCTTTTCTTTTTCGCTAAAGAAGCATTCGTGCTCATCTGTGTTTAGCAGGAGAGAAATAAACCTGCAAATTTCCAATAAGATGTTTGGGTCTTTGTGCCAACTGAGACATAATGTTCCTCAGGCACTGATGAGTAGCTTTAATTAATCACAGCTTTATTTGGTTGGCAGCGCCGTCTGTTTTCAGTGTCAGAGTTACCTGACTTATCTGTCAACCCTCCAGCACAGACACAGACAGCAAATGTCATGTGATATTGATTGTTTACAGTGAATATTGGTTTGAATTCTAGATTTCCCTATGTGTCTAAAGTAACTCTATGGTATATGAAAAACTGTATTTAAATCATTGTATCATAATGTCAAACACCTTAAAGTTATCAAATCCCCTTATTTTGATTTGCAAACCGCAGTCCATAAAAACAAGCTGTTTATTCCATTTAAAAATAGAAACATCTCACAGGGAAATATATTTATTTTCATCTTATTCTAAATGACTCTTTGATGTCTTTCCAGGAGATAATATGGTTATTTTAGACATTAAGAAAAGATCTCACCTCTCAACACGTAAACATGATTAGCTCATGGATTTTAGGTCTTACTGAACAAAGACTACATGTCAAAACATTTAGGAATGATGTAGTCACACTGTCAGGGTTTAGAGCCTTGTCATCCAGATCTATTGGAGCGAACATGTGAACACAGATCCTGTATTCACCATTTATGACCTGGTTATGTTGCCTTTCATGACACATCAGCTTGAATCATTATTAATACTATTTAAACCAACCATTTAACTGAATTTTTACTAAAGCTCTAAATGTATGAACACCATTAAATCAAACAAACCTACATTGTAAAAAAATTGCTTGCTTTGCAGCAGGTTGCCAGTAACTTACTGTAGATTATTTAACCACCTATATTGAGTTAAGCTTTACTTTAATCAAAATGAAAACACTTTTACTTTTGAAACTCAAAATGAGCAAGAAGAGACTGGTCTCAGTACTGGCATTAGCAGTTACAGTACACTGCAAAAAAATGACATCTTGCTAAATGTTTTTGTCTTGTTTTCTAGCAAAAATATTTCAATCAAAGTACATATGATTGAAGTGACCTTAGATATTTAGTCACGTTTTATGAAAGAACAAATAAGAACTTGGTAAGTTTATGTTTAAAACAAAATTGTAAATTAAATCTACAGTAAGTTACTGGCAACCTGCTGCAAAACTTGAAACATCAAAATTCAAAGTCAGACCCTTCATTAGTTTATAAGTTGCATTGCAGTTTCAGTATTTTTTATTGATGTTTAATTTAACTATGCATTTGCTGCATGTGTTTCTAAAACAAGACCTAAATGAGTCAACTCTTGACAAACAGCCTATAATATAAATCTAAAAATACAATGTCTTAGACAATTTGTTCTTATTAAAATGACTTTTGATGTCAAACATTGATATATTAGCATATGTGAGTACAATTTGAAACAAAATTGAAATCTCCACTGATATTTCCAAGCTTTGTTATTCCGGGACCACATTTACATTCACATTTTTGGCAGACGCTTTTATCCAAAGCGACTTACATTACATTGTACTATACATTTGTATAGTAAGCAAGTGGGGGTTAGGTGCCTTGCTCAAGGGCACCTCAGCCAATACCCGCCTGCCCTGAGAATCGAACCAGCAACCTTCTGGTCATGAGTCCAACTCTCTAACCACTGGGCCACAACTGCCCCAAGAGAGGTGTAATCTTTCTCAAGATCCATCAAAATCTTTTTGCAAGATTTCGCTAGAAGCATTCATGCACATCTGTGTTTAGCAGCAAAGAAAAAGCAAAGATTGCATTTTCAGTATTTTTTCAGTGATGTTTAATTTAACTCTGCCTTTGTCGGATATGTTGACATGACTTTTGATGTCAAACACGAGTACAGTTTGAAACAAAATTGAAATTGATACTCTAAAGCAGGGATTTCCAAACACTTTAATACCAGAACCCACCTAGACAGGTATCATTTTTCTCAAGATCCAACAAAATATATTAATAGTTTTTATTTTTCTTGTCATTGTGCAAAAGAAACATACCAACATCATTGTCATTGCTATTTATTAATTGAGCTATTTTTTGCTCTAATAACTTTATGAACTGCAGGAGACATAAGCATGTTTCCCATTTGCTCTCAATGTAATATCAATTTTATATAGATTTTTTTAAAACAACAACATAAACAAACGTTACTGCGCATGCATGCATGCCCAAACTTAATTTAACTAAGAATAAAGTCACTGCAGATTATTTCTGATAACAAGCTAAATAAATAGTAAATGACATTAGCTAGCCAGTTAAAGTAAGTCTAGTCAGTATTATTTTGGGTTACCAGTAGAAGAACCGTTACTTGTCTAAAGTTACACGACCCATTCAACAAAATTTTTATTTAATATTTTTTTACTATAAATGTATTATTAGTTATATTATCTGCCACTTGCCAGACCGATCAACAAACACAGACCGGAAGATAACTTCAGGCCAGGCGTGTGTTTCTGATGAAACGTCTATAGACTAAACATTTAAATATAATAAATATATTATGATTTTTCCTTCTTGTGGGTAGTTTAACACAGCTAAATGCTGCTATGCTAATGCTAATCAAAAATGAGACTTTATTCCCATAATGCAGATTGAGCTCCTACTGATGGTTGTAAAGGTTATAAAGTTTAAATTGTATAGTTCAATATGGATTACAAAGACAGCCTGCCAAACATTTAAAGCCAATGAGTGGTGAATCATTTCACAGGAAACATTTTCCAAAGTGTCACTTGCAGTTAGCAGCCAGCGTTGCATAACATGCCATTCAATGTGGCAAAGTGGGTGACACCAGACTTTTGTCCGTTTTTGAAAGGCCATTTCAAATTTGATTAAGATCTTTATGATGACTTATTAATATTGTCCATCCTGATCTCACGAGAGGTCGTAAGTATTTTACGAGGTGGCTAATTCGTATGAAGTCATATGTTGTGAGTCGTACAAAAACGTACGATTAAGCAATACTGAAGGCCCACCCCTGACTCCGCCCCTACACCTAACGTCACTGGCACAAAAGCAAACCGTACTAAAACCTCGTAAAATACTTACAATTTTGCCGTGAGATTGCATTGTATTGTCACTTGTTTCTCAATGAGAATGGCCTACTGGAAATCTCAAAAATGTACATGTTTGCTAAGTGCACCAGATGCAGCTGATAGCTGACACTGTTTTTATTGGGGTTTATTGAAATTACTTTAATATGTTTGAGTGATTAACCAAATCCATTCACTTTGAATCCAAACTCTCTGAACATATCTGGTGACATGGGCAGCTGAAAATATAGAATGGAATATAATACACTTCAATTAACACAGATTCACATTTGATCTGCTTGACAGCTAGACACAATCTGCATCAGAAGTATGCACCAGGAGCAGATGAGGACGCTCATTCTAGGTCAGATTTGGTAAATCTAGGACAACCCAAACTCTCCCAGAGTCTCGCCGCTGGTGCTGTCATGTTTTAAACTATTTTCATTTTCAGCAGGAGATGCATGTGTCTGTAGCACAAAGCTGGACTTTGCTTTTCCATTTTTCCATTTGCCTTTCTTTGTGATCTACCTTCCTATTAATTCACACAGGGTCTTACTGTTTCCATTTTATTTGTTATGTTTTAGTTCTAAATAACACATAGCAGGGGATTTACTTTTTATAAGTTACTGGTGTTTGTCTTAAATACAGTTTAGGGCAGACTGGGCTAGTTATTACACCTACAACATAATTTGCCCAGGATTATTAATCCTGCATAGGACATTGAACACATGATAACCTTTTCTGACAACATGCTCCATTGTCTACCCATACTAATAGCCCTTTGATATCTGTTGATACCGAATTACCGATACTGATTGTTTTTGTGGATATATTAACTCGCCTTAACTAAGTTCTGAAAATTAAATTAATATTTCTTAACTTTCTCACTGTTATTAATTCATATAATGACTTTTAATATTGAACATCAAACTGGTGATGTGTCTCAACATTTTCAATACACAGACCACAAGGCATTGCATTTTCCTGTCCTCATTTGATAGGATATATTGATCTTGATCATCGGCTGTTTTTAAACTATCGGCCGATAGCCAAAGTGTTTTGATCAACCGATGCTGATTATTGGCCGATATATCGGTGCATCTATAATAATAAGTAACTGTAACAAGTAATTGTAAATAATAAAATAATCAATGCAAAATTGACAGCATTACCAGTTTAACATTTCAACAATAATATATATTGTTAACTCTTTCCTAAATTAATTCCCCTGCAGGTTTATTGTGTTATTTTAGCTACAGATATTACAAAACATGATATTTATACCAAACAATATTAATTGACAACAACATTGGAATCAAATTGCTGCTAGAGAAAGCAAACAACTTTTGTGACAACTTGCCCCAGACTTCTAGCTTACATCCAAGTATAGATTCTACAAAGTTACTCCCCATTGTCCCTGCTAAATGTTGGTATAATTTCCTTTTATTATATAAGATAAAAGCAGTGTTATCAGTGACTTACTTAAAGTGAAGCCCAGCTTTCTTTCCCTCATTATTCAGAACAGTAGTCTCCATCTGGGAAAGTGGCAGTCTTGGCTGGCTTGCTTGTCTGTCTACAGTACGATCTGGGACTGTTTGACTGAAGATATTGTGATATTTGTCCAAGGTGTAAATTTGTCTGGCAACTATGCAAATCTTTTAACATCCCTTTCCATTTTTGAGGACTTTCAGATTTTTATTTTACTTCATATTTGTGAGAAGGCAGTTTTAAATCTGGAACAATGTGGAGAGATTTACGCACATCAAGTCGTCAGATCAGTTAATCTTGTGTATATGGTACTAAGAAAATATTTATGATCATTTATTGCTCTGCACCAACAATCTTTCTCCTCTTTTTTAAATATGTAAATTAAGTTTATCACCCATACGCACCCTGAACTTTACCTTGTGGCCCAGCAGCTATGTTGGATTATTACAGTGGGGAAAAGCTGTTAATATTTCACTCCTCACTGTAAAGAGAGTGTGTGTACTGCGTGTGTGTGTGCGTGCGTGTGTGTGTGAATGGCCAGGAGTGTGAGACAGCGCCTTCTGTTCAATATGAGGCCTTCACTAAGCAGACTTCTCTCACCAGCAGTTCCCACTCGACTTCACTGCCTCCAAGTTATATAAAGACTGAACTTTTCTGAAAAATGGCAAAACTTTTTATGAGTTTTCCATTTCCTTGCTCTTCATCCTGTAAGTTGTGCTATAAGGTTTGTCTTTTGTTATCTCCCAGGAATATTTGCTCAACACAGGGGAGTGCTGTGCATAATATTATATGAAACCGTATGGAGCTATAAATCTCTTGGCTGTTTTAAAAGTACAGTATTTTAAAAATAGGTTAGGCTTAATTAGTAAGCACTATTACATTGTATAGCACAATTAAATTATTGTTGTTCAAGTGTTTTCTTCTCTTGTAACCTGAATGCATGTTCAGTTTTGTTATATCTTACATAAACAAAATTTTTAAAAAATATATATATATTTAGCATGAGTAAATGTGATGTACAGTTTGAGCATTTGTTTGCTTTTTTTGTGATGATAAAATAAATAGTTCTTGTCACTTTTGGAAACATTGACTGACTGGCACAATTTTGTGTCATTGAAAATAGTTATTTTACTCCGTCTTCCTTGTGTCATAAGATTTTGTCTTTCAACCATTCAAGCATTTATTCCCTTTTGCTATCACTGTCTTTTAAAATCCCCCAGCACATGCTCAGCTTCCAAGCACTGTTCTAATTTCTTGCAACAATCTCTTTACACTTTCCTGTACGACAAGGGGGCCAAAGAATTGACTGGTGAGCAGCGTCTTGAAAATTAAAAGCATTAAATCACAATTTGATGTCTGTGGTGACACATCCTTCATGGGCCAGTGGGTCGCCGTGGCAGCAGCGGTGAGGTCATCCACCGGCTATGAGTGATGTGCTTCATCAAGGTGGTCCGGTAGAGGATATTTAGGTTCATGGTTAACCCTGTCCAGATGACATGTTAGGTTTGCCTGCACATTTGTTACCATTCCATGGCAAATTGAGATTGGCAGCACTGAAAAATATTACAAGGTAAAGAGAATTGTTGTGCTCAACAGTGTGTCCTCGGGTGCATGGTATTCAGCCAATAATTTTCTGTAGTATTTATCTAACAGCACCTCATCATCACCTTTTATAGACACATAGTAAAGACCGAGTTAAATAATGAAACCTTTGGAGTTGGACGCTCACTTACCAAAAATCGTAAATATAATAAAATTTGTATTTTTTTATTATTGTAGTACCTTTTATAGATTAGGTTAAATAATGAAACCCTTGGAGTTGTAAATAACATATATTTTTTATTATGTTTTAGTATTATATTATCTATTTTTATTATTGTTGTTATTTTATTTATTTTAATAAATTATTATTATTATTTAAATTATTATTTATTTTGACTCATTTAGTGTGTGGTCAGTACTTTCTGGGTATCTATATTTCTATAATGGGTACTTATATTAATTTAAATATTTATATGAATGGAAAAACATTACAAAGTAATAATATGTACAAAATGTAAACATGATCAAAACAGCTTCATGACATTATGCATGAATATTAACAATTCAATACAATACAAACAATTACAATATAAAAATAATCTTTGATGCAATTCAATGAACCACTTTCTCCCATTGAAGTCCTTTGGTCTAAAAAGTCTTTTTAAAGAGACTTCTGTCTAAAGAACCCATCACTTTAAGAACGAGAACAAATGCACCCTTTTTACCATCACCATTATCTTACTCTTCTGAGAGCTCAAATGAGGAATTATATCCCACCAGCACAAACCCCCTTAATTTGAACCTCTTATTAGCTTTAATTCCATTTAAAATGAGCTCACAACCTGACTGAAAAGAAGGCAATTAGCACGTGCTGGCCCGGTGAATGAGAGCAGAATAGGAGATGTGCCGCTTTAGCTGATGTACTCATTCACTTCCAGCGGTGTAGACTGTTTGTGCCGGCAGCACGTCCCAGGTGGGCACCCGACAGGCATGCTCTTGGCCCAGAGCCAGATCTCCGGTTATCTGTTTAAACAATTAAGCAGCTATTTCAGGAACAAGGAACCACCGTCCGCCCACCAATTGACTCCACACCGGCTCATGGGACACCATGGCAACAGCCCTTTTTAGTGTTAAACGGCAATAATAATGTGGTGGTTGATCCGCTAACACAGTCGTTCCACGGTGTGCGGTTGTTATTTGTTATTTGTCAAACAACCTTGTTCTCTGTTGTGTGTTCTCTCAATTGAAAAACAGACAGAACCGCTCGCAGTTGTTTTGTTTTTCATCAATTTAATTCCCATCAGACAGTAAGGATGACTAGATCTTTTCCTAGAAAGGCTCTTTCCAATAAATCAATGTTAAAATCTTTTCTATTACATGTGTCTGATTGAATCAGTGCGGTTTGTGGATGTCCAAATGGAAGGTAAAGAAAAAGCTCATAACCTCATCATTGGGATCAATGAATGAGATTATAGTTTCATTTCTGTTGCATCCATTATTATGTTTATTTTTATTTCATTTATTTTTATTATAGGGTTAGTCACTTGAGATCAAAAACTCTCTTTTTTAGAACGAGACCTGGCCAAAATACCAGTATAAAGATTTATAGTAAACATGACAAATACATTTACATTTACATTTATGCATTTGGCAGACGCTTTTATCCAAAGCGACTTACATTACATTGTACTATACATTTGTACATTTTGTATAGTAAGCAAGTGGGGGTTAGGTGCCTTGCTTAAGGGCACCTCAGCCGTTACCCGCCAGCCATGAGAATCGAAATATAAAGCATAGTAAGATTTACTAATTAAATTACAGCACTTACAATTACTAAATATCTTGTTTAAAAAGCCTACAAATAGCACATGTTATTTGTATGTCATTATTTAATTTTGCTTAAAATGACCCGTGTCTAGCATACTGTAACAACCCCGGACTTTTAATGGACTTCAATTCCCATAATCCCGTGCACCAGTTTTCCCGCCATTCACTCATCACCCGCACCTGATCCCCATTACGTGTCACCTTTAAATACACATCCCTTTATCTCAGTCTTTGTCAGGTCTTGTTGTTGTTAAATCCTGTCGTTTTTGTAGTCTCGGTTTGCAAGTGCCAGTTTTGACGTCTTAAGTAGCACGAGAACATTTGTAGTAATAGCCAAAAATACATTGTATGGGTCAAAATTATTGAGTTTTCTTTTATGCAAAAAATCATTAGGATATAAAGTAAAGATCATGTTCCATGAAGATATTTTGTAAATTTCCTACTGTAAATATATCAAAACAATTTTTGTGAGTAATATGCTATGCTAAGGACTTTATTTGGACAACTTTAAAGGCGATTTTCTCAACGTTTAGATTTTTTGCATCCTCAGATTCCTGAGTATTAAATAGTTGTATCTCGGCCAAATATTGTCCTATCCCAAAAAACCATACATCAATAGGAATCTTATTTTTTTGGTTTTTAGATGATGTAAAAGTCATAAGACCATAACCAACCATAAGACTGGTTTTGTGATCCAGGGTCACATTTATTTCATATTTTTTAGCAATTGATCTAATAGTGTTTCATCAAAATCAGGGAGGAGGCTTCGGAGTCTCCAGGCCAGGACCAGCAGACTGAAGGAGAACTTCATACACCAGGCAGTCAGGAAGCTAAACTCCCTTCCGACCCTGCCTTCCCTCCCCTCCCTTGCCACCCGCACCTCTGAACCCTGAACCCATCCATCCCTTCCCACATCATACTCTGTCCCGCACTTGTCATTTTATGGAACATTGGACTGCTCAACCCCTTTTCAGTAGTGGTCTGAGCCTCCTCAACTAACTACCTCTAAGTCAGTTAAACAAGCCTGCTCTCTTGACACTTTAATACAGACCGATAAGCTTTGCACTACATTACATTTGCACTGTTGATATTTTCATCTGCACTGTTGTGTTTCTCATCTACACTGTTGTTTATTTCATCTGCACCATTTTGATTTGATTGTTTCATCTGCACTGCTGTTTATTTCATCTACGCTGCTGTTTATTTCATCTGCACTGTTGTTTATTTCATCTGCACTGCTGTTTATTTCATCTGCACTGCTGTTTATTTCATCTGCACTGTTGTTTATTTCATCTGCACTGTTGTTTATTTCATCTGCACTGCTGTTTATTTCATCTGCACTGCTGTTTATTTCATCTGCACTGCTGTTTATTTCATCTGCACTGCTGTTTATTTCATCTGCACTGCTGTTTATTTCATCTGCACTGTTGTTTATTTCATCTGCACTGCTGTTTATTTCATCTGCACTGCTGTTTATTTCATCTGCACTGCTGTTTATTTCATCTGCACTGTTGTTTATTTCATCTGCACTGTTGTTTATTTCATCTGCACTGCTGTTTATTTCATCTGCACTGCTGTTTATTTCATCTGCACTGTTGATTATTTCTTTGGTTTGCACAATTATTTCGGTTACATATCCCTTGCTTGTAAAGTTGTTTTGTGTATATATATAGATTTTGTATTTATCTGTAACTTGATATATATTTTTGATATATGTTTATTTTATGTTATCTGTTTGCACCTAGGGTCTGAGAGTAACGCAATTTCAATCCTCCATTTGTATGTACTGTACATGTGGCAGAATTGACAATAAAGCTGACTTTGACTTTGACTTTGAAATAAAAGCTCAAAGCATTAATCAAAATATATATATTGTAATATAAGTATATTGCACTATGACGGTGTATCCCGTGTGTTTGGCCCGTAAGCTCCAACGCTTTATTTTTAAAACGTTGCTCATCTTAGTGGATGAGCAATGTATTATGTCTGTTGCAGACACAGCAACAGATGTAAGACTAACAAGCAGCAGCGAGGTTAATAAGACTGTGAAACTGTATAATAGGCTTAAAGAGGCGTGTGGGAGGGTGTCTTCGTGTTTTTACTATTTTGGTAGATGTGTTATAAAATGACTGTTTGCTGACTATATGATGATGAAAGTCTGGGGATGCAACACCTTAGAATAAGGAGAATATAATGCCAGTATTCAAAAATATGTAAATAATCTGATCTTTGATCTATTTTATTGATTTGCAAATGACCATTTTGTCAGTTAATGTTTTTTTCATTCTGTGCCAAATAGTAGTTTCATGAAAGCTTGAAGATTAATGTGAATAAATATGTATAATATTTATTAATGATATTTTCAAAGGTAAGATTAGAGCCTCAAGTAACCTAAACCCGGACAAGTTGGGAAATCAGTTACATCAAATGGTTTGACTTGTTCCCAAGTATAAGTTAGCAGATCAAGATTTGAGTTTGTTGTACTCATGCATGTTAATTCCTTTTAATTTTGAACATTTAGTAAGGTAACTCCTTTTTTATTTATAGTTTAATAAAAGCTATTATTAAGACAACATAAACATTTCAACTTATGCTTAGCACCACTCTTCTGAACGATGTTAACCCCTAAACTCAAAAATACAACAAACTCTTCTAAATATTCAAGATAAATAAAAAAGATTTATCCTTTCTAAAAACATAAAATAACACTTAATTTCAAAATGAACTCTCATAATGCAGTTGCACGCAAAGCATGCTGGGAACTAAAAAATCATTCTCAACAAATCATGTTTAATTAACTTGTTTAAATTAAGTTAAAGGTTAGATACAGATACACTTAGATACACTTTTTATCTATTTAATTACTTTGAACATTAAGTGACATGTAAATACAGCATTTCTTTAATTACTTTAATTCCCAAGTAAAATGCAATTCCTCTCCCACCCTATGACAACAAATTACTCCTGGCAAAGAAGGACAAATCCTTCAAATGAATCTTTTATTCATGGATCATTGGATCTGTTAGACCCTTTCTGTTTAGCACACAAAGCAATGGTCACGGTAAGTTAATGTTGACATGTCAGTGATTGTTTTCAGATTTAGTCACATGAGGCAGACTGTCCTATATATGTGGACAAGAACTTTACTTGTCATTATTTTACCCAAAGGTGTAAAAAAAAAGGTGGCCAAAGTTTAATGTGTTATGATTTAAAAAGAAAAAAGAAAAATGTAAAAACATAATACTTATTTTTAGTGTAGGTGTTTATTGGGAATATATTAAATATGAATACTGTACACTGTATATGTGCTATGTCCCCTAGCTATAAATCAACTTGACTACAGTTAACCTACATTTGAAGATTTGACCGGAAAGGATGACCTCTGCATTAAAAGATTATTCTGGTTAGGTGCTGGGTAAGGCAACACTTCAGATAACTGTGACATTTGAAAGACATTTTTAGGGAAAGGTGTACCTTGTAGGAGATATATTTTGTTCCCTTTAAGGATTTAGGATTTTTCATTTATGTAATTCATCTCATTACATAAGATGCAGAGATGCACCGATATATCGGCTAATAATTGGGATCAGTCTTTTACACTATCGGCTGTGGGCCAAATGCAATGAATTTGAGCTATGTGTATAGAAAATGTTAAGAAACATCACCATCACCATATGATTGTCCATATTAATAGTCATTATATAAAATAATAACAATCAGAAAGTTAAGAAATATTAATTTAAACTTCATAACTAATGCAAGTTTATATAACCACCAAACTATCGGTATGGGTTGAGAAATTTAGTATCGGTGCATCTCTAGTAAAAAGTCATTTTAAGAAATTACAAAATGCATTATTTAATAAAGCAAACTACAGTATTTGATACTGTATATAGCTTTAATTATAATTGAATATGAATACAGATGAACATACAGGTTGAATATTTACACTATGTACAGTTTAAAAAGAATATAAATTTGACTTCCGCAAACTACATACGGTTACACCACCAGAATTACTTAATGCCTTTACTAATCTCATGAGAACTGAAAATGTCATAATAATGCCATTTAAAGCAGAATATAGAGGTTAAGGTAACAACTGCACTACCATTTCTCTCAGTGTATTAACATGAACTGCTTTCAAACCCAGATGGGGCGTCCGTTTCCCCTCTCCAGCTAGCTAAGCGATGCCCCCATTGTCCCTCTGAAATGTTGGTCAGATGGGTTCGTAGTATATCTCCAGCGAAGGTTCGCGACCTTGCTCTGCCCATCACCTGAGATAAATGACAAGATTAGGAACCTTACAGGAAGAGAGATTAATAACCCTGTTGTTGTTGTGGAAGGATGCCTGGACAATGTGTACACACAGTAGTCACATGACATATGGAAGCAGCTTAAAGCTCTCGAGGCTTTACTGAACCCAGCTAAAGGTCGGTCAACAGGAAACGGTCATTATGCCTCAATATCCACAGCACAGAGAAAAGCTTCCATATACAATAAAATATCATTTTATTTACCTATTTTAACAGCATTGATCGGCCTGACTGCTTGATTGACAAGCATTGTACGTCACGAGTTCATAAGAGCGAATAACTGTGACCCTTAGAAGAGGTTCACAATGTAATTTAATGAAGGAAGTAACCAGATGATTTGACCTCAAGCGATGACCTGAATGCTTTTGGGCATTAAAAGGTTAATCTGGTTTATTTGGTGCTGGTTTAGGCAGCACTTCAGATAATTGTGACCTTTGGAAGACAGTTTTTTTCCTAATGGGAAATAGTATTTCCTTCTATTGCTTACGGAAAGATAGGACAATCGGCACCAGCACGAATGGACATTTTTGTTTAGCTACACAATAAAGGGAAACCAGACTGGCTCTTAATATAAAAGTAAAAGTATTAATACAGTAGATTTAATAAAGACGATTCTCTAGCGGACTGGAAAATAACAGTTTTTTCAAGTTTTATTGCTCTCATTAAAAAATGTGTGTGCTTTGAAATATATAACACAGGAATGCATTGTATCCATTATCAGCCTGATTTTTTGTAGACATGTTGTAAAAAGAATTATTCACCTAATCTGTTTAGTTCTTTTGTCGTCTTTACTTTTAATGTAAAGGATTTAAATAAAGCAACTTCAACTCAATGAAACGTCATGAGTTTCTCTTCACTTGGTGTTAGGGTGTTAGGTTAAAGGGGAGAGACTTGAATACAGATGGCACAGTGAAATGAATGTAGCTTCCAGATTCCATCTGTGAGGACTGGAGAAAACATTAGCCCTTGAGGTTGGCTTATATCCAGCGCTTGCAAGTAATGGAGTGGATGCTGTTGAGTACCACGCCGTATGTCTGACCTTCCTCGGATTGCACATACTTTGCTTGACCTATTATGAGCTTTTAATTAGTGGAGATCATGAGGGAATGAGGAGGTCGGATGAGCTGGGTGTCTTTGTTACGGCAGATCGAAACACGGCTCTTTTTTAAGTTGCCGCTTATCGGAGCTGCTAATTAAAACAGTGACATTTTTTCCTTTACTATCTTCTCAAGTCACAACAGTGTAACAGTTTTATCTTGTGTGTTGTGTTTATTGAATCTTTTCGAACATAGTATGGTGTTATTCACGAGAACTATAAAGTGACAGAACTTGTGTATTTTTTAATATTTTTAAAGAGGTACTTCACCCAAAAATGAAAATGATCATCATTATCATTATCAACAGAATCTCATGTGAATTTAACTATTTTATGAGATGGCTAATTCATAAGGGATATTATGCAAAAGTCATTGATTCACCCTCATGTCATCCAAAACCTATGACACTTTATATTCTTCTGTAAAACACAAAAGAAGATATTTTGAGAAATGTATCTGTGGTGTCCAAACAATGGAAGCCAACAAGGGCCAATGCTGTTTGGTTGCCAAACTATCTTCTTTTAGGTTCTGGAGAAGAAAGATAGTCATACAGGTTTGGTATGACATGATGGTTAAAGACAGAATGAATATTTTTGATTGAATCGCTTCTTGATTTTTCTTTATAAACCAAATTACTAAACTATTCAGAACTGAAGAAAACATCTAGCAACATGGTACACATAGATGAAGTCATCCTGATATCCAGTAGCGTTGATTTAGTACAGTATGATTTACAGTCAGCAGATCAGATGGATATGGCTGTTTTAGCCCAGGGCCATATTACAGCGGTAATATACAGTCCAGTCTGTAAAGCTCCCGCTATGTATCATGCTGCGATCAATTCGATGAGTGTTTACCTGCAGTTTCAGGAGGGACCACTATTATTAGACTCTTTGCTCATGACCCTTCTCCTTACGTCTTTATTTTTTTTGTCATTGTTTTCCCATGGCTATATTGGTGTGCGGAAGGAAGCAACAATAATGCTGAATCATCTCTCATCCAGGTCAATATGTTTGGTTTATAACTTTGTAATTGCTGTGAGCTTTGTTTCTAGCCCCAAAACTAATCTCTGGAGTTCAAGTGTTGCTGTTTCATCAATTAAAGATAGTATTATTGAGCCAGGAGTCCATAAGACAAGATTCATGAGAAAATAGACCAATAAAACTTCATGTCAAATCATCATTACAGATCACACATTCACAACACAATTCTGTTTTATCGATTTCTATCTTAATTAAGTCGTTGTTTCGTATTTTTAGTACTACAACTCTACAGCTTAATTCTGTTTTCAGTTTTTCAGGTTTGAAAAAATTTAGTAAAAACATTTGTGCATCCTGTTTTAATTCATTAACACAATTGTGTAGGCATAGGAAATATGATATTTATAAAAATAATATCAGGTATAGCTGTAGTACTGTAATCTCTTTTAATGCACTGCAACCAGTGACTGGTCTTGTTCTTAAGGCTGGTCTCGTTCTTGTTTTTAGTCTCAGACTAAAAGAGGACTCCGGTCAAGAACACAGAGATAGTAATGCCTGTGCATTTGATTTTTTTTGTGATCATGTGATTGTTGTAAACACTTCTGCGTTAAATGCAATTAATTACTTATTTCTTATTTGACTTATTTTTGATAACTGAATTGGGAATTATGTCAAAAATTTTAACAGAAATAATACAAATGACTATAAAAGTTGTATAGTAATTATTTTCTCATAACATCTGATTATAATGTAGGAATATCACAAGAGCTGTTTTATGAGTATAAGCATGATAGCAAATGTGATTTTACGATATGAACATTAACCAGAGGTTAATTTTAGGCGACTTACGTTTTAGACACAACGTTTTTGCTCTATTTGGTTTGAAAAATACACATCAGCTCTTTCATATTTGTATCTGTTTGCTTAAAGAAACGAAAGGAAAATTCCTAGACCTAATTCCTAATTCACCTCTGCAAATTTATTTGATTTTTCTTTGACATTTAAGGGTTAGGTTTTAGGGTTTTTCAGATGAATTTGAGATGTGCTTACCTTGGTCTTGTCTTGGTCTAAAAACCCTCAGGTTTGGTCTTGGTTTTGTCAGTTTTACAAATGCTTACATTTTTATTTCATTGCCCATGCTTCAATTATGCAAAATGATCCAGCAGCAGCAGATAAAACAATAAGAAACCACTTCAATATGTTTAAAAAACACAATACTAATATTTTAACATCTATTTTAGGATCAGTTCAAAATGAATATATGATGCTATAAGCCTGATTTTTTTCACAAATTTCAAGCGTCTTTGCATTTTCTCAGTATTTCGCATTGCTGTTGGGTGACTTTATATCATTCCTGAGATTTTTTTTCTGTTGAAATTCAACAGACACTGGACTGGAATTGACAAAATACATGCAGAATTACTGAATAAAGGCAAAACTGGAGTGATCTCCTAATTGGTTTAGTGACAGTGAATATGTTTGAGCTAGTGGGTGCAAGACAGATACAGAAAGAGTGAGTATGATGCCACAATGACACTTTCTTTCTAGGAAATTGGTTAGTAAGGAAGTTAGGGAGGCAAGAAACGTGAAGGAGGACACAGGAGCGTGCCGAAGAGAATATTGAAACCAAAGGCGATTAAGAAAGTGCATTAACATCATGTTGTACAAGCAGCAGATGAATGAGATAAAGACTATGTGAAAGCACGAGTACCTGGCAGCTTTCAGACGGCTAAGATTGAAGGCGAGAGAATGAAAGATAGGTGCAGGATAAAAGACAAATATTAAAGGTGTAGTGGTGACTCCACAGTGTTTGGAAGGCCTCTCCTCAATTACTCATGACATGGACGACAGATGCCAGCCCGCCTGCCAAAGGCCTCATCACTTCTTGCACCCACCGACAGGCCATCATGACGGAGGGAAACTCGTAAACATGAATCACTCTCTAGCTGTCACATCTCATCCGCCCAAACCTAATTAAACAATTAGGGCAGTTCAGTAACGATCGCTCAATATGACAGCAAGAGCTCCGGATACACAGAGGCCACTCACAGGAGCCCAGTCAACACTTACAGACCTGATACCTGAATTTATCCAGTTACCATCAAAGGAGAGCAGAAGTATGACCAAGATCCTTCATAAGGATGTAGGTAACCAGGTGAGGTGTTCGCAACCTGGTGTCATAGGAAATAGGACCTCTGTACACTTTTTGCAGCGCCACAAAATATATACCAATAGGTACATATTGCTACAGTTTTGAGACACAAAAGTCCACTGGGGGCGCTAATGAGAAAAACTTTATTGTTCCGCTGCAGAATGCGTGTCAGTGTCGATTACTTATTATATGTACTTATAGATAGATATTTTAGCGCACTTAAATTGCAAACACTGACCAAAACTGTATAAAAGCATTACAAACAGGTTGCGTTGCGTTTCGAGTCTTCTAAAGCCGTACGTTATCGTTGTGTGAGCAGAAGGTTTTAATCGCAGACGATCGCGCTTCAAGTCCAAAAATGACTTTTGTGATTTTTCTTTGAGTGGGCCTACATGCTCTGAAGGCTGCGTTTTCTATTTTTTGTGTGCAATGATTGCTGTGTAGTGTTTATGCATAAATTGGCTGGCTTTGTGTGTTATTTGACGACAGTGTTTGGTTTTGTCTACAGATCATATAGTTTTGAATTAATTGCTAGATTTAGCAATGCAAGTCAAAGCTTTTGACAGTGTAGCTTGAATTTTGGGGTTTGTGTTTACTGTTTTGAGAAAGTGAGAGTAAATTTTAAAAAAATGTGTTTTAGCAAATCAGATAAACTGTAAAACAACAAATACGTTCTGAACAATTAAACCTAGAATAGAATGGAATAGAATAGAATAGCTGTAAAACAGTGGCGGTCCGTGACTTCTTTTCCAGGGAGGCACGAATGTGAAGTTCGGTATTTAGCCCGTCATGTGTGAGGCCTGTCATGTCAAAATATGTGTTTGGTGCCTCAGGTGAACGTATGTGCATCGCGCATCATGTCAAAATATGTGCCTGCTGTAGACGTGTCGAAGGGTTTATCATAAAAGAGATGCTCGCGTTCACAAGATATTCGCAATATCTTAAGATACACTCGCTTAACATTTAAGCCTAATTACACATGAGATTAAGCCAATATCTAGCAAATGCGAGCGTCTTTTGTCATAAACCATCTCGACGCATCTACAGCAGGCACGTATTTTGACATGATGCACGATGCACATACGTTCACATGAGGTGCCGAACACATATGTTCACATGACAAGCCGCACACATGACGTGCCAAACACATATTTTGAATTTTTGCCTCCCCGGAAGAGAAGTCACGGACCGCCACTGCTGTAAAACAACATTTAGTGCTCTCCTCAGTAGTGCACATACATTAGAGTCCCAAACAGAAAAATAAGATAACACTAGTTTATTTTTACCGCATTTCAAAATTACCTGAAAGTTATTTTTGTACAGTGAATAATTGTACGGCTTCCACGCCCCCTACATTGTCACCGCCGCACAGATTCACCCACTCACTTTCCCAAACTTTTGAGAACTACATATCCCACCACCATGATTGTTTGAGCACCTGTACCTTGTTTTTGTTCACACCTGTTTTGTATCACGGTCACTATTTAAATTTGCACTTTTTTTATTGTTCTAGTCTTTGTTCAGTTTTATTGTTCTAGTCTTTGTTCAGTTTTATTGTCCTAGTCTTTGTTCAGTCTTGTTGTCATTATCGTCACTAGCTGTACCTCTGAGGTAATATTACCTGTTCTTGTATACTTGCCTATTGGATATACAGTGGCAAGAAAAAGTATGTGAACCTTTTGGAATTTCATGGTTTTCATTACGTGCAGTAATGTTCTTTTTAGTAAGCAGTGGTTTCCTTCGTGGTGTCCTGCCATGGATACCCTGCTTGTTCAGTGTTTTACGTATTGTAGACTCATGAAGAGATGTTAGCAAGTTCCAATGATGCCTTCAAATCTTTGGCTTTCATTCTGGGTTGTTTCTTTACCTCGTTGATGAGTCTTCGTTGTGCTCTTGGTGTCATTTTGACTGGGCGCCCACTTCTTGGTAGGGTAGCAACAGTCCCGAAGTGTCTCCATTTGTAGATTGTTTGCTTAACTGTAGACAGGTGAATTTCTAAAGTCTTTGAAAAAACTTTGTAACCCTTTCCAGCTTTATGTAAATCAACAATTCTTAATCGTAGGTCCTCTGAAAGCTCTTTTTGGCGAGGCATGGCTCACATAAGCGTGTTCGTCTTGTGCAGCGCAAACTCCCAAAGTTTGAGGGGTTTATATCAGTCAAAGTAGCTGTAGTCCACACCTCCAAACTTATTATCTTACCGAAACTCCAGGTGTGCTTAAACCTGACTCCAATGAGCTTTTATGAGGTATTTAACTCAAGGGTTCACATACTTTATCCACAAGCACTATGAGGTTTTTTTTGGTTGTTCTCAATAAAGACATGAAAGATCAGAATTTTTTGTGTTGTTATTTTTTAGACACATTATGTTTGTCAATACCCTTGACTTAGATGAAGATCAGATCACATTTTATGACAAATTTATTCAGAAAACCATGAAATTCCAAAAGATTCACAGACATTTTGCATGCCACTGTACTTACCCGGTTTGAAAACTTATCCGAAACTGGATGTACCTGTTTTCTGGATTACTTACCTGTTTTTGACACTTACCCATTGTGGAATTACCTGTTTTGGATTACTCACCCCTCTGGATTTACTCACCTGTTTTTGTGGATTACGTGTTTTGTTTATTGGATTCTGCACCTATTTTTGTTATAAAACCTTTTAACCCGAAATCACTGTGGGTGAGCTCCTCCGTCTGCCCAGTAGTGTGACAATAATAATAATAATTAAGGCTGTCAAACGATTAATCGCAATTAATCGCATCCAGAATAAAAGTTTTGTTTACATAATATATGTATGTGTACTGTGCATATTAATTTTGTATTTATAAAAACAAACCCATACATGTATATATTTAAGAAAAATATCAAAATTAATAAACATTTAAATATAATTTGGAATATTGGTAAATATAAACAAATACATCTAAATATTTATATATATATATATATATATATATATATAGGGGCCTACATGTATGTGTTTGTGTTCATAAATACAAAAGGAATATGCACACTAAACAGATATCTATTATGTAAACACAAACTTTTATTCTGAATGCGATTAATCATGATTAATCTTTTGACAGCCCTAATAATAATAATAAAAAATATGAAATGGAAGTTTTTACAGACTGAAATTTACTTTAAATAAATTTCAAACACTTCCTCTACCATTGGCCAAAAAACCAGACAGGTCTTCTCTGAATCTAGTGCTAAGCTAAAGTAATGTTGTAATGTCTGACTCAATCGATCCACCTAGTCAATGGGAAAGCATTTGGTGCTGCTGTTGGCACAGAAACTACACACTTTATCACCAAAATAGCATGATTTCATTAACAAACTGGCATGTATTTAATGCAATATACATATATTGTATGACCATATATTATATTCAATGTTCATACTGTAGGCCTATATATTGTGTATGTGTGATGAGCAGTTATTTAAGCAAGGTTACAGGGGGGGTAAGGTCGAAAGAGAGCATTTACAGCATGTGAAGTGATTGGATTTAATCATGGTAAAACGCAGCCCATAGTGCTGCCCGCTTATTTAGGCTATCAAAACATTTTACGAGAGCAGCTGTGCCACCACAGACAGACTCTGGCACGGCCATCATGTTCTCATCAAAGAAAAACCCTTTGCTGAACTCACCACCACACACTGACTAACCGTATACTGTGGTTTATTCTGTATTCATTTGCCTTCTGCTTTTTGACTTCATGAATATGTAAAGTCATTTACTAAATTCCTACCAAAGTGTTATACGGATGTCAGCAACTAAACATGACACACACACACGTGATACACTGATTTAAATTTGTGTAACTGTAAAGTAAAGTAACTAACTTCTTTGTTCCATTGAAACGCAGCTTTTCTAGGTACGGTGTTTTGTAAGGTGTTAAATTTGCACCACACACAATTACTTTCGTTTTTGAACACGCTATCTTGGTTTCATCTGACCATAAAATCTTTTCCCACATCATAACTGGGTCACTGTTGTGCATTTTGGCAAACCCCAGATGTGTTTTCACACATATTTTTTCTTACGTAAGCACATATTTTGTGTCTGTCCTCTACAGGCCAATGTTATGAGGAGCTTTTGTGTGTGTGTGTATTTTTTTAATTCATTGTTTATAATTATATATTTGTTTGCTTTGTAATCGTGTATCAGCTGCATTTACCCAATGCTACACTGTAAAAATATTTGCTGTAGTTATGCAGCAGATTGCCAGTAACTTACTGTAGATTTATATTTATCTAATTTATTGGCAACAGTTTGTTTAAAGATAAATGAACATTAAACATTAACAAGTCTTTATCTTTACAGAATTAAACTATATAATAACAGCCTCATGCAAAGCATTCTGGGAACCAGAAACCTTCATCAACCTTAATTGTTATTTTCCTGATTTTTGGTTCCCAGAAATGCTTTGCATGAGGCTGATATTTTATAGTTGTTTCCTGTAAATGTAAAGACTTGATAATGTTCATTTATCTTTGAACAAACTGTAAGAAAAAAAGATAAATATAAATCTACAGTAAGTTACTGGCAAACTGCTGCCAGTAATACTGTAATTTCTACAGAATTGTTTAACAGTGTACAGTATATACAGTACAATAGAATGTAGAGTGCTGTTTGTGAACAGGTGTGGAATTGTCCTGTTTGTGCACAGTTTACAAAAGGGCTCCAATATCAACAAATAACCAACGAATCACCTTTCTATTCTCTGACTAGATGTAAATAACAGAGGTAACCATAGAAACAGGAAATGTCAACAATGGTGATGACAATCATTGTAGCATTTTATTACATGATGTTAGATCGTCTGTTAGAACTTAGTTACCAACAGTGGCTTTGATGTCTGATTACTATTATTTATATTTTAAAAATCTGCTGAGGGACATCAACCTAAGCTAATACTTGGGAAGATACACAGTTCATATCTTTATATCATATCTGAATCCGAGTCATTGGCATCATATGGAAATCTGACTCCTTGTTTCTAATTGGTTAATTCCCTGGGGATGCTGCTACCTGATTTGTTGAGTACATGTAAACATGGTTCCCTGGGAACCAAACCCATAATTGTGCCACTGCAGGGGTCTGAAAGCTCACTTTCTATCTTAGCTCTTGTAAAATTATCACTAGCCTTTCTGCAGTTTCTTTAAAAAGTTTCCCTGCTATTTATTCATTTGCTTCCACTCCAAACATTGCTTCATGTTCTAATTGAATAAATACACAATTTGTTGAATGGATCGTGTAACTTTGTTGCATTTAGGTTTAGCCAAGTAACGGTTCTTCTACTGGTAATCCAAAATAATACTGGCTAGACTTTTAACGTGCTTGCTAATGTCATTTACTTGTTATTTCTGTTGCTTGTTATCAGAAATCTGCAGGGACTCTATTCTTTGCGGATGTGTACCAGAAGTTAAGTTTGGCCACAAAAGCGTGCATGCGCAGTAACGTTTGTTTATGTTGTTGCTTTGAAACCATCTATTGTCTTTTTTAAAGACTGTGTTATCTGTGTTTTTTTCTGGTTTGTAACTATAAGAACTTTTGTTTTAATGTTTAGAAGTAATTGTTTGTTCAACACAGATAAAGCATGACTACCCATGAAAGGTGTAACAAAATACTTCATTGTTTTGCTTTTGAGCAAAACCAGTTTAAATGAATTTGAATATAATACAAAAGAAAGAGATATTCAAGTAGCAGTTTCTTACTATAATGCTGGAATTTAAATATTAGTTTGAACACAAATTATGTGCTTTAAATTTCATTCATGCTTTATTTATAACTATATTGTATTTCCTACATGCAAAATGTTTCAATAACATTCACTGATATTTTGATACTATATTTGAACACAAACCACATCAGTTAACGGAACAAAGAACAACTTTAAACAGAGCATATAGCATCGAAGAATGCTTCGTTCCATCCCAAACTGAACCAGAAGAAATGGAAATGAGCAACAGATGGATGGCAAGAATGAGAGCACGAGAGGAAATGAGCGAAAGACACAACCGGAGATTTGAGAAGCATTAATTAATACTTTGCCAGAAGCGTACATAATATCAGACACATTGAAGTGGTTTTGGATATTTCACACTCCATCCACGAATAACGAATAACAAGTCGAAAGTGATTAAGTGGCCTTACATATTTCTCTCCACTTCCAAGCCAATTTTCATGCAGGGAGGTGATTGATCGTTAGAGGCACCTCAAGGAAGGTTGGAGACCAGCTGAGGAGATTGAGGTGCAGGTTTCCTAGCAACCAGAGGAACCATTGTCTTGGTGAGGCAGTAGAACATCTGAGTGAGATTCTGTTCGGCTCCAGATCGTTTGAAATGCATCTCTCACACTGAATCAGCTGAAAATCTGCTCATGAATATGGGCACGCTTTATGATTTATCCAGTGACTTTGAAGTTGATTTATATCAGTTCACTATTGGCACTATTGTAGCTTTATCAATGTATAAATGTATTGATATACAACATAGTGTATTAATAATTTTCTGGCATTATAAAAATTGCAGAAGACATGACCTTGTAAAAGGTCCCTAAAAAAATCCGGTACAGTGTGGTTATTTTTATTGATGCAATGGCAGGCTGTTTATCACATAGAGTTTTGATAAATTGAAAATTCTAGCAGTGTACAGTTTAAACCGGGACATTTGAGTTTGAACGATATTCTGAAGATTTAAACCAGAAGACTGAACAACAGTTCCATCTATTGACCAGTCACACAGAATATCTTAAACCAGGGGTTTTCAAACTGAGGTCCGAGGACCCCCAGGGGGCCACAAGAGAGTAACAGGGGTTTCATGGAAGAGTTTAGAAAAAACTGCAAAAAAAATCAAATATGCTAAAATAAATAACAAGGTTATAATAATTAAGTAATTAGGCAAATTTGATTCGATTCTAATAAAAATTGTGACAAAAATGAGTTTTTTCATAAAATACTGTAAGCTATATTAAAAGATTACATTCAATTTAAGTAAAAAAAATAATAGTTTGATTACAATTCAAGGAAATTGTTTATAATTACATACATAATTAATACATTTACCATACATTATTATGATGAAAAGAAAATATATAGGCTATTGTGTATATATAATAATATAACTTATTAGAAACTAATTTAAGATTTAGAATATATATTTTTCAGTTTAAATTTTAGGGAGGGAGTTCCTCACATAAGGATGATCGTAATAGGGGTCCATGAGTTGTTATAGTTTTGATTTTAGGTTTATTCTGTTTAAATTATATTTTAAATTTGCTTTTTTTTATTAGATTTTTAGTTTTTAGTTTAGTTTAGTTAACTGTTTAGCAACTTTGTTATATGCTTTTATCATTGTATTATTTATTTGTTTATTTTTTATGTTGCTATATAAGATTAGTTAATTTGAGTTTCAGTTTTAGTTTTAGTTTTGTTTATTATTATAATTTTAGTGCTTTAAACTTACTTCAGTTTAACATTTTAATGGTTTTTCCAATAATGTAGGGTTAGGTTAGGGTTAGGCCAATATTTATTTTGATTTCAATAAACAATAAAAAAGTTTTAATTTTAGTAAAACTAAAATAATCTTGGGTCCATGGCATCTTAAAGATTGAAAACCTTTGTCTTAAACCATTTATGGGCAACTTTTGTAAATATAACACTCTTACATTTGAATGTTGTCTTTGGTGTTATAACATTTTACAGCCCTTAGGTTGCGCTAAAAGTTTATGCGCTATTTTCTGGCCAAAGTAGGATACAACACAACATCGGTAGATGACAGATATGTTAATGGCCATTTGTCAGTCATTATGGTCTTCTCACCTCAAAGTGTTTGGTGCAACTTGAATCATGTAAACTTTCTTTTTCACTGAAATTGTTACAGCACAAACAAAGACTTCCCAGATAGCGTTATCCCACAAAGAGTACTTGATATTCATTGTGAAATTAGCCGTCAATGAATTTGACTCATTCTGGAATAATGTAATTTGACCATGCCATGTTGTGAACTGGCGAAACAATGACAAAAAAATCGGAGCTAGAAAAGGTTCTTGGTTTAGAATATGTTTATATGATTCCCATGAGACTTTAACATACAGTAAGTGGTCAAATACATCACACGAATCTCTCAAATGTCCACAAACCATTTATCTCCCACATTGCCCAATATGGATGATTTCTCACACACAGGTTCACCTTCGTTTCTCATATTATTAATGCAAGCATGTTCTCATCTGCTTGAAAAACTTCCATATGTGTCCCGGCCTCATGGCCACAGCAGACATGCTGTTATTTCTCAAGGGAGAGTTTTTAGTGAGAGGCATATGAGCAGACGGCCGTCCTGATGTGTGTAACCTTGGATCACTTTTGAGCCACAGATGAGACAGACGCTGCTTAGTTACAAATGGGCTGGATGGCAGATTGATGGCATTTTTAACTCGCAGATATTTTACTCGCCTGGTGCTGGAAGTGTGCCGTCAGCCAAAATTTGTAATAAAGAGCACTCTATTTTACTGAGGCATCGTTTACACAGATGCAAGGCAAGGCCACCATGTTGAATGGCCAAATGAAAAGTGTATTTGTCAATGTTTTTGTGTGTGCACAGGTTCAGCTACACTTTCACAAATGTAAACCAACGGGTTGTCCGCCCTATTTTTAACAGCTCTTGAATGTAATAGCAGGTTTGTGTAAATATTACTGTAGGTATAAAACGTTTTAAATAATATAAAAAACAAGTAAATAAAATGGTAATATAAATGGTTATATAAAACAATTGTGTCTATGAAACGTTCTTACTAATGTAGCTTTGTGTATGCATGTGTGCGCATTGTGCATTGTGCATTGTGCATCATCCCACTAGAATGATTTGCCACTGACAGATTGACTTTATTTACAAGTAAACTAGTCAAGAATAATTCTTATCAAGATGCATATGTCAAACAAATGTACTTTTATACAGAAATAGTTTCTGGCACTGCTGTCAAACCACTTATCAACTTGCGTATTAGTGCATCCCCATGTGGCAAAAAGTGGAAATACATATTTCTGTATATTACAGTTATTTAGTTCAAATGTATTTCTGCTGAGCTTTTCTGATCAATTTTACAGTTTTAAAGCAATTGTATGCACACCATAAATAAACAGGTTAAAGACAGATGACAAATTAGCAACATGTACTGTTAAAAAAATCTGTAGAATCTACAGTATTAATGGAAGCAGTTTGCCAGTAACTTACTGTAGATTTATATTTATAATCTACAGTAAGTTACTGGCAACTGCTGCATAACTACAGCAAAAATGTTTACAGTATGTTCAAGTACTCATGAGTGGGGTACCCAAATAAATAAAAATGAAAGAACACTGCTGAAAATGTGTTGATCCACCACTAATATGACATTATTTTCATCTTTATATGAGATCAATGACGAGGTTGATGATGTCAGCAAGGATCCTTTTCCCAGTTTTAGGAGTTATGACACAACCTACGAATCCTTTACATACGTAAAAATCACCAAGCATTTTTCTGTGGCATGATTCAACTTAGAGCATTCTCTTTCTCCTTCACAGTGCTGCAGGCCAACATCCCACTCCTAATGGAATGTGAACGATCTGGGTCATGGGAAATGTGTTTCCCTCTCACAGACACCCACCCACCTGACTGCACAGCCACTGGTGGTAGAACCACTGTGCTGGTTGGTGGTCTGAGATGGTCATTTTAAATGGTTGCACTGTAGAATAAGGAAAATTGGTCCTAAAGGTCAAAATTGCTCCTTTAACATGATTACAGTAAGCTCAGAAACCCTGAATACATTGTCATTACATTTATTTTGATAAAACCATAGGTGGCCCACGTGGAAAGACATATTGTGAAATTGTGGGTTGTGAGTTTTTGCTTCAGCAAAGTGCAGTTTGGATGATAAATCAGACTTGTTTGATTAATTTTATTTAATCTTTTAGTTTTCTGGATTTGTCTAGATATTTTATACTTAATTTTGTACTAAATAATACTGTCTAAATGTCCCGTCTTCCCGTCCGACATCATGACTCGAACTTGTGCTTAAAGAAGCTGTTACTTTTGCTCTCGTTAAAATTGCCCTGTCTGTAGTTTACATAGTGATGCTCTTTTATTGTACTTGCTCTCCCTGACGCTTCATACTATCATACTGTGCTAGCGCAGGTTTTCCACTAGAGGGCAAACTCGTGCATGTTTTGTAAATGGCTGCAGGGCGAAATGTGTGGAAAGTCCCCTGAGGTAAAACTATTATGAAAATATAGGCAAATATTTATTTTACTGCATCAGTTGCAAGCATTCGTTGAGACACATTTGTACTTCAAATATTCAGACAGTGGCTTTCCATGTGATTCACTTCACAGTATTTTTCTCCCTAAACCTATAAAGCATCATTTTTGATTAGTAAGATATTTCTTATTTGAAGTCTTTATTAAAAATGTTGTAAAAATGTACAGACACTGTATGCAGGCACTGTATTTGCTGTATTTACCTGAAACATTAAACCTTGATTCAATTACTTTAATACAAATTTCACTTTTTTTATAAATTAAAACTGAATATATTATTACATTATATTTAAGCTTATTGTTCTTTCAGTTTAATGATTTTAGATTATGTAAACCAAGGCCTTAGGCGGGCCTTTCTCTGCAGAGAGAGGAATCTCCTGTCTCTCTCTCTTTCTTTATTCTCATGGGAGGGATTCTTCTCTGTAACTGTTATTGTCTTCAGGATTTCCTGTCTCCGGGGCTTTTCTTTCCCGTTTACATCCTCTTGCGCGGTCTCAGCTGTTTCAATTCTTCTAATTTATAAAAACAATTGCCATGCATGTATTTGTCCTCACTGAGGAGGATGTTCACAACAGAGACATCAGATATATTGTCTTGTCTGTGCTCATTTCGAGTCAGCTCTTTCACTGCTGTGCCTCAGGTGCTATTGTTACTCCTTGTTTGTTAAATTACTTTTAATGTTTATTGTTCAGATTTATGTTCATATTTATTGAAATCCAATTACTGTGCAGAATAGCATAAGCATCCTGAGTAACTGCATATTGATAAATTATATTATATACTGTTGGTTCTTGTGATTTGTACATCCACATTCCAGAATTTTTAGGGCGTCTCATGTTCTGAAGTGTGCCTCACATTAAAGCATTGGGTTATAATGGGATATATTCTTAAAATATCTAACTTATAATTATAAGGTTCTATCTTATTTGGTTATTCACATATTTGTATTCTGTGGCAACTTATTTACATTATGTTATGTTTTTTGTTGTTCATTTGGGGATTTTTTTAGAAAACAAAATGGTTCCAGCTATAAACAGTTATATGGAATGCAAAAACGTTTAAGCTCAATATCTCAAAACTGAATGCAGATAGAACCTTATAATTCCAATGTATTGTTTATGTATTGTCAAAGAATGTACTGAATGTTCTGGTATTATGAATCACTGTATCATTTTATTCACTTTCGTAAATTGCTTTAGATAAAAATGTCTACTAAATGTTTAAATGTATAGGCTAAGTAATATAACAATCTTACCCCACAACTAATAAATAGGCCTAGTTGCTTTACATAAAATGTAACCACACAGCAAATAACAAAATAATGAAACAAATAACAAGAAACCATGGCAGAGAATTCTAGGAATGTTTTTAATAATGATAATTATTATTATTATTAATTGTATTAGTTATTTTTTAGTGCATGGAGCAAACAATATTCGATGTTTTTAGGACCCTGAGGAGAAGCAGATCTCGCTCCTCCAGTGGCGCTGCTGATGTAGGTGTGTGTTGGCCTGATCGTGTGCCAGTGGAGGGATGAACACATATATCTACGGATGAACAGAGCAGCGGATGGTTACGCGTGTCAAGCATGCGCACATACAACTCTGTGCGTTTTAGCAGGATGATCGGGGCTCACCCGAAGGATATTTTCTGTCCAGAGAGCACACATTTCTCCTAATATTGCTGTTCTTGTGGACTACTGGGACTCAACCTTGTAAATTCCTGTAAATTACAACCTTTGACTGTATTTAAAGTTTAACGAAAGCTGCTTTTGGTCCGTGTTTCGACTCAAAGGAAACTGATACATTGTTTAGAAATAACCGGAAAAGTTCGTCCTATAAAGAATCAGTGTTTTGACTTCAGGGAAACAAACATGTCCAGCAGGAGTATCGAGTGGGAGCATTTCGAGGAGCGCGAGAAGAGTTACCGGTCCCCGCGCGGCAGCGCCGGTTCTCACTCCGGTTCGCGGGGTAACGGGCTCGTACCAAGTCCCGCGCACAGCGCGCACTGTAGCTTCTACCGCACACGCACGCTGCAGTCGCTCACCACCGAGAAGAAAGCGAAGAAAGTTCGCTTTTATAGAAACGGCGACCGATATTTCAAGGGCTTGGTGTACGCGGTGTCCCATGACAGATTCAGGTCATTGGATGCGCTGCTGATGGAGCTGACCCGCTCACTGTCCGACAATGTCAACTTACCGCAGGGAGTCCGGAGCCTCTACACTATAGACGGGACGAAGAAGATCACCAGCCTGGATGATTTAATTGAAGGTGAGCTGTAACATTGTACAAGTGCGTCCTGCATTAACACAACAATGTTTTTAGACATATAAAAGACAGCCTATTTGATTTAACAAGTTAATGTAATATATTATTATAATAATATTATTATTTTACAACTCAACACTTTCATTGTATATTAATTTATTTTATAATATAAGAAATTCATGATGAAATAATGTTTGCGAAGTGCTTTGATGACAGTAAGCAAAATACAAAATGAGTTAAGAGTTTTCTATAGGACTCCATAGGTGATGGAATTTAGAGAGTAAGATATGTGGCTGTATAATTGGCCACTTAAAGATTCAAGTCACTTAAGGTCAAAGCCATTATTATCTCTATTTTTTCATAGACTTAACTTGACTGTACAATAATAGGAGCTTAGCTGACATTTGCGAGTCAAAGCCAGTCATAATGCTTGAAGTATTATTTTATAATAAGGACTAAATGTGAGCATGATGTCACTTTAAACACACTTTGTTCAAATTGAGGCATGTAGAATAGTTTGTCTTTTGTGTATTTTATTGTTCTGTAGATAGTTTAATAGTACATGTCATACATTTTATAGTAACATAATCCAAGAGGACAAGTCCAGCTGCATTGGCCCAGAATGTGAGATTGTGACGCAGAATGTACTGTACCTTTGGGTTTGCTCTGTAATGCAATTGTTTGTGAGCTTTGCATCTGAAGTGCCGAGCTCAGCATCTCTTCACACTGAGTGAGGATTTGCTTAACTCTATTTTGTGTTTCAAAGACTTACACACAGCAGGACCAAAGCTATGAATGCTTTTCACTAAACAACAAGCAATAGGCAGCCATGTGAAAAAGTGTTTGTAGCTGGTGATGTCTTTACACGTCTTAAACTTTGTTGAATAATGGGCACATCAGGGTCCCATCTGCACATCTGATTACGAGGGGGTGACGGAGGGTTCATAACCCATGTGGCTGTTTCACACCTGGGTCCCATGTGGACGGTATCCATTCTGTATTACTTTACTCTACAGATTTCTTTGTCTCCACGCTTACAAAGTGTCAAATAGCTGTCATTCCATTCAGATTTTGGGACAGTTTATTCATCAGTATTACTGACCCCATGATCTGGTGTCGATTAATTAGCCTTTTGGTAATTTCTTAGCTTAATAAAGCCCAGTGCCTTGGGAGTCCCTGCCTCCCTCCTGTTTCTGAGCAAACTGAGTGAAATTGAGACTTTATTATCCAGTGGCAATGAAATGACATTTATGTTGTGGATGAATGGCTGTGGTTTCAGCTCAGTGGAGAAACCAAACATTTGCCGTGGCCTAAAGATTTATAAGTATGAAGTATTAATCTTAAAAAGCTTAAATTCTTCCCTGTAAAATAGAATTTTATTAAATACATTTTGGCCTTAATTTTTGGTGTTTAAATTTGGACTGCATGCTAAACATGCAAAAAACAGACTATATGATACACAAAACTATAGAGTTTTGTGTATCATAGCACTAAGTCCACTGCCTCTATACTCTCATGTGAATAAACAAATGTTTCATTCACACTAGGTGAGTCACCGCCGATTCTCAGATGTCTCTGATTCCCTTAGCAACTGAGATCAGAAATACTGCATATATCATCTTTTCTTTGTCACATTTTAAGCAGCCTGCAGTTTTGCCAGGGTTCCTAATTGAAATTCAGAAGAAATCGCAATATTTGTGAATAATAATGTGCTTTCACAGTCAAATTCATAGCCAGGAGCAATGACGTTTTCAAGGATCTGTGCTGTGTGCACGTGGTGAGCCAACATCAAAATTTGCTCACTTTTGCCTAGTTTAACGTAATTTACGATTCACATAAACTCAATACTCTAACACGAAGTCTTGCATTTACATAGGGCTGCATGATTAATCATTTTTTAACCATCATACAGATTTTTGCCTAATTGTTGCAATATTAATATGTTAATAGCAAGCACAAAAAAAACGTTATTAGGGTCAGTAACTGTTCGGGGCGGAGTGTACAGATGGTAACTCTCTTTGAAATATGGTGTCACAGAAGTTCAGCGGTTCCAATGTACTGTATAATCATTTTGGATGTTTTGATTGGATTGCATTACCTTCTGGTTTCCTGCCATATCATTACCTCATTCAGGTTTTCTGAAGCAGTACTTTGTTCACAAATGTTTTTACAGTATCTGCATACTAAGCATTTTTTCACTAAACATTATTTCAGTCTATTTTATTCCCACCTCACTGGCAGGAGAGAGCTTATGCGCTGGACTACCACGAAGGTTAATATCAAGATGCTTTATAATCGTTTGGCTATCCTGTCCAATGACCCCATCAACCTTAAACATCAAGATAGGTTTACCACCATAAAGCTTACTCTGTCAGTTTAGACTCTCTTACCGTTTGCTGAGCGAAGTGGCTCACCTGCTTCAACACGAGCATCATTCACTTGTCATAGTCACGATAAATTTATCATTAGGCTCATACTTGTGTATCCTGCTATTTTATTTTTATGTTACGAACCTGACGTTCAGACGTATTTCCTCTGAGGGAGGGTGAGAGCATCAGCGGATGTTTGAAGTCGACTGTTGTTTGTCTTGTTTTGATACACTAGCATGTCTTTTGCAATGACAGCCCTGCTCTTCTTACAATGACAAAGCTCCATTTTCAGACCAGCTGCTTCTGCTGTAGTGCCAAGATGTGCCATCTCACATACAAAACAAACATGCCCTTTATGCTGTCATACACACTTTCACTGGCTTTAAAAACTTAGCAAAACAGCTATCAAACAAGCAGGTGTTTATTTATGCAAAAGTTCCTTTGTGAGTGCATGTGGGTACATCGGCTAAAAGCATTTTATTAGCTTTTGTTAGGCAATCATATGTTTTAAAAAAAAAATCCATCTTGTAGTTTTTATTTATTAAGACTTTTGGGTTTTAGGCAGGAGGCTTACAGTTATATTGGATCTCCTGCTAAAGAGAATATACTTGGATGTTGTCCAGAACCACAGCTAAAAAGTGCAGAGAGGGAGAGCTATAGGGTCGTGAATCAAATATTGCTTCACTTCAATAACTTAAAAATCGTATTGGACCATGTATCTTGTGACAAAATATGAGACATGCAAGACCCAAAGAGATGTGGCCTTAAAGCCATAAACTAGAAAGTTTGGCCACGTGTCTAGTGGGCAGGCGTGGCCCAGTGGTTAGAGAGTTGGACTCATGATCAGAAGGTTGCTGGTTTGATTCTCAGGGCTGGTGGGTAACGACTGAGGTGCCCTTGAGCAAGGCACCTAACCCCCACTTGCTAAATGTACAAATGTATAGTGCAATGTAATGTAAGTCGCTTTGGATAAAAGCGTCTGCCAAATGCATAAATGTAAAATGTGAATTTGGTACCACAGAGGTGTGTCATATTTACTCGGATTAATGCTAGGTTGTGTTTTTTTAGTGTGGTTCAGTAATTAATTCTTTATTCTCTTTATTATTGAGAGATAAATGAATGATTCCCATTTCCACAGTCTTCATTTGCATACAAAGCATTTGCCACTAAATATCCTTCCATTCATCTTATTCTTCCCCCTCTCAGGAGAGAGCTACGTGTGTGGTTCCAACGAACCCTACCGTAAAGTGGACTACACCAAGAACGTTAACCCAAACTGGTCGGTCAACGTGAAAACGGGCACGTCTCGCTCGCTGACGTCACTCACCTCCACCAAAAATGATCAGAGAGAACGGGAGAGCAAAGACTTCATCAAACCCAAGCTGGTGACGGTCATCCGTGGCGGCGTCAAACCACGCAAGGCCGTCCGGGTCCTCCTGAATAAAAAAACGGCTCACTCCTTTGAGCAGGTGCTCACGGACATTACCGACGCCATTAAACTGGACTCAGGGGCTGTAAAGAGACTCTATACTCTGGAGGGCAAACAAGTAAGTGATGAATCGAAAAAGCCATTTAATAAAATGATTTAAATAAAGAAATTAGCTAAAACCCAATGGGGTTATGAAATGGTCCCTGTATTGCCAAAGGGCAGCATTAATCCATGTTTTCCGAGTGAGTGGGTGGTCATGTTATCCTCTCTCTCCCTGTAGTGCTGTAAGCTGGTATGAATTGGTCGATGTGACACTTATGCAAATTTAACATCTTTAAAGTTGTTCCCTGAACTGGATAATAACCTTATTTTCTCCCTGAAGTGCCAGTAGAGCATTGTCCTGTAAAAAATGGCCACACTTTTTATCACCTAATAAATGTGAATGCTTGCCTGGCGCTATCCTCAAGGGACCCTCGAATAATGATCTGAGCTGTTGTACAATTTACATATAGATAGTCCAGAATTATACACCAGGAGCTGGTAATGACCACCTGAACCCTCTTCAATTCTCAACTGCTTGAGCCAGACAGAAAAAACTCAGATGGGACATGTCTGTAGTCACCTCTGTAGTTATTAGAATGGTAAAACAGTCATCCTTGTGTTATTTCTGGGGTTATGACCCTAAAACTACTAATAAAAGGCTTCGCAAGGACATCAAAGTTTTATAAACAGGCTAGAAAAAACAGATATTACATGCAATAAGAAATGCATTGACAGTGGGAGAGAAGTCTTATTGGGAGAGATGAATTATCACTTTTTGTTCTCAGTGCTGGTAGTTGGAATTCTTTATTCAGTCTTTGATCTGGATGTGTATTATCGATGGCAAGAAGAAATATTGTTTTTTTTTCAGTTAGCTGCTATTTTGGGATAATCCATTCTGATATTCAATACAATGGCACTCTTGTGTAATAATGCTTACAGTTACTGTGTCCTCAAATCTTTTGAGACACTTTGACATAAACAAAGCCTGCGCTATTTATAATGTTCATATAGGTGTTAATGTTCGGACAGCTTTTAAATTGTACCATATGTTGGACAGTCTTAAAACCATTGAAAGAAACATTTAGGCCAAAGTGCTGTATATTCATTGACTTGGTGCAGCTGATGACGGTCAGCCAGTGGAAGCTTACCACTAATATATATGGCCTCAAGAGGTGTCCAAGATTGTGGAGAGCATGTCATCTCTCCTGCAGCACTGAGGCTCCTGATGTCCATAAGTCCATCCACACACAAAAATGTCACTGAAAAAATGTATGACCGGACAGAACTGCAGTGATACACATGCTTTGAGGTCATATTTTAAAAACATCCTTATTTAACTGAGGAAGAATTATATAAGGCAATACCAGCATTTAGGAATTTTAGTTTCAGTTCAAAAGATTTGATTCATAAGTAGATTCAATCTGATCTCCTGGAAATTCATTACTAATTCTTATCAATTCATACGATGTAACGGAGAAGAAGACTTGGAGCATGTGCATAAAATGTATGACTAGGGTTGAGATGCGGGGTGATGACATCATAGTTTCAGAAAATATACCGATTGGCTGTATTGGCTGTTGAGGGGCAGTTGTGGCCTAATGGTTAGAGAGTCAGACTCGTAACCAGAAGGTTGCCGATTCGATTCTCAGTACCGGCAGGTAACAACTGATGTGCCCTTGAGCAAGGCACCTTACCCCTGTTTGCTCCCCAGGCGCTGCAGTGTTAGCTGCCCACTGCTCCCGGTGTATGTGTGTTCACTATTCACTGGTTGGGTTAAATGCAGAGGTCACATTTTGGGTATGGGTCACCATATCTGACAAATAGGTCACTTTCACTTTACAGTCTGAACGAAACCATACAATACACATTTTTCACATATACAGCTAAACGCGACTGCCTTAATTTTATTTGAGGTTTTTGCCTTTATTGATTCATTATGTAAGTCCTGGTGAAATAAAATGTGTAAATTAATATTTTCTTTGGTTATTAAAGCAGTATTAGGTTCGTTCTAGCTGTTTTAAGCCCTAGACGAACAAATGTTGTGCACAACAGCCATGTTTAGAATATTCAACATCATTTGTGTGATTAATGTTTTCGGATTGAACCTTTTGACACTATCGACTGCTACGAGTCTATTTGACAATGCAGCTTATTCATATGAATTGGTACAATGTCATTTTTTCACGTTTTATTCGATCTGCTTTCACCCCAGTGATGGTCAGGTTTGGAGGTGGGTTGGGAGTGAAGCTTCATTCTTACTTTTTTTTTAAATCTTACATTTTTGTATGATTCATTCACATTAAATTGCCGCCCATAATTATGATTTTGCGTGAGATCAGGTTGAATATGCCCATCAAAGCAACTGTTTATAAGATGTCAATTAAAAGTCATTTTCTTTTTTGTTGAAAAGGAGGAGGGTTTCAGGTAAATTGGTCTGGTTTTATACTTTTATGCTGAAATGAGCAATGATGGTGTGGGGTTGGACATGCATAGCCACTTTACTCTCACTGTTAGTCTGTTCTTAGCCTTAAAGATACGATTAAAGTCTTTGATTAATCTCTTGATCTTTTAAAGTTTGACCTTTTTAATTCTAGCAGTGTTAATGGAATGAGAACGTGAAACATTACAAATTCAGATATTTTCTTGAATCTTATATATCAGCTACTGCGTCTGCCAAATAAAAAAAAGCTTCAAATGCATTAAACTGATTTAGATGTGACCTGTCTTAGTTAAGCTGCTTTTCACACCTTAAATGCACGTTGTTGCTTTCAGGGTACGTACGTGTGAGTATATGTGAGTAAGCACACACACACGAGGAGAGAATTTGACTTGGCATTGTGTTGACTTGAGAGTTCTTAAGAGTTGATTCAGGCAAGGCATTCCTGCCTGTGATATGTGATTACAACTGGCACGCCTGCACCAGGACTGTAAAGAGTTTGGGGTGGAGTGACCCTATTGCACAGCTGCAAACACACCCGATTTCATCCCTCATAGATGAAATGCATTATAATGAGGATTAAAAATGCCTTTGTTTGACCATTATTACACCTCTTAGACTCAAATAAGATGGGTCAAAAACACTTCACAGCCCGAGTATCATTCAGGCTTCAGAATCAAAGAAAGGCCCTCATTAAACACTAAATGATAAATATTTAGGGGTGGCATTCATGTTAACACGAGAGCCACTGGGTGCCATCTGCTTCTGAGCATTCCGAGCCTAATTCTTGGCAGGTGGGGGTGGGGTGGAGAGGCGTGGACACCCCACTGTGACTCAATCCAGCTCTGCCGTAATTGAACCTAAAGGCCGGGGGATTTAAAGTGCAGCTGGCAGGTGTGGGACGCATAAGGGGGGGCAGCGGATCTGCAGTAGCCAACACAAGTATCTCAGTCAGATGCGCTCCTTAACGTCTAACTCCATGAATGCCGATTTCCTTTCTTCTTAAAAAGCTTTGCTTGGTTTTACATCTCAGCAGCAGATGGGCAGAAATAAGCCACACACTTTCTTTGGCAGGAGTTTGGATTTGATGTGCCAAGTCGGTAATCGGTAAATAAGACTGACCAGTTTGATGCATCGGGGCTGTTAACTTGGTTACGTCCCCTTCGATCTGTGTGCTTTGCGGTTAGCCGATAATGGCATCCGATTAGATGGTAATAGACCCTCTATAATTGTTTTATAAATCGGAATAAGGACAAGTCTGTTTCTAGAGCAACAGCAAAGGGGAGGTGCATGTGAATAGTCAAGAGGTGGAAAAGAGGGGTCATACACTTAAGTTATCATTCGTATCCTATGTGCGCCATGCTGTTTCCATATTTTTTTTGCCACCCCCTCATTGCAGTAGCACACGCATAACCTTAAAGCTGAAGAACATTTTTATAATCATTTGTACATTCATTGATAACATTCTCTAGAGACCTTATGTCAAAAATTTCAAAATAAGCTTAAAAATGAGAAACAAGCATCATGTTAGATTCCCGACACCACACAGTTCTGTACTCATCTAGTCATCTCAATATTACTAGGTATCTTATAAAGGGATCAGATTTACAAATTTGTAGACTTGAGCAGAAGCAAAAGAGTCTAAATAGAGTCTAAAATGAATACATAACCCAGGAGTAAAGATACATTTGTGAAAGTTTACTTTATCATAGATCAGGTCATCGTTGTTTTGAGGCCAAGAGTAAATGGAAGTGACCTAGAATGTTACAAACTAGGACAAATGAAACAGCTCAAATCAGCTAAAGATTTTCATTGTTTTTGATCTTTTAGTCATACAGAACGAAACAATAAGTACATAATCTACATAATTATGTCATTTATTTCATTTTTAAGTGCATTTTAGCAGATGACTGAGATATTGAGTGTAGATGAGAGTGTTGTATTGTCTGAAATGACTGATGAGCGATGTGATGGTTGTGATGGGCTGTTGATTGACATGTAGCCTCTCGAGTGCATTAGCATAATAAAAGCCTTTCAGAGCTCTGTGTTTGCATAACATCAGATTAACGTTTACAGTCAACCGATTTCTGATCTGTCAGATGTCTTGCTTACAGTTTGATGGCATGAAGACAACAAACTCACATTAGATCATGGACTCAACAATAGGACACTTTGTTTTCAGTACTTTACAATCTATCAGCTGGGGTCTAACCTGATCTCTTTGACCTATCAGTTATTGCATTACCTTGCAATTAGAGCTGGATAATGATGTCGGATATGATTTTATCTCTGAATGGATTATATTTCAAGTTAAATAAATTAGTTATAAAACATACAGTTTAGTTGCTTTCTTTTCAGATAGCTTTCAGATGCGTCATCCTGATGTGGCTCTTGGTCCCCTTCTATCCCTGAAAGGAACATTTGCTTTCACACAAGTAACAGGAAAAAATAGAAATGAACCCAAAGTATTTCATGGCATCGCTAGAAGACACAGGGCTGGCACACGAGCAGACCGGGGTCATTGTGTGATCTCAATGCCCTCTTTTGTTTTGTCTGCCAGTCTGGAGACTTTATCAAGTGAGGAAAGCATTTCCACGTTCCTCATTGTTCACTGACATCTCTTTTCTTGTTGGTTCATTTTTGTTTGTACTAGGGTGTCAAAGTCAACACATTTATGTGATTTAGCAAACTTTGTTTTAAAATTATATTAATGTATTTCATGTCTCTTACAAAGCATCATATCAGTCTGTCAGATAAGACGACCAAAGAAGCACTTGGATTGACTCTAACCCACAGATTTGGGGGGGTGTACGGTGCTGATGTTGCTGTGGTTAGACAGCTCATGTCATCACAGTGAGAAATTAAAGCGGATGTCCTATTCGCTGCCTCACTCTCATCAGTTGAACTTTTGATGACCGACTTCTCAAACGGCTTTCGTTTTCTTATAAGCATTAGTCGCTGCAAAAGCTGCTGGTGAAAACCTATAAAGCAAACATCTATAATACAGCTTTGGAGAAAATTAACAGACCATTTTCAGTTTTTCACTATTTATAGGTAAGTGTTTAGGTAAAATTATTATTTTTGTTTAAGGAAAATTGTTTCTATTTGCATTTATTTGCAGAAAATGAAAAAGTAGAAACAGAAAAGATGCTCTATAAAAACAACAACAAGTTTAATCCCTTTTAAGCAATACAAAAAAACAGTAATATTTGTACACGTATTTAGGAAAAGTTACAGTTATGTGATAACGTCGATTTTCACAGTCATCATGTGTCTTGTCATGCTGTTAGTCTTTCACATTGTGGTAGGATTTTACATCACTCCTGAGGTTTGATTTTGTTGAAATTCAACAGACACTGGACTGGAATGACCTTAATACATCTAGATATGCGGCTGTATAGTCTGTTATGTGTTTATATACCATTTCTACAAAGAACTTTTTTTTACTTAAGTCTTGATGTTTTTTTCTCTATGTTTTATTAATTTTGATCCCATTGAGCTCTTTGGGAACAAAAACACCCCATTAAATGTAAATTTAAACTTATCAATCTCTTAACACATAGTCATTACTGGGATATAGTCTGTGAAGCCTAATTTTTCAACACAGCCTTTAATGGTCCATTAGCAGTTACTTGGGGAGAAGAGAACATTATTCTTCAACTGCCACTCCTTTGCTTTAGTAGCTAATGGTTGATAAACTTATGCAAACCTAGTTGATGTGACGAAGGTTCCACCCCATTCAAATCCCCTGAGCCATCGCTTTTGCTTGAAAGCTAACACAGTACATTAGCATTAATAACACATGGGCTGAAGAAGATACAGGTATGTAGATTTTTATTTGTGTGCCGTTTCCTTCTCTGAAGTGTTTATTGCTCTGAAGTTCCTCTTTTATTACTTTATTAAGATCACAGTTATCTTTTAATATTGTCTTAGATTTACATTTACATCTGTTTACTTAGCAGATACTTTTATCCAAAGCAACTTACACATTTAAAGTTCAGATGTTTCTTTGTATGTGCATAGCCCAGACTTTGGTTTTAGAAATAATCTTGGTTTTACTGTATATTACACCTTAAGTTGAATTATTGATTGCAGTTTATGTTAAATGATTGTTGGAGACTTTGATATCTGACCCTCGTGACAGCTGTTTGTCACTTTCCTCAAATAAGACCCATATGTGTGTTTACTAAATTAGCTCCTCTGCTGTTTTTTGCGAAATGGATATTGGTGGTCAAGGGATCGTGTAAAAAGTGCACACACTGCTTTTAAACGAACCTGCATTTTGAGTGGTAACAATGATCAAACATCATTTACAATGACATGCTACACAGGGAGCTTAACTCTTAGGTTATAATAAACAGCTTACTTAGCCTTTTTAGAGGAGGACCTTTGTTTTGATAAAAAAACTTGTCTTAGCGCATTTATAGGCCTTCTTTTTCTTAGTCTTTTTTGGTCTTGACAGTGTAGAAAGGAGCTGCTGTTACAACCCTCATTGTCAGCTAAATAAAGCAGGGCTGTTATTACACTCAGCACCCTGTCAGGTCTCTCTGAGTGCAGGGCTGTACTTTACTGGTCTTCGGAGGCCAGACAAGATGTCAAGGAGCTTAATAGCACAAGTCTTAATGAAAACCTTTAAGATACTTAAAATAAAACTTTTTTGTATTTAGTATAATGATTAAACACTTTTTAGATATTAGTGTTGTTTGCTAATGTAACCATCACAACTGTGATTGCTCATACTAGGCAATACTTCAAGACTTTTCTCATATCTAACTGCACTCTCAGAAATCTGTTGTAAATCTACAGTACTTTACAGCCAATTTCAGTCAATGTTTTTACATCTGTCCTTTAAAATATTTTACAGTATTGGAAAACAAAAATGATTGTAAACAAACAATATCATTTTGTATTTTTACAGAGCAAATGTGTTATGAAGATACCCAGCATGCAGTATGCTGTAGAGTTTTGATACTTGTTGGTTTTATATGTGCTACTGAACTTATTTTTGGTTGGCTTTTAGCAGTTTGTGTTGTTGGTTTATTTCGTAACCTCCAGAGTTTATATTTTTATTATTTGTTTAGTGTCACCATTGTTATGTTTTGTAGTGTTTATGTATTGATGATAGGTGACACTAATAAGAGGAAAAGTATTTTACTGCCTTTCACAGATAAATCTCAGCAATTGTTTCAATATTGTAAAAGATCAATCTACAAACATGTTAAAATGCTGCTCATATTTCATATTCATGCTAAAAATAGCACATGAACTTAAATATGTTTTATAGTCTAGTCTGTCATTGTTTTAACAAATGTTTTAACAATCTTCATCTGAGATTCCAAGGTAGTTGAACACTTATTACAATTACGGTGACTTCGAAACCATTACAGTGGTAAACAATATATTTACTTACAGTGGCATGCTTAAAGACAACTTGATCTTGTGAATTCACAATAAAATTACTGTAATGTAAGTATCAATTTGCTGTTGATTACCAGTAATTTGTAAGTAAACAACCCAGCATGAATTCATTTCACTGTACATTTCTGATTACAGTAATTTATTGTAAAATAATCCTATTTAATCCTGTAAATCCCTGTCAATTTTTTACAGTGTGTGTAACCATTGGTGGGATATTCCTGTAGATCTGCATCAAAGAAGGGACCCGGATGATGTCTAGAGATGTGAATATTCTATAGATTTTGACATTTTAAACATATACTGTACTTTAGTGTAAAATCTATTAAACATTTGTACTGCTTGCCATGATATTGCAGCCTTAAATTGGTGGTCCTTGAGATAGATTATACCTGTTTAGGAACCCCTGTTCTAAAACACTGGGAAAGTGTTTAAAGATCCATATTTAAGTATAATTAATACGAATTTTTGCTAAGAATTGCTGTTGCTAGAAACTGGACTCCATTATTTTTGTTGCTTTTCCAGCAACATGTGTGCTTTTAATGCTAAAATGACATTTTCCTCACCACATACAAAAAGTTTTTATCTAGGAATTCACTTTTGGGTCCATTCAAGACTGGATTTTGTTTTGCAGATCCAAGATATCAGCTAAAACATATCAGGCATAGTTAATAGTTTCCCAGCGTGGCTTTAGTCTGTAACTGTACTCAGGCCAGCAATTGAGCCCATATGCTCCTCTGATCTTTTGACTGATGGGAATACAGCTTAAGATCTGTCCCACAGTGCGGTCATGCGTAGAGTATAGCACTTTGTAGCAGATCTGTTGAAAGGAAGATACTTTATGTGCTTCATTGAGATTGTTCAGTAACACTTTACAATAAGGTTTCATTCATTCAGATTCCACATTAGCTAACATAAACTTACAATCACAAACAAAATAATTAGTATTAGTTATTTTGGTTTTGGTAATGTTACTTAAGAAAATATGTTTTTTTGTTCATGTTACTTCATTTTGCATTAACCAGTGTTACTGAAGGATACTTCTCAGCTTTGTAGCTATGGTGAAGTGTGTCTATTGTGAGTAGCAGATTTATCATTAACATTATTAACATGCTAACTTTATCTTCCATCAGTTCTCTCTTGTCCCTGTTTGTCATGCTCTGTCTTTCACTCATTATTCTGTGGAGTAGCAGTGTGTCAAGCCTATAAAGAGGAGGATGGGCCTCTGTACCTCTCCTTTCCATCTGTCTGTGACCAATCTCTCAGTTCTGTGTATGTGTGTTTGATGGAGCTCCACATTAGGACCATCTGTTTCTTGCTGCCCACCTCCATGAGTAGAGGAGAGTGGGCTGAGATCCGGACATCACTCCTTGCCCACTACCACTGCGGTTGTGTGCGTGTGGGTGTGTTTGCATGGGTTTTCAAAATGTGACACACTGTATGTGTTGGTGAATGTATTTAAAAAGCCATGTGTGGCCTTTGTAGGTGTATTCTCTAGGGCAGGGGTCTCCAACCTTTTTGTAAGCAAGGTCTACCTGAAGAGGGCTACTTGTTGATCAAATTCTGCATTATTTTCCGTCTCACAGGACCAAATTGAGTTTTCTTTCACATATTTTTGCACTTAAATATATTAAAGCATATAAACAAGTGCTAATATTAACATTTCATGACAATGTAGCACTTGGCTGATTGATATAGTCACAGATTATACTGAGCGTTATTGTTGAGCCCTGTGTTTGGCGGGCACCTTACAGAGTTCATGCGGTCTACCAGGTTGGAGACCACTGCTCTAGGGGAATATTGAAAATGATATGGCAACAAAAATGATGGATTTGTGTTGGATGCTCAACATTTATTTAATTGAAAGACTTTAGCACAATTTTTAGTTTTTAGGTATTTTCAAACATTCTGCTCTGAATCTACTGTGAATGACATGCTTTATGAGTCACAAATAAGTGTTTCGGTCACATGATAACTTCATTCATTTCTCAAACAGTGTTTCTCTCTTTGTCTCCCTTCACCCCTCTCTGTCTAGATTACATGTTTGCAGGATTTTTTCGGTGAGGATGATGTGTTCATTGCATGCGGGCCCGAGAAATTCCGCTATGCACAGGACGATTTTTTGTTGGATCACAGCGGTAAGGCTTCTGCAGCCTTTCTAACCGGTAGGAGCAGCTAAGCACTAATTTCATTTTTACTCAGTTTTAAATACCACGCTTTACAGGTCTTTTGCATATAATTTCTTATCATTGTCATTTAAAACATAAAAGGAGGTTTTGTAAAAATGTTAAAGCTGCATTTCCCCATACAATCATGCAATGCAGTGCACGTTTATACAGTTATTTATAACCATTTTTAACACAGAGAATGAATCTTTTGCATATCTAGTTTTATGTCCTTAGAGTATCATCTCATTTATAGCGTTATTTATTGTTGTATTGTTAATGTTACTGACTCAACTGCACACTGTTGTCTTCTATAAGGAAAAGTATTCAATAGTATCTGTTCCACAATGGAGGCATTTATTCAAATTTATTCAGATTTCAAATATGAATGCTAAAAAGACATTAGACAAGGGACTGAATGATTACCATTGTCATATGAAGTGACCTTGTTATCTGAAGTTTCCCATCATTCTTTAATGCACAGTTTGCCTCCTGGTGAACTCGATAGGTTGGGGAAGTGAAGATATGATTTGAGGTTGTTAAAGGAACAGTTCACCATTTACTCACCCTCAAGTTGATGAACACAGAGAAAGATATTTTGAGGAATGTAAGAAGAGCAAACAGTTCTGGGGCACTTTTGACTACCATTGTCATTTTTTCTATGTACTATGGTAGTCAATGGTGGTCAAGAACTGTTTGGTTACAAGCATTTTTCAAAATATCTTTCTCTGTGTTCATCAAAACAAAGAAATGTATACAGAACTTGAGGGTGAGTAACAGAATTTTAATTTTGGGTGTGCCTATAATTGTACATCCTGTTTCTCTGAAGCACTTTCAGGTTTTGTAGCTCTTCCCACACAACTGTGATAGCTAGATTCATAGCCGTGTGAATTTAGTTCATCTGGTTGGCATTTTGTCCCAGTTCTTCAGCACTGCCCCACTTAGACTAAGTAGGACTTTTCCAAAAATATAAAGAAACGGTAAGTTAGCGTCTGACGGTATTTACGGCTTAACCTTTTCTTTTTACAGCAGGTGTGGATGCTTCAAAATACGAAAATTCTCTGTAACAAAAACAATAATCCCCATGAAAGATTATCTTGATAGTAATGACATTTTCATTTTTCTGTTCAGCTTCAGTCATTCAGCGATCTGCTGTTATTTTCACAGGCGCCTTGGAATCAATATCAAGATTTAAGTGCTTTTTCCTAGAAGTTTTGCACCTACTTCTCTCATTGGAGCGATTGGCTGTTTTCATACTGTAGGCCGTAATTTCATTACGCCTCTGCATAACGCTTCAAAGTTTGGGCACATGCAAAGCTCTGCAGATGTTTCTTCACAGCTCATTTACTCTATAGGTGTAACTGTATGTAGGATAATCTCTTTGTGATCATTACAGTAATTGGACAAACATCTATATTAGCTCTGATACAAGCATGACTGGGTAGTTTACGTGTTTTCTTGTGTGTGTCAAGTACATACTGTAGCTTTCTTTCAGTGTGTCAGTTGTCTTTAAAGGAGTAAATTATATATTTTCGAATGAGGAATTGAATAACAGACCGATATATACAGTTAGTCGGCCACTTAATCTTGGAATAAAGGCATAATTGCTCCTAATTCTTGCACATTTTGTGAAATCTCTGAAACCACTGATTCATACCAACCTAACCCATTAACTTCAAAGCTTTTGAATCTGTGTTATTATGAGACAAGTGAGTAATCCTCTCCTGATAAATAGAGTCTGTGTTGTTTCCAGAGTGTCAAGTACTCAAGTCATCTTACTCTCCTCGTTCTCCTGCCCCTGTGAGATACTCGGGATGTAAAAGTCCAGGGCCAACTCGACGCAGCAAATCACCTGGATCAGGTGAGGATACACAGAGCACTGCGCCAATTCAAGTGAATGGGTGACGGTCAAAATATATTCTTTTGTGTTCTGTGAATGAGTGTCATAAAGGTTTGAAATGTAAATGTAAATAAGGACCACATTTTGGGGTGAACTATTACTTTAATAAGGCAGCACAGCGTTACAGAAGTCTATATGACATGTGTTCTGTGTTTCTTGACTTCTAAAGTGGTACAATAGCTTTGTGTGAAGAATAGACTTTAGTCAATGTTTAGGATATGGATTAGGATATGAAGTAAAGATCATGTTCCATGAAGATATTTTTTATATTTCCTACCATAAATATATAAAAACTTTATTTTTGTGAGTAATATGCTATGCTAAGGACTTCATTTGGACAACTTTAAAGGCGATTTTCTGAATATTTCGATTTTTTGCACCCTCAGATTCTTAAGTTTTAAATAGTTGTATCTCGGCCATATATTGTCCTATCCCAACCTCAATAGAAAGCTTATTTATTCAGCTTTTAGATTATGTAAAAATCTCAATAAAAAAAAAAGACCCATAAGACCACACATATGCACATGGGTCAAATATGACACTGATATAACGCAAACATAATTACAACAAATAAGAAATATACAGAAAATTGGGGGAAAAATGAATATTTGCCGATTATATCGGCCACTGCAATATATCAGTACAGTATAGCACTGCTTAAGGTACGTTTAAAATTTGACAACCTCTGATAATCCTGCACTTGATTTATATTGAAAGGTTCATAAACATTCAACTACATTTTATATTTAGTCAAACATGAGGATGAGTACATGTTAACAGAATGAATTATCTACAATCAGAGCAAAAGTTTGGAAAAGAATAACAAAAACAGAAACTGAATTTCTGACTTTGATTTATTGTGATTGACATGTCCCAGAATCATGTCTCTTTTAGTCATTGTCCAATTCCCACTCCTGTCACAAAGTTTTGCTGTTTGTCATGCTACTTCAATCTTTTCCCTTCTCTCCTCACTCTCTTTTGCCTTCATAGTGAGAAGAACGGCAGGACACTTCTCCAGTCAGTCTCCAGTTAAATCACCAAGTAAGTTTTGCTGCCACAATCGTGTAATAAGATATTTTTAGCATATCTAATAGTAATCCCAGTTAGTATAATATTATACATATTTAATTAGTCTTCAAATAATGGTTTCCAAAGTGGCACAGTATATTGCGGTAGACTCCCAATTTTTTAAGGAGTATTTTCCCCACAATGCCATGTTAAAAAAAGATAAAAAATATGACGGCATTCAAGAGCCTTGGAAGTCACAGTAATTGTTTTCATACATCTGAAAAAAGAGCTGACACCCTATGAAGTCTTGAGGATATTGAGAGGAATTTCAAACATGTTAAAGTGACCTAAAGGACATTCATCTGTGGAATTAGCTCTATGTGACCTCCTACCCTCCAGTGCAGCATTCAATCATGCTAATAGCTCCGCTTCATGGCCTCCAAATCCATCAAATAGTCTACAGAGCTATTTAAAACTCCCTCGCTGGCCACGGCTCCACACTATGACACCCACACACTTAAACTCATGCAGACTATTGAATGTGGGTGCTAAACTCAGGCATCCTTATCTGCCTTTCGCTTAAAGCGGCTAATGCAGGACACGCACCCGAATTTCTTTGCCCCTCGACTGTACGGGCCCTATCACATGTCTCAGGAAAAATCTGCTCATGCCACCATCAAACCACTCAGCAGGGAACGAAACGCTAGAGCTGCTTTCCTATAAAGCTGTGCCCCCTGCGGAGACTGACGTACTTGGGATGCAGTCCTTAATGCGCTGCTGACTTGTCCTGGTACAAAGTATGTGGATGAGACATTCAGTGAAAAGGCATTTGTTGTGTTTGAACTGGGTTGAGGTGGCATTTTTACACTTATCTTGGCCTTTTGTAGTCTTAATTCTATGACTGAATTATTGATTTGGGTTTAGGTGAATTGTGCATGTGAAGTCTTTTGTTTGTGTGTGTATTTCTGCACTGGCATTAATCAATATAATAAATAAAGAAGTAATAATGACAATAAGGACACGTAATAAAGTGAGAAGAGAAGTAATAGGGACAACAAGTAATGTTCTAATACTTACCTCTTCTTGTCTCTTTCCTCAGTAAATGGAGCACCCAGCAGCCAAATCACAACCCCCAAATCCGCCAAATCCTCCAGCTCCTCCCCGACCAGCCCCCGCAGCATGCGCAACTTTAAGGTAAACCAGTTGGCATAGCAACAAGCTTCCTCTGTTCTGCTAATCAGTTTAGTGGCAAAACATCCAAAGTTTTAGAATAGATTATTTTTTGTCAAGTCAGAAATAGGATCAGGCATCTGGATGCTGACTCATGGATGTTAGCATCACATCACTCGTAGACGGGAGTGTTGTGATTAAGAAAGAGTTTATCTAAGCTGCTCAAAACCACTCACTGTCAATCAAAAATACTTCAACTTTTGTAATTGTAAATCATATATGTATGACATTTTTTTAATCTGAATTTTACACAGATTTATCAAAAATATTGTTTTGCTGGTTTACTTGTAATAGACACAAATGTCTTGTCATGTCACACTTCATTCCAGCCCATAGCTAGAATAATGTCCATAAATCTTTTACCAGTGTAACAAAATTTGTGCTTTTTGGAGAAATATAAAATTTTTGTCCAAGGAATGTTTTGTAAAGTTTAGAATTATTTCGGTAGGGACATAGAAATCTACAGTACAACACTCTAATATAAATTCTAATTTAAAGGGATTCTTCAGCCTTGAAACAAAATTTCCCCATGTTTTACTCACCCTCGGGGCATCCGTAAAGAACATGACTTTCTTCTTGAAGAACAATGCAGTCGAAGTTATATCACCATTTATCGGGAAGAATGATTTTGGAAGAATGAGAGTGTATGGGACCCAATGTTTTAAAGCTCCAAAAAGCGCATCTATCGATCAAAGAACTGCTCGAGTTAGGGTTAGGTTAGGGTTAGACATCAACAATAGACATAGCGTTGTCAATATGGATATTTCTCTTAAACAAACGCATCGATTTGCTTTAGAAGACCTTTGTTAAGACCACGGAGCCGTGTTGAGCAGTTCTTTGATCGATGGATGCGCTTTTTGGAGCTTTAAAACATGGGGTCCCATACACTCCCATTCTTCCAAAATCATTCTTCCCAATAAATGGTAATATAACTCCGACTGCATTGTTCTTCAAGAAGAAAGTCATATTCATTACCGATGCCCCAAGGGTGAGTAAAACATGGGGAAATTCATTCTTCTTAGGAAGAATCCAAATTCTTGAAACAAAATCTGTCATAAATATCATTTTAAAGGTGAAGAACTTCTTAAGAAATGTTTGAGAATCGCACTTAGGAACATTCTTACCAACTTCCTAATTTTTCTTAAGCGCGGTTGTGGATGCGTCCCCAGTTGTAATGGAAAATCTGCTCTGAAAACACCTAATCACTCCTATTCTTAGAAAAAGTGAGTCGATCCATTGATGCTGACATCTTACTGCAGCAAACTATAGTTAAACCAAAGGTCAAAGTCAAGTACAATCAAAAGCTTGAGAACTGAACTCTGGGGTTAATCTTCTTAACTCACTGCCTGTCAGACAGATAATGTAAGCTTCTTGTTGTGTCAAGGAGGAACTGTTGAAGAGGAGAGACTTTCATGCATCAGGAAAATAAAGTTCTTGATTTTTTGAAAGGAATAGTGGGTTATTTGGTGCACCTTCACAGAGAAAATAACATGGTTGTTGTATATTTTGCCTTCGCATCAGTGATGTTAAGATCAGGTTGGATAGTATTGACAGTATGACCACTTAATCACTCAGTTGGACCCCAAAAAATTCTCTTAAGAAATTCTCTCTATTTTCAAATATTTTCAAGAATGTCTAATATGGAACTGGTCTCAATGAATTATTAATGGTGTTCAACCATTATTTCTGTTCTTATACTATATAAGTGGTTTGGCAGAAAGCTGCCCTTCAGCAAGGTTCTTTGCACATTTCTTGTGAGAATTCAAGCCTATTTTAGACCAAATATGCACCAACGCTGAATTACATAAATATCTTCCCACTTGCCTTTAGTTTAGTTGCAACAAGCAGGTGGGAGTCCCCCTCCATCTCACTCGACAGGTATTATGAAACTCTGTATTGGTTGAAGTTCCCTTTGGGTATTCACGTCTTCAGTTGCATAAATGATTTTTCATTCAGGATTGTCATTCTAATAACATAGAGTTGACATTATATTTAATTCAGCTATGCATCGTGGTATACCTGTATGCTTTTTTTCTCAAAACACCTGTAATATCCAACTGCTACCTGTGTACCCAGAGGAATCCTTAAGCCTGTATTAAACCAGCTTTAACTAAAATGCTGCTGGCGTTTGTCTTCATTGGCTTACTTAGTCTTTTCTCACGTCAATGTCACATCAGTTTAATTCTTATTTTGCTGCTGATTTAAGATAACACGCAATGTAGATTGCCACACCATTTTAAATCTTTAAGACAAGGTCCATTATTTGTCAGTCATCTAGTTTGTCTTTCAGGTGGTTGTTTTGTTTATTGTTTTCTCATACGTTATTTACTTTCTTAATGATGATGCTCAATGTAAGATATCATTACACTTAATTACGCTTTATTCAAGAGGATTAGTCTAATTTTAGAGCTTCTATAACCGGGTTACATTGTTGTTGTTTTTTTGACTGGGCAAAACATTAATTGTTCATGATTTATTCAATTGATTGACAGTAATGATGATATAGTATTAGGCAAGATGGTCCAAATGTATTTGTAAAGTCTCTCTATGGAGAAAATGGACCAAAGATATTTATGACTCATCTTGCACTACACAGATTTTTGTCCAATCAAATGCTTTAAGAATGACAAAGTGATGACATTTGATTAAACTGTGCTTACCAAGCTTTGGGATGGAGCATTTAGCTTTTTAACATTCAGATTTTCTTAAAAGGCTAATAAATATATATTTTTTATTTATCTATATAATCCAGCTCTACTTTTAATATGTAACTAAAATGCATGTGATACTTTTATTAACATTTGCCTTTTAAGGTCATTTATTCAGTGTCTGTCTGTTTGCAGATTCCAGCACACCACTCTTCTATAACCAATGTGAACGGCTCCTCTGAGCAGCCCCAGCAACACACAAACAGTGTGAGCCCTGAAGGTAGATGTCCATCCATTGTCTCTCTCTCTCTCTCTCTCTACTGTTGATCACCCTCATGCACTCACTCACCTTGCGTCTCACTGTGGCTTTCAAACCCTGAAGTCCCCGAAGGGCATTTCAGGGGCATGACAGTCTGCAGAGAAAGTGCTGACACACATGCCAGTCTTCGACACATTTGCACCACACACTCTCACACACTGTGGCGACAGTGTATTAGGAAACATCCCTGCTCAGCAGCGCATGAGTCAGATTGACCTTGAGTTGTTTGTCTGTGTAAAGCAGACAGAAAAAAACAAAGTTAAAGGTGAAGTGTGTGATTCGTGTGCCAAAAGTTTCACTAAACAGAATTTCAGTGTTTCTTTATGTACTTGACTGGGCTGGAAATAACAACTTTGGCTCAACCAATGATGTGAGCTTGAGGCGGGGTTATCTGTTTTGTTAAATAACATATACATTACATATGTTTTTTATAATATATTGTGACTGAAATATTTTTGAACCTGTTGTTGTATATTGTTAAGACTTCGCATTTGTCTGAAAGTATGTGTAAGATATTGCTTTGTTCTCTTTTAGTTAATGGCAATCGGAACTTTGCTGCCTCCTCTATTTTGGACAAGTACAAAATTGGCAAAGTTATAGGCGATGGAAACTTTGCTGTTGTGAAGGAGTGTGTTGAGCGGTAGGAAAACCACCAAGGCTTATTTTAACAAAGATTTTATTTTTGTTCTGTCAGGATTGAAACAGGCCTTGTGCATATTGCCATTTTGCAAGTTATAAGATCTGATCTGTTGTTTCAGTCATTGTCATCATCAGCATCCAAGTATATCTACATTAATACCTATAGTTATTTTGTGTTTTATGTATTTTATGACAGATTTTAAGCATTTGTGCATGTGTTTAGATTTAAAGGGACACTCAAAAAATGATTTACTCATCCTTAAGTTTGGAAGAATGTCAGTAACCAAACAGATCTCATTCCCCATTTACTGCCATAGTAGGAAAAATAAATACTATTAGAGTCAATGGGGGATGAGTTACTAACATTCTTCCAAATATCTTCCTTACAAAGAAATGTTCACAGGTTTGGAACAACCTAAGGGTGAGTAAATGATTTTTGGGTGGAGTGTCCCTTTAAGTTAAATATGCCAAAAAATGCCAAAATTGGTGCTTGGGGATCATAAAATTGTAATTCTTTGTGCTGCAAGATATTGCTCCTTTCTTAAAATACACAATAGTATCACCACCTGGATTCAAGTTTACTGTTCAGTTTTTTGCCGTAAACTCTGCTGAACAAACCAATTGTTCTGTTTGATCTTTTTCTCCACAGATGCACCGGAAAGGAGTTTGCATTAAAAATCATTGACAAAAACAAATGCCGCGGAAAAGTGAGTTACATACAGGAATTCATGCTGGGTGGAATATTGTGATGTGAATTATTTATGTCCCAATATTGCACTCTTGAGCTTGAGGTTGTAGGGCATTATATATGGCTTAGTTATTAGATTATATTTTATTCATTGTCGCAAACAGTAGGCCAAATGCTAGTCACTAGTATTACTAGTTGATTCTCAATGTTTTTTTAATGTAAAACTGATTAAACTATGACTGTACTGCACATTCTATATTAATGCATCTAGTTGCTTGGGAAACACAAACAGCCTTCAGTTTCTGTGCTAGTTAACTACTAGATATACTTGGCAGAAGAATTATAATCATTCTGATAATTATGAATTAATTGATCTCTTCTATCATTTTACAGTTGCTGCTGTTGTGAATGTGAAGATGTGAATGTATTATGATCTAGTTTCAGGCTGTGCTTTAACTGAGGAAGTTAGTTTCCTGTTTGCCTGTTTCCTGCAAAAGCAAACCTCAGGAGTTATTGTAAATGTATGCCTCAGCAGCTAAAGACAAAAGACTGCTGAGATGCTGTAGGGTACGGTTGGGAATTTTTTTGTGACACATGCTTTGAACACTCAGGAGCACCTGATCGAGAATGAAGTGGCGGTGCTGAGGCGTGTAAAGCATCCTAATATAATTATGCTGATTGAGGAGGTGGATACGCCCACTGAGCTCTATCTAGTCATGGAACTTGTGAAGGTATTGTTCATTTGATCACTTTTCAACAACAACACACACACATTACTTCACCACAATGTATTGGCATAGAAAAACAAAACTATTTCAACTCATATTTCTCGCTTGTCAATTCATCAGTGCTGTTCTTTAACATTTGTGATGCATTCATGCATCTGTATGCATTCTTTTGCATTTTTTTCAGAAAGTGTTATTTATATTCTGACCTGTATCTTTGTTAACAGGGTGGGGATCTGTTTGATGCAATCACCTCCTCCACAAAATACACTGAAAGAGATGCTAGTGCGATGGTATTCAACCTGGCAGCGGCTCTCAAATATCTACACAGAATGAGTATCGTCCATCGAGACATCAAACCTGAGAATCTATTGGTACTGAAATTCTCATAAACACATTTAAAGCTGTATTAGAAACATATTATATGCAATAGTGATATACTAATATTATATTATTTACCGTAGCCTACCCCTTTCTCTAACTCACACAACCCTGTTGACATTTTAAAGCAATAAATAATTTGGCAGATGTATGGATCTTTCTAATAGTAAAACTCTCAGATGTTCTCGAAGGTCGATTTTTTTTATTTCCAGGACATTTTCTCACATATACATATGTGATTCGATCTGGGAAAACACAACACATGGTGAAATATGACATATTTCAGATTTTGATACCATATGGTAGCCCTTTCTAAAACTGTTATTCAGAAACGAAATTTTGAGAAAAACAGGTTTAAAGTTAGTGATGAAAAGCAATGAAAAGCACAACAGTCATACTCTATAAACAATTTAATACAAAAACATTCCCTAGGGTTGAAATAAATAAAACATACCGTATTAAAAAAAACGTTTGAATAAAGTGAAAGTAATGCATAGTGTTAATATGAAAAAGCGCTACACAAGCGCTAAAAGCACTACACAAGGAGACTAGCTAACTTTACCCTGAAGAGAACAGCAACTTAGTAAGTAGTGAAGCAAGTTTTCCATTGTTTACACGTTATTTGGTTACTTTGATATGTAAACTTACATCTTACATATCTTCTTGTATCTTACAGCAGTCTTTGTATTGTTAAGAGAGGGAAAGCTGTAGGCAATTTATTTCACCTCCGCCGGCATGTCCTAAACATCAGCTTGGCATTATAAATCGCTATTTTTTAGCAATAAACAAGCTAATTTTTCCAAGATGTTTTCAGAGATGATAGGACAAGATGTTATAGAATAATAATTTAACAAAAAAACATTTTTGACAAAAAAAATTATATACTTGAAAGCGTCCCAGCGGGACATCCGACGGGTTTTCCCAGATTGCATCACATATACATCCACACACACACCTCCTCAATAGAGACATCAAAACTGTATTCTATAAATAACAGATTCAGGTGTTGATAAACAGGATAATTCCAGTCCTGGGTGCTGATTGGTCCACAGCAATGATATATTCATGGTAAAGCATTGCTATGATCTCTCTACCAAGCCACTTGAGGCTCGATAGTTCACCCAAAAATAACAATTCTGTTATAATTTATTCACTATCCCTTTAACCCTAGGATATCTTCTTTTCAAAACCTGCTATTAACCCAGGTAAAGCCATGTTTTACACTAGTATTTTAATGGTTTAAATACCTAACAATTTAAAACCATTTTGCAAACACTTTTAAAAAACAATATATTTTATAAAAACCGTGATATATAAAGAATAAGTCATATGTAAATATGGTCGAATGTGCTCACGGCTGAATCTATTCACAACATAGTGCAGCCTCTCATAGTACACAGACTACAAATCTGAAGATACTCCAGTTCATAAACAAACCCACACACCAACATACAAATCCATAAGCACATAGAGACATTTTTTTTAACCTACACACACGCACACACACACACACACACACGCACACACACACAGCGGTATTGAGGCACGACGCTTGTGAATCATCGAATATATGCACACCCACACACACCTACTCTAAGGCATTTAACCTGCAGACACGAACACACACTGTCACTTATCCCTTCAAATAACCAAATACTGGAGGGTAAAAACAATAATAGTTTTTCTCAATATTTTCTAGGTGTGTGAGTACCCTGATGGTACGAAGTCTTTAAAGTTGGGTGACTTTGGCTTGGCCACAGTGGTAGAAGGGCCGTTGCACACTGTGTGTGGAACACCCACCTATGTAGCCCCAGAAATCATAGCAGAATCAGGGTAAGAAGCTTTGATTGTATTTTTCAGGTATTAATGCTATTTCTATAGCTACAATGTGTGCAAGAATCACATTTGTTTAACTGTGTCTTCATGTTTGGGTATTGCTGTAGCTACGGGTTAAAGGTGGACATCTGGGCAGCTGGTGTGATTACCTACATCCTACTGTGTGGCTTCCCACCTTTCCGCAGGTACAACAAGATAAACCTGCTCAGTCCTTCATGTTTGCTTAAAATACTACTCTCTTAGCCTCTACAGTTTTTAGGGCCTTGAATTTAGTCTCATGTTATCATTACAGATACAATTCAAACCGATATTGCAAATTTTTATATTCATTTATTTATGAATAACTTGAATAAGACTGTAGTCTAAGCAGTTTCAGCCATTAGATTCTTATTTTTGTTAGCAGTCATGGTTCGTGATGCATATGTTTTATTATCTATACACACTGCATTTGTGTTTGTAGTGAAAATAACCTTCAGGAAGACCTTTTTGATCAGATCCTGCTAGGCCGCTTAGACTTTCCTTCACCCTTCTGGGACAATATCACAGATTCTGCTAAAGTAAGTGCAGTCAAACACATCATCACCTACACACTTACACACACAAAGGTCATCCGCAAGCACACAAATAGACCCCCTCTCGCTCGCTCGCTCATCTACGGTGCATCCGCATTGTTAGTTCCTCATCTTGCTCATCTTGCTTTCTCTTTATTGACTGCATCCTACACTCTTCGTCCTACTCATCTCATCATCTCATTCACATCCACCCCCTTTTATACTCCAGCTTCAGACTCTGGGATTTTATGAGTTTGGTTTTGAACATCTTTCTCAGCACTGCATTGCAGAGTTTTAAGCTTGCAAACATGGAAATCCAGGCCTAATGTTTCCACGCTTGAACAATTTGAGCCATGTTTGTGTTGTTTAGATGGTTTTTAAAAGCAGGGTGGTACACCCAAAAATAAACATTCTGTCATCATTTACCCTCTTGTCATTTCAAACCTGTATGACTTTCTTTCTTCTGCAGAACACAAAAGAGGATATTTTGAATGTTGGTAACCAAACAGCGGTGTTGACTTCTACTGTCAATGCATGGACTGCTATGATTTGTCTGCTTTGGAAATAGACAAGTCACCCATTTCACCAATTTCTTGCACTAATCCCTATAACAATGGATGTTCCTACAGGAGCTGATAGGTCATATGCTGCAGGTGAATGTGGAGGCCAGATACACAGCAGAAGATGTTCTCTGTCATCCCTGGGTCACGGTAAATGTGGGTGTGAATGTGAGTGTATGAGTTTGCTGTTGTGCTATGATTTGCCATAAGGTTACTCAATTATTTGAATCAGTTATAAATCATTATTGATACTCTGCTCTATTTGAATCTATACACATGTATTACTTTCACAGGAGGATGTTGCAATGGATAACAATATGAAGATGGAGGTGGCAGGTAAACTCAAAACGCACTTTAACTCTGTGCAGAAACAGAGCAACACTACTCCTGGAGTCTCTGTGATTATGGTGAGCACACACAAACACACACACACATTTGTGATAGTTTGCGCTTAAAAAAGACCGTCGTCATTCTCTGGAACCCTACTGATTAGTACTTGGATTAAACATAATACCAACGCATAGCGTCACTAAAGTTATAGCTGCTGTATAAAATACAAATCAATCAGTTTGGGGCCCTGGCGCTCATGACTTACATAACTGGCAAATCTCAGAGAGAGCATTAGGGATTATTGTATTGTAAGCAAGCACAGCAGAAAATATGCCAGATCTATGAAATTAGAAAAGACTTCAGAGAACAGCACATCGGCCCCAGAGCTTTCACAGTGCTTGACTACGGCAGCATAACTCATCATAATCCTTTCATTATTTGGCACAAGTGAAGCATTTTTAGCCATTTCCACCAGTTCTCATCGCTCAAAGATTGGACAAGGAAGTGATAGTGTTTAATACTCATATGTGCATCATTCACTGTCATGCTAGCCTTGTGCCTCAGATCGTCTCGCTGTCATCTCCTGTTAGTCTCACAATATGTTGTTGTTTTCAGTGGTTTTATGTTGTGTACATTGTCATGGTTAATAATATTTATTAATATGTATTCTTGAAATTAGGACTAGGTAAATTGAGTTTAAAATAAATGATCTCAGTCTACATTTGAACCGAAACATGTTTTTTGATTCTTTTTATATTTTTTATATGAACCGTTTATATTTTGCTAAACCCTTGTTGATAGTGTCTAAACATTAGAAAAATATCAGTCTTTGCACAAATTTTCTATTTTAAAAGGGGGAAATAAACCCGCGCTATGGATGTGACTTAAAAAGGCCGTGGTTTTTGGGAGACGACAAACTTTGTAGGATTTCTGTGAATTAAAATGCACAAACCAGAAGCAATAATACCCAACAAATGAAGTAGGGATGACTATGTACCGTAATGTATGTGACAATCCTAAAAATGGCACTTAACTGACTATTCAAAATCATGCATTAAAAATAAAACAAATGCTTTCAAAACTTGGAGACAAAACAAATGTTGACATCTATTTTCAGTTTAGTAAAAACTGTTTATTTTTTCATGGTCAGGTTTACATTTTCACAGAATTGCCCATTTGTTAATGCATTAGCTAACATCAACATATAATAAACTGTATATTTTACAGCATTTATTAATCATTGTTAATAATAGTTAACAAATACAATTGTTTATTAAGTAGTCTACTGTTTGGTTTAAATATTAGTTCCTCCAGTTGAAAGAAATCCCACATTTTAGCCTCTTAAAAATAAATAGTTTTTTGGTGTTTTGATGCATTGTCCTGCTATTCGGGACATATAACAGTTTTAGCCATACCATAATTGTGATTCTTGTCAAATTAGTATTATAAATGAATAATATAATAATAATAACAATTGTATACATTTAATATAAATTATTAAAATTAGTAAATTATTATTGCAATAGATTTATGGCCTCATTCTCTGAAAAACAACAGGAATGCATTACAGCATTTTGCAAAGCAGCAGTGGGGCCTGAATGTGTATTGATGTTAATCTCATTTGACAGTTTGAACTGTAAAGGCAGGGCTGTATCTACACCCCCTTCCTTGCTCTCCCGAGACCCGAAGTGATGTCTGCCACTGGAAATTGGGTATTTGACTCCAAATCTAAACCTACTTTTAATACGCTGCAGTTCTCTATGACTCTTTACTAAAACACTCCAATCTGTCTAAAATCTTGATCAAGAACTCTAGATTCTGACTGAAATTTGTTGGTACTAAAAGGGTTTATTTAGCCTGGTCTTGCTTCTAATTCCAGTCTGTTTGCCATCCTCCCATCTTTATATTCCTCTCCATGATATTAGTTTTAGATACTTTTTTATTAATCTGTGCCACATTGTTTTCGTTGCACGTTATTGTACAGCTTTTTTTCTGGGCTCTAGTTGGAAGGTTTGTATTGGCGTGCATGCATTACTGACCGAATTAACACTGCAATGCGATGGCCTCTCTCTCTTTCTGTCATGTAATCCAGAGAGTTCACTGGCAGTGTTGTCACCTCGTATACTCCTGACCATTGCCATCTCGATTGGAAAAAATGGTCTAAAATTGTAATAACCTGCCACCTTCTGGCCAAGTGCTGTAAAATAAAGCTGTTTTTCGATGACAGAGATAGAGAGATGCATACTTATGCACAGAAATTGCCTTGGATGAAATATTTTACCAAAGGTTCTTAAAAATACATGTAAATGTCATTTTAGGTTTTATTTGTGAATTGGACTTGACGGGCTCTAGTCACTTTTCAGTTTCCTTTGCATTACCAATGATAGGTTTGACTATAGATCATGATAAAGGGCTAGTTTTTAGTTCATTTGCCAAACAATCTTGTTCCAAACCTGTATGTTGTTAATATTTCTGTAGACCAGAGCACATAAATCTTTACTTAAGCCATTGATTTACAGTAAAAGTTTACTTGAATTTCTATCTGTTTACCACCCAAACCTATTGCATGGCTTTAGAAGACTTTAAATATAAAGCACAAGTCACATGGGCTATTTTGCTTTTATATAGCTTTTTATCCATTTTGGAGCTTAACAGCCTGTGGTGTTGAAAAGACCTACAACATGTGAAGATACTTCTTCACAGACAAAATAAATATGGGTTTGGAATAACATGAATACCATCTTTGAGTGTCCCAGTTTAGGAGTCTGGTGTTTATGATGCAGTCCTTATGTCCCTCAGCTGAAGTGTTAGAGGTTTTTATGTTAGACCGTTTTGTATGAATTTGTGCTGTATGTGCTCTGTGAGTAAGACTAGTCTCTGTCCTCTGCTTCTGCTCTCCCCGTGGCATTGCTATCCTCTGACTAGCTCCAAGGCAATGGTATGTACTAACACTAACTGCTATGCTCCTCCCTCCCCGCCTGTCTCTATACACATACACTCTTTCACCAGAAGTGGGAGATCGTGATAACAACATCACTGAAGATACTAATCTGCCTGAAAAAGAAAACTGGATTAACAGAAATTAAATTGAAACTAAATTTGTTACTTTTATTATTTTTCAGTGATGTTTCTGGCTTTCTGCCTTTTTCTGTGTCAGTCGTTGCTAAAACAATCTCTTGCACTGCTGTGGTCTTTTTCTACCTGTGATGTGATCAATACTATTGACTTATGAGTTAAATCATGTCATGCATACTGTCCTGTATCTGACATCACTTAGTATGAACACATATTTCATGGGCAGTCGTGGCCCAGTGGTTAGAGAGTTGGACTCATGATCAGAAGGTTGCTGGTTCGATTCTCAGGGCTGGCGGGTAACGGCTGAGGTGCCCTTGAGCAAGACACCTAACCCCCACTTGCTTACTATACAAAATGTACAAATGTATAGTACAATGTAATGTAAGTCGCTTTGGATAAAAGCGTCTGCCAAATGCATAAATGTAAATGTAAATGTAAATATTTTTCCTATAGCAATGGAAAGAATAGTAGGAAACAGTTAAAACAGAATGCTGCTATATTGAATCTTTAGGACTAAATTTATCTCTACTTTGACCTCCCTAAACTTAAAGGGATAGTTTACCCCAAAAGTTTTATTTACTTTTTCTCATGTTGTTCATATATTTTCTGTGGAACACAAACGGTGACATTTTTCATAATATCATCACCAATCTTTTCCATAAAATTATAAAAACATGACAAATTGTGAATTTCTCATGTTTCAAACATTGTTGAACTTAAGTAAACAAAATATATAGTGTGCTAGTGATTTTTATTTATAGATATTTTTATGCAAACATCTTACATATTGTTCCTTTAATGAAATTGTATATATACAGTATATACGATGTGTGTTCTATAATCCAGGAATGGCCATGATATTATTAAAAATTCACATTTTATATTCCACTGAATTAAAAAATGCAATGCGATTTACGAACAAAACGAGGATCGAATTTTCATTTTTGAATGAACTGTTCCATTATTTTCATATCAGTCACTCAGTCCCAATAAACTTTTTCACTTTCCTTTCCATTTTGTGGTCGGATACACCTCTGCAGACGTGTAAATATTAACACAATCATTGTCTCCCCTGTAGAACACAGCTCTAGATAAGGAAACCATCCAGCTCACTCGGTGTCGCCAGGACCGCAGTTCCCCTCTAGGAAAGAGCCCCTTCTCCGCCCATCCAGAGAGAAGACGCTCCCACAAGAGAAGATCGTCTGCCCAATCGGAGGACTCGAAGAGTGCTGCTCCCGTTGAGCCTTTAGCCTCAACAACCCCTAACATGCCATCTGCACAACCTCTGCCCTCCCCTTCCTCTGCCCCACCTCTACCCCCATCTCCCATCAGCTCTCCCCCTCCATCCTTCCCCCAATGCAACACTGAGGCTGAAGCTGAAGCCGAAGCCAGCAAGGGCTTTCCAAAGGAAGAATAACATACTGACTCACCAATATAACAAGATAAACATATTTTTGGAGAAAACAGTATAAAAGAAGGCACATTACACACATAAATTAATAAATAAATGGCAACCCTGCAGATTTTTGGATCTTCATCCTATTTACATAGTGTGTGTGTTCACTATTCACTGGATGGGTTAAATGCAGAGGTCACATTTAGGGTATGGGTCACCATATCTGACAAATAGGTCACTTTCATATGGTCATATTATTATTGTCTATATAGTGGTAACTTTGTCTCTTGGCTTTGTACTGCTTATGCTTTCTGCTTCTAGTTTGCAACACCCATTAAATAGCTTCTGACCCCATGATTTGAAGACTTTATGTGCGATTTACTGTATAGGTATATTGAAAGACCCCAGCTTTGTATTTTTCCACATCTGTGAGCAGCTATTGGTTCAGTTATAAGTATTAAATCAGTTAAGGTGCTGCTGGGTTTAAGGATGCTACGTGAAAAAAAACGTGAAAAAACTTGTCCTGCTGAAACTTGAAGTTAGTTCTTTTTTCTTTGAGTGTGTTTGATGATAGACTGCTTGACTTTTTACTCTACTGCAACAGAAAGGCAACTCACATTTAATGCGTGTGGGTATGAGTGTGCCCACACTACTGTGTTTTATAAGAGCCAGCAAAGTAAGAAATCTGTAGGAATTGTTAATAGTTATTTTTTTTCTAACTTATTTGTACAGGTTAGAAATAATTGTACGTTTAGAATAGTTTGATTTTCAAGTCATAGCGTTCTCTCTCCCTATAAAGCCAACAGATGCAATAGTGACTCTGTTTGATTGCAATCTGTTCTGCATTAGTCATCAATGCTTAATGTACTAGTTCTGTACGTCTGTACATCTCTATACTGTAACAGTGCTCAGTGGTCCTATAGTTTCCCAAAATATTTAATACATACAAAAAAGTCGTCCTTCAATAGATTGATAAAGCTGATTAATGGTATTGGTATATGACAGGGCACAGATTTGCAGACTTTTTGACATGTTTTAAGTTTTGAGAAATGTGGCACTACGTAAATATTGCAATCTTCAGTGTCATTTCTGGCAAGCTAGCTTTCATGTTTAAATGTGATTTTTATTTGTGGTCTTTATCATCACAAAAAGCAAACAGAAATGCAATAAATTTGTCTTGTTTATCCTTGTGTTATTGTTTTGTTTTTGTTATTTGTTCACTTTAAGATAAACAGTCTATCTGCAACAGCTGCAATGTGACATCGCCATCTGTTGGCTGAAGGCTGACACTAGGAAAAGATATTTTAGTTCCAAATGCAGTCTTATAAGACAGACAAGACATAAAACGGAATTAAAAAAAAAAAGAATAGAAGCAAGAATGCCACATTTATATTTTGATTTGAAACAAAATATATTTCTATAATCTCACAATTAATAATCTAAATACCTGCATCGTCTCCTTACATCGTTCAAGTATAATGAGCTGCTTTGCCTTTTTAAAAGTGTAAAACAATGTTTGTCCCAGATTTATCTTACAAGGAAAGATATAAAGTCATACGTAGATGTGCTCTTATAAAACTCCGTTTCCCATAAACACTTGCTGTGCCGTACGCTATTGCGTCATGGCGTAAACGGCATTGGCCAATTCCTGTTGAGTCGGCCATATTGGAATTTCAAGTCTGCTACACTACGAGCAAGTCGGCAGGCTCTTAGATTATATTTAAAATTCAGCTGAATTTCACCTGTACCAGCAGCGCCAGAGCCCAGCATTGCACCCGACACCCCGCTGTTTGTGGACGGGACGCTGTCTGTGTATTTCGTGGGGTTAAAATGAGTCCTACAGACGCCAAACGGGGAGCGAAGCGCAGGAAGAATAAGCGGGGCGGCGGCGCAGGGAAGGCCGGAGCTCCGCCAACACCCTCTAACAGCGTAGCTCACGGAGACCCCGGCACCATCCCCAGCCTTAACGGAGAGGTGAGTACCGGCCAGGGCATACGGTGCTGTTCATGGTGCATCGGAAGTCGAATATGGTGCAGTTTAGTCCATATTTCGTGACGTTTGAGGCCTTAAAGTGGCGCGTGTAGGTGATCTAACGTTTACACGGAGGTTAAACATTACTGGTGTAGAGCTTGAATTGTAAATAATTCGTCATGTGACCACAGGATAGGAAGTGTGGAAACGTGTGTAAAGCTCATTAGGAGTGATTTCATCCATCATAACAGTCTGTGGATTTGAAAGTTTGTGTGGTTGTCACTCGCTGTTATGTCAAGCTAACTTGTCAAATGAAGTCCTGTGAGCGCTGGCTGATGTATTTACAGATGCTTTTTAAGTAAATAAACCACACCAACGTTCACTATATATTAACCAATGAGTTCATTTTATGTTAAAGATGGTTGTAGTTTCTAAATATATAGCTTTTTATCCACCACAGTCCACCGTCATTCCGTGTTGATACTCACTCAGTGCTAACAGCGCACCTTGTGTTTTGTTATTGAAGATTTGTCACATTGCTAAGTGGGTATATATTTAAATTCAAAATAAATCCCTATTTAAAATAAATGTAATGGGTTATTAAAGGACATGGAGGGTAATATTTGCCCTTATGAACTCTAGCAATGGTTTTAAGTATTAACAAGCAGGAAGTAGATGTGAATGTCAACAAACCCCTTTAACAGATCTGTTTGTAGTAGGCATGGGATGGGATGCGATTTTGACGATATGATAACCTTAAACCAAAATATGACTATGAGCCAGAATACGAGCTTATTTCCATTTAACACAGTATTAAAGCAACACTAAATATTTGGAACAGTAGTAAACATGTACAGTATGTCAGGTTAAATCAGTATTCAGCCCATAGTCAGTAGTTTTGAAATGGAGCTTGTTCAAAATTTAAAATAAAAGCCACCTGAAACCACACAGAGTCACTAGTATACACATTCACAAGAATATACACATACTTACCTAATGTTTTCAGTTGTTACAGTTTATTTTTGCTGTTCAGTCGATTGTTAAAGCACTGAAAGTGTCAGCGAATGAATAGGTCACTTACAGCACAGGGTCCAGTGTGCAGGGCTTTGTCAGACACTTATTCTCGCTTGTAGTAGGCCTCTGTTTCCAAGGAGACCACATCTGTAGCTTAACAAGAGTATCAGTCTGTATTGACATAAGCAGAGGGACCGCTTCATGACTGGACTGAATCATAGCTTTCACTTATAGTAAATTGAACAGACCTGGGTTAATGCAGTTTTAGTATCCAGAGGACACAACATTGTGCATATAACATTTCTAGTTTAATACAAAGTGAACTACAAGAAAACACGTTTCCTCAATAGTGTGGCATCTGTATCTATGATTATTATTTTGCAATGCATGTGGAGTACAAAAAACGCTTGTTGTCTGTGAAATCACAGATGTCAGGGTTGACTTGAATAGACAGTGTGATTGAAGGTGCATTCAGGTGAAGCTGCAGTAATCTACTGTGCAGAGTTTCAGTACAGAGTTTCGTTCTCTGACATGTTTTGTGATAAATTAAGCAAGTATACAAGACATCACATTCCCAAGATAATTGTCTAGCGGTGTTACTGAACAGGCTTTCTAAACAGTCCGGTTGATTCTCACAAAATCTTGCTTTCAGGATGTCAAACATGATTTTTCTAAAAACACTTGTATTATCAAATTTCCTTTATATTAATTTAAAGCAAGGTATGATGTTTAAAGACATTAATTTATAAACTTTGACTGACAGTTTAACACAATAAAATAAAATGTTTACAAAAAAAGGCCTTAAAAATTCTCATTACGGTACCCATTTAAAACTGTGAATCTCATAGCATGTTTTGCAAAAAACAAGCAAAGCCATGATACCTAAGCAAGTTTTTATTAATCATGCATAATATGACATTAATAAATTATATATATATATATATATATATATATATATATATATATATATATATATATATATATATATATATAATGTTATACATGTAGAATTTCTTTAAATGTGGAGAACACCTGTATCGGTAATGAGGGAAAAAGTCGTGTACACAGCGTGACAAGAGAATATTACGTTTTTAGCTGGAAAAATATAAAGTAATTTGTTAACTTGTTAGCCATTATAAAAACTACTAGTAGATGTGTTTCTTTACATAAAATCAAACTTAATGTAAATATATTTGTGTGTGTTTAAAAAAACGTTACGGAGGATGAAAATATCAGTCATGAACACTTCTGTCATTCACTATATATTCATTTTTATTATACATGAATATTCTGTCAATGATCTTTTTTGGTCATTTTTTGTAATTTGAGAACATCTAGTAGAACATCCAATTGTTTTGTTCAGAATCTTTTAATTTTACTCTGTTTAAATTGCAACACAAATCAGGACGTGTTACGGTTATGAGAATTTCAGCAGAATACACAATAAAATACATATTTTTTTTGCCCAAGGTAGAGAACACAATTATCTTTATTATGATTATTTTTTGTTTTAAAACTGTGTTTTACATTTAAAATCTTTACTGCCATGATGTTTTAGTGGTTTCGTGAGAATCACCCAGTCCCCTTTTTGTCATTGGTCCAGAGAACATATAGTCCCACTTCAAATCTTACCTTTTGGTGATCAGTGGGCTGGCTGGTGCGCTCAAACAAATATTGTTTTATCATTCTGCAAATTAAATGCAATACATTTTCTCTCTTTAAAGCAGATTCAGAAGCTTTGAGGAAAGTTTTTGAATAAAGCTATGAATTGTATTGTAGCGGAAACAACCATAGGTAACTAATATCCTGTTGGACTGTTGGATATTTATGATAGGCTATAGTACCTTGGGACAGTTTTATAGCCTGTGTTTTATTCTCTCTAAATACTATAGTCTGACTGATCTTGGCCCTATGTCTAATGTATAGATATTACAGGGCTCAAAGCTAAGGATTTTTTTCTACAGGCCTAATCGGGACAGTGATTCTAGTTTTTAGTGGCCCTGCCAAATGTCTCACTAGCCCCACCACAAACGAAGTAATAAATAAACAATAAGGTGGAGATTTTTGTTTGTTTATCAGGCAAGAGACAGTTCTGTCAACTGGCTTAAGGGTCTCTCAGGCTGGCTCGGGCCATCAGCCAGTCCTTATTTTCGAGCCCTGGGATGTGTAACGTTTTTCTTTGCTAAATTATTTTAGTTGATCTTAAGATTCACTTTTCACCCTCAAAGTCTATAAGAAATGTATAATACTTGAAAGTTTTTAAATAGATAATCATGAGGAGGGCTGGTATGTTGAGATCACATGGCCAGCATAATGCTACTGGCTTAGTATTTTCTGTTATCTTGGTATTTTCCTCTTTGTCTCATTAAAAAAACTATTCATGGCTAATTGGAATAGCGCATTTCCGCAGTTGCAGTGAAACCCAAAAACAATTGTAATTTAACTTTACCTTGATACATTAAGCTGGATATATAATCTTCATATTTCACCTCAACAGAAATATTAATCAGGGACTGTGCTACCTAAGGTTACTGTCAAGAGTTCATTTTAATGTCAGCCTCTTCCTAGTGAACTCTGTGCCGCATGCTGCTGCAGAGCGAATTTCCTTGCAATTTGACAGCTATAACCAGCAAATTTAGTTTGTATTGTTTGTGCTCTTAGCTGAAGAGGTCAATGGCTTTCTTTCTGTAATCCCCTTGATACTGGGACGAGTTGATTGTATGACCTGTTCTCCTTCAGGTTCCATTGAATGGTGCACCACAGTTTTCAGAAGGGCCTGTGAACGCCGATTTCTCAGGAGTCCTTCAGGTAAACAGGCAAATCACCTCTACAGTATTCTGACACATTTGCATTTCCTCTGTATGGCAGCACAGCTATGATTTTCTGAAAGACTGCTCTGTTGTAAGTCGAGTCTGTTTTGAAGTGTTGCTTTATTGATCTGTAGTAGACGTCCATTAGTGCAGTCTGAGAATATTTCCACGAGCGTTTTACCTGCAAAACAGTGAGGTTACTTTTAAGAGTTGATCTATTTCTTTTTGTTTTTTACTTGTCTAGACTCCGTTCACTTTTGGGGTGAACCAGAGGGCTCCCTACACCACGGGTGACCGTTGTCTGCTATGTCGCAGCGAGCGCAAGGACACTCAGGACATGGGAGGATCACAGAATGGAATGACCCAATCGCCCAAATCTTCCAGCGCCCTTCAGCTGCCTCTGTACGTCTGTTCCGACTGCAAGCGAACTGTGGAGAAGGACGATCGCCAGCCTCCCCTCGACCAGTCTCTGTTGGTATGTCTCTTTAGCCTTCAACTCCGGCATGTTTTTCTTCTGCCTCCAGTCATAAGAATTGGAAAAATAATGATTGTGGATTGGTGTAATAAACTCGGGTTGTGTTCATTGTCGGATGAGTCACATGAGTCTCATTCTTTGAAGGTATTACTGTTAAGCGTAATTGTTATGTAGGTGAAATGTCTGTGGGTTATGTTTTTTTTACTAATTTCTGTGTTTTCTCTGCACCTGTGATGAAGACAGCTGTGATACCACTAACAGCTTGTATTATTGTGGATAAGAAATAGTTTCATTTTCACAGCACATGGATTGCAGATGGAATCAGGCAGAGGCACATCTTTTTTCCTATATTTGTTTTATTGCAAGTACCATTTGCTTAAGTTTGGGACCATTCAAGACGTCTCCCACCTCCTTTTTGAAAATGACACATAACAACAATATTTATTATAGTTATTTTATATTTTTGTTTTTCTTTCTTTTATGCTTTTCATTTGGTAAACGTGAATGTTTCTAACTAAGAGTCATGACACTGTCTTGTTTGGTTAACATTGACAGTGATGCATATGTGATGGGATTGAGGTAAATTCAGATGTGGGTATAGGTTTAGCTTAAGTATTCCCACATCTGATTTGTTTGAAACTGTTTTTGTTGGGTGCTTGGCTGCTGCTGAAGTAAAGTTTTATTTTATAAAGAATGCAACATTTATGATAAACACAACTTGAATATAATAACTGCAATTAAGACCCTTGGTATTTATTTAAGGAATTAACAGTTACTCTCTGCTTTTTTATATATAAGCACAAATCGGTTCCCTGTTGAGTTGCATTTGCACTGGTTTATAATTTAGTAAAGTTCTTGTTGCCATGGGGCTCTTTTTTCCACACTGTAGGGCGTGTATGGCATGTATAGAAGTTGGAAAAGACATCAAACGGTGAAGTTATTTTAATATGGCGAGAGTGGTTATTCCCCTTACACCAAGCTTAGAGGGATAGTTCACCCAAAAATTAAATTCTGTCATTATTTACCTGCCACCTTATCGATTCAAACCTGTATGACTTTCTTGCTTCTATAAAGAACACAAAAAAGCATTGACATAGTTCTTTTCTAAAACCTGTCCAAATTATTAAAACACTTACATGTCTTTATTTACACAGTAGTATTTTTGCTCCGAACATTGTAATATATCTCCTGTGTAATCAATGTGAAGTATTCTTGTGGTTTATTTTTCCCTTTAAGTAAATGAGTATTGATGTTCAAAGGAAGCTGCAAAATATATCATTTTTTGAGATACCAAGATTTTTATATTTAGTTGTTCCACATCATCATTCCTCTTCAGAATCAGGACTTCTTATTGCACATGCCGATGGGAAACGGAGGTTTGTCTCAGGAGCACATGGTGACTGGCGGGAGACTTGCTGTCGGAACTCCTACACTACCTGCACCAGATCTCAGTTCTTCTCTCACCACAGACACCGTGTGCAGCTGCGAGGCCTGTTATGAGCGGAGGTGAGTCATCCATCAGAAATCATGTTTTATATTCTTGGTAGTGTTTGTATCTCGATCTACAATGGTGTCATTTCATTGGTCAGGGAGATCACGGCCGAGTCCGAGCGGGAGTCACAACAGCTGCAGAATCACTGGTCTGAGGTGAGATACCTGGTCAGGTGCATTTATCGTCAGACTGGAACTCCACTGGCAGATGATCATGATCAGCCCCTGGACCGGGACAAAGAGAGCATGAAGGAGCTTGTTGACAGGTATTGTTGAATAACAGGCTGTGGATGTTTTACCATCACATTTATAACCAATATACATTTTTACATAAAACCTGGCGTTAAGGTTCGGAAGCAGGTAAATGAATTAGCTGTGCTTTGTCTTTATTCAGGCTTTGCGAGAAGGATCCATACCAGCTTTACCAGCGTCTGGAGCAGCAGGCGAGGGAGTACGTGTTAGAGATGAAGGTGCGGTTACTGAAGCACTTGTCCGCGGGCTCCAAGGCGACCGTTGCCGTGGCACAGGGTCCTCCGCAGGCCTACCAGTTCATCTCTCTGCTGCTAGAGGAGTACAGTGCTCTCTGCCAGGCTGCCCGCACCATCAGCAGCTTCCTGCTCACCTTGGTATGTTAATGTACCCACAGTGCTTACCTTGGTAATAATAATTCTTGATTTATCACATTGAGACATTGTCCTTGTAACTGACCTGCTGTTCTTCCCATGCAGGAAAACGAGCATTTGCAGAAGTTCCAAGTTACATGGGAGCTCCACAATAAGCACCTTTTTGAGAACCTGGTGTTCTCTGAACCCATCCTGCACAACAGTCTACCTGCCTTAGTGGCCCAGCTCAGGTACGGTCTTCTTTGATTCCCTTAATCTCCACTTATAACATCTTAAATGCAGTGCTTCCATTAGTGTGTTGTTGTTTTATTAGGCACGGCACAACATCCCATGATTCGTATAGTGAGGATATGTACCGTACTCTGTTGGAGAGATACCACCAGTTAGACCAGGAGATGAGTGCAGTGGCTATAGAATGGCTGGAGTGTGAAAAGAGGATTGATGACTATGTGGATGAGCAGGTATGTTGTTTTATAAATAAAGTTTGCTTTATTAATTCTTGTAGGTTCCACTTATCTGATGCTTCCGAATCTCTGTAAACTTCTAATTCAGATACAATGAATTGTATAATGTACCTACAGTAGTCTGTATGGGAAAACTGAATTTGGTATCAGCAACAATTTTTTTTTAGTGTTTGGCAAATATGACATTGTTATTTGTTTTTGTAAATTTGCACACATAAATGTGAACCCCACTAAGATGGCAACTGAACAAAATGTTTAATAGGCCATGTAAACCTAGCCTTATATTGTAAGTCATTGAAGGCTCTGAAGGTTTGCATCTAATAGCTTGTTCGTTTGCAGTTGCTTTTCAAGGTCGAAGGTCAGAATCTCACAAATCAAAGGACAGAACCGCACAAATCTTTAATTAATAGAAATGTAAGTCACACCTCAATCCATTCGTTTGTATTATTTGTGTTTATTCATGGTTTGTTCCTTTTATATACTGACTTTCTCTGCTTTTCTAGATGTCTTTAAGAACAAAGCAGCGGATGCTCAAAGAAGATGCAGAGATCTTTAAACAGAAAAGATTTTTTGAAGAGCAGGTAATATTTCCTTCTGAAATATTCACTCTCAGATCTAATAAGGAAATTAATGGGGGTTAATGGAATTGCCTTTTTATTCACAAGCAATAATCAGCTATTAAATTAATGAACTATAAAAAAATATATATAAAAAAATCTAATTTAATATTTGGTGTTTTTGATTAACAGGAATTTTGCTTGTTCATGAACCAAACCTATGAAATAAATTATTCATAAACCTTAAAAAAAATTATGGCTTATAATTATGATGCATGGTCTTTATAATAGTTTCTCCAAGCGCATGGAGAAACGTTGGAAAAATGTTTCTCCAAGCTCTCCAAGCTTTTTTCTTTCTCTGGCTTTTTTTTAACCTCTTTATCGCTTCAAAATATTTATGGTGTTCTTGTAAAACCAGTTTTAAGGTGAGAGCCATTGTCTAGTGGTTGACTCCAACTTTCATGTAATTCAACTAGAAGAGCTGTGTCCTAGCAAGGTCGAGGGCTCAGTTCTCAAGGCATGGACATACTCATAAAATGTATGGCTTAAATGCGATGTTTGTTTGTTAGCACACACTGAGCTGTGGCACTCATGCAGTAGTGTGCATTTGGCTTTTGAGTTGAAATTCCCCTTAAATTCACAATGACGTTGTTCATATTTAATTTTGTCATTGCAGTTCTTATCAAATAGTAAGAAGTCTCTGGGTGGTGACAGTAAGTTTACAGACACAGTGAAACAGATGTTGTCCTCCAGGCTGAGCATCCCAGACTGTCCCAACTGCAACTATCGACGGAGGTACATTTCAGAAAAATGATTCTCTGTAAAAGTAATTCTATGATTAAAGCATACATGACTGCTTTGTATCTTTTACATGTGTTGTCAAAATTGTAATGTATTGTTTTTCTTTCCAGGTGCACCTGTGATGACTGCAGTCTATCTCACATCCTCACCTGTGGCATCATGGATGCTCCAATGGCAGAGGACCTGCATTTAAAGCTGCCTCTGCAGGCAGGGCCTCCTCGGGACTACCTGTCAGAAGTTCACCCTCCCAGCATGTCATCGGGCAGCTCGGGGTCCGGTTCAGCTCCAGGCTCGCCCATAACCATCCAGCAGCACCCACGCCTCATCCTGCCACAGGGTGGCACCACCACATTGTGAGTTCCAACAGTTTTATGTTTCTCATTAATATGAAAGTTAGCCGAATACCACAGAAGTCCTTGCTTTGGGAAGGTTCCCACAAATATGTCCAAAAAACGTTGCATGTTTATTAAAACGTAACTTAGCTATGTTTTAATGTTTACAGTAAGATTTAAGCCGCTCTCATTTGGCACTCTGCCAAATTGATTATTTTGATCCTGTTACTTCCTTTTACGAGAAACATTTTATACTCTGTCAACATAAGTTAGGGACATTTTATGAATAGCAGTTATTGAATATGGGTCAGATCAAGCAAGTACCAGTTATTAATATTACTATTATAGTCATTTCTGTATTTATGATTTTAATGACTTCATCATGTACTTTCCTGCTGAGCTCATTCAGTTTCTGTTTTTCATTAACACACTGTCATAAATCTGTGTCATTTTACTTCTTTTGCTTACTTGCTTCCGCCTTTTCTGCCCCTGTGTTAGTGATGATGAAGTTCCTCCGTTGTCTGCCATCTATCCTCTGAGTGGGTACGAGGACCCTGCGGTGGTGGCCAGCATTAATGGAATTCACAGCCAGCTCGGTGGAAGGGAGGAGAGCATGACCATTAAAGATAAAGTATGTGGCAGCATATACAGAACATTTTGATAATATTGACAATAGGAAATTGAAATTTGGAATGTAAGACCCCTTCTCTTATTCTCCCAGTCGCCACGAGGTAGCAGCAGCAGTAGCAGTTCCTCTGAAGGTGAAGAGGAGGGGGAAAGTGGTGGGGAACCACCAGGCCAGAAGGGGGCGCTTTTGGGTGGAAAGATTGACTGTCCTCCTCCATCATATCCTCACACACAGGTAAAGGGCCATTACCGGACTTTTATGCTGCATTTTAAAGCCAGAGGTTGGAATGTTTTAGAGTCACACGACCCAACAAGAACCCTGCATGTCGTATGCAATGACATTCACAGCCTATCACATGTCTACTTTCCACATGAGAAAATAATTTAAAAGGAAATATTGGTGTAAAAGTATTTTGTATGTTGGCAAGAAGAGACGGCCATTTAAGTAAAAGCACAAAGTACAAAATACTCTTATTCAAAGTATATATAATTTAAAGTCATTGCAGAAAAATGTCTGACAGAATTTAAATTTGAATATTATGTTTTCTTTGTTAGATGGAGCAGGTACATCATCCATGCGAGTGTCACATGTGTAGTCAGGGCTCTGGAGACGGTAGCCCATCCGGCCTAGGCTCCAACTGTCTGCCTACCAGCAGGCTGCATGCGGGGGGTCACCAGTTCTTCTCCGACAAGACGGCAACCCACCCCGCACTCCACCTGTATCCCCACATCCATGGTCATCTCCCCTTACACAACCTCTCCCACCTGCCCAGACCACTGCTGCCCACCCTGTACTCCCCTCCGCCGCTTACACACAGCAAGGTTAGACACAAGCACAAAAACACACAGAAAATTCCTAGTCTTTACTATAATGAAGGTCTTCGGTGACTATTGTGTTAGTTTCCTGCCACAAGGGGGCAGCCTGTATCAAATTCTTACAAAGAGATACAGGTGTAATAATTTCACTTCCTACTGGGCACGTCCCTTTTCACACCAATGATAGCACCAACTGCGCTACACTGATTCTTTAACTCAAGCAATGATATAATTCCACCATCAACATCATTCATTTTTAGTCTTTGGTTTTTTTGGGTGGAAGCTTTTAGCTTTTACCTTGATGAATGTTTAATGTAATGATTTTCCTTTTCTCCATATCTTGTCCAGACGCTCCCTTCCTCTCCCACGTCCAATCACACAGGCGGAAAGCAGCAAGGGTTCAATCCCACCCTACCAGAGCACGTCTACCAGAGCTGCTTCAGCACAACGGGGGACTGGAACGGCTCTTTGCCTTGTCCCTCGCTCAAGCTGGAGAACCTCTGGGACACGCACATGATGAAGAACTGGAACCCGTCTGTGTTGCTGCAAGAACCTTTACCTGGTCGGTTACCCAAACCACGTTTCTAGAGCTCAACTGAAAACTTTTTTTGTTCCGATTTTTACTTTCCCTGACATTTTTTGCACCACTGCAATAAAAGATACATTATTTTTAATAGTTTTTTCATCTGTCAAAATGATGTATTTGTGTTTTCCAAGTATAATTTTTTCTGGAAAAAATTGCATGAATAATTTGGTTTTGTGATATCATATTGTACATATCCCTTAATAACACAATTGTTTCCTGAAACACGATGATGTAAGTTGCAAACATTTACCAGTTGTATAATTTTTAACACGTTCCAACTAAATTTAAAAGTCACTATCAGAGGTCACTTTCAACAAAACCACATTTATGTCAACCAGCTAGATAATGTTGAGATGTTAACCATGTTGACATGTTTACATTAATAGCATTTTTTCTTTTCTTTATAGGTGACATGCTTGGCCCTCCCCTTCCCGACGTTCACCTTCTGTCCCCTAGTCTGGACCCCACTGTCAACCCACACCCTTCCCCAGATGGCAAAGAGAAGAGGAATAGCGCTAAGAAGAAGTGTCTCTTCAACTACCAAGATGCCTTTATGGAGGCCAGTGAAGGAGTGATGGCCACTTCCTCTGCTGTCTCCTCTGTGTCCAGTACCACCACCACTGTCCAGTCGAGTAGGGATCACATGCACATTTCAGATACTTTTCCTCATCTTTTAAGTGATGTTCTTGTAACTACAAAGCAGCACTGCTGATGCACGATTCCATTTGGACAGAAAGCCTATTTTGCTGCCCTTGTCTGCAAATATATTTCTCTCTGTCTTTCTCATTTTTTAAATGTTTCTTCTCTTTGTGTTTTTTTTGTAGATGATGTTTTCCATAATTTAGGTAAAGAGGACCATAGACATCCCACTCCAGTTGCTCCTAGAAATAGCCCTACCAGTCTGGCATCTCTCCCACATCTCAGCGGTACCTCACATCCCTCTTCCCCCAGCACACACCTGCCCAGTATAGGCACCCAGTCCTTCCCAAAGACTGTAACTCAGACTCCAGCCTTCATGGATGTCCATCAAGGTCTCCCTTCTGCTCTGGGAGAGGGTCTGGTCAGTGGTCCAAATAGTGTGTGCAGGTCAGTTCACCATCCTTCACATCTGTTGGTTGAGGTGTAGATCTGAGGTTGTCCTGTCGCAAAGAGCATGAAATTAGAGTTGTGAATGCTGGTTGGTGCTGGTTTTGTGGTGGTGCCTATGGTAGACCACCTGTCATTTCTACTTGCGTCCAAAACACATTGGTATATTTTGTGTTTATTTTTATAGAAAAGAGTTTCAGGTTCTTTTATGTTTACATTTTAATATACTTCTTTGAGGTTAGTAGTGGGAAATTTTAACTTCCTCCTTTGACAGGAAAGCAGCATAAATACTAACGTCAATTTTTTTTAGTGATCCAGATTGCGAGGGTCATCGCTGCGAAGGGAACGGAGGCTACGAGCAGCCGTATGATGGAGAGGAGAGCCCAGATGAGGACAGCAGCTCAGAACATAGCTCGTCCACTTCAACCTCCACCAATCAGAAAGAGGGAAAGTACTGTGATTGCTGCTACTGTGAATTCTTTGGTCACGGAGGGGTACGCAAACGCTCTCATTTTACTTTCGACAAAATGCAAAATAAAAAGTGTTAGTGTAATATAAAACAAAACTACATAAACACGTCCCAGTGCCCAGTTTTATTGATTTACCTATCACAGCCTTCAGGCAGTAGACTGTCTGCAAACCAGTTTTTCATGCACCAGTGCTTATGTAAATCAGCCCTTGAAATACAAGTGAAACCAGTTTGTGCTGCAAGTAACTTTTAATGATGTGTAATAACCTGATCATGTACCTAAAGATGATCATGCTTATGTTGTTTCTGATGTGTAGCCCCCCGCTGCACCCACCAGTAGGAACTATGCAGAGATGCGGGAGAAGTTACGACTTCGGCTTACTAAGCGAAAAGAGGAACAACCCAAGAAGGAAGAATTGCTGCTGGAGCGGGACGGAGTAGAAGACCATCGTAAGGTGGAGGACCTGCTGCAGTTTATCAACAGTGCAGATAACAAACCAGCCAGCGGCTCCAAAGCAGCAAAACGTGCCCGCCACAAACAAAAGAAGGTAAACTTGTTCATGTAAGTTATGAAACTCACTAGTCATACAATTCAAACTGACTGATCTGATGGTGTGTTTGGGTGTAGCTGGAGGAGAAAGCTCGCCTAGAGGCTGAGGCTCGGGAATTAGAGATGCAGCAACAGCTTTTGAAGGAACAGAGGCAGCGGCAACAAGAGGAAGAGGCAGCGCTAAAACAAGAGCTCCTCCGTTTACAGGAAATGCAACACTTGCGTGCATCCAAGAAGAAGAAAAAGGACAATAAAACCAAGGAGGCAACCAAGCCTGAAAATCCTGCTCTCTTTCCAATAACCAACAACCCTCAACCTCTTCGGCAGACAGCACAGAGCGTTCTCGAAAAGAACATGCAAAATGGCAAAACTCAGCTACTGCATAATCTCATTTGTCTTAGTCCTCATATAGAACCCCAATCCCCCATCTGTGCTAAGAACGGTCCATCCCAGCAACCAAGCCCAAGGTTTTGCAAAGAGAGGCCTTCGGAGTGTTCGCTACTCCAGAACGGCATCTCGCCCCACCTAGAGCACACCTTTACCAAGTCCAAACCCAGACAGCAGACAAATGGCCCAAAAGCCCATGGTGAGGCCATCAAGAGGCCAGCCGAGACCTGCAAGACTCCAGAGCCTCCGAGAGCCAGCTGTCAAACTGACACCAAAGCGAAGCAAAGGGCTTTAGAGGAGTCAGTAACCGAGCTCAAGAGGGAGGAGAGGAGTAATGGGAAAAAGCAGCAGAATGGAGGGAAGGATGAGAGGAACTCTCCTGTTATTGAGTCACTTGTCTTAGAACCTCCTCAGCAGAATGGCAAAGTCCAAAACATTGAGTCTCCTCAGCCTAAAGGCAAAGCCAAGAAGAATAAAAAGAAAAAATCAGACAAGATGAATAATTCGATAGGTGAGTGTTGTGAAATGCAGCTTTATCTGTCTAAATAATGAGAAGAATACGGTTAAGGACAACACTTTTTTTTTGACAGATGATGTGTTTCTGCCCAAAGACATTGATCTGGACAGTGTGGACATGGACGAGACTGAACGTGAAGTTGAATATTTCAAAAGGTATGATTGGATGGGGTTTGCTGTAATGTTTAACACTGGTGATGTTCAAGAACTTTAATTTATTTTCTCACGTCTTTCACAGGTTCTGTTTGGACTCTGCACGACAGACAAGACAGAGGTTGTCCATCAACTGGTCCAATTTTAGCTTGAAGAAGGCCACATTTGCTGCCCACTGATTGGTCTTCCTATCAACAGACTATGGCGGAAACCGATAAGCGTTCCTCCGCTTTCTTCTTTCTCCCACGTTTCTACAGGCTGACCCCAGTGCTGCTACGCTTCAACCGCTCCTCCGGTCTACATTATCCATGCCGCCTTGCCTTTTCCTCGTTGTCGTGGGTTTCACAAACAACCCAAATGGGCTTATTCCTGCAGTACTTCTGGAGAGAAAAAAGAGCAAAGCAAAGTCAAAAAACAACCACAAAATGAATCGCTACTCTATGAGTTTTCCTTTGTTTTTCTTTTGAAAGCGTGTGTGCTTTTTGTCAGTGAGTGGGCCGTTTGTTTTAGGTCTGTACCATGTTCTGGGCTTTCTGTGGCCTTCACAGTTGTCAAGATGCTGTACATGAGAATGAAAGCGCAGCAAAAGACATGCTTAAAGAAAAAAAATCTATGAATTAAAAAAAAGATCTTTTTATTCAAATCAACTGTGGCTTTGCTCACCCAGCACTGCACTTCCTCACGGCTTCTTGTCAAGAGAATTACGACCGGTCAGCGTTTACTCCCATCATCGGGAGAATGGCTTATACTTGACAACATTCACATCCGTTTCTCAGTTCAATGTAACTGTGTTTTTTCCTGTTTTTTTTCCAACTTGTACCGAGCTTGTATCAGAATACGTTCAGAATGAAATTGAAAGAACAATACTCACGCTATCAATCTGTTATAGAGTGTATATTGTATTAACACTGAAGCCGGACTGGCTACTTTTTAACATATTGTTAAGTAATATTAAAATCTTGTCTTTCTTTTTGAAAGATGGAATACAGTAGAGTGGCAGGAAATTTGATTCTGTTGTCTTTCTTTACTTCAAACATGGGGTATCTAACGGGGCTGGTCTCCCGAATATTAGATCAACGCACCTTATCTTAGCCAATAAAGGGGAAGTACAAAATCAATAGCAAAATGACGTAGAAGGGGCTCCCTATCGCCCCTTATTTGCATGATTTGGTACTCTGACATGGGACCGTCCCCATCATTCTGGAAAGAACAGATGCAGGTAAAACACCACATCTCAGTTTATATTCAATGTTTATGGTTTTACGATGACTAGTTCTTATTAGTTATGCAATCGTTATAGTAATCAATACATTTCAGGTTGGCTCATAATAACCTGTTTGTTTTTGTGACCTTATTGCCAAGGGTGTGGTAGGTATGAGCCAGATATCAAGTGGTTGCGCATCAGGAAGAGGTAGGTGTATTGCTCTGAATAAGGTCCAAATGTGCAAAAGAGTGCAGATAAAATCATTGTTAAGAGCCTGGATTTGAAAGAAATGTTATTAATAACAACAGACCAAACCCTAGAAATGGCAGTAAAGCAGCATTGACTCCTACACAAACATCTTAACCTTAGGAGGCCAAAGTCTCATGTGCATGTGTCTTTAACCTAATCTGGTTGTCAGTTTCTTTATTTATTTGGCAGACGCTTTTATCCAAAGAGCATAAAACATTTTGCTAAACAGTACCCATAGTTTACAAGGCCGAGTTATAGGAGCATTAAGCTGACGCAAGCAAGGGAGAAAAAGAACAACATGAAAGACAATATTATTTATTTTTTGTTATTGGTTAGTCAGATAAATGCGGAACATGTATGTTTTTAGTTGTTTTAACCTTTTATTCATTCTTAAATGTAAATACATTGAATAATATGATCAAGCTGAGTTGTTTCAGCCAACATTTGCATCAAATATGGACAAACCCAACCACTGGGTAAAATAAACTTGGAATTTTCAATGTAATTTCACCCAATATTTGGGTTTATCCATATTTAACCCAACAAGTCTATACAAAATGTATCAATTTAACTGTAATGTGCTTGCTCCGCCTTTCAACTGATGTCATCAAGTCTACTTTTTTTAGCCCCTCCCCACAGCTTTTTACAACTTATGTATACCCCAAAGGTTTAAAAGAAGTCCTGTTTATTGACTAAATATGAAAACCATACAAAAAATAATTTGTTGGATTTAAATAAAGTATGTATGTCGGTTGCACGTATTAAATGTTGACTCGGCAACCACCGAAATCAAAAATATAACACACTCTTCTAAATCTCAAAGATAAATGAACATTAAACATTAACAAGGGTTTCTTTTTATTTAAAATACAAACAAAAAAATCACTCACCAAATGCTGTCTTATGCAAAACATGCTGGCAACTATAAATCATCTGCCCAGTTTTAATAATTGAATGTTAATACAACACAAATCATTCATTTAATCTCAATATATGTGGATTAAGTTGAATAGACATGAAAAATCATGTTGTGACTTTCTTTGGACAAGTAGCAAAATTCCTTTTATAAAGACTCAACGGTAGCAGTTTTCACTGACATAAGACGTCTGCCTTTTTTGGCCCAATTATTATATTGTGCCCTTAACATGAGCTGTGTCATGTGATAGCAAATACTTGGTTTTAAGTTTTCCCCCCTCTTTTCTTTACCTTGGTATTTGTACCTTTATTAACATGTAATGATATCATAATTTCAGAAAGGCTTCCATTCAGAGGTGAATATGACGTGTGAAACAACCCCTGTGACACAGTTTTGAAGTACTGATCATTTTGAAATTGAAGTGGCCTTATCGGACTCCTCCTCTTTTCCGGTTTGAATCCTAGTTCGGGAGTTTTGGAGCATTATGGTTATGAGAAAGCACTCGATTGACTTGAAATTCTAGGAAATGGGTAAGCTTCGTCAAATCCATTAAGTAAACCGAATCTAAACTAACCATCATTTTAAATAAATCTTATAATTGATTATCAGAAATTAAATTGAATCTTTAGTTATACAGAGCAGCTTGAATTCTTTATGCCTTTTACTTTTCACAAATACAACAAAAATTAAGTCAAAGTCAGCTTTATGACTTTAAGTGGAATCGCATTAAGTGGAGAGGTATAGTGCATATTTCTAATCTTAGAAACCGCTTGACAGACTAATTCTAAAGACTCCCACAGAAAGGGAACTTTTGTCTCTATCCGTCATCATCAAATTTTGTTTTATGTAGGGCTTTTTTCTTCACTTCCTGCCCAAAAAACTTTTTCGCTGTGGTGGCACGCCTACCTCCTTTTAACGTGTAACAAAGAAACATACAACAGGTTAAAAGAACTGCAGCGTGTCTTGTTAGGTCTTGTTTTAAATGAAAATGTAGCATTTAAGTTATTGGTGCTTGTTTTTACTAGTGAAAGATAAATCAGTATATTTGTCATTATGTGGCTGCTAGAAATAAAAAATGACCTGTTATTTTTATTTTTTTAACCTACTTTCACTAACAACCACAGTCCTTTATACGTGGGAATAAGTTAGATTTCAATTAGAAAACAGAGATTTAACTCCGATTTAAGAATTTTCTTAAAGACGGTCCCTGTAAAAATAAAAAAGTGTTTATTCATTTAAAATGAAAATGAATTTGTGTTTGTCTGGGAAATTAGAGAGTGAGCCATTGACGGGAGTTTTGGTGAATCTCCTGGTATTGCTTTTGTAAGTATAGAGTCTGCCCACGTTTAGTCACCCATGATGCAATGCTGGAGTTGCCTCATTTATGTAAAATCATTTTAGTAATACATTTCTGGTTGAGGTCAGCTTTACGTCATGCTTCTACATGAAAGTCAAAGTTATTCCAATACGGAAAACTAAAATCTATAAAAACCAAATGCTCCTATCAGAATACATTGAACATTGACTTAAAGTGAAAGTAAATTATCATTCATCACATTATTATCATCACAACAGACTTTTATTATGTTCTCTTTATGGGAATTTTTATTTAGTGTGGTGACAAAACATCTCTCACCTGTCTGTAAAAGGGGGATTTGCGCAATGATAGGATCAAAGAAGGAAAGAGAGAGAGAGAGAGAGAGAGAGAGAGAGATGGGCTTATTAGAGAGGAATTGAAGGTTGGAGATGTGATCGTGTAGTTTTAATCACTAGGATCTTGAGGATCGGCCAGACTGAAGAGAAACAGACAGCTCAAGAGGGAAAAACCCAGTCATTCCACATACTGGAATTCACAAAAGAGTTCTGTCTAATCCCTGTTCTGTTATCAAAAAAATAACGCAACAGGCCTTGAAAACACAACAATCTATGTTAAGTAAGGTGCTTGTCTTTCAAATGAATGATGTAGTGAGCCAATGCTTGGGAATTTCCTGCTTTAAAGATTAAAGGCCAAATTTATTCATTTTGGCATTGTGTTTTGCAAGGTTTTCCCTCTTGGAAAAGTGCAGCAGGTAAAGTGGATATTTTCTGTGTTTGCGTGTATGGGAAATAAGATATAGAAACAGCTCTTTTAAGTTATTGTGGGTGTGTTATGTAGTGTCGAGTGAATATGTTGAATTAATAAATTCCCAGTGCAGCTTGTTTTAAATATAAAGTTAAATATGTGAGCTACATTTATTTTTCGCTACCAAATTTTCAAGTAAATGTCATGTGATATTCTGACCTAACTATTTCCACTTTATGAGGGTGGCTTGTGGTGTGTGTGCTTTTCAGGTCTGTAGGCCTCACATATATGTGTGCTTGAGTAGTCTGTATGTGTGTGTGTGTGTGTGTGTGTGTAGGTGGGGAATCCCTTCCAGCAACCTTTCACTTCTCCGAGGAAAAAGGTTTCATAAAAGCACTAAACTACAACAGGCCCACACATCCATCACTTGAGCTTTTCTGAGATCTCTAGTTACACGATATTCTCGATGACTTCACGCTAAATGACTCCAGGTAGAAAAATGACACTGTTCTGTGTAAACCTGTCAACTGGTGCAGCAGCAAGCGTCTTTAGAAGTGTGTACGCCTGGGCGACGTCATTTCGAGAATGTGGCTTGACCGTAGTAGAGAGCACGAAACTCCTGCTGGAGTTTACCCTCTTGCCCCTGTGGCACGTCATGTGTTTGATCTCAGGGGTTTATTGACTCAAGAGACCATGATGCGCTTTCAAGTCTGACAGGAACCCCTCCAAAACATGATCTGGTGAATATACCCACGAAATACAAAAACTTGATCACCATTAAAAAACACTAAGTTGCGTCGAGTAAAAGCAATGCGACCTGTCAATCTTAGATAGTGGTCCAGTATGTCTAAATTTAAAGTTTTTGTTAAGAGACATACTGTACAGAAACAGCAACACAAGCGTCTGTTTCACAAACACAAACACCAGCCTTGTTTGGTCCCACAGCCTCCTCCCCTTTAAATAGCCAGCGCTGCCATATGACTGTACCCCAAAGTCGCCTGCTTCTCTCGTGTTATTCCCTCGCAGGCCTCGGGACAGCTGAGAATTCACAGCAGTTACAGCCTGTCCATTCAGGACTGCTTGGGAAGGGGCTTTCCATCGCTTGCACACATACACACACTCTTATAAATCCCATGAGACTTGAGTTTAAATGCTATGACACACTATGCCTCATGATACTACCAGAATTATTTCAGTGCCTGGTTTCCTCATATCATACTTCTAATATGACCACGTGCACTTGGGAATTTGTGTATAAACACTCGCACACACAAACAACGAATGAACACATAGAAAAGAACACGTATTTTAAAAACAGGTCCTTAAGCGAATATTATTTTATTACAAAAATAAAAGCTCTTATGTTGCACCTTCTCTGAAATGATGGTGCTTGATATAGCCAATTGATATTTAATCCCCATAAGTGTTTAAATTCATCAGCCATTTTGTTAGACGAGACTGAAAAGTTTGTACGTCAGTTTACCAGGATGTAGGGAACTTCCTCTCTTACTTAAAACTAGAATGTTTTCAACTGCAGAGGGGGGTCAAATGGCAAGTACCGCACACTCAAAAGGTGCCTTGAAGTCTGAGAAACGAATGATGTTTTCGAACAGAACCGTACAGCAATAACACAATGTACAATAGGAAAATAAAGATGCTTTTTATATATATATATATATATATGAAGTGATCAGGACATTATTTATAGTGTGTGCTGTCCCGCTCTATTTCCTGGTCAAATTTAAATTATTTAAGTGAAAAAATGGCAATATATCTACAAATAATACAGATGAAATGAAATACTGAAACATTACAATACACTGTACATTACTAATAGCCATGACCATGACAATAATGGTCTGTTAGTAAAGAATGATGTTGATGATGTATCAAATATAAAAGCTGCGCTTTTATCATCTGTATTTGGCAATAATTAAAAAAGCAAAAAGTGCAAACCAGTTGATAAAGACAATACATATTGAGGTATATGGTACCAAGTTTAAGATCTGAATAATACACAGATCTGCCTTATCTTAATAATCGAAAGAAATGAAACCGTCCAATGCTTCGACAAACTGCGTTTGTAAATTCATGACGGCAATAAACCACATGCCATTACAATGTGAATGGTCTGAGGTTGAATGAAGTGGTTCCACTATTCACACCAGAACCATCAATGAAAGCCATGTGCGTAAGCTCCTGAATTGGGAATTCACAATACATCCGAATTGAGTCAACAACTCGAGTCCAAAAAGTGACGTACTACTTCCGTAGTGAGTGAGTTTGTAGTGATTCTGTTCTCAGTGCTTGTTGCATCCTGTGAAAAGTCACTGAGGTGAGAGACTCACAGTTTGGCGCACTCGTCCCAGTGATTTAGGTATTCGACCGTGTGTTCGTCGTCGTATGTGGTAAGACATCGAGGGCACTGCAGTTCAGATGCTCCCTGTGGTGCTGTGTTACCGATAGTCCTTTTAGAAGTTGTGTCCAGTGGACTGTTCCTTAGCAACGGTTCGGCGGCGTCTATGGGTCGGTGGGGAGCTTTTTTTAGTCCTGCGTGAGTACGATGTGAGGATGACGCTTCCTGGGAGCTCTGTGTGACAAATACAAAACTTAAACTAAGAATAACATTTGAGGAACTCTTTCTTGTTTTTATGTAGGAATATGAATACTTGCCTGTGTGCGTATTTGTACTTGAAGTCGTGCAACTTGATCTTGAAGGTCCAAGATTTTCCCTTGTGCCCGCTCTCTGTCTGCTCTCTCTGACTTGAAGTCCTCAATATAAGCCAGTACCTATAAAACAGCAAATAATTATGGCACTCGCTTTATGGGCATAATGCCAAACGTTCCACTTCTCACCTTGCTGTAACAAAGCTAGCAATGACTTCCTGTTTAAACAGGAATTGAGAACGTTTTAGCAAAACGGCACTGTTTGATGGTTGGTACATGAAAATCAAAGTGATATAAAACCTGTTGCTCGAGCATCTGAATGCGCTCCTGGTCCCTTCTGGTGCTGTCATCCTTTTCTCTGCCGAGTCTCTCGCACTCCATCATCTTCTCCTCCAGGAGGCCGTTGAGCCGGGCGATCTCCTGCTGAAACAGATTGGTGCCCCCCGCTGCTGACATCTTGGCGAGGTTGGGACCTGAAGATGCCAGGCCATTTGATTCTTTCAACTTCTGACACAAACCCCTCACATACTCTTCTCTGCTCGAGTCGTATTTCTGCCATTTTGAGTTTAAAGTTTCCACCTGAGACGAATGGAACAAAAACGTGTCTTAACAGAAATGACATGACATTTTCCAAAACTGTTACTTTCCGTAAAAGGTACAGAGCGACATTTTCTGCTTATGAAACAGATAAAACAATTCCATCATGCAGTCCTTACATATGCAACTCTTTTTTTAAGCTGGTCGTTCTCTTCTTGTAACTTGCCGACGATGACGTTTAGATGAGAAACCTCGGAGGAAACTGTTGTCTGGTGAAGATAGAAAAAAGCGTCAAATATATTCTGGAACATTGAATACAAAATGGGACACAATCTATCATATTGCGCTAAATGAGCAGTGTGGCACTCCCTACACACCTCATTGACTTGAGCTCTCTGATCCGGCGTTGTGTTCTTGCTTTTCTCTTTCTCAAGTCGCCCCAACAGCTCCTGACACACCTGCACTGTGGCCCCCAGCTGGGCCCTTAACTGCTCGGCTTCTTCAGCGAGAGAATTGCAAAGGACGGCCCTGGTGGCCTGTGTCCGATCCTTGTCGGCCAGCGTGGAGCGCAGTAGCTGGATCTCCCTCTCCTTCTCCTGCTCGGGCCTGTGCCTGATCATCTCCAGCTCTTGATCTTTCTCCTGCAACATTTCTTGCAACCGCTGGATCTCCTAGAATAAATAAACAGTCAAAAAATAATCGATCGGACGCTTGACATTTTGGAGAAACTTTTCCATGACTCTTGACATATCAGGTGTATGTGAATAACAAATGAACCGTGGTTTTATAAAAGTAACCTTGTTTTTCGGTTATTACCAACTACAAATATCACAGTTGAACTATGGTAACTATATTGAGACCATATTAAATGTGTGTGTTAAAACCAAAAGAATGGTTATTGGTGTGCTTTAAATGGGAATGCTATAAATGAACACTTTTAAAGGGATAGTTCACCCAAAAATAATCAGCGATAATCGTCATCATTCACCCTCATGTCATTCAAAACCTATGACACTTCTGTGGAATTCAAAGGAAGATGTTAAGTGGTTTTGTGTCATACAATGTTAGTCAGTTGGGTCCAATGTTATTTGGTTACCAGCATTCTTCAGAAATGTTTGTGTGTTCTGCAGAAGAAAGAAAGTCATACAAGTTTGACTTTGAAATAGTAAATGTTGAAAGAATTTTCATTTTGGGGTGAACTGTCCCTTTAAGAATAAAATATTCCATGCATTAGTGGGCAATTGCATTTGCATACCACCTACTATTTTACAGATGATTTACAAATAAGGTAAAACATTTTGACATGACTGGGTATAAAGTGCATATGAGTAAAAAAAACAAACAAATAACTTACAGCTTTACTGGTTTCCAGTCTCTGGGCGGCGTCCGTCTCGGACTCTTTGAGTTTCTGTTTTAATTTGCAGATTTCCTTACACAAACTCTCGATCAGAGACTTCGACGGTCCAACAATATAGGGCTCGTCTCCCTCCATGACCACAGTTTTCTCATACTTCCCCAGTCTGGCCCTCAAATCGGCAATAATCCCATTTCTGGATGTTAAGAGTTTATTTAAATGCTCAATGTCTTGTTGCGTTTCGTGGTGAAACGTGTTGAGTTTAGAGCAGCTGCGCAGCTTCGCTCTGAGCGCCTCGTTCTCCCTCTTAATCTCATCCATACTGTGGTTTTAAAACTAAAGACACGATTGTCGTACATAAAGCACTATATACCCGTCAATCGTTAAAGCTCGACAGGCGGTCTGCTCTACACTAAAGAGACGGAGCATCAGCCTGTGAGAGCCACACTCAATTTCGAAATGATCATGAAAGGGGGATTTCCTCGCGGGGACTTCCCCCGTCTGAATGTTGGTATATTGGTAGATTTTTCTCGCACTTCACACAAACGTCGAAAAATAGTCTGTTAGCCCCCTTTTTGCCGTTACCCATTGCGTTAATTGTCGAGTCATGTGTGCTTTTCTTGTCATTTAACAAGCTTGAAGGACGCTCGAGATCACAGTTCGGAAGGTCTGACGTGCAGATGAGGCGGCGCGACAAAGTAACGTTACGCTTCCCTTACAATTTGTGTGTAGCGTTGGTGAGATACAATCTCATGTCTTTTCTATGCATGTTGAGCATGTGAATGCAGCAGCCTGTTGCACTTTTCCTGTTGCGCTAAAAAATAAAAAAATAAAAAAGTACAGAGAACTTGCTCATAAGCCCTTTATGTAGGCTATATAACTTTATTTACTTATAGCCTATGTTAACTATATTAAGTTATTAACGTTAATCAAACATATATAGTATGTTGTATTTTATGGTCTTATATTTGAATTTCTACTACAAGATTATAGTTTTTAATGTGTAACATGTTACTATGTAAAAACGTAGGCTAGTTTACTGGAAACTGAAAAGTAAAGAAACAGGAAGTAAAGGGGTTAAACAGTTTTTATATTTCAGATTATAATCAAACCTTGAGTTTCTTTCTTCATCTGAAATGATTGGCTTTTTTACATTAAAAGCTCTAAAATCTCACTATTTCAAGTTTTCATGTAGTCATCATCTCTTTCGTTTTTTTACACAGCTCCCATAATAGCCCCTAAAGTCCTGCCATTATCTTGGATCACGTAATGTCAATTGTCTAGACAATAAATGCCAATGGTGCTTATCGTCTGTTATCTAAAGATTAAAGCATAAAGCAGCCGTTTTAATGATACAGCAATTAACAAACTTACAACGTCTAAACCCTCATTCTTAGTGTAGGGAATCTTTATTCCTCTTCCAAAAGCAGCACACATGAAACAGTAAAAAAGTCCCTCTCATCCTGTAATATTTGGGTTAATTCATGACGTGCCGCGCAGGGAAACTCCACACCGTTCTCTAATGTTTGCCACCCCCTCGTGGTATAAGATCAGCATTGACATGTATTTTATATGTAGATGTTCTATTAATAGTGAGAGTAGACGTGTTATTTGCATATAAATCTGACAATAAAACAAGTTAAAGGTCTCTTGCAGAACCTGATGTCATTTAACTGCCTTTACAGCTCTTTGCACAGTTTAGACATGCTTCTGGTTAACTCTGTAAATTATATAGGCAAGGAAGTTCTAGGAATGCGTACTTGCAAAAGAAATCTTTTAAAATTGAGTAAAAACTGTACTTATGCATATTTTTTGTTTCATATTGTTTATTTAAAAACGGTTAACGCCAACATTAAATGACTGCAGATTATAAATTAGGGAAAAAATACAGCAGCCTCAAGGCTGTTCATGATAATAGCATAGTAAAACGTAAAATCATCAAAAATGCTTTATAATGTACAGTATATTTAAAAAACAATCATAAATTGAGAAAGATGTGGCCTGAGGTAACCTAAAAACATTACCGACAGTTATTTATGCTTATACTGGAATAGCCAAACTGTCTACATGCCCTCTTTTTAATATGCACATTATTACTCTAAAAATTCCTGGGATTTCCATTTGCAGATATCACAACACAGTCATAAACAAATGCAATTACTGCTGCTATGATTCGACATAATCTGGCATGAGGAAGCCATTGAAAGGGTCGGTCGCACCATCATCGCCGATGTCGTGGGGAAAGTCTTCCTCACTGTCACAGTCTTGGCTGTCGGTTCCGGGGACACACTCCACTGAGTGACTGCTGTCATTCTGTGTGCTGTTACTGGACTCCGTGCTCTCGCTGCTGCTGCTGCTGCTGCTACTGTTACTGTTACTGTTACTTGTGCTGTACTGTGTCCCGTCAACACTGTGTGTGTGTTCGGCGCTTTCACTTGTGTCAGCACTGTCATCATCTTTTGTGTCACTGATCACACCGACCTTCTCCTGACTCTCGCTTGATTCACTGCTTTTGCTCGGTTTTGACGTGGCACCTGTCGACTCGTCTGTGATGTCCATAGATTTGACCTCATTTGTTATGTCATCCTCATCTGGTTTACTGGTTGCTTGCACTTGGCTGTAGTTCGCATTGACCCATTTGAGGGTGTAGATCCAGCCCTGTATGAGTTCATCGCGATTATTATTATTATTATTATTATACGTTTATTAGTCATTATTCCTGTTTTAAACATGTTATCACATATATGTTACTTACCCTACGCATGTTCTCTTTACTGTTTTGAGTGTTATCTGATGTCACTGCAGTGTCACTTTGTCCAGTCTAGTTAAACACAGAATTGATGGACTGTATAAATAAAAAACTTTTAAAAAAAAAGTTTTATCAAACAATATTGGTGGTTTAAATACCCATGTAAGGCCTCTCTTAAAGTTTCTAAAACATTTTTTTTTATTTCAAAGCATGATTTTTCCAGTCCAGTAGTGCTGTTTTCAGAGTTGTCACATCCGTAACAGCACTTATCTCTCATAAATGGGCACATCTTTCGCCATTTGTTGGGTATTATTGTTTCTGGTTTGTGCATTTTAATTCACAGAAATCCTACAAAGTATGTCGTCTCTCAAAAACATGTCTTTTTTTGTCATAACATGTTTATTTCCCTTTTTTAAAATAAAAAACTCGTGCACTGATATTTTTCTTATACTATCAACAGGGATTTTAGTAAAATGTAAACCGATTATTCAATATATTGTGAAAAAATATGTTCTCTGAGATGTCACATCCATAACACTGGAATTGTCCATTTCTAAAATGAACAGAATATGCTTTAGGGTATGATTTCCGTATAGGGCAACAAAACTTACCAGACTTTCCACAGAATGGCTTTGGCTTTCATCAGAGACCTTAATTAAGAAACATATAGTAAAACATTTTCAGTTCAATTTGAACATTACGTGAAATTTTTAAACGATGAAACTTTAATATACAGCAAACAGTAATTCTTAGTCATACCGGTTCAGCTGAGTTCGATTCAAGTGATTCTGATGTCTGTCAAGGAAATGAAGTCATTATTTAAAGCTATCCTAGATTTGTTTTCATTACATTTATTTATTGACATTAATGATTGTACTTACATCACTGTCAGAGGTACTATCATTGGAGTTCTGTGAAAAAAAAAGAAATATAAACTCAAACTCAAAATTTCTGAAGAAACCCAACCCCTTTTTCTTGCTTGAAAGTTTTAGAAAGCGTACCTCATCTGAAGGTTCAGAGGCATCATTCTGCTGCGAGGATTCAGAGGAGCTTTCTGACTGTAATGAAAGCAAACAGTTATTTAACAATTTATGAAACTATTTAACTTGAGCAATGCTTGTTTTCTGTGACCTGAGAATACTTACAGAGTTGGAAGAATTTATAAACCTCTCCATAGACGTTTTATGCAAGAGCTGCAAAAAATAAAATAGAAATGTTTGTAATGTATGCCAGTGTTCTGTTACTCGCTTGTAATTTCGATTATTAAAAGTTGTCCGTTGTACTCACTGGATTAGCGTAGACTGCTCCCAGCAGACAGAACATCAGTATGACAAACTTCATTCTGAAAAATCAGAAGTTAAAAATGATCATGACTATAAAACCACGTACTGTTGACTATAATCACAATTTGATATTTCATAAAACAATTTCATTTGAAATCCATAATAAACAGTGTAAAAACCTTACCTTGCTCTTTCCTTAGTGTATATTTTTCTGGAAAATGAACACCGTGAGTTCAGTGTTTAGCTAAAGCCCGACTGGATTTAATGGTGTGTCTGGAAGAGGAGCTATTTATCAACCTGAGTCTTCATTACTGTAACAGCATCACTTCCTGCTCGCCAACACTCTATTTGCGCTTCCACCCTCAGACGGCTGTGGGGGCACGTGAACTGAACCTCGAGTATGCATGAGAAAATGAGAGTGCCACACTAAGAATGTTTACATAACACAATGACACACACTATAGTGTGCACTCAGACTTCCTCTACTGTATGAGTCTATTTTAAGATGCCAAACTATAGGGTGTGTGGCCTCTAAATACTATGTAAGAGAACTGTCTCGTCCCACACTGGGACAGGAAGTCCATAATGAGAGCATACCAACCTCCTAATGGAGGTTTTCCTCCAGATTTTTTGTACACGTGCTGAATATACAGTACATTGTTTAAATTGTATATAGGTTAATGTTGGACGAGATCAATTATGCAACTATACAATTGTTTTTTATTGTTATTTGCATGGATATTCTTATATTAATTTTCCTACACAGGCTTTTCGGCAAAATGAACATGAAAACGCATCACTTCCTGGTACTCCATATTTGGAGTGTTCCTGTTTTTCTGTGGTGGTAGTGGAGTGTGGAATATTTCCCTTTTTTAAAAACATTCCTTATAATCATCACAGTGTACCCAAAAAACCCACATAAAGCAACCTTTCAAAATGTGTAGCTACTACTAATGGTGCGAGGAAATATAAAACAATACACTGTGAACTAGTATTTACTTCTTGCAATTTGAGTGGAATTATAATTTGATTTGAGAATAGCTGGATGTGGGTAATGTACTGTAGATATGAGAAGGATAAACAAGAGAAAATAGATGTTTAAGACTTAAAATGAGAAAGATAAGATTTAATTTTCAGAAAGAGGCAGAGAAAAGTCAGTAATAAATCAACAAATTTGGAAAAGGGGGAATGTTGTGGATATTTTTGTACATTGTACAAAACCTTATAATCATACTTATATATAAATGTAGCCCAAACAAGAATTTATGATTTCCATATGATTATTGTTATGGTTTTATGGTTTATTAGTAAGAATATACCATGTTTGAGTTGATGAATTCTAAAAACGTCTTTCAAAACATCTTTCAAAATGAACTCTCAGAGCAATTCCAGCTGATGTTACATTTTCTGTAAAACTTGCAATATAATTCCTCAAATAATGTAAGCCAATATTGAACTAAACCCCTGAAAAAAAAATTCGGTTTCTAAAAGAGAGAAAAATTCACGAGTTGTGACAAAAAAGGATGCACGTTTCTAAGAAACAAACTACTTTGTAGGATTTCTGTGAATTAAAATGTACAAACCAGAAGCAATATTACCCAATAACTGGAAGAATACAAAAAACTTTATTTTCATTTTCATGAATGTGACACTATTCTTATGGATGTGACCATTCACTTACCTTTTAATGCAAAATTAAAAAGTGCTTTAAAAACATTAAGAGATACTTCATCTGACCTATCAGTATGGTGTAAACTTTTGGTAAAAACATTTTTAAATCTTAAGGTAGACATTTGCATGGAATTGTCCCTGAGAGGGCTGGTGAAATCTTTTATATGAAATAATGGTCAAGACACAGAGGGTCTCTTTCCTTTTCCCAAATGCACATATTAAATAATGTATGAACAAATTAATGTTGTAAATAATGTTGTTATGTTACACTATTCAGCAAAGCCCCCCGCCCCTCCCCCCTTGCACACAAAGGGCATCTGGTACTTCAGTGCTAGGAGAGGCATAAGTGAGAGGGGCTTTGACTGACTGCCTCTATAAGTGACTTGCCAGCATTTGAAGTTTCCTCTTTCCATCATTTCTCACAGCTCAGGTAAGCCTTAAATGTTTATTTTAGGTAATTGGATGATCATTTTATGTTATAACTATCATGCAGTTCGCATGATGCAAATCATGGTTTTGCCACTAATAAGACTGAAAATGTGTCTCTTTTATTTTTTAATGCTGTTTTAGTGATCATATAATCTATTTATTAATTGTATGTTTTATGAATGTTTTTTAATGATCCATATTCAGTCATCACAGCACAGTGCAATAAAAAAATGTTTTACTGTAAATGTTTTTTTTAAATGTTCAATGACAATTCCTCATATTTATTCTGTAAACACAGATGTTACAGACAAATTTAGTTAAATGCTGCTGCTGTCATTATTTATCATCTTTTGGTATGTGATATCTTCATGCCATTGCAGCCCTACCATTGTCCACATCAACATGGGCACATTGTCGATGTGCAGCAGGCGCAAAGCTTGTGTACTTAGTCAACTCTTTTTCCAGTCTAGTATTTCTGATGTTTGCTTTGCCCCTCCAGACTTTGAATGTGACTTTTGAGTGAAGCTCATCTCCCAGGCCCTGTTGCCACGACAACTGAGGCACCCGGTTTATGCTGGGGTGTCATGGCAGCACTGCATACAGATGGGCAGTAAAGCAGAATTCTCATAGACAATAATAACAAAGGATATTGTGTCATTTAAGATGCTTTAGGAGGTTGATTTGAGAAAGGACACATGATGCTGGTCACATTCTCAAAAAACCTTCAGTATCCAAGAATATCACTGCTAATTTATATTAAAAATGATATTGTAATAAATAACTTTTTCATTTTTTCTAGAAATGAAGAAACACCGGTTTTTGTTGTGCATTTTGGCCTCAGCACTGGCTGCATACGTAAGTAAAATATAATCAACATTGTGAAAAGTCAAGCTACCAAATTTGATCAAACATCAAGCAAAAATACCAAAACAGGTCTTTATACTAAAATTATACAAGACCTTTTCATATGCCCCATAAAATCCATTGACCTCAAGATCTGGTGCCAGTCTGCCATATACCCCACATACAAGAACAAACAAATGTACTAAATGGATAGTTAACCCAAAAATATATTTGGAAAAATTTTGTAAAGGTCTGGGGCACCATTGAACTGTTTGGTTTCTGGTTTGTGTTTGTTGATCTGTCTGGCTAGACAACTACTTTATTTAATTTACATTAATATTCATTTATATTAATATTTTATTGACTAGTAATTATTGTATTAAATAAACAATTTGTTGAATTTTGTTGTCTATTAATTTAATTAAATAAACAATATGTTGAATTGGTTGTGTAACTTTATCGCATTTAAGTTTAGCCAAGTAACAGTTCTTCTACTGGTAACCCAAAATAATACCGACTAGACATACTTTAAACTTGCTAAATGAAAATGGCAATTCCAATTATGTTGTGCTTGAGTTTACAGTCTTAGAAATTGAAAAGTCCAAAGTCTTCTCTTAAACATTTAACATCTGGGACTGATATCCAGAAGACAGACTGAGCAACTCACAAGCTTAGCAGTAAATTTCCATTTTTAATTCACATAGGCTACATTTCATCTGAACTAATCTGTTTCAAACACAATAAAGTACAATTTCGTAAGCTTTTAGAGAGCCTGTGAAATGTTATTAAGTGTTTAGATAAAGTAAGGGAAACAGGTAAATTGGTAAGGAAATCTAAATATATTACTTTAGAGGACCAGGGTCAACACAGAGGGTTTGTTGAGTTCAAACTCTACTATATATTATTATATTGCCTGACACTCGAGAATGGGAAGTGGTTACTCTTAAATGGAGTTGTAAATCAATGTCACAGTCTCATGGTGGGTGAGGAGGTAACTGTATAGCTTTAAAATGCCTCCTTAAATCAACATTGAACCAACAAGGAGGATGTAGTGTAAATTCTGGACTCTTAACATTAGTTGCTCATCAGGCTATTGAGGTAAGACAATACACCACTTTACTGACAGAAAGGAAATTACAACATCGCAAGTGGTTAGCCATAGATAACCTCAAACTACTGGGTTGGAAAGAGATTATGGCCAGCAGTGTAATTGGAATAGACCAACCTGCAGTTGAAGGAAGATTGTTGTCTGGGTAAATCTTCTTTAACTCAGAGGCTCTGTGTGTAGAGTTGTGGGTATTAAGTATGCATGTGACACTTTTGTAATAGAGCTGCATCTATACTGATAGTCGATTTTTCGATACCGATTCAGAAGATTAAATTAATATTTCTTAACTTTCTGAATGTTATTCATTTATACCATGGTCTGTTAGAATACTCGATTCTGATTGGCTGGAAGGTGTGCATTAAAACCACTTATATAATGACTATTCATATTGAAGATCATATTGTATACAAACCTCATTTCAGACATTTAAATTATACACTTTCAGATCAAAACATTTTTAAGATAATGAGAAACATTTCACCCAAATGTTGTAAAACTTTTGACCAGTAGTGTACATCTGTATTTAAGTGGTTGACTATGGGTTTAGAACTTTATACTTTATAACTAATCTGTACTGTATGTTGAATGGAACAGGTTACTATCATTCTTGCATTGTACTGGCAACACAAATTACATACTGTAGCTTATTTCTGGCTTCACAATAATAATAAATCAACTTGTTTTTTTACTCTGTATTTGTATTCTTTTTAACTTTCTTGTCAAGGCACAGAGTAAACCTCATGAAAAAAATCTGCATGTTTCCAAACACGACCAAACTTCAGAGAAGCAGGTAATTCTAAAGAAGTTGCATTTTACACTTTTCTTAAAACCTTTAATGGGATAATTTAATGAGATATACTTGAACAGTGTGTAAACTTTTAAACTTCACATTTTTATGTTTTTTTATGTACATTTTTATGTACTTCATGCATGAATTATGATAAACTCTGTCAGAATTTGTTGCCTTTGTGTTTTTATTACTTTTAGGGCATGAAAAACAAGCTATTAACTTTTTTACAAATACACATTTTCACTTTTTCATTTTCTTATTTGTTCCAAACCTGTATAAATGACTTTGTTTGGTTAAAAACAGAGAAATATATTTGGATGAATGCTTGTAACCAAACAGTTTTTGGACCCCATAGACAACCTTAGTAGGAAAAATGACAATGGTAGTCAAAAGTACCTCAGAACTTTTTGCTGTCCTACTTTCTTCAAAAAAGTATGTTCTCCTACTATGGTAGTCAATGGCGTTTGGTTACAAGCTTTAGAATAAAGAAATGTATACAGATTTGGAACAACTCAAAGGTGAGTAAATGATGACAGAATTTTTATTTCTGGGTGATCTATCCATTTAAAGTTAAAAGTGGATCTTTTACAATGTTTTTCAGCACAAGCTAGAGTCAGTGAAGCCATATGAGAGTAAAGGTGGCATTCTTTCCACATTTCTGCCTTTCGAGTCCAGCACTCAGGACCCAGAAGATGAAGACATGAGTGAAGAAAATGAGAGCCGTGTGGAGCTGAAGCAGACAGGAGAAACAGAACTCAAAGTCTCAGATGGAGGTGAAGACAACACTCCTTTGCTCTTGAGTGAGAAGGCACTGACTGAACTCCTACAATACTCTAAAGAAGCAGAAGATCTTGCGGAAGATGATGAAGATGATGACAATCCAGGAGAGCGCGAAGACAAGAATGAAGGCCAGAATAAGGAAGATGATGGGACGGACATTGACAGCAGTACCGATTCAGAGATACCAATGGATTTAGATGCATCTGATCGTGACGCCTCACAACCACTGCCCATCAAGCTCAAAGACGCCAAAGCTTCAACCATCAACACTCTGGACAAAGAGATGGAGAAAACTGAAGATGTGATCCCCACAGCCATGGACTATGATTCCCAACAACCCAGCAGCTCTGAAGACTCCAAAGAGGACATTTTAGAGAAACAATCTGAGCTGGACATGCCAGCAGAAAGACAACAAACCCAAGATGAGCTGACAGAACCACTTCATGACTCTGAAAATGACAAAATCAGTATGGGTGAAATGAAACCTGGGGAAGATGAGAAGAGGGATCTACAGGATGGGAAGGACTCTATTCCTACTAGTGGCAAGAAAGCAAAGAAGGAGAAGAAGCAAAAGAATGAGAGTGGTCATGGAAAGGGCAAAGGCAAGAAGAAACAAAAGAAGCAGAATGTGGAGGACATGCAGAATGACCAGGCCAGTACATTTGAGGCAAATAAGGAACATACTCAAGAGAAACAGGTGGATCCCACTGAAAATCCTGTGCCAAAACCTAGAAAGAAGAATAGCAAATGGGTATGAATTTAGTTTTTACTGGACCTGATACCTGAAACATCACAGGCATTCTTTCTTTATGAATTCTATATTAAAATGGAAAACAAATGTGTTTGGTTGTGTGTCTTCACAGTCACGTTTGGTTGGAATAAATCCAGTCCAGATTAAAGCCAATATGGAGCTATATCCTGACATTAGACCCACCCATCGACCCAGCGGAGAGGGGGTGCCAGCTGGTGAGTGTTATTTCAGCAATGTGTCTCCACAGCCCTGGATTTTTATTGGGAATCTGCTGAGCAGAGTTTTTCAAATTGTCGATGTAGCCTGGCTTAAGAAGTCAATGGGACCCTTAGTCCCTGGTTTATACACTAAGCAAACCAATAGAACCAAAGGAATGCAGGCAGTCTCTTGTGAGACTTTAATAGTTACATGTTTAGTTTAAAACTGTTTAGTTAAAACTGCAATCCATACGTTTTAATATAAACATGTAGAAAATCAGTTTAAGGTGCTGTTTTATATACATAACAATGTCTTCTGAGGTGTATAAAGACCTTAATGAAGCGTTATGTTTTTATTACCTTAGAATGAGCTATTTCTATCTACATACACTTAAATTTGAGGTTAAAAGAAGCTGAGCTGATAATAAGCAAAATAAAGAGATGCTAAATAAAGAGAAAAGTACTTTTGAGTAACAAATGTCTCTCTCAAATAGCCAAGTAATAGTATAGGTTGGCAATGCTTATTTGTGATGTCATTATTTGTGGGTGGGATGGAGTCCCAGAAATTTGCGGTATTCATTGTCTCACTAAACACATTCCATCTTTGTTTTATCCAGACCCCTGCGAGAACTTTCGTTGTAAGCGAGGAAAGACATGCAAAATGAATGATGATAACAAGCCCACGTGTGTGTGTCAGGAGACTTCAGCATGTCCTCCCAGTTTGAATGAGTTTGACCATGTGAGCACCATTACGTTTATCAAAAAACTGATTGATGTTTCAATAGAAAAGTATCAAGGTACGGCAGGGCAGTATGATGATATACAGTCTTATAAACGCCAGTATGTAGACATGCAAACGGGCAAGACTATTTTTCACGTTTTGACATGTACTGTAAGCAACAAAAAACATGAATGCATGTGAAAACTCAGTGAGACATGCTTGATTCTCAAAGATATTTGCTATTTTTACTAATAATATGCTGCTGATATCGGGATATTCTTGTGTAGGTGTGTGGAACTGATAATAAGACATACGACACATCCTGTCAGCTCTTTGCGACAAAGTGTGGTCTTGAGGGGACCAAAAAGGGCCACAGACTTCACCTGGACTACACTGGATCCTGCAAATGTAGGGAACACCTTTGATTCGACTGAGACAAAGTTCAATTTAATGACAATGATGCCGGTATGACTCATACATTTAGCAACCCATCAAGAACTTGTTTAGGCAATAAGCATGTGAAGCAAACAGTTCTGAAAAAACATCACAATATTTCACTTTAAAATAAGTATGTTCGTATTATGACATATTATGAATATTAGCAACATCCTGTTTTTACACTGGATTCCCTTAGAGACGAAACTGTTGCAATAACATTTGTTAAATGTTGCTGTAACATTCAATATGAAAGTGACATACATCAGACCGCCAAACATTCAAAAATGATGGATTCTCCAGATGTAACCACACTCATCACATTGGGATCTTATACATGTTTTGTCATGTGGTACTAATTTAAGCAAATGTTTATTTTGTCTGGCAGTTATTGCTCCATGTCTAGAGGCAGAGCTTGTTCAGTTTCCTCTGCGCATGCGAGACTGGCTGAAGAATGTACTTCTGCAGTTATATGAGCACGACTCCATGTCTCCTGGCTTTCTCACAGCTAAACAAAGATTTAGGGTATGTCTCTCAGAAATATGGTGTCATTTTATTACATTGCTATCAAATAAAGTCAATTGACAAAAACTGAAGACGCATTCCACCTTCCAAAAGATGCTACATACAGGGTCTAGACTGTGTCTAAACCATGAAAAACAAGTTTATTCTTTATTCATCAATAAATCGCAATTTGTTCAACAGGTTCAGAAGATCTATGAAAGTGAGCGGCGCCTTCATGCTGGTGACCATCCCATTGATCTTCTACTGCAGGACTTTGAGAAGAACTACAATATGTACATTTATCCTGTCCATTGGCAGTTTGCACAGATGGACCAACATCCTTCAGACAGGTGGGATCTGTGGCTATATTCTTCGGTTTAAAGTCTAAACTTTTGAGTAAGTCAGGTCTACTTTGCAGCTCAATGTCAGGTCACTGATATTTAAAGCAACCAACCACAATCGTCTGTGTTTTTACAAGGCCTTGAGGTATGGATAAAATATAGTAATAGCCCACGGTGGAAAATGCAGTTTTGCTGGTGGATGTTTTTCAAACATTTTATCCCAGATCCAGTCACTGGCCCTTCCTCAAAAGCAACTGGCTTTTTTGAGTGCTTTGTGCATGAGACAGACAGTGAACGGTCTATGGGCACGTTGTGGGCAAACCGTCTGAGCCTAAAGCTATTCTAACTCACACGTACTCATAGAGGATTTTCAGTGATATTTTCAGATGCTGTAAGGATGTGGTCGAGACAGGCTCAGTGCCAATATCCCTCCTAAAGGCAACCTCAGAGGTTCATATAGACTACCATAGTGTTGCTTAACTGAGATGTTTTCATGATTTAAAAAAAAACATTTTGACCTGAAGATATATGTCTGAAATTATTTATGTGGAGAAAAAAAAATTGTGCCATATTAATATTAATTCCTTTGCTACAAAACAAAAAAATAGCTTATTAAAAAATAAAGTATTATTAAATGGATGACTGTGACCAAATAATGAAGAAAAAGCAGCCAACCTAGAATCTGTGAACTCCTTACATCCCACGGTGAGATTTTGGAAAGTTGCTTGTACATTTTACAACTTCTAGGCAAAGTATCACTATTTTAAAAATGATTCATTTATTTTGGATAATTGTTTTCATTAAATAATTACATTTGAGATCATTACATTTTAGAGAAATTAACTGTTGGATTTTTAATCATTTTTTTAATATGTCCCACTAAAAATCAGTTAAATGATTTTATAAGATTTCACATTAATAATATATTTTTGTGATATTTACTAAGCCATGAAAATGATTTGTTAATGAGTGTTAATACGTTTACTATTATTCTAAAAATGAGGAACAATGTGACCCTAAACCTTTGAACGGTAGTGTATGTGACAAAGGACTTAAGATACATTGAGTAATTTCTGGGCATCTGCAATTGCAAAATAATAAATAAATAGATAAAAATGTGTTGTATACAATGTTTGAAGAAACCAACCTGCGAACCCTAATTGTTACCACAGAGATACACAATACACTAGCTTCTTGTGAAGCAAGAACATTTCTTTACACATTACAAAATTGTATTTTTTGACCCGAGTTTGAGCCCAGGCTTGTGGTCCTTTCTCGATCCTGCTACCCTCTCTCCTCTCCATCACTTCTTGTCTGTCTATACTGTCCTGATAAAATGGAAAAAGGCAGAAAAAGAACACAGTTTCATATTTATGTCATTTAGATGCTTTTAGATGAGGGAAATATACATGTGCTATGGATGGACACGTTTTTGAGAGACAACACACTCTGTAGGATTTCTGTGAATTAAAAATGTAACCAGAAGCAATAATACCCAACAAATGATGAGGGAATGCCTCTTTTTACTTTATTTAAATGTTCATGTGCCCATTTTTGAGAGATATGGACCATTACAGGGGTGACAGCTCTAAAAATGACACTTACCTGACTATGACAAAATCATGGTGTAAAAGACTTTGCACGGGTATTTTAACCACCAAATCATTATGGAGAAAAAGCTTTTTATTTATAGTAAGTTTGATATTTGCAAGGAATTGTTTCTTGGCAGTATTTAAGGTTTGTCCATTAGTAGATGTTCACTACTGCATACCATTGCAGGTTCCTCTCTCATTCGGAGCTGGCTCCTCTGCGTGTTCCCCTGGTACCCATGGAGCACTGCACCTCAGTCTTCTTCCAGAAGTGTGATGATGACAAGGACAAGCTAGTCTCCTTCAGGGAGTGGTGCAGCTGCTTTGGCATTAAAGAAGGTAATTCTTTTTGAATGTCTCATCCCAATCGGCTCAAAGTTGCCAGCAAACGTTTCATTCATTTGAATCTTTAAATATTAAAAACTTCATAAACAACTTTCAACATTTTGTATTATTTCATTCCAACAGAGGATATGGATGCCAATCTGCTTTTCTGAACTTTCCAGAAGGCCTAAATAAACATACCTAAGTAGAAGGAGATTGTAGCAGAGATTAGTTTATTAAGTAAGATGGGTTTTCTGAAATCTAATGATCAAGATGAAGGACAGAAATGTTTAAAATTGTTTGGTTTGTTTGATGTATTGCATATGTTTATTAGAAATGGAAGGTATTGGTTAGGGACTACTGAATTTTGTTTTAGGTTGAGTATTTTTGTATGTTCCAGTGGGATAAAAGTTTACCTTTAATAAAATACATTATGTAGAGGTTGGAAAATGATTCCCTATTATGAAGAAAAAAATGTGTTGAGCTTTTATTAGGTTTTCTAGTTCTAAGGAATAAATCGGGATCAAAACTGACAAAACATTTTATATGATCATGTATGTAAAATATTTTAAACATGTTTTGCTTGTTACTGTGAAACTGTATTAATTATATTAAAGATCTTTTTCAATATGCATCACAAGTCCTTTATTATGCGGCTCTTTGGAATTCTCGATTCTGATTGGCCAGTCGTGACATTTGCAGGTTCTAGATATTCTAGATTCTAGAAGAAATAACTCTAATCAAAATAAAAGTACAGTAAATATGTAATATGTAAATGTAAAACTAAACCTTTTATAAGCAGACACATAATACTCACTATACCCCACAAATACTCATGTGGGATTCGTTTTTTTCTGGGAAATGTGCAAACTTCTGAAAATAGTAAAGAAATGATAAAATAGTAAATAACGATGTTTATTATTTTGTTCTGATGTGTGGGTTGTATCACTGTAATTAAAATTAAAATAGTCTCTGTACAACCCAATTTTGGAAATTATTAAAATAGTCATCTGGACATGACTCATACTGTAGTTCAATGTTACTGCTGGTACAATAGCAGTTTAGGGTGAACTCTACTATGCACACCTGAATGTTATTTCTTCAGTCTCCAAATTCATTAGAAATAAGATGATCTCAAATACCTTTGTTGTTTTCCACCAACAGTTCTAGTAGTTCTAGCACCAAAGCATGACCGCACAACAATATGTTGTAAATATGAGTCTCTGCGAAACTATATTTCGTCATTGCCCTGTAGTAATTACTACCCACAAGAATGAGATTATATATAGCAAGCAGAAGGAAGAGCTATCATAATATTTCTCTTTTAGTCTGTCTGTTAGGATTACATCAGTTGCACTGAGACCTATCAAAATAAATAAATATAGGCAGAAAATTCATATGGAAAAGAACCAGATTTCATGGCTTATGAATAAAACATGGAATGTTTCAAAAGTATGATTTATGGAAATCTGTCTTTTTAGCAGGAAACGGCAATGTTATGGGCATGGGCATTCTTCAATTATTCATAAATATGCTAAAATTGTAAACATAAAAATTATATTTTAGTAGCCTATATAGTATATATTTTTATTCATACTTAAATATCAGCATAGTTGAAATTGATTTATTTAGAATTTTTTTAGCTTTATTATTTCATCCAAACAAGATAACAGTTTGATTTAAGATTGCACATGTTGATCTGCAGTTTTTTATCTGTTATCTGATGAGGCAGATGCTCAAAACTACAACAAAGATAGAAGCAAAATTACTGACAAATCTTATACTTGTAATCAGTTTTCTCATTTTAAATAATTTAAGCACAGTCACCTCATTCCATGAGTACAGTAAGTAAGGATGTAAAGATTTATTGGCATATATTTCTAATAACTGAAAAACACAAATGTAAACTATGGAAGAAAACTGCTACAAGAACATAACAGTTTAATAACGTATTCACAGTTTTTCAGGTATAAGGATAAAAACACAAACTTGATGTCTGGTTAGTTTTTGGCACTGTTAAGATAATTCTCCTTTGCCACTTAACTCTACATAATAATAATATCAAGATTCATTTTATAAGTAGCTACAAAGGTTACCTCATAAAACAATTTGTGAGTCCTTTTAGTGAACAGTGACTTGAATTTTAAAATCTTGAGTTGGCCGCACATTACTTTCCAGAACTTTTAGTATATGACTATATTAAAGAATGTTATGCAAATGACATCTTCAAGGACAAGACTAAAGGAATGTTTGCAGTCTGTGTGAATGTGCTTCTATTCTGCAGAGAGATTTATTCTTTGGCTTGTGCTGCTGTATTTAAAGTTGCCGTTGTGATTCAGAGTAATTTATTTATAATTAGAAGACTAATGTGCTGGAAGAAGAACTGCATCTGTGAAGACACTACATACAAGCCTAAAGCGCTCTTCTCGAATTTCTGCCAGAATTGATGTATTTTGATGTGTGGGTTCATCAAGCATTTGTATGAATATGCAATCTGCATTTTGTAAGTCTGTTTTGGGGCTGGCCTTTGAAAAGCAATGTTAGCTGTTGCATAAATATGACCTCTGAGCATTGCATGAATTATTGAAACAGCTAATAGTGGGTACGTGACGGTTCAACTGATCTCTGACACTTTAACAAATAGTATGAATGATAACATTGAAATCATATGTGACGGTAAACATCTGCCCCGAACTTGTGTTGAACTATAAGAATACAGTGCGGCATTTTTCGGCAACTGAAAAATTAACACTTCCAGTAGAGGGCAGTATTACATCAGCACAATATCTTTTAAGCTGAACGTGAAAATGATTTTAACCTCCTTTCGGAGTGTGTTTTTATCTAGCTTTTCGTAAAATAAGATTTCTAAGTTCTGGGCTCTTCTTGTTATTCATTCCTACGCCTATACGGTCAATGAAAGCTTGTGAATACAAAAACGCTTCCCCGAGGACAGGATGTTCAAACAGGTTTTCTTGCTGACTTCTCTAAAGCAATGTTAGCTCTGGCATAAATATTTGGTCGTGGCCTCTGAGCATTGGATGAATTAGATGAAGCAGCTAATGGTGTACAGGTGACACTTCAAGGGCTCTCTGACACTTTAATGGAGTATGAAGGGGGTGTTGTATGTGAGATGCGCTGTCAGAGAATTACGAATGTGTGCGTCTGACTTTAACGTCCCCCTTTGATCCCCCATCCAGCTCTTTGTGAAAGTTTCCTGGTAGAATCCTGTCTGTTTACCGATCGCTGCTATGAATTACGGCTGAAAGAGGTCATAGGAAAGCACGTTACGCATTTGGAAAATTGCGCGTCATTATTGCACATTATTTTGTGCATCATCGTGAAGGTGTGTGACAAGCATTACTTTGATGTTGTTTGGTCTGTTTTGATCTGATTTATACATTTTGTTTATTTATTAGGCTTTGACAGAAGAATTAAATCCTGGATTAAATCATATTTTAATGTAAGGGTGTTTTTTAAAACCTCAATAAATGAATAAATCCAATCTCCCGAGGTCACGCGCAATTGCTTGGCAGAGATTGTCAGTTTATTGATTGAATGTTCAACAAACAACCTTTCTGCCCTTCCTGGCTCTGAATATTAGCCTACAATGAATTTTATCAGTGAGAAAAGGCTTCATTCTAAAGCTTTCATGTAAATCACTGCAATTAAAGAGTGCATTTATCTATTCATTAAAAACCTATTGCAGTAAAATATTTCAGCTCACTTTTGAAACATCATTTCATCTTACCAAGGAAGAATATAATGAACGTTCTTTCACAGATTCTGCTGTAGTTGTTCTATATAATCGGCTTACACATTGCTTGTAAATTGATTTTTTGAGGTTCAAGGTTGGGTTAAAATGTCCTTTTAATTCAATTAACTTTCAATTCAATCAAATGCAGTTGTACTAAAAGCTGTTCATCCAATTTAACCTGCTCTCTTTTGCTCTTTTCTTGGACACCTCTCCTTTTCAAAGAAGGCAATGGTATGTTATGGTACGTAAGAAACGGATAAAATATGCTCAAATTTGTATTCGTGAGAAAACTTCACGTGTTATGGATGTGACATTTTTTGAGAGACAGCATACTTTTTTGGATTTCCGTGAATTAAAATGAACAAACCAGAAGCAATAATACCCAACAAATGGAGAATGGATTCTTCATCGATCACAAAATAGTTGTTATTTAAAAAAATTGTATGTGCCAATTTATGAGGAAAATCGGCAGTTATGGATGTGACAATTCACTGACTTTGGAAAGCTATGCTTTAAAATCAAACAAACAAAAGCAATTTAAGCAATTGCGCTTACTCCAGCATGTTCCCTCTACGTCTCAAGACCTTTACCACTAAATGAAAAGCAGTGAAGGTTTTCTTGCCTGTTATCACATCAGGGGCCGGCAAAGATTCAGGATAGTAAAAGATTATATCTCTCTCATCTGCCCCAGAATTTCCTCCTTTACCCTGGAGATCTGGAAATAACAGTGAGAAGAAAATCTTGGGAACACACTGGAAAACCTATTTTCTAATAGGAGTGCCCACAGACATTTGGCTCTGTTTACAAGCTTCCCTAAAGAAACAAGTACAGCTTTGATATTGTTGCATATTCCTTATCACAGTGTCACCAAAAGGCAAACTGAAAATATTTGATTTTAGATAACATTTTGAGTTTCCGTTTAAAGCGGCTCATCTATAGGCAACATGGGGCGAGTATGACAGTAATAGAATTATCTTTATTGTTTGTCAGAATACTCGCACAATGCTCTCTGCATCCCTGCTGCATACATTGCAATTAGAGCTAATTGTGTGTCACAGTCATTGCATTTAAATGTATGGCTGTTGGTTCAGCCTGATAAACAGATGTTAATTGGATTTCATTCAGCAAGGGGATAACTTATACCCTGTTCATGGGCCTAAATGATTTTCGAGGATCGTAGGATGCTTGCTCATAATGAGGCAATTTTTAAAAATTCAATTCCTCTGTGATAGGCTAACACAGTATTTGGTGTGGTTTTGCATCACAGTGCAACTCTTGGGAAAATGTGTTTGTGATATTGTCCTGCATATTCACAAAAATGAGCATGTGGCACTTTTGTCTTGTTTACCTGAGGCCTTTGTGATAGACAGTCAAGCAATTGATAAATCAAATGATGTTAAAAAAACAAATAATTAAATATTTAAAAAACTTTTTAATAATTTCTCAACTGCTTTTTTTGATAACGGCTTTACCACTTTGCCAGAATGCAACACTGTTAGGAAACTATTCTAAACTAACACTAGCCAGTGTAAATAAAATAAAATAATAAAAAAGTAATAATTTCGAATCTGTATGACATTCTTTCTTCTCAAAACCATAAAAGAAGATATTTGAAGAACACTGGTAACGGAACAATGGCGGTACCAATGACTTCTATTATACAGACATAAAACCAATGCAAGTCAATGAATACCAACATTCTTCACAAGAAAGAAAGTCATACTTGAAATGACAAGAGGTTGAATAAATGATGACGGAAATTTCATTTATGGGTGAACTACCCCTTTAACAAATATAACCTCATTGTTAAGCATTTGCCCTATATATTTACTATCACATTTTGAGTTTTAACTCTCACGGTTATAGACATTTAACAGCAATCCTTTCACATTTGAAGTAGATAAAGTAGACAAGGCTTTAATTGGTAGCCATTCCGGAAAATCCAATGCAAATCCACTAGGGTGTGATTGGAAACCACAAGCTTGCTATAATTTCTCACTGGAGACACACATCAGATCCGAGTCTCTATTAACACGGACCACTCTCCATCTCTCTTGCCAGGTTGCGAGATCAATGAACGAGCCCCATGTCACAGCGTCAAAATCAATACTAAATGCATAGACATGACTTTGGAAGCACAGCATCTTATTAAAGCTCAGTCTAGGCACGGATAACCCGTTGCCCCTCAGAGAGTGTTTTTGGGTTTACTTTATTTAATGCATGGGTAACAGTGCTCCAACAGTGTTGTGCTCCGACAGGTTGTTTCTACCCGACATTGTCACAATACTATAATGAGATTTGTAGGCAGTGTTGACCTGTGAATAATGAGGAGACTGTGAAAAACAGTGATGAGTCCTTTGATGAGTTGCTGGGATGGATCATCTCTCTCCTGTCAGATCTTTTGTTTTGATTAGTATTGAAGGCATCCCACTGACTGTATGTGCTAAAAAGCTCTCATTGATATGTGGGATGTTTCGCTTTGTCATGAGGGCCTGTTGGTTTCATCTTTTGTAAAGCTTCGCTTGGATTCTGTGTGTAGGAGAGAACTGTGATTCAACTTGAGTGATTCCACGCATAGAAATCAATCTCTTACATGGAAATATACTGTACATTTATTAACTGTTTAACAGAATGGCTGATCATGTGCTGTTATGGTGAAGATTAAATATTGGCCATGAGATTTATACTGTCATTATGCTAGTGCTTATTATGTATGACATTGCTACAATTATTATGCAATCTTAATCTATTTCAGTTGTATACTGTACAATTAATGTAAATATCTCTTCGCAATATTAATAACAAACACTAAGTCAGACTCAGTGCTGGAACCATCGCCAGATGAGCGGCAATTCCTCCACAGGCACACAGCGTCACATTCCACTATATGGCTCATCTGTGACAGTTTCATGGGACTCTGCCTGCTCTCCGTTCCGCCTGGCTGTCCCTTGCATTGAGAAAGAATTGTGGCCTATAGCAGGTACTTTATTCCAAAGAGAAACCTCCGCTCACTTCTACTGTTATCTGTCTGCGCATGGACTAGGTCTCTTCACCCACTAGAAGCCATATAATTGCTAGTTAATTAAATCTAAGAATAAAATAGGGTAACAGTCTGTCACAAAAGGCAAGAACTGAACCATCTTAAAAATATTTAATATTTTTAATATAACAAACTAAAAATAAGATCAAAAACTTAAAACACTGTATTATATGAATTCAGTGGATTCCAGTGATTATTTGCAGTCTGTTAAAAGATAGCTTTAAAATTCTTACTGAATACACGTGTACAGTCAATAAAAAAAAAAAATTAAATGTTGTCACAGCAACCGCAGTTATATGCAAAATAACAATACATACAATAAACATAACATACAGAATATGCTAAGGGAAATTTATAAACAAAATTATAAGAATACTTTTAAAAGTGCACAAGGAATAGTTTTCCTAAAAATGTACATTTATGAATGTGGAAATTAGCCATTAGAATAACAAAATTAATAATGTATATGTGGGTTTGTTTATCTTTTGAATTAACAAATATACCCAAGAGGACATCTTTCCAATGTAAAATAAAATTAACATCAATATTGCTCAACAGTTTATGTACTTGAGGGCAAGTACAGAGTTGTTCGAGTGTCAGACTCTTGTGGCGTAGTCGGGCTAATCGCTGGTTTGAGTCCCGCTCGAGGCAGGTTTGGATAGTGATTGGCAGCACTATATTTATTACTTTTTTATTTGATAATTTCTGCATTCATGTGTGTATTTATTAATTTCTTTATTTATACACTTCTACGTCATTTCTCGTCCTTCATAGAAAACATTTGAAAATCCACTCGTGCAGCTCCTTATAAATTAATGCAGCCTCACGTTTACAATCCTCCATAAAAGCACATATGACATTTTAGTCACTCGATCAGATGATCTCTTTGTGATTAAAAATGTGTGCAACGAATGAATGTATTTAATTAATAAATAAGAAACAGAACGTGCGCTTTAAAAGGAGGAGGAGATCGAAAGAAACTCTGGGTTTACAGAAGAAAACCTGCTCCTGACCAGGTTAGGTTCACAGAGTAAGTTACTATGGTTACTGACTCTGAGTATAAGTTACCTCTCTTTTAGAAACAGGCTTCACTTACCCCTCTTTCTCGGGTTTGACATACCTCCCATTCTGAAACAGAAAACCCAGAGTTTTAACTAAACCTCCTTTCTGAAACGGGCCCCTGCTCCTGGTTAACGCCAGAGCCAACGCAACAGGTAACATTAGACTTTCAAATTTAGTGATAATGGTAAGAACAAATTTGTTTATTGTCCCTCAATAATTTAAAGAGGAATATATATTTGTCATAACAAAGCTGTGAGGGGTGGAGTTTATATGTAACGTTAGGTGAGTAATGCTCTCCTTTCATAGCTGTTTGTTTGTCCAAGTCTGTAATGTTAGCTGGGCGTGAGATGTTGTTTTTGTTTACTTTAGCGTTGGTTTGGTGATCGGAACGATAATAAAGTGTCATAGATTCCTTTTAAACGAAAGTTTGGTTGTTGTTGCTTTTGACTTGAGACTTTCAATCCTATATACACGACTTCGACCAGCAGATGTCCTCGACGTGAGGTGTTTTAAACGCTTCGAAAGAAGTGATTTATTAAAGAATTTGATATGTTTAGAAAAACACCATGTCCACTGCTTTACAGCAATGCAATAAGACTCCATTTCAAATGGATGTAATAATTATAATAGTGTTTGTGTTGGTTTAAATGGAAACTATAATGGTGTCTGTGGTATTGTGGTAATGTATAACGTGTTCGGGTTTGGTGTGATGTTATTATCTGGTGGATGGAAGCTGATATAACACCATTAAACCCTACTGGATTTACACCCAACATTTTCCATGTTTACTTAACATTATTTGCATAATAAACAAATGTACTATTGTGTTCTTATCTTAGTTTCTATAACAGTAGTGTTGTTTAGATTCTAGATTCTCTAGCATTTCAGAAGACTTAGGGGTACTTGTTAACTTTCACCCTTATCAGCTCTGCTTGTCCTCAGCCAGGCCTCACTGGGTCAGTTGGATAAATCAATAACCTATTCCCCGAGCTAAATCCTATTTCTAAACCCCGAAATGCCCTGAGCAGAAAACCACCATCTTTCTCCAGCCTTTATTAAAAGGAGACTGTGGTGCATGTAGGCGTGGAAACAAATAGCCACAATTTAGCCATGGTGCTCGGGTGAGACGGAGAGAAATCTGTCTGACATGCAGAATCTAATTGAGTCTCTAGAGTATGATGTTCTCTGAGTCTTTCTCCATCCTTCTGATGTCACCGAGTCTAGCTGCAAATCATACACTGATAACATTGCACAGCAGGACCATAAGTGTTATCAAAAGATTCGTAAGGAATTTGTTTCAGTCAGGTTTGTGTGACGTAAATGTTCCCTTGGATTCCTATGGGTTCTTACCATAACTAATAATGTCTGGAAATGTAGAAGTTGTGGCCTAATTATGACTTGAGAACATGTTGAAGCCGTTCAGCGTTTTAGTCTAGCTGGTTGTTGTGTTCTATTATTTCCTTTGATAAGTGTTGCATGCAGACGATATTTTCTGGAATAATTGAGGTTCCATTTACACTCAGAAGTGCTTGTTTTTTAAATCTCTGTAGATGGAGCTATTGGCCTCAACACTGCAGCTGGAAATGTGTCCTTAAGAATCCAAAAGCCCACAGGGCCTGATTAATTTAAAATAGGAAGTGTAGCAAAACAGACTTTTAATCACTTCGCGACTGATATGGTGAACTGGATAAGGAGTAAGACATATCTGAGGGACCCTCAGAAAATGATATTTATCAGGGAAAGGAATAATAATTTAATATTCTGCCAGCCAGAGAAGACTTATGGGTGTCACATTTTTCATACTGTCATTGTTGTTATTGAGTGTCAGTTCTCTGGGATTGTAAAGACGTATGAGGTAATTTCATCGGGTTGTGTTATTGTGCTGTTTACGCTTTTGTTATGATATAACTGACTTTGGAGACATAACAATGGGATAATTTATTCCTGTCAAGGGACTGGGATCCACTGTGTTCAACAGCAGAAATCTTGTCATAGAATTCTTCATATTTGAAGGCGACGGAAAATGAATGCATTAAAGTGGGATGTAAAAATCTACCTCATCCATGTATTATTTATTTCCTATTGAAATTTACAATATAAATGTGTTTAAACATACTGTCATGTTTTGCTTTGTCAATAATAAAACTAAAGGTCCATACATTTTAACATAATTATTTAGAATCTATTATTGTGCTGGACTTGTAAGTTTAGTTTTCTGTTTTAAAAGTTTTTTGAGAGGATATACTTTAAAGTAGTGTGTTGTTGAATTGTTTCCTTTACTCAGAGAAGTTGTCATTACCTCCTTTTTGCAAGACCTCGGGTGCGTCTTCATACTGTAATTTATGTTTCCTCATTTCCTCGCTCCTTTGCCCTCTGGCTCATGACCTGGGAATTTTGTAATTGCACTTGGAGGACGGAGGATAGAGGAAGCATCCTGAGAAGACTTCAGTGAGGACACACAATGCATGGTCGTTTTTTCATTGACACTTGCATAAATTTTCCTCCCCTTCACATTTTGCACTTTTTAAGAGACTTTTTAATTTTCCTGTTTAATTAAACTATAAATTTCACGTACAACAGCGTGTCATGCTTTAATTAGATATTTTAAAATATGTTTTATGATCACATTGAGGCAAATCAGCTTTGCAAAGACGCAGCTTTGAAGTCATGCTTCCTCTTTGCATCCCAAGAGTGAGGGGGGTAGAAGGTTAGAAAAGGACGTAAGGTAAGGAAATGGGGACGCACACTTAACAGAATTAAGAAGCACCCCAGGAGAAAACGTCAACTTTTAGTTTCATCTCAATAGTAGTTGCTTGCTAATACCACCTTTGTCTCAATTGCGTATATTCAGTGTTAGACCTCTTGGGGAATAATTTCTTGAAAGCTTGGTGGTGGTGACGTTGATATCGAGCGACCGTAGTGTAGTCTATTTATAGCCTCATGTTAGCTTTTTACTTGTGGCAATTGTATTTAGGCTTCAAAAATAGCAAATACTGTGTTCATTTGTAAAGATTGATAGACAAAAGAGCAGGAAGAGGCGTGTTCCTGTTGCATAGTTGCAACAACAGCCGTTTTCAGAGATCGCTTACCCCGCTTTTAAAATATAAAAGTAAATAAAAATTAAAATATTGAGTCCTCTTCTTTATTCAATGGACTAACTGACCGCCGAAAGAATGTAATGTACTCTGTTCGCCTACAACAAAGTAGTTCATTCAACATAAGCCAAAACTCCAAAAATGATTTTAAAGAAAAAACTTCCATGCAAGCAATGCACGTGGAGGCTGACTGACAACCATTTCTGTTCATGACTCTCTAAACTCCGCCCACAAAAGCTGACTGTTCTCTCAGAAGGTGCACTAGGGATGCACAGACATAGCTTAACATTCCAAGTTGTTTAGTACAGGGAACTGTGTGATGTCAAAGGATGTAGGGAAGTAGGTTACACCAAAGTTTTACCGACCCGTCACTTTCGTTTGGAAATTTAGCTGCGGGTCCCCGGGACACTTTAAAATGCTTCCACACACTGCCAACATGTTTGCTGCATTAATAAAGGGTGTGCGTCTCTCTCTCCGTGCTGGTTGCTGCTTGATCGCATCAGACGTCATGTTCGGTCAAATGTATTCGGCCATAATTCACTTATTTTGGTTGATGAGCATTCCTATCACAAACCTTCATTTACAGATCTTATTGTTTTGCGATCTTCCAAAATAGGCCTATGGGAAAAATCCATAGGCTTTGGTCAAGGAAACCAATGCGCTGTGCTAATTTCGAAGTCTTTTACTTAGTATAGTGGCTAAAGACTTATGATCAAATATTTGCAAGGAATTAATTTCTGTGGTCGTCGCTCATAATCTAATACACAATCCTGGAAGTCAACATGACTTTGCAGACAAAGGACAGAATTGATCGTTTTCATGCTTCATTGTAACTGAAGCAGTCATGCGAGCCTGCATGTCATTCTTAATTTGAATAATCACAAAACGTTTATTAAATAAAAAATGACTTATTCATCTGGGCCCCCAACATGACTTTATTGAAAACGAGTACAGCGGCATTTAATCTACAAGATTAGCCAGAAGTCAATGCGACATAACATCACACAAACCCAGACCTTATATGATAATGTTGTATAACTGAAGGAGCTTTCATACTTGCATGTTAAAACCATCTCTATGTTATACATAATACAGATTAAACCCCAAGACCAAAAGGAGTATTTTTTTCAGGGAGAGAACAAGAGAAATAAATGTTTCTGAACACAATATTGCTTGTTTCAATGGATTTAGTACTCTAATGGAGACAGACTGCTGCAGGTTTTAGCGTAATGATCCGTTGGCAGTCATCACCCGTGGTTAATTCAGATGACCTTTTCTCATGTTTTCTGTCATGTAGAGCAGGTGTAGAATTGTAAATGCTCATTGCAGAAATATTCAATTAATCTCTACAGCTAATGCCCATTGCTGACTGTCTTAGAGGCTTATAGGCACTTTCCATTAGTAGGGTATAAAATGGTGCCTAAAACTTAAAAAACAAGTATATTTAGCTTTTCCAGCAAATGGTCAGGCTTTACTTTCAGAGAATGATGATTTGCTGTAATCATGAGGTGCGATTTTATGCATTTTAGTCATCACAACAAGGGGCAGTTGTGGCCTAATGGTTAGAGAGTCGGACTCGTAACCAGAAGGTTGCCGGTTTGATTCTCAGTACCGGCAGGTAACAACTGATGTGTCCTTGAGCAAGGCACCTTACCCCCGTTTGCTCCCCGGGCGCTGCAGTGTTAGCTGCCCACTGCCCCGGTGTATGTGTGTTCACGACTTGAAGTGTGTGTGTTCACTATTCACTGGTTGGGTTAAATGCAGAGGTCACATTTCGGGTATGGGTCACCATATCTGACAAAAATAGGTCACTTTCACTTTCATATTAGATGTGCAGTTTTTCAACCCTATTTGGAATTCTGTATTGCACATGGGTAACAGGGTTAAAGATTTACGCCAGTATGTGCTTGGAGGTTTTAGACCTTAAAAGTCAGTTAAGCAGTTATTGATATACCTGATAAATCTTTGTGTTGATAATTTTTAAATTATTTTTACATAACATTTAAAATTGTTCTTGCAGTAATTTGAGTAGCAGTGTTAGGTGATTGAGGTTAATGAATGAGACTTAATAATGTTTGTAAAAACTGAGAAAACCATTTGTGTTACTTCTAGGAGTCAGTCCTGTTTGTCCATGTGACTTCGTTTTTTACTTTTGGCTGCTAAATATTTGTGTTGCTGCCGGCATATGCTCTTTAAACTGCAGTCTGTGTAGATACTCCAGTAATATACAATTACATTTGTGCATGAGTGTGTTTGTTCATAGCTGATTGAAGTAAACTCTCCCCAGGGTTTCTTTGCCCTGAGTCCTAAAGTGGAAAAGCCAAAGTGTAGCTTTCTCGCTGCTTTTAATGGACTGAGAGAAATTCTGGCAGATCCATGAACCGTAAGGCGATTTCAACAACAGAGAGCCAAAGCACAATCGCTACATTTGGCTTGGTGATCTACCCACAGGACAACATGAAAAATGAAATTGTTTGTTTTGTTGTGTTCTGTAAGCCTATTCTCTTGTTGCATGCTATTGGGAGCATATTACTTAAAGCGTTGCATGCTATTTAAATTCAGTATATATACAAAATATATATATATATACAAAAAAAAATTGGTTTTGACATGTAGCCTAGGTCTTATAGCTTGCCTGGTAGTTTAAAAGAAAAATACAAAGTTAAAAAAAATCTGCATTAGACATTAAACAGTAAAGTGAAAGTGACCAATTTTTTGTCAGATATGGTGACCCATACCCGAAATGTGACCTCTGCATTTAACCCAACCAGTGAATAGTGAACACACACACTTCAAGTCGTGAACACACATACACCGGGAGCAGTGGGCAGCTAACACTGCAGCGCCCAGGGAGCAAACGGGGGTAAGGTGCCTTGCTCAAGGGCACGTCAGTTGTTACCTGCCTGTACTGAGAATCGAACCGGCAACCTTTTGGTTACAAGTCCGACTCTCTAACCATTAGGCCACAACTGCCCCGTAATAAAATATGCAACACGCACAATGACTACATATTGCAAAAAAACTATTATGTTGTACATGTAATGTGGACTACAGAATCACTAGCCATTTAAGTTTTATAAAACCAAGTTTTATAAAAAATTTATTTAGGTTTAATTTTACAACCTGAAGAACAAATATATGCATGCTGCATAAAAACATAAAACCTATAGTTATATATTTTCATATAAAATATTTAGGTAAGTTTCTGTTTATTAACGTTGGAAATAGGGTTTGGTATCGTTTGATCGATTCTGATTCGGCTTATCGATTTAGATTTTTATCGATACCCAGTTTCGATTCCACAGTTGAAGTAAAACATATAGCTATCAACCTGTATGGTCATTTAGTCTGCTTATGGACTTGCAATATATATATATACACGCACGCACGCAGGCACGCACACATACACATATATGAGCACCGTTTTGTGTATATATACACTTATATCAACCATGTTTTGTCTTATTTATTACAATTTGTATACCATAGCTTTACTACATCATGGTTAAACTGTGGTTAATTAAACTATATTAAATGTGTGCTTCCTGTGCTTTATCACAAGTTAACACATGCACATTTCTGAAAATATGCACAAAGGATTTGATAAGAGGAATTTAAATTTGAATTTCAAGCATTCGATTCCTATTCCTTTTGATTCCTCTCCGATTCCTAGCCTTTTGATTCTGATTCCCAATCGATTCCGATTTTCAATTCCCAACCATAGTTGGAACTAGAAATACTTTATGTTACATTACTGTATTTATGTTATTTGATATGTGTTGTTTGATCAAATCAAGTTCCTGATCACCCTGCCTGCTTTATTTCACGATAACAGACAGTTAACCGTACGTTATTCGTCACTTATTGAGAATCAGAGAGTCCAACTTCATGAATCAGCATTTGCGTAAATGAATTCATCCCGCATATACAGAACACATGGAGCGGCTATGTCTGCCCCGTCAGATCATTCTACAACAATTTGCATAGTAATAGCCAGATAGTATCATATGTTCTGCTGAAACATGTGTACATGGGTGGTTATCTCGAGGCTACTCGAAATGCTTGGATTTGAAGAGGGGTGATTATTTTTTCTCTCACATGAAAATATAAACATTAACATCTGCATATATTTTCATATATGCTTTAAAGCAAGTCTTGTGATAATGTGGGGGCAGTGAGATGAATAGGTCATAGTATAGGGCAAAAGGTTATTGTTGATGCTAGTGGGCTATAAGGATTCATTGCATGGTAAAATGAGATGATTCAATTTCGATTATTATTGTGAGCTGAACACAGTCATATGGTCAAACTTAACAAGTATTTTTAGCAAACGAGACACAAATAAGAGAAAGTGTGTTAGCCACTTCTAAGCAAACCATTAAAGAACAATTTTATAAGTAACTTACAATAAGTTTTATTAGGCCGAAAATATTGATGATATTGATAAAAGCGGCAGGTGTTGTCCATGCTGAGACTGTTGTTTACTTGCTATTTGTAGTAGAGTAATATATTCCACACTGAGCACTACAGGCTCTTACAATGCTTATAAATAAACACCCCACACCAGGCACATCACCTGGTGGCTATTACTCTACCTCCCACATAAGGTGATGCTGCAAGAAGTATGTGGGACACAAAACAATCTTTGTTATTGATAACAGCAGGTAGAGAGCTTTTATACAGCCACCATTGAACACAGAGCATCAGTTGTTTCCACTGTGCAAGCTGTTGCAGTTTAATCAAAAGTGTTTCATTTAAATCGAGTTTGATGAAAAATTAAAATTAAATAGCTATAAAAAATTATTACTGAAAGAGGTTTTATGTTGATATCTTCCCTGAAACTTTTCTAAATGCGTAGTATAGTGCCAGTATAATCTGTTATTCAACAGAATGTGCTATAACATTGATATGTAGAGATATTGTTTATGGTAGCATATTCTTTTATTCATAATTGCTCAAATGGAACACCCACACAGGACACTGGCAACCCTTTTTGAATTGTTGTTTGGTTTTAATGCTTACTATGTCATATTTTAAAGTAGATTTGTATAATAATGTTTACAGAGGATATAGCAGCAGAAAGGACGTACCTTATAAATCACTCATGGGAGCTCAATGCACATACACAGAAACTAGAAAGATTTAGATGTATTGTGTGAACTATAGTAGAACGCTTAAAGCATGTAATGAGTTTTTTTTACTGAATTACAATGCTCTTGTCTTTTTTCTCTTAATGGACATTTCCAGCATTTTGGATGTGACATTATTAGTCAAAACTTGAAATATAAATTGTTATTTCACATTTATTACCAATACATTGAATAATCAGTTTATATTTTACTAAACCCCTGATGATAGTCTAGGTATCATAAAAATATCAGTCTATGCATTAGTTTTCTATTTTAAAAGAAGGAAAAAAATGTGTGGATGTAGGAAAACACGAAGCACGTTTTTCAAAGACAACATACTTTGTAGGATTTTTGTGAATTAAAATGTACAAACCAGAAGCAGTAATACCCAACAAATGGAGAAGGGGTGACTATTCATAGCCCACAAAATTGTTATTTTATTTGAATTTTTATCATGTGCCCATTTATGAGGAATATGAATGTGAAAATGGACTTTCCTGAGTCTCCTGACTTTGGAAAACTATGCTTTAAAAACTTTAAGAGCTGTCACATGTGTATTTAAGCCTCCTATGTTAAATTTTTAGCAACACTTTTAATGTGTGGGGACATTTTGACCCCAAACATTTAAATATATATTTTTTAAAAATTGCTCAAAAATAAAGTTTTGATATACTCACAATCAACCTACCTAATATTTTACATGAAATATTAAGAAAAACTTTTTCATAACCTCTTAATTTTTATATAATGTTTTTTCTACATTTAACTTGTTTCGTTTACCTAGAAAAACAGCATTTTTCCCCACATGAATTTATTGAATATTTAGGAAAATAGTAAGGAAAATAGTAACATTTATTACATTTGAGGCAAGCTCTACATTATTTTTTACTGTATACATTGTTTAATTTACAGTATGTGTTCCCTGGATTTTGAACCAATGACCTTTACACTGCTATTGTTTCACCAACTGAGCTACAGAAACACTTCTGTATACACATTACACACGCACACGCACACGCACACGCACACACACACACACACACACACACACACACACACACACACACACACACACACACACACACACACACACACACAAACAACAACATTCAACAGCTTCAAAAGTTTTCCTTTTACTCGGTTGATAGAGAATTGCTTTAACAGCGCGAACAGCGCGAAAACTGATATCCACCAAAATGCAAAAATGTAAATGTAAACTGAACACAATACAATTTAACAATAGTTAGTACTTTTTTGCTGCTGGGAATCTGATGTGCATTTTTGTGTGTGTGTGTGCGTGTGTGTGTGTGTGTGTGTGTGTGTTTTATATGATAAATACAAACTAAAACTGATATTTTACATATGTTGGCAAGAGAGATTCATCAGGAAAAGGTAAAATAGAACAAAAAAAAATGTAGCATAGAAGATAAAAAGTTGTCAAAATGACCCCAAACATCAAGGATTGTGTTAAAATGTGTACATACATTTCAAAAACTCTGTAACATAAGATGAACATGTCTATTAATTATTGTAATTAAATCAGAAAAAGTCAGAAAGAATCAAGTTTTAAAAATATATGTAGCATATTTAAAAACATTTTTTGCATTTCTGAAACGTTTGCTTGCCTTTATTCTCCAGTTGAGCTTTGGCGTTCTCCAACCACCAAATATTAACATCTGACATTAGCGAAAACCTTTGGTAAAAACTAGATTTTCTTTTTCATCTTAAGGTTTACATTTGCATGGAATTTTAAGAAACATCTTAAGTAACTTGACATGAAATAAGAGATTTTAGAACTTCAATGTATTTTAGGTTTGAGTAGTTGAGACACAGGACCTTCACTGCGTTTCATCAGAAGTCAGAATGCCTGTCTTATTTAATAGGCACAAAAGAAAGCATCTTAATAGCCTTTGTGGTTAAGTCGCAAATTAATATAATGACTGTGAGAAATGCATTAATAAAAATGCAAGGTGAGCTAAGAGTTTCTTTATGGCCCATCAAAATGCACATTTAATCACACGATCATAGAGGTTTTGTTAGCATTAGGTTAACAAGCACTGTCACACAGACTATAATGTGATGTTTAAAAAGCGTCATCAGGGCCATTCATTTTCAGTGGCTCTGGGCAGCCAATGCATACTGAAAGTCTTAACATTATTAACGCACTGTAAATTCCACCGGATCAATAAAACCCCTTTAGCCAGCAAGCCACCTGCTGACTTACATTTACTCTCTGGCAGGAACACTAAATTACTGCCCTTCCCAAGTGAGACCATTATAGAACGCCATCCTCATCAAATGATCCCACCTCACGGTGGACGATTTCTTTTGTGCTTTAATGATACGGGATCTTTAAATACAGTGAAAAATGGGAACATATTCTACGAGGAGGAAATAAAGACAAAAGATCACATTTCTGAGGTTTATGAATTTGGCTTCAGGTACTAGTCAACCTAGATAAGTCCTTCTGCAATGACATCACTAAAGTGTGATCCTCTAAATGTCACATCCAAAAATCTTAACAAGATTATTTTCTTAATTTTTGATAAGAATGTTTCTGGGTTAAACTTAAGCTTTGTTGATGGCATCAGAACCACAGTAGTTATTTTAACTTTTAAACAAATATATATACCATTTTCAAGAGGAATAAAATCTACTGTAGCTTTTAGAATTCAAAATGTATGCAGAAAGATTGAATCAACACATTTTTAACTTGAAACATTCAAAATGACAATAGACCACTCTTTAAGATGTAAAAACTGGTACAGAAGCACTTCCGTTTTCATTTTTTTAAATTTATTATATTTTAAATCTTACAAATTAAATTCTAAGGATATTTGTTTAACATATTAAATCAGTTAAATATTCTGTTTTATGTTGTATTTTCTTCAAAGTTTATGTACTATTAAAAACTGAAACCGAAAGTTCTTCTGGACCAGCATTGAAACAGCCTTGTTACATCATCCGAAGAAGTCTATACTTCAATAGATTCATATTGTACTTTCCATTTGTTGTTAGATGGTCATTCACACTGCTGAAATCGTAGTTCTTTTCCTCATAAAAGATTGTCTTTTTGTGTATTTGTAGAACTGTTATATAAAGTCTGACTGTTAGTGCCAGTGGTGTGCCGGCATGTTGCGCAGTAGCACTTTGTGCGACCTGAGTTTACATCCTGCTGTTTCCTGTTTCTCTACACAGTAACACTTTATCCAAATAAAGCCATAAAGGCCAAAAAAGAACTTGAATAATTGCATTACTGTAAATATATTTTTATTTTTTATTTTCTGTGTGAAACTACACAATGCCAAGCTTGTATTATTCTACTATGAAGTAATCCTTTAAAGTCATCCCACCATCAGAATGTGTGTGTGTATTACGGTTTGGGTTTTTGTAAACATTAGGTTCAGTTTACTGTGTGATAACCAGCGGCCTGTATATCTTTTCCTAATCGGGCTATGATTCTCCACACAAACGCGAGCACAAAACGCTCGATTAGATCATTGTTGTTGTATTTCTGGAAGGGATGTTTCGCGTGCCGCTATAATCTCATTATTCATCAGTGGCGTGTGCTACATGTCTCCCTTCCAGGTTTGATGTCTTTTGAGGATTTCGTTATGTAGCTTTCAGCAGAGCTGCGCTTTGCCAGCATCTCCACTGTGTCTGTTGTCAGTGCTCCATCCTTAATTGAAGACAAAACCATGTTATGTCTCCAGTATCCAGAGGGAAGAATGAGATACACAAGATGATGAAAAGATCCGATAAACATCTTGCTGGAGTTTATCCTCTGGTGCTCTTTTGCTGTAAATGTGCAGGTGAAACAAGTGGAATGTGTTGGCCTCACATTTACAGTAGTGTGTGTCAGGCCTCTGCGAGGTACAGCGGGGCTCCAGATGACACATGCTGGTGAGTTTGATTTTTACATTAACCTCCAGTGCCCATGTGGGGAGAAGGACTCCAGATCTGATTCTGTTCAGCATGAGCAACATCCACCTCCTCTGGAGAGAGATTAAACATCTGCTGAAATTACAGGAGAGCACAGAGCTACTGTGATTATTACACACACACATTTAGACCACATTACTCAATTCCTGAAACATTCCTGATGGTCACAGCATGTCGGAACTTGATAAATTCACAGGCTTTTAAACTTTATTTCTTTTTATGACTATTCATTTTGATTCATCTGAGTCATTTACCTGGAATCGTCCTCATGAAATTAAAAACTCCAGATGTCTAGGTTCCGTTTTCTCTTCTTTGCTTCATCTTTCTCGCTTTTCCCCTCAGTTGAGTTTCTATAATCCATATTACTTACACATATCACCATATCAAGTCAATACCAATATGACTTTCTTTCTTCCACAGAACATAAAGATATTATTAAAAATGTTAACTGGCACCCGTTGACTTTGGACATTGGCATTGGTTTTGTGTCCATACAAAAACAGTCATACAGGTTAGGGTGAGTAAATGATGACAGAATTTTCATTTTTTTGTCGAGCAATCCGAGTATTTTTTAACCCACACTATTTCACCCCCAACTTCAACCTGAACTATTGATCCTTCTGTTCGGTAGGATGGATTCATGAATTCATGTTGTTTATGCCAAATTCTGACCCTGCTATTCGTATGTTGCAGTCATATTTGTCAGACCAGCCAACATTGTTTCCAGTTGTCTATTGATATCCAGTTTTGGTGAGCCTGTGCTCATTGTTGCATCGCTTTTCTGCTTTCAGTTGACAGTAGCGGTGGGTTTACTGCTGCTGTATCCCATCTGCCACAATGTTTCAAGTGTGTTATTGTCGTTTTCCTGTCAGCTTGAGTGTGGTCATTCTCCATTCCTATATCAGTGCTCTTGGAATAAATCCCTCTTATCAGATAGAATAAATCATGTTTTTACACAAATTAATAAGAACTGCTCATTTTAAACTGCTTATATGACATGAGTCTTAAAGGGACAGTTCACCAAAAAAACCCAATTCTGTCATCATTTACTCATCCTTGAGTTGTTTCTACCATAGTAGGAAAAATTGCTTTAATACATTTCTTTGTTCTTTTGAACACAAAAGAAAATATTTTGAAGAATGTAGGAAAGCAAACATTTTGGGGCATTTTTGACAACCATTGTAATTTTACGTACTATGGTAGTCAATGGTGGCCAAGAACTGTTTGGTTGCAAGCATTCTTCTAAATATATTTTTTTGTCTTTACCAGAACAAAGACATTTATACAGATTTGAGGGTAAGATGAAAATGAAGAATTTTTTTTTTTTTAATAGGTTCTAATGGGGAATAGCTATACTGAATATATGTTTAAGTTTTAACTGAATGTTTTAACTAAAAAACAACAAGCAGGATGCCTCTGTGACAGCCTTAGAGCACAGACTGCAGTATGTGAACGTGGAAATAACAATTACAGGCACATTAAGTGGTCTTGACCAAATTGCAGTTTATTTCAATATGCTCTCAGAAAATCGAATTAGCCGCTAAATGCGGACATCAGTGGAAAAGGCTTTTCCCGACACATTTAAACGCACCGAGCTCAGCCATCTCTACGTTATGAAGATCTTTCACTTCCTCAAGAGCGCCTTGCTGTTCCAACTCATTTGGCTTCAAGCTGTACAGCATCTGGGATCTGAATTCTAGTCAGCTTTCCTGTCATTATGGTGCACTTTACTGCTTTCTGCCCCTTGATTCTAATTGCTCAAAGTGTTTCTTGCAAAAAAAGATGCATTACCAAACACTTTTTCTTGTACACTTCAGATAATCTTAAATATTGCTTAGGAACATGTTGACAAAAATATTAAGCTTTTAGATGTAAAATAATCATCAACTTGAACGTGAACTTTCGACATCTGTGAATATATATAATGGAATTCCCATTACATGACAGCAAAATTCTATATCCATCGCACTGCTGTTCACCATAGCCTAACTTATTGTATACATCCACCTGTAAATTTCTGTTTATAGTAATAGCCATCTGTACATTATGTTCATAATACATATCCATCTGTAAATCTCTGTTTATAGTAATAGCCATCTGTATATTATGTTCATAGTATATATCCATCTGTAAATTTCTGTTTGTAGTAATAGCCATCTGTATATTATGTTCATAGTATATATCCATCTGTTAATTTCTGTCTATAGTTAGAGACATCTGTAAATCATGGTCATAGTACATTTCCATCTGTAAATTACTTCTGTAATATTTATTTATGTAATTTATGCAACCACTGTATATCCTGCACTTGCTGCTATTGCACTTCTGGTTAGACCTAAACTGCATTTCGTTGCCTTGTACTTGTACATGTGTAATGACAATAAAGTTGAATCTAATCTAATCTAATCAAAAGCCTGGCCGAAGTTAACTTCCGGTCTGTGTTTGTTTATCGGTCTGGCAAGTGTATAACAATTTGATTAATTTAATTTATATTCATATTTTATTGTAAATTGATTGTATTTTAGGAGTTTTTAGAAGGCTCTATTGAAATGCAATATAATATACATAACTAGCCTATATGTGTTCAGATGTGTATAAAGACCTTACATAATGATGCATTATGTTTTTCTTACCTTAGAACGAGCTATTTTTATCTACATACACCGCGAGTCACCTTACATAAAATTCGTCATGTTGTTTCTGCAATATCACTAAACGGGCAAACTACTCTACAGAACGCGTTTCATAAATATCTTATCTCTTTTGGAAAAGAAGTGAAAACGTGACGACATCTTAATCCTCTCACGGCCTCCATAGCGCTTCGAACGTTGGGAGGGGTGGAGTGAGCGTTGGTCGCAAAAAAATTCCACACAGTGCCTTTAAATAAACAATTTGTTGAATTGTAATAAATCATGTAATTGGGATGGACTAGGACAAAAAAAATGTTCCTGGACTAGGGCATGATTAAATTGCGATTCCACTAAATATTGTGTAAATCGACCCGCCGATTGTGATCGTGATAATGCAACGATTACGTGTTTATGCACAGCTTGGCCGTGAAGCACGGCTCTTTGATCAGTAGTACTGCCCCATCTGAAATCAATATGAGTTTCAGCCGCTTATAACATGCATTTGTAAAAGCAACACCCGTCAAACATCATTATTATAAATATACTTTATTATCATGAAAATACCTGAGAAGACTTGACTCGGTTTGCAATAAAACAAAGGCCTAAAAGTTTTTAAAACTTAACCATGGTTTATTTGTGGTAAAAGTGTAGTAACCATGGTTTATTTGTGGTAAAAGTGTAGTAACCATGGTTTTTTGGTGCATTGATTACTTATGGCAAAACCACGGTTTTACTACAGTAACCATCGTTAACTATGGTTTTTAGAAAAACTATGGTTTTCAAAACCATGATTATTTTGTGGTGACCATGTTTTACTACAGTAACCATGGTTTTTGGTTTTAACTGTAGTAAAACTATAATTTTTCAATTTCAACTGTAGTAAAACCATGGTAACTTTTTCCCACCAGGTAAACTTCCGGCCAGTCCGCCCCTGGTTCTTCTATTGGTAACCCAATAGCCACATACTTTTAACTTGCTAACTAACATAATTTACTTGTTATTTATTTGGCTTGTTATCAGAAGAAAAAATCTGCAGGGACTCTTTTCTTTGTAGATGTGTTCCAGACGTTAAGTTTGGGCCAAAAAAGCGTGCATGCGCAGCTTGTATATGTTGTTGCCGTTAAAGCTAGTAATCGTGCTTAAGGTATTTGCTTTCTGTCCCAAGTATGTCTAAAACACTTGGATTGGCTGGTTGCACACCATCGTTGTCCTGCCACCTGAGGTCAAGAGATAACACTGCGGATTTACTGAGGCTCATCGGTGCCCTGTAGGTGTGAGATATGTAGGGGCCAGCATTGCCCGCTTGATTAAACTTCCCATGAGTCTTGGCTCTCTCTGCTTCGTGGTCCACGAAACTCTGCTCATAGAGCTTAGTTTGTAAACATGCTTGAGGTCAGCTTTTTCTTCACTAGGCTGACAGATGGATGATGTATTGGTGGTGCAAAATAAGATGCCTCACAGGCAGTTGGTGAAGTACGATTGTTTATTAACCTTATGAATTCACTCCACTCGACTGAGCCGGGCTGGATCAGAGCTTCGGGATATGACCTCACAGGCATCTAGACAGGTGCATTTGTCAGAGGGGTTTGATCCTCACCTAGAATGACATCCCCACTGGCAAGTGTGCTACATAAAAGAACAAGAAATAGGCCAGTGGGTCTAGTCAGGGGTTATTAGATTGCTGAGGATTTCATCAAAGGTCTCATTTAAACAATTTCCATGCATTTGTGGAAAGAATACATGTTAAATTGTTAAAATGTTAAAGGAATTGTGAAATGTATCTAATTCATTGTTTATTTTAATCAGTAGTGGGCTGTCAGGGCCAGCAAGGCCTTCTCTGACCGTCCATATATATGTTTTTCATGAGTGTGTATTAAATTATTCCCAATAGTATATTCTCTTCATTTCATAGTTTTTCTGTTGCTTCCAGCAGTGTATATTTACAGCTTTCATTCAATCATATTTCAGCCATCACGTGTTGCCAGGGTCAAAGAATTCTTTTTTTATTATTAACATTTTCTTAAAACAAACAGGCATCAATTCAACATTAGCAAACAAATAAACAACTAAAGCATATCTCCGCCCAAAAATGAAACTTCTGTCATTAATTACTTTCCTTCAAGTAGTTAAACATCCACAGATCCTTAGTTTCCCCCTAAAATGCAAATTAGTGTATTTTTGAAAGCTTTCTGACTCCTCCATAGATGGCAACGCAACCAAACTTCAAAGCGCTGAAAGTGCATAAATACATCGTAAAATAGCCACACGATGCCTGCATATGACGATGACAGTGCATCTGATGTCAGCATTGCTCGACGCATGTGCGTTCTGACATTCTGCGTGCAGAGTCCTTATAAAATAAGTATTTCCTCTTATGTAAAATACATCTGTTATTCCAAATTATAGTATTATGTGGAGTAAAATGGCTTGTAGAGCATTTTTCAATATACCTGCATATGAAATTCAGATAACTTAAAAATCACATCCTAAAAGAAAATAAATTCTTCCAACCTTTAAAAGATAAAAAGGAAGGCAAAGAGACTGATCATTTTTAAGAAACATTTTTAACCACGCTGTAAACATTTTTGATCAACATTGAACATTAATACGTAAGATTAATACAGAAAAAAACTATAAAATAACAGCCTCATGCAAAGCATTCTGGGAACCAAAACTCCTCCTCTTTTCCAGATTTTTGGTTCCCAGAAATGCTTGCATGAGGCATTATTTCTCTGTAAAGATAAAGAATTGTAAAAGGGGTGATCTTACGCGATTTCAGGTTTTTCTGTATCTTTTATGTGTTACAAGTTGTTCCTGCATATATAACGTAAAATGGCTATGACCAAAAGAAATGTTTTATTTAAAAGTTGAGGCTCTCCAGACTTCCCTAAAATGCTTCGTGAAACATTCCTTCGCTTTTCTACGTCACTTTGTTCGAAGTGTTGAAAAACACCACCCAAAATGATACGCAAAGAAAAGCATGTCTATTCCCGCTGTAGTGTTGTTGCTGCCGTCATGTCGTGGAGATGCTGTGTGTTTCATTACGAAAGACAAACTACTTAGTTAAGTCTTCCAAACGAGGACACAATTAGAAATCAGTTACGTTTTATTTACAACACCGTTTCAAAACAGTACAACTACAAAACACATGGTTGTGCACAAAGGCTAAAAACTGGGGTAAATCCAACTTTGCAAGGACAGTCTGTCACTTCTCACTCATAGCCTGTAAGTACATTTTCTTTATTAAAGACTTTGCAACTGACTATTCAAACATGAGCTTTTTGTCGGTCCTATGATCACAAATGCAGAAATGGTTTTATATTTACAAGGCTGAATATCTCAGGAGCTGGATTCAGCCTCGTATCCTCTCACTCACTGTTCTCCCCTGCAGCGTGATGCTACACGAAAAACTTCAATATAAGTAGTTATATCAAGTAACTATGTCTGAATGTAGACATCTTAAAAGTGCTGCTACTCAGAGCGGCATCTTGCCGCATCCCCCGGGTCAAAGAAGTCTGCCTTGAGGCCTTCAGAGTTGAAAGAGCAGGTGCTTCTTGTTTAATGTAAATGACAATAAAACTGTTTCTTTAACCAATCAGATTTCTAGATGAGTACCATCTAGCAGGCATATAATAACGTCAGCATTTAAACATTCTCTGATTGGATGGTTACAGTGCTAGAACTACACAGGCTCAAATATATTTATGTAGATTTAATACCTGTTTTAACCCACAATGGCTGACAGAGGAGAAGAAATTGATTTGGTCGCAGATATAATTACAAAGCCATTTTCAAGACGGACTTCAAGAAAAGCTGGATATCGTGAGCAAAGGTCGTTCGACCCTGAAGTTTACAAGCCTATCACAATGGCAATGTCTGTTTTTTGGATAGATTTGGTGTCTGGAGCCATTCTGAGTTTGCAAACTTAACAAAGGCAGCAGAGAGACACCAAAGCATGGCCAGACACTTACAAGCAACCATGCTTTTAAAAACTTTTGGGGAAACCTGAGTAGATCTACAACTCTGTGAACAGGTGCGCAGGGAACGGAGCTCCACAACGAAAAGGTGAAGGAAAATAGGGAAATAAAGTGCTATTTATTAATAAAGCACCATTTGTTGCTGTTATGGTGGACGAGACGACAGACGTGAGTAAGGCATCGCAGCTCGCAATGGTCCTGCGTTATGTGATGGACACAGGTGTCAGATTTGAAGATGTTACTAGTGGCAAGCGAGCCGATGACATTGCTGCTCTTATTGTCTGTTTCTTTGAGGAAAATACATTTCTGGATAAAGTTGTGGCACAGTGTTTTGATGGCGGTCATGTCATCTGGACTAAACGGGGTGCGGGCTAAAGTTAAGGGGAGGGCATCTATGACCTTATTCATACACTGCCATGCACTGAATTTGGTAATGACTTAAGGGGCCTCAAAGCTTAAAGAATCTTTTTTGCCCACCTAAATGGCCTAGCTGCATTTTTCTCCAGATTCCATAAACGCATGCAACTCTTAGACGATATTTGCCAGCGGCGTCTTCCTCATGTGGCACTAACATGGTGGCAATACACATTGAGATTGGTCAGTATATTCTTTGAGAAGTGCCCTAAAGGAACTGTTTCACCATATGCTGGAACATCATAATGAGTATGATGAGGACTTAATGCATGCCTGGATGATTTTGAGTTTTGTTTTTTGCTTCAGACATTTAATGGGATTTTTTAGTATTCAGATGTGCATTTCGCAATACAGAACAAAGCATTGAATGTAAAATTCTGTCTGGCAAGGGTAAAGGAGTTTTGTGACACCATTAAGCAAGAGAGAGATTTGGTCAGATCTACGAAGTGTCCGTGGACAAACTTGACTTTCAGCATTAGCCTCCATGGCAAAAGAAAAGGACTTACTGATGGAACTGAAATGCACAGATAACCTGTACAACAGAGTAATTGAACTCTTTATTAGAAAAAAAGGAGAATGTGTACAAATTTGTGTACAAATAATCAGTATTTCTGTTGAGTGTAACGCATTTTAATAATTACATTTACATTACATTTATGCATTTGGCAGACGCTTTTATCCAAAGCGACATTGCATTATTAATTATACATTTGTTTCTGTGTGCAATTCCTGGGATCGAGCCCATGACCTTGGCGTTATTTACTTAATTTCCATTCATATTGATGCTTCTAATACAGATTGTTGAATGATGAGTTAAAATGTGTTAATTATGTTTCTTGCTTTATTTAAATCACTCATTCTTGCGCTGTTATGCGTTTCTTTATAATATTTATTGTTTCTATAGCAGTGCGTCATAATGATCGTATAAAGAGGTTAAATATTTCAGGTAAGATACCAATGAAGGCCGTTGTGTTGTGAACTTCTGCACTGTAAAAAGTGAATATAAGTTGTTACCATAAGGAGTTATTTCTACCTTTTTGAAATGACTTTAGTCTGTGTAATTCTTAATATCTTTAGGTTTATAAATTGCATTTAACCATATAATATAAATGCTACCCCATGAAGTACGATTTTAGGTTATCTGACACATTTAGTTTCACTGTTATAGATGTTAATAATATCTTGCACACTGAATGAGCAGAAATGACATGCTGCTTATTGCTGCTGTTTTGATCGTCAACAAAAGCAGCCCAGCGTACTGGAAAACTCCAGTTTGTTCATTTTGAAAAGAAATGACAGGAATGTCACTTCTAATCTGTAATTACATTTCTAATCCACGTTCTAGCGCTGAATCTTAATAAATACAGCTGATGGAGAGACTCATCCATATGAAAGCTGCACAAACATGACAATTAAAAAATATTTGTAATCCAAACAGATGTACAGACAAAAATGGCAAAGCATTCTCTAACCATCACTGCTTCTCTAGTGGTTTGGCACTTTCTAAATGACAGTAGATGCCCAAATTACACTAACCTTGTGTGAAGATAATTATGTGTATGCTTCTCCTTTGGAAACAAGGAAAAGTGCAGTTTATTTTTAAAGGGCCGCTATCCCAGAAAATGTGATAATGTTTAAACATAACTGTGTCAGGAGTGTGTACATAGAACCACCCTATGTAAAAAATCCACCCATTCATTTTTTTATAATCCCCAATAAACCTCATCAGTCCTCTTGAACGAGCTGTTTGCATTCTCTGAGCAATGTGAAGTCACATTGATTAAGCCTCGCCCATGCCTGCTAATGGACTGCTGCTGTCTCCGCCCTCATTGAGCTGTACACTGTCCGCCATTGTTTTTACACTGGACTGAATGTTTTGTAAACAAACAAGGTGTTCTGTTGTTGAATGCAAGACTGAACAGAAGTCTTCATTTACTCCCGAGCCGCTTAAGACGCTGTGGATTAGTTTTATTTTTCTACGGAATGTGCAGAAGAAGGTGAAGTCACTTTATTCGAAGCTGCATCACAAACGGTAGAGATCATGTTTTCAGTTTTTATAAATATGACGCGTTTATCCTGTGAACTTTTACATATAAAAAACAGTTTTGTGCTCTTTGTTAAGACATAACGCGTGTGTGCATTCACTGACAGAGATCGTGTTTTCAGGTTTTATAGATATGACGCGTTTATCCTGTGAAGTTGGAACTTCACTGATAAAAGCAATGTACTCGTTGTAAAATCAGATAACGTGTTTGTCCTATGTACTTTAACGTATTAAAGCAATGTGTTTGTTTTTTTTAAGATGAGAGAGTGTTTCTCATTCACTTTATGTTTACAGGATAGTTTCCTTTTACTGGCACCAGCCTGACTTAACTTTTATAAGGCAACATATGTCTTATTTGAAATTACATCAGATGAGCTCTAGTCTCATGTAACCTTCATACTGCAAGTTTGGGAACTTCGGCTGCTTTCATTGGCAAAGGCCCGCCCAAGAGGCCATATGACTGACATGTAAAGCAAGGCCTGAAATGTCTGTTAGACTTCCTACAAACAACATTGTGAATAATTCTGGTAATGGACTTTAAGCATCTTCTTTAACAAGCCCATTTAATTTAAAGGATTTAGTGCATGTTTTTCTTGCTTTGGGAATATTAATCAAGCTTCTGTGGACATATAAAGCATGTCCATTTACACTCCTAATTTGTCTCTATTTGCAAGTTAGATTTTATTAGGCATTCAATTTGGTTTATTTTTTTAAAATCATTTTTTGTTATTTTCTCAGTGAAAGTGAGTTATATGCATTTTAATGAAAATAATATTCAGCAGATTGTAAATGTCTTGTGTCATAATTCAGTATGCCAGACACAATCACTGTCAGCTGCATTGTTAAACAGATTGTCTAACTTTATGGTGGATATGTTTCACTCATGGCAAGTGTCACCTCAACGCAGTAGATTTAAATGCCGTAAATCTGTGCGCTCTGAGGAGAGGAGCCATAAAATATAAGAGCCATTGCTCACCCAGTTGTAGACACGAAAGAGTCAGTCAAAGCTGCCTGTTCAGACAGCTGTAAATCTGGCAGACGTGCTCCTCGCACCTCTGGGACATGGTGCGAAATAGAACAATCAAGGTAGAACAACGTTCAACCTGTAATATAACCAATCGGACCCCAATGTCTTGAGATTAAAAGCCAACTGTTCTGTCATTCAGCAATGTCATTTGTCAGTTTGCACTAGACAATACAATAATTTTTAACCTCTATTTCAAAGTAGCTTAAAAGTAATTTTATTATAATTTGGGCAGTGAGTAAACATAACCACAATCATTTTGAGTAATCTATTGAACATGATAAGGATGCTGAAAAATTTGCAAAGCCACCCCGCAGTTTCGCACTCATGTCACAAAGTGTTTAAATCAGGCTCATATTCATCCTAATATAAGCAGTGCGAAGTCATAAATGTCTTTGATGAAAATATTAACATTCACCACCCAAACCGTTGTGAAACTTCTCACTTTATCCGCAGGGAGCAATGCCGGTGTATCTGTGCTAATTCGGGTTTCTCCTCGTATCTACAGGTGGCTTCCTCCCCTAGGAGCAAAAGGCTTTCTCTGCTGTGCTGTTTTAGCCTTTGGAACTCAATAGGTTTTCTAATGAGAGCACCATCTGCTCAAAACAGCCTTCATCTGTTCGCAAGCTAATGTATATCTTATTGGAAACCCGTGCTTCTAAAAATACCGAGGAAAATGGCTTAGTCCTTCCACCTAACCCAGTGCAGGCTCCCCCACATCGTAATTAGACCAGGCCTGCATATCCATCAAGCATCTGATGAGAGCATATTTGATATGACAGAGAACAGAACTCCCATCTAAAGGCAATTTAATGGAGGGAGAGGAGAAATATTGGAAGAAAATTTTGAAAGGGACAAAAAACATGATTTATCATCCTTTCAAGCTGAAAAGTGTATAATATCTGCATGATTGCACAACAGAGTCCCACGGCTTGAGAAAAAGAAAGCAATTACGGTTTGATTTGATGACAAATTAACTGCAGTGTAAAGTGTGCTGTTTTTGTATGAGGCTGGCGTGTCATATGCATGGTAGATTCCGTATAATTAACACAGCTGTAGACATTATCTGCCATGTCACAGTGAACTTAAGATAGACTAAAGACTAAAGCTTAAGGCTGTGTGTCCACCAGGATCTCTTTTAGAAAGCCGGCTGTGGGTGCTTGACAGCATTTTTTTGCTTGCTATGATACAGAATATCCCAGAAATAATGCGCCACTAGTATCTGATTTCGTCGATTGTTTAATCAACAAATATTAATATTGTGGTAGCCTGGGGATATCATATTCTGAGACAGAAATATTATCTTCTGCGTTGTTTCCCAGTTATTGTACACAGACTCTTGCTGCATACCAATTCGCCTAGTATGTCCCAATAGTACGTACCGTTTCAAAGCAGTATGCATGCATTGGGACATACACCAAAACGGAAGTGGCCATGTGGCAATTTAAGCTTAGCAAACACATTTATGGTAATTGGGTTTGATCATTGATAAAAAAAATATGCTATGTAAAGGATATTTTTGGCAGTGATTTTCAAAATATCTGCCTTCCACCAATCAAGGAGATAGGACTGTTGACTTGGTATGACGTAAATAACTGCCTAGAGGCGTTGCAAAAATGGCCGCCGAGTGGCACGACTTTGGTTAATATCAGCTGTTTGAGTGTTCATGAATTTTTACTAAAAATTGTAGACCATCTGGGTACTTTTAGAATACTCATTTCAACATACTATGATTTGGGACATACTAATTATAATATTTCAAATACTACTTAGGATGGATGGTATGCATATTGGAATGCAGGAATACACTTGTACAAGGATATGGCTGTTGGTTGGAGTGATTTGTCTTGCCCCTCCTGCACTAAATGTCTGTGTAAAAGTGACTCCCGTCTACCAAAAAAAAAACGGAGAAAATTTTGGCAACTGAAAAGTATTCTAGTCTCAGAAAAAACACTGGGGAACACAATGCCTCTGTGTATATGGGATTGTGCAATATGTCATTGTCATTGTTTCCTCCATCTTGGATTTTCAAAAGGTGTTGCTGTGTCATATGGATCATCTGTTGGTCTCATGTGATACAAATAATTGATTAGATATCGCCAAAATTTTGTGTTTCTGGTCTGCTGCATATAAACGGAAGTCAATAAAATGAAATTTTGTGTGACTACGATATTCAACGTATTTGCTGTACATGAACCTTTTGCAGAAAAAGTGCTTGCTGTGGTTTTAAAATGTTAAAGTTACAACTCCTAACCTTTTTTGGTTAAATGTTTACTATTATCAGTTACTGAGCAAGTACGAAAAAAACATTCAATTTTCCTCATACCGATTTGCAACAGTAATCTAATATAATTGATTTATAATTTGAGCTTTATGTAGCTGGTATGGTTTTGTGGGAAATGTCATAATTTTACTTTAACCCAGTATGTAAAATAACCTGCATTATAAGTTTCAGAGATCATTTTTATGTTTATGCTTTAAAGATGGCAATATAGAGGCAAAAGCTAAGGATTGTAGCTTTAACAAGAAATACCCCTTCCATCTTCTTCGTTCTTAATTTAGTCAACAGAAATAATTGGTACGTTTCAGCCATATTTTAATATTTCAGCATTAACAGGTTATTCATAGACTCATGAGACAATGTCTAAGCATTATTTATTTATTTCTGTAATTTCCCTTACGTCTATCTGGAGAATTTGCCCACTATTCCATTGAGGAGGTGCCATACCAGGGGTATTGTTTACCCCAAATAGTCAACGTAATTGCCTCTCTGAAGTAAGAAAATTGCTTTAATAATGCCCTGCAGCTCACCAGCAAAGAAGATATTAAAAGTAAACATCCTCATCAAAGGAAGCAGGCGGCCACCTGAGGTGCCTCAATACATTAGGCTTCGTTAAAGAGCTATGGACTGCGCCGATACCACCATGGGCTCTATCCGTACTGCGACTTCATAACATTTTCAATGCTTTAAGCCTTGTAATAAATGCTCAGTCTGTGTCTTCAATTAACACGATTATAAAGCACTATCGGCTAGTGTCTTTGTATTAGTTAGAAATCATACACGTCCCCGAGTCATCTCTAAAGCCACTACAGAGTGCTCTTCTCTCCTCCATCCTTTATTTCAGTAGAGATGATAGGTTAACTAAAATCAATATGAGAGATTACGGCCAGATGTTATTTAGCAGAGAACCCGAACCAGCGTTTGCCATGGAAACTCATCGAGATTGAACGCTCCTTAGTGTTTCGGCTGTATATCCGTACAGCATTGTGATGCGGTCTCCTACACAGGCTTATTACAGTTGACGGATTTTGGAGCAGAGGTTAGACCAGGTCCCGCCAGAGAAAAGGTCAACCTGTCCACAATATTCCCTTTTCTTTGGCTAGTTTCCTGTCAGCACATAGATATCATTACCCGTTATGACTGGTTGGGTTTCTAAGCAGCCTCGCTTGGTTCTCAGCATGCAGTATTAATCATGCCCGTGGGGCTGTATGATCTTCAACACAACCTTTAAAAGACCTCCATTTGCTGGCGGACTACAGCCGTTGTGTGTGCGAGAGCGTTGAGTTTATCAGCGGCCACATGTTTCGTTATGTGGTGTTTGGTTCAACAATTAGCATTTTTTAATGAGATGGAAATGAATTCAGGGATGCAGTGAGGGTCAGGTGAAATATTTCATAATTATGATAATCCGACAAGCACAGTTGAGCTTTGGGTCACTTGTTTGGGCTGTTTATTGAAAGTTAAACTATGTTTAGTACTGTAGTATAATACACCTACGTATTAAATCCACTGAACTACCAGATTTATGCATGCAAATTATAAAAATGTATTAGTCAGACACATTTATAACAGAGGAGTGATCAGTTACTGTATGTGTGCCATCCTGCACCACTGGTACCCCAACCATACGTATGGCTTTTTGATCTTTAAAATTGTCAGCCCTATTTAATCCTTGATGAAATCCTTGAGAATGGCTTATATAACATGTCTATAGAGGACATTTAAGGCAGGCATAATTAGTTACTGTACGTACATGCCGTGAGCTAAATGCCAAGCCTGGGGCTAATTGCGAAATATGTTAGGTGGGTGTTCAGCTGGATAAACAATTTTTCTTCAGGACAAGAACTTGACAGTCATGGATAGATATATGCATATTTGCATGATTATTGTGTATACACTGTCACTTTGGACCAAGCAAACGGTCTGTCACCCACTCGAGCCTGCGTAAAATCCCGTTCACAACGCCATTTTTTAGATTAATATTTTAAATTAAAACCAGCCGTCATTTCATTTTTCATGATATTCCATGGCCATCCTCCCACAGCCCAATCGAATATGCAGTTCAGAGATGGATGGATTAAAATGAGGCTGTCGCTCAAGCTTTAGATGTTGGCGCTGTCAATGTTTCAAGCCCAGGTGACTGCCGGAGATGGAAGCCGCAGATAAACTCATACTTGCTGTTTGAATCGATGCCGCAGTCGCCTGCATGCGCATAGATAAGAGCCAGGACGGCACACGGACCCTCCAGAGCCCACAGGAAAAGAACTCCCAGGATCGGCTTCAATCGAAATACATCTCCTAACTGAGTTTTACACAGCACAGCCAATCAATGCTCTTAAACTTCAAAGCAGGTCTGCCAACATCTCACGCCACATAATCAGATATCGACAGGTGAGTTTTTCAGCGTGATGGGACTAGATGTGAAACGCTGAACACAAAAAACGCATACTTCTCACTTACAGTCTGAAATACTGAAACAATAGACAATCCATGAAATGATATATAAGACACGGTTCAAAAACCGATGTGAATCATATTGCCTTTATTACTGTGGAGAGAAAATGAGAAGATGAGAAGATAGGAGGCTTAAAGGGCTATTTCACCCTAAAGTTCCAACTCCTGTATGTCTTTCTGAAGTGGAAGGTTGACCCTTTTTTCTGTAAACAGTGAAAGTAAATGGTGACTAAGGCTTACATTTATTAACATTCTGACTGACTTGAGTGTTCTACACACTCTGAAAAAGGATGTGTTAAATTTTAACACATTTTTTTGTATTACTCTATTTAACACATTATTTGTCATTTTAACACATGCAGTATTTCTGTTACATATAGCGCACAGCTGCTTTCTGGGTGCTTATTAACAAGTCAACAGTGTTCAGGTTTATAAATCCGATAACAGTGACAGGTTTTGGAACCGCTGTTTTGTACTCTTTAATTCACGAGTTGGCCGCCGTACGGTGATCTGAACGTCCTTAACTGAACACAAAATGTGTTGTTTCTACAACACAATCTAACAGTTTTTAGAGTGCAAAAAGTAAAAAACAGACCGGGAACAACATGGGGGGCGCTTAACGTATTGGTTGTTTGTTAACATGACAACTGGGTTTTGGGAGATTAAAAACGCAAACTTTTAAAAATGGCTTTGAAAGTGCAATCCACTGGTCTGGGCTGATCTTTATAAAACACTTCTGTTTTCTACTTCGTTGTTGTCATATAAACACTCTCAAAGGTGATTGTGGGTGAACTGTCCCTTTAAATTGTTGACAAGGTCAAAGAAACAGCGAGTCATTTATCTCGCTTCAGTGATATGCTGACATTTTATTGTATGATAATGAAGAGAAAATACATATTCAGGTGACTGAAAAATTGAGTCTTAAAGCCAGACCCCACAGAACCGGAGGATGCACTTGTTGTTGGTGGATGCAAAAGCTTATACATATTCAGAGGTTATATTCTGCTGCAGTGTTTTGCATTCTCTTCCCTGATCTTGTCTAATAATTTCAAGGGTAAAGACTACTAATTAGCAGATGCAGGTCTCGCTTTATTTACAGCCACGCCATGTCCTTGAAACCTATTTATCTTGAAAGACAAGATTCTGTGCGTTTTTGCCTCTTGGTCATGTGAAGTAGACTTGTTAAAGGCAAATTTAATCTAAGAGCGTAATGAATCGCGACAACACTAAAAGTGATATGTATTAGTTACAAAATTAAGTGCAAACAGTTCCATTCTCTCATCTCCAAAAAGCACTGATATAAAAAAGCATAAGGGGGAAAAAACTTTCAATGATGAGATTTTATATTAACCTGTTATCAATGTGTCAAAGAAGCCTGATTTAACTTCCTCCCTCTGTTATGACACGGGTTTATATTCACAATGCTGCATTTGGGATAGTCTGCTTTGATGACAAAGCCATTAAATTGAGTAATGATAGTGTCAGCTGCCTTGATTATGAGGTACTAAAAGAAATGGGATGTGGACATTTCCAGGATGGGTGTGGTGTTTGAGAGGAAGGAACTACATTACTTAATACATCAATATTGAGCGATGCGGGCAAAATAAAAAAGCTTTTTTGGAATGAAGGTTGTGGCTGTTCGGCAACATAACATTTAAGACAACCGTTGATTTCTATTTTTTAAATAATGAGATTTTTTAAATAGAAGTAAATGTCAAAATATTGTTTTTATGCATTTTAATCAAGATACGATAAGGAGAATACATATTAATGTTTTTATGAATGTATTTTAAAGAGTTTTAGTTGTGCAAAATAGTAGAGGATTTGCTTAGGCTAAAAATAGGCTCATTGAAAACTAGTATTGTGAAATGAATGTTGGCTTTTGTATCTGTTCTGCATTGTTTTAAAGATATGATTAGCTTGTGTACATTTTGTTGTGTTTACTTGATTCATTCTCTACGTGAAGTTTCTAAGTAAAGTTTATGTCCATTTCATGGTAAAACAACTTGTTTTAATCATGTGGGACCAACGTGCATCATGGAATCATGAGTTATTTTCTCAATGTTCAGGAAATCAAAGAAATTCCATTAAAAGTCAAGCTTTCGTTTAGTTTTAGTAGTCATAAATATCTGCAAAATCTTGACCCTTTAAATGTGAAAAAGCCTAAACTTCATAAAACGTCACCTTACTTTACCACAATTCACAATGATGAGCTTATAATAATGATACACAAGTTATATAAGATATAAAGCTGACGGGTATGATTTAATGAGACATCAGTTTGACAACTTTTAACCCACTTAATAGGAATGTCAACGAACCAGCAATTTAATGTTTGAAACCGAGATGATGATATAGAGGCAAAGGTTACAGACTGCAGCTTTAAACCAGGAAGGCAGAGATTGGATAGTCTTACATAGACTTTAGACTGACAGCAGAAGGGCTCCATAGCAGGTTGTATTGTCATGTTTAGGGGCATGATCATAACTTTGAAACTCCTAAGATCTTTTCAGTTTCTGTTTAAGTTGCCTTAGCCCTAGACATTTTTGTTACGAAACACTGGCTGAACATCTGCTGCATAAAACTAGAGTTTGGCTGGTTAGATTCAGCAGGTAGATGGTGTAAGTGCACCATAAAAAATAAAAATAAAAATTTAAATACATTTTTTTAAAAGTCTTCCAAAAGTAACCATAGATTCTAAGCAGAAACGCATTTGTGCAAGCAACACATGTTTCATCCTGGTATTAATATAATGTTTTACCAGTGACTGGTATTACTTAGTTTGTTTGTTGATTATTTATTATAATATTTTCATCTATCTGCTGCTTTTGACATCACATGCATTTGCATATGACTAGTGAAGGGTTTGAGACTACACAGTCTCATCAGCCAATCATCTGTCACAATGTCATTTTAATGAGCTTCCAGAGTGATCAGTCACATGGAATTTATGGCTCTGGTGACTAGCTTAAAAAAAGACTCTAGTCTCATACTTCAGAGGGCTGAATGCACCAGTAAGCAACTGCCTTTGAGATGAATAGGAATGCTATGCGATACCTTTTACCAGGTAGCCTGCATTATAACTGTACAAGTGTTTCAAAGTAGGGTTGGAACCACTCTGTAGGAAGCCAAGTCTCCAAGATGTGAGCAACTTTAATAAACAAACTTTATATCTTAAATCATATGTGTTAAAAATGCATGTGTCTGTGCACATTGCTGTTCTAATAATGGTCTTTAATTCATTAGTATGCGTGAATGTCAGAAAGTGCACGCTAGACTATAGATTTGATGCAGAATGACTTAGGACACGGCAATTAATATCAGCAACAGGATTTAATGTCACGCTCTACTTCTCTACTTTTAATAAGTAACATCCCAAATAGCAAATAATGGCAAATTTACAATGTTAAATTACACCATCTATTAAAATGTCTTGCAATCCTCCTGCATGTACCACAAAGTATAGTGTGACCACACGTATTCTGTGCAGAATGATTGCAGTTAATTGGATCAAGACTGCACGATATGAGATTCTTGGTGCGATGTCACTGCAGACATCCCTTCACTGGTGAAGCAGTGGTCCAGGTGAGGGGGCTTGGCCTTGTTCATTACTCTTCATTAGTGTAGACTTCATACCTCAGCGGAGCTCTGTGACTTGATCAGGGGAACGCTGCATTTTATTAGTTTCATAGTTTTCCTGCTCTTTGTGATAATGAGACTATCACAGACTCTGTGTTCAGGGGTCACAGTCATTATTTCCTTCTGCAGAGAGTCAGAACCTATCTGTGCTACACAGCAGCTTGCGTTCACAATGCCATACAAGAACCTTTTTTGTCTGAATGGTTCCATTAAGTACCTTTTACATCTGAAGAATCTTTCTGTTTTACAAAAGTTTCTTTGTGACAAACGTTTTTTCAGATTATAAAAAGGTAAGAAAGAAATTGTTCATTATAAGGTGCTTTCCGACCCGATAAGTTCAGGAACAAAGTTCCCAGAACGAGTAAAGAGGGCTGTCGTTTGTGAACTAAGTTTTCCCTTGAACCATTTCCCCATTTGCATTTGCACCGGCAAAAGGAACTGTTTAGTGATGTAAGGCATTCGACAGCAATGTCATTTAGGTGCGTCCGTCAAACAATGACAAACAACCAACAACAGAAGTTCGGCCAATCAGTGTTTGGCTTGCGTCACGGATCGTTCCTGTCCTGCTGGTTTAGACCCTGCCTCGGAGAAGGAGCTAAAGTGTTCCTTCAAAAAGGTTCAGCGGGACTAAAATTCCGTCCGGTTCCTGCGGTGCGAACACAACAAAAAGCAGGTACTTCCGGCAAATCGTCCCAGAACTATGAAATCGTTCCTGCTGTGCGAAAGCCCCTATTGAGCCTTTGACTAAATGGTTCTTTGTGGAACCAAAATGGTTCTTCTATGGCATTGCTGTGAAGAACCTTTAAAGCACCTTTATTTTTAAGAGTGTGTGTGGGACCTAAAAAGTCTAAGATTCTCCATCTTTTAACTGCACTGAAGTCATTTTTAAGCACTATTTAGACAGCACTAGTTTTCTAAACTATGTTTGAGTTACACAACTCCTTATCACACAACGTCTTTTATGTACCGTTTTGGATGGGATTTTTGTGGTTATTATAGAAGTGTCTGTTTTGTACATTTGGGCATTGCAGAAGATCATGTGCTCTCAATACATGCATTGAGCAAGGTTATATGTATTAAAATGTAATTCATTCATTCATTTTAACTTTATTTAAATTACTAACAAAATCATATTTGAATAACCTGCATGTTTTTATACAACTGGCTGAAAAACACACACACAAATGGATCCTGATTATTTAATATAATAACAATTTATTATCATCATTCATTTAAAATGATGTAATTAAGTAGACAAATTAATCTAAGTCAATACAGCGAAACAGTTTTGCACATGCATTAGACAGATCCGCTTGTTTGTGTGAGGTACGATTGTTGTGGTGCTTGTTTGTGTGTGATGTAAATAAATTCTCTTTTAGTTGTTTTTGCGTTTACAACTTGTTTTCCTGCTGCACCGGAAAAAAATAGCGGAGGCGCGATTTGGCTTTTTAAATATGCCATATGCTTGTTTCGCGTGAATGTGAATGATACACAGTTTAATGTATTACTGCATGTGTGTGACGCTCATGCATGTGTCTGCATGTCACTGTATGATTTCCAAAGCTGCTCTGAGAGTTTATTTCATAAACATTTCGCTGTAAAAGAAAAGCTATCATCAACCACACACTCTTTGCAACAAATATTATTGTATAGTAAAAGAATGGAAAACATAGAACTCAAAAGAATGAAAGCGGATACAACAGACATTTTATAGCCTACTTGTCCTACAACTGTTTGGCCTGTGCTCCAAAACTTTAAACAAAAAATGTTAACTACAGCCCTGCCTTAGATAAATATAAACACAGTGTTAGGAGAGATCCCCTATTTATTTTAAACATTCTATGCAGATGTATTTCATACAAACTTAAAGATGAATGTATTGTCAACACGGTATTTAGAACAGCAATGTAAATATGGGAAGATTCAGTTTGTTAATCCATCAAATGTGTTTTACTCAAGTAGAAGATATTAACTTAAGGCTTTGCTTTGTGTATTTCCCTTGACGTTAAAATTAGGTACAAATTAAATTTCAGGAAACGCAATTCCTGCAACATTGCAGTGTCCAAGAACACCTTGTTCCTGTGTAAGTTGTAAGGATCATTGTCGATTCCAACTGCTTTTAATTTCAGCAAATAATTGCGTGTAAAAGTGCAGGTTTTGTTGTTTCTCCTATTGAAAGCAGACATTTTGCAAAATGTTTTGCCACTCAAGGAGGCGTATGGAAGTGTGACGTCAATGCATACCTTCTATAAACTGAATGTGTATTATGTAAATATAAGTAGCTATACAATATACATCTAATGTATTGATTGTACAGATAGATATTTCTTCTCAAATTTATCCAAAACCAAATTGAGTTCATGTTAAAATCTTTAATAATATTGACTTTTGATTTCACTCTTGACATCTGAGCACAGTTTGTTGACATTTCTTCTGCAACTGTATCGTAAGTATGCGAGGTTTCTGGCTCTTTTTCTCTGAAGACGCTTGCGATTTAACTTTCTCTTTACTCTCTGTTTAATCTTATTGTCTGGTAGAAAGCAATATTTCTTAATATTCAATATTAAGATAGTAAATAGATGTCATCTGTGGTTTTCATTTCGTAGGAATAATACTACATGTTTGAAACCATCAGTGGGTGAATAAATATGATTTTTGGTGTGAATTATGCCTATAGGCAGCTTGACTTGAGCCAAGAACTATGATACGAGTCTGCTTGATGATTTTAAAAGCTTACATGAGAAATAATTAAAGCCTGAATATTGGGCAGTAATCCATATAGCACCATGACATTGTCTAAGCATTGCCAAATGCTTTGAGGCTGATTATTATTAATATTATGGGCTGTACATTACAACAAACTAAAGAAATCAAACACTGCACTCATTTGTTTTTATGAAATATAAAAGTGTATTATACACATGAGTTGTAAGTTACCCCAATTTTGTCACTCGCTGTCATTCTGTCAAAAACTCTCTCTCTCTCTCTCTCTCTCTCTCTCTCTCTCTCTCTCTCTCACACACACACACACACACACACACACCACACACACACACACACACACACACACACACACACACACACACACACACACACACACACACACACTCTCTGTAGGAGAGCATTTGATTTGAGAGTCAGGAAAGTCTGTCCTGTTATTGATAAGATCGGCCACCTGCCGCAACCGCAGTGATGAACAGCCCCAGACTTTCATTACTGAACACCAACACATTTATAAATCTTTCATATGAGCAGCGTGGCCACACCAGCCTGCCATTTCTGAACGTGCTCTCAGTGCACATCACACTCTGATTAAGACCAGCCAGCTCTTATATGAATATAAGTTATAATAAACTAATATAATATTCATGTGACTTTGCCATCAGCAAGCTGTTCTTTTTCAAACTGGATATTTGGGAGTTGGTTCTAGGAAACCAACACACATACACTCTCACTTTTTATTTTGCCTTTGACTCATCCAAAACTCTTGTTTTTATGAATAGAGATCATAATGGTTCTTTAGTACTGTAGTATACAGTAAAATGTAATGTTTTTTTTAAATGCACACTCAAACCCATTGAGACATTTTGAATAGCACTAATTATGAAATTACTATTACTCTTTTGTGTTTGCAGTCTTTTGTGATTGAATCCAATCATTTCCATACCCCATGATCCCTTCTTTAAGACTAAATTTGAGATGCTTTTCTTGCGCCTTTCAGATCCTTCGCAATAATAATTTTCCTCCTAAGGGAAAAGCGCTCCATAATGACAACTTTCATAACCTCTCTTGGTCTCGTCTCGCACGCCGGTCTGTTGTATCTGCTCAGAATAAGTGATGTAGCAATACAATCTGCTTTTTATCTCGGTTCTGGATTTTGACAAGTGCAATTAAAGCTCCTTTAACTGTCGTCTGGTAGGACAGAGCACATTCACTTTCTCCTGCCATGATGTGCGACCTCTTCTTTTCTCCTGTGTTTTCCACCGCCATCTATTCAGTCTTTCTCAATCTCACTACAATTCAAATACATATTTCAGCTCAGTAAAATGTCTGTTGTCAAATGTGTCTCAGGCTTTTTGTAAGTCATTTTTGAAGGTGTCACTCAATTTGGGTCTGTCACCATTATTTGGGGCTTTCAGGTCTTAGAAGATTTCTATGATGACATATAAATTATTGTCATCTAGGGGAAAGTGTAGAAATGCTGTTTTGAATGTGAGTTTTGTTACTTGTAATCTTTGAATTTGGATTGCACTTTACCTAAAATAAACTCCTACAGAATGTGCTTCTTTCATTTTCATTGTGAACAAAGACTACAATAATCTTTTCACACTTTATGGGGTAAGTTGTCACAATGGAACCTGTTATTGTTGGCTTTACAGTAAAACTTTAGATTAAAAACAAAACCATTATTTTGATAAACAAAAAAACATAACTAATATATTTTATAACAAAATTGTGATTACAACATATTGAACTGAAGCTATAAGAAACTAGGGCTGTCATGATACCATAAACATATTTTACGATACTATACCAGTCGAAATATCACCAAGTAGTATCACGGTATTACCACACTTATTTAATGTACACTAAAATATTAAGTAGTATTAACTATAGTAATTGGATAAACTGTAGCAAATACTGTAGTATACTTTAATATATACTAGGGATGCACTGATACCAGTATTGATATCAGGCCTGATACTAAGCTCATGTACTTGTACTCGTAAAAGTATAACGATACCAAAGACCGATACCTCATGTGACATAATTGACTGAAATGTGTGGTTTGAAAGTTATGAGAAGCACATAAAATTATACATTTTTTTATAATGTGTTTGAGGTGGAGTTATCCTTCAGTGACCACATTGCAAAGACAACGCAATAATGCCGATTTGCTTTATTCAACATCAGGAAAATTAGACCCTATCTCACTGAGCATGCAGCACAGCTTCTTGTTCAGGCCCTTGTTATCTCAAGGTTGGACTACTGCAATTCTCTCCTTGCCGGACTTCCTGCCAAGGCAATCAAACCACTCAGATGGTTCAGAAAGCAGCAGCACGGCTCATTTTCCAAGTGCCTAAAAGGGCTTATGTGACACCCCTCTTCATCTCTCTCCATTCCGGTCGAAGCCCATATCAAATTCAAGTCACTAACGCTTGCCTACAGAACTATCACTGGCTCTGCACCAGCATATTTTCATACCCTCCTACACTCCATCAAGATCCCTGCATTCAGCAAATGAGCAGCGTCTTCTTGTATTGCCCTCTCAAAAGGGCAGTAGATCACTTTCCCGCTCATTCTCCTACGCAACTCCTTGCTGGTGGAACAGCCTTCCAAACTCTGTTCGATCAACCACATCTCTCACAACATTCAAACAACATCTTAAAACACAACTCTTCTGTGAATACTCAACGAATTAAAAAAAATACTAACCCTCTCTCCCTTTCTATCAGTAAGTATTGTTCTAGCTTTTGTGGAAACTTGTAACTTGGATATGGCACTTGTATTATTGCACTTGTATGACATATTGCTTTATTGCTTCCTAATTTCTCTGTATGTCGCTTTGGATAAAAGCGTCTGCTTAATGACTAAATGTAAATTCAATATATTCAATTTATTACCCATATCGGTAACACTTTATAATAACTTTCATTAGTAAGTAATTAACAAACATTATTTAATGCATAACTAATCATTAGTTACTATATATTCACATAGCTAGAAATATGAATAGCAGATCATTAGTTAATGTATATTAAAATGCTTACAAATGTTATTACCTTTTCAATTCACGTATGGAAATAACTTTCTGCGAATCCTTACAAATCATTTATTGATTATAAGTTAATGTTTTTGCAGTATCCAATCTAAAGTTGAAACTAGTCATCGTTTGTAAATGTTTTATAAATGCTTACGATTGGTCTATGAACTTATATGCTTGCTGTACAGACATTAACGCCACATTATAACAAAAAGAAAAGCATATGGGAAATCAAACTATGACTAGTTTGAACTTTAGACTTACAGTACTTTAGGTACTGCAAAAACATGAACTAATAATTAATAAATGATTTGGAATGATCTAAATAGTAGAAGTATGTTTACACACCACAATAAACAAAGATCAAATGTGTAACGTAAACAGCTTGGTTGTGAGTTTGAGATGCGTGAAGTAACTGCAATCACCAGTAATATTTTAACAACCTTTGTAAATGTAAACATGTGCCTTAGATAATATGTAAATGACATTTGTAAGCATTCATGCATACATAACAAACAAGCTGTTAATTGTTGGATACCATACATTACCGTCATTTGTAGTTCTTTAAATTGCAAGGCGTGAATTGAAAAGGTAATAACATTTGTAAGCATTTTAATATGCATTAACTAATGATCTGCTATTTATTAAGTAATGTTCAATTAAACCATTAGTAAACATGAACCAGAACATTATCTCATATTCCTAGCTATGTGAATATATAGTAACTAATGATAAGTTAAGCATTAAATGTTTGTTCATGACTTACTAATGAAAGTTATTCTAAAGTGTTACCAATATGATTCATACAAATTATTCATTATTAAATCAAGTTTTTTAAGGCTTATCCTTTTAGCAAATATGAATTCATTGAATGTTTGCATTGACCATGTACACAGCATACAAAGACAAGTGCACTTGTACAAACAATGTTCCAAGAGGTCAATGCTTCAACTGGTGAGTAACTGGTGAGAATAAAGCAGAGCGAGGTCACCCACCATTCCAGCCACTCTCTATGTGATGTCTGTTGTCATGTAGCAGTCAGATACATGAAAGCCAAGTCTGATTCTAGCATTGAGCCCCACTCCCTATACTTTCAGCCTAATGCAGTTTCTGTGTTGCTCGACCGCATGTGGCTACAATTGAACTCAGGCTTTTAACCGAGAGGTCGAAAATCCATTCACTGTATACAGTTAATCTAAGCGACAAAAAAACAAACAAGCAAAAAGAAGAGGTGAGTTTTAATCTTGCTAGTGGAAGACATTTTATTTCAAAAGAGAGAATTAATGTTATTGATCTGAAGGTGGCCTTAATAGTCTTGCTTTCTCTGCGTTTACAAAAACCTTAAGGCCAGACTTGAACAAAGAACTGCGCTAAACAATGTCTTTGAACTTATTAAATCATTACTCAGTGGGGGTTTTTGTGAGTGGCTCACCAGGCCGAATTGATCTGGGCCTTCGACTCGCTCATTCAACATAATGTAGTTTTCTTAACTTCCCCAGAATCTCAGTTGGTTACACTTTGGCTATCACGTGTAGATTGAAGGAAAAGCACTCATTCATGCCAGCTGTGAAGAGAGCCCCATTTACACGTAATCACTCTCATCTGTCAAATGATTAGGAAAATTAGCAATCTAAGCATGGTTGATAATGAATTTCATGGCTGGTAGCTTTCCTTTGAACATCACAGCCTTTTTCCACACTAAAGACAATGAGGTGATTTAATGATGAAAAGCTAATAGTTTGGCATAGTTAACAAATGATCATGTCAAAAACTGCATGTACAAGTAACACTCCTGAGACGGGTGTAGCAAAAATTTAGGTTACAGCAATACCATAGAAAAATATTTTTTGGCCCAAAGAACTATTTTCTCATTTCTTTTTCATTTTTAAGAATCTAATAACCCTTTTCTACCACAAAGATCCTTTTGTGAGGCAAAGTTTCTTGAGATGTTGAGGGTAGAGGACGACCGATGCATTGTTTTTGCCGAATAATCTGCACGATAACTTGAATTATCGTTAATCGGCAATAATCCCCACCGATAGTTTTTCCTGGTTGCGTTTGTTTGAGTACAACAGCGACCTCTAGAGGTGGAAATAAAACTACCACTGACAGTCTGTGATGTGTATTTAGAAACGTGAGACCAAACTCTGCACGAAACGAAATACATCAGATACGGATTTTGCGTAAGTTTGACAGTGACAAAGTATATAGCGCATTGCAGTACACATGACATGTTAAAAAGTAATTCATTTGTTGACTGTATGCTGCATTAGTGGAGAACAGCAGTATTTTTGCCGAAAAAGACAGATTGTGCTAACATTAGTAGTCTATTAGCCCCAGAAGTCATAACAGGGTGACAAAAATACACACAAAAATGTTGAAATTTGTTTGGTACTATGGATGGGTGTGCGTGCCCGCGAGCCCCGCCTCCGAAACGGAAGGCAGATATGACAGAGACAGCACATATGGCTAATGTAAATTACATTGTTTTAATGTAAACAAGCACGCAAGTAAACATGACAATATTGTAAAATATTAAAACGGATCCTTCAGATGTCATTCTTATATGCTAATTTGGTGCCAAAATTTTTTTTAATTACTATGTAGAAATGACCTACTACTAATTTAATTTAAATCATACAGTGGAGTTAAATATTTATTCATATAATTCAAATTTATGTGTTTAATTTAAAAGTACAATACAGTTTAGTGGTTCTAACAATAATGTTTATTGTGTAATACACTTCATTGCTATTTTACTTTAAGTGTTGTGTTTTGGAATAAATCAATGAGAAACTATCGGTAATTAATCGTTAATCGCCAGGTTACCACTGACCACCTTAGTTATCGTTATCGGCAAAATACAATATCGGTCGACCACTAGTTGAGGGTTTTTCTCTCTTAGATTTAGATTTCTAGTATAGAAATATAATAAAATGTGAAGAACTGCATTTGCATTAACCTAATTGTAACAGTGAAAGTACGAGAAAAGAAATGTAATTTTACTTTACAAAAATTGTATGTTTTTTTTTTCTGGTGCCCCAGATGCCGGAATTTAATCAGGGTTGTTTTAGTGTAACAAACTTTTTTATTATTTTATTTAAAGCTCATTCTAAGGTAATAAAAACATAATCTGTTGCCATAAATACGCCTTAATCTTCCACATTGCACCTTTAAAAGTCTGGTCCATTTTTTAAGTTTTTACATTTATGCATTTGGCAGATGCTTTTATCTAAAGCTACTTACATTGCATTATACTATACATTTTTTTCTATGCAATCTTTAGGACCGAACCCATGACCTTGGCATTGTTAGCGACATGCTCTAACCACTGAGCTACAGGAAAGCTATTTTTCTTTGGCCTTTGAAATGTAGTTGAGGCTTTATTTCTACATGCTATGTTATTATTGGGCACAAAACATTATTTGGTGTTATCGTTAACTGTATTTTGTCTCTATGAGTGTATTATCATGTTGAGGTGCCTGGGCAAATGTACATTTCTGTGTGGTTGCATCACACTGACATATTCTAGTGATATATCCATACAATGTATCACTATGCAGTTGTCATCATGACAAGAGAAAATAAGAAAGACATGAAGAAAAATAGGATGAGTTATATACCGAGATGTCAGAAAGCATCCATCACCCACTGCAGTTGAGAGTAAATACCGTTCCTCTAACAGTTATGGATAATGGATATGACTTCTGAAGGAAAGTTTACAGTGGCCCTAGAAAGTATTTAATAATTGTCCTTTAAAACCTATGAATTTTATTACATTTGATGATGATGATGTGGCAGTGATAATGTTAACACAAGTCAATTCCCCTCAAGTTCACGGATGTGTCTAAGCATGGTTCACTTTAAAGCCAGAATATGTGCGAGTAAAATATCCAAAATCCACAGATGCAGTCTTATATATTCTGCTCTCTTGTGTATTTACACTCACCCCAAATGTTTCCAACCATGTACGAATACTAAAAAATTCACAGATTTAACCAATCTTCCCACCTTAATGAGTGAATATTGCTTTGATAATTTATTTAAAGCTTCAGTGTGTAAGTTTTGCATTTACTGTATATCGCCATTTCTGTTTATAACATACAATTGCAGGTTATTTTACATACTTATCTTTAGGTGGGTAGAAGTCAAATGACGACAAAATGTAATTTCCCGTACTGTTGTAGCCAACAACTCAAATAATAAATCAATATTATAAGATTACAGTAGCAGATCAGGGTGAAGTAGGAGACAGTTTTAAACACAACATTAATTTACGAAAAGTGTTACATATGTATGTATGTACATATAACTGTAATGCTGTGCTCACGCCAAATGCGAATTGAGCGTTAATGCAAAGACGAATAGACACAAACTGGAATAGACACAACATTTTTCAAGTTGCGCAGGGCAAACTATTCCCGCAAGTTACAAAGAGCGAGGGACACGATCCTTCGCATTTGGTGTGAACTCAACATAATATCTCAGTCAGATTGTTATAAAGTAATAAAGCCATGAAGTAATCATGCTAAATATATAGTTACGAATCTAGATGAGTATCTGTGAACAGACATGTAATGCTTCATTGTACAATGTATTTCAAACAACACTAGCTGCACAACTATCAACCCTATTAACTAGGTTTTATGTTTTCAGAGAGTTTAGCACCTCTGCGTCAGAGAAAGCTTAAATGCATGCAATGCAGAGCTATTCAGCTTGTGTTTTTCTCCGGGTAGCTGTGCTCTCAAAAGGGGAAATGAAAACGATCAATGTTGGAGAGTTTAATGAGGATATAAGACGTCTCCTGAGGCCGTTTTCTCCCTGTGAATTTTAAGACCGTTTCAGACCCAGTCCAATGTCAGGCAGATTTGCATTTGATTTATGGTCACCGTCACTAAGATTTTGACAGATGAGTAAAACCGAAATATCCCCATCTTTTGCTCTATTCACCCGGGAACGTAAACACAGACATAATTTTTTTTAGCTTGTCCTTGCTTTTATTAATAAACTTCACAGGATAAACCACAGGACAGTATTGCATTTGATAGAAGCATTATTGCACGGCTGATGATGAATATGTCCTTTCAGACAGCAACAAATTGCCTGCTCGAGGATTAAATGCTTACAAATACATTAAATCTGCCCAAATTGCTCTTTGTTTTAAATTGCATGTACTACACCCTGGGAGGCAGAGGCGCGAGACAAACTTGAACTTTTTTTTGCTTGGTATTCTTTTCCTTGAACCCTTGGACATATAAATAAGAATGAAGAAATCACTCTCCACATCCAGTGCTCTCCAAGAGCAGCTTGAGAAAGCAATAAACTTCAACATCAATACATCAGAGGGAAAGTCATACCTTCATCTCCTCTAAAATGAACCCAGTGGTCGCCTCCCACACTTCAGGCACTCATTTCACTGCAGTTCATTCGCCTGAAGGGCTAAATTGTCCCCACTGGAATATTGGCTCCAAATATACTATTACAAAGCAATTTTATGTTGGTTCAATAAGCATGACTGCTGTTTTTGAGGCTGCGTTTTTTTTTCATTATTAAGGGAAACTTCAACCCCCCTCTGAGATGCGCAATAGTATCACATTTAACAAGATTCACCGAAATAAACTATTTGTTATATAGCTCTGTAAAGAAGCGGTGCAGAGCGTTTGTTGTGTTGTCTGAAAAATTATCCGCTGTGAAACTGGCTTGTATTGTCCCTTCTGAGGCATCATGCTTTCCTTACAAACATGTTTGCATAACCTGTTTGTTTATTTATTTTTACACAAAAACATAATTTAAGCCAAACAATGTTTAATTTCCTCTGGACCATACTAAAGCAAGTTAACAACACCAATTTCTTCAGTCCGTGCTTTGTTGACGCTTTTTTGAAGTGTGTGGTTAACCCAAAGAAACCCATGTGCTCAGAAAGCGTGTATCCATAGGGACTCAATTAGACAGGCTGCTTTTCTCTAAGAAATAAATTGTATTGCGCCCATGTGGTTGTCTTCATAAAGTTCATTGGTGGCTAAATCCCCGAAAGCGTCACATTACATATTTTATGCTTCTCTGAAATTTTTTTATTGACATTTTATTTGCCATGGATTATACGTCGGGTTCTGCAGATTCATTCATTTATATCCTGCTCTGAAATTAGATGTGTGTTTTGACCCTGGGCCATGTGATGAAAAGGCCCTGCTATGGTCACCAAGGGTTTATGGCTATAGTGTTTCTTAAACTTGTTAATGCATGGAGGTTTTCTACAAGAACAGGTTTGGGAAACATTGGTATAACCACTTTAAACCGAAAGGAGACATTTTTTAAAGGGGATGTTCACCAAAAAAATAACAATTCTCTGAACACAAAGAAAGATATTTGGATGAATGCTTGTAACCAAACAGTTCTTGGTCACCATTGACTACCACAATAGGAAAAATGACAATAGTAGTGCTCCAGAACTATTTGCTTTCCTACATCTTTAAAATATCTTCAACAGAACAAATACATTTATAAAGACATTTTTCTTACTATGGTAGTCAATGGTGGCCATGAACTGTTTGGTTACAAGCATCCTTTCAAATATCTATCTCTGTGTTTATCAGACACAAAGCAATTTATTCAGATTTGGAACAACTTGAGGTCGAGAAAATTGACATTTTTGGGTGAACTGTTCCTTTTAACCTTTTACTCACCCACATGTCATTCCTCAGAATCTTCTGATCCTCAAAACCTGGGAATGTGTACAGATGTACAGTAAGGTAAGTTGCTAGATTTGTCGCAAGGTGCTGCTTGAAACATAAGTCGCTAAAGGGGTCAAAAAAGCTTTAAATTTAGTGACAAAATCACTAAGTTGGCAACACTGCACTCTTAAAAATAAAGGTGCTTAAAAGGTTCTTCACAGCAATGCCATAGAAGAACCTTTTTTGGTTCCACAAAGAACCATTTAGCCTAAGGTTCTTTAAAGAACCATCTCTTTCTTACTTCTTTATAATCTGAAGAACCTTTTTTCATCACAAAGAACCTTTTGTAAAACAGAAAGGTTCTTCAGATGTTAAAGGTTCTTTATAGAACCAAAAGGTTCTTCTATGGCATCAAAGAACCTTTTGAAGCACCTTTATTTTTAAGAGTGTATGCAGAACGCAAAATATACTAATTTTGGTAACCAAACAAAGTTGGCCCTCATTGACTTCCATTGTATGAACACAAAACCACAACTTTTTTTTCTTGCTTCTTTCTTTCTGAACCATAGTAGTAGCAACATGCCAATGTTGTACAAGAATATTTGCATACTTTACTCTGGAGCGCTTGAATCAATTTTTCACATGCACCGTCTCTCTTTAGGCAATGTTAACAAATTGGGTTTGTGGTAATGGGACTAATTTGGGAATGCTGGTTAATTTACAGCCCAGATAAATATCCCATTAAAAATGACTAACCTGAGAAATGATTTAATTTCGTACATTTCAGAAAAACTTTCCTTTCACCTTCAAAACGACTTACCCGTGGACTCTGTTTGACAGAATAGCCACCGATTCACATCCCATCTGCTACAGAATTTAGAACGTGCATCTCTTAGACCTGAAAGTAATAAATTGTCGTCCTATATTTCACACTCTTGTCACTAGTAATGGTTTTTTATTTCACCTTACTTCTCGTTCACCATTGCTGGTCGCCTGATGGATTGTTATTGCACTCTGGAAATCTGGATTCTGTTCTAACTTGTTTGCCGCAGGCATAACTCAACCTGATCCAATCTACTCAACATCAGAACTCACTAAAAATAAAAAAGGGGAAAAGCTAGTCAACATCACTCTTGATCTACAGTCAGTCTACAAACATGGTTTCTCATGCTGTATAAAGACACATTTCATATTTTCTATATTCGCTGTTTTAGTTACAGATCCGAGCTAAGCGTGCTAAGCGTGTTAAGCATGCTAATCATGCGCTAGCTTCTTGGGACCATAAATTTAGCTGTAATTAGCTGTTTTGTTTGAGGGTTTTTTTGGTCTGTTTGCTTACTGACGATGTTTTATAACCTAGACTGATGAAAACAAGCTTGTGTGCCTCTGAAGGCCAATAGCTTCCCCCGTGAGAGACAATTAAACGTAGCTTTTCGTGCTTTCTCTAATGACGATGTGATCTTTTTTTCTCAGTGCTCTGAGCACACGCTGTCCTATCATTCTTCACCTGTCAAACTGTGCTCTGGGTCAACAATGCGCTAATGGCGTGCTAAATGTCATTGTATTCAAATGTAAATGATTTGCCTGACTCACTCCATCCACAGTCTTCATTCCGCAACAAAACAATTTATTAGCTGTGATTATCATTAAATTTACGAAATACTTTTCAAAGCCAGACCTAGATTTAATATGTAACACAACATTCTTTAGATTTAATCTTTGATGAGACATATTTTGATCTTAGCTAAAACAAGATGCAGTTCAAGTCTAAGTATGTCCACCTTACAACTATGGAGGAGGTTCTCAGTTTTCTGGTGTGTGTAAACTGGTTATAAAGTAAATTATACAGACACAGGCACTTATATAGGAAAAACCCTGCATAGAAAAAATGGAGGTCAAATTTCGTGCCGCCTCTCGCCAAAATTATGGCGGATGTATTCGCAAAAACACAGGGTGCACTAAATGGATCGTCATTTGTAACTGCATTTGCAGCATTATGCCACAATGGGGGCGCTGTTTCGTTATCAGCACAGTGAGGCTCTGAAGAGTTGCAGTACAAGAGCTAAATTAGCTGTGTTTAGCGACTGTTCAGGTGGATGTCGTTTCTTTTGCATGCTAGTACGTTCAATTTCTTGAAAAGGTTTCTTAAATTATGTGGCGCTCATTGTTGTAATGTTTTTAGCTGTGCAGTTGATTTGTTAAATCAGCGTTGTACTGTACACAGCTAGTATGCCTAGTATGAATGCACATTGTGATTGGAAGGACTCGCAAACGAATGACTCCTTTTATCCGATTTGTTGAAACTGTTGAAACTATTCAGTCACTAGCGGATATAAGAGATCAGTGAATCATTCAAAGCTCAATGAAGACAACACAGGATGTGAATGGCTTTGCTAAGATAAAGTTAAAAATAAAGTTGTCTATTGTGTTGTGAAAAGTTAGTTGAAAATTAAACAAATGCTTATATTGGTTGAATAAATTTAATGTTTTATAACTTAATAATTGTCATTTTAGTTGTATTAAACAACAGGCCTGTATTCTAGCTGCATGTTGTAACCCTGCGGACAGACATGAATACAAATATTATGGATTCTTTGTCAAAATTAACTATTATTTTGCAATAGATTTAGCTTGTCCACAGCCTACTAAATGCCAAATGCAACACTTGTATGCGTGCAACGTGTTTAAACAAGCGTGCTGCTGTTACACTGTGGCTTCTTTGAATGCTTATGATTTTGCATTAATGTTAAATAATAAGTCTTTAGCATAGCATAGCATATTACTAACAAGAATAAATGAACAAAAAAGTGTTGATATATTTACGGTAGGAAATTATTATGATATATTTACGGCTTAATAAATATCATGAAAGAAAAACTGATCATTTTGACCCATACAATAGACAATATTTTTGTCTATTACTAAAGATGTCCCTGTGCAACTTAAAACTGGATTTGTGGTCCAGGGTCACATATATGCATTTATATTATTTTAGTGCAAGATGATCAACTGTGCATACGTACTGCATGTGAACACAACCGTATTAAGGACTCTGGAAAACAGATCTGGCAACTGTGATTTGGTGCTTGGTGAACATGGCCTTCGTGTGAGTATAATGCTGTGTTCACACCAAACACGAAGCATTGCATTCCTTGCCCTTTATTACTCGAAAAACAACACACATCAGGGATTGTCTTCACACGTCTGGACGTGTCAAACAGTAGGTGTCAATGAGCTCTTCGCACGAATTTCTTGCTCGAGTTAAAATGTTTCAACTTGCGTGGACGCATGTCAATCGCGCTGCCCAATGCGCATCATTCGCATTTGGTGTAAACTGCATAAGACATTGACTGGATTCTTTCAAATAAAAAAATGATGAAGTAATCATTTTTGCATTATGGTTACTGACAAAAATGGCTTCAAAAAGAAATAACATCAGAAGAAACTCTCATTTGAGTAACACTATCACTAATTTATTAGCCTAGTGATGCAAGTTACATTTAGACTTGCTTCATATATTCTATGTTTTTACATTTCAGTGCTATAATATGTATTAGGGGTCATAGGAAGGTTTTACATCTGCTGTAAGTGCCCAAACATCCGAGCCAAAAGCTCCCCACATGTTAGAATGGCCAAATATAGTGTCAAATCCCCTTCCACGCTGTCTCTTGAAAACAGTGGGCGTAAAAGCCAGAGCCAGAATCTAATTCAGAGCCAATTGTAGCATAACATTTTTCTTAGCGTGATCGAGAGACAACAGATTTTATCCCCTTAATTGTAACTACGTAAATCTGGCTTGAGTTAACTTTTCATTGAATGTTGAGTTTGCAGTCAGTATCACTGTGATTCCTCTTCACATGTTGCAAAACCCAAAAGTATCGGTTTTCTTTAATGAGCCCAACAGAAAGTTTCCATACGTCCACATGGTTGCCCTGCATCATCTGTAGAGGCCGCAGAAGCAAAGAGAGAGCCAATAAAGCCAAGCCCTTGAGTGTGAGCCAAGTGCCCTGTGACACACTCAACCCTCCCCAGAACAAGGTCTGCCAATACAATTCATTAGGCAGCCAATTACTCACCGCCGAGCCTTTTTCTACAGTAACGCTCCCTGACCCACAAAGAGCTTGATACTGGAGTGGAGCTGTTATCCTGCCTGTTCTCTACCTGCATGGCTTCCCAGACATGGAAATTACTTTATTTTTGCCCTGCACTAAAGGCGGGATATTTTAAGAAAGCAGGTCTGCTCTTTCATCGGATTTCTTTTCTTTATTGTGTCCTTTTAGCATGAAGCGTGTCAGACGAATCGATATGGGGCTCGGAGGAAGGCAGATGAAACTGACGATGGTTCGAGGGCCACATTTTGTGTTTCCTAATTTATTAACCCACAGATTTTATTCGGAATGCTTTCTTGCTTTGAAGCCAGAGAGCTTAATAACAGAAGAAGTCTTGACCGTCTGCTTTCATGGGGGCCATTTTTAAGTCACCTTTGTCTTACATCCAACTGTGTGAAAACTTTTTTTTATCATTTGAACAGAAAGAGGCAAACAAAACTACTTTTTTATGAAATATTGCAGAATTGAACTTCCTGACGTGTTTAGATCCCCATTGCTATTTAAATTGGATTTTGAAGTATTGCGAACGTACGTTAAGATATATGCGATGTTCCTGATTTACTAAAACAATTTAAAATTAGAGTCCTATTTATAGTCGGCACTTGCATTTGTAGAACAGATGGGCCGACACACCACCGCTGTCTATGCATAAATAAAATTGGATTATCTATGCCATTATCATAGAAATTATTTAATATTTAATATCCTCTAACAGTCGAGGTGGCTGCTCCCATCTCCCCATGCCATTGATATTCTCCATGTGGCATTAATCATGTAATTACCACAGTTTGCTTTATGACACAGTCAGCGTTATGTCAGCTTTTTCTTCAGCTTCATTATTCAACGCTGAAAAGGTTACATTGATTTTGAATTTCTGGGGGGGGCCGTTTCGCGAGGAATCGTAATATTTCATATCAGTTTTGACAGCAGTGGTGAGGGGCTTCGGAAAATGCGGGTATCGGTTTTCTGGCGTTGGGGGATTGTGTTTGCATTGCAGAGCAGATGCTGGTATTAAGAGTAATGACCAGGTGACACAGATAATGTCAGGGTGGAATTTTCCGCATGCATGCTGGCAGGTGAAAATGACAAGACTTTATTTATGACACGACAATCTATGCGCTTTCAATTTGCCCAAGTTGCTGCTTAATGACCTTTTTAAGAATGATATTTCTGTGCACGGTTGGACAGCATTTCACATATTTTCCCCACAGGCTCTTGATTAATCTTGTTCTCTATTTCTCTCCCCCCCTCTCTCTACTCCTCCCTTTCTGCAGAATTGCATATGACTCTGAAACATTTGATTATGTTCATGCAATCTCATCACCTGTCTTTGCATTCATTGGATTCGTTACCATCAATACGGAACAGACTTTTATTATTTTGTATCATATAACATCTCACTCTCTTTTGCAGTTTTGTTTCTAAACCAAAAGTGAAAAATACATTTCGATTTTTGAAATGATTTATGTTTCGAAATGTAGGATTGCTGTGAAACTGAAAAAGCTAGAAGGCAAGAGACATCGTCTCCTGCTCTGGTGAACTGAAACATTAGATCAAAAAGTTGCATGTGATGTGGCACAGTGTTGTATCACATAAACACAATGATTGACAGAAAATAGAATTTGGAGATCTATAAATTCTCAGCTGTTAAAACTCAGAGTCACTAAGCATTTATCAGACGGGCAAAGCTGAATGAGTAATGCAAGAATTTACGTTACTAGTACACATCTGCTAAGAAAAGAGTCCCTGCAGATTATTTATGATAACAAGCAAAAGAAGTAACAAGTAAATGACATTAGCTAGCAAGTTAAAAGTATGTCTAGCCAGTCTTATTTTGGGTTAACAGTACACTCTTAAGAAAAATGAACAATAGCAGAACCCTTTTTGGTGCTAAATAGAACCCTTTTTATAAGGTTCCATAAAAAAACCTTATATTGAAAAGTGCTATATAGCACCTCAGGGGTGCTATAAAGAACCCTTTCATTATCAGAAGTCAGTAGGGGTTTTTATTTATTTATTTTTTTTGTATTTTTATTGTATCTACTTTTCTATTTCCAACAATAAGCAAGACATGTATATCAAGTAATACTTTTATTTCCTTCTGGTCAGAACATGAAATGTCATGCAACATTCAATATATTTGTACATATTAATGTCATTGCAAGTTCCTTTCACAAGTTTGCATTTTTGCAAAGCAGCATACAGATAAAACATATTAGCCCTAAACAGAGACATAAGAAAAAGTAAAGAAATACATTTTAGCACATTTTAGCACAAATGTAAGAAAAAAACTGTATATAAGGAAAATTGTCAAAATGCATGATTGCTATTTGAAGCTTCAAGATTTTTCAGCAAGCAGTTCAATCAAGCAGTCAGACAGGCAGTAAAATTATTCTATTATATATATTGTTTGTGTTAAGTGGCAGATACTACATCCATTGTTTTTTTTTATGTGTGGCAATGATGTTGAGTTTCTGGTCAGATAGAAGGGTCTGGCAGCATCTTGTAGATCACAGGGCTTAAATCTGCAGACCATGATCATCATAGATTCCCACCATTTTCCAGCTATGTCTGTGGTCATCATCCTCGAGCATCAGGCCGAACCAGAGCTGGGTCTGTCAGTCTTGGGTGTCTTCAGGAGCCTGAAGATGAGACAAAGAGACAAAACAAGCACATATGTAAAAATGTGGATATGACAGCTTGGTTGAGCTAACTAATGCAGTATAAACAGTTTAAAAGATGATGTTTGGCTAAAGATTCATTCATACATTTTGATGACTTACCCATGAATGTGTCACTGAATTTGCCTCAACCATTAAGTCAAAGTTAGACCTGCAGCTGTTTAGAGTTTGGCTTATGATTCACCTAAAACAGAGACATGTACATGTGTTATAAGAACACACACAACTTCCATTTCCTAAATGATTTTTACAGTAAATTACTGTCATTTTAATGTGGAAATGGTATCAACTTTATGGGTTATCACTGTGAGAAATACACGTCTCTTCCAAGCTTACATACAAAACACTGAAATATCAATAAATAAACCTAAATACATGTTGTACCAAACACTGCTCAAGAAACATTAATGTGCATAAAAATATTTGATGAGAAAAATGTTTTTTGGCAGTTTCTGAAGTAAATAATGATTGATATAATTTTACCTGATTTATTGTCAATGTATATGCTTAACATTTTAACAAATTATTATCCTAAAGAATTGTTAAAGCAGATTCCCATAAATTATATAAGCATAGAAATATTATTAATAACTATCAAATATATCATTAACACAGTCTGAAGTTGACCTGTGTGGTGTTATCAGCTCAGCAGGACTGTTGAATCAGGACTTTGATGCAGGAGAAACAGCCAATCAGGAGGCATCTTCCAAAAACTGATTTAATTTAAACCAAAAAAGGTGGGAATAAAGAACCCTTTCCCAACACAAAGAACCATTTCAGCAGAAAAATGGTTCTTCAGAAGACATGGTTCTAAATAGAACCTTTTGCATCTTTAAAGAACCTTTAAAGAACCATATTTTTTAGAGTGTAGAAGAACCGTTACACTCTTAAAAATAAAGGTGCTTCAAAAGGTTCTTTGATGCCATAGAAGAACCTTTTTTGTCAAAATGGTTCCATAAAGAACCTTTAACATTTGAAGAACCTTTCTGTTTTACAAAAGGTTGTTTGTGTCAAAAAAAGGTTCTTCAGATTATGAAAAGGTAAGAAAGAGATGGTTCTTTAAAGAACTTTTAACTAAATGGTTCTTTGTGGAACCAAAAACAGTTCTTCTATGGCATCGCTGTTACACACATTGTTTATATAATCAAATTGATTTACAATAAAATTCAACAAATTGTTTATTTATAACAATTATTATACAATAAAACTTTAACAGAAATTAAATAAAATATAAAAAGTTATATTATTAGCCACTAGCAAGACCGATCAACAATGTAAAAACACAGACTAGAAATTGACTACAAAGTCTGAATAAATAGTTTAGTTATTAAAAAGTCACTTCAACAAAAGGGATTTGAAAAACATATTTCTCATGCAATATGAACAAAGCTCATAGAAACAAATGACACCTCTGAAATGGGATCACATGAGGTTAATGAATTTTATCACACAAATTTCGGAAAACATGTTTGTAGTTTACAGATCAAAAGGTTTCTTTGATAATCATGTGAATGATGAAATTTTATGATGTGATGGCCTTTGATATTTTACAATTACATTTTCCATTTTCCTTAAATGGACTGACATGGATGAAAATCCTGGAATCTTTTGCAGAGCATCGAGATGTTCAATTTCATGCAAAAGCAGTTCCATCTTATGTGAAACTTTATAGAGAATAAAGAAATACATTTTAGCTGTAGGTGTGGTTTTTTTTTAGAAAACCCAAGTCGGCTGTTAAAGTTGACCATGAAATGGGTTTACAGCCAGTCTCTCATCCATTTCATGAGGGCTGTAGGTGGTCGCCCCAGAACAGCCATTTGGGTCACATCAACCTCTCAGCTTTTCTGTGCTACATTAATCTAGCTATCCACCTCAAATCTGCTGTGAAATTAGCCCATCTAAATACAGATGACATAAGATGTGTTTGTGCAGAGAATGAGCAGGGAATATCTGAGAAAAGTGCCTTTACATATTTGCATGAAATAAGGAGAGATTCTAAAAAAAGTCACATTTGAGAAAAAGTCATTTCCGTGTTGAATTATTGTAGGAAGAAATATGTTAGCAATATCACAGGCAAGAATGTATTTGTACTACACTAGTAAATGTCAGCATAGCTGGTAATGAACAGCACTCTTTCTCTTCTGATATTGCTTTTACACAACACTTCAAATTATATAAAGAACTTTTTATTACATTTAGTCTGTTACTATGAAGTGCGAACATTACAGTAATTGTTTCTGTGAAGGTACATTTCACCTAAAATTCATTTGAGTCAGGCGGCCAGTACTTCTATGGCTTCACTGTGGACTTTCATTTAGGTTCTTATGACAGAACTGCTGCTGCAACCTTTACTTCTTTTGTAGGCAAGCAGTAGGGAGTATATATGGGAAAAGTACACCTTTCACCCAAATAATGCATATTATTTGCATATCCAAATAATGCATACCGGCACAGTGACAGTCTTAGATTAATTTTCTCATCCACCCACATGACCCATTTTACTTTAGACATTTCACTATGTGTCAAATGCTGGCCTTCAATCCAAGTGGATGTATTAACAAAGTGTTTTAATAACAAAATTCTAGTGCACTATATAGTGTCCGAACAGAAGAAATGATTGCAGATTGTAAAAATGTAACGCCCAATGACGATAATGAAACAATTCCAAATATCGGCCCAAATATATCAGCCATGGTAATATATCGGTTAAACAATTCTTACCGGAGCAGGGGTCCCTTAACAACTGAAGGGGTGGTATTGATATAAGGGCCCACAGCAGTTTACTGTACAATTTGGCAACCTAAAGTAATATTTCCCTGGCCTTTGTAAGTGTGCCAGAGCATGTGCATTATGACATAAAAGGAGAGTTAGGATGGTTTTGTCATTGTGGAAGATTGATTTTTTTCAGCACATACAGCTGCAGTGATTTCCTCCAATGGAACAATCTTGGTTCTGAGGTGACTGATCCCAGTTCCAATGCAGTTTTACTGCTTTTTCAACACAGCGAAGGCTCTTCTGTTGTAACCCTGCATTCATCAGAAAGGAAATTGGATGTCCCCAAACACTGGTTGCTAAGCATCAGGACAGAATGTGCCATAAGGACATTACAGCAGTCATGTCCTTTCAAAAAACATGTTTGCTGTTCCGTTATTCCAGCTAGCACTGCTGGCTTTTAGAGAGAGAAAATTCAAGTCTTGCCTGAAAAGCCGCCTCACCTTCTTTTATATAAATCTGCAGATGTAAGTGTGTAAACACTTTACATATTTACAGCTATTTATGTCTTTGTTTGCCATGAAGCGCGATTACTTTGTCACCTGTTTTTGTATGTGCTTACACATGTCAAGGTATTGGTCTTTCTCTGCTGTTCTACTTTAACTAAGGTGGAACATTTCAGATATCTGTGTTTTCCGTACGGCTGAAGCAATGTTAGGAATTCTCTTTGCCTGTCTCACAGTAGATGCATTAGTAATGCCCGACTCTCCCGTTCTGCAGAAATATTCATCGCAAACATGTAACAGCGTTTAGCCGGAGGAGTCGTTGCCTCAGCGTACCGTGGGCAGCCTCATTAATATTCACTATCTAATAGGTACTTCACGGCTTCCAATCAGATGTCACTTTAACTTTACCTCAAACACCATCCCAGCATCTCGACCACATAAAAGATACACAAACGCCTTTCCTACAGGGGAACACATTTTGTACTGAGAAATGGGTTCCGACAGGAATGCTTTTGCCAAACGGCAATCATACAAAGTGAGGTTATGCTAGCAAAACCATTAGCGAGTATCATAAATGGTTGATTATTATTTTCCCCAATGCTTAAAGAAATAAATCCAGTGTAGATTTGTAGAGCTTGGCAACCGAATTATAGCGTTATCCATTGACTTTGCATTGGTTTTGTGTCCATACAATATAAGTTAATGGGTACCGCCGTTGTCCTGTTACCAACATTCTTCAAAATATCTCTTTTTGTGAAGAAAAAAAGTCATGCAGGTTTAAAATGACATGAGGATAAATACATATATAATCAATTGGTTGAACTATCGCTTTAAATGCACAAATTCACAGGGTGGTATAAACCAGTTTTTCATTTGGCAAAGTTGAATCCTTTCAGTGCTACATTTCTTTAACTACAGCCTACCGGAAAAAACGCACCAGCACACACTTAAGTTAACATTGAGTAAAATTGATAGGCAATCTGGAGCAATGATTGGCCAGCCTCGCCTGATCCTTAACTGCTCGGTGCAGGGGACGAAAATTGTCTCTTTCACTAAAGCAGCCCAGATGCAATTTTACCAGGGTGGTCTCTGCTTCATTCAATGATGCTGTGTACAACAATCAGGGGTCTTCAGTTCTGTTATTTATCAGCTAACTCAAATACTCGATTACTATAACAGCCTGTGTGGTCACAGAGCCAGAAATAAAACCAGTCAGTTCTGCAGGGATCTTGCCAATAGCAAACCCATGGCATATTGGAAAACCTTGCTAATGATTCCAGTTCCTTTCAGTTTTTAGTAGGTATGACAGCATATGTCCTAGTGGACGGACTCTATAGAGAGTGGTACAGCTTTTTTTGTATACAAACATATTAAGGACTTTAAGATTGAAGAGTTTCGGATCAATTTAAAAAAATCTATCATATCACATCTCTGTAATATCTGTGTCATGAAACAGACGAGCGAGCTTATTAGCATGCAGCATTCAATATTACTGAGAATTGGGACGGATCCCCCTTAATACTCTGTAAATATTCAATTAGTGAATCCTAGATGGATTTTAGCAGACAAATAAATATCACTAAATTATAACTGGCATATTTGCACAGACAAGATGGTTTTCTCATCCACTGATCTCATAACACAGCACATCCCTTTGTTGAGGTCTGTAATCCAGCCCGGGTTTGTGACTGCCCACAGCAAAGGATTGCAATAGGTTCCTGATGCAAGGCAGTAATAATTAGGTTTGAATCCCCAGAGCTGTTGTGCACCTTAGGGACTGAACCCCATCAGAGACCGAGCAGAAGCTACAGAGGACACGTCCACCCTTTGTGTCCATGTGAACTAGAGGCTCAAATGCTGCTGTACAGGAAATCGATACAAGCAGAGACCCAGCCACCTGTTCTGGGATCAGTGGGAGAGCGTACATTCCGTTTTTTTGACTGTCCATTACTATAAATAGCAAAATCACTTGTGAGAATTCTCTATGTTTCTCATAGATACAAATGAGATATGTCACATGTGTAATCATAAAAAATAATGGGACAAGTTGTCAATCACAAGTCAGAAATTTTTATTTAAACTCGCATATATTATCAACGTCAAAAATTGCATAAAAATAACCTAAAATAGATGAAATTATATGAACTAAGTCATCCACATTCATTTATAACTCTGTACTGTTACTATATGCCAACAAACAAATTTATCCAAGCAATTTTGGTAGAAACATCATATTCCAGAAATTCTAAAGAAGAAATAAAAATTAAGTTGATATGTAAATTGGAAGCTTTATTTAAACTTTCTGGGCTAATAAAGACTCACATTTTTCTGTGGGTTTGAACGCTATTTAAAAGTGCTGGTCCATTGTATGCTTTTCTAAAGACGTTCGCTTATAATATAATATAATTGACATAAGAATGCAATTTGAAGTCGCTACAGAGAATTGACTTGGCATAAGAGAGACATGCAAATGATGTATTTAATAAAGCATTGAGCAAATTACTCAGGTGAGTTGTGATTGCTCATTCAGAATAAATCACTTGCTCACAGGCATACGACTCGGTATTAAAGTCTGCAGTTTATAATGAACAACAAAACATCTTTAGCTCTCAGTAATGCTGTTTATTCTCACTTCACCTAAGAATTTAAAGGTGACATCTCTAATTGTTTAACATTTTCTGTTATCTCAGCTTTGGGGAAAACAGTTATAAGCAAGCCTTTCAAAGGTTCAGCTAACTGAAGAGCGTAAACACTGAGGCGCTATTAAAATATTTTTGTTTATTTTAACATCTCGACCGCAACATTTACTCAAAAAAAAAGAGAAAGGAATCACAGTTGTTAGTTCTTGTTCACATTAGGGCTGGAAGGTATGAAGGTATGGAACCCAAGCAGATTTTTATTATCTGTGTGGTTTTTATAACTCAGTGTATAGTGGTATATAGTTACCATAAAATAAAATTGATCATTCTATAAGACCCTTTTTGTTCACACTGCTTATCCCTAGTTCACATCAAAAAAATTCATAAAATGGAGGAAGTTTTACCTAACATTTGTTTGCTCGGTCAACATGTGCAATTGAATAAGACCAGTACAGAGTGTCCCTTTTGCACATCCTGATAAATGTGTACATTTATTACTATACAACTAACATAACTAGGGTCAACAAAAATACACAACAAATGTGTATGTCACTTTCATAAATTTGTAATAAATATAAGCTATTGATAAATAAATAATATCATTAAGCAAACTGGAAAATACAAAGTGACAATCCAAATAGTTACTCTCCAAAAAAAGCAACATTACATTTTCAAAAGTTTAATATGTAAAAGATGTTGCTAGATCCATACATTACAGCCTTACCTCATGATGTATGTCTGTAAACCCATGCACAACAAATCATACAGAGCACACAGACAACCGCATTCGAGCAGGGACTATAAGCTTTAAACGCTTCGCTGATGCACAGCCCCTTTTTCATACTTGGTTTAGCAGCAAGTAAAACAAATGTGTTAAAATGTAAAGAAACCGAATCAGGCAGCGTAAAGCATAATGTTGCGTCATTGAGACCACACAGTCACGCAGACGCTGTGTGTGATCGATGGCTCTTTTCAGGTCCGCACTCAGTCATTCACATACATAGAATTGTTTTCTGAAAATGGGTGGGCACCGTCTGTCTGCTTGCATCCAGCCTGGATCCATTTTTAATTTGATGTGATAGGAGCCACTGACAGTCCCATATCTTCAGATAATGTAGGAGGATTATTAATGTATGACTTCAATATAATGATTTTCTTCTCTGCCAATCAAGCCGCCTCCTTTTGTGGCAGTCCAACACAAATGGCCTTACTGATGGCATTTACAGAATCCCATTATGTCAGGCTGGGATATGACGAACAATCGATGGCTGGTAATTATTTTTAGTCTACACAAGTCATCAGCTAGCTGAGAATATCCTTGCTGATTAATTTGACGGGTTTATTTTTGGGGGTTCATTGGTGTGTAAATGAACAAATCATCAAAGCAGAGAAAAGAGAGGAACGAAACAACAGCTTTTTTGCATTGATCGGCTATAATTCAAGATTCACTTTATGATAAGGAAAAAGTTAATTGGCCTTCGCTGTTTTCATTCATTTTCACCACAAGATGAGGAACTTGATTGTCTTTTGATGCATCGTGGGTCTTTGTTATTTGGAAGAATATTTCATTATGCCCTTTCCATCTCTTCTCTAATAATGTGAGAATGGAACATCGAAAGGGGTGAGAAATCTTCATTAATTTAAACACTCAGTGAATGAAAGTGAAATCTATATGCTGCAGATACAATATAGCTTTTCTCCTATAAAGGAAAGGTGCCCATTTACCCTCACCATTCACTTTATTATAGGTTTATTAGGAATGGGACCTGGTGTGGTGTTCTGTTGTAGACACTTTGCTTTAAAAGATTAGTTCACCCGCTTCACGCTTACTCTAATGTCATCCCATGTGTATATGGCTTAATTTTTTCAACTAAACTAAAGTTTTTGATTATTTAAAATATGTGTATATGCCAACATATAACATATCATTTTGCCTAAACACATACCATTTATAGGTATATACTTTTTTATTCTGTTAACTACTAACAATATTTCCTCCAAAACTCAAATTAAATTATTGTTTCAATTTGCATTTATTTGCAGAAAATGCAAACGGGAGAAACGGGTCTAAATAACAGACAAGATGCTCTGTATTTTTCAGACCTCAAATACTGCAAAGAAAGCAAGTTTATTCACTTTTAAGCAATACAACAGTACGATTTGTACATGTATTTAGGAAAAGTTACAAAATAATTTTTTATTGTATAACCTCGATTTTTTTCAGTTTTCATGCATCTTGTCATGCTTTCAGACTTTCACATGGAATGGTTTCTTTTTTTGCGACTGTATATTACACATATTTTTTAATTATATACATGAACGTTTGTGTAGTTATTTATACATATAAATATATAAATAAATGGGTTATGTTATGTATGTATGTATGTATGTATGTATGTGTATATAAAAACCCTAAATGGGTTGGCCTTTGTCTCATTTATCGTTTTTCTGGTGCTTCTTGTTGATAGTTTTGATGGGTGTCCACTTCTAGGCAGAGTTCTGGTCATGTTGAATGCCCTCCATTTGTAGATTTGTCTTACAGTGGATGGATGGAGTTGGAATCTCTTGGAGATGGTCTTATAGCTTTCCCCAGACTGATGGGCTGTAACCATCTTCTTCCTAAAGTCCTCGGATATCTCATTTCCTCTTGGCATTGTTTGATTCCTTTGTACTACAGTGGTTTGGTGAGTTGGTTTTCTTCTCTCTTTCAACCAACCTAATGATGTCTAATTTGATTGGTCTGCTTAACTGATTATTTAAGCACCCAAATGTGTTTGACCTGAATCTGTTACACACTTGACTTTACCAATGCAGCTGGGGCACATACAATAATTCAATCTTTTATGTAGTTTTTTGGCTACTCACAAAATTCCCTTTAAACAAACATATGCAATTGATCAACATACATCTGACATTTAATTGATAAAAGCAGGTGATGATAAAATAAGAAAATCATGGTAAAACAACAGAAAACTCTTTTTGTGTTGTCATATTTAAAGGAGCAATGTGGAGATTTTAGCAGCATCTAGTGGCATCTAGCTCCCCCTCCCTTTCAAAGCACTACGGTGGCTGCCACAGGACAAAAATGTTGTACAAAGAAGTACATAACAAATTTACGAAATGTGCGTTTGTCTGTTTAGAGATTCTGTAGAAAAAACATGGCGAATTCCATGTAAGGGGACCTGCGGTGTATGTAGATAGAAATCTCTTCTAAGTTAATAAAAACATAACACTTCATTATGTAAGGTCTTTATACATCTGAAGACATAGTTATGTAATTATTATATTGCATTTCTGTTAATAGATTCTTCTAAATATCACACAGCATTTTCAAATTTAGCACTGATATGTTTGTTTTGGCTAGTCTGGCCGTTCTCCTCTGACCTCTCCCATCAACAAGGAATTTTCCACCCATCACTTTTTTTTCCCGGACCATTATTTGTAAACCCCGGAGATACGAATATCCCAGAAGATGAGCACCTTCTAAAATAGCAAAGCACTAAAAATGTCAGCCAATATTTTTGGGGGAAATTGTTACTATATCATTTAGCAGGCCTGATCCGTAAAGACATTTCTTTAAAAGCCTCTCGAATCCATAACTGAAAGAGTGATGTGTGTTTTGGGTCAAGGTGTGTATTAGGAGGTTGTGTAATTAGCTAAATGTGCAGTGTTAGCCTCTGGGCTGAGAATGGGTAGCCATATTAGTGGTAAATAGAGGTACTCATTAACCCAGGCAGTGACACAGACGCTAACATCATCTAATTACTGCTGCCGTGCGTCCCGTTGGGGCAGCCACGTGCGGAAGGCTCAGGGAAAGGTCTGAATCATTATTACTTTCAAAATGTTAAATTTTTTCCTATGCACCTCGCTCAGTATTCTGGTTTACTTTAATCCATTTATTGTAAAACCAAGCGTCTCTTATTAACTCCATACTTTTAATTATTTATGCAGTTAAGCTTCCTCCCCTTCCAGTGCTAAATAACTGCTAATTGAAAGTGCCTGCATTTCATACTTAGCCATGCTAACAAAATGAGTCAGCCCTGGTTGTTAAAAGACAACATCAGCAGTGCTATCATGGTGTATTGCATGTAGTGTAATGTACACAAATGTGTTACACAAATGTATCAATTTGTTTTAGCTCTGCCATGAAAGGTGTAATGTACAGGCAGCTGGTTGTTATTGCAGAAATAAGCCTAGCGGACCCGACTCGAAGCGGATGGTCTTGTATCCACTGAAGGGGCTTATTTCGCGATAACAACATTTGCTTGTACATTATCCCGCTTATTACATGTCTACTTGCCACAAGAGAAAAAACTGGACATGAAATGGGAATTTGAAATATTTTATTAGCTCGTTTTAACCGAAGGCATGCCTTCTGCGAGGAAAAGCTGTTTACTTTAGGTTTTAAGGTAAAAAACTATGTTCAAATGTCACAAACAGGCAATTTCGTTTAATCAATTGTAAATATATTGTCATATGTTATGACAAAACATTTATTTTTATTTTTCGTATAATATTCAATTGTATCAGCATCCGGGTTACTTATCTGGAAATATAATTAAGCGGTTGTTATCTGGAAATAACGAACCTGCAAATGTCGCGACTGGCCAATCAGAATCAAGCATTCCAATGAGCCGTGTAATAACAAACTAATGCAGCCAGTTATTTAAAATCAGTGTGAAGCTTGACAGGATTTCCTCTTTGGAAATATTCATGCCTTTATTTTTTGAATTATAGATCAAAATAGATTTATTTCTAATCATTTGTTAAAAACGAATTTGCTGAATCTTATTCTGTGAAGCTGCAAATAAAGTTACCAAAATTTAGGCCTCTTTCCATGCAAACCAACTGTAGAAGAAAATTGTTGAAACGCACTTTATAAAATACACTGCATTGTGTTTACTTCAGAGTCCTTATTCCCTTTGTATTCTTTTACATCGAAGATACATTTCCAAGCCTCCAACCTTCACGCTGAGAACAACATTGAAGCATTTTTCACAAAAAAGCCTCCCATGGGAGAACGATTTCCCACTAGGCTTTTGAAATTTCACAAGCGCTTCACTTGTTGAATAGCATTTCACTTGCTTAACCTGTCTCCGAAAATATGTTTATACAGTACATCGCCTGAAGCCTTCCCTCTCCCCATATTCACTTATTTCAAAGCAAGGTATTCTTACATGGTACTTTTTCAAAGCTTGCCTCATGCGCTCTTTTATGACTTCGAGCTAAGGTCCTTTTCGGCTAGTGTGAAACTTTTTAATTCCTGTGTAAATCTAGTTAAAGCATTGCGCGTCTTGACAAAGAACGTTCCGAGAGGCTTGTGCTTAGAATTTTTTCCAAGTTTGTTGATTTTGTTGTGCTTTCCTCCATTTTTAACTTGCCGAAACATTGGGTTGAAACCGTAAATCCTCAGTGCACTATCCTACACCAAACACAACTTTAATTTGTCTTAAGATAACAAATGCTGCACAGAGTCTGTGAGTCTTTTTTAATGGCTTTCCACGCTCTCATTGCCTTACAGATGAGGCTAGGTGGCAACAGATTTGATCAGTCCTCTCCATCTTACCTCAATGTGACAGCCTCACAGTTGAGTAACTGTATACTGGCATCAGGCCGAAGCAATAAGCAGAGACCCTGATGGATCTACATGAGCTTTTAAATGATTTATTGAGAAAGAGGACATGCATCACCTCAAGCTCGAAGAGAAATGATGGCTCCTCGCTTTACCTGCTAACCAGGAGCTCCGGTGTGCTGTGGAAATAAGGGAATTCTTCACTTCTAAACAACTGGCAGGTAATAACAGGCTCTGGTTTCTGTGGGCACCTCAAGGTATGTGAGTCTGGCCGCTGCTATAATCCAGTGATAATAGCAGATGAAAGGTGAGTGTGTGTGTGTCCATTTTTGTTTGTATAGGAGATGCTTTATTATACCATAGAAGCCTGAACTCTGGCCTTTTGACTGTAATTTATGGTAGTTATGTAGATCAAGCGTGTAATGTTGTCAGCTATATACTGTAGGTTTGTGTGTATTACATCAGCATGTTGTATTAACATTTAAGGGAAGGTTCTTTTTTTAATGGATGCGTTTTTATAGACTTGGAGCTTTATGGTTACTGTCAAGAGAAGTTCATGTAAGCAGTTTTTGAGATGTTTGATCATTAAAGCCTGAAACAGAACTATGCAAACACAACATAGCTTTTGTTGGGCAGCAATTTTTTTCATTAAACCTGACATTCTTTTTTTAAAGATGTTTAGGGGCATTCTTACTTTTTTTGGGACGGTAGGAGATATGGGAGTCAAAATTTCAGCCATGGCTCGATCAATAATAACATTAGCAGTTTTATAAATTTACGTTTACTTAGTTTCATGTCATGAAAACCTGTATGACTTTCTTTCTTCTGCAGAACACAAAAGTCGATTTTTTGAATAAAGTTGGCAACCAAGCAACAATAGCCTCCATTGTATGTTCCACAGAGGAAAGAAAGATGAACAGGTTTGGAATGACATGAGGATGAGTAAATGATGAAAGTATTTTCATTTAAAGGTGAACTATCCTTTAGATTCTGAGGAACAACTTGACTTCACTTCATAGCAGTTGCTGTGTACATTGTACAGTGTTTTTGCCCCCCCATTGTATTCAAAAATATTTAAAGGCCCAATAAAATATTATTTTAAAATATTCTACCCAATACATTTTTTATAGTTTAATATTAGCAGGAAAAACTTTTAGCAGGTATTCATTTTTAAAAATGGCAAAAAAATACAACTGTAATGTATTTCAATGCTCATTTAGTCTATTTTTTAATATTAGTCACCTTAAGGCCCCCTTAGAAGTCAGCTGGCCATGGCCCCTCTGCTGAGAACCACGGAGTTGAACCCTTTTACTGAAGCGTTTTTTGAATGACTTATAATACCCATTGTTATTCATTGTATTTAAGGTCAGACTCAACCCTGTTCAAACACCTGTAGACACTGTAAAAATGTTCTGCCATTATTTGCCAGTACATTATTCATTATTCGTTTTCCAGACATTTTCATTAACACTATGTGAAACAGCTGTAAAAAAAATACATAAATAATTTCATATTAATACAATATATTGTGCCCTATTTTTACAGTGTATATTTTTATCCTGAAGACTGTAAATTGCTGGTTCAGGTATGCTTGTTCGGGGGTTGATGGTCAGTCCAAGAGAGTTTGAATTTAACAACTACAGTAGGATAAAACTTAATGAATATAAACTGACGTTTATATCAACCATTATAGTGAGGATTTAAAGTGAAACACTATAACATTACACTCTTTTAATAAAGGTTCTTAAAAGGTTCTTCACAGCGATGCCATAGAAGATCCATTTTTGGTTCTTTAAAGAACCATCTCTTTCTTACCTTTTATTTTTTGTGAGACAGAAAGGTTCTTCAGATGTTCTACACTTTTTTATGGAACCATTTAGACAAAAAAGTTATTCTATGGCATTACGAAGCACCTTTATTTGTAACAGTGTAGATATCAAGAACTCATGATACATTTTTGAATGCACTGCCATTTTCTTTGGTCACATTTAAAATCTTGCTGTTATGACTCATTACCATAATAACTAACTTATTGAAAATAAAAAATGATTTCAGGCCTGTCCCCTGCCTTCTTGCAACATAAGCAACTTTCAAACCAAACCCACGCCCTTCTGGGCCTAATTATTATTTACGGAATATAATAGCTGTTGCTGTTATTTGTTTGCTTGCGTCTTGCTGAGACACTCCGACTTGTTGAAGCTTCTTCCTGTGCTCCCGCAGATGCTTGTTTAAAGAGACATGCTGAGTTTCCCACATCAGCATTTTACCTCCTGGAATCAAAGCCAATTTGTTGATTTAAGTCACACACCGAGTGTAGATTGATGGCTTTGGAGCTGCAGGACTTCTTATCGATTGATCACGCAGCCTGTGGATATGAGCTCCACGGAATCATTCGTCATCGTAAAGCGTGTCTATAAACACCCACTGAAAGTGCTTTAGTCCGCGTAAGAATGCGCCGTATGATCTGGTGAGAATTCAATAGGATGCACAAAAAATCGAGCAAAGCGCTCTCATAATAGGCCGAGCAGACACCTTTGCGTTTTTTTTCACTCTGAGCAAACCCCCCACAGTTCAGACCTTTCATTTTCTTTTTTCGCTGTCTCTACAGTATGTAAAGAAGTTGTCGCTATGAAATGTCAGTGTTTCATAAGAGAAAGCAATAAGATATCGGAGAGCATGACATATCCTTCATTTTTCAAAACAATAGCTTCGAGTCGGCGGATCATTTGGCTGTAAATAGCTCCGTTCCGTCCGTTTCTTTGCGTTGGGGAGAGCTGGCGTGTTTTTGAGCCTCTGAGCTTTGCATATGTGTTGTGTGATTACAGCAGTGGAAGCAGCCAGTTGTCCATGAAAACAGCAGCGGCTCACAGATTTGCTGCACAGCTCTAGGGCAACAGCATTACACAACACGCTGGCAGCTTTGTGCACATGAGAGACGGTGGCCATGGAAGCCGAGGATGAGCCCAGAGAAACTGTCACTCAGCTGGCTCAGGTATGAAGCCTGTGGGCATTGTCTGTTGCAGTGGCACAGCACTCCAGTACTAATATTCAAGATGACTGGAATGGCACACCGGGTTGAACCAAACCGTCTGTTATTGTATTTAAAGGGGTAGTTTACACAAAAATGACAATTCTGTCATCATTTACTCACCCTTTTGTCATTTTGAACTTGTATGATTTTCTTTCTTCTGCAGAACACAAAAGAAGATATTTCGAAGTATGTCGGTAACCGAACAACGTACAGAACCTATTCACTTCTATTGATGGACACAAAACCAATGCAAGTCAATGGGTACCACCATTGTTCAGATACCAACATTCTTCAAAATATCTTCTTTTGTGTTCTGCAGAAGAAAGAAAATCATACAGGTTTGAAATAACAAAAGGAAATGTAAATGTTAAAGGGTCAGATCACTCAAAAAAAAAACGTAAACAGTTGCACCATTTGAGTTTTTTACACAGTATATATGTATAAGCACACCATGCATTATTATCACAACGTACGAAGCAACGCTGTCAGTAATTGAAGATGCACTGTCTGACAGCAAAGAGAGTTTATTTTGGTTGAGCTCTGTATCCGCCCTTGGCATAAAAGTCACTTGAGAAATTGTAAGGAGCCATAAATATGCAATTTAATGTGCCGGGCCGCATACGGAGAGTCAAAGTTGCAGATGCCGCGTTTGTGACCGTATTAATATGCACCTGTCTGGCTTTCGCAATAGGCGAGCATTGTTTAAGCACAGCGGGGGGACGGTGAAAGAAAACAGCTCCTCATTCATATTCATATATCTCTCAGTCTCAAACACACATTTTGTACTGCTGACTCGCAGGTAGAGTCGAGCTGGTGTGTTCTGGACAGCAGGCTGAGTTTATTCTTTCTGTCTTCTGTAACGAACAAAGATTTCAGCCTTCATATTGTTTTTGTGACGCTCATTAAGTAGACATAAAATGAATAACAGGGCCAGAGAGAAAGCTTTTCTCTGTTTTCTCTCATGATGTTTCCAACTGGCTTGGGTAAATTGTAATGATTTTGTTTTCTTTAGCAGTCAGAATAAAGCGAAACAAAGAGGCATGCGCTAGCATTTTTGGGTATACCTTAAATGCAGTGTACATTTGGTTGTATAATGTTAATGTACCACTGATTTTCTTAGAAACAGGCAAAACAAAATATAACCCAAATTAGTTACTTTATTACGGACGAAAGACACTGATGTTCTATGCAGAGTCAAATTTATTAAATATTGGAATACGCAATTCATTCAGCAAGTAATAGGCTATAGTTCATTATGCTAAGCAAGGTTGTATATGTTGTTGCCAAGCAACATAACTCAGTCCATTACTATAAAACATTCTGTCAAAATATGCTTGTTTAAAATCTGATTCAGAATTTAATATCATTTGTATAGCAATTATTTTTATGCATCTATTAGTATTAAACACATATATAGGGTATATAGGGTACAAAGTTGTAGGGTACAAAGTTTCTGAATTGCATTAGAAACACATAAAGTCAAAATTGAAATGTTAAGTCAAACAACAAGTTGTTTTGATCGTAGCAAGCTGTCTTCATTCTTAATTTGTGCTTTATTATTTGTGTGATAAATTTGGGAACTGTTAGACTTGTGTTGACCGACTCGCTACAGTTTATTGGCAGCGCGAAAGTTGTGGGTTTGGAACTCGTGCAACACAAATACTGTATAGCTTTAGATAGATAGATAGATAGATAGATAGATAGATAGATAGATAGATAGATAGATAGATAGATAGATAGATAGATAGATAGATGCCGCATTATCTGCTGTTTCTATGGGCCACTATATGTAGATGGGCCACTATATGTAGATCGTCCACCATATTGGAAAGTGCAAGACATTTTGTGAACTTATGTTGCCAAGTCCTGTGAAAACGGGTTTCTTTTCATCTGTTGATGCAGGGTTTTTTTTCTTAGGTTAGGAGTTGAAGGATTTTATTATTTAGCTGTCAAACTCTAAATGATTTTATTTATAAAATTTATATTCTGTTTTTTTGGACTAGGGACATTGGGCTAGTGATTATTGATTTTGTTACACACATCTGGCAACCCTGCCAAGCCGTAAAAAGCAAGCTGACTGTGCGTTTGCAAATATAATTATATGCGTGTGTGATTATGAAAACTAACTAACTCAAACATTATATTTGCTAAACCCTCACATGACAACAACAAAATGGTACCCAGTTTTCGAGGAATTTAAATCTGTGTGGTTTTCACAGCTATGGCTGCGCAATGTTGTGGCATTTTAGCAAAATGTAAGTGACGTCAGTGGACCACTCAAATAATGGCGGATAGGTTCATGTGTCTGGAGCGCTCGACGGTGGCATCTATAGACGGTTTCAAAGCAACAACATAAACAAGCGTTACTGTGCATGCATGCATTTGTGGCCCAAACTTAACTTCCACAAAGAATAGAGTCCCTGCAGATTATTTCTGATAACAAGCAAAATAAATAAAGTAAATTACATGAGCAAGTTAAAATTATGTCTGGCCAGTATTATTTTAGGTTACCAATAGAAGAACTGATACTTTAACGTGACAAAGTTGCACGACCCATTTAACAAATTGTTTATTTAATATAATTATTATACAATAAAAAAGTGTTTTGTAAATTTTTAAGGACATACTTATAGAGTGTCCAACAACAAGTTTATGTACATACAAGGTGTAAAAACACTTTCATTTTCTAATAATAAGCAGTTATTATTACCTTACTTTTTGACTGACTCTCAAATGATTCGCTCGATGATTCATCTCTCTAATCCCCTCCTTTCTGTCAGCCTACTCTGATCTGATTGGTCAGATGGTCTTGTCTGCTGAGATTGGTCTACCGTGTACAGCGGCGCAGTGTTGCAGTGTCGCAAATGGAACGTAGGCGGGCATTGCACCTAGTGATGCACATCTATCATGGAAATGAAATAAGAGCATTTTCTCGTTGACTCGTTCGCGTGATTCAGAGTCGACTCCTTTTTGAGAAACAGCCCTGACCTGTCGAGGCATGGACTCCACTAGACCCCTGAAGGTGTGCTGTGGTATCTGGCACCAAGATGTTAGCAGCAGATCTTTTAAGTCCTGTAAGTTGCGAGGTGGTGCCTCCATGGATCAGAGTTGTTTGTTCAGCACATCCCACAGATGCTCAATTGGATTGAGATCTGGGGAATTTGGAGGCCAAGACAACACCTCAAACTCATTGCTGTGCTCCTTTAACTATTCCTGAACCATTTTTGCTTTGTGGCAGGGCGCATTATCCTGCTGAAAGAGGCCACTGCCACCAGGCAATACCGTTTCCATGAAAGGGTGTACATGGTCTGCAACAATGCTTAGGTAGGCGATACGTGTCAAAGTAGCATCCACATGGTGGCAGGACCCAAGGTTTCCCAGCAGAACATTGCCCAAAGCATCACACTGCCTCCACCGGCTGGCCTTCTTCCCATAGTGCATTCTGGTGCCATGTGTTTCCCAGGTAAGCGACGCACACGCACCTGGCCATCCACATCCAAATTCCTTCCATTGCTCCATGGTCCAGTTCTGATGCTCACGTGCCCACTGTTGGCGCTTTCGGCGGTGGACAGGGGTCAGCATGGGCACCCTGACTGGTCTGCGGCTATGCAGCCTTATACGCAACAAACTATGATGCACTGTGTATTCTGAACCTGGTTCTGTATTTCAGAACCAGCATTAACTTCTTAAGGAATTTGAGCTACAGTACACTCTTAAAAATAAAGGTGCTTCAAAAGTTTCTTTGATACCATAGAAGAACCTTTTGGTTCTATAAAGAACCGTTAACATCTGAAGAACCTTTCTGTTTCACAAAAGGTTCTTTGTGATTATATATTATATAAAAGTAAGAAAGAGATGGTTCTTTAAAGAACCTTAGGCTGAATGGTTCTTTGTGGAACCAAAAAAGGTTCTTCTATGGCATCGCTGTGAAGAATCTTTAAGCACCTTAATTTTAAAGAGTGTACTGTAGCTCGTCTGTTGTAGCTCGGATCGAACCAAACGGGCCAGTCATTCGCTCCCCACGTGCATCAATGAGCCTTGGCCTCCCATTAACCTGTTGCCGGCTCACCACTGTTCCTTCCTTGGACCACCTTTGGTAGGTACTGACCACTGCAGACTGAAAACACCCCACAAGAGCTGCAGTTTAATCACTTAAATCCTTACGCTTACCAATTTTTCCTGCTTCTAACACATCAACTTTAAGAACAAAATGTTCTCTTGCTGCCTAATATATCCAACCCACTAATAGGTGCCGTGATGAAGAGATAATCAATGTTATTCACTTCACCTGTCAGTGGTCATAATGTTATGCTTGATCGGTGTATATATATATATATATATAAATCCATCTGTGGATCCAACAATCACCAACATTCTAAAAGCTAATTCACACTGATCCAACAAATGCCAAAAGGGGTTTCATACTGATCCAACAAACTCAAACAAACAGCAACAAACATGGATCAGAGTGAATTAGCCTTAAGTCGCTCTAAATGAAAGCGTCTGCCAAAATATATAAATGTACAATGTTTACAGTTATAGCCATTGTCCACTGCTTGTAGAACACTGAGTTGCCACCAACTCTGGACAATAAGCCAATTTTCAATAAATAATTTTGTGATTTTTGGGTGAGGGATTCTTCAATGTGTTAACACAAAAACTGCTGTGCTTTGCTCAGACTAATAAGGCAGATTTTCAACCCTGAAACAATTTCCCTCTCATGGTTTTGTCTTTCTGATCTGACTTAAAAGTCTGAACATTTCACACAAGCCTCTCTGTCTCTGTGTCTTACCCACTTTTATATCTTTGGCACTTTTAAATAGTTTGTCTTCCTTGTTCATTGTGCAGCGTTTTTTTCTGCTTGCGATTTCATGAAGATCGCCTCTGAGGTGCTGACCTCATTTTCCAGTCGAATTTGCTGATGATATTTCATGTAAAGTCTGTCTTAAAGGAAGGGCGGATATAAAACTTTCAGTGACCAGAGCATGCTAATATAAACTGTCACAGTCTGGTATTAAATATGACAGGCCTCTCTGTAGTGGGGAAGTTCGGCCCAAGTAAATGCCATCTGCCATCACGCTGCATTAGTGATGCCACATTACACCAGGTTTTATACCAAAATACTTCACTACACTAGGTGGGCAAGTCATGTGGTTCACTCAGTGACCTAAATAAATAGTTTTTTGAAATACAAGTACATATAGGCTGTATAGATAAGTAGTATATGTATGTGTAAGTGCTTGTCAATACAGGAAGAGGAATTCAACACATCATTTTGGTCACCTCAGCTTCCTGTCTGGTGATTAAGCAAAAGCAAAAGTTGTTTCTGCCATCACCTTTGTCACGTGCTGACCAATCAGAGGCCAGTAAAGAGCAGCGTTTTATTAGCCTGCATCTGCTGTGCAGCTGCTCTCTTCCCATCAGGAGATTCTCTTTTTGGCAGGTGTCACCGACCGCCAGATGCATCAGCCACCTCCCAGAGACCTGTCGCATCATTAAGCCATCAGCACATCACCGTGGACGGAGAGAAAACTCTAATCCAGCCGCAAACCTGTCCAGATGAATAATACATCGGCCTGCCAGACAAATGTTAAGCTAAGCAGGAGTGGACCACAGAGAGGGTCCAGAGATTGACTTCTCCACATCAGGTTTAGTAAGCAGAAAACACTCTTCTGTCTGTCTGAGCTCTGCAGAATAGATCTGAACCCACACGCTCGGCTGTTTTATTCCTTTCTCTTTGTTAGCTGCAGATCACGTTACTCTACAACCTGATAACACGGATCTATTTTGGAAACAAGCTTTTTTTAGCACTTCCAATGCTTGTAGTTTGATAAGTGTGTCTTGTCTCATCATACCTGACACTGTTTGTTTTTGTTATATTCTTTTTTTGTTCTCTGTACTTTAATAACTTGTACTATAACAACAAATTAGTCAATTTCTTTTCACTTTTTCTTTCCTTCCCTCTTCCTATCTCTCTGTCTAACTTGAGAAAAATGTAACCAGGCAGCTCATACTGCTGTGAGCTCAAGAAACTGCTGCTCTGCTCTCATTACCGAGAGCTTCCACTGGATTCCTGTCTCACCCAGTTGTCTGCCACCAGACTGAAGTATCATTTCTACCAACGCAAGTTCACCATCAGTATTGGAAAAGAAGATTTGAGTCTGTATTTGACTTGGGTCATAGCGAACAAGACATTTAACGTATGCATTGTTAAGCCACTATGTTCCCACATTTCCCTCCAAAAAATAAGATTGTTGTTGTTCACTGCATTTATCTCTGAAGTATTTTTCTACTGATTCATAGTTACAGATTTTGTCTGTGTTTGTACCATCTGTTCAATAAACCCCACTGCTGAGTTCATCTTCAGTGTCCTGATTTGTGACAATGATTGTCAGCATCACATTCTTATTTATTTGTCAGAGTAAAAATAAACAAATGTTTAGAAGAAGTTGAAATGCTCCTGTTATTAAAGGACTAATATGACATCAGACAGAATAAAGGAGGTGTATGATCAGGGAGAGAGCTACCTGTAAACATTTTCAATCTTACTGGCAGTTGCCTCATAGTATGGTGCGTTGCCTATCTGGGAGATATAGATTGTAATCTGGCCTGTTTTTTTTCATGTAAAGCCTGTCAAATCTGAAAAAAACATTTCAAAAAGGTTGTCCTCCCATTTTGTGCCTCTTCTGTGATATAGATTTGTTTTTCCTTTTAACCTTATTTTCTAAATATTAACTGTCAATATATGAAATAATTTAATACAGAGGTACTGGTGACCCAGTACCGGGCCGATGGACAAGATGGCATCAGGCCACTAACATTCTGGAAAAATGACAGTAGATGCGTAATAGCACCATATTATTTAAGAGCCACCATAACACATTTACATACAGTGGGTGTGACATAGATAACCTCGCTTCCACTTTTGTACCAGGACTCTCTCTCTTCCAGCGCATCTGTGATCACATTGCTTTGCAGTCATCAGAGTTATACTTCCAAAACGCAATCCATCCAAGAATTGCACCGTGTACCTCGCGAACCATACGTGTCACTGTATGAAAATGATCAACTCAGTGACATTGCAAATTATTTTCTTCTGAATTTACTATTTATAAGTATGTTTTTATGTAAAATGATAAATTCTGTGAACTACTAACAATATTTATCCCAAATCTTAAAGAATAAAATTGTTTCTATTTGTATTTATTTTTATACATTTGTATTTGTATTTATATGTATTTGTATTTATACGGGTCTAAATATCAGTAAAGATGCTCTGTATTTTTTAAGACCTCAAATACTGCAAAGAAAACACGTTCATATTCACTTTTAAGCAATACAACAGTAATATTTGTACATGTAATAATTTTATGTAATAACCACAGTTTTCATGTGTCTTGTCATGCTGTAAGTCTTTTACATTTCTGTTGGACGACTTTGTCACACCTGAGGTTTGATGTTGTTTAAATTCAGCAGACACTGGTGCATTGTTACTAATACCTTACTCTTACAATATGCAATGCATGTTTTTCTTCCTTTTTTAATAGTGTATCACATTTTTTTTAGTGTTTTTATATGATTTTACTAGTACATTTACTAAAGTAAATAATATATTTTACTGTATTATTAAATATATTGCATTATATTTTTCAGTTTTTTTCCATATATTTTGTTAGTTTAAGTGTAGTAGTGCATCGTCTCAAGCTAAGAATCTCACTCCATCAGTATCCTCATTAGTAATCAGCTGCATGCGGGTGATGTTTAATTGCTGGAATATGTCAGGATGTAATTATTGCAATCATCTCCATTAAAAACGGCTGCCTTTCTGAGCGAAAACAGGCCTAGTGACATAGTGATGGGTCCACAGCTGTCAAAGCAGCTTTTAGTTGCCAGATCTCTGATTCTGCTCATCCTCATTCATTATGTAAGGAATTACGCGGAGGCCGCGAGGTTAACCCAATCGGATTTAGCACGCCGCCCAAAGTTTCCTGAAAACACATGCCACATATATTGACCATATATAAGATTTGGAACTGTAGACACAGTTAATGTTGTTGTGGGGAAGTTTAAGTTGAGTTTTTATCCAGGGGATGGAGTAATGGAAGAGGTGCATGAGGTCATTTTTAACTATCACACTCATTGTCAGAAGCAGTACTCAAAACACAGTGGAGGCGGTGATGAGACGGGAAATGCCGTGAGCTCTTGCAGTCTGTCTCATCCGGGTTGAGCGATGGTTCACCTTTCTCACCCTCATCAATCAACTAGGCTTTTTGCAAAGGACACAAACAGTGACAGGACAGGGATTGCGCTTTGAAAACACGCAGGAGGATGTTCGTAAATGTGTGAGAGATTATGCACCCAAAGACCCGTCTCTCTCTCTGACAGAATGTTCTGGGTTATTTCTTTCTCAATATGTGGTTGATAAATGAATCGCTTAAATAAATAATTCTGTCCTTTTGAAGGATGTTTTAATCCTTTAAGCCCTCAAAACGGCTGATTGAAATTATTAATGTAATATTGTAAGTTGGCAAAGACTTATTCAATGTACAATATAGACAGTTTCATCGGACCCGTGGCCCAAAGTTAATTTCTGGTCTGTGTTGCATGCTGTGGATTGCTTTATACCTTTAGAATGTGATATAGAATAGATATGCGATTCTTATAGAATTGAATGCCATTGTACCTGTATCACATCAGTAATTTTTTTATGCATAATTTATCATTTTCATAATACATTTAGCAAGTAATAATAGTAGTAAAACGAAAAACAAGCTGTCATTTAGCAGATGCTGTTCATACCTAGCAACAGCAACCTGAGGCTCCAGTGATGTGTACTATATGCATCAGATGGTCAACAAGCAGATTGTCAGAGACTGTTGTCACCACACTTTATTATCTTTAGCAATATGAAACCTGATCAGTACCTCAGCCACACATAAGATACAAAAAAATGAATCTGATGTAGATTCGGACCAGATGCAAAGGTCTTTGAATACATTGCAATTGCGGAGCTCTGGACCTCAATGGATAGATGGCGATGACGCAGTTTAAGATTGGAAGTTTTATGTATTTACTTAAGAATTAGCAATTGTAGGTATGTGATATTTACATTAAACACATTTGAAATGTTAAAGCTCTTTGAAATACACACAAGATTATAGGCCTAAGATTTTTGTTTCTTTTTCTTTGATAGTGCGCTGTACAGTACAGCATTGAAACATTGCTTTAAATGTCATTTCAAATAAGAAATGTCAAAAAAAGATGTTTTAAATGTTGAGGCATTAGTTTGGGTCACAATCGTGCAACACAAAAATGTATTTGGAAGTAAAACAGACCAAGATACAATTATTCAAATGTGTAAGTCAGTCTCTTATTAGAAATTCTTGAGTTGCTCTACCCAGAGTCACGTTTCAAAGCACCATTTACTTTTTAAGCAAGCATTTTTATTCCATTATTCAAAACAGAATTTCAAAGCACTTAATCAAGGTGCCATATGACAGCATTACTAAACATTTATTTTAGTGTTATGACAAACTCCGGTCAAATACCCATGTCATGCTAGTCTAAAATAATCTCAGCTTTTTTGTCACAATTTTGCTCTTTTTAACAAACTCTTCTGCCTTAAAATTCACGTCTTTTCTAAAGGCCAGTTCAAACTAAATATAATATGAATAATTATAAAGATAACATTTGAAAAATTCTAAAACAACAATTATAACAATAATGAAAAAGAGAGAAACAATATCATCGCTTTTATTTTTTCATCTGAAAACATTGCCAGCCAAAAACATCATTTTAAATGTATTTGGCTTGTACCACTAATCTACAACAAGGAACTGGATTGCCCATGACGTTATTACATTGAAACCATCACACCGTCATGTTGGTGTGCCCAAATATTCTATTGAATTAATAAGAAGGATCACATATTAATGATAAAACCGTACTGAAATCTCCCAGTACATTTTTAAAACGCCAAAGGAAATAGTTTTTTCTTTACTGGTAATTCATTTTGGGCTAAATAAATCTGCAGTGCGAAAGCTTAAAAAATAACATGACTGTCCATTGGTGTTTACGCTAACGTAGTAATATAATTGAAGTCAGCATTAAATGAAAGTAACAATCGCATTCTTTTCTATATCGTGACGTACATGAGAGAAAATGTAGTGCAGGACTTCCCTCATCCAGAACAGATTAGTGGAGTATTATTTCCCACCATCGATACACCCTCCCCTGAAGAATGCTCCGCCCTCACGCCATTCCTTGTGACCGGAAGTAATAAGATGTCATTTCGAGGGGAGGAGGTTAACGTTTTTGATAAAAAATGATTAGGGATCATGAATTAAGAAAGAATAATAAACATATGCACATATAAGTCACTTATAAAACACTACAATATTCCATAAAAAATATGATTTAACATTTTTTTCAAGCCGTCTTTAATTTAAAATGTACAATTAGAAGAGTTTGTCGACACAGTTATCACAGCTTATTACACGGCTCGTTGAAATGCTTGATTCTGATTGGTCAGTGGTGACATTTGCATGTTCGTTATTTCCACATAACAACCGCTCAAAACTAATAACACACTGTAACCTGGATGCTGCAAATGTGTTTGAGGTACAGTTCAATATTACTCAAAAATTCATTATAAATTTGTCTTTTAATAACACGTGTGTGAGATTATATTTACAAATGATTAAACCAAATTGCGGGTTCATTGCATGTCTTACATTAAAATTGAAAGTAGGCCTAAATGTGTTTTCCTTGCGGAAGGTCTGCATTCGTTAAAAATAAGCTAATACTATGTTTCAAATACATTTTTAATGTTCGGTAAGTAGCCGTGTAATAAGCGGGATAATGTATAAGAAGCCAGCTGTTATGGTGAAATAAGCCCCTTCAACAACCGGCTGCCTGTACATTATCCCTTACTAAGTATAGACTATTTAATTTTAGATTTTTTCTTGCATGCCTGCATAATGGCAGTGTTAGTTATTAGTTCAGGCCTGGTTAAACTAATCCATTACAGTCTTACAGCTTTCAGTTGTTCTTGCAGGGACCTCTGGCAGTGATGGTTTACACACAAGTGTCAGCAATCCAAGAGGCTTAAGTCACATGGGGAGGTTTGTGCACAAGATGAATGATGTGAGTGTACAAGTCACATGCTGAGCTTGAAAGGGTTTCAGATGTGCAGACAAGCATTCCTGACTCGATGATGTAGAGGGAGCTTGTGAGGAGGAAATATACAGTATTTCCTGCCTAAAATGAAAACCTTATATTACAGTCTGTTATGGATTTAATACACCAATATTTAATGTTTTTAGGTACACTTTGTACCTAAAAAGCACCCCTGTTTAGTTTACAGTTTAATATCCATTTTAGAGTAGCTAGCATCAGGACAGACAGCATTAGCATGCAGCATTGACTGTGCATATCATATACTGTATTCTAACTTTACATTTCTTGAACAAATAATAAAAACAATAAAGATACTTATGCGATTGTTGAAATGAAAGCATCATTTGCATGTAAAGCACATTAAAACACATTTAGTAGCTTTTATGTAGCCTACATTCTTCCAGTCAGTAGCATTAGCTAAATTGCACTAGCTGTTTTCTGTGTGTGTCTAAGAGTTTGTCTGGGGGACTGCAGAATGCATTGCTCTAATTTACTTGTTTACACCTGGGCTTCACTCTTCCTACACCTACACAGAACTTTGTGAGAACCTGATGAAAATAGAAATCTGTAGTGCTAATTGGTCACCCTGCTGTAAAAATAACTAGCTAGTTTCAACACTTTTTCACTTTGCATCTACAACACTTAGGTTCACTGAGACTGAAAATTCAAACTCAACTTGAGTACAAAGTTGTTTTAAATTTGTTTGATTTAATTCATTTCTAGTTGGGTTGTTATTCAATATCATACAGGATTAGAACGTAGACCATGAAAAGCAACCCAGTCTCACGGTGTAGTTTGTTACAATCACAAAATCAAGAATCTGATGACGTGTTCTTGGGCACCAATTTCCCCTTTTTCATGTCACAGCACGACCACCCTTTACCCCAACCTTAATATCACAGATACAAAGGGAAATTTGCTAAAAAGTGTGAATTTTATGTGGTTTCAAAGCCTTCCTTAACCCTACCCCTAAACCTAACATCATAGGGGCAAAGACAAATGTAACCCTGGACAACAATATTATTTTTAAATTTTTTAAATTGAGATTGAAGCTTTCTATTGATATATGGTTTGTCAGGATAGGACAATATTTGGTTGAGGTATAACTATTTCAAACTCTGGAATCTGAGAGTGCAAAAAATCTTAATTTTGAGAAAATCGCCTTTAAAGTTGTTAATCAGAGGCGCTGTAGCAGGCCGCTGCTAAGAAGAAACAGGTTTGTTTTAACGCTCTCTTTTGGCTTACCGCTGTAATGATGCTGTGGAGAGTAGATGAACCCTAAAGCTGAAATTCTGAGCTTTACATAGATACCAAACTTGAGTGGGTAATTGAGCGGCAGCATTATTGAAATTATAATTTCAATAATATCCTGATTTTTTTACATTAAAAAGCGATCATTTTGACCCATACAGTCTATATTTGGTTATTACTACAATTGTTTTTGTGCTACTCAAGACACACAACGGTCACAAATGGACTGCATGTGATCTAGGGTCACAAATGGACGGCATGTGCCTCTTTCACTTCCACTGTAGAAATATGAGCCAAAATATCATGGCCGCTGACATATCGCACCGATGATGTCATTCGTAGCCAGAGTCTGCATTAGCCAGTAGTACAGTAAGTGCTATGTGGAGTCTTATACATCTTATAAGAAACCAAACTCATTAGAAAAGGAAACACTTGAGCATACATCAGTGTAATAAGAACAAACTAAAATGACAGAAACCATTTTTTGGCAAAAATGTATTTTTAGTGTAATTGGATTTTGCTGTTTAGCCCAGTTCGTTTGCATGTATATGACCTATACTGCAGCCAGCCACCAGGGGGCGATTGAATTGCTTTGGCTTCACTATTCAGGGCTTGCGTGGCACACTTGGATTAGAACAACATGAGTGTGCACTAATACTCCTCCTCGTATCACATTTAATTGTGACATTGTTGACTGTCGTCTTGTTGTTTTCGTTGTCGTCATATTGTGTAATGATGAACAGTCAAGTAATCCTTCATTTCCATGTGTACTGTAGTTGTCCTTGTGGTTTTGGGCACCACAGAATTCCTCTCTTACTATTTGTGAGAGCGCTCAAAGGTTCTGACACATGGACCGGCTAGCCCGTATTAAAACAGAGAAAGAAAAGGTGCTGTGAGAGTGTTTTCACATACCACTGACTTTTCATTTGCCCGTGATTGATTTCCGGTGGAAATAAAAACAGCAAAGCTTCAGGGCGTCGGAAGGGCACATCTCTTTCACAAGTCGAGCGTAATGGATGTGTGTGTGTGCGTGCGTGCGTGCGTGTGTGTATTATCAGGTTGTCTTCAGAGGCGCTGTCCCTCTCTTTGATTGAGAGAAGCTTTAATTAAGATAAATGGGCTGTGCTTAGTCATCTGTTTAATGCTAGGCCTACAGAGTGAGTGCTTTATCCTCTTACAGGTTTACAGAGTTAATATGGAATTATTGTTTTGGAGATGAAAAAGAAAATCCTATCAGCATCTAACAGCATCCTGTGGGTTTCATCTGTACTTCATTTTGGCGATGGCACCAGTGAAATCCCATAATAAATTCTGATAATTTGATGAATGTGTCTCTAGATTGGCAAATGTTTCATTATGTTATTTTTTTATTTTATTTATTTAGCAGAGTTTGACTGTAGTTTTTCTCCCGTCTTATTTTTCACATTGGAAGCTTGATATGATTTAGCCACATGGAATCATATTCCAATCAATCGCACTTTTGTCCCGCGAGATCTAAAGGTTACGGGGATGTTAGCGATTGGTTTATGATTTTAATGAAAGGATTTTAATGTAGCTGAACGTGATATTGATATGTCCATTTATTTACATGTACAGCTCTTTTTAGCTCCTCCCCTGACTGCAACCGCCTCCTTTCATTTACATTCAAGGGGAGATGCTTGACATATCAAACAAGTCTAATGAATGAGTCAAAAAACATAAACTAGACAGAATCTGTGGAGGTTTGTATTTATATTTTCTGTGCTAATTTTGCTGGAAAATGTAAAGAAACTACTTTGTTAAATGAATATAACAGAGTTATGTATGATTTATTATAGCCTATATTAATATAATAGGGGCAGTTGTGGCCCAGTGGTTAGAGAGTTGGACTCATGACTAGAAGGTTGCTGGTTTGATTCTCAGGGCTGGTGGGTAACGGCTGAGGTGCCCTTGAGCAAGGCACCTAACCTCCACTTGCTTACTATACAAAATGTACAAATGTATAGTACAATGCAATGTAAGTCGCTTTGGATAAAAGCGTCTGCTAAATGTAAATGATAATGATAATAATGGATTCGTATTCTAAAGTGTTACCCAGTTCAATAGTGTTTTAAAAGCATCTCAGGGGAGATATTTTTACTAATTCTAGGAAAATGCTTAAATATAACAAGTATGCTTAAATACAACAAAAGTTTGTTTCTTCCTTTTGTCACAACATAATTTCCAGTAACTTTTGTGTCATTTAACTTTTTTAAATATTAATTAACAATAAGTGGTATGTTGGCGGCGGTGGTCCAGTCTCACTATCCTAAAATATAAGCTATAAAGGTCAAAAAAAATTATTTTACAATAGACAGGACCAGGGCTCGTATTCATGAAAAATCTTAGCGCAAAGAGTTGCTCCTAGTGGCAAAATTTGGGCGTTTCCCCTTAAAATTACAGAAAACATCCTAGTAAAGAAAAAAGTAATTCATAAAGCATCTTAACCCTTAAAAGAGCTTTTAAGGTCCAAAATTTTAGGAGCAGTGAGAAGGACTTTTAAGAGGCTTAAGAGTTTTTTTAGCAGCAGAGAAAATGGATGAAACGCGAACAGTGAGAAGAAATGTGTTGTAATGATGACAATTTCCTTATTACTTTTAAGGTTTATCAGATTCTTTTTTATTTTATTGTTTTTATGTGTTTAACTTTTGTTTTTCTTGATTTTGGTTAGCTTGTACAGCTACTCTGATGCAATGCAAATTGTAAAGCGCTATAAAAATGACAGTGAGTTAATAAGACACTTGTAACACGTTAGATCGTGCAGAGTTCATGTTTGTGACCGATCCTATTGAGACACGCTAACATCTCCAAGACAGCGCAAAAAATGCCATAGTGCCAGAAATTGAAGCAATCACTATATTAACATATTTGTCAACTGGAGAAATGCAACTATGGAGCAGAGATGATTTGGGTCTGTCACAACCTTCTAGTGATCACACAAACAATTACAGCACATACACAAACGTATTGTGTCACTGTTCATTTCCTATCAAATACGTTGAGATTAACAGTACGCTAAATAAAAAAGAAAGAATATGTATATAGTGCGTGTGTGCGTGAGTATGGTAAAACAGGAAAAATTATGTGTGTAAATTCAAACTAATGACAATACTTTAAAGCGCTCTGTTTGTGTGTTTGTTTGTTTGTTTTGTATTGCTGTGTTGTGTTGTTTTGTTGTGTCTGTATTTATTTTTTTGTACAATATATATGTTTGTTATATACTATGTTATATTCAATATGTTGTTAATAAAAAAGCGCTCTTTCTTCCTCCTTGTCCAACCAACCAATTACAGTCTTCAAAAGACTGTGTCATACATAGCAACGGGGTCAGCCCCGCCTCCTCACTAAGATAAAGGTTTTTGTCTTTTTCTGGCTCAGAGTTGCTCTCAGATTGTTCCTGGATCGCTTTTAAGCTAAGACTCCTACATAGAAGTTTTTAAGCTAAATTAAAAGCTTTCTTAGAGGATTCTCAGAATACAGGCCCAGTTATTTAGGGGTGGTAAGCGCATATTTTGAAGGAAAAAAAATAATATTTCATAAGATTCCTGTCACTTTTCAAGGACATGTCCTACTTTGCCTAATCAATTTTAAACGGAAAAAATATGTTGTTACAGTATATATTTCACACCATTATTTACCTGAATTTGCAGATTGCTTCATGAAATTGAACCCTCAGTGTCTGCATCAGCCCTTCTGTGACCCTTGAATTTGAAGAATGCCCATAAATGTGAAAAGACATCTCACTGGAGCATGAGACATTGACAGTGAAGATGTCTCTTCAGGTATTGGGCGCTGTTGTGAACACCATGTGTGCGTCTCACTCCTCTACCTGTCACCAAATCACAGCTGTAGCCTTCACAAACACACATGCACAGCATCTCACCTTGCTGCAGGCTGCTCTCATCCTCACCCTCTCTCGTCTTTTGGTGTTAACATGTGAAGAGAGTTCGAGAGGTGTGTGTGTTTCTTTGCATCCAAGACTGAGTGTGTGCGCCGTGTACACGCGTCCCCGGGGTCTGCTCTTGTTCTCACCTTAGAGTCTGTTGGATTGCAGAGGAGAAATGAATCACACTGTCAGATGCTCTGAAAATAAGCAGCTTCGAGTTCGAGCCCTGCTGACTTCCAGTCACACCAGCGCAGCGGAGGAGACCTCTTCTCTGAATGTCGCTCTTTTCTTCCTTCACCTTCACTGGTGGCAGGTGTGAACTGGCCCAGTTTGCTTGCTGTTGTGCTGCATGCTGGCAGTGTGACCTGAAAACAAACGGGCGGAATAATTGAATTAGGAAGCAACTGGGGTGTTGGCCAGCATCTGTTGTTCACTTGATGTGGTGTTGTGTAGGTGATCAACGTGGCAGAAAGATTCAGAAATGCCTTGGAGACGATTTGCATGAATTTGCAGGCCCGGGGGGTTGTCCAGGATTTTTATACTGTATGTGAAGTGGAAGGGGTTAAATTTAGGGCTGGCTTTCAATGGCGTTCACCCAGAAATTAAAATTATTCACTCGTTTATTCACCCTCATGTCATTTCAAACCTTTCTGTCTTCTGCAAAACACAAAAAAATGTGTTTTGATGAATGTTGGTAACCAAACGATATATCTCAGAATATCTTCTTTTGTGTTCAACAGAAGAAAGAGCCATAGGCAGGTGTTGAATGACATGAAGGTACATTAATGATGACACAATTTTTATTTCTAATGAGGGATGTGTCCTTAGTCATTCGATACTCCCAGGAAAGCTGGTGAGGTGGGAGATGTTGCCATGTGTGACAGTGCCTGTATGTGCCCAGACATGATACAATGGGAGCTGAGGTGACGAATGTGAGAGTGATGCCAAAAGAAGAGAAATAAAGCGACACAATTGATGAGAGGGGAATTGAACCGAGAGGTGTTGAGAAGGCCGACGAGGAGCGAAGGCAAGTTTTAGCATGGGGAATATGGGGTCCAACATGGAGCGAAAGATTGCAGGAAGAAGAGAAACATGCTAGAGAAACGTGTAGACATCTTGCAGACAGAGGAAACCTCGTATAGCCTTCTTGATCTTGATGAATGTATCCTAGGTAGGAAAAGCAGTATCTTGCTCAAGATAACAAGCATTCCACCTGTGTCTTTGCTAGCATGGCTATGCAATAACACTAGGATGTCAAGTAAACATATAAACAACTTCTGCCCGCCTTAGAAAGTTCACAGAGAGTTCGCCTCACTTTTATTGGGCCTCAGCTTTCCAAGTCAGGCTACAGTTAAAGGGTTTCTAAGCAGTGCATTGAACATCATGTGAGGAGTGCAGTTCTGAGAAAAAATACTAAGCTGCATAAAAGGTCTGGTTGAGGCGCACTCTGCTTTGGTTTTTTGTTGATGGGGTTTCAGATGTTTGCAGGCTGCACTCTAGTATTCTCTCATATACTATATTGCCAAAAGTATTGGGACACCCCCTACTAATGAACAGGGTTGGTTACTTTATTCATTTCCATAAGCATGAATCTTAATGTTACAGCATATAATGATATTCTAGAGAATTGTGTGCTTCAAATTTTCTGGCAACAGTTTGAGTTGGTTCAGGCGAGGTTCAGAAAGAAATGATTGATTCAGTCAGTGTGGAAGAACTTGAATGATCTGCATAAAGTCAAGTCCTGAACCCAGCTGAACACATTTGGTGTGATTTTTAAATGCAAACTAACTTTGAGCAAAGAACTCACAAACACCAATGACTTTTGCACAGGACTCATTTTGGGACAGGAAAATGGGCTTTTGAAAGTCAAACCAAATGTGTTCAGCTGGGTTCAGGACTTGACTTTATGCAGACCAGTCAAATTCTTCCACACTGACAGAATCAATCATTTCTTTCTGAACCTTGTCTCATACACAGGGGCATTGTCATGTTAGAATAGAATAGAAAATACCCATTCCGGAACTGTTGCTAAATTAAAAGCACGCAATTGTGTAGTAGAATATCATGATATGCTGCAGCATTAAGATTTTTACTCATGGAAATGACTAAAGTGGTCAAACTTGTTTATTAAATGGTTGTGTCCCAATACCTTTGGCAATATAGTGTATGGTGGGACACTGTAGGTTTTAGCACCATATTGATTTTGTTACGCCTCGAGCACAGGTTGCATTTTAATGATTGGCTGGATTCTAATGTGTGGGGAGAATACTGATGTTGTAAAGATGCACAGTCACAATTCAAAGAGAAAAAAGGTCATCGGTCTTGATGTGATAATGCTGATGTCACTATGTCAATGTATCCAAGGCATGGCACTGGCAGACTGAATCTTGAACATTTAGGGGCTGTTTTCCAGACAGGGATTAGACTAGTCCTAGACTAAAAGAAATGTAAGAGCTGTCCAAACTGACAACAACTTGCAGTGACATATCAAAAAATGCATCAATTCCTTTGTGTTATCTTAAAATTCACACAAGTAATGTTTTTAGTAAGTTTTGTTTGTTAAAACGACTTAAATTTCCCAATCAAACTAAGGCCTAGTCCAGGTTTAAGCTAATCCCTGTCTGGGAAACCACCCCATAAAGTCCAAACCGGCTATAACAGTTTGCTAATGAGTTATCTCTCTCAGTGAAAGTGAATTTTTTTGTGGTGTTTTTCATGAACGACTTAATTATTCTTTACTAGTTTTTTTACTAGTGTCCTCATAATCTCAAAATTATCCAAAGTGACTTACATTGCATTATACTATACATCTGTTTCTGAATAAAGTACCTGCAATCTCTGGGATCGAACCCATGACCTTGGCATTGTTAGCAGCATGCTCTAACCACTGAGCCACAGGAAAGCTCTAATAATTTGCTTTAAAAAAGATGATGTTAAAATCAGATGGGCAAAAAACGCAACAAAAACTTTCAAAAAATGTCAAGTTCCAGTTATCTTTATATGATATAAAGCTCTTTTATGAGAACCTCTAGGATTGATAGCTCAACTGAGCTCTAATCCCAACAGCTTAACATTATGACTTCTCTGAATCCCTCGCAGAAGAGAGAGTTGTGATGGGTTTCAAAGCACAAAATATTAGAAGCCTCACAGAAGCTCAGTTTGATCAGCTGGTAGAACCTGCAATTCACAAAATCATCATCACTACCATCTGTTGTCATTTTAGGGTGGAAAAAAATATTGGCAAGCTCATATTATACCACACTGAAAACCGTATTTGACAAAACATATTGCCAAAGGTGAACAAATATAGTGGTTTTATATCACCCTGTATATAGCAGAACTACACAATTAGAGGAAAATAGGAAATAGGACAGAGATAGCATGAAGTGGCATATCACAAAAGACAGTCTGATGGAAAGTGAATGCGTTCTGTCCTAGCTGCTGACAGCCGACGGGGGTGTTAATCGGACTTGTCAAGATCCAGCGATGGATAAAGAACAGATTACAATTGCAGTGTCACTTTATTCTGAGGCTATTTCACATAATTGTTCTGACATACAAAACAAGCAAGAGAGAGGTTATACAAACTGTCATTAAAGACACTTTCTCTTCTAGACGTTTTGCCTGTTTATGTTAGCAGACAGTTGGTCAAATTGTGGCTTTTGCGGATGTTAATTCTAGTAGATTTGATGGTACACCAAATGTACAGTACTGTTGCAACACAATGTACATGTGCAATCTTTTTTATTGCTTTGCCAATGGTTTATTAGTTTCTCAGCAAAATCTGTCACAACCACAGAACTGATATTACCAGTTGTGCTGTGATGCAATTTATTACTTGGTACATTGTTTGGGAATCAAACTCAGGGAATGATTTCTGAATCATTCTCAACCTTCTCTAAAAGTTATCAGAAATGTTCTTGCAGTAATGTTAAAAGCGCATTACATTTTTTATAACATTTTATAAAAAGTACATATACTTTATATATTATATATATATTATTGCTAAATGTTTTCTGTATACATTGGTATACAAACATTATTCTTAAATTGTTAGTATAACTTTTTCATAGCCTGAAGGGAACGTTAGAAAAACGTTTTACAACATATTTCTGTTAGCTAGTACCTTGGTGTCGCTTGCGATCCACTTTACCATGAACTCCAACCTGCATTAGATGAACATAGAGTATGGTATGCTACACAGCCTTTTGTAAGAGACTGCCTCAGCTTTTTAATGACTGAATGGTCATGTGAAGTCATGTGAAGCAAATTAGGAATTGAGTTTGCAGATGCATGTTCATCAGTCTGCCAGGCACATTTTGTGGCACATTTCTAAAATAGTCATGTAGTCAATCAAACTTTTCAAAACGGTTTCATTTTCTGAAAATTTAAATGAATAATATAAGCTAAATGATGATTGTTGTGAATGCAAACAAGGTAATACAGATCCAAACGAAATCACTCATCTAAATCTGTGCAGCAGACCTTAGTTTTTCAGATGAAATTACAATTAAATAACACAAGACTAAATTAATGCAGGTCTTATGGGCTTGTTTTTCCCCATAGTTTGGCTTGTTGAGTCATGACGTAAGAAATACTGTTTCCTGCTCCAAGCCTCCATTATTTCCAAGAACGTTTACGATTTAGACAACTATATATATGAGCACTATATATTCATATCACACATTTAAGCTAAACTTTTATAAACTCAGTGTACACTTTAGTCTCCAGGCTCACAGAATCTCTAACATATTTTAATAAAAAAAAATGAATTGCTTCGTTATTGAGATAAAAGGAAGGATTTTGGTTTTTCGGTAGATTTACTGCACGCCATGAGTGTATATTAGCATTTTTCATTTATTGTCTTTAGTATCTGATAGGACATAAGGACCCAAAACCGGTGGTTAATATACTGGTAACATATTGTGTTGGTAAAGTAACACTAGAGGAAAAAAAGAATACACTGTAACAATTTATTTGTTGTTTCAACAAAAAATAAATTTACCCAGCTGAATTAAAAATAATTTTAATTTAACGTAAAAGTATTAGTTATAGCGTGAATTTGATGCAAAATTGTTATGTTAACTTATATTTTTAAGTTGAATTACCAAAAATGTAAGGCAGCCGGGTTATAACTGAATTTTTTAATTTTTACTTAAAATGATAAAAAGTCGTTCTACTGCATTTCAGTAAAATGATTTTTAGTGAAAGATGCTAATATTAAAATGCATTATTATTTATTGTAATTATTTGAAACCTCGTAATAAAGTAAATAAAATGGGTGGCAAAGTAGTGTGTAACATTTTTGTTAACCTCCATTTGTGTATGTTGTACGTGCAAATGTATCAATCGATCCTCAGTAATGTGTTTTTGTAGATGTCACTTCCTTTTAAAGCTCAGTTTGCTTCGGTGCCTAATCCTGCAGTTATGCAGCGCACGAGGTTGTGCCTCATTTGAAAAACGCTCGCTGATGTTTTACATTGATTGTGACTTATGAAGGCGATTCAGCATGACAGTTAACAGGGCATTGAGTTACAGGAGGGTTGATGTTCAATTAGCTCCGTCTCCTAGGCTTTAATGAGTGGTGCTAAATTTCAGCTCCGTGTCCCTGGCACAGTTTAATTAGCTGTAATTACACATAGCTTGACCTTTGCAGGACCCTGTCCTGTTGATTTACAGGGCCGCAGGTCTCCTGATTTATCCCCCTAGGAGGCTGAGGGAAGTCTAGACGAGAGAGATCACTCTGCTAGAGTTCATGCAGGTATGTGGAGATTACTGTTGATCTTAGGTGAGATGCAAGTAATTAAACTCCACACTTAACAAAATTAGCATAAATTTACTTTGCATTCTAAATGACAAGTTGTCATACTTTTATAGAAGCAGTCCATAACTATTTTACGAGGTGGCTAATTTGTTTGATTTTAACCATACATTTGCCAGTAAAGATAGGTTGGTTTAGGGGTGGGGCTTTAGAATCGTAGACTTTTGTCAGATGAATTCATACGAATTAGCCACCTTGTAAAGTAGTTACGAATTCCCACTCAGTTCACCACAGTAGCATCGCAAAAATACTATTTTTGTAGTATAACATACAATTTCTACAACATTGCTAACTACAGAATAGGTTAAGCTTAGTTTATTTTCTTTATTGTACTATTGTATTGGCTAATACAGTGGGGGAAATAATCATTTGATCCCCTGCTGATTTTGTAAGTTTGCCAGCATGCAAAGAATTTTTCATTTTAATGGTAGGTTTATTTGAACTCATAGAGACAAAATATCAACCAATAAATCAAGGGGGAAAATAATGTAGGTTAATAATTGGTTTGCAATAAGTATTTGATCTCCGAGCAAAACATAACTTTGTACTTGGTGGAGAAACCCTTGTTGGTAAGCACAGAAATAAGACGTTCTTATAGTTGGTCACCAGGTTTGCACACGTGTTAGGATACATTTTAGTCCAATCTTTAAGGTTTCTTTGCTGTTGCTCGGCAACTTTGGGTTTTAGCCTCCTTCACAGATTTTCTATAGGACTAGGGTCTGGAGACTGGCTAGAACACTTAATGTGCTTCTTCTTGAGCCACTCTTTAGTTGTCTTGGCGATTTGTTTTGGGTCTTTGTCATGTTGAAGGCACATCCACGACCCATCTTCAGTGTTCTGGTTGAGGGGAGGAGGTTCTTGTCCAAGATTTTATGATATATGGCCCTTCCCTCAGCCACTCAATGCGGTAAAGTCATCCTGTACCCGTAGCAGAGAAAAAGCCCCAATGCAGGATGTTTCCAACACTGTGCTTGACTGTAGAGATGGTGTTTTTGGGGTCATAGTTAGCATTTCTCTCCCTACAAAAACAGTCAATTTTGGCCCCATCTAACCACAGCACTTTCTCCAAAGCCTTTTCTAAATCATTTTGATGTTCATTGTCAAACTTTAGATGAGCCAGACAGGCCTTCTTGTGCAGGAGGACCTTGCGGGTGCAAGTCTGTTGTGGTATAGTGTGTTACCAGTGGTTTGCTTGGTAACTGTGGACCAACCTGCCTTGAAATCATTAACAAGCTTCTTCAGTGTAGTTCTAGGCTGATGTTTAACCTGTCTCATTATCATCTTTACTCCATTGGGGAAATCTTGCAGGGAGCTCCAAACCAAGGGCAATTGGTAGTTGCTGCCACCTCACCAAGCTTCTGTCTTTAGTACATTCCAGGTTTGTGCAGGTCTACAATCTTGTCCCTGACATCTTTTGACAGCTATTTAGTCTTGACCATGGTGGTGAAGAGGTTGAAATGGAATATACAGATTCTGTTGGCAGGCATCTTTTATATACATAAGCCATTAGGAGTACTTTCCTAAAGTGACAGGACTAATCTGTGTTCCATATAGGCACATAACCAACTCTTGCTGGTTAGTAGGGGATGCAAATCAATTTATAACCTTTATATATTTATCCCCCTGATTTTTTTGGTCTCTATCAGTTAAAATAAACTTACCACAAAAATGTTAGACCCTTCTTTGTAAGTTAGACCCTTCTTTGTAAGCAGGCAAACTTAGAAAATCAGCAGGGGATCAAATCATTATTTCCCCCACTGTAAGTGTTCTGTAACACTATTACATGGACTGAGAGAAACTTAATTAAAAGAAAAGTCCCAGTAAGGGAATAGTACTCACCATAACAATGACTTCAAATGATACAGATAATTTAACACTATGCAATGCAATAGTTTATACAGTAAATGCATTGTTTTCCAAGTAACATTTTTGCAACATTTGAACTTGATTTGAGCTGAGTACAGGCATTATTGTCTATAATAGGGTATGCACGTGATGTCACCGTCAGCTGGAGTGACTGCGGTTCCACTCACTGAGTGGCAACACAATCTAATCAGCAGCAAAACATGTGTAAAATAGTGAAAAGTTTGGAATGAGGCGTTGAAATAATGTGTGTATACGTCGGGAAAAGCTATGTCTGGCTACATGCCAATGTCCACTGACCACTGGTTGTTTGGCAGGTTGTTAGGTAGTTGTCAAGTCCTGGCAGGTTCACATGGGAAAGTGATGTCAATGCATAACCTCTACTGTCTTTTAGAAAACTATTCATGAAGCATACAATATTTGCACTTAACTATTCATTCTAAAATACATACAGTTATAACCATATACAGTAAAAAACAAAGAATTATTGAACTTTACTGTAAAGCTGATTTACAGCTTGATGAACTCTACTGTAGCTATGATTTATCACTTAATTGTTTTAGGAGTGGAGTTTAAGTATTGCTTTTTTCAAAAAAATTTACGTTTTTGTACAATTGACATCGAATTGGCCATCTCGTAAAATAGGTATGAATTCAGTTTGGTTAAATCTCGTAAAATCCTGATATTTTGTTTTATAGTGTTGGAATTTCCTAGTATAGTAACTATAGACCTAGAAATAATTGCTGCTTCTAGTTACATCATTACACTACAGTTACTGACATCTGATAGCATTGAAATAATATATGTGCTCTATGGCCTTGCAAATCACGACGAAACATTGCATTTGCCAACTGTGCTTGTAGCATCTGTTAGCAATCAGCTCTCTCTGGGTACCTCGGGTTCTCCGGCACTAATTTAAAGTCAAAGAGCAGAACTCCTGAGCGGGAGGTGAATTATTAGGTCTCATTGGCTCGACTGAGACAAACGACTCCGGAGTGGTAGGCGCCACGAGACGTAAAGCGAAGCTTTGCAGACAGGAATGTCAAGTAAGTGCTGAGACTTTTAGGCCCTCGGGGCCTGAGAAGAGAATGGACAGGACAGTATGGGCTGCTGTGGAGCATAGAGAGGTTTTGACTCACTGCAGAGGGAAATAATGACTGTGACCCCTGAACACAGAGTCTGAGACGGTCTCATTAACACAAAGAGCAGGAAAACTATGGAACTAATAAAATGCAGCGGCTCGGTTCCGCCGAGGTATGAGGTTTAGACTAATGAAGAGTAATGAATGAGGCCAAGTACCCTCACCTGGACCACTGCTTCATCCCGCGGGATGGGGAACACTGGGATGAAGCCAACCATTCCGCCTGACTCACCAATGGACAATATTACACCTGCTCAAAGGGTGGTAATTCATCCTACTAATGGTAGTGGTCAAATGGCTGGAATTTTCATTTCCCTTCATGCTTCTAATGTGCACATGAAGAATTAGGCATGCACGCATGGTCTTCCGCTCTTTTGTCTCGTGCCACTCTAACTACAGTTCATTGTTTTATATCTCCACTCAATGCGAATTGGCTCGTACATAATGTCTTTCCAGAATATTCTGTAAGCATGAGCGAGTTGCTTTCGCCCTTTACGCGGCCTCTCGGAGCCTGATATAGATATCATTTTATTCCGGTGATGTGCGTGTGTCAAATATTCTACCTCAGGGGTATTCTTTCCCACAGAAGACGAAATTGAAATTCAATAGATTTCCCACCTCCAAAAGGTTGAACAGAGCATGTAAGGGAGAGAGATACCCAAAGGGAAAACTGTCATGCGGAGAAAGATGGTGCCCGACATTTAGTTATTCATTCCTATCTATTTTCACCCACGAAATTAGAGCTATTTGCCAGCCGCTGTCCGTCTCGTGTTACTGCGAGGGACATTTTTTCCCCCACCTTTAGCTCCTGCCCCTTAAATTCAGCTAGCACGCGGTGAATAGTGCCTTTACAGAAAACACCATCTGAATGCAATTTTCGATGTTTATTATGCTCAACAAACGGTATTTTAGGCTCAGACTGAGCCTACGCCTGCCTTTCATTTCGCTTTTGCGCTTTGATCGCGCTTCTCTCCAAGCGCAGAATGAATGATAGAGATGGGAATACTCTAGTTAAAGTAGTGTTTTGTTATACACAATTGAGCATTTAGTTTGAGCGTCTGATGGATTTTTATGTTAGACATTTGTCACAGTACGGATGCGTTTCAGGAGCCAAGATGTGACAAAGCCAACAGCTCATTTACGTCAGCGTTCCATAATGTTGCACACCGGACAATCTAATTTGTCATTTCAGACATGTTGAGGATAATACACTAGTATATTTCCCTAGGGACAACTTTCACCAATGAAAATCACCAATGAGCACAGTAAAATCTTTTCATGAAGTCGTAATGAATCATGTTGTATTATAGCTCTGTATATGTAGATTATTTATACAGCCGTTTCGTTGTAAAGGACCAGTCATGGTCGCATTTTGACAGCTCTTTAGCTCTTCGCTTTTTATTGAGTCATTAAAAGAAAGCTGCGCACACACTCCTCTGTGCTGCATAGATAATGGGGCCCATCTCTGTTCTGAAACCCTATCTGTCTAAGCACCTAAGAGGTTCATAATTACGCCATTGAGGAAAAAACAACATTGATCAAAACCCCATTAATAATACTGCAAGATATAACTTTGTGAAAATCAAGGACTTATACGTTCATACTTTTATTGTGCTGGTGTTTATACTGAAAAGCATTCAATTCAAAATCTCATCTTGCATTGTTTGCGCAAGGTTTTTTTGTTAGGTTGACGTAAGCGGCAATACATGCTCTGCTTTTCGATGTCTCTTTTCCTATACAGCCCTGGCACAACCTAACCTCTTGATTTTGGCAGACTAGATCAGAAGGTTGGTGGTGTCCTCAGGCTAAGCCCGGGGCCCGAGGCTCACCTAAATGGAAACACACTCTCCCTGCTTAAAAAAATACCTTCATCAGCTAAATGAATGTTAATACGGCACTTCAAAGCACTGTGGGGGACAATGGTGGAGTCTGCAGATCAGTGCTCGTGTGTCTCTGTATGGGATCATAAAACTAGTGCTGTAACATCCAATATCATGTTGTTCGGTCATCACCAGGGTGTGAGGTGTCATTGTGTCAGTATCAGATGGACCATCCAGACCTGTTTTGATACTGACCTTGTATTGGACTTAAAACAAAACATTAACTTGATTTTTAAAAGCATATTTTTAACCTTTTCCATTGGAATGGACATCACATTAAGGGGAAAAAGGGTCTGAAGGGGTTAAAAACTTTGTAGACTTGTACTTGTATAGTAACTTCAACTCAAAGTCTTATGTACAGTTGCAAAGTCCGCACATAACCAAAAAGCCTAAAGGACCAATCTGACAATTGGCAAAGCAGAGTTTGAGATGTTTTCAACATAAATGGGAAAAAAGAGAACTCTATTTTTGTTATCAATACAAAACCTTGAAACCGCTTTCATCCTTTCACATGGATCTGAAGGCTATAAATTACATTTCTACTGTGTTTTTTATTTGATGGACAGCTGTGTCAAAGTCTCGCCACACATTTTCGATTGTATTCCAGTCTGCTCTTTGACAGCCAAGGACATACAATCTCTTATAAAGTCAGTGTAATGTATTTTTGTCTTGTGTGTCTCATAGTTTCTCTGTTGAGGGGTGGATGTTTATCAAAGTTACAAAGCTGTTGAGAACTGAGCGAGTCGACAGTTTTCTTGGTTTTATCTTTATCTGTTGTTCTGTTGTATAAAATCAATGTCGCGCTTACGAAAGTGTTGGTATTGCTGTTATACAGTAGTGGCCAAAAATGATGTCCAGTGTGGGAGGGTGTATATATTTATACACTATGGTACAATATTAGACAGAATGGACAAAACACAAAAAGATTTTAAGGTATTTATTGGACAAAGATATTTGGCAAACTACAAGGAATAAAAACGATATTATCAAATATAAAAATGCATAGAAAAACAAAATCCATCAGAGTCGCTGTATCAGGCCATTGCAGAAGAAACAGGTTTGTTTTAATGCTCTCTTTTGGCTTACCGCTGTAATGATGTTGTGGAAATGTTGTAATGATGAATTAATGTAGCTAAAATTATCTTTTAGTTTTGCTGAAAAAGAAACGATACTATACCAAAACGTATTTATTATACGTAACATTCCGAATATAACAGAAAAGTGCATAATATGCAGTGACTAAATGTTTTACAATAGTAAATGACAACTTGCAATAAAGAAAATACACAAGTAGGCCTATATAATGAACAAAAAAGGTAATCTGAATGAAACAAGGCATACTCATTGCATCCGACATTGCCCTCCTTGGCCCAGATTATGATCTGTGGTCATGATGCAGACTGTCACTTCTCTCTCTCCATGTTTTGAGAGCCATGCTATGCTGTCTAAAACTCAGTCAGGAGATTTATTTTCGATTGAAGCAGAACCCGGGTGTTCTCTTCCAGCGGGCTCTGGAGGGCCCTCACACTGTCCTTTTCCTTATCGCTGCGCGTGCAGGCGGCTGCCGCATCCATTTGAACGGCAACTGTCTGGTTTATCCACCGCTTTCATCTCTTGTGCTAGACCTGTGCTCAAAGAGCAGCAGCGGCCCTGATTCAGCCCACTCGCCTCATCTCTGTGCCACAGACCGTTCTGCTGTCAGGAAAAGAAAATCTCTGACATGTTCCGTTAATGACATCTGTGCATTTGATCTTGTCGTGTTGATTGCCGTATTTTTAAATGGCCAGACACATCGAAAACATAACCAAAATCCAGATCTGAGTTATGAACCAGTGCTTTAAAGTATAAGAAAAGGGAAAGATGTGTTTGGTGGATGGGAATGTTAGATGCATACTGTGAAGCATTGCACAGATCTGCGGTGTCCGGGTTAACAAGCATAAGAAGAAACCCTTGTTCCCAGTCAGGAGGGATTAAGCAGCGCTCTATTCCCTTTGCTCTCTTCCTATGATCAGTGTGGAGAAGATGGTGAAGTGAATAGACCTCAACCACATACAGCGGAGCAGTAACACCTGCCTGTAAAGGTTGTGGGAAAAACCGATGTGTGAAATAGTCATGAAATCGCTCGCCCCATCAGATTCTGTAAATTCTTTGTGTGTGTGTGTGTGTGTGTGTGTGTGTGTGTGGAATACCGAGGGTTTGCATCCATTAACATTTCTGTCTTATTGATGTTAACACTTTAGTAACTACACTGGCACATTCCCTATTAAATATGACCTTCTTCCACCCGGGCGGCTGAATGTTGGGAAATCGCTCAGCCCTTTGTAAAATGATTTATGCATTCGTACAGTCTGTCAAGGCCTATTTCCACTTCAAAGGGTCGACTAATGAACAAAGTTTGTGTTTCGCCTCGGGTCCCCGTGGCGATTTCCCGATTAAAGAATCAGCGTTCCATAATTTTTCCACCGTTCAACGTATTGTTTACATTTAAGTAGATTTCTTTGCACGTCTAGCTTACTGTATATGTAACTATCTGCATATTTATTTCTGTTTATCCCTGCTTGTGATAACATTCTAAACATGAAATTTAAAATGACATTCATTTTCATTTTATTCAGCGTGTCAATTTGCTTGCGTGATGCATTGCTGGTCAGACGCTTTCTTTGCACGTCTTCAAGGGTTATCAACAGTGTGTGTTGCCGTGCAAGTATGCGTGTGTTTATGCGCACAAAACTTTCGCTGTCTTTTTTTACTCATAACTTTTTCTGAAACCCTTCAGACGCACATTCGTCCTCAGGCAAACAATTTGTCTATTTCTCCTCAGATGAACACTCATTTGTCACATTTCACAATTAGCTGCAGGCATGGCATTTAGCTCATTGGGTTGTGATTAGAATAACTCATTGTGTTTGTCCTCCACGGTGTCAGCACACGGGACTGCTGAATATTAGCGTCCCCATTATTTGTCGCTTCCTCATTTGACGCTGACGCTGAATGCGTTTGATGGAAACGATAGCTACGCTGTGATTTGTGCGAGGCTGTCATCCAATATCCATCCCAGCCCTTTTATTTATGTCACTTGTTTATGGTGCATTCATTTTACTTGTCAGACTTAAGTTGGTTAATACTTTGGATTGTTTAATAAATCTTCGAAAAGAGACAAAGTAGACAGTCAAATGGTGGAAACAAAAAATCAAATCTTATACCCAGAAGGCTGTGAAGTTGAACCCTGTAACATGACATGTTACAGAAAAAACACTTGTAAGACCTTGGCATCTGACCTCCAATTTTCTCCAGGGGTAATGTGGTACCAGGCCCTTTGGTTTGACCTTAAAACTAACAATGCTCTCTGTCAACATGTGTTTTCGGGGTTTCGGTTTCCGATTAAACCCAGTGTCACAAATAATAACAACTTCCCACATCTATCCGGTGGTAAAAATGACCCGAGACCAACTGATGCATATTTTACACTTTTATATTTTGTTCCCTTAACACCTTTCAGTTTTCAATTGCTTCAAGATTGGTTCAATCTGGGATGAGTCACAGCATGCTTTTGCTTCCACTGAGATTGATATTTTGAAGAGGATAAATAAACCTGTGAGGCTCATAATCACTGAGGTCTAATTGAAGTACTAAAGCAGGGCGAAAATGGCTGGACTGTCTACATTTGCAAGGTGCAGATGTGTTAATGTCACAGAGAATTCTGAAATCCCCACGAGAGGGATTGTGATTTACCAGTGTAATAAAAGTATGTTTTTATGAACAAAACATTTTTGTTGCTGAAGTGATATGAAAAAGGTAATTGCCTTCTTGTTTCTATTAGAACAACAGTATGCTGCTGATATTACACTTCCAACCCTGTGAGCAAGCATCATAAACCTTCTTTCTATCTTTGTAAAGCGTTTGGAAAGTTTCATTTTCGTGGAAGATTGAGACGTCTCGCTCTTTTCTGTCATAGTCAATATGCGGCATGAAATGGTTTGATTGATGTGCTGCAGACTAATAATAATTAAGACAAAGGGGAAGAGATGTTTGCCTTGAACTGATGCCTTTTCGGTTTGAGTTGAAAATGGCAATGTGCAATTTAAAAATAACAACTTTTCAATATATGTCCAATAAATGGTAACTTAGGCAAATTGGCATTTTATTTGTAAATCATATTATATGAGAAGTTCTGGGTATGTTTTATGTAAAGAAAGAGCCAGTTTATATAACCATGTAAAAACACTGACTTAGACACGCCCCCAGTGTGCTTGAGTTAAAAGGGACAATTCACCCAAAAATTACAAATTCTTTCTTCATTTAGGGGCTTTGTCCACCAAGGCGTGTATGCCAGCATTCAGCGTGTTTTTCCATTTGTTTCCAAAAACATAAAAGCGCCTGAGTGGATCTGGAGCCTTACTCAACCTCAAGTTGTCGGAATAAATGTCTTTGTTCTGATGAACACAGAGAAAGATATTTGGAAGAATGCTTGTAACCAAACCACTTACGACCAACAATGACTTTCATAGTAGGAAAATTGACAATGGTAGTCAAAAGTGCTCCATAACTGCTTTCCAACATTCTTCAAAATATCTTCTTTTGTGTTCAACAGGACATTTATAAAGCGATTTTCCTATACTGTTCGTCACTTGGGGCCAAGAACTGTTTGGTTATATAGATTTGAAACAACTTGAGGGTGAGTAAATGAAGACAGAATTTTAATTTTTGGGTGAACTATCCCTTTAACTGCTTGTGAAAGGTGCTGCTGTCCATGGTGCTGAAAAATGTGTTCATACTACTTTTCTTTAAAGTCCTGCCACATCCCCAGTACTACAAATTTTGTATGTGTTCCTTATCTGAGCTGATGAGTTGAATCAGGTGTGTCGCATGTGCCAGGATTCCAGGACACGACTGGTTCTGAGACAGCAGTGTTATATAAATCAGGATTATAAAGCATCACTGTCCCAGAATATCCATTTTGCATTCTTTTTTGTCTGTGATTTTATTGTAAAGACTGAGTATTATTGAATTGAAACACTTTTAACATATCTACTGGGTCATTGTTCTTTAGCAGCACATTGTGTATGATGGGTTGCAAAGCTCCCTCTGTTGGTGTCGTGGAAAATTCAAATTGTACCAACACAAAGTTTTAGTAATAAGTTATTTACTATAGCAATGGGGAAAAACCTTTGTGGTTTGTGTGTGCCTTTAAATATTCAGGTATTGACAAAATTCATGAAGATTTGCAATTCACTCAGAAACATCAGGTGATCCCTTGTGTATGCTGTCCTCCATATGTTGTGATGCAGTTGCCTTTGGCATGAGCCACCCCCAAACACACACCCCATCTGTCATCCTGTCTTTCCATCAAGTCTAGCAGCATTTAATAATAAATAAACTCAAAGAAATGTGTGCCCTGAAATGCGTTGCTCCTACTCTTAATAAGAAAGAAAGAAAGTTGCACAGCAACATGGGGGTGGGCAAATCTTGGCATAACAACCATTTTTTAATTTGTATATGTGTAAACATTGCAAAGAAAAGTACAACAAATGGGTTTTGCGCAAATACTATACCGTGTCATTAACTCTATTGTATTCAGAAAAATGACTTAGATTTCAGACTGCTACTGTTAACAAAATAGAAGTTGTTGAGTTTAACAGGGATTTTGTGAACACACATGCGTTTCAACAACACTCAAGAATACAATTCAGCAGATCAGTTCAACCTCTCGCGTCTTTATGAGCTTGCCTTGGTGTGAAGGCTGGCTGCACGAGTCAAGACTGAGCTACCCTACACATATCGGAAAGCGTCGCCAGGCTGCGAGGATGTTTTCATATTAATGCGTGACACACGTGGTTTATCACCGCAATATCTCAAAACTCGAGGGCGATGAGAAGTCGCCCGAGGAGAAAAGAAGAAAAATCTCCAGCAGGCGGGACGCGCGACAGAGTCTCGATGAGAAGCGCGAAGCGATTTCAAATTGCATCGCGAGCGCCTTGCCACAGATAAAAACGCAAAGCTTATCGTTGTCCGGCTGTTATCTTAATCGGAAACCTTCCCGTTGTGTGTTTTCAGCGAAGGAGAGGCGATTACCGAGGGACATATATGTTTCAACATGCAAATACACCTCTACTGTAAGTCGTTTTCATAGGTTCGCTCGCGCGTTCTCTGAAATTGCGGGTGTGTAGTATCTCGCGTGACTGTTAAAATTCATCTGCTTATTCATTGTCTTAGCTATCCTGTCTGTTACAGACCTGTTTTAAATAATGCTATGCAAAGGAAAGGAAAGGAAAGGCATCGCCTAAATAATGTTTCTTTAATTGCTCAGTTAGAGATCGCATGGCTCACGCGCCTCCGATTAATACGCACGTTGCTGCGTCTCAGCTTCGTTTTTGCGTGTTTGTTTGTTTACGTGTCGTTTTCTTCTGCTCAACGTGACTTTTGTTTCCTCCTCGCAGGTGAAAGTTTGTCATCTTCTGCTAGGGAAGGTACGGAGCTCGAGTCCATACGCGGCAGACTCGCATCTTTTTAGTGTTGGATTGTCTCTCATTTGCGTCTCCAAGATGAAGAGAAGACAAAAGCGCGTTCTGCAAATGGCATTTCTGTTTATGGTGGCTTTGATTTTTCTGCCAAACGTCGGACTTTGGTCAATGTACAGAGAGAAGAGCCCTATGAAGTCGCACGAGTCTGGAGAGCAGGTGAGTAAACACCATTGACATGTCTGTGACTCGGGCTTTTATGAGTTGCTGTCAATCAGATCAGGCGCATTCGGTTTAAGCCACCGAGCCCACCTGTTCTGAGGGATAACCTTGAGGATTTGTTTCAAATTACCTTGATGCCAGACTAGTTTTAACTTTCAAGAGTTATATTTACATTTCAAGAGATGAAATGCATCTCTCTTCAACTGCTGCACTGAGGACTGTTTTTGTATGTGGTGACTTTGATTTTTGAATAAATGTTGGAAACTGCTGTAAAGTATGAATTTGGGATTTTATGCATCACTTTGAACAACTTGAGCTTTTTTTTCTGAATTAGATTTTAACATTAATGGGTCTGCTTTACAGAACCGTTTCTGTAGATAGTTTAATAGGCAACAAAACAATGAACCGTTTTTATTACATTATATTCAATTACCAAATACAATTCTTTGTGTGTGCATGCACACTTGACAATAAAGCTCTTTCTAACTTTCTGAGTAATGCGTATCATACCCATGGTAATCAAACATAATTGCCCTTTACAACCTGTGAGTTTTAAATACAATGTCCCAGATAATAAGTCATTGGACACCCCATCTTCAATTAAACTTTAAAGATACCAAAAAATCTTTATGCGCCTTGCACAGTTGTTAATGAATAGTTAACATTACATTATTGTGCGTCTGCCTCCCACAAGATTATGCATTTAGGAGCACTTAGGAAGTCAGCAGTTTGCCTTCGGGGAAACATAAATCACCAGTCAGAAATGAAAGAACATTTTCTTCGCAAGACGTATGAAAACGAAGAGCACGGATCTCTATCCGATGCTAATATTGAATATTTATTGTTGATCTATCTAATGCTCTCAAAGAGGAGGAGGTAATAACTCAACCTCCTGAAGGATTGATCTTTAAAAGAGTCGGGATTATAGCATCATTTTCATAGGGTTGAATTCTTTAATCACGATTAAGTCGAGCTCTCAGAGAACAACATGGATAAGCTCATTTGCTCGGCGGCTGGCTGCTACTTGTGATGAGAGTGCAATCAGTGATTCTCTCCGCCAGCTGTCATTGTGTCATATTTAGTCCCCTGAAAGCATCTTGCATGTGGAAAATCACTTGAGCTGGGTTGGCTGCACTCACTTAGTGTACCGTTGCTGTTATTGACGTGCCTGTTGTAGTTCACTACCCATACTAGATTACATTTCTTTCTGCACTGTCAAACGGGCTGGAGAGACCAAGACTAACTTGCTAAATCCTCTCTGCTTCCCCACTCTTTCCCTGTTGTGAGTGCGCAACTCTCTTCGGATGCCGAGGGGTGCTGTTGGCTCGTGTGATTTTGCCCCTGGGTACCTGGTTTCTTTTGGTTTGTGCAACTGTGATGTAGTTTTTCTGCTCAAGGGAAAAATGCTGAGTCTGTTTATTGCATCTCGTAATTGCTCCTCTCTCATTTGTTTTGTCGGAGTTGCATGGCTTTCGCCTTGGGCGAGTGCAACTGCACGAAAGCAGTCTCTTCATTAAAGCCAAATCAGTGAGCAAGCACCACAGTGTTGACAGGGACGAAAATATCACAAACCTCATGCAGGGTGTTGTCCTTTCTGTCACTTTCTTTGCTAGTTCTCAAAAGGCGTTCTTGAGGCAAAACAACCTTGCCCTAAAGCATAGATGCTTTAATGCAATTAAAGCCAGCGTGACAGGTCGATTTGCATTGATAGCCACACAAAATGGGTGCTGTTCCCTTAACGAAACATTAAAAGGCCTCATATACAGTAGATGACTCGATCCATACACTGTCATCTGAATAGTCAATGACATCTAATAATGAAGTATCGCAGTCTATTGATTCTCAAGCAGTTTTTAAGAGAATATAATTAGTGGATTGAACGTACGTGCCGCGAGGGGGAATGGCGGGGAGGGCATTGCGTAGATGAGAGCAGTCTGTGGGATAAAACGCAATCCACACACTCCCTCACTCGAGCCGGAGCCGGAGCCGGAGTTTACCTGCTCTATAGAAAGAACCCAGTGTCTGTCATTGTGCACCTGTCAGAGGGGAGAGATAATTGACAGCGGAGATATTGTGCCAATAAGCCCCCAAGAATCCTGGTGAATAAACCTGCCTTGTGTGTCTTCTTTTATCATCCGATAGCAATTACCCATGATTCAATCAGCACCCGAAAATCCTTCCTCAGCGATGTTAAGCGAGGTTTAACAAAATGGAACGGGAAGCGGACTGGATGACAGGCGATGGGTTCCTTTCTTTGTCAGCTTTGTTGAGAAGAAACTGTGTTGAGCTCAGTGCCACCTTCCCTGCAAAATCCTCGTCTCTCCTTTGGGAAACAATCATGTTGAATTAGCTTTGGCGGCCCACTCCTGGCACGAGTAAACAGCATCTGTGTACTTCAGTGGGTGGCGCGCGCAGCGGCGGTGCTATGAGATGGACGTGCGCTGATAAGCGTGTGTCAGGACTGATAACCTTCCCTCGGCTCCTAACAAGACCCCAGCATTGAGCGTGACATAGCGAAGGCCCACGAGCATTATGAAGAGGCTGTCTAAGCAATCCTATCTCACTGCTACTCCTCTATTTGTTGACAACAGTGGGGCGTGTAAGTGCTGTCACAGATAGCAAGGTGGATAACGAGAGGTTTGCCATTGTTAACTACCCGGGGTGGAGGCGCGACGGAGGTGGAGAGCGAGGTGACCCTGGGACCTTAAGCTTCCTTAGATCAACAGTTAAGCCGATCGTGTTTGTGTCACTCGAGACAGAGGAATATTATTGTCGCGTTCCATTTGCCATCAAAGTGACAAGAGGAAGGGAGATGTAGTAATTGCAATTACCCTTAGTGTCATGCTGGAGAGATACATTATGGTAATGCACACGTCAAGCTGACAGCGAGAGTGTGGGTTAAGAGAGCACCAGATTATTGAACTGAATTGTGGTCTGGGCATTTTGAAGGGTCACGCAAATAAAGAATAATCAAAGGACAGGAAAAATATACTTTCCGGTTTGTGTGGTACGTCAATAGGCGTTTTAAGTGTCCTTCACTGTTCAGGTCCTAGTTAGTGTGTGACACATGGGTAGGGTTCAATTTGGAGCCGTAACCGGTTGGATGATATACAAATGAATGTCAACCATGTACGATGGAGAAAAAATGTCTGTTTCCTCATATTTCCATTTCACTGAATATAATTTAAATTACTGTCACAAGGGAGAGTGCCGGGTGCGAGAGAAGAGGGTCTCCGTCAGCCGAGTGATCAGACCCTGGGGGATGATGTAATTGAATGTTTCACCTTGGAGTGATAGTGTCCGGTGTTCCAATCTATTAGACTATGTATCCTTTCTCCATGATCCCATGGCATTCTGTTATCAAAAGTCATCAACTTCATATTGTTTCCCTGTAATTGCACTCTTCCCAGGAAAAAGGGTAAAGATAATTGGATTTTTTTGTGCATGAAGAATTTTGACACCAGACTTCGAGATAAACGTAGGAAAAATGCACAAACTCTCCGCACACTTGTCATTCACGCCATACGTTCGGCTCTCCATCATTACCACATGCAGCCACACTTCATGCCCCGTGCCCCTAATATGAACGGAGCCATGACCCTCTCGAGAAGATGACAATTTCAACTTGATTACTCTGATGTGCCTCATCTGGTGAGGATGGAGCAATGTCTTGGACCGCTCGACGCGGCTCCCGGGAGTAATGCGCATTTCATATTGAGCTGCAACCGTACAGAGGAGCAGGGTAATATAAAACCACTTACTCTCAGGCTCGCAAAACAAAGAGACACGGACCTTTCCGATCTCGTGTGTTTGGCACCTCCATTAAGATAATAACACTATTACATGAGATTGAAAGCCACTGAAGGGCTCTTACTTTCTCTTTTGGTCCTTAACCATATAAGTGACACGACATGCATGTCTTCGACGGTCATGTGCGTGATTGCTCATTGTGTACTGATTATAGTGAATCTAAATTTAAACACATCTCTGTAGTTTTAGAGGTTATCTGCTTTGACATTGCCTGAAAGGAAATACTGTGCAGGCGTATGTGTATATAACTATTTACCATTATCTAGCCAAAACTGAACACTTGTATTTAGACTAGTTCATTTGAATTCTATAGAATTATGTAGGTTGTACTGTAATTCCAAAGCTCATATTGATCAGGCCAAGGAGGTCTTTGTTGAAATGTGTTGAAAAATAAGCCTGAATGCTAAACATAGACACTTGTATTGAGATTGAGAAACTGTATAATAATAAATGCTTGAGAAAATGTCATTATGTGGTTATGTGTATTTGCACAGGTACACATTACGTAAATGTCTGCGCGCAGCAGTGTGTTAATCTTCTCTTTATTTGTCCCGAGGTGATCTGCTTGCGTAGACTTATGGCAGTTTTCACCGACTTCTCCACCCGAGTGATTGTTATCTAAGGAAAGTGAGGATTCTTTTATTTTATGGCTCCTCTCAGAGCACACTGAGATTTATGGCATTGAAATTCGCTATGCAGGGTGATATTTGTCATTGGCAAAATATACCAACAGTAAAATCGGGCGGTCGGTTTAACAACGTCGCCCTGTCAAGAGCGTTATCATCAGATCAGAGGGAAAGAGGGCGATTATGCAAAATGTGCAGCTAATGCACTATTTAGAATCAGCTTTTTGGAAACTTTTCACTATCGATATATTTAAGCCAGATATATGATGACAAGGGAGTTAATGTATTAGGCATACTAACATGAATTGTATCCAAATGCCTTATTTACAAATTTTAAGCAACTTAAACATTTTAAAACAATTTCCTTCCCAAATCACGCTTTGCAGATTTTTAAGGGACGTTCACATTTGTTTTCCACATATCCATTTTCTTTAATCTATCTTTAAAAAGAGGGTTTGTTTTGTCATACAGTGCCGGGTTTATCTGGACATCGGCGATTAGCTTTTCCATAGTGCCGTCTGCCATTTTAAATGTGTGAGCGCTGAATGGATTTGATTGGCTGTCAAAGTTTTATCGTTCATCTGCTGGGAAAAAAATAGTTCTGAAAGTGATCCCAATGATATTGTTCTCTGTATCTTTATAGTTATAGTTAACGTGAATGCGCCTTTAGTCAGACAGAAATCAATCAGTTACATTTACAGAATTATACATGTTTCATAGCCTCAATGAGAAAGTCAAACTCAAGGTTATGTCAGTTTTTAAAAATGATTTCTCTGCCTACCGTATTTTCATTTTCTGAGCACGAGTCTCTTTCTTTTAAGGTTAAGGTGGAGTTGGTCATGTGAAACAGTGGCGTTCTCCTATTGTTAAAAGTGATGATTCACAATCAATCTCATCTCTGTGTACTTAATCGACTTACATGCTCACTTGAGCTTTCATTTTTGTGAAATAATCATATCATTCGTGTGTTTTCCCACCTCATAATCAAATCGAGATTGATTGATTCACAGCTGCGGTCTCAGTAAGAATTGTTTGTTCAATAGCTAAAATAAAAATATGAATAGTTACTGCTTATCTTACTATAGAAATTGATTGTATTTATATACGCAGGTGCTAAATACAGATCTTTTATCATTCCAACATAGGATAGGTAAGAAAGGTCTAACAGAGAACTGCAAGAATGTGTATGTGTGGGTGTTGATTGGCAAACTTCTGATTTGAATTTGAAAATATCTCCACAAATCATTGTACGCCACACACACATGCAAGTTTTATATCATGGTGAGGACTTGTCTGTATTTATACAAAATGGTCTGTCCTTCAGTGCTCACAGAAATCTTTCTGCATGTAAGATTTTAATTAAAACAGGATTTAGTATGAAACATTGTCCTTGTGTCCGCTATTGGCTGTTCCCTGCAAAGTACTTTTTAGGTTTTACTATCCTTGTGAATGTGATCCTTGTCCCCTACCCTTAACCCTCATAGAAATCCTGTGCAGGTTTTAATTAAAGGACTTAATAGAAAAATAGTAATTAAAGTCTGCTTTTGTATTGCACAGATTAAACAGGATTGGAACGACATAATTACATTATTTAGTACTGTATATTTATTGATAATTTTTTTTGGTCCACTGGTTGATTTACACAACCATATACGAAAACTACAGTATATGGAGAAATAACCCAGATATAGCACATTTCAAGCAGATGTCACGTTTCAGTATAACTGTCACATGTAAGTACGTGAGGTAGTATTCAATAAAGAAAATGTGTAGAGAACAGTCCAGTGTGTGGGTTGCTTTTCAATGGTTTTCAGTAATTGCTATATCCATAGCTTTTTTCAACAGCATTAAACTGTTTAAAAGTCATTAAAAAAAATTCAGTCAATGTTTTCCCTTCTCACCATTCAAATGAACTTGATTAGTATCTTTTAATATTGTGAAAAAACCTTCAGGCTTGTTAGAGGGTCTCAAAAATACATTTTTAAATTCATTTATTCTTCCTTCAGAAATGAACTCTCTCCCTCTCTCTTTCTTTAATTTATTGCGCATAACCTGAAAAAAGACTCAATAAAGTCAGCTGGGCCCACTAACAAGAAAGACCTTGATGCTTATTTGGATATTTTTGAGTCATTTTGAAATGTTTTCCAATTTAATTACCGCCCCACAGAACATCTTTGATCTCTTAATGGGGAAAATAGATGCTGACTGTGATGAATGTTTGCTAGATGTTGTCGATGAATCTATATTAGCCTTTTTCCACCCGCGTGAGACTGAGAGACGGGACCAGAATCTGGATTTATGAGACGGATGAGTACAGGTTTAGAAGCCGTACTGTACAGCCAGATAGATGACAGAACTGGCTGGGGAACAGCTTGAGACCAATCACCCCACTGTAGGGAAAACTGAGATGGATATTAGTCTGTAAAGTTGGGAGCAACTGTCTGGCCAGAGCACCAATTTATCTTGAGGCTAGGGCGATGTATGTGCCATATAGGAATGATAAGGGAGAATGAGGGAGGAGAGGTATACAGCGAGATATGGGACAACAGATGGAAAGAGCAAACTGCCATTAGTGACAGTACAGATCTGTTACATTGTTACATTGACCTGAAGTGCTACATGTGTGCTCGCCTGTTTGAGTTTTTAACCACATGACTGCTACCATTCTTAAAAGAACAGCTCGTGAACATTTCTGTTATTAGAATTATTATTTATTTACATTGTTCATTTACTTATATTATCTTTTAACTTGCCTGCTGATTTTTTTGTAGAAGAGTATTACAATGAATTTATACTTATCTTTCCCCCCATACAACAGAAGTCACAATAGTCTGACCACAAACAATAGCAGACAGGAGGGCTTTATGTGAATAATGACTTACATTTCTGTTTGTTCCTCATACATTTGTTTTGTTGAACACAAAAGAACATATTTTAAACAATATGGGAAACTAAACAGTTCTGGGGCACCATTGACTACCATAGTAGTTTAAAAAACTACTATGGAAGTCGATAATGCCCCAGAACTGTTTGGATACAAACATTCTTTGAAATATCTCTTTTTGTGTTCAGCAAAACACAAAATTACTGTCCTTTTAAATCTTTTCGGTTTCTTACATGATGTTTTTTTTATCCCTTTGAGTTAAATTGTCCTTGTATGAAAAGTTGCATGTAGATTATGTAGACATTTTTGATCCTTTTGTGCATGATTCACCAGTATGTTATTAAAAAAGATTGCTTTGAAAGTGCTTTTTTGACAAGCGCAAAGCCATGCTGGTGAGAAATATAACACTTAGGACTTACGATTCAATCAAATGATGCATAAAATCAGCCCCACATTTTGCCACCAATATTTATATCACATTACATTAGTTAAATGCATTGATAGTACCATTTCAAGCATCTTTAACACCAAGATGTTTGTTTGTTTGTTAACGCTCTGTGATATCAGTGTCTGGTCGAGCGGTGCAGCGGCTCACCGCCTGCATAACTGCCTTGAAGCTCCATGCAGCACCAGCAATTGATCCTTTTGAAAACATGTCTTTGTGTTACTGAAATTACACTTCAGCTCTCTATTGATCGGAATGCTGGCTGCAGCCTTCGCACAGTGTAGTGTTGTTATTAAGCTAATTTATCCTCAGAATCGCTAAGTAGAAAGTTGAATTAAGTGCGCCATACAGTTAAATTACCTTTTCTTTTTTCAATAGCTCACGCATAAATATTTCGCCACATAAGCCCTCTGCAGGTCTACACTTGCTATGTTGCCAAGTGTTCATTATGTCGAAATTAAACACAGCAGACACATGAATCAAAGTCCTCGTTGACACCTGGCTGTTGGGACCTTTTCGGGTCATTTGAAGACAAGCTCTTCTTTCCTCAGGCCGCTGCTTTCCTGTTATTTATGACATCACGTGAACTCATAAAGCCCATCCTAATTACACTTCGCTCTGAAGATTAATGGAAGACCTCAGTCAGACGCATCTGCCAAGTTTACCTTTCTCCCATCCGACTGATAGATGTTGCCGAGTTTCTCAATATTCCCCGTTGCCACTGGACTGAGGTTTATCAGTCAAGAAATTGAAACGGCTGCAAACGCTCTCACTCGGCCTGTGTGACACATCTGGACCTACTTGAAAACAATTTCTGGAATGAAATCGAAATCATTTGCTGCTCCCTTTCGTCTTTTTAAAAACTATTCTCTTTCTTTGTTCTGCCGTGATGATCATTGTCTATTCCTCTGTCATTCAACTCTGTGCTTGAAGGACATTGCTCATGGCTTTCATAGCACTGCTAATGCAGGATCATTACTATGAGGTGAGGGCCATTCAAATCCATCTTGAAAGGTTATGTCTAAAGGGGGTTATTAAACTGTGCATGGGTGAAAAACTTGATGATGCTTTAAGTGAGCCACATCTCACGATCGCACATCATTAATGGTCACATGAGCTCATAATTGCTTGATAAAAGTCTGTAATGTTCTCCTGAAGTAGACTCTCCGCTCATTTATTGCTGTTAAGATGCTGCATACCCTCTTTCTTTTCTTTTTCCATTTTCGTGCATTGTGGTCGTACAGCTTTGATGTTGCCGATTTATTGATATAAATCTTTGTTGTTCTCCCCTCGGCTTGCAGAAAATAGTGAATATCTAACTTTTTCCCTGTGTTTTATGCTTGTCCGGGAAACCATTGAAATGTGCATGACCTGACAAATAGGGACCATGAATAATAAATAAAAGACAATAAAAAGCACAATTACATGGCTGTATACCTCACTCTGCTTTTCCACAGGGGCTGCTTCACTACTAGTGAGAGAGCAAGAAAGATGTTAGATGTTTGTTTTTGTTCTATGACTCTGTTTGTTTTTAACCGAATTTGCTCCATTTGATCTGTTTTCCATGTTTATTTATAAAACTTTGCCCCCACTGACAACTGTTATAGAAATAATCAGGTTATGCAAAATATGCATAGTTTTCACAATCACATGGGCAATTTCAAAGTTATGGATGTGACATGTTCAGTCAAAATGTTTGTATTTATTACCAACATATTGAATCATCTGTTTATATTTTACTAAACCCCTGATAATGAGTCCAGACATCACAAAACTATGAGTTTATGCACAAGTTTTCTATTTTAAAAGAGAAAAATATATATGTTATGGATTTGACGTCTTTGAGAGATAACATACTTTGTAGGATTTCTGTGAATTAAAATGTACAAACCAGAAGCAGTAATACAGTACCAAACAAATGGAGAAGGGATGACTTTTCATAGACAACAAAATAGTTATTTTATAAAGATTTTCATGTGCCCATATGTGACAATTCCGTTATGGAAAGCTATGCTTTACCAAATATTGAGATCTGATCTATCAGTATGGTGAAAATCTTTTTCTCTTAAGGTTTCATGGAATTGCCCACATGCATTGTGGAAGTTAACATGAGTGAGCAGTGGATGTATATTTGTTTTCCTGTGATGACATGAGCACAAATGGACATTATTTGTTTGTCTGTATGCTGTTTTTACTTACATCTATGAAACTGTGTCATTGCTTTACAGCTTTTGATACCCGAATGATGCTCTTGTAATCTTGTGAAACACTTCTGTCCATGAGATCTTGAATCTAAAAGCATAATAATAAAGACAAACCATGACAGCCTTATCATCACCCTACTGAAAATAAAAAACGCCAACAAACAAATCAGGACAAATACAGCCGTGATTTCTTCCTGTCATCTTTTTCCTTAAATCAGCATGACACCAGCTTTTGATGCAATCCTCTCTGCCGAGCGTGACAGCCACTTTGCGACTTATTTGTTTACATGGGTTATTGTTTCTTTTCTTCCCTGTGATGTTATTTGCATTGTGTTCTCCCAATTTTCAGGCAGGCTCTGTAAGTGACACTATGGAAAACGTCGAACGAGACGTTCAAGAATGCCGTCGTTTCCCTGACGTCTCCCGTCAGATGACAGTTGATTAGTGACGGGTTTCAGCGCTCAACGTTTAATAGCAGCTCACACGGGGGCGTAAAAAAGTCACTTTTGTGGTGGGTAAGAGATGTCGGACCCCCAATGAGCACCACTGCTGTGTGTGTTTGTTTTACTCTGGCACACCACATCTCGAGCATTCTTTCGGCTTGATTCGAGCTGAGCGCAATTCTCTCCTGAACAAGACAGATCGGATACTTCTCCTGTTTTCTTCTTTGATAAGTTTGGCGCCCCAAATATGGCGTTTACGGGCAAAGTTTTACACAACTCTGTAGCTTTTCTCTGTTGCCTGCCTCAGATTCACAATATAAGAAGCAGAAATTGTGTTGCGCATGGCTGACAATCAGAGGCCCAGCGCACCTCCTCACGTCACTAGGAATGACAATCGCGGTAGATTTTGCAGAAAAGCCTCATTTGGCTGCTCCTTTGTGAGCTTCGAGATTCCAATCACTGACATTCAAAGATGAGATTGGCACAGCTGTCTCTTTGTGGTGACACGGCCCTCTGTGTCGCAGCTTGATTGACAGCTCCCTCGCTCGCTTGTCTCCAAGTCTGTAGAGAATTGGCCAGCGCCAGGAGTCAAACTAGGAATCCGTACTTGCTTTTTTGAGCGTTGAATTATACAACAAGCTTGTGCCTAACATCAAGGCAATGTTGTGTTTTTAATAATTAATCTTTTTCTCTGAAAAAAAACTAAACAAAATGTACTTTCTCCTTCTTCTATCATTTCCAGCTCCTCTCTGTGGCATTTCAAAGCAACAGGACTGTGCACACGGCTTCATTTTGGGAGGAGGTGCCCGAAACGCAAAGAAAAGCCCCTCGAATGATATCCTGTGCATTTGTTGATGTCACAAATTACTTTTCATTTGCATTTTGTGAGCTCCCCCAGTAGGTATTTTAATATAGACGCGGTGTTTATCTTTCCAGCACAGGGTTTAGAAATGTAATTATGGCTCAGGCGGTGACATTTTTGTCATGTCGCCTCTGAGTGGCTGATAGCATAATGAACAAGCTAAGATTATCTGGAAGCTTTTCACCAAATCTGCAGGCCTAGTGTAAACAATGTAGGTTTTCATATAGAAACTCGAAAATGTTGGAATATGTTAAGCATGTGCTATATAGCATGTACAGTTTCTTGTTATATTATTTAATAAACAGTAACGGACCATATGACAGTAACTTTCTCTGGAAACGAATAAATCCATATATATGATTTTGAGGGGATTATCTGGTTATGGTTTATAATCGTACAAATGCACTGAAATTATATGCCTCGACAGGAACATTGTGCACACCACAGTATCAACATTAGTGACCTACGCTCCTTGTATTGGAAATAGGATAGACTTTGTTTACTTTAGTTGTTTTTTTACGTTGGCTGTGTCGAGACAGCAGTTGGAAACAAAATATCACTGACAGTACAGTGTTTCTAATGAGGAGTGACAGTCTCTGTTGTTTTACACTCCACTATTACATTAGTGAAGTAGAAACCTTTTTTAATATAAACCAAGCCATCTAAATATTTGCTCAAAATACCACAAAGATTTAGTTTGACCATTTATTGCCGTAGAAATGTTTGTGATTATTCATTTAATTGTCTGTTATGTTTAACTAATATTGTGCAGGTCAAAATCACATCAATGATTGTTAAAAACTCACATACCTGTATTTACAGCCGTATAGGAGCCGGGCAAGGACCATGAGCCAGGACTCAAACTCGGGTAAATTACTATGTAATTTAACATAGTTCAGTGGTTTATATATGTGACCCTGGACCACGTCATTCTTAATAATATTAGCCATACTTTACAGCCTCTGCACACGTCCCGATCGCGATCTAGTACTATTTGGTGGCGGATAGCATACCAGCTTCTGGTACGTTTTGTGCCACCTGTAGAAAGGGAGTCGCTCAACACTCCCTTTCTGCAGGTGGCACTAAACACCCTAGAATGCACTAAATGCACTAAATACTACAAGAAGAAGATTGCGATCGGGACGTGTGCAGAGGTTGTATAGTATGGCTAATATTGTTTAAAATGACATTCAGTTTTATGAAAGCATTGATCGATTCACTTCACAAGACGTCAACATGTCGTCAGGAGCCGCTTTTTTGGAATTATGTGCTTTAGGAACTCTTAGACAGGTGGACCCCATATACTCCCATTATATATGGGGGCATATAGAGGGGAGCGGATTTATAAAAAAAAATCTTTATTGTTCTACTCAAGTCAAAATGTCACCTACGTTACGGATGGCATGGAGGTGAGTAAATAAACAGCAAATTTACATTTTTGGGTGAACTGTCATTTAATATCCTAATGATTTTTGGCATAAAAGAAAAATCTACAATTTTGACCCCCCCCCATACGACTTCCGATCACGAGGAGCGGTGCGAGGGCGGAGCTTTTGTCATGGGAGGGTGCCGATGGTGGGGAATAATCCTCCACGATTTACTGCAAACTCGTATTCAAATTTTGTTAGGAAAGCCCATCTTCCGACAATCCAATCAGTTCTTGACGTGGGCAATCGAGTCCGCCCTACATTTTCTCTCATTTCAGTAGCCGTTTCTCTTAGATATAGGTCACAATATGGAAAACAATGCGATCAATACTTCTGTTTCATGCTGACTTTGTTTTCATTTAAGAGTCCGACCTGTAACTAAAAAAACATTTGCCCTTACATGAATATTAAAACATCCATTAAAAACATTCTGGTTAATAAACTGGCACAGGTGTGGCAAGAGATGACATTCCTAAAATATTTTTGACATTTGCTTTTTTCATGCAAGTTCATTTAGAGCTTCACTTTTCACATTATTGCACTGCAAATGCATTAATGTGCATGTCGTGGAATTTCTGTTTCTTTCTTTAAAACTTCTCTATTTTGGTTTTCAGTCTGCAACTGGAATTCAAAGTGCATCTTTATCATTCGTTTAGATCAAATAATCACAGCAGGCCCGTCGTCCGCTAATTCCATCCCCAACAATTTTCTTTGTGCACTTCATGTTCCAATGTCATTTGAAGAAACATCTAGCCCCCCCACTCGATTCCCCACTTTGAACAAGAGCCCTGTTTCCTGAAAGTGTGACCCAGATTCATCCCCCTCATTTCCATTTCTCTGATGTTTTTGTAGCGTGCGGAGCCCATGTAAGGGCTGTTGTTGTTTCTAATGTTTCAAGGCAACAGAGAAGTCCCTTGAGCATAGAGTCATTTACTTTAAAAATGTATCCTCTAAACAGAGAGGAACTCAAAGGCAGGGTAATAAATGCGGCGTGCCTCCCTCGCCATGCGCCGATATTTAATCAGCATCAACAGGCTGTTGAGAGCACTCCACCGAAGTAAGTGCCCTCGGAATTTATTTGTTTCTTAAATTGGATGAGTCCTAAGTGTCTGTGGTTTAACATCATAACTAATTGGCCCCGGTGGTTTATCTCGTGCGTGTCTCTGATTTAAACGGGCCCCAGATTAGCGACTCTTATGAGTGGCTGCAGCCCCATTAGAAAACATGGACATCCATGATTAGGGTGACAAATAGGTGCATGTTAGATCAAGATTGGCTGGGGGAATGTGCATTAAGGGTCATAACCGCCCTTTGCGGGCTGTGTTGTTTTTGCGTTGGCTGTTTTTATTTACCACCCTAGCGCTGCCCCACATTGGAATCTCAGAAGTGAGTGATAATGTCCTCAGGTGTCGACCCTTTTTCACCTTTATAACCCACCGAGCATTAATTAAACGCGCTCATTAAAGTTCTGCTAGAACTGGTGGTGTGAGTGATCACCCTGAGCCTAGGGTCATTTTTTTCTGCATGTGTTTGAGAATATATTTAGAATTGTGCTGAGTCAAAGCCATCGGGGAAAGTGGAAGTGATGCCATTATAATATGATCAGGAAATGAGCCCTACAGCAGCTAGAAGCCAACTCGGCTCACATTATTAATGGAGCAGTAGTTCAGTTCAGAACAGGCCCGCGGGACATCTGGTGTGGTCACACTTGTGAACGGACATGTATGCGTGAATCGGTGCAGAATTTCCTGAATGTTGTTGGCTTCCTCTGTTCATATCGATCACGGAAGTTCATGGAAAGCATGCATAGTCCATACAGAACGTTCATCTCATTTATTTGCATGCATTTTTTCATACATTGATTCTAATAGAGACACAAAAGGTTGTCCAGACAAGAGTCGTCATTGCCGTAAGCTATTGGGCAGTCGGTACGCCGATGAGAAGTCTCAAACTTTGAGAACTTAACATCATTGACAACGTGAAATGCAATTTGTATTCCATTTCTAACCCCGGAATGAGAATTCCCGGTTTATAGACATTGTAAAGCTTTAGGGGGAATTGAGTTACAAAGAATAACAGGAGTAAAACACCACGAATGAGGTTTTATCCTCTGCACGATTATTATCTTTCCCCAAAAGATCTATCACAAGTAATATGGTGCCCTTGGCCATCATTTTTCATCAGCGGAGCACTGCTTTTGCATTACAACAAAAATTCAATAAATTTATAACAATATCCTTACAAATCCCCTTTTTGAGTCTGGATGCACAAGTCAGTAAATAATAGTGCGACTTGTTTTTTCAGCATAAGACCTATAAGGTGCAATGCTCCTTAACGGTGTTATTCAGAACAGAAACAATAACCTTGGAAATGACTTTAAGGCCTAAGGATGGTATGCAGTTATACAAAGGCCAAGCAAGGTGTCATTAATCACAGGGTCTGGTGCCCCGGGAGCATTGTGCATTTCTCGGGTTGAGTTATTAAAGAAGATAACAGGGGTGAGTGCTCTCTCTACCTCGGGCTTATGTCCTATTTTTGGATTTTGAATTCCCACTTTCAATTGTTTTCACTGTGAATAGGACAAACATCAAGATCGTAAAATCAGGCCGGACTGAATCGGTATCTGCTTAATGCTATAAAATGAAAATGATGGCAATCAAGTCAAATGATCAAATGATTTGATGTTCAATGGTATAGTGGATGAGAACGTAGTTGTACTTTGTGATGAGAGATTAATAAAGAGACCAGACTGCATTCCCAGATATTCATTCTGGTCGCTGATTGCTTTGAATATGCTTTTTAAGCATAAGTTATGAATTTAAATAGCATGTTTAACTTAGAATTAAATTGGGTGATTTTTCTTTAACCATTAAAGAGAATCAAAAGACAAAAATCATTAATGCAAATGTATGTACTACTGATGCTGATAAATGAAGAAATTTCATACATTTTTGTATTACTTTATTAAGACATATTACTTATTTTAGAAGACTGCTACACAGGATTAAACTGACTGCATTTCTTACAGTTCTTTGGTTTCCAAACATCAGCAAATAGAGTTGAAATCGGGTAAACAATAACGCTAGCGGTCCCGGAAATGAATCAGTCAGTTTTGACACTGAACTTTGAATCTGGAACTGCAGAAGACCTTTCAAAATTTGTTCATTTTTTATGAGAAGGCACAAAGCACTGCGTTTCACCTCTGCAGTTTATTTTCACAGAGAGATTTCCAGATTTACTTTGTAGTGCAAGTAAGTTCAGTGATCTCAAGGCAGTACCACATTCGCTGGCATTGATTCAAGGTGCTGGAAGTAAACGTTTTCATAGGTTGGAATAGATGTGGGTAAACTCATGCTCTTTCTGGGTACATTGACAGTCAAGGCATGCAATGCTTTGTATTTGTTGATAAAAACAAAGTGACCGAAGATCACAGTACTATACAGTCCTAGGAGACTTGAGTGTTAAACATTCTAAAATGTCACTGAAAGCTTTATACTCCATCATCACAAGACTGTTTGTTTGGATATTGCGTTCTCGCTCTTCTTGCTAGCCACGGCTGTCTGGAGTAGGTCGGAAAAAGTCAAGGCCTTTCAGAGACTAGTCATTTTCTCAGGGGGATTTGATGGTCCTGTTCCTCAGCTCGGGTCTGCTGTTGATCCCCAGTCATAAGCGAGGCCTGTTGGGGCATCCTGTAGCTGACCTGCAGTTCCACTGCCATAGTCTGTCACCTGCGCTGTAAATATCCAGGCTGGCTAGCTTTCATACTGGCGTTTAAGTATGTGAGGTGTGTTTTGTGCCTGATGGAAAAGCTTTATGATGAAACTTGTAAATGAAATGTTTCATCAATGCAAAAACATGTATCACCTCTTGACATAAAGATATGATCATGGTCGTGAAATAGTGTGTGAAAGTAATAACATTTTTAACTTTTTGGACAAAATCATATATTTTCTGAATTAAAATGTTGTAGTTGAGAGTTGACAAATAAAAAAGCACCAAATCAACCAAAAAACACAACAGCAACGTTTTTTTATTTAGAATTACCCAAAGAGACAAATAAGTCTCTTTAAATAAGGGATCATTTATATCATCGCTGTCCTTCTTAAACCTCAGGATATGGAAAAAACACTGTACTTTTTAAACAGTTGAATACAGTGTTCTCAAAGGTGACAAGCTTGTTGCCTAGATATTTGCAAAACCCAGGAAGAAACATAAAGGTTGACTAATAATAATGATTTATGGAAACAAAATCATGAAATATGGAGATACATAGTTTCAGAAGGACAGCAGTTATGTATATGAGGGTAAAATGCATTATTTTCTTTGGAATTGCTGTAACACCTATGAGGATGTGTTTTGTTACTAGTCATTATGGGCACCCCTGCTGTAGTCTTGCCAACAACACAGAAAGACCAGCACCAAACAACAAAATGTTGAAATAAAGCAAATATGTTTAGTGACAAAAACTAGCACCTTACACTGAAGTCAGATTTGTCAATTTTCAGTGCAGACTGTTTATAAACCCTACTCTATTCTGCTCCCGCTGCCCACTTATCTTTGATATGAAATGGAGGATGTTTTTGCACAATACGATACTATATTCCTGTTCAATAATGGATAAAACAAACAAATGCACAAACAAACCTCTTCAGCTTACTTTACGATTCTGGATTGTCAAGTTTCTTCTCATGTACGATGCTTTGACACATCAAAAGCTGGCAGGGTGTGCAACTTTTTCACACGGTTGGAGTATTAGCTCTCAAAATGAAACAGAAATGTCAGAGCAAACAGGAAGCTGATAAAGTGTCTCTTCTCAAATGCTGCTTTGATCTCACTTTAATAACCTTCACTTGTCCTCTGACTGTTCAACTGCACAGGAACAAAAGCTTACACAATGGTTTCTTATATGTAATGATGCGTCCAAAACCACTCATGGGGGAAGAGATGAACGAAATGAGTGAGCGATTTTGGACACTGACACCGTCGCAGACATTCTTGACTCAACGTTTACCTTATATTACTGTACATCTGTGGGGCTTTTTGGATAAAACAGTAACGTTCATTTTCTCACCACTTGTCATGTAAATTGTATTAGTTGATAATACAAACAACTGCTAACTTATTTACTATTACGTTTTTAATGTTTATTAATTCTTTTTATTATAGTTTAAATAAAACACTACTGTTATAAGATATCACATTTATTTAATCTGTAGAAAATCGCAGAAAACAACATGAACTAACCTGCTTGTATTAACATATATTTTTGGTACTTTACTGTCACTGTTTTTAACACTTATTTGGCTGTCTCACCTTGTATACATAGTGTAATAAAAAACAAGTATAGAGAAAGAAGTTCACAAAAAAAATCACAAACACCCAATACTACTGTATGTAGAGAGATAGAGAGCAGTTTTAGATACAACATTGTGTTCACTTGTTTACCCAAGAGTTGTTACCAAAATACTGATAAAAGTTATTTGTTATGATTGAATTTTTAGTTTGCTGAATAGAATTCACAAAAATTTACTAAGCTTTACTAACATACAAAACAATGCTATAGGACTAAAAAGAGCATTTGTGCAATCCACCTTTTTATGCAAAATTTGTCATTTTTGTTATTTTATTTTTAAAATGATCCATATATCCTCACTTACCTGGGGCTGATTTTGAGTAGTGAAAGAATATACACCATGTATATTATGCGTTTTTGGTGAATATAGATAAAAGGTTTTTCAAATCTTCCAAATTCTTTGCCTTTTTTCCTACATTTACATGCAACATAGTTTGCATTTTTGAAAAGCAAGAACTAACATTATTTTGAAGGCGTAGTGTCCTGGGGTGCTGTAAAAGCCGAAATGGTCTGGAAAATAAATTTGGCCCTAAGCTTTGTCTCCGCTTGCTCCCGGATTAGAGGCTCTTATGCATGCTGGAAAGTCTGAAAAAAGCAGCATGTGGGAAAGCTGATTTCAGAGACATTTCGATTTCAGCACTGTTTTGATGAAGTTTCACCATATTTCTTTTTTGACTGAGCACAGCTTGACATATGGTCCCTTGACCAAGTGCTGTTAGATGATCAGTGATCTGGGTGATTTAGCCGCTGTGGTTGCATATAGAGGATACGCAGAGCGTGCTCATTACTGACTGTGCTCTGAGGTGACCCGGCTGGCTGTACTCGCTGTTGGACGCTGTTGGTGTGTGAGGAGTTTTCTCTCTCTCTCTCTCTCTCTCTCTCTCTCTCTCTATCTCTCTCCATCTCTGTGAGAGCAGCGCGACACTGGTCCTCATTGTGCAGATCACCCGCTGAGTTTCTCTGTTCACCCAAAGCCATACGCATGTATGTGAGTGCGGCTTGCAGAGCTACGCACACCCATAACAGAACCTCTCCGTTCCGTCTACCTCTCCAGATTTCAATAATAGATAGATGTGCCAAAAGCATAGATGAAAAAAGTGGTTTACTGTTCTTGACTCGGTTTTAACCCACAGCCCTCTTAATCAGATTAGTTTAGGATTAAACTCCAGAATTCAGCCCTATTTTTTTTCTCATTCCTTGGTCTCTGCGTGCCCTGTGGAAAAGACTGGCATAACTGATCACTGGTGTGTGTGTTTTAGGAATGTTGGTCCATAGTATGGGATGCCGTGTGTGCTGGTGTCCCACAGGGCTTTTACATAAATATGCCTAACCAAGATCAACCAGTTTCACCACATTTGCTGGTGAACAACTGGACTATAGCATAAATCGGCTTTCGTGAACATAACAGTTCATACAGATCTAAGCCGGATTTATCAGGGTGGTGGTCCGGGGATCAAGGTGATTCCGCTTTGGACGTGCAAGTGAATACCGTGAGAACATTTCTGTGTATGTTTTGTTAAGTTTAATTCTAAGCATGACTAATCCATTACAAAGAAAAGCAATTATATGCCATTTTTAGTTTGCAATAAACGACTCAAGATAATAATAATAAATGTACTTTCATTTCTGAGTTGCCAAGGGTGTTCCTGCCACAAAGCTGCTTTATTTGTGGGAAAAGGCTTTTTAGAACTAAAACCCAAGCAGGAAAAGTAATAAAGTGCTCTATATTAACAAGAAAGACGCATATTAGGGCCCGTGCACTCAGATCGCAGATGCCGTGCAGCTTGAAGCCTAAGGAGTTGGAACAGCGAGACACTTGGAAAAACGCAAACTTCAGAATGAGAAGAGGTTGAGCACAGCGTGTTTAAACGTGCGGGGAAAAAGCTTTTCAGCTGTTGTTGAATTCCACATTCAGTTGGGCTAATTAGATTTCCAAAGCTCTCAGTGTGGTATATTTGCCTCTAATCAAAATCATTCAACATATCAGTCGGTGTTGATATTTCGTGTAGCAGTTATTGCTGTCAGAGGTAATGATGTGATCACAGAGAGTGGAGTCAAGGAAAGCTCGTTTTGTGTCTTCTACGAAACTTCTGCATTCCATTTTTATACATGGATCCTGCTCGCACGACATCCAAATGCTAATGTAATATCAGGTGATTTGTTCAACTTTGGCTCTAGTAGATGTGCAAGAAACGGCAAAGCTGGTAGAACATTAAATGTCCTATGTTTTCCGAAATTCATGATACAGGTAGAGATATTTAATGTTAAATCAATGTTCAATTGTTTGTATAACATTAGAATAATTATATTTGCTATCTGAATTTAACCAATGAGGTTATGAGTTGAAAACTAGGGATGCACCGATATGTAAATTTTGGCCAATAACGATAACTAGTGGTGAAACGGATCGCGGTTGATCCGTACAGATCGTGCTCTGTGGTTCGGAACGCATGTGACCTGCGGACTAACTGTAAATGTATTCATCATAGTATAAAACTTCTCTCTCCAGTTTTAGCACTCTCGCTCTCTCTCCAGTATCTGGACGAGTACAATATTAAAGCGCATTCTTGTGTATATCCTAACTTAAAATGCTCCGTAAATCACAGAGCAAATGATCAAATCAAGATCCAAAATTCTTTAACCCTCTATATAAGAGCCTCCGTTTTTGACCATTATTGTGATTGCAAAAACAAGTTATTACAGTTATTATTATAGTAATATATATTAATAAAACTATGAGGAGCATTTACATTAGCTGATCCGAAAAATGATCCGATGTGTGACCCAAAATCCGTAAAATGATCCGAACCGTGAGTTTTGTGATCCGTTGCACCACTAACGATAAAATTCATTAACACTGGAAGCTGATAAAAGATATATTTGCTGATATACAGTATCTTAATATTAATATGCATTTCTCTCAGCTTGGAATAAAAGGCAGAAAGTTATTTTAAAAACATTGACTGCAGAAAACAAGGTAACATTTCGTTCTTTTTTTACCAAGACTACACTAGTTTAGTCACTAGTTAACTTTTGAACTTTTCTGGTATAATGTTTATTTGATAAACAAATTATAGATGTTTTTCCAGTGCAACCCAGAAAAGTGTTCTCAATATCCACAAGTCTAGCAGGTCTCAAGACAATCTGCTTCAAACAGTATGCTTATATTCCTATAACTTACACATTCATAAATATCTACATCACAACAGTGATTAAACAAAACCCACATACTTTAATTAAACAATGACATCTGAATGGCATGCAAAGGAAGCATTCAGATTTCCTTTGTCTGTGAAAAATGTAAGGGTTCGTCCCTTCTTGACCCAACGCTGGGTTGAGTGTGGGTAGATCTAATATTGATGATACTATAGTAATAGATTCTGTTTAGTACACTGGAGCAGGAGTTTCAAAATATCCTTTAAAGAAAAAGACAGGAAGAACAACTCACAGACCTTTTCAAATTAGTCACTGGTTGTTTCTCGGAGGCCCTTATTAACCTACAACTTTATTTCCCTCTGCTGTCTGCTGAAAATCACAGAATCCAGCTAATCGGATGCCAACTGGTAATTTCAACACTTTTGTAATGTGTAAATACCTCCTGAGGCTGAAACGACTAAATTATAATACTTATATCCTTAAATCCCTTTTTAAAGTTCTATATTCCAGAATTTTATATTTAAAAGGTCTTACTGTCTCTAATCTCCCACTTTATAGAGTATTAGAATGGTATTTAAAAGTAAGGTTGAAGTTTTGCACTGAAATCTGGTAATACAGAAAGTCAGAAGGAAAGAGAGACCACAGAGGTGCACAACAGATATTTGAAGTTACCAATTTTGTGAAAACGATCCCACGTAAATGACTCCTGCCCAAATGAATAGAGTCATAAAGAGGAGTAAAGTTTAAAAGCCTGTGAATGAATCAAGTTCCAGACACGCTTTGACCATCAGGAATGTGTGTGTAATAATCACAGTAGCTGGCTCTGTGCTCTCCTGTAATTTCAGCAGATGTTTAATCTCTCTCCAGAGGAGGTGGATGTTGCTCATGCTGAACAGAATCAGATCTGGAGTCCTTCTCCCCACATGGGCACTGGAGGTTAATGAAAAATCAAACTCACCCGCATGTGTCGCATGGCACAGTGCTGTATCTCACAGCATCCTTTCTCCCACACTCGGACACCTACATATCTTTCAGTCTCCTACAATTCTTCAAGTATCATTGTCCCAATGAGGTTTTAATGTCACACTAAGAAACACAAACTTTTGTATTGCTACCCATTAATGGCAGATTTATGCTTCTGCGTCCATAGCAACACAGAGCCTACTGCATAAGATGGCACACACCTCTCTGAATATGTGACTGTGCTTCTCATTTGGTTATTTTCACATTTTATTCTGAACTTGATGTTGAAAAAGATATGATTATTTAAAACGATTGCAAAAGAGTCTGCAAAATAAACTTTTTCAGTTGAAAGCACATGATTCAAAATACTAAAAGAATGTTTTTGTAAATTTTGAGATGACAAGTCTTGCTTTTAGACATTGTAAAATAGCCAATACATGCACAGTCACATTTGGAATCTACACTATAAAATGCTGGTTATTTTTAATCTATGGTTTATCAACCCCGCTGGATTAAAATAACCCAGAATTTTGGGTTGAAACAACCCAGCTGGGGCTGTCACAATATCAGATTTTCACTTCACAGTTCGTGGCTAAACATCACAGTAATAATATTATTCAGTATCTATTTGTTGGCCAACAAATCACACTTTAGATGTAGGGATTAGAGGGAAAGTTTGTTACCATTGTGGCCCTTGAAATGGATGCTAAATAATCATTGGAATATTATCATATGTGTATCTAATATCACGTTTTTTAATTTCACAGTTATTGTGAATACCGGCATACTATGACACATCTAAACCCAGCATAGTTAAAAATAACCTAGCATTTTTAGAGGGTATAGATGGTTTCTTCTGACATCCTTGTTCTGTGTTTGTTGCTAGTGGCTAGTAATATAACTATTTATATTTTATTTAACTGATATTAAAATTAATTTATATTGATATAATAATTGTATTAAATAAACAATGTGTTAAATGGGTCGTGTAACTTTGTTTTTGCATTTAAGTTTAGCCAAGTAACGTTTTTACTACTGGTAACCCAAAATAATACTGACTAGACATACTTTAACTTACTAATTAATGTCATTTGCTTGTTATTTCTTTTGCTTGTTATCAGAAATAATCTGCAGGGACTCGATTCGTTGCGGATGTGTACCGGAAGTTAAGTTTGTGTCACAAAAGCGTGCATGCGCAGTAACGTTTGTTAATGTTGTTGCTTTGAAACCGTCCATATGCAGATTAAGATCAGCGACAATCCGCATGTAAAAAAACCCTTCAATTTGCTCCAATTATAATTATAGCAACTTTTGGCAGAATCATGTTTAATTTTCAGCGTGGTGTCAGTGATTTTAACATTATAGAAAAACCTCATCAGTTGGCACATTTCTGCCATCATAAAATACCGTAATGCCACCCAGTGTTTTTATCCATGATTTTTTTTATCCATGACTATGAATTAACCATCTTTTGTTGAGCTCTGGCTCCAGACTGAAATCAAACCCAATCTACCCGTCATGACTTTTGATGATAGATTCCAAAACACTCGTCATCTGGAAATCATTATCATGGTCGACTCTGTTTATTTCACAGGTGAATAAGATGGGCTCTCTGATCTCTGGCAGCGGGCACATGGCAAATGATGTGGTTGATCAGAACACAATGCTTCCTGCTTCACTGGACATGTCTTTCCTGTTAGCGTTTGAACTCCTCACAGGTCGAGTGGTCTCGGCCGGGGCTGCGTTCTGTTTGTGATGTGAAGCAATGCTCTGATGTGCAGATGTTCTCATTAGCTGCACCTACTGCAGAAGATCATTTATTTATCAGATAATGATGTATCCTGCAGTCAGCCCCCAATGTTTTTCGGTCTGTTGGAATGTGCTACAGTAGTTTTCTTTTGTTGCTATTGTAATTCTTTCTCAACCCAACCACGGGGAGCTGAATAACCAGCACGTGTGAGCCAACGTATTATTCCGAAATTGTGCTGATGTTACTTGGACTCCCGTCTTGATCGGACGTGATGTTTAGACACGGCAACCTTCCGATTCCAGTCCCAGTCGAGATGTCTGCGTGCTCCTTCACAAACATCGGCCGGCCTGATCGAATCGCTCTCGACAGCTGCACAAAGGGCTAATTTGAACCATCCTTGTCACCGTGAGCAGTGTGTGTTTATTGAAGCCTCCACGTAGCGCGGTTCAATCTCACTTCTGCTGACGCCTACTGTAGGCCATTCAGAGAGGGGTTCTATTTAACAAACAAAGCATAGCTTGCACCAGCCATGATAGACAGAGCTCAGAACATTCAAAACCAGCTCTGAGGGGGAAGCCGTGAAAAAAGAAAGCCCTCGCAATGGGGATTTTGAACAGCACGGCTAAATGACATAATTAGATAGCATTGCTGGCATTGCATAAAACATCTGCTTGCTTATCTGTGTAAAAGGGAAAGAGTGAGAGAAACAGGGAGCGAATTACAAGGAGAACAATTGTGCCCAATGTGCGCTTAAAAGATAGGCCTTAACTTTGCACATTACCTTATAATTACTGTATGTTTACTGTATACATATTACATAAGACATAAAGACATTAAGGTTTGATATTGACTATACAGTTTTTTTGCTTGTTACAGCATTCCCTGAGGCGATGTTTTGTATCACTCATTTATCTGGGATTCTACAAGTGACTTTTTAATAACAATATAGGAAAAACCTCCTTCTTGTCACAATAGTCAACTGTGTTTTTGTAGAGCTGTCTTGCATTAAATTCTGTATTTATTTTTCAGTTTTACTGTACAAGGACTGACTGGCAGTTAACAATACCTGAATAAACAAAAGTAATATTTACATACCTAGACAAAGCCCATTCGGAATGGTTGTCACAGATGCAGAAATTTTTATTCATTTAACTGGAAGACACATGCGCTTAAATGGTGCACATATTCTGAGAAACTGTAAGTAACTTGTTTATAAAATTACATTTGTCAGATGACAAAACAAAACATGGGAATGTTTTAATGAGCAATAAGTCTTTGTTTTACTACCGACTCTACTGGAAGGTGATTTATTAGAAATGCTAAAATGCTAAAAAATACACAATCATTTAATGATGTTCGTGTGCATATTCTTAAGTCATTTACTGGGGGCATAGTTTAGCTTTCGAAAAAGTATAAGGCATCGCTAGTAGAGAAAACCAAATGCATTTACAGCAAGCTGCAGTAGGAATAAGGCGGTAAGGGCATAACATAAGCTGTCCAAAGCATGTGAGCACTTAATGTTAACCATTTTCAACATCAGCATTACATTTCATGTGTGCGAGATGACATGCTGGGTGCTTTGACAAATTGCTTTTTGCTGTTAAATGTGTTTGAAAGGTGTTTTAGCCAGCATATAGATTACGTTTTACATATGGAATTTCACATTGGCCTTTTTGCATAAATGCCCATCCACACAAACTTCTAACTTTTACCATCGATTTGACCTGGTGTTTAAAAAAGGTTAATGGGGTCTTTTAGCACATTTATAAAATAAATAAATAACAGATAAGAGGGTTAAAAGAAAATGTATTGCATTGTTATTTTTATTCTTGTATTGAGGGACTGTATCAGTGACCCCTCCTACATAGTGATATAAGGGTGGCATTCACTACAGTATTCTCTTGTGCGCTTTTTATTAGGCAGCACATTGTGCAGTCGGCCACCCCAGTTTAGTCTGGCCAGAGTCAGTAATTGCTAAATTTACTGTAATCAATGCGAGGAGGGCAGAGTTTGATGGACTGGCAAAAAAACCTCTGCGAAGAGAACAAACATTAGCAAAAGAAAAACATTCAGCAGATAACAGTGTTTAAGTGCTTTCACTTCATGTAAATATTTAGTATAACACCACTGGTTTACTGTTTGTATCATACAGTACTTATCTATGGGGAGTGGGGAAGGCATTGTGTAATTTGTGTGTATTTTTTTTAAGTGATAGTTGTTTTTTGTTGCCCCAGAATAGCTTGGAGTGGGGTTTCTTTCAGGAGCAAGCAGACAACTGGAAATGAAAGTCGGAGTAGAGCTGGCACAGGGCGATTAAAGCGCTTTGAGCTGGAAGAGCAAATTTCAACTCGGTTTCAGACTGGCTGTCAGTGTGCTTTGGCTTCTGTAAAGAAAAAATATATAAACTAACTGGCTCAATTTTGTCTGAATTGTAAGTTACTGAATAACTTTTTGCTTTTGATTCTCAATTCTGTTGTTACCTGTGACCTTCAGCTAAATTTAGCTGTGCCAAACAATATCAAACTGAAGCAGACGGATGAGATTAGAAACACTGTACTGCAGTCCTGTACTGTCAAATGTCTTTTTCTGCTTTAATCTTAACTTGGTGCATATAGACGGTTTCAAAGCAGCAACATACGCAAATGTTACTACGCATGCACGCTTTGTAGCCCAAACTAAACCTTCAGTACAATAGAGTCCCTGCAGAATATTTCTGATAACAAGCAAAAAAATAACAAGTAAAGTACAGTAACTAGCAAGTTAAGAGTATTCTAACCAGTATTATTTTGGGTTACCAGTAGAAGAACTGTTACTTGTCTAAATTTAAATTGTTTGTTTTATAAAATTAATGTACAATAAAATATTAATATAAATGAAATATAACATAGTTATATTTTTAGCCAATAGCCACACCGATCAACAAACACAGACAGGAAGTTAACTTCGGGCAACGTGTGTGCGTCTTATGAAACCATCTATAGTGCTAGCAACATCACGGTAATAGGTTTGATCTCCAGGGAAAGTGCATTCTCAGATATGCTGCAAAACATTGTGAGTCACTTTGTATTAAAGTCTCTGCTAAATGCATCCATGTAAATGTAGGGGCTTAAACACTGTGGGCAGTTTTTCACCAAATTGTGTTGCCATTTTGTCTTGTCCTCCCACCTTTTTGTGGCAGCTTTACAGCTATGGCTCTGTACCAGTTGGCAGATCAGCTTTACCAGAAAGGCATTCTAGCTGACCAGCATATTTTGCTGGATAACAGCATGGCGTTGCTGGCCTAGCAGTCAGACCTAGACCATACCAACCACATTCATTTTGTAGAAATCCCCTGCCAAACTCAGATGTGCTTGCGTTCCTAAATACTCCAAAAACTCGTAGCATTAATAAAGCAGTGCTTTTGTTTTTAAATTATTCTCTCACACACTGCACAAAACCCCCTACCACCTCCCCAAATCCTCAAAGCTGCTACTGAAATCCAAGCACCTGCCTTCCATAATCTACTCCACTAAGTAGCACTACATCATTTCTCTAATAATCTCTGTGTCTTTTTTGCTGGATTAACGTTTAGGGAATAGCCTCTCTTGTTTCTAATTTACTTGTATGTGCGCAAAACGTCTCAACGGTAAGCTTGCTTCAAAAACACAGCATTAAAAAGCACACAGCACATATTGTGCACCCATGTGGCTTGGTCACCCCATCTCTCTCCTTCATCACAGCAATACCTGCGTTCCCACTGCATTAGCACCCTTCGTCTCTGAAAGAGCTGTTATCAGGGTTCTATCTGTGAGAATGGGTAAATTGTAGATCAAATGGGTCCTTTTAGACCCGGTAGAGCTCCACTTTTACATCTTGCAACCACCTAGCGCGCAAATAGGAGAGGCGTCAAACAACACGGGGCCGTATCCCAGCACTTAAACAGGCCCTGTCCACTGCACACCTCTTACAGCTCTGCCTGATTGTTTTGAAGGTTTTCGGTAGCTGAATTTGAAGCATTTCAGGAACAGAAATGTGGCGTGCTGTGTTGACGTGATGAAATTGATAGTTGGCACCAGGTCGCCGCTGGTCTGACGCAATCTCAAACGTGCGGTTTGTGATGGGATTATAAACAGCACTATGCACAACAACGGCACATGCAGAAACGATGCGATTACTTGCCTCTGGTTGAAATACTTTGTATAACGTTCACAGTAAAGTGATGTCTGTTTGAACAACCGTTATGATTAAAATCTTAATTATTGGAAAATTTAGGCATGGATGAGATACCTCAGGGGAGATCTTTGTCTCCAAACTAAACTTGAATGAACTCTCATAATGATTTTGTTGTTGTTTTAGTTCGTCATTTTTAATATGCTTTTCACAACATCTAGCTCAATTTAACTTTCGAGATGCATTCTATGTCAGAGTTTCTCAAAAACAAAGTTGATCGAAATGTTTTTAATCTATATTTTGCTTGAAAAGGTCTTTCTGTCTTCTCAGGGCTTCCCACTGGGCTTGAATGATGGTCACATTTATACCTGGACAGACGGTTTGAGAAGAAGAGACTGGCATGACAACGAGAGCACCAGGAGAGACGAGCTACGTGTCGGTATGTATGTACACTGATAAAACAGAATATTTTAGAAATAATCTCATTCTTATCAAAGCATATGGAGATGTCATATTATCACAGCGTAAAGAAAAACATCCAGGGATGATTTGATGATGATGATGTCGCTTTCTTTATGGCTTTCATTCGGCGCGGGACATTCTTTCAGAATCCCTGCCAAGCCGTGTCTGTAAATCAACTGGTTGCCCCTGTGGCTAAAGAGACTTTATTGATCCGGCTGAATTTACGGTTGGTTAATAATGTAAGGGTGTCTTTTTGTGGCGTTAAATTTTAGCTGCATTAGGTCCTCAACAGTTAGAGAGATAAATGCCTGTCAGGGTGCTTAAAGGCATTTATTTTATTTTTTTCCACAACATTTCGGTCCCATTTTCAAGGATCCTCAAGGTTGGGGGGTTTTGGCCATAATCTTAGACGTGTTTTCAATTTCAAGTCTTAATCATTAACCGACTTGGATAGATCACCACCACTTAAGACGCCAAAGAGATAATGTTAGTATTGTGCAAACAACAACATCATCACGCTTTATCGCTCCGTGTTTATATGCGATTTTGTCACAGATGTAGCAATCCGATCAAATCCGCATCCACGTGTTCTTTTTCAATAGAAATGTCATTGTGTTGCCTTAGCAGCTCTATGTATAAGGTTTAGATGCTTCTTAAAGCGATAGTTCGCCTACAAAAGTCATCTACTGTCATTTTGAACCTGTATGACTCTCTTCTGCAGAACACAAAAGAAGATCTTAGTTATTCAGAAAGATGCATCCAGAAGATGAAATGAAGTTACTGTATTAAGCATAGTGATTTATCAGATTAGAGAGGGGAAGGTCTCTCTGGCGCCTGCAGACAGGACCACGTCCTTCTGCATATGGCCAACTGTTCCGCGTTTACCCATCACTTTAAAGCACACAGCACTGGTATATCAGAGGACTTTCAGTGCACACCATCTGTTGGTGACAAATCTTATGACAGCAGCCTCCATTATAAAAAGTCTCCTGTAAATTTTTCATGAATCTAGATCATTGGAGATGCCGGTACACGAGTTCCGTGGAGGAGCAATTGATCTCCCCAAATTCATTCGGACAGGACCAACAAATTACACGTGTGGGATCTGTGTTTTAAAGCTGTCCAAACTAATCTCGGTTTTGGATCTTGATCTCGCTGCTCAGACATGCACTTAGAGGCCATAAGGCAGGAAAGAAGCCCCGGTGTGGTAAGGGTCCATCCAGATTGACAGCTAATATGCTAATGGTTTGGAATACTTTTTGCACAAACAATCATTGCTTAAATTGACTTAAACTTTTAAACGATTATTGAATTATAATGTAGGATTTAAACCATTTACTAGGTAGTCAGAGTAGTGCTATTGTGTTCTTTTGTGCTATTTATCAATGCCTAATCTGATCCAGTATTGATCCAATATTGAGACACATTTAATGCTTATTGTGCATAGCACTACTTAAAAGCTCAAAAATCAATCTTTTCAAAATCTGTTATGCAAACTGATTTTTGATCAAACCTGCAGTGCTTTCTGAATCTTTGCCCCAAGAGTTCTAAACAATACAAAACTGCATGAATCTGTTTTACAATGCTTTAAAGAGTCAGAAACATGTACACGGTTGCACTGAGCATTCGTGTGGGAGTATTAAAATCAGTAATTTTGCATTATGATTTAAATGTTCTCTTTAACTCTGTTATCATGCCAGCAAATGCCTCAAGAGTAGACGTGAGGTCATCATAATTATGCACATGGAGAGAGGACTTTGCGCTAAAATGCACTAACAGGTGTATTTAATGTGTGAGGCCTACATGCGCACACACACCGAACCACTATTACCACAAACAGAGTAGCACTCTTGCTGCTTTATTGTCTGAATGCTCCTCATTAGCAGAGCTGGCGAATACGGCCCAATAACATTAACATACATGATGACATCATTTGAAAAGTATTACCACTCAAATAAAATCATTCTCAACTAAATGTAGAGCGATCATGATAATTCTGATGGAATTGCGTAGTTTAAATAAGAATAGAAAAGGCAAAAAGCCCCTCCTGGGTTTTGTTTTGTTTGGAAAACTTTCTATTTTTTGCACATCAAAGCGGATGCCTCGCATTGCGTTTTGTGTTCTCGGTAGGAGTATTTGTGTAGATCAGACAAAAGATCTGTCAGAATGCATTAATTACGTTGGTAAGATTGTGCTTCGACTTCAGGCTTTCATGAAGAAATTCAACATAGGATTATAAAAATACGAAAGAATCAAAGCAAGCTGAATGTTGGGAAATTTAGTACCCTTTATATAAATATCCTATTTTGAGTCGGTAAATGTCATCAGAGCCGTAGCATGAGAAGTAATTAACGGGTTGATGGGTATCCAATCCTGTGCAGGTAAACAACAGAATATTTTGACAGTGCCAGCACTCTGTTGAGGCTGTTTGATTTAGCTGTGAAGTATTAGTTCATATTAATAAAAGTAATTAGTCCTTTGACACCAACTTCTAGGCTATAAAGAATAAAACATTCTCTTGGAGAATACAGCAAGGAAAGTGCTCCCAGTGGTTGTCAACAATGTTTCAAGGGATGACAGATGAAAATATTTAAAAAAGCATGAATTGAATGTTTGTCTGCACTTGCTGATACATGCCTGTCCATTTGGCTTTTTAATGTTTATTGGAAAAGAATAAAATGTTTACAAATGGTATTTAATGATTCAGGCGAGCAGCTGTTCACAGGGAAATATTAGTGCTACAGCTCGGTCAATTACCTACTCGGGACATAAGAAAACCATTTCAAGTAGAATGTTTTGGCGAACAGGTGGCGTCTACTTACTATTACAGTGCTAATTCATCCAAGGGTGCTAGGGCATTTAAAAAACAAAATGATACTGCAGTCTGCACTTATTTTTTTTAGAGAGTACATACCACAAGATCATCAAAATGACATTTCATGCAGTGTGTAATGTTGCCGTGTTTGAAAGTAAGCATTCTGCTAAGTAAATCTGAACAAAGTTATTGGCTTGGAAAAAAGGGAGTCGTACTACTATTTGTATGTGTTTAAGTAAAATGACCTTTTTGTTTCATTCTGTGAACTAGTAGCAACATTCCTCCCAAACTCCAATGTTTTTTCATTTGCATTTATTTGCTGAACGTTACAACAGGACAAGCAGGTCAACATAACAAAAAATATGAAATGTTTGCAGATCTTGAATACAGCAAAGAAAACAAATTAGAGTTAACAAGATAACACTTATATTAAGAAAGCACTGTGGCCGATAAGAGGCCGATATAACACAAATGCAATTAAATGAGTAAATGGGAGACAAATGGCAGAAAATTGGTAAAACTAAATGAACAATTGTTGTATATTACGTGCCTAGTGAGTAACAGACTTGAACACAGAGGTCCACACAGGACATTATATTAATAGTGGGCAGCTAAACATGGCTTATACATGGCTGATACTTAGTATACAATTTTTGTTTTTTGTCCACCTTACACGACCCATTTTACTGTGGTCATATTACATTACTAAATGTCAAAAAAGCCTGCTTTACATCTTAGTGCCATTTTAATGATTAAAATGCTAATGTGCTGTATGGCGACCAAACAGAATTAAAAAATATATATATATAGTCCAATGCCGATAATTAAAAACGTCCAAATATCGACAATATATCGGTCTATCACTCGTTTTTTTTGTTAATGTTGAGGGTCTGTCTTCCATGAATGACTGGAATTAGCACAATACATGCAGAAATACTGATTAAAGGCAAAATTGGGGTGGTCTTTTCATTTTTTTCCCTAGCTGTGTATATTATTTTATTGTTTTGTTTGATTGCACAGGTCAGTAACAACCTCACAGGAATGAGTGCTATCATATGGCTTCGTAAGATTTGCAGAACAGCACAAATTTACATTAGCATTGCATTTAAATTTACCAGATGCTCCTAGCCTCAGTGACTCACAAAAGTCATTCGCATACAAGACTGTGGTGATCAACAGATGGCAGACATGTAATTTAGAACATTATCTGCTAGGACAAAATTATTCATGTAGATATACACGCCAGCGTTATCTGGTACAAAGAAACCAATATAGATACAAGTAAACTTAATGGAAATAAACAAGCCAACACAACACAAGATTATTTTTTATAGCTGTTTAAAGAATGATAAATAAAGGTGAGCCATATGTCTGCATCTGCACATTAGATGGGTTTCTTGATCTAATGTGCAGGGTGAAAACATCACAGGGTGGAAAAATAATGCATTTTTAATTGGAGCTGTGCTGTGCAGATATTTTTTTCTTTTAAAGCTGTTTTTCCCCCTTCACTTTACTGGTCATCATTGTATGCGAGTGCTTTTGTGTGCTATTTTCAAGGTTCTACAAGATGGAGGCTAAACAAGTCGTAAATATAATATTTTGTGGTGCAGTTTTGCAGCTTGTGTTTTAAAGAAAAAAGGAGGTATTCGGCAACCCGAATTGAATTGAATTGTGTCGAATTGAATCAAGTCGATTTGAGTCGAGTCAAATTGTGTTGAATCGAGTCAATTTCGAGTCGAATTGAATCGAGTCCATTTCGAGTCGAATTGAATCGAGTCCATTTCGAATCGAATTGAATCAAACTGAATTGTGTTGAATTAAATTGTGTTGAACCGAGTTAAATTTAATTGAGTCGAATAAACTGAATTGTGTTGAATCGAGTCGAATTGAATTGAAATGAAATTAAATCGAATTGAAATTAAACAAATCGAAACAAATGTATTTTGTCATTGTACAAGACAAAATTGAAATACAATCCTTTATGTGCATAAGCTAATAAAATAAATAATATGTAATGAATTGATAGCAAGAGCAAGATTAAAAATAAAATAATATAAAAAAACATGTTGCCCTAATTGTTCTGAATCAGAACTACATAAGAGTAGGTAGTGGAAGACCAAATTTTCATTTTTGGGGGAACTGTTTTTAAGAAATGAAAGGTGGGCTGTCCATTAACTGTGACAGACAGGCAGCCGGAGTGAGTTTGTCCTGCCTACTGTGCAAGAAAATGTCACGCAGGCTGATTCACAGTGGACAGCAGCTAAGGCCATAATGTACATTGCAGAATATATACACAGCAGCTCACTCAGCATGACAAGACTTGAGTACAGCTGGTCAGCATTCAGGTTGAACTGAGGTTTTTCAGTTAAGCTGCTTCAGCTGTTTAGCCATAAAATAATAGAAACTGTCACCTCTCATAACATTCTTTCTGTCTTTGGAGTGACAATGTGTCATTGTTAGTACACACATGCTCACCTTGCCAACCTCTTAACTGGCTCAGCGTGGCTGCTGATGTCTGACCGGATCTGTTTCAGGTAAAGGAGAGCATGGGAAACCGTACCCGCTCGCAGAGGACGAGTGCGATGACTCGGTATACAAGGAGAATGGCTTCAACATCTACGTCAGCAACAATATCGCTTTGGACCGTGCTCTTCCTGACATCAGACATCCAAAGTGAGTAGAGCTAATTCTCAGAGCGAGTTCTCTGAAAAGCGTCTCCAGATTCACAAAGCTTGAGCTAGACATCAGCATTGTAATGATCCGTGGCAGGCCGCATTTACACAATATGTTTTACTGAATGAATTTGTCCTGTAACTGGGGAATTAATCTAATTTGGATTAATTAGCCTGGTGATTTCAAGGCTGATAGATTTTTCAGTTTGTTTACTGTTTGCTGTCATACTGTATGACATAAAAATAAATAAATAAAGGAGAGCAGGCATGATTGTAACACGTTTTAACTTTTGCCTATTAATAAAATGTTGGTTTTCAAAATCAAAATTTTACTTTATAAATGTTTTTACTTCATACATTATTTTTCACTTATCATAAGCTATATTAATTAAGCCGATTTTATATTTATATCACCAGCCCAAATTGCTGTATTGGTAATATAAAACTATTAAATAAATATATAAATAAAAAAACATTAAAAATTGTTTGCATATTCAATTCAGAAACCATTTGCTTATTTTTTTTACTTTAAAAATATATATGTGTGTGTGTGTGTGTGTGTGTGTGTGTGTGTGTGTGGTGTGTGTGTGTGTGTGTGGTGTGTGTGTGTGTGTGTGTGTGTGTGTGTGTGTGTGTGTGTGTGTGTATATATATACTGTATATACATATAAAATATAATATCACCATTTTTTTCAGGCAGAGTCACTGTCTTATCATGTTGTTTTTTTCAATGTGATTAAAAATAACAACAAAGAGGCAAACACAAATACAAGAATGATGCGAATGAAATAAACTGTGCTTTAAAGTTCCAGGTGCAGTTGGTCTTTTTAACAGTAGCTTTAAAATAAGAAATCATAGAATTAAAGGTAAAATAAAACACTACACATATAACTGTATGTATTAAATATACATAGATTTTTATTAAAAGTACAAAAGTTTGCATGCATCTTGTTAGAATGGAACCATGATGCTAACAATCTCTCTGTTAAGGCAGATTGTGGAAACATTGTGTTAATTTTTGTCATATTGCACATCCCTAATATAAACAATTTCAAAAATTTAAGCATATATCTTTAGATTAAAAAATGTCATTAGAAACATTTCAAGTGACACTAAACTTTTAAATAGTTGTGTATATTAATATAATCAATGTATATTAATTACATATTGTACCTGGCATGTTAACAATAACAGAACATTGCTATGAAACACAAATAATGATCAGGGATGGGTTCTGCACAGTGATGCAAATAGTAGCTCTGTGAAGAGATCATAGATGCAATTGAGCACAGCTTTTAATCAGAATACAGTGCTTGAATTATTGATTTTATAATAAATATAAAAATAAATAAATACAACAATAGTTTAAAATCTATCCTTGAATATGTCTGACCTAAAGAAAGTTGTTATATTCATGCTGAAAATAATTTAATGGAAGTATAAAAATTACCCTATATACCCTATAACCACAAATTACTTATTTTACTGAGATCCCTCTAAAAAGGTTTTAATGAATACATTTACTGTTTTTTCTTCAGCTCTCTATTATTGTGAAAGGTTGGTAGATGATTAAATTGTGCATCCCCCTAAATGGCAGTGGCATTCTTTTTTTTTATTTTTGCTTTTCATAAACAGGGAAACATATTGCATTTTATCATCAATAATAAACATTGTGAAAACAAGTTGTATATTATACATGCCTATATTGTAAATATATTCTCATGTCGATTTATACATACATAAGCATATTAAACTATGCACTGTCCTTGCAGGAAGTTTTATACATTTTTACATTTATACTGGTTCTTGGTCGCTTGATCTCTGTGATTCTCACTTGGGTAATATCATGAAAGTTAATTCTTATGAACATACATTATTGATGAAAAAAGTTTTTTGTGCTACTTTTATGACTGTCTGTATTAGAGCATATGGGACAATATTAGTGATGTTCAGAGTCCATTCATTTAGCAGGAGATGGGCCGGTTTCATCTAAATGAGCTCTCTGATGGATGGACCGATTGGTAATTGTTCTCAGAAGGCTCTGCACCATTAACTTCCATTGGATGTCTCCACTGCTGCTGGATTTTCCATTGGCAAGACTACATCTCTGTTCAGCTCATAGAGTCAATGTCTGGTGGAGAAACCTGTTTGTTAGAGAGTTATTGATTGTTACAAATAATAATTTAGGTGAATAAAGTGGCCGTCTAACATGTTTTGGTGCTGTATCAAAGTGAACTAATCTTCTCTATGTCTTCCCGGTAAAAAAGTTTTTGGCTCTCCTGCTGTTTGCTGTAAACTTGTGTAAACCCTTTTAAAGTGCAGCAGACGGCGTTCCGGTGAGAAGCCTGGTGCTGGGCTTTTATTTACATTCCCTATAAAAGCCTGTGGAGCTCAGTGTGGAACCTGCCAACAGACAGAATGTGAATAAGTGTCTCAGGGCGAGAGCCAGCATGCTTGTATAGTCACTCTTAATGCAGGTAACTGAGAGATACATGAAGTTCTGCTGCTTTAAGTTATTTTAACAACAAGCAGAAAAAAATGGACAGGTTCCATGCTTCTGTACAAAGTGAAAAATGATCTGCACTACCTTGCAGAATATCAACGTGAATTTACAACAGGCGTGGGCTGGTGTATGCTTGTTTGATGCTAGCTGGTGGACCATCATTGCAATGGTGTTCAACAGCAAGTTTTAGCTGGTAAAGCTGGTTAACCAAGGATGTCTGGGTGGTAAAAGGGAAAGTTCACAAAAGAATAAAAATTCTGTCATGAATTATCCTCGAGGGATTAAACCTTAATTTTATGAAGCGACAAGAATATTTTTGTTCGTAATAAAACAAAACGATTTTATTCAACAATTTCCTCGCTTCCGACGTCTCCAACGCACACACTGCACAGTTTTTTTAGTGCAATTTGAGCCTAGAAAGCAAAAAGTTATTTTAGAAATGTATGTTTTTCCCCCATTCAAGTAGATGGACTGTGGTCTTGCTATGACGGAAAGAGCAAACATGGCTGCCGAGTGGCACGACTTCCATAAACAAACATGGGCCATAACCACTTTGCTCTTGAGAAAAGCTGCAAAAATTTGCACTAAATTCACGGTGGTCTCCAATTGTGACATCATAAATTTCAATTCAACTGTAGAAATACCTTGTTGCTTTAAATCACTATTAAAGAAAAAAGTACTGTACTTAATAGAAAGCCTTTCAACAACATGCTTTTGTTCTTAGCATGAGCTTAGTTCAATTAATCAGTCAATTGTTGATTATCGCATTGGCTAAATGAGGTCTGGTGGTTCACTAAAGCAAAATTCGTCTACTCGAGGGTGTTGAGAAGAGGAATACAGAACAGTAGCCCTAATGCTTCTAAGAACTGACATTCTGGCATATGCATACACAGGGAATGCATTTTATTATTTTATACAGCACACGTCTCATCCCACAATATGGCATAGCCTAAACCCTGAACTTATCCTGTCTTAAACGTCTATCCTGAGCGTGTGCCGTATGTGACGGTTGCGTGTTCCAGTAATGCACATGACACTATCTGGCTATTACTATGCAAATAGATGCCTGTGTCTTCCGGAGCTTCGTAATTCAGAATGATCTGACAGGTCAGACGGGCCTGGTTTAGATTCTGGCTTGTCTCCGAGATGTGCTCCTTCACCATTTGTACTTTGTTGTTTTGTTTAGTGTTGTTTTTCAGTGAGATGTTAATAAACCACACAGCGGTCTGAGAATGATCATTGGATGGGGGTGTATGAATTAGGGCAGGCTTGTCAAGTTTGTCAGGGTGCTGAATTGGAGAGACCGGTGTGTGCCATAAAGTGCCACTTCATCTGTCAGTGCCGGCTTTGTCGAAGCTCAATTAGCATGCAGATTTCTGAATGCTTTATGAGAGCGCTGAAACTGAAGGACCTCTCAAAACATTGATTTATGATCTGAGCTCCATTGCCATTGCCCACGGCATTGGGGCGGCCTGGACCGGTTCTTTTGTTTTCAGATAATGTTTTTACAGTCTGGCAAGATCTAGCGCAATAAGCGACAGGCTTTATGTTTCACTTTTATTGTTCTGAAGGGGCTTAAGGAGTGTCTTACAATATGAGGATTATACGTCGATGCTCTGGTGAAGCATTTGGTGTAATGCGTAATGGGATTGGTAGCATTCGCCTGCCTCTTTTTATCTCACCGTTTCTTTTCTCTTCTAGCTGTAAGCAGAAGCTTTATCTCGAAAAGCTCCCGAACACCAGCATTATCATCCCCTTCCACAACGAAGGCTGGTCCTCCTTGCTCAGAACCCTCCACAGCATCACCAACCGCACACCCGACCACCTGATCGCCGAGATCATCCTGGTAGACGACTACAGTGACAGAGGTAAGCCGAAGAGACGGTGGCCTTCTGTTATTTTTCACTGAAGCATCTGCTTGACATTAGGGTGAGCCACTTGTGCTTTCTGCATTAGCTGCAGGAAATGAGTTTTGAATGGTGCTTTGACGGTGCTGGGTTCTTGTGTGCAAAAATAGGCTTTGGTCGGTCAGAGAGAGATAGATGGAAGGGCATTGTAACTATTGTGTGGTCTTGTAATGCCATGAATGCAGTTAAAATAATATTAGATTGTTAAAAACTATAAAGTACCACATATAGCAAAACACAAATATATATGTCTTGTATGGAAGGATTATTAAAGTAGATTTCAGCTCTGCACAGAATTCTCTTCATGAGGTATCCACCTGAGATGCTTTCTGAACACTACTGAAGCAGATCCCATGCATGCCAAACACTTGTTGGCTGCTTTTCTCTCACTACCCAGTCCAACTCACCAATTTCATTCATTTTTTATTAGCCTTCAAATTTTAGTGTTGTTAAGAAATTTGTATGCACATTTTACCATAATCCTGAAACACGTTTGCTGGCAATCTGTGTATCTTCAAGCAGTGCTTTTACCACAGCGCTCCTAGGAAGTAGTGCCAAAAGTCTGACTTTTGGTCTTGCTTGGACTTTTGGTGGTGACATGATCAAATATTGGCTAAGAGACAAACTGATAGGGCTCGATTGTACGAAACACTGCTTTTACTGTTGGAGCAGCATCTCAATAGCTCACACAATAAATCAATGTGAACATCTCAACCCACAATGCCCCTCTGTACTACAAGACATCTCGGCCAATAGTATTACAGCTCACAGCTGGCGCCCAGCTCTCCTAGAGGACAAACAGGAGAGCACAGTGAGCTATAGTGATGATCCGCTGTGCTCTGGCCTCCTCTGTTCCCATTACAATACTCACGTCCAGCTGAAATGAGCTGCCATTAGACTGAGAGGCATCTCACATTGTTTGGCTAATAATGATAAACAAGACCTTTTTGTTACACAGATGTGTCGGCCGTGTGTTGGCATGGTAGTGTATTGCAACATTGTTGTTCAATCCATGTACATGTAAGGCCAGTTGGCATGGGTGCTGTACATCTGCAGGGCTGTGTGTTTCTGTGTGTGTAAGAGATGAGATTTAATATGCTAATCGATGCATGCTCATTGGTCACCTCTGTGTCAGATTGATAATGAGCTCATATGAGACACATATTCCCTCTCAACAGATTTTTGACCTGAAGCAAAAGTGGCAGTGAACTTTTAAGGCAGAAAATGTCAGACTTCTGGCTTTCTTGCAGTTTTCATTTAAAAATTGCTCACTGCTAAAAGTGCAAACCCCCTGTGAATCCTCGCTAGGATCTTATGAGTCATTTATGTGTTGACTGGTATAAAGAGTTGAGCCCTTAGAGACGCACTGAAGCTAAAATAGAAACACTCGTTTGAAGTAATTAAAAAAATACCTGACGTTCACTTCATATGGCATGAAACCTCGCACCTAACCCTCTTAAGTGTATCATAGCAACAAGCTGAGCAAGAAATTCTTTATAATGTCCCAGCATGCCAAACTCACAAAGCCTTACTTGACACCTACTACTACTATTGAATCATTGGTGTGGATCACACTTGACCTTTTTAATTCTTGAAATTACACTTGTTCATTCTCAGTGTTAAGTGATAAACAAAATAGCAACATTCATAAAAATGTAGAATGTGTAAAAAAATCTTTTTTTTAATGTTGAGAAATGCAAAAGCAGGTCTAGGGAGTTAATAGTTTTTAATTATTATTCCATAAATCATGAGTAAACTACTCCAAATTATTTTGTAAATCATAGTAATAATAATGATAATAATATTAACAATTATAATAATAAATATTATGCAGTTACTCTTATTCTTATTATAATGTGATGATAATGATGATTATTATTATTGGTATTGGTATTGTTATAGTGTCAGGTGCAAGAATATTCCAGAGGCATAATACTTTATAGTAGGAGAAGCCTCTTAGATAAACACAGCCATTTCACCCATCTACCATGCTGGTTTCTTAGGAAAGTACTTTGTTATTACAGTGATGCAACCTTAAAAGCCTAGAGTTGCAATTCTTCAATCCCCCAAAGCAAACTACGCATAAACATCATGTTTTTATAACCAATGGCTTCCTAAAACGTGTCTTAGAAGGATTTTCAGCCAGACTTTATCATAACAAACATTTGGCAGGTCTCTTCAGACTTGTCGCATTGAAGGACAGTTTTATCTGACAATTTGTGAAAAGAAAGATTAAGCTTTTTAATACATTTTGGTGGTCACATTTAACCTAGCCTAAAACTTGGCCAATAATGACAAACTTTATTTTTCAAAAGAAATAAACACCTGTCGGTAGCTTCATCAGTCCCTGTAATTGAACCATCTCTGCACACACACACGCAGCTGGTGTCTGTTGCCTCCTTTCTATCTAAATGGACAAATTTGAAACTGTCCCGTCAATCACAACAGCTAGAAAATGAGATGAATTCAATTAGCATTGAGCGAAGGACAGTCCAGATTGACTGACAGGATGCCACCCAACTGCCACTCATAATCACCATCACCATATGAAGTGGATGTAAAGAGGGCTGAAGTGATCGATTCCCTCTTCTTCCTGCCGTCTGTTTAACAGCACTCATGATATCCATGCAGTCAGTTTAAAAAAATAACTAGACAAAGACCTCAGAGGTGCTCCACACTTTGTGAATAATTTCCATGAAGATGACGAACGTGGTGTTGTTTCTTCGACTCTTGCAAAGTATTTTTAGAGCGGCGCTAAAGTGGAAGCTCTGCTGTTGTCTCTCGCTGCCAGCTTGGCCCTTATTAGACATGAGCATTTTCACCACATCTCACTGTGTGCAGAAGAGCCTGGCTGGGCTCTCATTAATTGCGGATACAAATTAAATTCACGGCATGCGTTTGATTAATTGAGAAAAATCGGCATCACGGAACCTCGCGGCAGCATTGCAAGCCGTGAAGGTGCTTCATCACTCTGTGTTTCCGATGGGCCGGACGACTTGTTAAGCTTTCAAACCGCTTCTTTTCGCTCACGTGTTTAGTTAAGCTATGAAGTCAACTAAGTGATGATTAAAAAGCCATTTTTATTCCCTGCTAATAGATAGTATTCAATTAGAACATGTAATTAAAGCTTTCGCTTCACAGGGCTTTCTAATAAACCGATAATAAATTGCTAGCATTAAAGATGCTTTTGAGAGGCAGATACAACGCGGGCAAGTCAACATTCATTCGCTTCAAAAAATAATTGAACCTCCGATTGCACGGCTACATGCGTGCAAAAATCAGGCTGTGTTCGTTTTAGTTTGCTAAATGCATGCATCAGCCGTATGCATTATCGATAAGTAGTGCACTTACGAGGCATGTCGCGAAAACACATTTGTGAACTTGCTCAGTCTGAACTCCAACAGACTCTGTTTTTACCTGCAGGGAGTCGAATTTGTGGTAATTATTGGCCAGCATCCATGTGCCCTTTCAAAATCTACAGCTGACACAATTAGTATGGCATAAAGGATTCTCTGGACACACACTTAGGAACATTTATACACACACACACAAACACGTACGCACAGACAAACACAGACTCGCAGTTTTGCCGGCACACCTTGACAGTGAATAATTATGCTCTTGTGTTTTCCGAATGATGAGGAACGACTCCTGCAAGCCAAATGCGTTCCCTTCTAAGAGGACGTCCTTGAGCTCCTCCACAAATTGATGTAAAGGGCCGAATGATAAAATCGTTGCGAGTAACAAGCTGTTCGGGCCGCAGCCTTTTCAGACATGCGATTTGGGAAGCAGACGGCAGGACGTTGGCCACTTTTCTAGCCAGGCCTCTCCGGCAAAGACAGCGTAATTATTACAATCACCTCACCTCTTTGTAAAAGCAGACACCTGCACACAGTCAACCACTTCACGCCGCAGCCCAGGATGTTACTTAAAGAGAGAGAAAGAGCGATCTGTCAGTGCTTTGGTGAGAACACCCAGTATGCTCAAAGCACAAAACGCATTTGTTTCGCAGGTAATTTAGTTGCGCGTTGGTTCCTCAAATTCCTAGCCTTGGAAAAACAATGAGAGAGTAAAGAGTGGGTGATTTGTTTCTCCGCTTAAGTCGCTCTTTAATTGCATGCGTTTGCTATTAGCTAAAAGCCATTACGACGAGCAAGTGTTGGGGGTAAATCACCCCAAAATACAGGGATTATCTAAGCAATAAATAAATCAAGGTGAAGAGAAAATCCATTGTCTAATAGCTTTCGCTTCACGGGAGGCAACTAATGTACCCTAAGCCGGTTGGGCTCAGGATCAGCCTTGGGGATCAATGTTCTTAAGCCCAATCAAAGCAATCCCATCGTATTATTTGGCTAGACTAATTGCCCGGACTAAAAAGTGCAAAGTTTACCCCTAATGAGATTGACCCGCGGAATAAATGTGTTCCCTTGCTTTTAAAGATTAAGCTGATTCTTTCATCCCGGGGCGCTTTTAAACGAACGCTTCCTGCGCATCCGCTTCTAATCGCCGGCGCCATGAAATCGTTGTTTGTGCGTATCTCACAATCAAACCGCTCTTTTCCCCAGCGTCTTTAATTTAAAGACATGAATCTCCGGATCAGCCAGTATGTGTTTCACACATTATCACAGGTCTTTGCCTCCCATTTACAATATAGAACAACCACAGCCTTCAGTGTTCAAAGTGGCTGATATGGTCCTTTGGGTGTTGGTGGTCCACACTTTGATGTGTACCACGCAAAGAAGAGATAAGACCTACTCGGATGCCCTTGGACATTTGCTAGCCGTGCTCTGCATAGAGGGAAATGGCAGCACCTCTCTGAAGTGGCCATAGATGCTATTGATTAGAACAGGCAAAAGAGACAGTGATGTACTCCCTGTCACTGCCACTCCCCAACGGCATGAAGTTTAAAGAAAGAATCAATCCTCTCGTTGGCCACCTCATGGAGGTTGTCGATAGTCATAAGTGCCTGACCTTCCCATCAAAGTTTGTGCCCCTCATCAAGCTTGCCGACTCTGGCAGATATTGGATGAAAAGCTGCATCTATCAATCCTGTGCCAAGCACGGACAGGGAGGGATTGTCATGGAGACAAAGCTTTGAGTTTTTTCAAAGTAGGTGAAGTGTTGATAAAGCTAATAACCGCAGTCAGGGGCAGATGTGTTCTGTAGCTAGAGTCAGCATAGCAAAACCTTGTGAAAGGTGAAGCGTCACCTTTAGTCAGAAATGTGTGCTGTCAACTGACATTATGACCTTCATTTTCTTTACAGAAAGTATACGTTGTTTTATTAAGTATACTCCAGATATATTTATATTTTATGTCTTTATGTAGACTTCAAAGTTTATTATAAAATTGGCCCATATTTATACTTTTAAGTATACTTAGTATAACAGTAGTTAGTTAAGTAGTACACTACTGAGGAGATAGTTTATATTTTCAATACTTGTATCACATTTTTTATTTGATAAAATATAGTAGTATATACTATTTAATATAGTGTGCTAATATATATTAGTTAACAATTAACATCATACTTCGCTTATACTTAGCATGCTATGTTTACACTTTACATGTTTATGTAGGTATTCATTTTTAAAATTGAAATATGCCTTTCTGTCAGTTTAAGTTAAGTGTACGAACTTATAATTTAGGTACATTTCTGAGATATACATAAAAAGTCGATTTATTATAGTTTTGTTTTTAGTTTTATTATTATTTTAAATGAGCTGTTTTGTTCATTTTAGTTTGTTTTTTAGCAATTTTTTGTCATCTTATTATTTATTTGTTTATTTTTATGTTGCTATGTAAGATTAATTTATTTTTATTTTACTTTTATTTGTTTATTATTCTAATTTTAGTGCCTTAAACTTTTTCAGTTTATTTCTGAGGCAGTTTACATTTTTCATTTAGTTTAGGTTTTTCCAATCATTTTAGGCCAATATTTAATTTAATTTCAATAAACAGAAACATATAGTTTTAATTAAAGTGAACTAAAATTACCTAGACGCAGTCATATATTTAATTGACTGTACTAATAGCGTACTTGAATGAACTTTTTTTGTAAGGGTTGCCATGTTCTGTAGTCAGCTACACATAAGGACACAAAATGGATGTCTGACATTTTTGTCAAAATTTGGTATTTTTATTATGTGATGTTTTTGTGTACATTTTGTACAAGTTTTATCTACAAATGCAAAGGGATTGCAAAAAAAAAAACACTGGTCAGAATGCAGATTCTGAACTGGTCTCTTCTAAGAAAATGGTTATGTCCCTTTCCCATTTGGATACTTCAGCACTAAAGGTCTTCTTGTTTCTCTGGCACTGCATCAGTGATGGCCTCTGTCAGCCTCCTAGCTGTGATATGTCCTCTATGGAGTGACCTTGATATCCATCGAGTGATATGCTCAATTTGCAGTTAATACTAAAAGAAGCTATTTCTGCATAATCTGACCCAGAAAATAGTTTTGACTTTTAGGCTGTTTTATGTTTTGTTTTTGCTGTTTTGAACTATATGCCACTACTAATGAATTTGTAGATGCTGAAGGTATAAAAGCGTGCTTATTCTTAACAAATATACTAGTTTACATTGTTTGTAATAACATATTTTCAGTTAGAGCTATATCTACGACCTGTTAAATGATCAATAATGAAAGAAAAAGTGAAGTGTCTGTATTTTCTGGTGTTTGGTGACCTTATCACACGTGTGCCCTGTAAGAGATGAGATAGCAGGGTTATGTGTTCCTGAGAGATGCCGTGCTAATTGATGGAAGTGAAATGAGTTGAGCCATCACTCCCTTTGGACACATTAGACTTCTCTTCTCCTTTTTTATGACCTTTTAATACGGTTTCGTTTTTGGCAGGTGGTTAAAGCATCATCTGTCCACAAAATTAAGCAGAAAATGTGGCTACTTTTAAATATCTGTTTAGGTGACATTAGTTGATGCACAATGAACTAACATAAATGAACAACGAACAGTTCTAGTGATATTCACTAACATGGCGATGACCCAACTAAATGAGCATTTAAAGATTCCCAGTTTCTCCGCAATGTCCGAAGCCCACCAAAGTCATCCCGGCACTTTGACATGCACTGCTTTTTATAATGAGATACATCTACGCCCCACTCTGTTCAATCAGTCTTTTCGGGTAGTCCATTTCCTTGTCTGTGGGAGGTTGTGAAATATTCAGGAGCATGCATCAGTAGTCCTATTATTGAAATCAGCAGCTACTCTCTTTAAAAGGTGCCGCCATTAATCAATCATTACCGGAACATTGCCTTTATTATTTGCTTCATTACCAAAGCTCTACCTCTGGCATCCACCATTCTGTGTGCATGAGTGAAATCTAATGCAGCAACCAGTGCCATTTTCCTGTTATTATGTGAGCGTTAGAGGTCCATTGTTGGAGATTGCTGATAATTTTCTCACCCTCATGACCACCAGTCAACCTCCGGCCCTCTGTAACAGCGTTCTATTGTGTTACCCCTTTCAGGATTAATTAAGTGCATCACCGCGCGTTTCTGAAAGCCGGGCGAATAAAAGGCTTTGGTCGTACTTAATGAAAGTTTTATCAAGCAAAGTCGCGGTGTTACCAAGCTTCAACTCAAATGGGATCTTACATTTCTAATGACCATCCTCGAAGTGATAGGGGAACGCATCGCCAATCGTGGAGATCCAGCAGGTCCTGTCCCAGCACGAGACTAGCTCAAGCGACACCCCTCTAACAAGATTCATTGTTTTTCCTTTGCAGAATTAAGAAGGGTTATCTCCAGAAGCTGACAACTGGAGGGAAACCATTGCAATGATCATATCTCTGCCAGCTATCGATTTTCTCTCGGGTATCAAAAAAACATCCAGCACCAACTGGTGCGAATTTCTCGTGCCGTTTGCCACGTCGCCTTGCTAAGCTAAGGGATGGGTGGATATTATTCTCCATTTAAGCCAATTGTGTTGCTGCTCAATACTAGGCCATTATTGTCCTTGAGAAACAGAGTAACATCTCTGTAGTGGGGAGGGGGGCGTGAAAGCAGCTGTGATGGATGTTGTTCAGATGTAATGACTGAACTTGCAGGCTGTTCTGTAGAGCACGAGAAGGTGGAGGGCAGTTTTGGCTCCTGTTTTCACTTGACGTAGCCAACCAAAGTCAATCTGGGAAATAAACTGCCTTGCGTATGTAGAGCCCTGAATGAAATGTTCAATTGAATATTGCCATGAAAAACTCGACTACCTTGAGGTGAATGAAGCTGTGGTTGGCACAGCGATTTTGGTGGCGGGTTTAAATACTGAAAGTTATCATCATTATTACTTGAGCACAATCAGCCTCATGTCTCCAAGCTGATTTGGAGTTGTCCTGAATGCCTGTGATTGTGTAATGATCAGCTAATTAGAAAGAGCGCAGGCCCATGCTGCGATGCATTCAGCCCAGCTGCTAATGCCAGTCTGGCACTGTATCATTCACTGAACCCCATAGGAATCACACACAATAGCTGCACAGTATTACAGCAAATAGCACTTAAAGGATTGCTGGGTTTGGTTTAATACAATATTTTTATATACATACGTAGGCCCCAAAATGTTTCATTCACGTGGAATACATGCATATGAATGAATATTTCGTGAAATTTAAAACAGCACTTAATTCAGCTCTAAATTCTAGGGCTGAATGATTTTTTATCAATGTTGCGATTGTGATTTAATATGTGATTATCTTTTTAAGCAACTTATCCGCTGTATTATTTAATAAAGAAAATCAATAAATCTGTAACAAGAAGATTCCAAAAATGGGACATTTTAATGAGAACTACCATACATTTAACATTACATTCAATATTACATTTGGCATTACATTTAAGACTACCTGGAACAATAGAAACTCAGATTATATATGGAGTGTCAGGGTGATGAGCTGATGGCTGGCAGGTGAGATGGATGGGAGACGAGGAACAGGTGCGGGAATGCTGGGAGATGTAGTCCTTGGGGAAAACGCAGGAGAAACAGACAGGGAAACATTAAGAGGCAGACAGGACCGTGACAAAATCATTGTAACCGACGCAATATTAGACAGATTAAACATAAACTGTAGGCTAGTCTTATGATGAAATTAGGTGATGAATGAATTGATTGACATATTTTTACAGAACTACCTCAATCACACTAGTATATTGAATGATTTGTTACTTTTTTGTCTTGTAAACATGTAATAATTATCATTAAATAAAGCACTGACAAATAAGCTTTGTGTAACATGAATGAGTCATTAATCACACAAACTAAAGTGCAGATTACAGAATTATAAAGGAAAACTGTGGCTTTACCACACTCAGTAATTTGATAATGCAGAGTCACTGTAATAAACATATGATAAACATGTTGATTGCACCTAAACACTGTCTGTTAACTTACTAGACAATCTTTAAATAAATAAATATATATATATGTGTGCTTTTCTGTGTTTTTGTGAGTTCACCCCAAAATCACCCTCTTGTCATTCCAAACCCGTACGACTTTCTTTCTTCCGCAGAACAGGAAGTTGGTAACCGAACAGCAGTGGCACCAATTCACTTCTATTGTAGGGACACAAATCAAGTGCAATGCAATGCAAGTGAATGGGTGCTGTTAACAACATTCTTCAAAATATCTTCTTTTGTGTTCTGCGGAAAGTCAAAAATAACCAACACTTTGTTTGTGTTCATCTGAAGAAAGTAAATGTGGCTTAACTAGTAGAACGTTTTGCTTTAACAGGGCAAAGTTCCCATTTTTAAGAGTTCTTGCTGATCCCGCTCCACTCAATGCTTTCCTGTCAGCTCTCTACTTTCCACTCACAGTAAAGGCATGAAAAACCCATACAAATCTAATTAACAAAACAGTTCAAAAGGTTGTGGATTTGATTCCCAGGGAACACAAATACTGATCGAATGTATAGCTTGAATGCACTTTAAGTTGCTTGGGTAGGTGTCTGACAAAAATGCATAAAAGTATGAACAAATAAATGTTTAGCACTGAATATCTTTGTAAATACTGCATCATATATCAGTTGCCAGATTGAATTTATACACAGTTGTTAAAGCAGCTGCAATGCAAATTGCCAATAAATAATACACAACCGTACAGCAGAGAGCCATATCGTTTCAATCATATTAATTATACATAACCACAAGCTATTGAAATTAACAATGTTTTTTTTAAATGGATTAAAAAACCACAGCAGTCTTCATCACAATGCTGTAGTGTTTTTATTTTCTTACATGGGATTTATGGGTGTGTAATTCAGTAGGCATCTACTTTGCCAAAACTGATCTCAGTGTAGCCCAGAAGCACTTTAGCTGTTGTGACACTGAAAAGCACTTTGTTCCACCATTTGGACATCAAAACAAGGAAACTCACAGACCAACACAGACCAGCACAACTCTCCTGATGTCAGAACTGTGCAACCAAATGTAACCGAGTAGAACAGAAGTAGAATAGATGGATAAAACAGTATATCACCACTGGCAATTCCATTATCTGAATCTGACACAAGAATCAAAAACTTGAATCGAATGCCATCTGCCAGTGTGCATCAAGTGACTGCATAACTCTGCTGCTGCTGGCTGTCCTCATGTAGCGTGCTGTAATGTGGACATCACGACAGCCTGCGAGGCCAGGATTTCTGTGCAATGGCACGAGGTGGTTTGAAGCAGACCGCGTGCCGCAGCGCAGAGACTGATGAACGCGGCGTTCTGCCGAGATGGGCCCATTTGTTACTGTCTGACATGACAAATCATTGCACAAGGATACGGGGCCAGTTTGTGCACTCTGCCACCACACTGTAACACAGCTATTGGTAATTCTAATGGCCAGCATGTGCAAATGTGACATTTCTTTCATAGTCCTGCAAGTATCTTCTTTTCGCAGCCGATTCCACGTCATTAAGTTTGAAAGGCTTTTGTTTAAGCGTGAGGTTCAGGAAGGGGCCCTTCAGTTTTTCAACTTCTGAATGTGCATTTGATTCACATTATTCAGATGATAAGGGGAAACATGGACACGGAGAGAGAAATGGTATTTAAACGAAGCACTTTGTAATTGAATGAGATTCTTACATGTCATCCATTGAAATTTCAAAAGAGCCCGATTTCTATAAATAGGAACAAACCGTGGTTTTATCCTCTAATACTTTTGAATAACGCACCTCTTAGAATTTCCCTCTCCACGTACAGACCGTTTGGTTCTTTGATGTCCGTTTTCATTAAACAGATCGTGGTTCTTTTTCACAAAGCGAGGTCACTCTTAACACGAGCCACGCGTGACGTGGCGGGTCGCAGCTGAAGCATGTCTGAGCCTTTTTAGAGAGGTTTTCATGAGCTGCGCGGTTGCTGTTGAGGAATTACGCCATGCTCGCAAATACGGTTAATTGTGTTTTCAATGAATTCCTTCAGTAAACGATGGTCATGATAAAAGTGAAGGTGACTGCTGTTATCACGCAAGTGTGACTTTGTTAATTAAATTCCAGTTGTGAACTAAGCTCTGTAAATCCTCTGTTATTTAACTGTTGTAAAAAATGTCCGTATTTTATACACTATATAGCAAAAGGCATGTTAACACCTTCCTCTAATTAGTGGGTTTGGCTATTTAGATACACACGTTATTAACTGGTACATAAAATGAATGTACTTTTCAGAATGACAATGCGTGCACTTAAGAAATAGTTTGTTATTGAGAATGATTTTCAGATGGATTGGAATGCCGGCTGTGATCCAGGCCCCATCTGATTCTTGATCCCTGGACCTCACTGACCCTTTTGTGTCTGAATAAAAGCAAATCTCTATAGCAATGTTCCAACATCTACTGGAATGCCTTCCAACACTAAAAATTCTAGGTTATTTTAACCCATGGTTGGTTTATAGAGTGAAAGAGTCTGTTACAGACCACTGCCTATTAATTACACAGCCACCTCCACAATATTTTGTCCCTCTACAGTAACTTTAACATCTGCAGTCAGTGTAGAGAGGAATAAAACAGCCGAGCGTGTGGGTTCAGATCTATTCTGCAGAGCTCAGACAGACAGGAAGAGTCGCCCGTGAGAATCTCGCTCACTACTCAAACATGCTGAAGCTCAGCACAAAAGAAGAGTGTTTTCTGCTTACTAAACCTGATGTGGAGAAGTCAATCTCTGGACCCTCTCTGTGGTCCACTCCTGCTTAGCTTAACATTTGTCTGGCAGGCCGATGTATTATTCATCTGGACAGGTTTGCGGCTGGATTAGAGTTTTCTCTCCGTCCACGGTGATGTGCTGATGGCTTAATGATGCGACGGGTCTCTGGGAGGTGGCTGATGCATCTGGTGGTCGGTGACACCTGCCAAAAAGACAATCTCCTGATGGGAAGAGAGCAGCTGCACAGCAGATGCAGGCTAATAAAACGCTGCTCTTTACTGGCCTCTGATTGGTCAGCACGTGACAAAGGTGATGGCGGAAACAACTTTTGCTTTTGCTTAATCACCAGACAGGAAGCTGAGGTGACCAAAATGATGTGTTGAATTCCTCTTCCTGTCATGTTTCTCATTGACTTCTGTGCATTTGGCAGATTGACTATGCCTACTCTATGTCTGTTCCTAGGGAAACCAAATGAGTTTCGTTTTTTTAACTAAGACATCAGCTTGCATTTTTAATTTTCAACTCATAAGGTGAAGCTGTTTTGCATTTCACCCTTCAGCTAGGGTAAACTACATTTTAAGGAGACAAATATTTGTGCTTATCAACACAGAGCGTCTCCATGGCCTTGTCTGCCAAATAATAGTTCATTGAGGCAGTGAACTGCAAGAGCAGCAAATATGCCTACCTGGAGTAGTAAAATATTCATGTCATACCTGGTGTAATGTGGCATCACTAATGCAGCATGATGGCAGATGGCATTTAGCCGGGTTGGGTGGCAGCACTATAGAGGGCTCTGTCATATTTAATACCAGACAGTCTCTGTGACAGTTCACATTAGCCGCTACGGATGCTGAAAGTTTTATATTCCCTTAAGTCTGGCTTTACATGAAAATATCAGCTGAAAATTATATGGAAATGAGGTCAAGGCTACAGAAAAAGAGCTGCATGGTTTAGGTGTGGCGGAGGCTTTTAACATACAAACAGTGTTTAAATGTGATGAACACAGAAATGAAAGAGAAGACTAAATCAGAGGAGACCACCGCCATTAACATTCACTGGAGAGCGTGTGTGGTTTCGGAGATTCTACAGGCAATTACCTTTGTTCATAATTCAAAACCCATTTAAGCTCTTTGGCGTCATGACTTTATGTAGGAATGTTTTGTGGAATTCTTTTTTAAATTGTTTTGTGACATTCGGTCTTTGTTACATTACGTTCACACACGGGCGACATCTTTGAACCAGTGACTTATTGTAATCACAACTCAAATGCTCAGAGTCTGAGACCATCCCATTTAGCTCCACAAAAACAAAAAAATCCTGTCTCTTTTTGTCTTTTCGTCTTTCTCATTTTTATTCAATTTCAGCTCTCCTCGCTTATGGAAAATCACTGTCGTGGAAACAACCATTTAATTCCGACGCATTTGGTGCGCAATGACTATTACACTAAACATGGTGGGAGATGACAAAAACACACCTAGCTCTCAATCACCCCAACATAGTTTTTTTCTTTCCTGCCACGTTCGGCCCGGTAGTAGCATTACGGAACAGTCTCTGTAATTTTAATCAAGCAAACAAAGGCAGGCAATAATATCAATCGTGAGTCACAAGTCCCTCTCACACATTGTTTTTGCAAGCTCACAATGACCTGTTAATAAATGGCAGAAAAGCCGCTTTTGTCTGTAACCAGTTTCAGAGTTTTCTCTGCGGAAACACCTGATCTTTCTATATGCACCTTCCTCCCTCACACATTCGACGACTCAAAAGAACTTTGTTCAATTTCCACAAATATGCAGAAGAAACGCAGTTACCATAGTAGCGTATTATGATATTCAGAAAGAACAACCAACCATTTGGGATGCTAAAATTAGGCCAAAGTGTGTGCATGCAGTCGTGTGTGTTTTTTTATTCACTCCAGAATGATAATAAGATTCATCGTCTCTAACTAGACAGAGCAATTAAATTAACTGGAGAAGAAAGCGTCTCTGCACCCTTCTGCTCTCCACAGTTGTTTTTCTTCTAATTAGATGAAGAAATTTCTAGTCTAGTGTTTCCTGTGAAAATATATTCGTGAGAAGTTTCTATCATTTTTGTATCGCTTTTTCCACTCAGCCTATTATTATTTTATTTTGACACGTACATCATTTGCAAATGTCTCTTTAGGATTCTAACCAAGTACAATAGGCCTTGATCTTATGTATTGATTGGCCAATTCTTAGACATTAAACAATGCATTGTAGTTATGTTTTTATTACCTTAGAAGGAGCTATTTCTATCTACATACAGCGCGGGTCGCCTTCGCCATGTTGTTTCTACGGTAGCCCTAAACAGACAAACTGCTCTTCAGAGCGTGTTTCGCAAATGTTATCTCCTTCGGCAAAGAAGCGGAAATGTCACAGCATCCGTAGTGCTTCGAAAGGGAGGCGTTTGTTGCAATTCCCAACCTCACCATTAGATGCCGCTAAATTTCACTGACTGATTTGTTTTTGGTATTCTAGGAAAGGTGCTTTGTTTGGTTTTGAGCGCTGATATTGCTTGATGAGATTATCAGAATTTTTCCTAATAAATAGGAGACAACCGGGATCTGTAACTCTTTTCCCATTGGTGATGTAGCTGGTGATTGTAAAATGTGCTTAAGTTTAGTCATTCCAGCTGAGAGGACATTAAAAATAAAATGAAAGCCATTACAGGAAATGAAGAGTTTATTGCTTCCATTGCTCATTGGGACATTACGCTGGGTTACATTGACCATCAGAATTTGTTCATGCCAGCTGAAATGCATGATTTAATTTCAAATGTGCCAAATACTGTAAAAATGTAGCACAAATTATGTAAAATTACAGTATGCTTAAAAATTCAACCATGCCTATGCAAAATACGAAACTTTTAAAGGAATATTTTTACCAAAAATAGAAACAATCCTGCCATTTACTCACCCTCTTATCATATCAAGCATGTATGGCTTTCGTTCTTTTGCAGAATGCAAAACTAGCCCTTAAATTCATATGCTCATGAAGATTCAGCCACTCCTCCCATATGCTAAGTCACATTATCCATGAGAAACAGAAAATATCACCACTCCCTTTCATTTATTTCTGATGTTCCCTGCTGTCTGGATGTACCCTGTGTCTTGCACCGGCACATGCTCCATTTCCCTGTATTAAAGAGGGTTGCCTTATCGCTGTGTCTGCGAGTCTGTTAGCATTGCATATCTTACAGTATATGCGGAGTGATTACAGCAGCACCCAGCCATCCATGAAGACAGCGGCGGTTCACAGATTTCGCAGCGCAGCTCTGGGGCAATGGTATTACATGACATGTTGGCAAGAAAAGCTTTATGCACATGAGAGACCATGGAAGCCCTGCATAAAAAAACACAGTAACCCTCAGGGTCTCTCTTCAGATAACCTCCGCTTTACCCTTGTATTTTTAAGTCCATTGAATTACTTAAAGCCTGCCATTTACTGTAGGACTCCCTCTTATACACAAAAATGTATTTATTTCTTTCCAATTGTAGTCTTTAAGGCTAGGTCTGAATGAGAGGTTGGTATGCTATGTCTATAATCAATAAGGTTGTCATTATGTTACTCTCTGTACAGAAACTCATAGGGGGAAAAATACGAATTTAATGGTTTAATTGTTGCTTAACTCCCATGTATTAGATTTTTCTCTTGAGAAACCCATCATAAAAATCTGTTATTTTTAGAGTTTCAGAGGATTTGTCACCAAATCTATACTCATATATTTCTCATCATACAAGATTGAATTTTTTGAGTCATGCTTTTTAAATGTTTTTTATTATGTTACCAAATGTTCACAAGTGTGTCTAGTCTCTTTCTTGAAGGAATTTTAAGAGAAACGTATGAGATTAAAGACACGTTAGGAAATATAACGATAATAAGTGCAACCTTTGAGCAATAAGTCGTTCCTCTGGGCACCAAGGTTTCTAGTGCTGTGATCATCTGGTTCCTCTGGCGTGTCCTTCCTCACACAGGATCACATGCTGGTTCATTACAGAGAGACTGTAGTCCTGCACCCTCACAGGTTTGATTGGTCGGTACTTGGAGAAAAGGGCGCTGCTCTGCACTTCATCCACTTTCTCTTGAACATGCTTTATTGTGAACTGAGCTTATTTCTGTTCACACACGGCTATGTGAGTCGGAGATCCAGCACCTTGATCTGTGATGTCCATGTCCCACATTAGATGTGTGACAAGTCTGCAGAAGACTAAGTCTTTCGTTTTTCATGCACACTCGCTTACAGACATGCTGCTTTTATGAACTGGTGGTAGATAATTGACCCTTGTTAATTTTTATGTATTTATTTATTTTGAGTTAAAGTTCAAGTTTAACACATTCAGCTCTGAGACATTTTATTCATCCACACTCTGCCTTTGACACTAGCTGATGACAGTATCACGTTCATGTACACATGTCGCTATACCGTTAAAAGGATAGTTCACCCAAAAAGAAAGTTCTTTAAATGAAAAAGAATTTACAGGAACAAACCAGGATTCATTCTTGACAAAATAGCAGCAACTGACTCATACAGCTACTTTGACAACATGGTATTTAATCATTCAATCAAACTGTGAATTTGGACATCCGAGGTTTTGGAAGGACGGTAACAGTATGGTTATTATAAATGCAATAAACTCACGTGAAGTCTCTATAATGGAGGGCCTTTCTCCTGGCACCTGTGGCCCATGCAGGGGTTAAGCCTTAATGGGTTTGATTTACTCTATTAAAATCCTTAAGGATGACAAATAGGTCCATATAACACTTCAATGTCATTGTTATCAGGAATATGTCTGATTTATGCCAGCACCGTGATGGCGGCTCTAACCCTGACATGCTCCGGAGGTCCTGGAAAATAAATGGCTAAGCTAAGAAACCGGAGGCAAATGGCCGCAATAAACACCTCTCCTGAGTCCCAGCAGCCCGCTGAGGCGATCCATTTGTTAAAGTGGGAAGTGAGGTCAGGCCTGGACGGTCCCAAAGAGCCCGTTGAGGCTCGGCAGATGGCGGCCCGAGCCTAGACCAATTAAAAAGACCTCTATGTGTGCTGGGAGCAAAAGCAGCCATGTTCTATGTGCGAATGGGGCTCTGGAGAGGAGAGGAACCCTGGAGTGTGGCATTGGATTCAAAGGGGGCTTGACACTGGAGAATGCATATCCCACTATAGTCTAGTTAAAGAGAACGGATTGCTGTTTACCCACATTTATTTTCAATTGTTCCTATCATGTGAAGTCATATTCCAGCTCCCTGAGGTATGGATGGAAGCTGGATTTTCAATGGGCGTGAATGGATGAGTTTATGTATGAACTGATGTGGTACTTGGTCTTTGTTAGCTGGAATGGAATCAGAATGACTGGTGATTTTTTGTGCTTGGAGACCAACACCATATTCGATCATACAAGCCTTGAAGGAAAATGCTGAAGATCCACCGACTGAGGAGCTGTAAAATGCAAAACATCGTTCTCATGGGAAAGCCACTGCCAAACAACACTGCTAACTAGATTTACTCACATAATTAAAAGAAAAAATAGGAGCTAAATGCATGTGTCTCGTATACATCTTCTAAACCTCCATGGCCTAAAAACTATTTCAGTCTTTTTTTTCAGGGGGTGGAGGCTGTAACAGTGATAATTTGCTTTAACAAATGCATTTCTTGAAGGGCATTGAGAGAATTAAACCCAATTCTAGTTCCTTCCATTGCTGTTCTACTTAAGCCCAGTGGGAAATTCTCTTCCCATCTTAAGCAGACAGTAGAGCCAGCAGTTATTATATTACACAGTTTCTTCACTGATAGTAATATTAACATTCTTCCCGCTATAGATTTTGTTCACAAGGCTCATTTTGCCTCCGAAAGATTTGCATTCGGAACTCTGAGGATTTTTTTTCATTGGGAAAGCTTGGTCACAATTGAGAGTAATCGCAGGCGAGAAGCACACGACAAGGGGCATTAATCCCGCCATAGAGCGTTCATTTGAAAACATTTCAGCATTCGTAACGCTGTGTTCGTGGATAAAAGTTAAACCCCCACATAAAAAAAAAACCCACACCAAAGTTCAAGTTATAAATCATATAATTTCTAAGCACTTTCCTCTTTATTAGAAGCTGTGTTCCCTTCTTCTTTCTCACTTTAAACTTATTTGGTCCGATATAAAGGGTTCAAAATCCCTTCTGCTTGGTTGATACTACACGCGTTTTCTCTGGACGTAGCGTGGCCGCTCTCAAATCCATTTCACACTCCAAGCAAGGTGGTTGCCGGGGTAAATACTCAGATTTGATAGATGGCACTCATTAATAGAAGGTGCCTGCAGTGTTTTGAGTAATGGCCTTTGGTTTCTTTTCCCCGTGTTGTTTAATCTGCAGAAACAAAGAGGTATTTGTGTCCCGTTCTAGTACAAGACAAATTGATATTTTAGCATGGTGCATGAGCATCTGGGGCGCTCGTGAATTTCGCCCCTCCGGCTTTATTTGAAGAGGAAAGATCAAAGGAGAAACGTGTACATTATTTAATTCATTGATTCAGATGACACAGGTCCGGCCGTGTAGTTTCCTCTTCTGAGCTTTGCGGATCGCTAGGTGGAAAACTTGAGGGACATATTGATCGAGCTGTTGGTATAAAGCATGGCTTCCATTTGGGTCGGGGGTCTTCCATTTCACTTGAGTCGAGTACCTCCATACCGCTTAACTTAGAGGCCAAAACGTTGTAATGCCCTACAGGAAAATGTGCCTCTCTTGCTATTGTGTGCAGTAACTAGACTTAGTTGAAAGGAATAGTTGAAAATTCTGTCATAATTTCCTCACCCTCTTGTCATTTTAAACTGTATGACTTTTTTAAAATAACAACGGCGGTACCCATTCACTTAAATTGGTTTTGTTTTCATACAATAGAACTGAATGGGTACCGCCATTGTCACTCTGTATAAAAAAGCCTGCCAAATATGCAAATAAGAATATGTACTGTAATGCTTATACAGTGAGTCGTATATTTAGGTTTGTTTTTAGTCTCTGTTCTTCCCTGCTTCTCGGGTGCAATAACATGCACAGCATGCATCCAGCTGCAACAAATAGTCTCATCTTAACTTCCGACCTCTGGTAATAGAGAATCTTCAGTGCTCATCCTCTCAGTTCCCCTAAGCAGCAGAAATAAACACCGTGCCAGAGTGCAGTGGAAAGGCGCTGACCTCTGCTTTGTTTGCGAATCACGGCTGGAAATAATTACAGGTCTCAGCAGATAATTGCTCACGTTCGTCCCGCCTGAGTCGTCGAAGACCTGAAGGAATGCGTATCATACGCAATTACAGGACATAAGAAAGGGCACTCTTCAAAAGACAGGTTAATAGCAGGACGACGTTCTCTCAGCGAACACAGGCAAACGTTCAATATTTTGCTCGGCTTGGGCTCCAATTCAGCCCTTTTCCTAATTTGAAGAACTCCCACTCGTGAATTAAATCCTACACATGCTGGTTCTGCATCCTTGTCTAATCAGGTTAATCCGGTCCAGTCTGAGACTGGTTGGTTTGAAATGTAAATCTTGAAGCATGGCTTCTCATAATCATATTTGAATGGAGAGGGGTTATGTAAGTGTATGAGATCGGAATTTCTGCGCTTGGAACTTGTTAGAGGCAAATTTCTGCAATTCATTTGGGATAAGCTACTTTTAGAAGACCTGCCGTTCCTGGATCGCTTTTTCATTAAAATGTGAGTATTGTTTTCTTACCCACGTTGGGAGCTATGCCCTACTGTACAACCCCTGCAATGCATGTGCCTACACAAACTAGGCATGAGTGCTCATGCTAACAGTGCAAGGATTCTTGCAAACTGTGGTTGTGTCCACAAAAAAGATATGGAATGTTTCTAATTTGCTGTAGAACTTAATTTTCAATGCTTTGCATGATTTCGCCAGCCCACTTAGGCCAAAATTCCAAAGCTCATTTGCTCATTTGTGTACTATATTGCATATCATTGCACTTACTGTAAGAAGCATCTTTACTGTGTACATGCAATATTTTTTAGCATCTTTCAGTGGAAGGTCTTTAAAAATACACATGATTTCTCACTTACAAAGAGAACCCCTTCTCTTGAAAGAGATAGTCGACCCAAAAATTGAAATTCTGTCATCATTTACTCACGCTCTTGTCATTTCATACCTGTATGACTTACTTTCTTCCACAAAAGAAGATATTTTGAAGAATGTTGGTAACCAAACAATGGGCGGACCCATTCAGATCTATTGTATGGACACAAAACCAATGCAAGTCAATGGGTACCTCCGTTGTTCGGCATCTTATTTTGTGTTTTCCAAATAAAAGTTACAAGAATGCGAGTAAATGAAGTTAGCTGCATTTTCCCTACATTCAAATGCAGATTGCACACCCTGGCCATCTGCCAGCTCACGCAGATGAACTCTGAATACTTTGATATGGAGCTCCTCTGTCAGTAGCGATGGACCCAGGAAAGCAGTTGCACAGTATGGCCTGTTACTGCAGGTCTGAATAATGGATAGAGTTCAGCAGGTCTTGCTGACGGGGACAGGACAGCCGCATCGAGGGAACCCACAGAAAGACTTCCCGCCTCTCCTAGACGCTTAATCCCTTCCCACCCTCTGAATGACGGCCAGTTTTAGACCCCTCATGGTTTATTCAGAAACCTGAGATGGGTTAATTTCAGCTCCACAAGAGGTCTTCACCCAAGTAAAGGGTATCGTAAATATGCAATAGTCAGTGCACATTGAATATAAATAGTTTTTCTCTCAGAACTGAAGAGGAGGTGAAATATAATGATTTTTTTCATGGAATATATATTTTTGAGTTATTTATACATATTAGTATGTCATACCGAGTGCATTACATGTACCGCCATCTGCAATGTGTCTAAGCAGAGCGATGAGACACAGGTTGCATTATTTCTCTGATTTCATCCACGTACGCTAGCGCGAATTAGCATTAGCTTGCCGCCTTGCGTGCCGGACGATTTCACAGGCTAGCCCGTACAGTCTCATAAAGATTTCACAGAAAAACTCTAGGGGGATTATATAAATAAAAAGTCGACTCTCCGCTCACTCGTGTGCCTTTTATAGGGGGCATATTATTAGTGATGGGGCTAAGGCGGTGTAATTAAGTACAGCTGCACAATACAGTCTCAAACCGCATCAAAGACAATCCACTTCACTCCCTCGTGTCTAAATTTAAAAGTAAATATGGAAAAATCTCAACCCCCCCTCCAGTCTTTTTGAAGATACACAAAGTTTTTGTGAGGAGTTGGATGCGTTTTTATCGATTCGGGCACAAAGAGCGGTACAGTTCAGTCGACGAACTTTCTTTCATCTCGAGCTGGGAACATCTCAGTCAGCTGTTATCTTCTGAATGTTGCGCAGAGACCGGAAGAAAAAAACGTAGTGAGCTTGAGGAGTTCAGCGTTTGCATTCCACGCACACGTCCTTTTGTTTTTGTAATACGCTACTGCGGCTCCAACAAAAACTCTTCCACTCTGTGTTTCCTGTGCACGGCGGATTCGCACAAGTCATAGGCCAAGTCCATACTGCATAGATAACTCTTTACTGTAAATCACTGATCCATCCATTATATTTTCCATCCTGCTTATGCTCCGGGCGACCTTCAGTCGCGAAGTAGGCTTTGCTGTGTTTACTGGCGTAAACATCCTGGGGGAAGCATCGGCCAAGGCACGTACCGAGAAAACAGAGATTAGCTGATGGTGTGGTACGGCAGTATACCGCAATCCCTCATTTAAATCCATGTAGCTTTCATGTCAAATATGCACATAGTGATGGCTTGCAGAAAAGAATGAATAATGCTCAGCGTGGAGGATTTTTCTGTTCGTTTGCCTGCTTCTGTTTCTGCTGGATGATTCAGACACGGCTAAATAATTGATGGGTGTTTTAACTGACCCGCTGTACCTTTGACATCACACTTTTCTCCCACACCATGAATACTGCAATAGGTCACTGAACATTGTTAGTTTGGATTTATTTATTCATTCGCACTGGTGTTCTTTTACACCCTGTATTTTTACATCTTGTCATGTTTTGCCTCTTTCAAGGTCAAGACAAGACTACAGACTTACTTTCCATGTGAACTTCTCAGATGAGGCAATGAATACATTCCTAAAACATCAGCATGTGTGTTGATATGCTATACTTTGGTTATCTTCTCATTTATTCATTTTTTCTCTGTTTAACTCATGGATGCTGTACGGTCATTTAATACAGAAAGAGCGGTGGGGCTGAACCGAAACACAGTCAGCTTTGCTGCTGCCTCGGAGTTTCTGTTCTTATTGATTTCCTATAAACCAGCATTGAGCTCTCAGGGACATGAGGAGTGGAGGTGTCCTCTGCTAGCTGCTGTCAAAGGCTCTGATGGGGTTCAGCCTCCACAGAGCACAACAGCACTGAGGATTCCAACCTAATTATTACTGCATTACACAAGGGGTCGTATTGATTCTTCACCATAGGAATGGGACTAACGTAAGGCAGACTTAGTCCGCATAGTAGCAAGGTATGTTTTTGGATGTAGTGTCCTGGAACGCGGACGTGACGCAGTCTATTATCACAGGGATTTGGTTTGTTTGCCAAGGGCTGTGATTTTTTTACAGTCTCGCTTTTAAAGGAAAAGGTTTTTTGAAAACACTTTACAAGAAGGTTCCATTTGTTATGGCATAGTGTACAGCTAGCCGGTTGTTATGGCAGAATAAATCCAGACGAGCTTATTACACGGCTACTTGCCACATGAGTAAATTATTGAACACAAAATATTGATTCAAAATATTTTATTAGCTCATTTAACAAATGCAAACATTCAGAAAGGCCAAGACATGAAGTTCAAGCAACACAATCATCATTTGTAATCTCATATATGTTATTAATTAGGCATATTTATATGTAATTTATTTATACGGTCAAGATGACTCGATGTACTCGGATGACCCTGTGTTATTAGTTTAAGCCTGTACATTATGCTTCACTGAACTGCGTTAGTTATCATGAACTAAATATAGACTAGGGGTGTCACAATATTAAAAACCAAGATGATCAATATTGTGTTAATTGTACACATGTTGTAATATTGTAAACTATTCAGCATCCATTCAAAATGTTGCCTTATGAGTTACAGTGGTTACAAACTCTCTTTCTCTGTCTCCATACACCATATTATGAGTGTGATTTGTTGACCAATTAACTGACAAAATACAAAATAAACAAAACAATTTTAAAGATGAATTTCGCTTTTAAAGATGATAAAAACATAAATATTGTCATATTTAATCATATTTATTAAGGTTAGTTCATGTTTGCTAAAGAGTCTTATTTTAAAGTGTTACTCAGTAGTTTACAACAAATTCTTTTTCTGATTCTGTCTTTCTTCATTTATGTTGCTAGAGAAAGGACATCCTTGCTTTCTTTGCTCGGTCGGGGTGATGTTAGCAGGTGCTCTCCAACACACTGCGTTGTGACACAGCATGACTCTGTATTTAGGATGTGGGAAACATGGTTCATTCCATTTTCCACTACCTTCAGGAGAAAATAGTTTGAGGTTTTTTTGTACATTTTCCCCTAAAGGTTGAACCATCGATACCTCCGCAGAGTTTCAGGGAAAGCATTTGTGAAATTGAAAAGAGAACCATGCTGAGCTTTTGTTGGTTAGCACACTGGAAAAGACAGACAAAAATACTCTCTCCAAAAGAAAAGCCATTATTGCACATGAAGAGTGCAGATAGCAAGTCCTATGAGAAATGCTGTTTCATGGAGGGTTTTCTCCACTTTGTGGCTCTCTACCAGAATAGATGAAAATGGCCTGTTAATCATTACACTGTGGTCGTTTTCACTCTTACCTGGTTGCTTCAATCCAGCAGAAAGTAGGAGTTTTCAAGAACAGCCTGTTCTGTATTACCAACTGACATGGAAGCTTCAAGGAAAATAATAGTTTTTTTTACTTTGCTGTAAAATCATATTGCTGTTTGACACATAGTGGCAGAGGCAACAGAAGTTCAAGCCAGTGTTCAAAAACTAGTTACATTTGTAGTCGGATTACATTTGCCAAGCAGTGAAACTATTTTATTTATTATTTTATTTATTTTTTTATTTTAACTTGTACAGCATTAATGTGGAATTCAATTATATTGTGGTGTTGTTGACAAATATACCATAAATATGATCAATTTTTCGAAATTGGGAGATTTTTACATCACCTGAAAGCTGAATAAATAAGCTTTCTATTGATATATGCTTTGTTGGGATAGGACAGAATATTTGGCCGAGATATAACTATTTAAAAATATGGAATCTGAGGGTGCAAAAAAATTGAAATATCGCCTTTAAAGTTGTTCATCAGAGGCGCTGTAGCAGGCCGCTGCTAAGAAGAAACAGGTTTGTTTTAACGCTCTCTTTTGGCTTTTTTCTCTAATGATGTTGTGGAGAATAGATGAAACCAAAAGCTGAAATTCTAAGCTTTACATTGATACCACTTGAGTGGGCAGCAGCGAGTGAAGTTTGTAGACATGTTTTTGTTAGCAATTTTGCTGCATTCACTTACAAAAATAAAGATTTGATATATTTACGGTAGGAAATTTACAAAATATCTTTATGGAACAGGATCCAATCCTAATGATTTTTGGCATTAAAGAAAAATCGATAATTTTGACCCATACAATGTATTTTTGGCTACTACTACAAATATTCTTGTGCTACTTGACTGGTATTGTGATTTACAAGGGTCACAAATGTAAATCTCTTATGTAATTTATATTATTGATATAGGTATTACTAATATACAAAAAGATATATTTAACACTTTCCAATTTGATGTTAAATCCTGAACTGTTTCATAATTTGTATATTTGTCCAAAACATCCTATTTATTTGTCCAGATTTTTAGTATGTGTGTGCATGCATGCATTCAGGCATGTTGTTCTAATCCCTTTTCTCTCCGAAACCATCCCCAAGCGGAGCTCGGCTATCTTCTCCCCGCACCAATAGTCTATTGATTTCGCCCTGGTCCAACTTCAGGGAGGATTTTCTTGTTGAGATAATAAAGTAGTGATATCACCTGAAATCTCCTGCCACTGCTAAGGGGCCAAATGCTTATCTCTTCTGACAGGGAGTCTGACTTTGCCAACTCGGAGGAGGCATGTCGCTCTTCTGACCTACGAAAGGTCTTTACTTTTACTTGCAGGATTTGCTACGCCGCTGCGGTTCGTAGGAGCTCACATACAGAAAATAATTTGGGAACTGTGCAGTTGCTGACTGAAATGCAGTTTATAAGGGTAGACAACAGTCACTTAATGTAAAATGTGTGTTCTGTCACCACTAGAACCAGAATCCGAATACTACTGCAATTCTTGTTTCCTTGGAAACATTTGAGGGTGAGGTAATCCTAGGATGGCGTGTGACGTAGAGTTAAAGCGACATGTCTTGTTGGACTCATAAAGTACCTTTCAGCCTATGAATATTAATGAGGATCCCTGCATGATTCTGCAGCGTATCCACAATGATTTTCTAAGTAAAACAGAAGTGAGAACTGGAATCATTCATTACTAACGCATCCGCTGTGCAATGGACAAAGAAAATGTCTAACGTCCAACTGTCTCAGTCTTATAGCAAGGCTAGAGGCAGGTCACCACCTTGGCATTAGGTCTTGTTATAGAAACGGGAGAGTCTGAGCAATGTTATCTTATAACATTTCTAGACATTATTTATGAATTTAGATCATTTTTCAATGCTTTGTCCTAGCTTATTGAGAATGTAATGGAACAGATAGCTATACAGATATGTGCTACACACAATTTCGTGAAACTTGCTTTTTTATAAATTGCTATGTTGTTGTTGATGTTATTTGTTAAGTTTTCATGTGTTCTAGGTCTCAGGCAACCATGATACTGCAAAATATCAATATATATCTTATAAAGCATACATGTTTATGGGCATGTCTCTGCATTATGAGTAATAGAAAGAGGATGTGTTTGTGGTAAGTGCACTCTTTTTTTTGGTACACAACCAAAGAACCAAAGCCGAGCAGGTCAAAGTTTAAAAGAGATAAAGTGCTTAGATTTAATTGACGTAGTGGTGCAATAAGACACCACCAAGAGAAGATTTAATGGCCTTCAGAATGCAAACCGACTCCTATGGAATCAACTTGCATCTTGTACTTTAAAAAAACTGAATGAATAAACAATGAAAAACTGCTTCTGGGTATTTAAGTCTGTCAAGATGCACCTCGTAAATGTCCGTTCTCCGAGCATTATGGGTAGTATGCTCACATCCGAGCTTGCAGCACAAAGGCAGTAACTGCAGCCGTCTAGCTGAGCTCGCAAGCCCGTACATCAACGGCTGACGGCAACGTTGAGAAGCCATTACAGACGCCGAGGAGATTTACATCCGTTCGTGTGTGTGTGAATGTGCTTTTTATTGAGCTTCCCGCCCGTCCGGACACAGACTACGAATTGCTGAGGTTTGTCAGTAAACCTGTCAGGGTCTAAATTTTCTATTGAGCGCTGGAACGACTCGCTGCCCACTCCGTCTGATGTTGGCGACGCAGCCATTTTATTTCCTCGTCCCGCGAGAGAGATGGTTCTGATCAGATGGGGGCATCCATCACAGGACACAACAGCCTGTCCCTCGATACCTCACAAAAGCACACAAGGCATGAATCCGTTGCCAAGTTTTGGTCTGTCTTCCTTTTTTCAATCAAATCAAAGCGATCGTCACCTGGATTGAGATCAGTCATTGCAGACGTATGTTCTGAAGGTGTCTCGGTGGGGAAAATCACTGCAGGTGTCTGCAGAAAAGAATCAATCTCCCTCTGAGGTTTTTTCTGTGCCGTAAGAGCCACATTCGCCCTGTTAAACACCCCGTGCTATAACTGCTTGATTCAAACAAAGAACCATTGGCTGCAACACGCTGCGTCTTAACAGCCAATAGGGTTTTTAAGTTAAACCAGCCAGCTGCTCCCAATTTGTCTCTCTCTTGTCTTTCACACATCTTTGTCTTCTGTCCTCCATTTATTCCAATCTGTCTTCACCCACATTCGGCTGCTCGGAAAATTCGTTTTTGGTTGGAACGCTGCCCATTATGCAGGATGTCAGTGCATTATTTAATGTACTAGAAATGCATTGATTTAAAAAAGTGGATAATCAGGTCTAATATGCCTTTATATCCAAGTGTGTTGCACACAACATTCATTTATCTTTTAATTTTTTTTTTGCTCTTGGCATCAGAAAGCCATAAACCATTAGAACAAATTTACAGTACGTACGTACACGCCTGCTTTCAGAATTTGTTATTAAAAGTATCAAAGTTCAATATGCGTTCTTTAGCGCTTTTGCATTCTTGTCCATCTGAGTTCGTTCCTCCGAGGTTGCATCGCAACATGGAAACGCAAGTCCGTTCTTTGCGTTCATGGAATTGAGAAATTATATTGTTGATACCAATGAAACATTTCAAAATGTTCAACCAGGTTTGTTCTGCAGCACACACACTCTGTGACTAAATGGCAACATTGTACATGTGACATTTATGTGGCATATGCAGTAAAGAGGTTTAGTCTTGAAGGTTCTTATAAAACCTTACAATAACGGAAGTGTAGTAATGGTAAAAAACCTGTTCTTAACAAATGCTTATGTAACCGGTTATACTGCGTGTTACTGTGGCTCACGCTGTAGCCCTAGCAGTAGCCCAAGATGTTTTAAGGGAACTGTCCCTGCAGGTAGTGTGCTATGTATCACTTTTTTAAATGGCCTCTATCTGTAACTATTACAAGTATAATACATATGTATGTTTGAACAGGTCAGACTTGAATATGTCCTTTAAACACAAGACTTTGGGTAATAAAGTGTAATTGGTAAAGCATTGCGTTATCAATGCAAAGGTCATGGATTCACCCAGAAACACACACACGTTATTAAAATGTATACTTGAATGATCTGTCAGTTGCTTTGGATAAAAGCGTCTGTCAGATGCATAAAAAAGGTAATAATCATCTGCTAAATACCAATATATTTTTGTAGTGACTCATCCTGCTTACCAGTTATTCTACAAACATCGTTTATTCCTTTGACTCGTCGTTTCAGTAACTTTTCTTTTTGCTTTCTGTTGAAATTGAGCAAGTGTCTGATGCAATTGGTTTTTGTTTATAAAAGGAAGTTTGATGCGGGAAGAGCTTGTCTCCTCTCCAAGATACGCTTTATTTGCATGTGAGAGTCTCACTGACAAACCCCAACTAAATTCCAGCTCTTCAGAAGCTTCAGATGAGAGAAGTCTAGATGAGAGGAAGCTTGTCTGAGTGCTCTCTGCTCTCTCTTATAAAAATGCTGGATTTCATGCTGCAGTTCTCCACATGTATGGTGAAAATTATGCGGTTTCCAATTAACTGGGATGTAAAAAAAGACACTTATTGCAACGTCTGGTTCCCAACAAGCATATAATGCTTTATGTGTACATCCTTGCATACTACAGTCACGGTCTTCAGAAGAAATATCTCATCTGAATTTTGTGCCTTGATCTTTACAACAACAGCATTTGAAACATTTCAAAACCTTAGCAGTTGCCCTCTGCCAAGGCAGCGGCTGACGGGTCTATATCTGGAAAAACAAAGTAGCTGCCGCATTTTCGTGGAGGAAATAATGAGCTGTAGTTCTTCCCATCAGTGCGGATCTGTCAGCTAGTTCAGATCGCTGTCACTCATTCCTCAGAGAGATAAAGAAGAGAGATGGAGGTGCATTCACAGGGTCTGATCCCGGGGGTCTGCTCGATCTGTCTGTGTTTGGCTGACGGCTTTTTTGTTTGAATTTTCTCGGTGTGCAGGACTCCAGCGAGGGCAGAGGTGAGAGTCTGTCCCGTCATTCATGGCTCATCGGTTTTTAATATTTAACACAAGCTGTGTTTATTTACACAGAGTTCCACTAAAGTCCTTCCGAATGGATATGGCAGGGGAAGGGGAAGGGGGGGTGGTACGGTATATTGCCATTTTTGGAGTAGGAGGACGTCTTTTAAAGAAATAGTTCACTCAGATGAAAATTCTGTCATTATTTAGTCACCCTTGTGTCTTATCAAACACGTATGACTTTCTTCTTTGGCACAAAGAGGCTGAATTCTTTCCTTGCCATGGTTTTTCTTTTAATTAAAATTAAAGAGGACTAGGGTTCCAAAATAACAAAAATCAAAATACCATAGAAGTGATCCACACAAGATGGATTTGGCACATTTATGAAAGCTTGTGAGAGATGGCAAAGTTTGACTTGGTAATACATGATTTGATTAAGACTGACTGATTTCTTAAGGTTCATATTATAATGACTAAATTAATTCCTTAAAGTGATAGTTCACCCAAAAATGAAAATTCTGTCATTGTTTACTCACCCTCTTGTCATTTCAAACCTGTATACATTTCTTTGTTCTGATAAACACTGATAACCAAACAGATCTCACCCCCATTTACTGCCATAGTAGGGAAAATAAATACTGTGAGATCTGTTTGGTTACTCACATTCTTCCAAATATCTTCCTTTGTGTTTTGCAGAACAAATAAATGTATACAGGTTTGAAATGACAATAAGGTGAGTAAATGATGACAGAATTTACTTTTTTGGGGGTGAACTATCCCTTTAAGCACCGCATCTACTGTAATAGCAATACAGGCAACCAAGCAGCGACCGCTTTCTGCACCATTCCAGTCTAATAGGATGGACTTCAAGGACTATAAACTACCGCCAGCTACAGCCTCTATCAGCCAGACAGCGAGGGACATTTTACTGACCACTGCCTGCATCTTCCAGCCATTGAGAATAGACTTGAAAGACCGTAAATTAATGAAGGACCGCCAACTACAGCCTATACCAGCCAGACAGCAAAGGACACTTCAGTGATCACTGCCTGTATCTCTCCAGTCAATCTAGGATGGACTCCAAAGCCCACACACTAATCACTACCCTTACAATTGAATCATTAACCTTACAGTTTAAACGCCGCCTTGCTGGCACATTGAGTAATTGAATCATTAATTCGATGAACACATGCTATGTAACTACAAGACTACATAATATTTAGCATATGCACATTTATTGAAATGCCAAAGGACTGGGCTGTCCCAGCTGTGTCATATTCTTTTCAAGGTTTTTTTTACCCGTACATCTATGTAAACATCGCAGGGTCGGTTCACACGGAATGCATTTCTGCACTGGCTTTCAGTACTTTCTCTGCTGTATGTAAACATGCATCAGACATATCTGACATCTTGCTTTTATTGTCTCGTGCATGAGTGCGTCGTTTTTACATGCTGTCTCAAGTTAAGACCCTGAGATCTTTTACATTTTTCAGCATGCTAACCACAGTTTGAGGACATGTATCTGTAAAGCTGTCTTGAAACTATTGATTTATACATATTCAAATGACTTGTTAAATGTATTTAGTTCTTATTAATATTGTTTTAAACGTGTACTGTTTGTGGTGCCAGTGTGTGTTGTGCACGTTAGATGGTTGTGTACAATCAAAGATAAATATTATTATTAAGATGCACCACTGACATTACTATGAACAGGGAGAGATATGGTTAAGGCTAGAATGGATACAGCTAAGGCCAAATCTCGTGAGATTTTAGGTTTAGGGATAAATTTGGGGGTAGGATTAAGATGAAAACAGCACTCATCTGGCGAGATTTTGCACCACTTCCATACTTTGGTACAATATAGTTTCACATTAGTTTCAGTATAACTTGCATACTTCTCTGAAAGTTTGATGAAGCTTCAGACTGATAGGTCAACCTGTTCAGGACTAGCAACAAGTGACCTCTTCCAAATCCACTAGTTGTTTACAGTATGTTGATGAAGCCTTATTGAAGTAGAATAATAACCACTGCATTTATGTTAATTTAAAACAATTATATTATCAGTTTTTAACACAGCGATGACTCTGACATCTCTTTAGAGTTGTCCTCTATTCTGTAGTCATTTTCTTGTCTTAAAGTGATATAGTTTCATGCAAATTAGTTTTGTTTAGTTGCGACACTGAATAGTTTGCAGACACTTTTATCCAGAGCATCTTACAATACTACATACGGCATATGTTCATTACTGGATGAACACTTCACAACTGGATGAACTGTTATCATCAATGTTAATAAGATGCCTAGTTTCAATATTCCAATTCACTTGAGAAACAGTATGATTTTTTCTAAAGCTGCTTTCTTCATAATTTTTGCTTTGCTTTATTCTGTATTTATGCACAACTGTATATCCTGCACTTGCTTACTGCACTTCTGGTTAGACCTAAACTACATTTCGTTGCCTTGTACTTGTACATGTGTAATGACAATAAAGTTGAATCTAATCTAATCTAATCTAAAACAATTTGTGTTATAAAAAGTGTTATAGATACATTTGATTTGACTTGATACTTGACTGACAATACAGTATCTATTTCTGCACTGCGGATATTTATTCCAGCTGAAAAACAGGTGCTTGTATAGCACTGCTACAGCACTTGTCTTGCATTTGATATGCTGTATTAGGCTGTGACAACATCCATTAAATTCCTGCCTTGACAGAGATGTGCGAGTAAGGTGAGACACGTCTTCAGTTGAAGGACTCGTGATGAAGGACCCTCTGGGACCCTGAGAGAGCCGTGAGAGACAATGATGGGGCATCTGGGGGATTATAGCCACTACCTTTCTGAAGCAACAGATTCTATAGCTCTGTTCTGAATCTAATGAACTGTCTTGTTGTCTGACACCTTCCTCCATCCTAACTAGAGTGGAACATTCTATATAGGGAGTAACTTGTGTGTCTAACAAATAGCATTCCTCATGTGAGAAAGAAAACTCGTAAATTATTAATACATACAAGAGAAAAGAAATGATGTAATACTGTACTGTACTATAATTATACCTGTAAACATATATTGCAGGTTTTTTTTGTTTTCCTATTACAAAAATATTTATAGATATATAGTTGACAATATAATTATTATCTGATACCGATTTCAAGTCTGATCCTTCAAGCAATATGTGATATGAAAGTTCTCTAATGGCTGTCTCTGTTTTTTTTCCAGATAAAATAATATCTCTGACATTGCCTTTGTTAATATTATTGTTTTAATAGAGAATCAAATAAATAAGCACAACTAAATATTTAAATATTTAATTTATGAAAATAAAACACTAAACAGTCTTCGCTGTATGAATAAAAAATGAACTAATACACTATTAAAGTAAAAAAGTTCTTTAGTCAAGAGCAGTGAGGGATTTTCGCTTTAATATTGATGATACAGATTTATTAGGTTACTGTCACTTTAAGACCTAATGCTGATACTTTAGGTTGTTTCACTGATATATATATATATATAATTACTGAATTGCTCATGACGTCATTGCACTGAAGCCACCGCGCCGCCATGTTGGTATTCCAGTACATTTTTACAACACAAATGTCTTAAACATGTAAATGGTTATTATTTATAGTACATTAATCTTCATTTCAATAGCTTACATTATCACAGACGAAACACATCAACATATGAGAAATGTGCTCATTCTGAAATCTTAATACAGACTGTATGTTCTTAAAGTCACAAAGCTTTATTTCTACATGTTTACACATGTGCCATTACAACAGTATACAGCACTCACATTAATGATTTAACGGAGAGCATCTTTCTGTCTATCCTTCAGTTACTGTAGATACATATCCTGCCTAGCATTTGGACTAAGTGTGCGTTTGCCTGTATACATGTCGGTTTGTGCTGTAGGTGGTTGTGTAGGTGGGTTTATACAAAATGCAGTGATCAACTTCTAACAAAGCATGGGTCGGGAAACCCTTCTGGCATTCCCACAAGAACGTGTAATAGCCTATCCTGCACCGCAATGAAAACGTTTGCTTGTGTTTTTAAACCCTAAAGTCACTTCAAAAGAGTAGACAGAGTTCAGAGGAGAACGGGAACAAATTTCAGACAGACAGCACATCTTCTGTGGCTTTTTGCATGAGGCACTCATAAAAACATTCAGCAGGAATGTCAGCATCTACATTCACATTGTGCTGCACCATGTTCGTAATGTTTTTGTGATTAATAATAATGACAATAATTATGTAGATAGTACTTTGGAATATTGTAAATGTCATTAATAATATTTGAAACAGTATCAAATTATAAAATGCATAGCAAAACAGTTATTGATGCAGATCGTATGCATTTATTTTATTTTGTAAAAGCAGTCTGTCTTTACAATTCCCCCTACATCTTTTTTAGTGTTGAAAGACAATAATAATTATTATTATACAACATGTGATCTGTAAATAACAAAATAATTGTCCCTTTTAAATCCATGATAATGCACTGTACTCACAGCAACTTGATGCTTATTAAAAGTCTGTTGCAACAAGCTAAATGTTGATGCACATGTAAATCCTCTCGGTGAACTTTTCCCCTGCATTGTCCTTTCCATTTCTTTATATAACTGTACTCGGCTGGCTCCATGGCAACCGGTGTGAATGGCTTCATGGAGTGAATTAAGTCTAAAGTCATTATGAAAGTAATTAGTGAGCGAGCGGGTGTGCATGCATGTGAGCGGGTGGAGCCGTAAGCTCTCAGTCTCGTTCTGTGTTGCCTTCTCTTCAGACTGCTGTCAGATGAGTGCAGATGGGTCCAGGTGCCGCCATCTGTTGAGGGACATAGGTGTGCACGAAAAAGCATAATTAGAAAACTTCGAAAAATAAGGAATAGCTTGAGCGTGAAGCAGAGATTTAGACGTCGCCTATAACTCACACAGTAACATGACTTTAGTATTTAATTTGAAATGCGTATTGTCAGGAAGCGCTTAGATGATGATAGTTCCTCATGCAGCGAAATTGACTGTTGTGACATGAAAATGTAAATGAGCTGGGTGATTTGCATTTAGAAAAATTCCATCTCCTCAGATGATTAGAAGAGATTCATTTCATTATGACACTTTCTTAGAGGATGGTGTCGCCTAATAGGCAGGTCTCAGAGAGATGGGGCTATGTTTGCTTTTCCAAATGGAAGTCTGATCAAGAATAGGTTATCTCTTGACTATTATCTTTGTCAATATTTGCTGGGATAAATATCTAATGGGTTGTGATAGCTCTCTGTCCCCTCATCAACTGAAATTTCTCAGGGCTTAAGGCTGTTCTTTTATAAATCATTGCCTGCAATCGATATGAAGATAGGATACAAATAAAGACATTTTATTTACAAGGGCAAATGAGGGAAATGTGTTCAAACACCTTTTTTTTACATTTTAATGTTGGATCCACATCAATAACCTCAAAACTCATTGTTTATCACATGTCTCATCATAACGAAAAGTGCATATGATAATTAGTCCTTGAATTAAAAGGCATTTGTGTAATAAAGCTCTAAATATAGGTGTTTTTGATATTAGCGGATTTGTGATATCACCGCCACACAGTTTATTTGCAGTGCACGTTCCCACTAGTGGGAATTAAAAAAAAAGGTACCAAGACCATCACTGGGACAATGGGTTTATACATTTGGTACCAATATGTACTTTTGAACTTCTAATATGTACTCTTTATTGTATTTTAGTGTACCTTTTAAAAGAGTACTGCCCCAGTGACAGCTTGGGTACATTTTTTGACTATTTTATTAATCATGAGTGTGCTTATGTGATGTTTGACAAAATGTGAATCATTTTGGATAAAAACATCTACTAAATGGTAACGCATGTGACATGATTAAACACACAATGGGCTGTGCGAGTAGCTGTGTGACAGTGAAACCCACTTGGTAAAATATGTAAACTGTCAATCATAGAAGTGGGTGCTTACATTTTAGTCCAACACCGCACGCGAGTGCCGTGATGCGATGCAACAAAAACAATAGAACCCATTATTATTAGAAATTTTGTCCATATTGGATGCGGCGTGAGGTGATGTGACAAAGATATTTTTTTTAAGTGGGTTTGTTGCATAGTATCGTTGCACTGGGTGCAGGTGTTAAAGGGCAAACACACAAACCAAAGACCGCAAATTCTTTAATTACTCCTAAATGACACAATATCAAGAAACATACAAGTAAGGGATTATCCACGGCTAGCCGTGCATTAAAGGATTTTAATGCACGACGCAGAGTGCATTTCGGTGCAGGTGATTTTTGTCAGTTAATTTCAAATGATGATCAAACTGACTGGAACTACCCATGCATTAAACAGTTTTAATGCACACCTTCCAGCCAATCAGAATCAAGTATTCAAACAGACCATGGTATAAAATAAATTAACAACATTAAATATCAAAATATAATATTAAATAACCCCTTTAAAAATAAACAAAATTCATTATTATGCAGACATAAAATGTCAATGTTTAAAACTGGCTCCCTACCTTAATGTCAGTTTAACTTTAACTCATGTAAAGATATATATGAAGAGTTTGGTTCCAAAACGCTATAAATCCATTTTCAAACATTTTCAAAAATCATGTTTTTTGATTGTGCATTCCAATTAATATCAATAAAACTGCAGTTGTTTAGTTTTGATTTAAGCCATAATAACTAAAAAAATACAGCTAACTAACACAATAAAACACAATAAAGACATGATAACATAATAAAAAACATGAATTTTGAAAAAATAAAAAGATGGATTTATTGCATTTTGGAACCAAACTCTTCATATGTAACATGCAATTATATATTTCAAATAGAAAAAGCAAAGTACTGTACATTAAACGTTTCTGAATGTAGCTTTAACACAAAACAAAAATGCAATGTTACTTGTTACACAAACATGTCATTTAGCATCTCTTGCATCGGCTTTTACTTACAAGTGATGCTACCGACTTTGCAAAATGTCCATCTTGAATTCAATTATAAAAAACACTCTCAAAATGTCTCTCCCCTTATGAATATTCCTTGAAAGATTTCTATTGTAATAACTTAAGTTCCTTGACTGACACCTTGGATTTGTGGCCACAATAACAACATGGGATAAGCAGAAAAGCCTCGTGGGCTCCTCGCACCAGGCTCCCCGCCTTCCAATAAACTGGCTCATATAGAGAAGAGCCGTAAAGGTCAGTCGGCATTAATGAGCTAAGTCGAGCCTATTGTCTCTGAGCGGCCAGGTATTCGTCTTCCTGATGAAACCGTGCGGCTGAGACACAAAGATTACGTGCATTGCACGCTCACCTTTGTGTTTGAATTAACAGCTACATTCCGCTAGTAGATTCCCAACATGCCTATTTGTTTTTCAAGGCTGGTTGTAGTGAGCAAGGTGACTAATTAGCACTAGTCAAACATCAGTAATGTAGACACTTAAAATCCGGACGTAGCGCTTGTGGTTTGCGTAGTCGGTTTTTGTATTCTCTGCAGCCTTTGAGAACACACATAGCTATTTTTACTGTAAATTATACAGCAAATCCGAGAACTGTTACGCATTCAACCTTAGATTTCAGCAAGCGTTTTCTCGTGAAGGTAATGAAAAAACCTTAGTGTGACCTATTGCTTTCATGCACTTTGATACGTTTAACCTGCCCTAAGTAAACACTATACTTACTCCATTTTCCTCATCCTCTTTCACCCACACACAGTCGGTTCGGTGACACCTTGCGTAAATCCTCTGTTGTTCTCTTTGACTCACCCTGTTATTCATCACTCAAATTCATTTGTGAGCCTGCGGTATGTGTGTGTGTTTGTCCGTGTGTGCGTTGACGGAACGAGACAGGGCTTGTTGCTGTCTCCGCCGGCTGTGCTCTCTTCCTCTCATTCCCTAATCCCTCAGTGTTACAGTCATCTCCCAGCGCCGAGCCCTTCAGAACTGTCAATATCCAGACCAGAAAATCTCACTTCTTGATCTCTGCTCTCCTACCGCCGTAGACAGACTTATAAACCCCGCCGATGTGCTTAGCATAAAGATGCACTGCTTGCCACTCAAACCCCAACTAGCTTGATGCAAGTTGCCATTTCAGAGCTCAGGGGACAAACAACAAGGTGGGAAAATAACGCTATCATATGCCAAGGATGAACTGAGTATAGAATGATGGTGGAAAAGTCTGGCACTGAAAATCTTTGGCAGGATCACAATGCGTCACTGGCTTCTCTTTGTGCGAAAAAATGTTTCTGATGGATTTTATTCTATATCTGGTGGTGGGGTAGAGCAGAGATAATGGTAATGCAATTAGATTAAATATATAATAATAATAATAATAATGCATTTTATTTATAATGCGCTTTTCTTACACCCAAAGCGCTACGAGTACATATACTTTTACCTTAACTCATATACAAATATATAAGAAGTATAGTATGTGAATGCTGATATTCCCCATGTTGTGGAAATGTTTCGATTGTGATGCGGTATAAACAAATACGCTTTATAGACCACTTCTCAAGATGTAAACACTGATCCAGCAGATTCTTCCGGTTTTAATTTTTTTTTCGATTCAGCGCTATGTTAATAACTGAAACAGAAAGTTCTTTTGGACCTGCTTTGCACAAGCGTTATTTACGCCTTCCGTAGTGATTTATACGTAATACTTAAATATGAATGACTTTATGTGTACTTATGAATATCAGCTGATACAGAGATATTCCTCAAACACCAGACACAGCCACAGATTATGAAAGGCATGTTTTAATGTCGACTCCCAAGGCACCCTGATGTGGAAAATACATATTTTAATAAACTTTAAACCGCTTAGTGACACTTTTGAAATGGAAATGGAAGAACTTCAGTGAAATACTCATTTAAAATCTACGCCATCTGCACTTTAGTATTAACTGCTATAGAGTGGTGCAGGGATGACATATTTTTGTTGGCCAACCCAGAAGTTAGCGCCGCACTGGTTCTCTTGAATGAAAGCCTATGCATTTCTCCCATAGACTTTTGGAAGCTCACACAATATAAGATCTGTGATTAACAAAGGTTTATGATGTTTACACATTTGTCTATCAAGATCTTTACAAACACAACATTTGTTAATTTGAAGCCTAAATACAATCGGCAGAAGTAAAAAAGCTAACATGAGGCTATAAACAGACTACACTACGGTCGCTAGATATCAACGTCACCACCACCAAACCTCCGACAACTTTTTCAAAATGTATTAAAAATATGTTCTTTGGTAAGTAATTACTCTGTGAATGAATCCCCATCCACGTTTTTAGAGATTTGTGTCCATGTTGCATTATTTGTGAGATTTATATACGATGATGCCTGACGTCCTCGCCAAAGGATGTAGTCGCTTTTAGCAACTTGTTAGCAACCTCCGTTTGTTAACCACAGACCTTATTTCAGGTGATTTACCAAAACCATGTTCAAAAATCCATAGACTTCAGGGTGATGGAACCAGAAGTGTTAAAATGTTAATTCGCTTCCGGGGTTTGCATACAAAAATCATCTCTGAGGCACTCTTTGGCAAAAAAATGCTGGTTTGTTAGTGTATTTTCCATACATTTCTTATGTTACATTTACGCATTTGGCAGACGCTTTTATCCAAAGCGACTTACATTGCATTGTACTATACATTTTTACATTTTTGTATAGTAAGCAAAGGGGGGGTTAGGTGCCTTGCTCAAGGGCACCTCAGCCATTACCCGCCAGACCTGAGAATCGAACCAGCAACCTTCTAGTCATGAGTCCAAATCTCTAACCACTGGGCCACGACTGCCCAATGTGCCCAATGTTACATTTATCAAGCTGTATCCACAGTATTAAAATGTTTTTTTCCATATATATCATATACTGTATGTTTTCATTCTCTCAACTTGAGTTGTTGACAGCCTAGATGCATTGCAGTTCTCTTGCATCAGTTGTAAAGGGCTGTTGAACACCTGTAACCAATGTGCTCTGCCGTTCCACGCTACAGTTATACAGATACAGCACCGCTCTTTGGGGACCGGACCTTTATGGGGGTCTCCAATGAGCCCGGCTACTGCAGGCATCCTCGAAGCTTCAAATCTGTGCTTCACTTTGTTCTTCATCTTTCTGTCTGTCTTACATGTTGACATAACACTCCTCCCCTGAAGTCTCTCCATCCCGGCAGAAAACCGATGCAGCTTGATGCCACCATTGTACGTGGTTTGAATTCGGACAGCACGTAACCCAGAAAGATGAACGTCTCATCCAGCGGCTTTGACAACTCAATGCATCATTCCTTCAGTTTCAACCGGGTCAGATTTCAATTCAAAACACCTTGACACGTTTGATAATGTGACAAATGGGTCTCTTTGCCTGGAAGCGATATCGTCAGCGCCGTTCCCTCTCTGCGGTTATTTGCGCAATGAGCCAGCAAATGAAATTAACAGAAAGCAAATTAAAATGAGTGAAACTGATTGAAATGGGAAGTAATCCCAAGGCAAAGGTCTTAATTTTGACGCTTCCTCAAAGAGCCTGTGATCAGATGGCGCGAATAAACAAACATGTCTGGATGAAATGAATAAATGAATAGACAAATATATGTTTAAAGACTTCATCACATTCTTGTTTGTTTGCTCTGTGATGGCAAATAGCAGCTTCTGGATAATCAACAAAACAGGCTCTCAAACACAGTTTGATCTGAGCAATAACACTAAGGGAAGTGAGACACTGCACGTAGATGCAATCGCAAATATTTATGGGCCGACATGAAAACAAATAATGCAATATTGTATTTGTTTTCTATCAACACAGTATTTATTTTAAAAGAATAGCCCGAATTGAAAATTCAGTTTTTATGCCTTTGTTTCGTTCCAAACCCTGACTTTTCTTCCTCCGTGAAACAAAAAAGCGTTTTGGCAGCGTATTTGAGGACTGGGGCTTTTAAGCCTCTAAATGACAAAAGGAAAACACTGTAAAATTGGTCCGTATGGCATGTGCATTATATCCTCTAGATGGGACTTGCCTCTTTTCCAATCATAGCTGACTTAACAGCTAATTAAGTGGAGCTTGTTAATAATTCATCTCATTCATCTTATTCCATTATGCATGGGCATGGCCCAATGAAGACGACAGAGGTCATGGAGAGGGTTTTCCGACGAAAATTGCCCTTTTACACTAATCTGAAAGTTGGACTTTTTTCTGTAGTACCTTTTGATTTAGATTTGGCGGTCACAATAGACGATGCATCAAAGAGCATCCTCAGCCCTGAAGTAAGAAGCTGGCTGTAAAGAGCGTTAAGATTGCGTCCTTCACCATCTTCAGCAAGGTCCAGAGGACATCATTACCCAACCCTAGGGACACAAGTGTGATTAATGGTTATTACAGCCAAAACAACGGTCGAGGTCATCCATGGAGAGGATCGAGGCCATATACAAGAATCGCCGCACCAATCACTCTTTCATTTCCAAGAGTTGGAGAGTACGTGTGTGTGTGCACTCGTGTGACATCTGTTCAAGATTTTACAAGTGTCTCCACGCACGTTTCGTTGCGTCTCCGTATGCGCGCATTCCGCCCCGACCCTTTGATCTCTTAGTGCAGCTTAAGTGGATCCATAATACCTTATTTCTGATTAAGTTACAAATATGCGGAATCGAGTCACTGTCTTTGTAGTCTGCACTACAAAGCCCAGACCATTTATCATAGCTTTCAGTGAAATCAGTGACAGCAATAAGTCTGATAGGGAGCGTGCTCTATCTATTTTCATACTAATTCGATTAGGCCGCCGCACTCAGATTCCTATTAGAGTAATGAGTGATGTATCTTGAAATGTTATGTTGCTTGATGTTTTCTCCGAGAAATTGCTCATATGCAATTTTGGGGTTTCTGCTGAGAAAGAGAGACAAACAGAAATATACATTTGATGGAGGGAGAGATGCAGAGAAAAGAGAGGAAGCGGTGGCAAAGTCAGCCTACGGGTTCCCGGTTTGAGTCGACAGTCCTGTAGTCTCACAGATGTCAACAGAAATCTGCAAAGGAACGGTGAAAGTTCCGGGTTTCGAATGTGAACATCGTGTTTAAATGAGAACATTTCAAATGGCCTATCCGTGCAAGGACTGTGGCCTTTGGTTGAGGAGTTTCCTCCGCTAAGTTTCTACTTTAATTGGACGGGGCGGCCTGAGCGGTTTTCATGTTCTTTCGGCTGCAGACATCTCGGCCGTGCCAGAGGAGCTGGTCGGGTTTCCGAACATTGGAAAAACTCTTCTTCAGAATGTCATTTTTTGTTCGCTCGAACTCGCATACCATCACACACAATCACAGCCGCTCTCGCTTTCCCATTTCCCAGTTTCAATCCGATGTGTGAACTTGAAAATTGCTGCTATTTTAGCATCATTACACAGAGCACTTAGTGGAGGAACACTGTCGATCACAAAACCTCTTTTCCAAGTATCCCATCTCTCTTCCAACATCTTTTGTACCATTCACACCTGTAATTCCAAAGCCCCTGATTCTAAAGGCTCTTTACTCACTAACAACAATTCTTACGTTTTGATTACCCACAGAAATGAAAGAGACGTTCGCGTAATTACATCCGTCCTTTCGTCCGTTTGTGATTAAAAGAAGGGCTTCGTGGAGAAAGCGTGCAGCGGTTGGGCAATTAATGTTTGCCAAAGCGGAGAGGATAGACTATGCCTTTGGATGACCTCCACCTTTAATTAGCTGACGGCAGCAAATGGTTTTAGCTGGGCAAGCGCAAGGTCTAATCTGGGGGCGTTAATCCTAAAAAGCCTCATTGACCTGCGGGCGTTTGATGATACAAGATTGCTTTTGATGATAGCGCTGACCGCCGACCCGCATAAGGGCATGTGCACATTCACAGAAAAACAATGCACATGTCTATACGCCAAACACGCCATATCGCTCATTTACCCACATTTGGACATTCTTGCATGCACCATTGAGGCATACGTATGAAAACATTCCCATCACTGTTGTCCAGCAGACATGATTATATATTTATTGCCTCGTTTGATCTACACAATGCATTTACTCATGTGGCAAATCCGTGTTTGTTTTCCCCACCGATTAGCGAAAACGCGAAATGTTGTTAGCGTCTCTCCAGGTTTCTCATTGGACTGGAAATTGTATTTAAATCTAAAAAAGAGGTGATAATCGCAGCTTTCAATCAGAGATGCAATTTCAGCCACCTCTCCAATGAAGCGACAGACGTTTCTCACTTTGTAATCGAAAGCCGTAAAGAATTAAGATTCATTGCGGGATAAATTGGGGTGGCAAACGGTCTAGAAAAGCCTCCGAGATGAGATATCAGCTGCCGTCTCTGGCCACCCGCTAACATTCTCAGACCATGAAAAGGCAGCAGTGATTCACTTTGGATTGCAGGCATTATGGCAGCCCTTCCCATCATGCGGCTCTCCTCGAACCAATAACTGCTTCCAGTTCACATATTTCTATGAAATGAGCTTATGGAGGCACATAAATAAAGAGGAGGGAGAGGGAGTCTTTTTTTACTTTTAGCCAACTTCAACCCACACGCTGCACGCAGTAATGATCATAAATACTTGTTTTATGTACACAGTAGTTTATATTGATCAATCCTCATAGATCGCCTTCATGACTCAACGGAAGGATCCATATTCAAACAAATCCATATTCGCCAGCAGAAGCAGTGGTTTTATTAGCTGTGAAGGTCTCCTTTATTTTATTGCTTTGAAAGTTGCAGACGTGATGTTAAACCAAAAAGCAGAAATAGGAAGTGGTCTATGGTATGTGAAGATCAAAGCTGGGAAAAACAGGATCAAATGATTTAAACCGTGCCCAGTACGTCTGATACGCCAGCAGCTCTAAATCGCCAGTATTCTCTCAAGAGAGCGCTTGATATATTCTGATTCGATGTGTGTGTGTGCTTATGGATGTGAACCCTGGAAAAGCAGCGCAGCCTCCCGACGAACGTTGTCAAGCTTGCTTAGATTGAAAGCGAAATCGTGTTTGCTACAATTGGCATTGTTTGATACTGTTGTGAAAGGCTGATCGTATTTACAGTGACAGGTGCTCAGCTCTGAAACATATTCATTTCCTGAGGCCATTGTTTCATTGAATATTCCATGTGTCAGTGTTTAGCCTTTTCTCTTGCCTCGCAGTAAATCATCATATTATCAAGTCAAACACAAACAGGGTTGAAAAAAACCTGCAAGCCAATCTGGCAACCAAATTTTTAAGTTACCACATTTCAGAAGTTCGCTAAACTGAAAACAAAATCTCCTAAATAAATCAGATGATCAAAGTCACAGAATATATTTCAGCATATGTATTATTAAATCTGAATTACATATTATTAAAAAATGACACGTACCTTGTTTTATTTCCGGTCCGCTTTCATCCTCCTGTCCTCTAAAAATGCATTAGAAGTGCATGAGCCAACCAGAGGCCACCATTCAGTGCTTTATTATAGTCGTGTTCACAAAACCCAGATTCCATGCAAATACGCATGGAAAAAATGTTTACGCTAAATATATGTAGATTTTAGATCAGACAAAACATACTGTGAATCAAAACCTGACAATTTTGCAAGCTTTTTGACAGCTATAGATGGTTTCAAAGCAACAACATAAACAAATCTTACTTTGAGGCCCAACCTTAACATCCAGTACACATCTGCAAAGAATAGAGTCCCTGCAGATTATTTCTGATAACAAGTAAATTACATTAGCTAGCAAGTTAAAAGTATGTCTAGCCAGTATTATTTCGGGTTACCAGTATAAGAACCTTTTACACAACCCAATCAACAAATTGTTTATTTAATAAAATATTTATACAATAAAATATTAATATAAATTAAGTAAAATATAATAGTTAAATTATTAGCCACTAGCCAGACTGATCAACAAACACAGACCAGAAGTTAACTTCGGGCCAAGCTTACACGTCGGATGAAACCGTCTATACCCCCCACTGCTCATGTTCATGTTTCTTTGCACAATGTGAAGACAGTTGATGTCAGTGATAGTTTGTGTGCATGCTAATAATGGAGTTTTAAAGCATCGAGTCACTCTCGAGTCATGTGTTGCATTGTGTCAGCCTATAGTCGGAAAGCTCTAATATAAGACCTCAGAGCATGAGGGTCATATTGCGTTGATGAGCCGTGATGAGATCCGATCAAGCGTTGATGTTTTCATTTAGAGCTTTTATAATTGTTTCACGCATTCAGATGTGTGAAAGGCACATGAGAGGTGCAAGATTGGATCTTCACGTCTATTGCAGCTTGTTGCCTAACAGCATGTTCGGCTCGGCTGTGAAAAGCATTCAATCAAAACCTATTTAAAAGCTTCAACTGCTAGGACTTTTAATGGGGAAAGTAAATATTTCTTGTTCTTAATCATGCAGGCATTCATATTTTATTCATCGAACTGCATTATTAATAAGAGTTCAATTTCACAGTTTCTTTATGATTTCCTGTAATGTGTCAAATGATGTCAAATTTAAAAGAACAGCTTTTTTAGCATGTAAAGGTGGTTTAATTCCAGCGCATACCATCTTAACCATCTGCCATATACTGTATATAACACACATACAGAGAGCAAATCTTTGGGTAATGTAAGCTAATAGCAGGACTTTGTCTGGAAGGACAGGTACAATTTGAGACAGATTATATCAGCCGTTCCATTTATGGGAAATAATAGCATTAAGCTTTCATCATCACTTTAATGTTCATGAACACCCTGATGAAGGCCTAATGCTGCGTAAGCCATTCATCTTAATTAGCCTCGATAAATGGCATTTACGTGCAACTCAAGGGCTTTGACATACTGTATTTTTGTTTCATCCATTTACACAGTCACAAGTAATAAAAAGCTTATCATCGTGGCTGCAGCACCTGGGAGTTTGTGTACTGTATAAATCCGGTGGCTCTCGAGCGAAACAATTTCAAAGAAAAATTCTATATTTTATTCTGTGCTATAGATACTTTTCTGAAAAATAGTGCAATAGAGCAGAGTTGGTACACAACAATATAAACAACATGCCTTTCTGAAACACTTAAACTTAAAAGTACTTTAAAGGGAGCAAAGTGTTTTTTGCCTGAACAAACCCCAATGTGTGTTCTGCTGTCGTTTTGGTTGTTTAGAGAGAGATGAAATGACCGCTAGCCTTCCTCATGCAGCTCTGTCAAAAAAGATTCAAGATATTTTAGCCTTGCCAGTTCTTCTTCAGATTTATTAATATCAGACATGTATTTTTGGCCAGCAGTAATGGTAAATTAAAATGTTTGGCAACCGCTTTCATTTTTTTCTATGTTAAATGCACTTAATGATTGTAAACAATACAGTAGGATCATTTTAATTCTGTCTGTTGAAGTTCTTTTGATTGACATGAATAGGACATCAGTTCTGTGTTTTATTCTCTTATTATCCCATCTCATTTCAGCCTCGGAAGAGCTAATTCATTATGTCTCACATCCAGTAAAATACAACTCACCAATGTGTGTGCATCTACCTCTTCTCCAAACCCTCGTGAGCCGCCTCATTGTGTGCCGTCTACATAGATAGCTAACTCATAAGGCAGCTTCACAATGGAAACAGATTCTCATATATGAGAAATATTTAAACATTTTCAAGGGCACCAATGGTACTCAAATGCAGTGTCCAAGCAAACGCAAAGCATAGAAAGTGTTACAATTTTTGTTAATCATTTTTTTACCGACAAGTCCTTCAACGAGTCATTCCCTGTGAAAGATCCAATAAAGACCCTCATTCACAACTGCTGCTGTTATGCTTAATTCTTTGGATATAAAAAGAAAGTATTTGGCTCTTTCAAGACATGTTTAGCAAAGCGCCCACACTGAATTGGCTCATCTTAAATGGTGTGGCTGTAAAATATTAATGTTATTTTTCATATATCAAAAGCAAGAATAAAAAGTAAGAATATAAAAAAAGTTGTTACATCATGCAGACGGACAGTAACACCTTTTGGCATTACTTCATGGGATCCGGCAATTAACATTGTAACAATGTCACATTTTCTTGTGAATGCCAACCAAATTTAAAGAAGCAAAATGTTTTTTCTTTTGCACATTCAATATATTAAGTCAAATTGAAATGTGTGTAAAATACTGCAAATGCAATAATTATTATTTTAGAGGAAATACATTATGTAAATAAATTAATATAGTACTGTACTGATGTTATAATGTGGTAAGCTTTAAATGCAGCACAACATTTCTGATCCAAATACTAGCTGATTTTTCTTTACCTTATCGTTTGCTTACTGTTCATTGTAGCATAGTTTAATATTTCTGATTAGCTTTTTATTAGCGACCATTATGCTATAAAATAATAATGCAGCTTTGCTGCTTATAGATTAAGGTTTGAGGTTTGGTCACTGCTTTGTTGCTCGTAAATGGGAGGATGGTAGTGAGGTCACAGTGATGTCACTTTGTTGTCTTTGAGCAAAGCACTTTGCTTAAAATTGCTCCAAAAGGACCATCTCTGCAATTGGCTTACTGTCTCTTCGGATGAAACTGTCTACAAAATGACAAATTTAATTTAATCTGCTACCAGCGTGGGCTGATGGTTGTCTGAGTCTTGGGGCCAAATACAGAGATTGAAGAGAAAAACATTGAGATATTCTCTTTATTACATGTTGAGCATTAAGAACAACAATTATAACTGAAACATCTGTGAGTTCTGTGGATGCATATGGAAATAAGCAGAATGACAGATTGGTCTTAATGCATATGGCAACATATTGCTGACTTAGTTAGCTACTCTTGTCACTAAAAAGATTTATATTGATTGGATCACAAATAAAGGTTTGGTACAGCAGCAGTGCTATTTGCCGATTGTTGTCGTCACATGGGAATTACAGCACTCTTGTTTCCGAACAATCCACAAAACAATTTGCTGCAACCATCCTGGTCCAAACCCCAAAGCTAAGATCTCGTTCTTCCCTTGTAATCTCAGTATAAATGCTGGCCTCTTCACTACAGGAGGTAAAAAGGATTCTTAAGATGACCAGGAACAAGGCCTGGAAAGAAAATGTCACTGCAATTCAGTGGCCCATAAAGTAGCATCTTTGTATGGCATATCCAGAGTAATATAGACTGGTCTCTAAGAGTTTTTCTGTCTGCAGACCACCACATGAATCATAGGGGTCTTTACGATCATACATTCTCATACACTGAAAAAAATGCTGGGTTGTTTTCAACAAACCTAACTGTTGAGTTATATAACCAATAATGGGTTAAAATATAACATTTTGGGGGCCATTTTTCTTGGCATGTATCAAATATTCGCTGTTATTTAAACACAGAACATGTTTATTTGACCCAACAATGGGTTATAACCCAGCATTTTGGGTTGAAACAACCCAGCAGGTTAATTAAAAACCCAAGGGTTAGGGGTTTGTCCCTTTTATACTCAATGCTGGGTTAACGCTTGACTGGGACCAAAAAGCGTCCCTGGACTTCCGTCGGTTCCATCCATGTGTGTTTTTACGTTCAGTCTGCATTTACTTTTCAACCCATTTGGGACTGCATTTGCATTACCGGCCCACCGGGAAAATGCCTGGTATGCCCGAGTACCAATCCAGCCCTGGTGAAACATTTTTTAAGTGTGTGATGTAAGAACATATTCCCTGGTAGAAAAAGAAATAACACATTAATAAGCATTTTAAATGTTATTTTTTCCAAAAGTTTGTTTTTAGGACAACACAAGAATATAAATGGCATCAAAACTAATAGACAGGGACTAAATGCCACAAAACATTCAAGTTCTCATAATTTGATTATAATTGCTGCGTAGTCTCTTTACGGAAAATAAGATGCAAAAATAAATAAATGCTTATAGATATCCAAGATGCTCTTACAAAATACATTCATTTGATTTGATATGATATGTTTCCCTCGGCTGAGAGGCTTTATATATGGATAAACCGCCTGGATATATTTAGGAATTCATTTAGAAGTATTCTCAACAAATATTTACCCAGCTAAAATAAACACTTTATCCGATGCTGTGAATATAAATAATGTACAATGTTTTGCCCACAGCAAAGCAGCCTCTACACAAATAACCCTTATAAACAGTACAGCACACATGCAAGCCAGCGATCACCAGGTCTTATTGAGCTCAATGTAAACGTGTCACGCACACGCGTGGATGCGCAAGAAGTTTCGAGGAGTCACATTGTCTGGGTCGACTCCCCCATGTTTTTCATTCATCTGCCAACTGCCATCAGTCTGTCTTGACATATTCAATTAGGTGCAGTGATTGTACTTAAACAGACCTTGAAAGGTTTGTTTTCCCCCAGCGGATGTCAAGGATAATTGCGTGAGCGCATGAGGAGCTTCGTGCGAATTGATGAGCGCCCCACGTGCAGATCTAGTTTGGGTTTTTTTTCTTCGCTAGGCTACAGCTATATTGCAGAAGATGTTGTGTACGTTGGCCGTACTAACACACAAGCAGTGGCTGTAATTGAGTGTGGCAGGTAGAGATTTGCTGACAGAGGCTGGAGCATCCGGAAGGCATCACGGCGAGCTGTGTATTGTCTAGCATTACTTTGTGTGTAATCACAGATGTGACCGTTGTTCTGCACCGCCATGGGCCCGTCACGCGCCTAAAGGTCTGTCCGTTCCGAGCGATGGACCGTGATCAGCATTTCTCCGAAACGCAAAACACTGCTGCAGATGCCGGAACGGAGCGGAATGTGGACAAAATAACTGCACTTGCTATAAACATTTGTTAAAAAAAATTATCTTACAGCTATTTCATTCTAACACATTCTCTTAATCACTTTTTTTATATTAAATTTGTATTAATATTTTTATTTATAATAATTTCCCTACCATGACAGTAAATGGGAGATGAGAACTATTTGGTTACTGACATTCTTACAAATATCTTCCTTTGTGTTTATCAGAACAAATAAATGTATACAGGTTCGAAAAAATCTAAGGGAACAATCATTTTTGGGTGGAATGTTCCTTTAAAAGTGATACAAGCAAAATCATGTGTGTTTCTCCACAAACTGTACAAAATCCTCCATGCGGAACACTCGGCGTACCTGTCCTGTATCCTCCCCACACTCTCTGATGCGTATGTCATCACACTGCTGTCATCCTTCCCCACTGCACATTAGAGAGAATATGTTTTCCCTGCTATTCTTATCTGTCTCTTGCCATTGAGGATTATTTTTTAATTATGTTATAATCCTCCCATAAAGGAGATTTGATTGGGGCGTAACAGGCAGATGTGACCTCATTACTTACAGGGATGCGGCCCTGCAGTTATCATGGAGTTGTCGCTACAGTGACGTGATTATGGCGGGGAGCTTTCCGAGATGCTGACAGAGTTTTATTCCCCGGGGGGTTTATTTGGCAGTCTCTCACCTCGTATCTAGCCGCCTCTAGTGCGCGCGGTGCCAAATGCTACTTTCTGACAGCACCACATGTAATATTTCACGCCTGCTTTGGATTCTCGCCCGCTTGTCGCGCGGGTCAGAGTTTGCTCTCAAATTAAAGGAAGGAAAATTAGACAAGCATGTGGTTAGAATTGGTTGTTTTTTCTTTCCCAGAAATTAATTCAGTTTCAACAGATGTTTATGAGACTTGGCAGCGAGTGGGATCTTCACGGGCTGTTGGCAGTGATTAAGACAAATTCCAATTTTCAGCTGTTGTTAATTTTGCACGGACATCACTGGCATGTTCTCGTAATGTGTGGGTGAATTGATCTTTGGGTCTTCAGGGGTGTTTTCTTGTTGTTGTTTTTTGGCACAGTGGCACTTTTTTTTCCCACCTGTTTTTATCTCATTATAGCTGGTAAGATCGGTCTGAGAAATGAGACTCATCAAGTTTGGCTGTCCATGATACTAACAAATTAAAAGCCCCAGAGAAAAGATAAGCAGTTTTCTTGTTATCTCACACAACTCGCTGACTGTGCACTGTCTCCTTGAATATGAAATTGGATAGAAATGTTAATGTGAAAGCCGCATCAAAATGTGCTTCATCGTCGGATGCCTCTGCTATGGTTTAATGTAAACAACTTTGCATTATGATGAAAAAGGGTAATTACGTGTTGTGTTAGTCTGTGAGGAAGAAACTGTGGTGATTATAACAGCGGTCAAATTATTTTATTTTTTTACAATGCTTTGTTTAAAGAGAGAGAAACTGTATTGCGACTTGATGACTATAAAATGAACCCACATTGCAATGTGGTGTGAAAGTTGTTTCTTATTTTGTTTTGCTGCTTAATGAATCTGGCTGCTCGCCATCCCATTTAGATGGGATTTAAATTCTCAGCAATGCTCCCTATCTCCAACAACAATAATAAAGTCTGAATTTGCGCTTGCAGAGGATTGCTTTGTGTGAGAAAATGAACGGTGGACTGTGAGAGGCGCTACAAAAACAGACTGAGAACATGAAAGTGTGTATTACTACAGTAAGCTCTTTCTATTTTTCCTTCTCTTCTGTCTCTTCTCACCTTTATGCTCTTCTGTATCTCTTATCTCAAAAGAAACATATTTAGCTGCTGCAGGGTTCATTAATCTTGATATTTTTCTCTCTTGAAATGTACCACGGGTTACTTTCTGTTTCACAAATGTTCTTTGTGGTGAAAAAAATTCTTCAGATTATAAAAAGGTAAAAAAAGAGATTGTTTCCTTTTTAAGAAACTTTTGACTGAATGGTTCTTTGTGGAACCAAAAATAGTAATTCTATGGCATCGCTGTGAACCTTTTAAGAACCTTTATTTTTAAGAGTGTATGTAGGGCCCTATGATTTTTTTCTGGATTCTGTTTTTTCTGTCTTTTACTATACAATAGTAATATATTTGCCCACATATTCACTTATAAACTGTATTAAAAAACTACAGTAGATACTTATGTAAAAAATATATATAGGGTATATAAAATATAAAAATAGGGTATAATGTACAACTATGTTATTAAACCAGTATCTTACTAGTGCATTTTCTTTTTGCTGTTTTAGGTCTATATAAATGTAAAAAGTAAAATATAAGTGCTATTTTTTTAAAATAATTTTACTAGCACATTTAATTCAATTTACTAAAGTAAATAATATACTCAAGGGGGTTGGTGTGGTACAACGTGTGTGTTTGATAACTTGTTCAAGTTAACCAGACTTTTATTTTGAAGGGTCGCCGCAAAGGTGTCACAACCCGTCTGTTTCCCTGCTTGTTTTTCCCGTATTTCCCATTGGACTTCATTTCCCACGATCCACTGCACTCCCTCACCTGTCTCGTATCAGCCATCATCCTCACCTGCCAGCCATCTCCCTCATCACCAGGACAATTTATAAACTCACTCTGGTTCCACCATCATTGTCTTGTCCTTAATGTAACATGTAACATTCTACCCTGAGTTTGAGGTATTTTTCTTTTGTCGTCTGCGGTCATGGCAGTTCTGTTACAAAAGGGTGTTTGACAGTAGCTTCGATGCAGTTCATGTTTTCGCGTCCTCGTTGTGATACCATGTGCATCATGCATGCAGTACTCACTCATAGACATGCAAAACAACCAGATGACATATTTAAAATATATACAGCAAATTCCTTTTTTATGCCTGGATTCCGTCCATGTTTTCCACATCGCGGAAATCATAGCGCCCTAAATATGTTTCGATTAATAGATTTGGGCAATTCCAGTGTTATGGATGTGACATTTTTATGTTAAACCTTGAAATATTAATTGTCAGAGAGTGCATTTATTCACCAATATATTGGAGTTTTACTAAACCCCTGATGATAGAATCCAGAAAAATGTCAGTCCATGCCCTGATTTAAAAGAGAGAAAAATCTATGCATTATGGATGTGACAAAAAAGGATGCACGTTTCTGAGAGACAACATACTTTGTAGGAGTTCTGTGAATTAAAATGTACAAACCAGAAGCAATAATACCCAAGAAATAGAGAAGGGATGACTCTTCATAGACCAAAAAATATTACATTTGAATTTTCATGTGCCCATTTATGAGGAATATGAACCGTTATGGATGTGACAATTCTGTTACGGATGTGACAACTGACTTACCTGCCTAAGAAAATCTTTGTGCTCACATGGGTATTTAAACCACCAAATATTGTATGGTGAAAACCTTTAAAAAACGTTTTATATTAAAGTTGACATTTGTGTGGAATTGCCAAGTTATGTTTACATTATATTTTTAAATGTTGGCTGTGTTTTAAGCATTTATGCATTTGTGATAATGTCATAACAGATGATCAACATGACATATATTTGCACATCTAACCCCTTATCAGATTAAAGAAGATGATTTATTAAGGTCACACACCTACTGTATTTTTTCTGACACAGCTAGCGTGTTTATCACGCCTCGTACAAAAATCTCTCAAAATCCAGGCATGGTGACTGTCCTGTGACCCTCTTCTTTTAATATATGCACTGTGCCATGAACCCTTCTCTAGCCTGAAGAAAGAAAGGTTGTATTCTGGTTTCTTGGAGGTGCTAATTGCTGCATTCTGTATTCTGCTTACCAGTCCACTTATTTGTCCTGTTCCAGCTCCATCTGTTCATTGTTGCCTTGGCTATGGAGCCAGTTGCTAATTAAGTCATTATTTAGAGAGACAGTCCATTATACGACTCTCTTTTTAATACCCTTTTAAAATATAACCTGGTCGGTGGCAGATAAGGGAAGCGTTTGAGTAGACATGGACTTCATGTCTTGTTTTCTTTTGTTTTTGCGCATACACGCTTTCTTTATATCAACAACGTTGTTCGGGGTCTGTTTGAGTCTTTTATGTAATCCTGCGTCTCCAGGACTCGAAAGCCCAAAATTAATGTTTGCGCTCATCTCACGCTTGTTTATCACCCAAGCGGAACAATGGGATTTCAAGGTGCTCCATCAGTAGAATTCGTATTGCTGCTTTATTTTCTGTTTGTTTTGCGTGGCGCGGGCTGTATTGAAAATGAGGTGCTTTATTGGATGTGCAATGCTGCATCCAGTTATGGTTATTGTGCCTTGGAATGGCGGGGGCTGTTCTAGAAATCATACTTATGACTGTTGTACGTTGGATGTCTCGACGGAGAACTTGCTGTGAAGTTCAGATTGTTATTGTTGGCTGTGATACGGAAACATTATCTGCTGCTTTGGCTCGACCGGTGCACTAGGGTTAACCTCACAAACTTTTAAAGTCATATTTTTGGCCGTTTTGTACACAGAACTGTGTAGAAGAGACAAAGTGACAGGAAAGAGAAATAAATTTGGAAAAGATCTCATGTAGATTGTTTAACTCAGGTCATGCAGCCATAACATCAACACAGTATGTCAGTACACTAGCCACAATGCAAAACTTTGACTCCCGTGGAACTTTTAGCCGTTTTTAACATATCTTTATCTTTGAATTTCAAGATTCAGATGGACCAAGTTACAAGGAACAGATTGTTCTGAAAACAAACAGTCAGACATGAAACCATTCCAAAACAAACAGGCAACGCAACCGCATTCTAATACAAACAAGCTACGCAAACTTATCATATTAATGTGTTTCCATTATTAGCAGTTCATTTGCCAGCTGTGACACGGAATTTGAACGCGTGCTGTTTGCGACGTTGTTTGAATAACTTAAACAATCCTATCGAATGACTGTCCCAGCAAGATGGTGTCAAGCTAATCTGCGATTGCGCTACAATGCATGTAATTCTGTGTTATTGCCCTGTTAGGGCATATTACCACGTCTCATTGGCAAAACAATGCCTAAACTGCACAAATTGCTGTTTGCTGGAGACGTCACCTTTTCAAACAAACAAAATCTCACCGAATGAAAAATTGATTCTAAAGGAGATTGTTTTTAATGGACAGATAATGGGGTTCCACTCAAGCTGTCTGCTTGATGCTTTGCCGCCTCAAATCTTTAAAAGGGCTGATATATTCACACAAAGTACCCTTAAAATGGCACAGCTTGTTTATGTGTTGGTTTCTATTGTACCTCCCTGTCATTGGCTTCTCTGATGTTCAATTTGGGCTGTGTGCTTATTATGATGGAAGTAAAAGCTTTCGATATTGAATTTGCCACAGGAGTGTCCGTCAGAGCGGTGGTGCATTGATGTGAGAGGCAGGGTACCTGGAGTGTATAAGCACCTAATAACAGCCTTTATGGATATGTGTGTACTTGCTTTTCTCTCTATTTAATGACTGATTTTTATATTTCAAGACCAGACTGTAAATAGCATAAAATTATCAGATCGAAGAAAGTTGAACATTAGGTTCTACCTACAGTTGAAACCAGGCACATAACATTTTTTTTTTAACTAAATGACTAAACTTTTCCTGTTTTAGGTCAGTAAGGATTACCAAAATTATTTATATTTGCTAAATGCCAGAATAATGAGAGAGAGAATTTTTTATTACCTTCTTGACAGTCAAAAGTTTACATACGTTTCCTTAGTAGTTGGTAGCATTGCCTTTAAACTGTATGACTTGGGTCAAACATTTTGGGTATCCTTCCACAAGCTTCTCACAATAGTTTGCTGGAGTTTTGGCCCATTCCTCCAGACAGAACTGGTGTAACTGAGTCACATTTGTAGGCTGCCTTGCTCGCACACACTTTTTCAGCTCTGCCCACAAGTTTTCTATAGGATTGAGATCAGGGCTCCAAAACATTCCCTCTGTTGTCCTTAAGCCACTTTTTAACTAATTTGGCAGTATGCTTAGGGTCATTGTCCATTTGAAAGACCCATTTGCGGCCAAGCTTCAATTTCCTGACTGATCTCTTGAGATGTTGCTTCAGTATTTCCACATAATGTTCTTTCCTCATGATGCCATCTATTTTGTGAAGTGCACCAGTCCCTCCTGCAGCAAAACACCCCCACAACATGATGCTGCCACCCCCATACTTCACAGTTGGGATGGTGTTCCCAGGCTTGCCAGCTTCCCCCTTTTTCCTCCAAATGTAATGATGGTCATTATGGGCAAACAGTTCAATTTTAGTTTCATCAGCCCACAGGACATGTCTCCAAAAATTAAAGTCTTTGTCCTTGTGTGCATTTGCAAACTGTAATCTGGCTTTTTATGTTGCTTTTGGAGTAATGGCTTCTTCCTTGCTGAGTGGCCTTTCAGCCCATGTCGGTACAGGACTCGTTTCACTGTGGATAATGACACTCTCTTGCCAGCTTCAGCCAGCATCTTCACAAGGTGTTTTGCTTTTGTTCTGGGGTTAATGCGCACATTTCGCAACAAATCACGTTCATCTCTGGCACACAGAACCCTTTTCCTTCCTGAGTGGTATGACGGCTGGACATTCCCATGGTGTTTATACTTGCATATAATTGTTTGAACAGATGAACGTGGCACCTTCAGGCATCTGGAAATTGTACCCAAAGATGAACCAGACTTGTGGAGCTCCACAATTCTCTTCCTGGTTTCTTGGCTGATTTCTTTTGATTTTCACACAAGGAAGCAATGTGTTTGAGGTTTGCCTTAAATTACATCTACAGGTTTGCCTCCAATTAACTCAAATGTTGTTCAACCCCATGACACCATCATCTAGTCTTTCCCAGAGGCATAGTAATCTTAGTATATGTAAACATTTGACTGTCAAGAAGGTAATAAAATTTAGCAAATAGAAATAATTTTGGTAATCCTTACTGACCTAAAACAGGAAAAGTTAATTCCGATTTAACATCAGACATTTAAAAATGGTTATGTGCCTTTTTCTACAGTGTATGTAAACTTCAGGTTTTAACTGTATGTGCTTAATATAAGTCAATGTTTGACATAATGCACAAATCAAGTAACCATTAAAGGATGCGATTCACACATTCACTATCCTCCCATCTATCATGCTGGAGTAAAAATGTCTTGTCTAAAGCTGGTGAGACACACTGTCCCTCCTCCAATCAAAATGTCTGGCTGACGTCTCATCTGTCACTCCATCACGGGTTGATATCAATATTCTAGTGCCAGCTAGAAGGTCGCTGTTACATATATATTGAAGAATATATTGTTCTCATAACCAAATTGATAAAATCTTGCTTTGTGCACTACAGATATTGCAACCTTGTTCATAGATAAAAAGTAGTCCATCAGGGTTGTCTTATATGTGGAGTGCTGTTATGTATTTGTAAATGAAGGTTTGGTATCTTTGGTGGTCACAAGCACAATACGGGAAGAACTGAACGGAACATTGAAGGTATTATTCCCATGCAACTATAAAGGAACTTTTAAAGGCAGTAGAATAGTCTTTTAAATCCACTGTGCAGTTTTACAGAAAATGATACTGCACCGCCTTAACAGTCTCTAAATATTTTAGCGCAAACATCTTTATATGTAAATTAGTATAGATTGTCTCTAATGCACAAAACTCAGCATTCTTTGCCTGGAACAATTAACATCAATTAACGGGTGCAGCTCTGCCCATTTGCATAATTCCTGTAGTGAATCAGGCACTAAAACAACACAGGCGGCGCTTGCAATTAAAGAAGCAGCCGTCATTCATTGTTATTTAAGTACCCTCTAATATCTTGTGTATCTTTTACTCAGTATCATTTATCTTAAGAATGTTGTGATATTTTACTGGAAAATACATTTGCATTTATGCAACTGGCAGACACTTCAAAGTGACTTCAGAGTCAAGGTACACAGTTTGGTAATATGTGCATTCTGTAAGCTCTAGTTAAGCTAAACAATTGACAAAGACTCAGCAGCTTTTCGGTGCAGAGAGCAGAACTTTCATATCCCATCAGAAGAACAGCAACTTTTTACAGATCCAGACATTGAAACCCATACTACTGAGTGAGCGAATGCCCATTTAAAAACAGAACAGGTCCAAACATGTCTTGTTTCAGTAGATTGCCAACGTTTTGTTTCTTGGCAGTATGTGTATCTCTAGACCCCACAGAGTTTGAATTTGAATTGTTTAAGGTTTGAAAAACACTGTTTTGTTTCAATTTGATGATTTTTTGCCCTCATATTGTATTGTAGCTGATAATTTGCACATTTGCAGTACTGTAGCTGTGCGCAATGAACGCTTATCTGTATTAAAATCTCACATCAAGCTTTGTTGATGAGCTTTGGTTTGCATCATGGCGTAACTTCAAACACAAGCTTCAATAAAGGTTTTATTGAGTTTTTTCTCAATTAGTTTTTTCTATCCGGTTCTTGATCCCACAAAAAGAACGGTCTTGGCATGAGCTGTAATTGACCGCCTTCCCAGCCTCATAATTTTTTCCTAATCGCTTATGATCCCACCACCCAAACATAGCTGCCGGTCCACCGGTTCCGCCTGGACCTTCTCATGTTTGCATTGTTGGAAGAACATCCACTGCTTGTCCTTGGTGTCACGAAGAACACAGAATAATCATTGTCTGCTTTTCTTGAAAATGTGCATTATACACAATACTAATGGGCAGAGTGACACTAATTCTAGCTTACGTGTCTCTCTCTGTGTCTCCAGCACAGAATCGGCTTGTTTAGCTAGGAATCAGCATGTGTGGCGCTTCTTTGTTACTCAACGTGCTTTTCGCTCCTAGCTGAGATGAATGACCTTGTCTATTTTAATAGAGCCGCATTGAGCGACCGGTGGACGTTTCAAACGAAACCTGTCTCGTCCGGTCTTTCCATTAATGAGAGACCATGGCAGATGCGCGCGCCCCGTCGTGTGCAAAGCAAGGCTGCCTTTCCCCCTCAGCGATAAACAAACAGACGGTGTGATGTGGGCTGTGTTTGGAGACTAGAGGGAGGTTAATGGAGGGGCCTCGACTCTCCGCATCACCGCTGTCTATTCTCACCAACAATAGCCTGGCCAATTACCCACCTGCCCTTTGATTGGCCGGTTGCGGGAGCGAACGCTGGTGTAGGTGCCAGTCATCACAGTAGAAAAGTCACGCCTCCTTTTATCTCCTGTTGCTCTCGTCCAGAAGCACACGACGTTCCGGGATCAATCGAAGTCAGGCTGGGCTTTGTTCTTACTGAATTTTGTCGATTGTATAGGACACATGCATGCTGGATTATGGTCCTCACGTGTCAGTCCATGCCTCATCTTTGACTGGCATCGCCCACTCGTCGGACTCAGAGGAAAATCCATACGATGCACTGTACTATTAATTCTACTTTTTAAAGAGAATTTTGGTTCAGTTGACTTTATTATTGCCTTAACACTCTTTTTCCACCCACAGATGCATTTTGTAACAGTGCCCTGCACAGCAGAGCGATACACATTACATATATCGTAGGTAAAGGGATTTGTCGGGATTGATAAACGATAACACCAGCCTACCTGTTCGTAGAAATGTACTGCACCTGTACTGGGAATGCCGCCCACTCTACCCGGAGTCCTCTAAACCTGAATCCTGTAGACGAGAGACTGCTAAGGATGTTTCTCTTTAACCTTAAAACCCCACATAAGTTTTTCACCTCAGAGGTCGTAATGCAGAATTCTCTTTAACTTCAGCAGGGCGAGGAATACAGTACTAAATCGTCCTTCACCGCTCTCCTCCTCAATTTGAGATGGTTAATGTTGCGTGAAAGACCTTTCCTTTAGTGACAGATAATATGCTCGCAACTGAGCAGAGGTTTGCTTGTAATTATATACTCTTAAAGAAGTCGTCCTTTTATTCTGTGATGCGAGTCCAATAGGAAATTGCAAATGAGGAAAGAAAGATATTGTTGGCGAAGGCAAGCGGTGGCATTTCGCAGTGTAGTCGGGTAGATAATAGGGTTCATCATCAGAATTCTCGAAAGCAAAACAGAAAATCCATCCTTATGCTTTTTTATCCTGGAACTCAAAAACAAATTGAGGCGAATCGTACCGTATTCACTTTGCGCTCAATACCAATTTCAATCTTTATTGAGGATAGACTCACACCATTTTAATTAGCCCGTAGCTATCTGAAAGGTAATTTGGAGAGGTTTGTGCTGAGCATTGTAAGAGCGCAGCACTTAAAACGTGTTAGTTTTGTTGTTTGCTTATGTTTTTAGCTTTAAAATGTGAGGCTATACAGTTGTTATTGCTTTGATGACCACGCTGAGAACGAAACACGAGTCTCCCGACATTTGAAACAGACTTACCGCTATAACAAAATCATTTGCCACATTGTCGAGCATTGTTAGACATTTCCCTAGTTCTGTGTTCAGGATTCCTTTGGGGTTCCTTCACGGGCCTCATTTTCAGCTCCTCTTTACGGCGGCAATGTAATAAATTGGGATTGAGTTTGAACATTGATCTCGCTGCAGACGGATTTATGAATGGTTCAAGGGAACGCGTACTTCCCCCTGAGGAAATCGGCGGTTGAGTAAATTGGAGCCAGCATGCAGGGCAGTCAGGGGGGCGGGTGCATTTCTTTTATTCACACATTGGCCAAAGGCAGGTTTCAAAAACACACAGTGTATTATGAATAAAAGCAGTGGCAGCAGGGTTCTCAAGGTGCCGGTGCTTAGCAGATGTTTTATTCTCTGTGCCTGTTCACAGGGGGGGAACAGTCGAATACTGACTACAACTTAAGCAGCTACATTGCTGTTCACAACACACGCAGAGACAAAGCAGCTAATTCACTCACTGTAATGAGTCCATTACTGTAAGTCTGCACTGGCTAAATCACAGTTAGTGATAAAGAAAGACCTGTCGAATGATGCACCATACCAACATAACGCAGGGATGTATCACGTCAAAGATTAGCAAACGGGGTGTTCGGTTTTCATAACAGCGTTAGCCGCTCACGCAGTAGTCAAAATGGGTTGTGAAGCAAAGGAAACCTGCATCCGTCCAGAAGAGGAATTACATGTTATGTTAGTGCAGCATATGTGTAATGTGGGTAATTGCACAATACACACATAATGGCCTTTGCATCCAGCTGCTCTTTTCTTCCCAGATAAGAGTTGACTTGTTTATAATCTGGATTGATCCACATGAGGTGTAAACTTATTGAAATGGATGGGTGACTGTGTCTATTGTGTATACTAATCCAACAAGATATTCTTGATGTACACTGCAACCCTTAATCTTTGACCAGTAATGTCCAATGTACAAAAAAGCATTAAAAAACGTAATATTCTGGCAGCTGGGGCCCCAGAAAAGATTATATAGTTTATACTTTATATTAAGGTACACAAATTCATTATTAACTAGATGCTTGTAAACATGCCATGTAATTGGATGATTAGTAATTTTTGTTAACAAGGAATTGAACAGGTGTACCTAATAAAGTGTCCGGTGACTGTATAAAGCACATATGAGTGCCTTATTCTGCATTACCTTATTCTATATCCTTTAATAATCCTACCCAATACCTAAAAACCACCGTATAAGCAGAAATTAGGAATATACTATAGCAAAGGTTGTAGTTAATAGTAAGTTAATAATGAGAAATGGCCCCTAATCTTGAGTGTGACCATTGAATGTTGTTCATGTTATTTTATAACCGAAACAGAAACAATCTAAAATCACAGTATTTTACAGTGTAAATAAGTTAATATGTGTTTCCAAACAAAATGTTATTGCTGAGAGTTTCTCCTAATAGTTTTGACTTGAAGTTTTCAGTTTTATTTTTATCAACCTGATGTTTTTTTACAATTGCTTAGGCGAAATACAAATTGTAACAAATGTGAATTGTTAAAAAGAATGTAGAGCTACAGGTAAAATAATTAGGTGAGAGTTCTGAATTCATCTGAGCTCAGTTTGTGACATTGTTGAGATCTTTTCTTAAAACTAATTGAGACCTGTAAGATTTCTAATTCCTGTTTTCAGGAGCAATCTGAAATTCAAAAGCCTGAATCCAAACATTTCATTTGCTTTCTATATAATCTCATTGATGCCTAGAGGAAATAACTGGACTATTAATGAGATCTCATCAGTGATTTTTCTTTATTATTGGTTAACACAAACCACCACCCCCAAACCTGCCATAAATAACCATAGACTCACATTATATTTCAAAATCCTTTGGCTTATAAGGACACCAGAGGACACAGCATGGAAAGAACTGCAATTATTATCATAAATGCCTTTCAACTAATAATAGGGCATGTTCTTTTCTTTGCCTAATACCAACTAAACCAATGAAATAATACAGCGAGCTCATCTACTAAAGCAGCAATTAAACACAGCCTCGCTGTTGCGAACTTCTAGCTCTTTAAGGCTCTATTGCAAAGACAATGATAATTTTTGCCCCTCTGAGGCTCTCATATCAAAGAAGCGAGCTTTAAAGAAATACTGTTAGGAGACTATTACACATCTCATGCTGTGTTTAAACACCATCTGAAGGGGGCGGAAAGACATTTGCTTGTTCGAAAACCATGAGAAACCTTGAACAGAATTCTTTATCTGGACCATCTGTCTTAATGGCAGGCTACCAGGGAGGGGAAAAATGAAATTCTACCTAGGTTGGGAAAGTAGTGGCCCAGAGAGGTCTGTCTGCAAACCATCAAAGCAGAGAATGCGCCTGCCCTCCATCATGGTTTGTCAGCCATATGCCAGCGGGACACGAAACTTTGCCTTTTTCCTCATAACTGTTTATTTGTCACTTCCTTCCCCACCGCTCGGCCTGCCATGCATCAGCGCCAATGATTTATGACCTCGTTTAATCAAGCGCTCGTAGGACACGGAAAGCGTGATGGAGAAAACCCGCCCGACACGCCGCGGTTCCGCGAGCCGTTTCCGCTAACAGCGCCGGCGCGAAGTTTCGTGATTCTCCTCCCCACCTCGGCTCTGTGGGATCAGAGTGCAGTGGCAACTCATATCGAGCCTGTCACTTTTATTGGGGCCATTTGTTTGAAGGCCAGGCACCCTGGGAGTAGAGAAGAAAGAAAGAGAGAGGAAAAACACAAAGAAAGTGCTGAATGTAACTTTGCTTGTTGGCAGGTGACTTTGCTGGAGTTTAGTAGACAGCGAGGATGCGCCTGTGGGTTCCCTGAAGTGAGTTTGGCCCCTGGCCTGGGAGAACTGAACAAGAGGAACAAACGCACGCACGCACATATTGCTGTTCGACGTCCACCAGAGGAACGCCCCACATACTGTCTCCCTGACGGCTAATATACTCTTTTATTTTTCATCACAGATGTCCTGCTCTTTTTGGGTTGTTTATAATTGCATTGGGGGCCTGCAGTCAGCGCTCTGTACAAAGACCAGAAGCTCTCCGAGGGAGCTGAAGTGCTACTATCATAAAGTTGCCAGTCTTTTTAGTGCCATATTAAAAATAAATGTGGTGCTGATGCATTTCTGATTGGACACAATGAGGTTTACTGTAGGTTTTGCTAACCTAGACATCATGTTTGCGAATGCATTGAAGTAATTTCAAATTCTGTTCATTGTTAAACCAACGATCGGCTGTAATTAAATTGAAAAACATGGCTGCGCTGTGCGTCATGTATTTTTGTAAATATATTTTTCAATACGTTAGGAATGTTGCGGACGTCTCTCAGCTTATAACACCCAATGTTTCACACACTGTGAAATAGATGCATTTTGTCAACCATTGTTTGTGCGCTTTGTGCTAAATCAAGCATTCTGCAAAGACGTCTTTTTCAGAAATGAAAGTGCCATTTCAGCATCTTTATAATGAAAGAAGTGAGTTTTAAATGTATGTTTATTCCATCTTTAACTCATAACACACAAATTGTGTAGTCGAAGCACAGCTTTCACACCCGATAAAGAAATTCACCGGTCCTTCAGTTCAAACCCTCCATTTAAACATGACGGCTGCATCTAATGGATTTACATTGAGGTGGTAATCCAAAGCCTGTGTGTTTGGTTCCTCCAAAGCATCTAATCACGCAGTCGCACGTGCACATTCACGCACAGACGCGGCAGCTGGGAGGCGATGATTGAGTTTGGGCAGGTATTAATGCTTTGTGTTTGAATAATGCGCAAATGGTGGACGAACTCCTGCTGCTTTCTAGAAATGAACAAACAGTAATGTGCAGAACGATAAGACTTTCCTTCGTCTTTTTTCCTCTTTGCTTTTGAAATAACTGCCTTTGCTCTTATTTTGCACTCACTGAAAGGGGTCAAATGCATTAGCCACTACCAAGCTAACACTGAGAAAATCTACTTTTCCATCTGTTTCTCTTTGCCTTTGTGTTTTCATGCCCTTAAACGTAGCTAAAGACGTTTTTGGAATGTGCCCATTCATGTTAGTTGAAAAATATTAAAGTTGACCATACAGTTTTACATTTGAAATTACTATTAAACTGTTAATAATGTTTTACAGTGGTTCATATTTGTATGCTTAAACTATAGACTGTTTCAAAGGCTTCCGGTACACATCCACAAAGAATCGAGTCCCTGCAGATTTTTTCTGAAAACAAGCAAAAGAAATAACAAGTAAATGACATTAGCTAGCAAGTTAAAAGTATGTCTAGTCAGTATTATTTTGGGTTACCATTTGAAGAATCGTTACTTTGCTAAACTTAAATGTGAAAAAGTTACACGACCCATTCAACAAATTGATTATTAATACAATTAATATGCAATAAAATCGCTTGCTGTTTTCCTCAATTGTAAGTCACTTTGGATAAAAGCGTCTGCCAAGTGAATAAATGTAAATGTAAATGTAAATAAAGTATAAATAGATATATTATTAGCCACTAGCCAGACTGATCAACAAACACAGACCTGAAGTTACCTTCGGGCCAGGCGCGTGCATCCGATGAAACCGTCTATAAAGCAGTTGTAGAAGTTTTGTATGTATTTACATTTACACGTTTGGCAGACACTTCTATTCAATCTATACATTTTTTATCAATATGTGTGTTTTCAAAGTATCAAGCCCACAACCTAACACTAACAATGCTCTACCTACTGAGCTACAGGAACACTTATTTGTACATAAACATATTATATTGCATAGGCTACATTTATTACTACACATACAAAATAATGTTAAAGTAGGCTGTGTTTGTTGCTTAACATTCTAGAAACAGTTGACATTCCAGATTTCACTTAAGTATTAACAGCAGGGGAATCACATGGGATGTTAAACATTAATGCTCTTGAATGGGGCCAAGAGAATGAAGAAACAATTCAAGTCTACCTTCCTTTCCCTTTAACACAATGCAAATGCAGACTTAGGTCTTTTTCTTAAAAGTAATTTCTTTAATTCTATTTCTCTCTCAACAGATCACCTTAAGGCTTCTCTGGAAGAGTACATGTCCAGATTTCCCAAGGTCCGGATCGTGCGCACTAAGAAGCGTGAGGGTCTGATCCGCACGCGGCTGCTCGGAGCGTCGGTGGCCAGAGGAGAAGTCCTCACATTCCTTGACTCGCACTGCGAAGCTAACGTCAACTGGCTGCCGCCCCTGCTCGGTAAGTCCAGATAAAAAACTGCTTATCCTGGCGCCTGCACGTACCCACTGATTTCTCAATTTTTTATGCCTATCACTGTAAGAAAACACCGGCCGGCGAAAATCCCACGGAATGTTCTTTGTGCTTATCTTTGTCTTTTAAATCTAGCAATTTCAAAATTCAATTGCTTTTCCCGTTCAAAGCCCTTTTCTCTGCAGTCGGTTGATTAAAAAACAAAAAGCACTCGCTTTTCTTGTTCTTGTATAGCTTGTTCTTGTTATCACAGAAAACCGTTCTTCTTTTCAAACTCATTGAGGATACAATCTATAGTTTAGCCCCTCTGCGTCGCATAAGCGTTCCAGTTTTTGATGCGTTACAATGCTGTTACAACGTTTTAAATACAAATGGAGAATTGCACATATTGATCTAATACCAGGTTTTAGTTAGTGCAGTTGATCTGCCTGTTTTTTTTCTCTTGGCTGAACATCAGGCAGTCGTCCCAGAGATGCAGGCACAGCACGGCAAGTTCTAATTGGTTACAGTGTGGTGTGTATGGTTTTTGAGAGGCATGCTGGGATGCGGCCTGGCATGTATGATTAGAGTGGAGCTGCCGCACAGGCGCGCTGCAGGTAGTGTGTCGCAGGCTGTTTGAACGGATCTCTGATCAGTAATGTGGAGGACAGGGTTGTCTCTCTTTCTGTTTCTCTCGCTTTCTCTATCCTCTCATCCAGTCACTCATTAGCCGGTGCAACCAGACACACTGTTAATTAACAATAGTTGGGCAGATACACTGAGAGTTTTAATATGTTTAACCAAGTTGAGACAGTTAGTAACACCAGTACAGGGCACAAGAATTGGAATGAAGAACAACAAAAATAATGATCATTTAGACTCAAATTAAATATAAAAAGAAATGATGTACACTGTCAAAAAACAGAAATTTTCTGTCAGCTGGAGCAACAGAAATATACGTAAAATATCATTTTTTTCCTTATAAAATTATAGTATATAAGGATATATAATACATAGTTTTCCCCATTTTTCTTCTAAATTCTAAAAAATAAACAGTAAAAAATGAAATTTTCTGGCAGCTGGGGTGCCAGAAATAAACTGTGAAATAACAGTTTTTCTTGTAAATTTCCGGTCTTTTCTGTAATTTTTACGGGGTTTTTTTTACCGTATTTCAAAAATACATGAGAAATCTGTAAAACCAAACAGTGAAATTCTGTAAAATTAAGTTTTTTTTACAGCGTACAACCAAATAATTCAAATAAAATACACAGACAGAAAGTCAAAAAAATATACATACTGTTCAAAAACATGTGCAGATGTTTAAGGCAAAGTGCAATGCATAGAAATGTGATCATTGGTCACTGGCCTGGTCTTCATATCTCCCAGCGGTTTAGCATATCCACAGTTTCTTCTCATTTTTTCACTTCTCACTGCTCAACTTGGCAAACGTCAGATTGAGTTCAGATTTAGACTGCTTGTTAGATGCATCTGCAATAGGGAGAAAATCAAACAAAGGATTCTGGCCCGGTAAGCGCTACAGCGAAGCAGGATCTTGGAGGATAGGAAAGCGGAGAGTCAGTGCCAGAGAGAAAACAAAGGCGTTGATATGTGAGTGTTGGCAGGAGGACGCAGGTGGTTGTTTGTGTGCTCGCTTTTTAGGAAAGCTTTTTTTAACTCGCATACATCACATGCACACGCACACACCACATACAGCACATGTAAACAAATGCAAAGACAACAGCTTTCCACAGAAGACAAAAGGATGCAAGCTAACGAGATAAAGCCGACAGTAAACTCTTTATCTTACAAAACTTGTGTATTGATGTAATTTCGTCTTGATTTAAGTTAAGCTATACCAAAAAATAGTCTGTATTCACAATTCACATAAGCAGCTTGCACATCTGCGTGACTTAAACTGAATGACTTACAGATGATTCATAGTCAATGACAATGTATGTTTCTGCTGTTTAATATTTAATTAGACTCCTTAGCAGGGTCATTTACTCACCTTCTTGTCATTTTAAACCTGTATGATTTTCTTTCTTCCCCAAAACACAAAAGAAGCTATTTTGAAGAAAGTTGGTAACCGAACATCAGCAGCACCCATTCACTTCTATTGTATGGACAGAAAACCAATGCAAGTAAATGGGGGCCAGTTAACAACATTCTTCAAAATATATTTTTTTGTTTCACACAGGTTTAATCAGACAAGAGGGTAAAAAAAGAGGGTGAGTAAATGATGACAGAATTCAGACATCAGAATTCAGAATCATTTTCAAGGGCAACATTTTCCCCAGCGTTCCTGGGGAGTTTTTACCTTGATGAAAGGGCAACTTTTAGAATTACCTTATGAAATGTTTATGTGTTGTCTTTCATGTCAAACAATTATGTAAAAGTATGAACAAACATACTGTAACAATCTTTAAAGCTGTATCTTATACAGGATTTGTTTTTTTACGGTACTGCTCAAATGTGCTGTAAATGTTGCATTTTTACGGTAATGTATTTTAAGTACATAAAATATATAACTTATTTAAATATATTATATTATGAAATAAAAAATGAATGGTACCTCTTTTTATTTACTTAGAAGCAAAGCTGCTGAACTGTCTTTAAACTGGATAGATGTTGTAGATGTAAATATACTGTAAAAAAGGATCACATTACAGCAATAATGTGTATAAAACAAAAATCATTATACTTGATTTTTCTTGCCCTTGATATTATACTCATGGCTATTATTGTCAGTTAATAGAATGCATTGCAAACATTTTGACATTAAATATTCTTATAGGCTACACAAACATAACTGAGATGGGTTTATGAATCATTTTATTGCTATTTTACACATTATTACATCAAGACTTTATTTGTTTTCTTAGTAGCATGAAAAACAAAGTAGTTATTTCAACTTTGAATGAATAAGGAATCAACTGTACAGAATTAAAACAAAGATCAAAGAACACTAAAATGCCATCAGTGAAACACTCAAGTGCAAGCTTTTAGTGCAAGCTCACTCTTGCTGAACCTGACTATACTGCACAATGAATCTCTTATATCGTATCTCATTTGCAACCCTGTTCACTAGTGTGCTGTGAGCAGTAATGATATTAAAAATCTCAGTTGAAAAGAATAGAAGGGTAACCCCAGCATTAAAGCCAAATTGGCTTTGTGGTCTCTTAATAATCCACATGTTAAAACTGGCTGCATCACTCTCTCTTTGCTCCAGTGATAACTGATGTGTGATGATCATTCTGGTGAACTATGGCCGCCATCCCAGACGGATGCTGGGATGAGGATGTGGTTGAGAATATTCTCCTACGATTACTATTATTAATAATGAAATGATTGATTTGTGTGAAGTTGACTCTGGATATCCAGTCTCGGTTCCAGACAGACCGTGGTGTTTGTGCTCCTAAGTTTAATGTTCATGATTAATTTATTTAAGGTGTGTGTTGTTGTGTGCACAAGCCCATGTTCCAGGTCTTCTCTCTCTGAGATGTCCAGTAGAGCACTGGTGTTGAGGGAGAGTGTGGGTGACAGATCTGGGACGGTTTAGCGGCTGCTGACTGACAGAGATAGAGCGAAGGGCCGAGGGTCCTTTCTGCTCGGCCCTCCATGGAGCAAACCTACTTTGAAGCGCTGTAATTGTTTCTAATCGCCGGGCGACTGCAGCGGCTTTAAATTTCACAGGGTCGCCACACTCAGCCGAGCGGAGCGAAGGAGAGCAAGTGATCCAGGAGAGCAGGAGGACTCCTGAGACGTACTGCAGTCCCAGTCTTTTCATCCCTCTTCTTCTCAGCAGAGCGTAGTTCTCATTGCTCAACTGTTAGAGTGTTGCGCTAGCTACGCCAGATCATGAATGTAGATCATGAATTCACTGTAAATTGCTGTGAATAAAAGACCCTATTGAAAGCACAGCCTGTTTAGGTATGTTTTGAAGCATGGTGCTGGTTTGAGCTGGTTTAAGCTGGTCATGTGCTGGTCCAGGACCAGTTTAAACCAGCAACCAGCATATGCTGTTTTTGTTCAACAGGGGTGTCTGGCACATGCATAAATGTAATAGTTTGATCTTTTGCCTTGTATTTGCAGATCAGATTGCCCAGAACCACAAAACCATTGTGTGTCCCATGATAGACGTGATCGACCACAATCACTTTGGCTATGAGGCTCAGGCGGGGGACGCCATGCGGGGAGCCTTTGACTGGGAGATGTACTACAAACGCATTCCTATCCCATCTGAGCTACAAGGACCAGACCCCAGTGACCCGTATGAGTGAGTGAACTTGACAACTTGAACTGCCACATGTCGAGTTAATCACAACGACTGTTCGAATGGACTAATGATCATAAAACAGGCAAATCTCACTCTTCACAGAAAGTTGCAGTGGGAAGTTGATCAAAATCCAACATAAAAAATACATCTACTACAATCCATATTTATTTATTTATTGTTCAGTGCAGTTGTGTTTGTTTTTTAGTTTGCCTCATTGAACCATCAAGTTTCCTCCAGCTTTTGATCTTGTAATCTGTTTCAAAAGCTCATCAATACACTAAGAGAATGTTGATATTGATATCTCGATGTGTGTGTGTGCGTGTGTGCGTGTGCGTGTGTGTGTGTGTGTGTGTGTGTGTGTGTGTGTGTGTGTGTGTGAGTGTGTGTGTGTGTGTGTGTGTGTGTGTGTGTGTGTGTGCGTGCGTGTGGACTTGGTTTTAATATCCCGGTGGGGATGTAAACCAGAAGGCATGCACACCAACTCATGGGGACTCGTGTCACTGTGGGGACCAAAATTGAGGCACAAAAGCTTATAAATCGTACAGAATGATAATTTTTGAAAATCTAAAAATGTTTAGGTTTAAGCGTAGGGTTAGGTAATAGAATATACAGTTTGTAGGATATAAAAATCATTGCGCCTATGGACTGTCCCTACGGAGATAGTAAAACCAACGTGTGTGGGTGTGTGTGCGTGCGTGCATGTGTACTTTTGGTTCCCTATCACATCACAGCACGTTGCGCCCCAGACCAGCCATACCAAGCATTAAGCTGTGGATTAATTTTCAGGGTGGGTATGAGGTCTTGAGAAAATCAGCTTTCCTGAGTGTGGTATTTGTGTTTATATGTGCAGACATCTCCTCTGCAGAGGTCAAAGCGAATGCCTCTCTAATGTACAGATGCACAAAGGCATCTTTACTGAAGCTGCACGTGCGTATTTGGGTGTTCACATTGGTGGCTTTATCTTTTGTCTGATCTCTGTGATTTTATGTGGACTCCAGCTCTTTCCTTGCTCTCATGTTGCTGGTATTTCTCTTTGCTGTGCCCAGTATGACCAGCGGTAGTTTATCTAGTAACCCACGCTGCCATCTAGCCCTAAGGGCAACTCACATTTGCAGTCACTGGCTCAACTCGAACTCACTTCGAGATTAGAGATCAAAACACACCTGTTTATCACATTCGTCCATTAGGATATCAGCCTTAACAACTACAGGCCCTGTGAACAACATGTGGCTGACATTTAGAGAGGCAAGCACTGGTAGCATAGTTACCAGTCTGTATAATAGGTAACCATGCCCATCTTATCTTTGACTGTGATGTTCATTTTGTAAAATTTGAATTCCATTCGTATATTACTATAGAAAAAAGGTACACACAGATTGAAATAAAGACAAAAATATTAGAGGATATGTCAGCGAAATATCATTATCACCATATGATGTGTACAGCGTTATATTGACACGCCGTTCATTTTAAATTATGGAAATTATTTTAAAGCTTCATTTTGTCTCATGGTACGGATTATATGAATCCGAGGTCCGGATCCAGACACCCTGAATACTCTGGATATAAACAAACATGTCTATGAAATCAAATGTGTCTGCATCACGCAAATAGTCATGCAAATAGTGTTAAGTCAAAATGATTTTATAATGAGTGTAAGTTATATAGGGGTCACTTTTGCATTTAAAGGATGAAAATCACTGCACACAAAAGTGGAGCAACTGTTTAGTGAATTCGCCTATAAATTCCCCCCTTGGCCATTTAATTAATGAAAGTCTGTTTAATGTACTGTAGGGGTACTACAAATAAAGGTTTGGACAGTGTGCAAGAATTATCATGGGATTGTGGTGAACAGATGCTTGTATGTCTTGTTGTAATTAAAAACACTGTATTGTGTTGAAGGACAAGCTCCTCCCAAACATTCATTTACTAGAATACACTAGTACAATATTCAAATTATCAACAAAAAACAAGAAAGCCCATGTAGGATACAGAGAATTATGTAAATTAAAATCAGTCTGGGCGCTATTTAACATTGAATATGTTTTATTCTGAGCATCAATATTAAAACCCACTGTCCATAGTAGTTTTAGTCATTTAATGATATGTCACTTGACAAAAATAAAAATCATAAAGCCGGCTAAAACGCACACAAAATCAATACAGAAAGTAATATTATTTATATCTTGTGTAATACAGTCTGAGTACTTGGAGACATTTCTCATTATACGCCCATCTCTGAGGGAGATTAAGAGGGATCATTGGATGGCAGGATGCAAAGACAGCTATTTCTAAGTGCTACTAGAGTTTGAGAGAGAAATGCCCTTTCCTCCAATATTTTCATTTCACACTATTCTAGTACTAACAAACATCAACTACATGCTTATATTTTACCCTGACCTGCATTATCTGTACTGCCATCCTCACTCGCAATGTCTGTTACAGTAAAATGTTTACTGAATATACCTAAAAAAACATTACTCATGAATGTGACCGTCGGCGTTTCTAAGTGTTTTATCCATTCAGTCCATTCTGCAGACCCAGGACTTGTTTTGACAAGCATTGCAGACTATAACACACATCTCCTGTCCCATTCAACTCATAAATGGTCAAACGCAATTGTGTCTAGTAGGCAGGTCTCCTGTATTCCACCCGTTTTTCCTTTCAATTCTTGGCGAAAAGTCCCCCTACGTAACATCCGCCTTGAGCAGTTAACAAGCCAAAGTTAAGCTGACGTCTCTTTCTCTCTCACACTCAAGCCTCTCGCGTGGGCTAATGCGTTTCCGTCAGAGATGCGTTCCTGGAGGGGTGACATTTTCTCCGCCAATTTGCTAACTTTCCTTCTGAAGGCGGCGGCGCAGGCATTTTTATGAGGGTAAAAAAACATAAGAGCTGAAGCCGAAATGCATCCGTTCGGTCTCCGTGCACCCTATTGCTCTCCACGAGAAAACTTTGCGACGTGACGAATACGTAATGAGCCTCTCCCGCAACCACTCCACGGAATTCTAGCGGGTTCAAAATCCCCCGTCCTTTTATTTTAATACTTTATTTCCTCTCGCATCGACTCCTGGCTGTGCAGCCTAGCCTGGCGCATTCTCATGTGTGAAGCGTACGCGGATAAGAAGTCTTAATATAGATCTTACCGCCTGTTACAAGATGAAAGGGGTCCCCCTATTTGGATCACAGCTCATTTGTGCAGTGACAGATCCACTGAGAAGTCGGAAAGACTAGTAAACCCAATGTATTGGCATTAATGCAAGAGAGGTAAATGACTGGCTTTGCTACCTTGTGACGTGTGTTTAGCAGCTGGGTTAAATTGGATTATAACCCAGCATGTGAATCTCACAAAACAAAAGTGGAATTCTTGTCCTCGCATCGCCCCCTTCTGGTAGGGATGACAGGGTACTCGGCACTAACCCTGCCAGCTGGTCACTGCACATCACAAGCCTATTTCCATATATTACAGACCTTATTGGCCTTTTATTCATTAGAGATGGCTTTCTATAATGGGGTCACATTGTCCCCTATCTTCTGCCTTTCTCTGAGGAGAAATGAATAATGCATTCATGGTGCACATATGCTTTAATGGTGATTCACAGCCTCGGCCTTTCATACATATGCCCTTGCTAGGCGTCTAGCATTCCTCAACACGCAACGTATGAAATGTTCTCCCCAGGTATAGTGGGATTCTTAGATGATGATAGATGACAATAGACTCCATCTTTTCTCTGCCTTCTGTGACTGTCTGATTTTGCTTCCCTCTGCCTTTCTTTCTGTCTTCATGCATAGTGTGACCTTGACTGCGGGGAAGTACATTGGAAATGAATTCCCACTGCAAATCTCTTCTAAGTCCCCCACAGTTTCACATGACTTTAACCATTTAATACAGAGCTGCACAATAGGACATAGAAAGCCGTCATTATTCCAGCGCACATCCCCCCCCCCCCCCTTCGCCATTCAGCCAAGATTGGACATTTCCAAATGGATGTCTTTTCTACTGAGAATGGAAATCTTCCTGCTGAATTTGCCAGAGACGGGAGTAAATAGTGGATTTATATTTATGGAAATCACAGGGACAGCGGGGATGGTGGGAGACAGAGAGAAAGGAAAAGCTGATGAGCTTCGTAGCCTGTGTCCTCATTGCTCCACAAAGACATTTAAGCTTCATAAATGTTGTATTTTGGGGAACTTAATTGGATTTATGCTGCTCAGGCTTTGAATGCGAATTGCGATTGGCATCTGCGTGGCTGGCACTTTTTCCGTAATTGATCAGTGGGGGCTTAAAGGGGGGTCCAGTTGAGGCAATGTAAAATAGATAACTTATTTTTCAGTGATGCTTTTAATTAGGAACAGGTTGTTATGGTTAGCGTATCATCCAACAACAGATTCATCGATTAGGGGTTACTTATAAACCTTGTGAGCAACAAAACAGCTCTTCGTTCTGTTTCATTCAGTTGCACTTCAACTAGCTGTTTTTGCATGCAAGAGCACACCGTACAGTATGTAAACCCGGGCGCATTCTAATTATTCAGGGCTTCCTCGAGACCGTTTAGTCAGCTGATCATTTAGGCAACCCGCCAACTAGTGGATTTTGAAAATATGTCGTTTTTACATCCCTAATTTAAATGTATGTCAGAAGGCGAGAGGCGAGGATCGATGCCAGCCGCTCTTAGGGGTCTGCTCTGATAGGCTGTCTGAACAAATCAACCAGTCTTTCAAATGATTATCTGTATTAGGAGGAGCAAAAAGCAAAGAGTTTCTTCAACTTAGGGCTCGGAGGACATGCTGAGCCATGTGGATTGACAGCACATTAAGCTAGACTACAATACTCAATACAATGCATTACTTTCTTACTCTGCGTTTCTCGCTCACACAGTTATTACTGTTAGAGAGTGAGCAGAATTCAAGTAAGCAAAAACCTCTGGTTCAGTGTGACACTTTATATGTAAATACCTCTCTCTCTCTCTCTCTTTCTCTCTCTCTCTGAGGTCTGTTTCCTGAGATTACAGTATTTAATTGAGGAATAACGCAATTTAATAGTCCAAGAAATAACCAAAGAGAGCCTACACTCTCTAAAAATGGCAAATGGGAAAGAATTTACAGAATCGCCCCTTAGTGTTGGATTTTATTAGCCTCTGTGGAATCAACAGACCACCAAGAGGGCTTGTCAACACCGGGCCTTGCATGTCCTCGGGGAGTTGTTCTGTGTGTGTTCGCGTGCATGTGCTGGTGTATTTAGGTTGCTGTGTTGAATAGTAATGAGAGCAGCGGTGTGGCCAGTGTACTGTTGTGAGAAGGTGATGAATGCTAATGAATGTGAACAGGGCTGAGAGGTCGAGACCTCAGCGAGTCTCTCAAGACCTGCAAAGAAAGCTTCTTAGAGAATGCCTGAAATAGAGAACTGTGTATGTACAGTAATGACCGAAAGTGCCATCCAGGGGGCCTATTAGTCCAATATTTGCTTTTAAAGGCACCATGAAATCAAAAATTAGAATTCTTGTTTTTTAATGGAATGTTGCAGTGTTTATTATAAATGATTTATCCGCATGGGGCATTCTTTATTTTTTTCAAAAGTTCATGTGCCCTCATAATCTTTAATGAAAATCTGATTAGCAAAGTAAAGGTTCTACTGGTGACAAAATAATACTGTTTAAACATACTTTACGTAAAATATATTATATATGTTGAAAAAAAAAAAATATATATATATATATATATATATATATACGTAAAGTATATAGTATATTATATACGTAAAATATATTAAAAGCAGACTCTAAGTAGTTCTAACGTTTTGAAAAGCTCATAAACATTGTGTTTAGCTTGTGTCTGTATACAGGTTTGTGTGAGCTTGATGTTATTAACTTTAAAAACTATTGCATCTATAATATGCATCTTTAGCTATAAATGTAACAGAAGTCTTGTCATATTTTCCTATCTAGCTAAGCACAGAGCCAACTGTGTGTTTATGTGTGTGCGTGCATGTGTGTGAGCTTATTTAGCACCTGCTGTTTGAATCTTCACATGATGGGCTCATCTTGTCAGATTTATACTTAAGGGATTCATATACCCGAAGGTTTACATCTAAGAGGACTCCCCTCTTTCTTTATCTCGTCCTTTTTTATCTTTCTCCTCTTTCTTATCACGCTTTTCCTCTGTAGTGAAGTATTTGACCTGGTCATATGCTCCAGTGATGCAGAACACTCCTGATGAGAAGCTTCTCTGCTTCATTCACCTGCCGTTCCATCACACACACTAACGCTCCTCTACATCGACCTCCACTCTCTCCTCAGATCTGTGTCTTAAATAGCCAATCAATACAGCCACCGCCAGCCGTTCCTACATCTTTGGGTTTACCTCACGCGACACCTTTCCCTCCAGCCCAGCTTTGCCAGAAAAGCGTCTCTTAAGTGATCAGCGCCCCTCCGTGTGAGAAAGAAAGACTGGCGAATACAGAAACAGACTCATCCTAAATGGCCCGTGTCATTGTGCATGCATGAGCGTGCGGCGAGCGCGCAAATATAATAAAGGACCCTAGCTGTGACTCGAGCTGTCAGGGAACTTGTCATGTCATCGGAGAGCCCCGGAGCCTGTTGATCGGCCGCTCCAATCATCCCCATGGCTGATTCTGTCTCTCCTTGTGTCTAAGTGATTCTGTTTCATTCTGCCTGAGCCTCCTAGCCGGGTGGCCAGCTGATCAAATAAGCCTACAAACCATCGACAAACTACACAGCCACACACCCACGCAGTCCATTATCTGCAACAGCCAAATCACAAACATCCATTCCAGAATGCCATGTTCCACCAAGCCACAATATCTACAAGAGCTGGTGTTATTGGGAGGGGAAAAAGCAACATGGTAATTTCACCAGAGAAGTGCTTGTTCCTCCATTAACTGCCTTAATTGAGTAGACCGTTATATTTCAGCACCTTATTAAATCCAAAGGAAGCAGGCCAGAGAGCATTACGTGAGAGTAAATTGATTTTGGCGCCTTGCTGCTCATCCAGTTTGGCTGTCTTTACACAAACCCGTTCCTCCAATTATTGTTTATAGCTTTTCTTTTCTCGTTCTTCTGCTTTTTCGCTTTTACTTACTCTTTCTCTTCTCCGCTCTCGCTTTCAGCTCGCCGTCATGTTTTGGCCCCGTTTAGCTTAAGCCCACTTAGTCCTCCCTGGAGGACACAGACCCAGAACACTTTGCAGTTTTCATCTTTGTTAAATGCTGACCACAAGGTTTTCTGAAAATAAACTGCACTTGGCCACAATTTTTTTATGAATCAGTTTGGTCTGGGCTTCTGTAGTGGCATTTCTAAAGTTTAAGTTATTTTGTGCAGAAAATCCACCTAAAGCGATCAGTGTAAATTCGGGCGACCCCGAATAGTTGAAGTTTCGATGCTTCGATAGCAGGAGCCTGATTCGACTACCAATCTCACAGTCAAATCTTCGCAAAGGTGTTATGCAATGAGGATCATGCCATTTTGGTTACATGGGCAGTGCAAAAATATTATTTATGATGTTGGGTACCAAAACCCCAGGTGCATATGAGCGAGGTCTGGCTATGATGTGGTGCAGGTTCGCACCCCTCCGGGCTCACGCGGTAAAGAGAAGCAGCAAGATCTGCACGCACCTGGAGATAAATTCATGCTTATATGTTTTTCGGTGCACCAGTCTTGCGCTGTACTTTGTTAACTACCTAGTGTTTTGACTATCATTCGACTAATAGGCAAGATGTGACAATTTAGATTCGACTATGTAAATCTTAAGTTGGGGACACCCCTAGTTTTTTTAATATTGGTGTTTCGATTTATTATTTTTACACCTACCAAATTTGCAATGTCATTTTTGGGACAGAAAATAGCTCCCTGAAGTATATTTGAGTGAACTCGCTCTGCCACCTGTACAGCTGTCCCCAATGGTGAGTGAAGCATCCGCCCTTAGATCATCTCAACTTTACACACCGCACATTGCTCTAATGCTGAATAAGTAAATCCACGGCAAATCCTCTCTCAACCCGAAGCTCTCTGTCCTCTCCAGTGTGTAAGTGCAATATATGCAGAACCATAATCCCAAAAACATGCTGTCGTTCCAAACCCGCAATTACCATATTTCATCCCACATGCTCTATTAAAAGATTGCACTACTTAAACCAACAGAGACTTTGTACCCGCTTCCTGTCTGCTTTAGCCAAGTTTTGGGATTCAAACACCACTGAACAAATGGAGGGATCCATTAAATCCATCAATGTCCCACTCTGAAACCCCATTGGCAGGCTTAAATCCCATAAGTATGTGTGATATAATGACTGAAGACAAGTTTTGGAAGCACAATAAACATTGATGAAAATAGCACATGGCAGAGAGATGGGACAACGGCAACTCATCTGAATGTTGGGTTGACATCTGCTCAGCATCAATCTACACAGGGTTTGCTCTGCCTTGAATTGGCCAAACTTCAATATTTCTGACATGAGTTACCTCGACTGGACGGTGAGCCTGAACGTGTTCAGAAAATTATTCCACTTCGGGGTAACATTTGATTTAACCATCAGGGAGTGTTTGCAGATGGAGTCCATAATTCACCTTTCAACATAAAAGCCTAGGGATGTGCATGAAAGTCAAATGAGCTTGTTAATTCATGCCATCATGATTCCCTGAATTTTATTCTGTCCACTTTTGTACACTGTAATGTGTAGCAAGGATGACCATGGGACACACAATACACACAAACCATATGACAATAGACAGTATTTGTAACATCCAATGCATTGATTAGCTTTTAAGCCGTGAGTTTTAAGTTCCATGACAGACCCCCAGGCATGAGTATTTATTGCTCAAGACAGAAACGGGCACAGTGCACCGATGCAGCGGCATAATAAAAATAGCTCTGATAACACCATATGTGACCCTGGACAAAAAAAACAGTCTTAATTTTAAAATTGACATCACCTAAAAGTTAAATGAATAAGCTTTCTATTGATAAATGGTTTGTAAGGATAGGACAATATTAGTCTGAGATATAACTATTTAAAACTCAGAGGTTAAGAAGAAACAAGTTTCTTTTAATGCTCTATTTTGGCTTACTGCTGTAATGATGTTGTGGAGAATAGATGAACTTGAAAGCTTTACATAGATACCAAACTTGAGTGGGTAATTCCCAAAGAGCGGCAGCAGCGAGTGAAGTTTGTATGCGTGTTTCCGGCCATTTTTGTTACCGATTTTGCTGTATCCACTCACAAAAATAACGTTTTGATATATTTACGGTAGGAAATGTACAAAATATCTTCCTGGAACATGATCTTTACTTAATATCCTAATGATTTTTGGCATAAATAAAAATCGATAATTTTGTCCCATACAATATGTATTTGACTATTACTACAAATCTTCTCATGCTACTTATGACTGGTTTTGTGAGGGTCACATATGTATATTAGATTATGTGTTAGTATTAGTGTTCATAATTTATGTTAATAGTACAGTATATGGCATTAAGTGCCCTATATAGTGTGCAAACCTCCATTTACTGAAATGAAAATGATAAGCTGTCACGAATCACAAATATGTGATCGCAGACAGTTAATTGTAGTGCATATGGCTGTAAGGAGGAAACTTATTTTGTTCTATGAATGGTGGGATAGCGTTTCCATTCCTGAATTTGTTCTTGGCTTACTTGTGAAAATTTTGTGTAAGTATTTTAAAATGGCAAATTCACAATGGTACTTAACAAGAAAACATTTTTTCCTCAATTAAGAAGTGTAGATTTTGTATTTTTTGACTCATTTATTGATTTTGAATGACATATATTTGTACATCCAATGATGTGTTAATATTAACAAATGTACTGTATGCACATTTTTTGTAGATTTTATATTTCTTTCATTTACTTATTTGTAAACAGTTGTTATCAAATAATGATGTTATCAAAACAAGGTTTTTCAGTTCTTAGTTAAATAATTATTGTGTTTAATTTTGATTATACTTTTCTTGTTAAACTTTTAAATAACTAAAGAGCCCTGTTTTGAGTAGCTAGAGACTTTTTGTAGATGAACCCACTCATCACTATAGATGTTTTATCTGACATTCTGACATTGATTTGTTTGTTTTAATGACTTACAAGTGAGAAATGATATAAAGTAAGAAAGGTTCAAGTTCTTTAAATTAATATTAGTTTATTATTATCAATAAACTAACCTGGCTTTACCAATTAACCTAAATTCATAAATGTTAAAGTTAATTGTTGATCATTATTAGTCATCTAATGTGTCAGCTGACTGTAAATTTAAAGTGATAGTTCACCCAAAAAATGAATATTCTGTCATCATTTACTCACCCTCTTGTCATTTTAAGTCTGTATGACTTTTTTCTTCTGCAAGACACAATAGAAGATATTTTGAACATTGTTGGTAACTGAACAACGGCGGTACCTATTGACTTTGGTTTTGTGTCTGTACAATAGAAGTGAATGGGTACCACGGTTGTTCAGTTACCAACATTCTTCTTTTGTGTTCTGCAGAAGTCATACAGGTTTGAAATAACAAGAAGGTGAATAATTGATGACAGAATTTTCATTTTTGGGTGAACTATCCCTTTAACCTTATTGTAAAGTGTTACTGTTTTTAAATTGTATACACTGAATCTTACACCGACGTTACTACTTTTGCCTGATGCAGTGGTGCTTTGACCTTAATTCATGAACGTTCGATGAAGACCTTGTTAAAAACATTCTGTGTGGAGTGTACGAGACCGCCTGAGCATGGTTTTTCTTCTTCCTGTAGGTCTCCTGTGATGGCCGGAGGCTTGTTTGCCGTGAACCGGCAGTGGTTCTGGGAGCTGGGTGGGTACGACACAGGCCTCGAGATCTGGGGAGGCGAACAGTTTGAAATATCCTTCAAGGTGAGTTAATGCATCTGCACAGAATCTTCCCCACAGTTCCCAAATAAAACATTCTTACAAGGTTGCTTCTTGTTGTTGGTTTTTCAAACAGAAGTAATCAAAGGGAACACAATAATGCCAGCCCAAGATACAGTGTCTCGCTCGGGTGCTTTGTGTAATCCGGGCCTTAAAATGGATTTCATGAAACCCACTCTAAACTATGTACAGAAGAACAGCTCGTAGCTCCTGATCCATTACGAACAGATAACTATAGCTATACGAGATTCACTTTCTCCCACTTAATTTGAAGTGCTCCGTCCGTCTGTGTAGACAATCTTCTCTCATTCTTTTCAACAACAAAGCCGGAATGAGATTGGACGGGAGAGGTTATTTTGTTCCCTGCACTCCCCAGCAAAGCCTCCGAGCCAAAAACACACCCGTCGCCCGAAATAAGGTGAAGACAGTGGAGGTGTGAGCGTGTGTGAGCGGGTTTGGACTGGCTGGACTGCTGAAACTAATTAGATTGTGTGATGCAGTGATTGGCTGTGGCTCTGAAGTGATTCGGTTTTGATTAGCCGGGCCAAAACTGCTGCGATGGATGTGAGGAAGTGTTCTGTTTATCAGTTCTGACATACCTGCCACCCCACTCTTTTTCATTAGACTCTCACTTGCGCTGGCACTGAACTTTGTTATTGGAACACTGTCCTCTTTTGGAACGCTGGAAACCATAGCAACCACAAAAATAGTTTCGAGCCTGAACCATCTGTTTGTTTTTTCTCTTTATTTTTTACCATTTGTCCTATTCTATCCATTTATCTTTTTGATTTCCTTTTCAAATGCACAGTCTTTGTCTGTCGCTCAGCAGCCATTTTTTGTTTACCATTAAGTTCACAGTTGACCTTGAAATATTTTAGTTGTAAAATCTGAAAGCATACACAACAAAGGTTCCTGTTTGAAAATTTTGAGACAGGCTGGAGGTATCAATACTTTCGATATTAAAGTTTTTCCTTGCGTAAAAGTATTGATCTTGAGATTATTTGTCTACAAAGTGCGCTTTAAAGTGAAACATAATAAACTGTAGGGTATTGGCAAAAAGTTGTGTAGGACAGGAACCATTTATTCTCATTTTTTATCCGAACATGAGTAGAAATGCAGTCAAAGATTAAAAGCTGTGCCTGCCAGAGGTCATGACTGAAAGAAAAAGCACCATCTGGAGTTATTTCACAGTGAATTACAACAGAGCTAAATAGGGCATTTATTATTATCAATTTATTTGTAATAAGTTTATGTGAAAATTGACTATGTTTTGTAATTGTATGATAAAACAATACATCAAATGTGACCAAGTATTTGAAAACTTTGTCTTTTCTTTCGTGTGATTTACAATTTTGACATTCTACATAATTTAGAGAACATTCTGTTAAAATATAACCTTCCTATTTTTAATATTGACAGAGTAAGTCCATAGAAATCATAGTAAAATTAATCAAACTTTGATGCTCATTATATCATAATTAGATATTAAAACTGCGGCTTTCACATATAGGGCCAGATTTACTAACAGCTTGCGGCAGCGCAAACGGCTCTTTTTACATTTTCTAATGTGTGCCTTGTTAGTAAATCACCCGCCGAAATTTCCACTCCCATCGGGGCTTTTTTTTTTTTGCCCTGATTTGTAAATCTGGCCCATATTATTTAATAGCTACAACTTGGCTATTTCATCCTTTAGAAACTTCTTTTAACAATAAGTGTCCGTATTGGTGTCAATATCAGCACTATTGGCCTTGAAAATGCTTGGTTACAGATCAAAAAGAAATTAAAGTTGCATTGCTAATCCCTGTTGAGAAACCCGGCATTGTAATACAGTGTCTCCATTAGGCTCCGACATGCAACTACAACCTGAAATAAAAGCCTGGACTGATTAGTCCTGGCTCCATCCCATCGATTGGTCGCCTGCCATACTCCATCCAAGTTTCATCCATCTGTTCAATGTAGGCAGCTTTCAAAATGCAATACAAGTCCTCTTAATATCTAAAGTCCTGCCATGGCTGCATCTCTCCATGCCTGATGATATAAGAGCCGGTGAAAAATGTGAAAATTATTCATAAAACTTCATTAGTTACATGGCTTTCTCATTTATCCTCAGATGAGAGATCCGCAGGGGATTTTTCTTGCTCTCTTTGTGTTTCCGACGGTTCTCTCCCCCGTAACGATAGGGTGTGTGAAGTTAGCTTGACCGCTAACCCGCCGCCCGGCAGGAGAGATACATCTGTGCGGTTTGATATCTGCAGACAGCCCTCTCAGGCCCAGCGGGTGACCGAGGATGAGGAACGGAAGAGAGAAACTATCGGACTCAACTTATCAGACTAGAATCCCTTTCTCCTCAGCCGTCTCACCTCCCTGTGGGTGTCAGAGGTTCTGACTGAGCCCACGCTCCACCCGGCTTCAGCCGATACTCGATGCGAACAGGCACATCAAAGTCTCGGCTTTAGCGAGACAAAAAGAGAAAGACGGACTCTAGATGGCAGAAGGGAAGCACAGCGAAGACCTTACTTTCTTTTTATCTCTCAGTTCTTTTGGTTAAGACAGCAAAAGTGGAGATGGAAGTGTAAGGCAGTCTGAAAAGTCTTTCTACTGCTTTTCTTTCTTTTGGTGAACACGCCGGTCGGTTCGTAATTGGAGCCCACGGCGAGGACATTGCTTGTTTCTGGGACGAACATGATGTGGAAGCATCACCGTGTTTCTGGTAGTCCATCCACATATTCCCACTGAGACCAGAAGTAGAAGCTCATGAAGCATGAGGCTTTTTGTGTTGTATTTTACCTTCTCAAGCGTCTTAGAGAATGCAGGATGGAGACACCTCTGTATATATTGAGATGTAGTTGTAATGCTTGTATATGTGTGTGTACTTTCAGGTTTGGATGTGCGGAGGCAGCATGTACGACGTGCCTTGCTCAAGGGTGGGCCACATCTACAGGAAGTACGTCCCCTACAAGGTTCCCTCAGGGACCAGCCTAGCGAGAGTGAGTAGAACTTCTACTAGGCTTCCACCAAATGAGAAAGGATGGAGTCGTTCTCTACCGTGGCCTAATTCTGCTAGTTTATAGCGCTCTACATTCCTAGTGTTCCTCAGACTCTTATTCATATTCTGCATGGATAATAAAAGATGCCTAGTAGCTCAGAGCACAGGTATCACTCTGCACTCCATATTCAGGATGCTTGTGCATTATTCTCAGTCCTTTCTGTGGGAATCGGAGCACATCGGTAATAAAAATGTTCTGCATAAATTCAGTGCATTAACTCTATTCAGACAGGAAGGCCTGCAAGCATTGTGATGAGTATGTAGATTGTCCCCACTTAGTGTGTGACTATCATACAATCTATTGTGCATGACAAGAACATAAAGTATTGCATTGAGGAATACAGATATATATTGCAAATGAATCATGGCTGGAATGAATAATGAAGAAAAAACTCTGTAACACTTTACAATGAAGGTATTTGTTAACATTGGAAAATGCTTTAACTAACATGAACTAACAATGAGCAAAATAGTTTATAATTTATTTTGGATTCTTTTAGTCACAACATAATTCCTTCAGTTACTTTTGTGTTATTCCATAGTTATGAGTTTACTATTATTATTTTAAAATGTGGAAGAAATATGAATAAATAATAAGTAAATTACGCTAAACGTAATCTGTAGGCAGAAGGTGAGCTGATATGTGGCCATAATTATCATGATTGCAAGTGTGATAATATATATATGTCTACAGTAAATGTCATTCATAATGAATATGTAGTTGCAATATAACATACTCTTGATGCCGAGTTAAAATACATTGCCATCAATCCATGTCTCAGAACCTGAAGCGAGTGGCAGAGACGTGGATGGATGAGTACACAGAGTACATCTACCAGCGCCGGCCCGAGTACCGTCACCTCTCCACTGGAGACCTGACTTCTCAGAAGGAGCTACGCAAACACCTTAAGTGTAAAGACTTCAAATGGTACATGAACAACGTAGCTTGGGACCTGCCTAAATACTACCCGCCTGTGGAGCCACCACCAGCCGCATGGGGAGAGGTGGGTGACAGAGCGATAAATATAGCAGGGTTGGACAAATGTTATAATTGCATTACTGAAATATGTATTGAATTGACAAATCCCCACAATACATTGAAATAACAACTTGTGTTTTATAACTTTTCAGTCTTGCTTCTTGTTTGGCTTTATTTTAAATACGAAATTTATTAAACTAATAATGTGTTAATCCAACATAGTCAATAAGAAAGTTAATTAAATTAATTACATTATAATGACATTAAAGTATAAATTATATTGAAATATAATAAAAAAGATACAAATATAATATGTAAGGGATAATGTACAGGCAGCAGGTTGTTATACCAGAATAACCACGACACTGTGATCAGGACGTGAAGCAGAGGGTCTGGTATCGCACTGAAGGGGGTTATTCTGCGATAACAACCTGCTGTCTGCACATTACCCCGCTTATTACACGGCTATTCTTGCCACATGAGAAAAAAATGGACATAAAATATGAATTAGAAATATTTTATTAGCTCATTTTAAAGCTTTTATCACAAATTTCAAGATAAATAGTTCCAATCGGTCATAAAGTGTTGTAATTACAAGATGGCGCCACATGGTAGTTTTTGTTGGAGAGGAGTGATATTAAACACACAATTAGTACCATCATGTGTTATTTTAATAAAAAAAATTAATAAACATTTAAAAATAATTTATATTATTGGAAAATATAAATAAATACATCTAAATATTTCCTAAATATGGAGGCCTACATGTATGTGTTTGCGTTCATAAATACAAAATGAATATGCACAGTAAACAGACATCTATTATGCAAACACAAACTTTTATTCTGAATGTGATTAATCGCGATTAATCTTTTGACAGTCCTAGTTATTCGTTTTTAGCAGTTGTTATCAGGGAATAACAAATCTTGGAATGTCGCGACTGGCAAATTAGAATCAAGCATTCAACGAGCCATGTAATAAACATATACAGGGCTCAACGCAAAAAATATTTTCTACTGGCCCAGTTGGGCCAGTGGTTCAGATTTTCACTTGCCCTGACAAAATTTTCACTGGCCCCACCAAAAAAACTTATTTCAGTGATACATATTTAAAATAATAATTCAAAAATCAAATATAATTGTATACATATAAATTGTATTCACCATTTGTTAAGACAATTGGCAGTTTTAAATGTAAACTCTAATTCTGAAATTTCACAATACTCTTATCAGGGTCTTTTCCAGGTATTTCAAGATTAACTGCACAAAAATAGAGAATTCATATCAAAGGAATCTTGTTGCAAGAAAGTTAACTAACCCATATTACTAGAACAGTGTTATTAAATATGGTAGTGGCCCGATCGGGCCAGTGACAATACTGTTTACTGGCCCGAGTGTCTCTCACGCTGGCCCCGGGCCACCGGGCAGTCCTTTATGTTGAGCCCTGATATATAATATAATTCCATTAAAAAAACTGCTGAATGGCCTTTAAGTCTCAGTTGTTTCTCCTAAAATTTCTTAGGAAAAAATCAAATGAGAAATTACTTTAAGAGTGTGGAGCTGTACCTGTAGATTGTAGATTTTAGAGGTAAAATAACAGAAATCTGGGTAAATGTAATGAGAAATGTTTAAGTTTATACTGAAATATTGTGATTGCAAACTTGGTAAATCTATGCTCAGTCTGTGACATTGTTAAGATCTCTTCTGAAACTAATGGGGACATTTGTGAGATTTATCTGAGAACAGTCACCATTTAATTTCAATAATGTATAGGAGAAATAATGGTCTTAAAGAGATTTCATGTGATTTTTTTGTTAGCAGACCAGATCATTAACATTAACCTCCACACTAAGAAATGCGTCAGTCAGCTTATCTGTACAGACTAAACATCTTTCGCTACTGCTTTTATTAGTTACACCTCGTATCTCTTTGTTTGCACATAAGTGGTCACATAACTTCACTTTGTGTTATAGTCCCGAACGATTGGCAATACATCCTGAGTGAGACGGAGCATAGATGCAAGAAAACGTGGAGGCGTGTGTACACGCGTATGACAAGAATCTACGCGGAAACCTTTATTGATTTATGAGCAACGCTGCCGGCCGAGTTGTAACGTATTTTTCACCAAAGACAGGCGGGCGACTGGTCCTCACCTAAAACTGTGCTTTCTAATATACATCACAACACAACCATTCTTTGCATCGCTGATTCCTAATCCATAAATAAACACAAGCAGTGTTGTACATTTATTACTCAAGCTGATCCAGCCAGACAGGCTATTTGGGTCATCCATTATCATTCTGCTTTCCTGTGCCAGAACATCACCAGAATGGGGTCTTGGGAATATGCATGGAGAGATGGGCATGCTATTTCCATCTGTAATTCAGCTCTGTCTGTCAAAGTGCGTATGTGTGGGGGGGTTAATATGCATGGACTGATTTCCCATCTTGGCCTTTTTAATCACTGATGAAAGAAGTACCTCATAGACATCATGCCTTAATGAATCCCCCCAGGGAAGCCCATCTTCTCTTTTTTCAATTCCCTGCTGTGATGTGTCAGAAATGACAAGTAATCATTTACAAATGTAATTAATTTCCCATCCGAATTAATTGAAAGGCTGACGCTCGCCGTAATGTGCCACGCTCGTCGTGTCCTCCCATGAACAGACTGAGATGACGCAAAACAGCTCTTCTGTTTCAATCGCTTCAGATGCGCCTGCCCAAAAAGTCCATTAGCCTCCAACGTGCCGCCCTTTTCACTTATTGGCCCGCTCTGCATTCGCTCCGTAAATTGATGGTAAAATGGAAGGGCTGTGCGGCGTGCGGCTGGGGAACCTGCTTGGGAAAAATTTATGCACAGTAAATATCTTCTTTCCTGAGGCAAAATGATAGTAATTTGACTGTCAGCCTGATAGCTTCATATGCCGGCCTCTACAGCCGGTCTGCCCGCGCCGGTCGCCTGTCACCCCGCCTGATGTATTGCACAATAAAATAGCCTCATTGGAGTTTGGAAGCCACTCCAACCAGCCGCGACAGAGAAAGGGGCTAGAGAATGAATCGGGTCCCGTATCTTCGGGGGTCATCCTCACCGTGACCCCCGCTTGACAGGGCGGTGAGATGGGAGGCTGTTGACTGTACGCCATCTCACCACACGCAATACAAAAAACATATACTCTCTCTCCCTCACAGCTGCCTCTTCAATACACTCAAATCACTTTAAATAATGCAATCAACAGACTTTTCAGGCAACTGCTTGACTTTCATGCCTGTAGCCATTGCTGTCATAGGCAGTTACGGGGTAAAAACAGTTTTTAGGCCCGTTTTGGAGTACCTCCCTGCGTTTGACAGCGAGGGAGAGAGATTTAAGCTGATTCGGTCTGATTCGGCGATATTTACTTCTTACCTCTAAACAGACTGTGATTGCACGCGCACACTTTTTCAGTGAAATCTCTTAGAGGTTTATTTATTTATTGAGCATGAATCATACTTTCACTGTTTCTTTTTTATTTCTTAAGCATTATTAAACATTCTCTGCATGAACAACTAGTCGGCTGATTCTTCACTGCACTTTTTAAAGGATGCTGAGATCGGTGGGAAGGGATGTTATAGTTGCTGTATGTATTTGGCAGATGCCTTTATTCAAAGTGACTCGCAGTGCATTCAGGGCATGCATTTTATCAGCGCGCGTGTTCCAGGGGAATCAAACCTGTGACCTTGGCATTGCTAGCAGCACGCTCTACCATTTCAGCTGTAGGTGAAGTTCTTCAAGAAATAACAGAAGGAAAAACAGTGAGGCTTTCAGAAGGCTTTCCATTCTTGTGGAAATATGGTAATATTTTGCGATCAGAATCATTTAAATTAGAATATGATTTTCAGGACATTGTTTTCCTATATACTGTAGTGGACTTGAAGAATGTAAATCATACATAATAGAATAATACACATAAACAATTCTATATTAATATTCCTATAAAACATGTGACCATGGACTACAAAATCTTAAGTAGCACAAGAACATTTGCAGCAATAGCCAACAATACATGGTATGGGTCATTAGGATATTTAATAAAGATCATGTTCCATGAAGATATTTTGAAAATTTCCAAATATATATTAAAACTCAAACAATATGCACTGCTGCCACTCTTTGAGTTACCCACTCAAGTTTGGTATCTATGTAAAGCTTAGAATTTCAGCTTACGGGTTCATCTATTCAACACAACGTCATTACAGCGGTAAGCCAACAGAGAGCATCAAAACAAACCTGTTTCTTCTTAGCAACGGCCTGCTACAGCGCCTCTGATGTTACTTTTAAAAATGATAATTTTCCATTTGTTTCTTATGCTCTAAAAAAATTAATGACAATAAAAAATGGGTCTCAGGAGAATGTATAGTGTATTTTATATAAAAATAAAGGTTCTTAAAAGGTTCTTCACAGCAATGCCATAGAAGAACCATTTTAGGTTTCACAAAGAACCATTCAGTCAAAGGTTCTTTAAAGAACCATCTCTTTCATACCTTTTTATAATCTGAAGAACCTTTTTCACCACAAAGAACCATTTAAAAGTTCTTCAATGACATTGTGAAGAATCTTTATTTTGTAGCTACTCTGAATTTACAGAAAGTGGTTGTACATTGGCATTGCATTTATTGCAGCCAGTCAAAGGCATGCCTCAGTTACCGTGATGAAGAATGCAAAGAATGTGAAAACACTATGACAGGCACATGGAAAGTCCAAAAGTCTAGTAAAAAAGAAAACGAAGCAAACGTTTTCTTTTAATATCCTCAGAAAATATGCTTTTAACTCTTTCCTCGCCAATGACAAGTTATCTCATCAATTAACAGACAATGCTTCCCTGCCAAATGAGATTTTACGATAATTTGTGTTTCTGCTGTTATGCACCTTATGCAATTATGCAATTATCTCAGCTTTTCGTTCAAAATGTGGTATTTTTTGGTTTGAAAGAAGAGGCTCTATTCTTTCTTTTGTTGCATGTTTATATAATCGAAGAAGAAAAGAGTCTGGGAGACTTTATAAAAAATGGCAGCGTTGGCTGGCAACTTTTTTTTAAATCGCTGGCAGGGAAAGAGTTAACAATAAACTAGCAAGGCAGAGCGTTGCGTGACCTTGCTTTTCTCTCTCATTTTGTTCCATTTGTCACTCGCCAAGTTCTCCAATCCAGCTCATTTGAAAAGAAATCACAGCTTTATCCGTGTGTGCTCTCTTCATTCCTATAAATAATTCGAGGTAAAGCATTGACCTGAGCTCTAATAAAGACCACTGTCAAGACATTTCATTCTGTGTGTCCTTACAGGCCCCAAAATTCTTGCTTTGTTTCCAAGCCTCTTCAAACACATATTTTCTTGAGGGGTTTTTTAGCTTTTGACCATATAGCATGAACATATGCGTCAAGTCACTGTCACGAACGAAGCGCCAAACTAATTTCGCATCTGCCGTACGTCATGCGTTCACCCATTCACCGAGCGGAACTTCATGTTGATTTGTGCAGCCTACTGATTTCCAATTACTTTCAACAGTCATGCCTTGCCAGGAACCGAAAAACCCTAAATCCCTCGTCTCAATCGTTCAGGACTCATAAGCGTGAAAAAAACATATTTGGGTAGATCCAAGAAACACTCTGTAATCTGTGTTTCCTCTGATGGTCTTGGTATGCGGCGCACAGTATCAACAGTGGAAGCCGATGCATTCTACACTACCTTGCACAGCATAATGTGTTCCACGGCACTTTGTCTGGACCTTTTTGTGTGTATGTGTGCATGACCTTGCCCCAGGGCTTTGGTAGCCACGTGTCTCCCTAGTGAGGTGAATAAGTGAGCAGAATTGGCCCAGAACCGCTGCTCACGCCTCTGCTGTCCTCGAGATACAGTGGCTCTGGACACTTATGCATTATTGAGCTGCGCTGTGACAACAGTCGGCACACCTGAATGCCTTTCCAAAAAAATGGGCAAGTTGGACAGGCGATCAAAAAAAATGAAAAAAGAGATGAAAATAAGGACAAGGGGCAGCAGAACTCTCTGGGGTTTCTAGGTTGGGAAGTTGCGCGTGTCTTTGAACAGTTGGGCAATTGGCACCTGAACAGATTGGAGACCAGGGGGGCATAGCTGAGGAAAAAGTGAAACTTTAATATTCTGTAACCTCAAACATCTGCATCTGTAAGCACCACGAAGGTCATGTGGGGAAATGCTTTGTTTTAACTATATTGTTCCTAAATTATTAAAGATTTGGTTTTATTTCACAAAAAGAATAAAAATCATTTATTTACCCTTAAAACTCTGTTTTTGACTCTTTCTTCTGTGTAACACAAAGGAAGATATTTTGAGAAATGTCTCGGTGGTTTTGTGTTCATACAATGGAAGTCAATGGGAACCAATGATGTTTGGCTACAAACATTCTTCTTTAGTGTTCTGCTGAAGAAAAAAATCATACAGGTTTGGATTTGCATAAGTGAGTAAATGATGAAAGCATTTTCACTTTTGGAGGAACTGTGCCTTTAATCTGTGTAATCCATTTCAACTTTTCATTGAACTGATCATTCTTCTGTCCATAGATCCGTAATGCGGCATCTGGTTTGTGCGTCGACTCTAAGCACGGCTCCACAGGTACTGAACTGCGTCTGGATACGTGTCTGAAAGAGGGCGCAGAGCGGACATGGGCACATGAGCAGGTATAAAGCTTCAGCTCTACACACTGATGTCAAACTCATTTGTATAAACATAGCCTATTTAAATCTTGATAACTGACTATCAGCCGTGTAGTATAAAACATGATAACCATACATGAGGATCTTTAAAAGTAAGACTGCTGCTGTTCTCTGTGGTGTTAGATTTTCACGTTCGGCTGGAGAGAGGACATCAGGCCCGGAGATCCCCTGCATACTAGAAAATTCTGCTTCGACGCTATTAGTCAGAACAGCCCTGTCACCCTGTACGACTGTCACGGTATGAAGGGCAACCAGCACTGGAGCTACAGGAAGGTAATGCTGTAATATGTATCTGAATATCTGTCAAAAGCTTGGACACAGCTAGTCATTCAGCAAGTGATCAAAACAGAACCTCAGCTTTCTAACTAGTCCCATCAATTTTGCATTTATGTCTGAATTCTTCTTCCCACAACCAACCCCCTTTCGTTGAAAATCATAGGAATAATATTCAATTTCATATTCATATCACACAAACTCACAAAGCATATACGAGTCGTTTTAAAATGCAAGTTTTCACTCTCAAGAATATCACTGTATATTTCACTGATCTAACACTTTAGAGTAACATAACATCGAATAATTGTCCAATTTATAGGGTTTTCTGTAAAATGAGACCATTTTTATCAATTTACTCCAATGTATTAGGGTAGGGGGCCCTCTTTCAAATTCAAGTGAAAAATGAAAAAAGAAAAGATATTTGGAAGAATGTCAACCAAACAGTTCTTGGCCACCATTGATTACCATAATAGGAAACATGGTTTTGTTAAAGACAAAAGAAGATATTTTGAATAATGTAGAAAATAATGTCATTTTTCCTACTATGATAGTCAATGGTGCCCAAGAACTGTTTGCAAGCATTCTTCCAAATATCTTTCTTTGTTTTCATCAGAACAAAGAAATGTGTACAGATTTATACAAAGTTTATACAAAGTTATACAACTTGAGGGTGAATAAATGACAGAATTTTCATTTTTGGGTGAACTGTTCCTTTAAATTGAGCTTTTGACTAGATTCTGTACACCCAGTTTGCAACTTGTTTGCTCATTATTCTTCACCAGCCGCTCCAGTTCTTCCATTTCTTCCAATTATATTTAAAATTTTAAGTTTTTTTAGAATAATAAAAAACATCAATTCAAGTGTGTCTCAAATTTTGACTAGTAGTGTTCCTACTATTGCATTCATCTTCACCTTAAAAAATTGATAAAACTGAATGTGCTTGGAGATGTAGAACTTTATTGAGATAAAATACATTACTTGAAAATGAGCGATGTTGCACGCCCAGATATTACATTTTCAAATTGCTTCATACATTTTCATATATACATCTGTAAGAAAAAATGACATTCCCTCTCTGCATCCCTTAAAGAGGTTGATAAAGTATATCTTGCTTCACTATAGCAACAGAGCAGGGAAAAAATGAGCGTACGGCTTGTTCCTGAGAAGCCCCTGTGGATTAAGACACCGCTCTGGGCCCGTCACAAATGATAGACCCTAATATGAAAGCGCAGTTTTCCAGCCCTTTAGAAGCTACTGTGAGCCTAAACTGAGAGATTTCCTTTCACATAGAGGCTTTAAGGTGCCGAGCAGAGAAATCTCTGTCATTGTGGGATAGGTCAATGACGGCGCTATACAGAGTGGAAATATACAGTTGAAAGGAAGAGGTGGTACCTGGCAGTGGATCTGCCCGAGGCGCAAAGAACAGTAAATCAACCCAGGGGAGAGCAGCACAGAACTGCAGCCGAAGCCCGAAGGCATGTCCCTCCTGCACAGCCCGATCACTCCCAGAGGGACGCGTCCTCTATTTTTTCACCGCCTCTGTTTGGCATACTCAGTAGTTTCTAGCGCAAACTATACATGACTTGTGTGCAGTGGAATTCTTTCATGTGGAGAGGCTTTCTTTGTTGTCTCCGCTTCTTGTCTTGAGCTAAGTTTGTGATCATGAAGCTCTCCGATTTACCATTCTCACTTTTGACTTCCAAACTCGAGCCGTGAAATAAAATCAGCCTTTATGATTAGGCGAGGGACAAATAACGTGTTTCGTTTCTCAGTTCCACCCCTGTAATCTGACTGAAGGGGGGGATTAGACCACTTCTGTTTCTTGTTTATTCAATATTATTTTACTCTTCCCATCTTCCTGCAGGATAAGTCTCTGTACCACCTGGTGAGCACCGGTTGCATGGACTGCAGCCCCGGCGATAAGCGGATTTTCATGAACAAGTGCGACCCGCAGTCCGAAACGCAGCAGTGGATCTTTCAGAAAGTCAACGCCACTATTTTAGACAAATTCAACAGTGCCGCCAGCTCATAGGACCTGGAGTTGCGCTCATCCAATCGGCTGGCTCCCACACACATGTCCCACAATCCTCAGCGCGTGGGCTTGGATGTTCTTCGTGTTTGGGCTCCTCTCAAGATTCTGTAGCAGACTGAGCAAGTGCAGGCTCTTCAGTGAGAGGACTAAAAACAGAGAGACACAAGGCTGGTGGAACACATCCACACGGATCACCTTGCTGGTCGAGGAGAATACGCACAGCCTCTCTCCGTCTCTCTTGCGGGGTCTTGTTGGCCCTGGTTGCTTCCTATACGTTGAGAAACAGAGCAACTTTAGGACCTTCAAGGCGATGTCCAGTGAAAGAATGTTCTGTATCACTCCTTGAAGATTGCATGGTGGATTTGTACAAAACCAGAAACTGTTTGCTCTTTTTTTTGTATCGCTATTTATTTTTCTCAGATTGTTTTGACTGTATATTTATTTGTATTTATTTGGTACCTTTTCCAAATTTGAGTTGTGTATTGACTGGATTGTATCATCTCTTGTACCTGTTAGACTCAAAACTGGGTTCAGGCAGTGATCTAATTAAATTAGATATTTCTTTTTTCAATGGGATCTATCTTGTTACAGAGTTTCTCGTCTATAAATAAAGCAGAAAAGGAGTGGATCTGTTTTGATTTTGTCTGTGTGGTGTGTTTTCGTTCCACTGAGCATGTGATGCTAGTTCAAAAGTTGTGGTTTGGCTCCCTCTGGTGGTGAGTTTTCCACAGTACAATCTTCTCCTAAAGATTCTGTCATGAATGACTCACTCTCTAGTTGTGCCAAACCTGTATAAATGTCTTTGTTTGGTTAAAGACAGAGAAAGATATATAGACGAATGCTTGTAAACAAACAGTTCTGGACACCATTGACTAGTAGAAAAAATGACAAGGGCAGTCAAAAGTGCTGCAGAACTTTGTCCTCATTCTTCAAAATATCTTCTTTTGTGTTCAACAGAACAAAAACATTTTTTGGGGGGTGAGCTATCCCTTTAAATTATAGTTTGTTCTTAGATTGTATTCTATTGCTTTAAAATATTCTGTTATTCATATCAGTTTCCTTACTACTTAGGTTACATGTTTAGATAAAACAAATATAGTTTTTTTTTCAATTATGTTTTCAACAATCAAATATTTGGAATGTTAGAGCAATTGAAAGTAGTAGAAATTAGATATCAAAACTATGAGGTTACCTCAGGAAAAAGGTTTAGTTAGCGAAATTCTTTTTTTAACTACGTCAGTATAGTGTATTCAAAATATATGAAAACATTTATGAAAATGTGTAAATTATGAAGACATTTCAGTAAGTAATGATTTGATTTATAAATCAAGTTTTAGATGTCAAGGCTTCTTAACACATAGCCTATATGTTTAAATGTATTGTAAAATTTGACAGATTTATATAAATCCACACATTAATGTAAAAAAAAATGAAATATGAGAAACAGCCAATAAATGCTTAGAATATATACATAAACCTACTTTACACAGAAATTATATCCCTTGCTATACCAGTTAAACCACAGAAACACAAGAAAACAGGGCTCTTATTGTCTTCATTATTCAGTCATTATTAAGCAGTGTTGTATAGTAGCCTACTTGAGTATTTTTACTTTTACTCAAGTAAATTTGTCAAGTTTCTGTAGTTTTTACTTTGAAAAAATACTGCATTACATTATAAAGCATATCATGTTTTACTACACTACATTCCATAAATACATTTTTTGTTTGTTTTTTTACTTTTAATACAGTACTTTTAAATCTAGTATACTTTGCCATTTTTTAAAGTAAAAATACTAGACTTTATACTTCAGTGTTAGAAGGTAGCCTAAATGTGCCTGACATTTGTAAAAAAAAACTCACTTTTGGATCATTTAAAAACACTATATTAACGGAAATTATTATGGTCTCTTATTGGCTGGTTTTCTTAATTATTCATTGTTCAATATTCAGTCATCTATTTAATAAAAAAACATTTTTATTAAAATGAGTTTTTGTTGTTTGTTGCTTTGCTTTTAAAGTTTTAATTAAAAAATGTAGGCTAAATATTATATTATATTATATCTACAAAACAAATGTCAGACTTTTACGCATTTGCATTAATATAAAAAGGTCATGAGAAACTCGACGACAGTAAATCTGCAGTGTATGTTTCCTGTCTTTACCACCAGGGGGTGCTTAGTTTATGGGATTTGGTTTGTTGTGGGATTTAGATTCTCTTACAAAGAATCACGTAATGTGAGAAATCTTTGAGACGTAAATATTCGAAAAAGTCATAAGAGTGTCTCTCGACTTCTCTGTTTAAATTATGTATCGTAAAGACAACTCCATGTTTACATTTCTAAGATTTGGAGAAGGGAGGAGAGCAGTGTGTTAATGTAAAGTGGTTAATCCCATAATACATTGGTTTAAAGAGATTTTGATGGTGTGTGTGTGTGTGTGTGTGTGTGCGTGCGTGCGTGCGTGCGTGCGTGCGTTGGCAGTCTGAATGTGTTCAGTGCACAAGCAAGAACTTGATCTCTTTACTTTGCACTTTGGACTCTGGACTTCAGATTGATATTATCTAGCCTATCAAATTACCTTGTCATTTAGCAAAGTAAACAGACATTCCTTCATCATATTTAACCTTTTCAGTTTATATTTTGTGTTCAGGGTCGTGTGTAAACAATGGCTCTAGCTCTATGGCTCTTATGGTTTACTATAGACATAAACTTGCAAAAAAAGGACACACACAAACACTTAAAAGGATAACAAAAACACAATTTGCTTGAAAATTTTGATTACATAAGAAATTAGCATCAAATCTACGTTTAGAATTCTACAAACATCACATAGGGCCTAGCTGTAGCCTATGTATCTCCATTTATATAGGCTACCTTCTGAACAGTGCCCGTGTCAAATTCGTGTCCTGAAAATTGAGAGAGAATGCAAATATCTCCATGGTTTCAGTCATTCTCATTGACACAATGCCATCAGCTTTTCAAGTTGGAGAAAATCTGGAGAAGATGCGTTAACAACCAGCTGTACGAATAACACATTTCTGCAACAAATATGAAAAAAGTGAGAGGTTTGGTTATAACTTTAAATGTTCCTTTGCCTTTGTATCCCACGGAGGTATGAGACATTACAGATTTACAGTATAGCCTACAGTACAAAATGCAATAGTTTTTTACCATTCTTTTCAGAAGCATCTGTTATTTATTTTAAAATTAATATAACCCAAATATGAAAATTCTCTCAGCACTTACTCACCTGTGTTCTAACCTGTTTGATTTTGTTTGTTATCGAAACAAATGGCAGAATGTTACTGACACCATTGCATCTTTTTGACCGACTGAAATTCTCAGTTCCTGTAACACGCAAACTTCTCTTCACGCGTTCCGCAAAAGTCAGTCATGGTTTGAAACGAGGGAAAGGATTAGGCTAATGAGAACATTTTACTATCAAATAAAAAGCTGTCGTCTCTCTCTGTATGAACAGCATTTTCTTATATTAATGTGTTTTTCTTTTTATTGCTATGTTATTAAGGCATAAACCATAAATCCTCTTGTAGGTTTTGGTTTCGTCGCATCTTTAAGAACATCAATAGTTCTCCATTCCAGGGAACTCTTTTATTATTTGTTTAATAGTACTGCTGCACACAATCTCGAGGCTTTTAACTAGCTCTTTATCTGCTAATCAATCTTTCCGCAAGTCCGTGTGTGTTCTTACACATCCGTGTGTGCTCCGACCTTACGGCTGCGTGGCGCACACACATCTATCCGCCCGCCTCGTTCAGTTAGGGACCGTCTTTGTAACACCCTTTATCGTGACTGATCATACACAGGAGTCAGGACAGTGGGAGTTTAATTGAATGAGAGAGAGAGAGAGAGAGAGAGAGAGAGAGAGAGAGAGAGAGAGAGAGAGAAAGAGAGAAAGAGAGAGAGTGTGAATGGGGATTTGGACGTGGTCACTGAGGCTGCGAAGTGTTTATTTATTTGCGTTAGCTCCGGGTAGCTAGCTTCCTTTTCTTTCTTTCTTTCCTTTTTATTTTTTCAACTCTTTCTCCAAAATGAGGTTAAAAGTTGGATTTATGCTTCGAAGTTTGCTGGTCATTGGCACATTTTTGGGGCTGGTTTTGCTTTGGTCTTCCCTGACACCGAAACTTGGCGACGATAATCCATTTGGCGCTGGACTGGTAAAGTATCGTTTTAATTGTACCCGTTATCGTGATGTAACGTGTTTGTACTGCTCTCCTGCGTTTGTTCATCGAGTCCTGTGTCAGTATTCAGCATTGTCGGCTAGCACAGCGATTAGCATGCTAACTGCTGCGGTTGTCATGGAGATGAGCAGCGAGATACATTTGAACGCAGAATTATTACAGCTGCACGAGATATGTACAGCTATAACTGTACATTAAGATCAGACATATAATCTCGTGTTAAAAAGGCAGATCTTTCTGTAAACTGCTAGCACTAAGAGCTAAATGTCGGCATTCTCATGTTTAGCAAACTCAGCACAAACCCGGAAGGTCGTTAGTGTAGTTACCATTTGAATATCTGTATATTATGTAAAAAAAATATATATGTAAAATTGGTGACCTCACAATAAAATTAAACTGTTTTCATGTGATTTGTCTGTTTTCATTCATTCATCCATTTGGATTACTTTCTGTATCGGCATTGTTTGTGTAACTTACTTAAAGGTGTCTTTGTGATTGAATAAGTGGTCGATTTACTAGCTTACCGCTAGCAGCTTGAATAAAGGGCCTAATATCAATTATTATACATCATCACACAGTTTTATGCTTTCAGAAAAGATTGTGTGTTTATTCGAGCATGTTACATGACACGTGGCACGCTTGACAGCTAACTGTCATTGCCTGTATCAGCCTGTGTTGTGTATGGCTTGACATGTAGTGTTTTCGAGCTGTATTCAAGCATTATAGCCTCTTTCAGCTCTATTTGCACAAATATTATGGACAAAATATCGCGCAGGGCTGATTTTGTCAATGACGTGTTTTCTTGAAACTAGCCTGTGTTTTTAATGTTTGCAAATATCAAACACTTATCAATGAAAGCATTAAACATCGACCACTATTTTTCTCTTTTTCCTCATCGTTTTTCTTTTCATTATAGGCTGGAAGAGATGCAGGTAAACTCATTCAGCCCAACCCTCCTAATAATGGCATGGCTGACCAGTTCAAGCCGGTTGTTCCTTGGCCCCACGTAGAAGGAGTCGAGGTAGACCTGGAGTCCATTCGCCTGAAAAATGATGATGCACCGAACCCCCGATTCAAAGCTCAAAACCAACAGAATGTGATCCAGAAGCAATACGTCACTTTCAAACCCCAAACCCATGCGTATAGTCAATCTGTGCTGAGGGTGGGGGTTCTGGGTAACTTTGAGGGTAAAGAACCTGAGCCTGAGGGAGTTCAAGGTGGACCAGGGGAGGGCAGCAAACCGTTCGTGCTGGGAGCCGAGTACAAAGATGCCGTCCAGGCCAGCGTCAAGGAATTTGGCTTTAATATGGTAGCCAGCGACATGATCTCTCTGGATCGTACCATTGGCGACTTAAGGCATGAAGAGTAAGTAAATAAACATGTTATGGGTGATTTCTGGGTGTGGTGGTATCAGGGTTGTTGGGTAATCAAGCTTTGGATGCTTTGACATTGTTCAGAAAGAATCTTGGTTTTGCGTTGGAATGACGTAGCCGTCTGAATGTTTGTGAATGTTTTTTTTAGCTGCTCCCTATAGACAGTCAGGTTTGTCATGTTTAACGTTACATCTTTTGTAATCACAGCTAGAGATAAAACACACCTTTTCAAACAAGCATTTTCAAAGGGTTAAGAGTAGACCAACAACTTCTAAATGCAGCAGTATTGACTAACCAAAAAGTACAGTGGTATTCCTATTACTATTGCTGGAATAGGTATTGGTATGCTTCATGATACCTCAATATACCATTTAAACACCTTCTGAACATTCAGTACCATAAATTGGATTTCAAAGTAGTTTGGTTTGGTCTTCAAACCACTTTACCATGGTACTAGCGCTATCTCTTTTGCCCTTTTCACTAAGCCGAGGACTGCAAAACTAAGGAGTTAATATTTTGCCCTCTATTATTAATGTTCCAGATATTAAACAGGATTTGCTTTATGCTCATAACTCAGCCACACAAATATTGTTTGGCCACGTCACAGCAAAGTGATAAGCTGCGTTTTCTCCGCCCCGTTGGAAAGCAGGATTTTCTGACTGAGACTGCTTTATTGATTCCTATAGTTTCAGGAATGACTGTACTGTAGGTATTACTAACAGGTTCAACCTCATCTTTGACTAGGTTATCTAGCTTGGACAAAATCACAATGGCTTGTAGGGTAGGGCCTTTCAATTGGTGACACTCAAACCATTTTGTCTGGTTAATGATTGTAAAGTGGCCTTCCGTGCGACTTAAAAAAAAAAAAATAACGGCAACTGCGTCTTAAATTAGAGGGCTTTCTTGAAAACTAAGAGAGGCTAAACATGTTTTAAAAGAATAGATGTATGTCTCATGTACAATAGAAATATGACAGTTGTGTGTAAGATTCATACGTTTCTTGTCAAATTAATGGACGTCACCAGATCTATTAAATGGTATTTCTCACTTAACCTTTATGAATTTGATCAGGATTTGTGTTTTGGAAATCAAACCTATGACATTGGTGGTGTTAGTGCCATGCCATTACATTTGATCTACATATACTATATAGACAAAATATTTGTAGTCTCTTCTGATCTGAAATGACTGTACTCCTGTGTACATGTCATTGATGTGTTTGGCTCAAAGCCTCCAAGTCATACCAAAGGTGTTCAGCTGGGTTCAGGTCTGGGCTTTATACGGATCAGTCAAGTTCTTCCACACTAGACTGAATCAGTCATTTCCTTTTGATCCTTGTTTTGTGGACAAGGGGCATTGTCATGTTGGAATAGAAAGGGCCGTGCCCAAACTCCTGCTATAAAATTAGAAGCACACAATTCTTTGGAATATCATATGTTGTAGCATTACGAATTGTAGTCACGTAAGTGCCTAAAGTAGTCAAACCTGTTTATAAGAAGGGGGTGTCCTATAGTGTACCTAAAATTAAACCAAATTCAGTTTGTACTAGCATTGTAACTGTATGGTGCCAGGGTGGCGCACACCTACGCATTGCGACTAAAAGTCACCTGCTCCAGGGAAAACAAAACTTTTTCTAATGAGAAAGTCTGCACAGTATTGAGATCCAGGCCTAGAAACAATGGGCAGCTCTGTTAAATGAATGAATGAATGAATGAATGAATATCTTTGGTAAAGGTGGGGTATGAGATTGTGTGTCATTTTATGAACTTTGACGTAAAAAGCATTCACACTAAATGTTATTGGGAAAAGAACACCATAGACTGATCTTTGGTTGTTTTGACTATTGGTTATATGGCTTTCTGCAACAGAGCTATATAATGCTAAGCCTGGTCATATGAGTTGGCTATTTAGTTTAATAAACACTCTTATGGGATAATTACCTTTTAGAGAATCCTAATAATTGTATTATTATATTGGGGCTATTTGCTTGGTATTATCTTATTGGACAGACTCTTGCTAATTTGATGTGCATAGCGATACCAACCTTTGTCGAAAGATGGCACTATTCACACATTAGTGGAGTTTCTGAACATGTGTTTTCTGGATGAGCCTAGCCTTGCCTTTCTCTCAAGACATGCATCTTACCTGACTGCGTGTAGAGTCCTGCTAAAGAGTGTAAGTTGCACTGTATTTTTGTATGAGTAACTGTCATTTAGGCTAATTTAAGGAATAGTTCACCCAAAAAGGAAAATTCTGTCATCATTTACCCTCTTGTCATTTCTAACCTGTATGACTTTCTTCTGCAGAACATGAAAGAAGATTTTTTGAAGAATGTTGGTAACCAAACAATGGTGGTACCCATTCACTTCTATTGTATGAACACAAAACCATTGCAAGGCAGCTGTTGTTCGGTTACCAACATTCTTTAAAATATCTTCTTTTACGCATTCACACTGATCCAGCAAATGCCAAACAATGCTAACAAACACCATCATTCACACTGCGCAACAAATGCCTACAAAGGTTTCACACTGATCCGTAAACACATTTGTTGCAGATTTGATCCCCGCACACACAATATTGAAACCAACATGCATTAATAAAAAATCTCAGCTTACTAAATGTAGCGTCTTGTGCACAATCTTTCTGCCCGTTTGTACCTACGTACCATCTGCACAAAGCTATGGTTTCGCTTGGAGCTTTGAAAAAGTGAATAAGGATGTCCTCTCCCCAGTGCAGAGGAAGCACTATGCAGAGTTGCTGTTTCCTGTGTCACAAATGGCCTCAACAGCATGGAGGTTGATGTGAGCATCTTAGGCTCTGTTGTATTGTGTGTGTGTGTGTGCGCAAACCATTATCCTGTATTAGACTGTCATGACTGTCACCCACAAATGTGTTCTCCTCATCAAGGTTTACTTCCAGTAGAGAGTGTGCGTTACAACAGTGTGTATTTTCCTCAGGTGTAAATACTGGCACTATGACGAGAACCTCCTCACCTCCAGCGTGATCATTGTCTTCCATAATGAGGGTTGGTCCACCCTGATGAGGACGGTGCACAGTGTCATCAAAAGAACCCCTAGGAAATACCTGGCTGAGATTGTCATGATCGATGACTTTAGTAACAAAGGTAACATGTGCATTATTTTACTTCATCAAATATGTGCATACATGCTTGACTTTCAGCTCAAAGCTTTATATTTGAGACACTTGAGGAATAGGCAAATAAAACGACTAATAAACCTGCATTTGTAGTGTGCTAGGGTGAGCATTTTTGTAGACGCAAACAATAGCATTTGGATGGAATGCAGTGATTGGATGAACACAAGTCTGTTTTAATTATTGATTAATTGTATGTAAAGGGAGATGTTCACTAGCTTTAATTTGACCAGTTTAACTAAAAGTGTTAACACTATTAAGTGTGACATCAACTTTGTAGAAAATCTAAATCTGTAACTAAGTGTAGATTTTTTAAATTTTTTATGTAGCTAGCTCAGAGGAATAATCGAATCGTATTGTGATAGACTGCTACATCATTGCTTTTAGACAGCTTGACAGAGCACACTGAGGCAATAAGCGTCCTATCATTAACAATGTTTGTCAGTTCATTTTAATTTGTTTATCCATTTGGTTTTTCAGCGAAGACGTTCAAAAGTGTATTTTAACAAAGTGCGGGACGACGATCATAGTCGATATGCATTCGTTATGTCTGTTGTTAGTGTGAGCTTGTGAAAATTGGCCAATTTATTTACTGTGCAGTTTTGTCTATTTGGATGAACATTTTTGTGTTAAATAGTGGTGTTTATAAATTTGTTTTATGCTTTATTTTAGCAGTTGTTCTTGTAAATTATCATATTGATGCATACTGCTTTAATTGCAACAATACATTACGTACACGGTTTCATAGAACACGGGCCCCTTGCCCGAAGTTAACTGTGTAGGGCTGGGTATCATTTGAATTTTATAGATTCTGAATGATTTACTGATTCTGCTTATCGATTCCGATTCGTTTTGATTCCACAGTTTAAGTAAAACATTTAGATATCAACCTGTATGGTCATTTAGCCTGCTTATTGACTGGTTTTGTGTATATATACACACACAGCAACTATTTTTTGTCTTATTTATTACAATTTGTATTACCATAGTTTTACTACATTATGGTTAAACTCTAGTTAATATAATGAAACTATGGTGATTCCTGTGCATTATAACAAGTTAACACGTGCACGTTTCTGAATATATGCACGCAGGAATTGATAAGAGGAATTCCAATTCCTTTCGATTCCGATCCGATTCCTACTCAAATCTACTTTTTGATTCCCAAAGTCTGTGTTTGTTGATCGGTCTAGCTAATAACAACTGTTTATATTTAATTTATATTAGGGCTGTCAAATGATTAATCGTGATTAATCGCATCCAGAATAAAGGTTTTGTGTTCTTAAAAACATTCACATACATGCATATATTTAATACAAATATAAAAATGTATAAACATTTCACAAACTTTTATTCTGAATGCGATTAATCACGATTAATCGTTTGACAGCCCTAATTTATATTATTAATTTCTAATAATATTTGATTTTATAACAGTTGTATTAAATAAACAATTAGTTTAATTTTATTGTATATTAATTTTATTAAATAAACAATTTGTTGACTTTTTTCTTTTGCAGAACGCAAAAGAAGATATGTTAATATTAAGCGAATACTGTTGGTCCCCATAGACCTGTAGTGTCCTTACAATAGAAGTGAATGGGGACAAATGCTTTTTGGGCTTTTTTTTGTTTAGCAACATTTTTCAAAATATCTTCTTTTGTGTTGTGCAGAAGAAAGGAAATCATACAAATTTAAAATGTAAAGAGTGTAAGTAAGTGATAACAGCATTTTTGTTTTTGGGTGAACTATCCCATTTAATAGTTGTAATTACTACTCCCTTAAAGAACTTTAATGGTATTACCATCTTTTTGTTAGCAACTTGCAGTGTAGCTACTATCACATGGTTACAATGTACTAGGGTAGCTTGAGCTTGACTATAGTTTAACTACTTTGTAGCTTGGGAAGTTACAGTTACCACTACACAGACATTTAAAGTCGGCATGAAACACAAGTTGTAATGGTGACGTATATCTGAGTGTAGTGGCTTCTGGAATGAGAAAAATGTAAGGCGGAGCTTGATTTCATTCAGCGGGATTTGATTGGATTGTTGGCTGGCCCTCAGGCCGAGACATAGTAGAGAAGATGTTGTTTGTAGGGGGGAGGGGAAGTTTCAGATTTTTATTAAAGATTATGAGGGCACATGAATTAAATAAATATAACCTGCACAGAGAAATCATTTTTCACTGCGATATTCCGTTAAAAATAAGCTTTGACATTTTTGATTTCACGATGACTAACATTCATAATTCTTATGAATAATGGGACCTTCTTATGGGCTCAAAATGGCCCAAATAATATTCTATATATGTTTTTGATCATTTTCCTTTTGATTTGTATGTGCTTGTTGTAGTGTATGTACTGTTTTGGGTTGTCACTTACTGGTTTTTCAGGTTGACGGTAATGACAATAGTTTCTGTTTTCACCCACTCTCTAGAGAGTGTTTTTGAAGTAGACCTAAGTAAAGGAGTCATACCTTTGTCACAACCTGTCCAGCTGAAGAATAATGCTGAGCTCATTTATTAACATGGAGCAGGCAGGATGTTATTGAATGGTGGATGATCTCTTTTGATAGATTGTTCACAGGAGAGCATGTATGCAGGCATGCAGACTAGACTAGAATTGATAAAGGCTAGAGTATACAGAGTTGTCTTTTGATTGATTCCTTTAAGCATTTGGTAGTAAAGGTCAGTAAGACTTGGTTCACACTGCACACAGTTTTTCAGATCTGAATCAGTGACTGTGTTTTTTGCATGTGCTCCTTTGCTCAGGAATATATCTGCCTGGTATATCTTATCAATACCTGGAATATCTACATTGTTTGCTATGGTAATAATAACTTTGTGTCATCAATATGCCAAATAACTAAATAAGTTACAAACGCTCAGTATGTTACGTTCAGGCAAAAAAATCGATTTATGTATCATTGTGGTGGAGAGTGCTTGAGAAAACAATAACAGTCCATCAATGTGCATTGTGTATAATTTTGATGTCTTCTGAAAAATGGAAATAAATAAACTACTTCAGATTGGCCAGTATTTTAAAAATATTTTCATTTCAGTTTTTACCCAACATCAATGCCAAATACGTGTACAAAATCCAAGAGATTTTGTGTTTGTTTTTAAATTTAGTGCATCTCAAAGAAAGGCTGGAAGAGTACATAAAACAATGGAATGGACTTGTCAAGCTGTTCCGCAATGAGAAGAGAGAGGGTCTGATCCAGGCCAGGAGCATAGGTGCTCACAAAGCCACTCTGGGACAGGTTTGGGCCCCATATCCCAAATACGTTTTAGTGATTCCATATGAATGAATGTGTTTGTCTCACACTGTGGCTCTGTCCTCAGGTGCTGATCTACCTGGATGCTCACTGTGAAGTTGGACCGAACTGGTACGCCCCATTGGTGTCCCCCATTTCAAAAGACAGGTATGCCTTGAGTTCTAGGCTGTTTTTATTGGTCCTGAAAGAGACTTTGGGGAAATTGAGATTTTGACAGATAATGATATATGGAAAGCAGTAAGGCTTACACAAATCATTTTACAATACATGAGATATTTACAGAAACTTTGTGAATTATTGTGCATTATGTGCCTGCTTATCTGCATTAGGATATTAAGTTAATTGGGACAGTTAAATATGGCAGATGCTGAAAAATATATCTGAGGAAGAACCATTTGAGGTATTTATGATTGTGAGGTTTTTATTTATTTATTTTTGCCACATGGCAGAGTTTTAAACATCACGTTAAAAAGCAAATGCTTAAATAGTATGATATATATATACAGATATAATTCGTTCTTTTTGTAATATGCTCCCCAGGTAAGAAGGATTTACTTTTTATTTAACCCTAAATGTATTGTTAATATCATGTTGTGTTAATGTTGCAGAACGGTCTGCACAGTACCGTTGATAGATTACATAGACGGCAATGATTATACCATAGAGCCCCAGCAGGGCGGGGACGAGGACGGCCTGGCGCGAGGCGCCTGGGACTGGAGCCTCCTGTGGAAACGGGTCCCGCTCAGCAGCAGAGAGAAGGCTAAAAGAAAGCATAAGACCGAGCCTTATCGGTAAACTCTGCCTCCACCCTTCCTGAAGCATGATCATTAAACCCATTCTGTCTCTCTCCTTTTCCCCACCCCTCCTCCCTGTGTGCGTGAACGTGTGTCTGTGTGCGTGCCTGTGTTTTGCTTGCATGGACCCCCCTTGCCCCTCTTCCATCCTCTGTGTCTGTGATCAGAACCGTGTGCACAGTACCCCTTATAGACTCGATTAATGGACAGACTTTCAACATCGAGTCCCAAGGGGGCGGGGACGAGGATGGCTTTGCCAGAGGAGCATGGGACTGGAGCATGCTTTGGAAACGCGTGCCTATGAGTAGCAAGGAGAAGCAGATGAGACTAACTAAAACTGAGCCATATCGGTAATTTAAAGTCGGAATTCTGAGCTGATTAGACCCGACCACAACCTGCAAAAGCGCAGAAATCTGTATTGTGTTGTTAAAATCGGTGGCGGTCTGCTTGTCTTGGCCCCTATCACATCAGCTCTCTTAACACTTGTTAAGTACTAAATGCAGAATGCTATGTAAAACTGTGTACTAACAGCTATAAGGAGGTCTTAAAACAATGAAGTGTATGGGAAAAATACTTTGTGTATTATGGCTTGACATGGCTCGACTATGGCTCTTCTGGCTGAGTTGCTTAACAAATAATGACTCATTATCCTTGTTCCTGCCTCTCTTCGCATGCGGTTATCTCTATTGTGTGTCCACTAACAACCTAATCTCTGTCTTGTCATGTGTGTACTCCAGCTTACATGCGTTAAGTCAGAAAACTGACAAGTGTGCTGCTCAAATTTTAAAACCTTACTTTCCAAACCCTGTATTTTGCAGAATTATGTGGACTTGTTGACATGCCATTTTAAATCCTGTATGTCTGTGATGTGGATGGAGAAACACATCACCTGACAGGTAAATGTGTGTTTTAGGTCTCCTGCCATGGCTGGTGGGCTCTTTGCAATAGAAAGAGATTTCTTCTTCGAGCTGGGCCTCTATGATCCAGGTCTTCAGATCTGGGGAGGAGAAAACTTTGAGATCTCATACAAGGTAAAACTTGATGACCTTTTTTGGTATTTAAAGGGATAGTTCACCCAAAAATGAAATGAATGACTTACTTTCTTCTGTAGAACCCAAAAGAAGATAATTTAAGGAATGTTGGTAACCAAACAACGACAGAACCCATTGACTTGCATTGGTTATGTGTCCATACGATAGAAGTGAATGGGTATCTTATCTTGTGTTCTGCAAAAGAAATAAAGACATTTAATGTCCCTATGGTCTTCTCAGATTATCTAAAGTGTTGTTTTGGTTTTCGAGGTACAGTGGGATTGGTTTTGACTGCATCTCTCTTCAAGCCTTCCAAGTCACAAAACTTTCATAAAATGACTATGTGACTCGTACAATATATTTCAAGTGTCTTGGAGCCATGTGAATGGGTTTGGTCAAAATCAGTTCACCATAATGCACAACAACCGAAACTTATCCGCAATTTCCACAACACGATTAGCGAAGTGCACTTGCATTATTTGCGTACCTTGTCACATGAAGAGAAGAGAAAAAAATCTCTGGCTGCATCCGAAAGCTTAGGCAGCTGACTTGTTGCCTCAGGAGGCAATGACTTCGGAGGCAGCATTTGGGCATGAAGGCAGCTCTGAGAAACACATTCAGACAGCCTTCAGAGGCAGCGTAACGGAATTCTGTTTGAAATATAATTACTTATCGAATATTTTAAAACTACAATACTATTTTTAAAAAAATTATTTTTCGAACGCAACCTTGCTCGACCAATTACATTACCTGCTCGAGCACATGCGTAGAATTGTAGAACATTGAAGGCAGCGAAGGATACGACCTGATGGAGGTATCGTATCTCAGGAGACGTAAAGCAAACATTGGACTCGGACATGCCATTTTAGAGCTTTTCGGACACAGCCTTTGGGTTCCAAGAACAAAGAAAGCCATAGTTGCTTTGCAAAACACAAGGGTGAGCATATGACTGTTTTCATTTTTGGGCAAACTATACTTTTAACAAGGTCATTTATTTTTTCAGGACGAGAGAATGGTTGAGATGCTTTCTATATTGATTACATTGAGCAACATGTTAGCAGACTTGAGCAGTTTATTTGTGTGTGTGCACCTTCTGTCCTCTGCAGATATGGCAGTGCGGTGGGCAGCTTCTGTTTGTGCCATGTTCAAGGGTGGGCCACATCTACCGTCTGCAGGGCTGGCAGGGAAACCCACCTCCTGCTCATGTAGGCTCCTCCCCCACACTCAAGGTCAGCTTGAACGCTTATTATTCCAGCTCTTGACACTGCGAGTTTTTTTTTTCTAAAAGTAATGCACTTAGGATGGAGTCTTTAACTGTACTCTCTTTATCGGCTTGTATTTAGAACTATGTGCGGGTGGTGGAGGTGTGGTGGGATGAGTACAAGGACTATTTTTACGCCAGCCGGCCAGAGACTCTCACGCTGGCCTACGGAGACATCAGCAGCTTAAAAAAGTTCAGAGAGGAACATCGATGCAAGAGCTTCAAGTGGTTCATGGAGGAGATTGCTTATGACATCCCCCTACACTACCCACTACCTCCAAAGAATGTAGAATGGGGAGAGGTGCATATTTTTGTCTCGTTTCAAAATGCAACGCAAATGCAATAGTGCATTTTATTCATGTGCATTCTCTTCTAATAGATCCGGGGGTTTGAGACCAGCTATTGCATAGACAGCATGGGCCATACCAATGGTGGCAATGTCGAGATCGGCCCTTGTCATAGGATGGGTGGCAATCAGGTATGGAGAAAATATTATGCAGCTAGGACGGTTTTCATAGCAGTAGTTTTTCTTGATCCCATTTCTTGTGTGCGTGTGGTTGCTTCAGCTCTTCAGAATCAATGAAGCTAACCAGCTCATGCAGTATGACCAGTGCCTGACAAGGGGTGGAGATGGATCTGCTGTCATCATAACACACTGCAATTTGAACGAGCATACAGAGTGGAGATATTTTAAGGTATGTCTGAGCACGCACCAAGCCTTTTTTTTTTTTTATGCAACCACCGGTTTTATCATAAATTAATTATTTGTGTTTGATCATGTTGTAAAAATAGTTTGAAGTCAGGCCTGTTTCACTAAACCTTTTTCACTAAACGCTTTTTCCCTCATTTTCCCAGGATCTACACCGTTTCACGCATATACCTACAGGAAAATGCTTAGATCGCTCTGACATCCTGCACAAGGTTTATCTAGCTGACTGTGACAACAGCAAGAGCTCTCAGAAGTGGGAGATGAACAATATTGTGGCTGTTTGAGAGCCAGGCTGTACTGTTTCAAATGTGCTTCAAGGATGAACGCTGACTTGTCTACAGTAACAGGTTTTACCAGTATACATGTGACTAATGAAGACATGCAGTTTTTAGTCCTCACCAAATTAACTCCAAACTCTTATGATGAACTTGGCACATGTCCACTGCATGTTTTTTGGGATCTGTGGATTAAAGGGGTCTACCTAACGGAACGTTAGTGTACCTATTTCACAGACTTGGCACAATATGTGCTAATGATCTAGTACCGCTTGGTCTTTTGTTGCTGCTCCATTGTGAAGTACAGGTTGTTCGTCAACTGTCGTACTGGAATGCATCATTTTTTAAACACTGGATGATATGTTTGTGAGGACAACCTGCCACTTGAATCATTTTGGCCTTTGGGACATTTTGCCAACTTCTATGGGTAAGGCGTGGACATGTAAAGAAAAGGGAAATGGGGTCAATGATTGAAAAAAATGATATATGTTTATTTTGTCTACTGCATAAATGTTTGCTTGGTTGAGGGAATACATGTTTACATGTTAGAAAATCAGTTAATAATTATAATCATTGGACAGATGTTACTGTTCATGGCCAAAAATTAGCAATCTTGAGTGAAGTAGAGTTATTTTAAGGGAAACAATGATTGCAATGTGTACATTTTTGTTTTTGTACAATGTAAATATAGTTATTTCTAAATTAACATTTTGAGATACGGTGGGCTTCCCAATGAAGGTGTAAATATCTAACTTATAATGGTTTGTTTTTTCTGAGAAAATAAATGAAACATTTTTACGTCTTACTGTGCCGTTAAGTTTTATTATAAAAACAATTTCTGCCAATAAACCTTTTCGATATGGGAATCTCTTAGTTTACAGTTAGAATAATTTTTAATTTGCTAGAAAATTTCCCTTTTAAACAAATTGATTATGTTCTCACCACAGTAACCAGTTTGTGGTATCTGTAGTAAAACTGTGGTTGGGGAAAGGGTTATGATGCTCTTATAAAAAGCATAGTTAATTTTTGCAAAGCATGTTCACATTATACCTTTACCTGTTTGTTTTTTTTATTACCAAACTGAAGTGTTTCGCAGCTGAAACCTTTTTACAATTACACTGATATAATGTTCAATAGTTTTTTCTTGGTATAGTTCATAATATAGATTTGTCAGTTACACAATCATTCCAAACCTGCAATGTTTTCTTTCAACATGAAGAATGTTGGAAACCAAACAAAATTAGAACCTTTTATGTATACAAAACCAATTAAAATATCTTGTGCTCCCCAGTAGAGGCATATACAGCTTTTGAATAACATTATTTTTGATTAGTTTTACTTGTAGAACAGAAAGAAATTGTCATTATGCTTAGAAATGCTATTGACAAAACAATATGGAACAAATTCTGGAAAAATTTTTAATAAGTCAAAATAGAACTCAAACACACATGGATACTGATCATAATATACACAATTTTTAATAAAAAAAAACAAAAACAAAAAAAATCTTCAGTCTACACAACTTTAAAGCACAATTTAAAATTGAGATACTACAGAAATTCAATTGTTCCTCATTAAAATGGCAGTGGAAATATTATGAAACAGGGAAAGATAAACCAAACACCACAGCTATCGGACAAAAAGCAGTGCTTAAAAAAAGCTGTTACACTTACAAAACAGCACATGACCGCAATATGTATTCAATTATACACATTTCTGTACATGTTTTGAAAATTTAAATGCTAAAAAATGCATTCACATTTGTTTTGCAAAGAACTCAAATTTTCCTGATAGTTTAATCATCATCATCGTCGTCGTCATCATCATCCTCTTCCTCGTCCTCATCTTCATCATCATCGTCGTCATCATCTGCAGCCACTGCCTTCTTTCCTACTGGCCGTCCTGGTCCACCTTTCTTGCCACCATCGGCTTTTACTCCTTTGGCACGATATGCAGCAACGTCCTGGTAGAAAACACTTGTTAAGTACTTTAACTGGGGGAAAATGGCTTCAACAACAACAACAAAAATCTACTTAAGTTAGCCCTTACCTTTTCATACTTCTCCTTGAGCTTCATTGCCTTCTGTTCGTAAGGAGACTTGTCTTTTGGTGAAATTTTGGACCACATTTCCCCAAGTTTCTTTGCAATATCACCGATAGAGATGCCAGGGTTGTCACTCTTTATCTTGGGACGATGATCAGAGCAGAAAACGAAAAACGCAGATCTGATAGGAGAAAGAAATTACACAACCATTAACATTAATACATGTTCCAAAAAACAAACAAAAAAAATGGGTGTAGTGTACTACTTACGGAGGTCTCTTAGGAGCATTTGGGTCTTTCTTCTTTTTCCCTCCTTTTGCACCTTTAGGAGGCACGTAGGTTTTCATTTCCCGATCATAGCGGACCTTGTCATTTTTGGCCATATCTTCAAACTTTCCCTTTTCTTTAGAAGACATTGTCTGTTAAACAACACAACAAGGAAAAACTATAAGCAGGTGCTTGTCAGGCATAGCGCGTGGCTCTTTATCCTCTCGCCCTACATTCGTCTCAGTCATTTGAGTAACAGATGCGGTGTAATGCTGCCCCACCCCCTCCCTAACAACCATGCCCGGAAAAACATTGCAGCCTTCTGTTCAACTTACCTTCCATCTTTCAGAGCACTTCTTGGAGAACTCTGCAAAGTTCACAGAAGTCCCGGGGCTCTTCTTCTTATGTTCCTCCCGGCATGTTTGCACAAAATATGCATAAGAGGACGTCTTTCCCCTGGGCTTATTAGGATCTTTAGCCATGGCTCTAATTTCCTACAAGTGATGAAAAACATTTTTATTTTAATTAAAAAAAAAAACACGTATTCGTGAAATCCCTGTTTGGATATTTCCTAAAACACTGGTGAAGCAAAGGAGAAGTGATCGCTCACGGGATACTGGTTAAGCCGATCAAGTTCCTGCTTCGTTTCCACCGACTAGAACAATAAGCGTCCCTCCATTTTGTTTTCCCGCCTAAACGGCAGGAAATGTACTGTACAATTTCGACCGAAAACACATTTATATTTTACATGTAGGTCGTTATTTAGTAGATCCAATTCGCCGGGTTGGTTTCGCGTCTTTTTCTTAAAGGGAACTTTTGGCCGCTTCGGTCTCCGTACATGAGCGGCACTCCATTACGACCTCAAACACCCAGTCACGGCTGTTTACGTTCTTAACTTTACAAGAAATAACCCTCCATTAAAACCTGTTTCTGTACTAAAAATAAAAACCGCCTTTTAAAAAGTCAGTTAAATGTAGAATTTAGCTGCATTACAAGTTAAAGTATCTTAAAGTTTTGCATGAAAAATAAAAAAAGAGCAAGATCGTAGAACAGCGCATATATATATATACATACATATTTTAGTCGTACTCGATTAAGGCACCGACAAATAATTCCTTAAAAACAAATACAATCCAAAGCTTCAAGAAGTGCTTACCTTTACTCAGCCTGAACTGCTCCACAAAATGTACGCAGTCTTGTTGTAAACTGTTTTGTCGCTGTGCTGCAGGGCGCACAAACTTGATTAAATGCCCATAGACTCCACCCTCAGAGAGCACATCTGATTGGTTGGGTCGCATTCAAATTTAAAACACCAACGTTCTAGCTGCGGTCTTGAAACGCCATTGGCTGTTCTCGACCACAGTCAAGTTTCTTTGTGAAAATAAGCTCCAGATGACGACACTGATGATCTCGTCAGTGATTGGCTGAAAGGGGGATTTAAAATAGTGAGCGGTAAGTCTTTGAAACAAGTTCGTTCTCTCATTATGAGACTTTGTTGAGCGACTTTGTTTAACATGAACAAATATCGACGTAACACAATCAAATGAAGAATCTACTGTGCGAGGAACATTCTACATTCCCAAATAAAACCGAAAGGTTTAAATGTTAGTGTTAACAGACAAACATAATAAAGTCTCGCCACGCTTGACAGCGGATGAAGTTGAAAAATAGCATGTGCTGCTGAGATTGGTCTCGTGGTAAAAAAAAAACCCAACAGCGACTTTTTTAAAATTTCGTTATATAACTCTTTATTTCAAGCACATGTGTATGTCGTGCTTTAAGCCGTTTCGATTTAGAGATCGGTTATGTAGGCTAGTAAAACACGCAGTGATGCGTTTCTCGTGTTTGTAAATATGCAACATCACGTGATGATTTGAACTTTTGTGTGGTCAAGGCGCCTTTCCACTGAAACTAAAAAAATAATGCTTTAAAGTCCTAAAACTGATAGTCTCAGTCAGCTCTATTAACCTATCGAATGGTAAATAATAAACAACAGCGTAGTTTACATTGATTGTTTTTATGCTTCCTGTAGTAACACATCTACTGGGCTTTGAATAATCAATGCAGCAAACGTATACAGTTGTTGATAATGTAAGGTTTGTTTACATGCTATATGTACCATAAATATTTTTTTATTCTTTTAGTTCTTCTGGAATAGGCTTGGGGTGGTTGAAGCCAGTTCATGTACAAAGAAACATGGCTGTCGAGATTCACTCTTGGAAAACTGTCTCAGCTGTTCAGACAACTTAAGGTTAATGGGGGTGGACAACTGGAACTCTGATGAAATATCTATGAAGCGCAAGGTCAATATGAAAGCACACATGACAACTTTAATAAGTTATAGTGTACACAAGCATTTAAAATATCATTTTAACTCAACAAATATTGTGGTGGTGTGTTTTAGATCTAACGGGTGACTAAATGTGTACATCTGCATAAATTAACATGACACTGTTGGCCTACCACAAGGTCTATTTGGCTCTTTACAGCGCCGCACATTCTCACGTTTACCTTTACATATTGCCATTGTATTGCAAAGGTTTTCACAATAGCATAGGCATCGGAGGTGTCGAGCAGTTGGACAAATGGTTCTCTGAGCACAAAAGGCACGGCTGGGCTGCTGAGAGTTGAAGTGTGGATAAAGAGAATTGAGTAGACCAGAATACTGGCATGCTGTGTGATAGTTTACCTATTTCAGGTGTTGAGAAGCTAAGCAGTTTGTTTGTGAATTGTCAGGAGTTAAGTGCTCTTGCACATATCGTCTAGAAACTAGCACAACAAAGAGAAGATGTATAATGTAAAATATATGATTTTTTGTAATAGAATTTTTTTAAGCATGCAATTGCAATTTCTAGCATCCTTGTTCTTATTTGTAAGCTTTTGTAACATGCCCTCCCGTTTAGATTTCTGTATCTTGTTCATCTATGGTGTGGTGCTATATAAATGATTCAAGTTCTTGCAAAAGCAAACATGCTGATGCAAACCAAAAGTGATACTCCTGTAAGTTGTATAAAGGAAATGTGAACCGTGCTATAATTAGATCAGCTTGTCTGAACATCACTTGTACATCCTTGTAAATGACTTTTTTGTCAAATACTGCAGAAGTGCATCAGAATATGATGCCTGTGAACATTTCTGGAGAGAAAATCAAAACAGCAGATGTAGAAATAAAAACCAAACATAGACATAAAACTCAAGGTTATGATTTTAATAATCAATCGAAATGTAATATAATCCTTTCCACTTGTTTCGGTTTAATTCACTGCTTTATTCTGGTTAAAGTAACTTTAATACAACTTCATCTTCACAATACTGCCCCCTGATGGAGGCTGATTGTTAGAGCTATGGGGGTCGTTTGCTGTGTGATTCTTCATGGCGTGAAATAGCATGTCTTGTAGCCTACCAGTTTATTTCTACTATTTTAAATAGAGGAAAGTATTTTTTTTGCCATTGCAAAGAAGATATTTGGCCAATAACGTGTGTAGCCTATCCATTGGAATGAAAGAATACGTCCAGTCATTTGATAAAGATTTAAGGTACAAGTTAAGATTAAGGTTTCATTAGTTCTAATTCATGATCTCGGATGAAAAGATCTATGTACGGCCGCCTTTCTGTCCATGTACATGTATTAATCGGATCAAGAACAACGCAGCCCGTGTTCAGCAACCGCCGCTGACCGGATCCAGCGCGGCAGAGTGCGCATGTATGGCGCCCCCTTGCGAAACTACTACGGTCACACAACACGTCGTCTGAGCTCATGAATATTACGTAGGCTTTGCGTAACTAGGAACCTTCTTTTAATGTATGATCTGTTACTAAACGATTGGTGTTGTCACCTTACATGCGTTTAAATGTTTTATTTCTCTTAGAAGATTGTGTACTTGTTTAACAGTTAAATTAAATCATCATTTTGTCAAAATATGGAACGATATGAAAACTAGAAAGACAGTTTACTCTTTTTTTTTTAAACAACTACTTTTATCGCTGTAAATTCCTCGAAAATGCAAACAATTCTGCAGAGCGGAATATTGCAAACAACATACTTTGTTATAACGTGTAATAACCACAAGGTGGCGCGCTTACTCTGTGGCGTTTAAAGTATTGTTGAGGCTTGGCCACCTTTTGGCAGATCGGGACCGTTCAACAGGTCAAAAACCTTGGATGTCTGGCTCCAGAATGTGGATAAACGTGTACACTTATCGGTCATATATGATAAATAATTGATATTGTGGCCCCCTGATTGGTCAGTGAAACGGCCTATTAGCAATATTATAGCAAGTGGTAAAACCACATAGGGGCCTACAGATAAAAACTGTAGAAGGGGGGGGAAATAAATAGTTCCTGTAATCATAATGGGCTTTTTAAGAATTTAACAGCATTATTCAAGTAAACAGAATTATGACATAACAGAAACCACCATTTCTTTGATATCAAATAAATTGTTAAACCACAGCAACCTTTTCCTACAAGAAATTCGAATGGTGAACCCTGTGAAATATGCCAATTGTAATGTCTGATTTAAACTGTGATTCTGCATGTTATAATAAATAAGGTAGTGTAAGTGGTTTATAAGGATTATTTGGATATTGGTATACTATAGCTATGTTGAGTAAAGACATAGGCTAACTCTTGAGTTTATTTACTCAATGTACAGCTTCATACATTATAATGTGTATAATATAAAACTTTATTTAAAATACTTTAATAGTCATAATAACATGGCAACAATAAAGCAATTTTAATTTGTCAGGCACTAGGTTTTCATCAGTCATAGACTTTAAATAAATTAATGTTACTCAGATGTTGTTGAAAAAATATGCCTACAATTTAACACAAAGTAATAAATTCCTTGGTCCCTTAATCACTTGAAAAGAGCCACCCGGTTATAGGCTACATATATTTGGACACACATTAAGCTTTGGGTGCTTTTAACCAAGTGAAACAATTTGTAAGTTCACAAGTAGCTCACAAGCTTTTTACCTAGGCTACTGTAAATGTAATTTAATTAAGAAAAATATGTGTTCCTCTCTGTTGGGTACAAGATTGTAACTTTAAACTAAAACTGTAACGCATGTTCAACCCCAAACCAGCACGTATATCGTTATTAATGAAATGCGTCGTTACGGGTGCTGTCATGTGCAAAGGTGCTGAACTCAGCTCAAAACCATGTCAAGGATCCTGTCTCCCAAAACGAAAATGCAGCGAAAAATTTTTTTTAATTGTGAAAGCTTTTGCAACACAATGGCAATATGTAGGCCTACAGTTAAAACACGAGAATGAGAAATGCAAGTTAGCGGATCCATTGAATTTGAATAAAGGCTCTGGTAAAAATGACTTTTAGCAATCATGAAGCTCATCTCGTTATAAAGATTTCTAGAAGTGGCCAATATGCATTAAATATTGCACGCACATTTTCCCATTATCGTACATTTTTGCTTGTTTGGTTCAAAATTTAACGCCTAACATTAGTCAAATACCCCAAATATTTTTCAATAGAATTAGATGAGCGGGTTAAAGTTAACTAATTACTTATTGTTCATGTTACTGCTTTATGACTGAACACGTGCCAGTGGAGGAAGAGAGAAGCGCTGATTAAGCAATCTAATCTAGTGAGAGGAGGCAGACTCACCTGCGGGACAAACGCAATTACACCTACTTGCTTACACTTTATGTAATATTACAGCTGACTGTATTCGCCTTTACATTGTGAGTATTGAAATCAATGATGGAAAAATGCATAAAATATTACATAAACAATGCATATTGTTACCTAAAAATAGAGTGGAAATTTTGGGTCATGTTTAGGGGTTAAATATCTAGTCAAAAAATTTTCTTTCCCTTTGACAAGTTTCTCATCTTCCTCTCTGACAGGAAGAATTACTGTCGCCGTTATTACTTTTGGAAGCAAAGAACAAACACCGCTTGTTTGTGCGCTCCGCAGCGCTCACCGTGTTGTCACTGAACCCAAACGTTGATCCACAGAGTTAAAAAGTGAAACACAGCATTGATTTTATATAGGTCGCAAAATATTATATAGGAAAAAGACTGAAAAATAATTGCATAATGCAAAATAATTTTGCACAAGTATAACGACCGATTATGATGTCACTTTACTTCAGCACGTCATAAACGGACAGCGACTAAAGCAACGCTTCAAAACATTAATGTTACAATTAGGCAAAGACGCGTAAAACGGGGCGAACATAAATAACGTCCCATATAGAATAGAGGTGCTAAAATCGATCATTTTGTTTTTTCAAATGTATTTTTTGTGTTTTCAAATATATTTTTAGTGATTTTAGATTATTGTGAATTTCCGTGTGACATTTTTTGCTGTCAGTATACGCTACTAAATGATATACTTTGTTGTGTTGTGCAGAAATTAATGTGGTGAGTAGCCTATTTGATCGTGTTTTAACCATAACTACATTAGCATTCGTAGTATAATCGAATAGTTTTCAGATTTTTATTTTATAAACGTCCAATGTAATTCTAAAGGAGAAGCAAAAGACAGCCACCAAATTTTATATCATTATGTTATTCCATATTATAACGTGTTCTTGTTTGAAGTACCAGTCTTGTTTAAAAATCTTGCCTTGCATTGATGTCACATTTGGGATTATCACAATAAGACATTCTGTAGATTTAATGTATGCTATTATTATCATGACTGCGCCAGGTAATGTTTGAATTGCAGTTACTGGTGTCCAGCAGTGACCACTCTCGGCAGCATCATGGAATCAAGGTGTTCCGTTTTTCTGTGAACATGATCAAAACCATTCTGCGGCAAGCAATAAAAGCAGTGGGTGTGGTGTATCACAGTGGCCTGACCACCCGTGAGAAGCCCTAATATTCCCAGACCCGGGGACTTGTGTGACCCATAAACATGGGGCCACTCAGTCCCAAATCAATCTGCCACCCACTTCCTAAATCAATACGCGTGTGCGTGTCTTAGTAGAAACGCAGCAAAAGGAACGACAAACATTTTTGGTATTGCATCATAGTAGAACATTTCTATTGGTGTTTTTGCTATATTTTGAATGAAAGCTCATTGCCAAAACATAACTTATTAAAACTGTAAGCAAAATTAAGGTGTGCTGTTTCAATTTAATCTAATCATTTATTATGACGTGTAAACGAACGTTATCCCATAATCCCATGTTAATTTATATTTTACCCTGTAATCCCATTTTCTCTCATGTTCATATTTTAAACATTTTGCATTTCGATTTAGAATTATTTCCAAAAGTTTTAAAATGAAATAACTTCTTTTTTCTTTCATTTAAATTTAAAACCTTTCTTTATGACGTAATAATTATTTACTATTACCAGATGTTCACGAGTAAGAAGTATTGGCAGGATTACTAAAATTGTCCATTTTGTTATTATCCCATATTTGGGCACTGTGCGGAAGACAGTAATAATAATTCTATGATAATTCTAATTCTTCTATGATATATTGCAGAATTGCTTCAAAGATATTGAAAACTGATTACAATTTAATTTGAGCTCTGCAGATATTTACAAACAAAAGAAGGAATGCTTCCTCTTTGATTTAAGAAACACTTTCTTTTTTACCTATTTTATAAAAATAATGTAGGCTACTGCTGAAGGTTTGCCCCAACCTTATAGATTTCCTTATATAGTAATTAACTAAGGTGAGTGTGTCTTTATAACATGCATTATGCTTTTGAAGTTCTGTATCCTTAAGATTGAGGATAAGTAGTAAATCTGAGCGTGCTCAGAAGCCTTGAACTTCCACCTTACCACCAAACTTGAAATTTTATAACTTTTATTTGTAGGAATTTTGATCTTGCTCACAATAAGTGCTTTAAAAGATTGTATTTCTTTATTTTGTAATTTTTAATTATTCATATCTGCTTTTATAAATAGAGTTAGATGGATGTTTTTAAATGTGTTATTTGAATGAAATATTATTATAGTTGATATAACTCTAAAGATGATCATATTGTGTAAACTAATGAAAGTATTAAAGTTTGATCATAGCTCATTGCAGCACTTTTTACAGTACAGGTTAGAAAGGCTTTGCGAGTATATAGAAGGCACCCTTTGTAATGTATAACTTGATTGCCTTATGAAATGCTTTAAAACATCATAGAGAGAGAGAGAGAGAGAGTGAGAGAGAGAGAGAGAGAGAGAGAAATACATGTGAAAGAAAAGAAAATAGATTGAGAGAAAGAAGACTATAGTTCAGAGCGGGTGAGCAGATAGCTGTCATCACTGTGGTTTAACACAGTCAGCCACAGACTGCTCCAGAAACTCTCCATTACTGCCCATGATGGATGGGAGAGGAACCTATCCCCGGACGCACTGGCCTGAGGGGCCCCTGAGTGACAAGAGAACCTGGGGTTGCTATGGTATCACTGTTTCCATGGATACATCCCGATCTGCTTTTCATTATTGATCCATAATTGTGCTCTCTTCCCTTGCCAAGTTATCTAATCTTAAATAGTGAAAAAAATTATTCCGAAGCCACCCTTTCCAAAAACCATGGCATGTTTTAGCAGGACATTGGCTCCATACTCTGAACGCCATACCTCAATGTATTAGCCACAAGCCGTCACTGAACGTTTGTATTTTACCACATGCCATATGAGGTTATTTTTACCGTCTGTTGCTGTAAATGCAAGGTCTGTGGTGTGCACAGGAACAGATGTTTTGATGATTGGAAAACTGACTGACCACATATGTATTGCAGATATACAAAGAGGTCTGAGAATTGCTTTACCGGTGCTGGTAATCAAGAATACCTTTATTTTAGCTCTTGATCCATATCCTTGTTTAAAAAATGTGTGAATGGCTATTTAGACTCTGCAATGTCTGAGAATATGTTTGTGTGATAGCATGGCACATGCATGGGATCCATAAAACATGGAGTCATGCTGTCATCACTCTTTATGCACAGATCATGTTTGACCTCTGAACCTGAAGCTTTCACATCAATACCTTCCAAATCGCATGTAACAAGTGATAATATAATACATTTCTATACCTTCCCTGTGTTATATGAATTAAAACACTGCAAGTTAATCACCATAATACTCTTCCTTAGCCTACTTCATAGTTTGAACCAGAAATAAGGCTATTAGAGGAAGTTAAAGATATCTTTATGATCCATCAGCTATCAGAATGACAGCTCTGTCTCCCTAGCTATGACTGACGTTAACGTTATTTCTCTTTGTGCGCAATGAATGAACACATTTGATAAGTTGGTTTCACGTAGATTTAAAAAGTAGTTGCTTCCACTAATGTTAAGATCTAACAAAAATCTTCGCTGAGACTGAGAGCGCTTAATGAGCTGTTGTTGTCAGCTTTAACACTTTAAACCTCTTTTTTTTTCTTTTTTACACCTCTCGTTAAAATTATATTATAACACTAGCCACGGAATTATGTTATGTTACACTTTTTGTAGCCTATCAGAAATAAGTCAAAGTCAAATTATTACTTTGTTTTACGGTTTTGTAATTTGTATAATAGAAAACACATTATAATAGAAAAGCGCGATCGTCTGATATGTGAAATGTATTGTTTGAAATGTATTGGCAATGACAGTTTCTTCAATCCAAAAGATCAAATGCCATGATGTAGATACTATCTGAAATATTAGGCTATATTTTTTTACTCTCTATCTGGAAAAGAGAATCAGGTAGGCCTACTTCATTTTAATTTGATATGGATTTGCACACTATAGTCCTACGTAATGCTATACGAGAACCAACCGTGAAATACACGCGTTCTTAAGCATATTTTAATATCAATATGATTTTTTTGAGGCATTGAAGTGCAAGACCACACTGTTCCAACTTGTTTGAACAGACAAGCTATTCGTTTGCTCAGTTTAAGTCAATTTAAACGTTTTGTTAATTTATGACATTTCTTTTATCTGTAAAGAACGAAGTCCGCTTATTATTCATTCAAGATATATTGCACATCCACTGCGGTCCATCGGGTACCTCGTCTGTAGATTCTATTGAAATGAATAGGATAAAAGCTGAAATCTGGTGAGGGTCAGGCAATGTCAATCCCTGCGTTTAGTTAAAAAAACATTACTATTAGGCTTAATAGATGGTATTTTTAGGCCTACCTTTAATGAGTCGGACTCCAGCTCCACAACCAAATTTGCGTATGAATTAAAGATGAACATCGAAAGTTCTCAAATCCTTACCGATTAAGCACATCTTAAACCGTAATATTTTACATTGCACTAGACTTGTGTATGATATCTTATTTAGTGTCCAGCCGCTTAGTAATTATAATTCTCCATATAGCCTATTACAGGGTGGGTTGTTTAATAATTGCATATAACATTTTCATAGTTCATCGGTTCACTTCATTGACCACTGTACGTAAAATATAGGATACTTTTTACAGAAGCATGCTTTGAATTGGCTATATTTTCGTTCGTATTCTATTTATTAGCATATTTCAAATGTTAATACGAATTAAGTTTAGCATGAAACAAGTTGATTTCAGTTTATTTCACAAACTCCTATAAAATCTCCTATATGCTCCTTGACGTAATTTTTGACAGGTCCGTGTCTGACAATGCAGCGGTCTTCATGTGTGATTTTCCCCCTAGTCTGGATTTATGCTCTCGTTTAAAGGTTTTAAATGTTTATCACCGACAAAACAGAGCAGTCGCCTCCTGCTCGCAGGGATAAATGGAGTGTTAGAGGACTCGCTTGAAATGACACGCATGCCCTGACCACTTGGGAGGTCTTCCACTTTTCTTCCAATACATGACGACTTTTATGCAGTATAGCCTTTTCCGAAAAGTCCGTGAAGTAGTCGTCGTTATGATCACTGATGAGTTGAAAGACGAGCTATTTTGATCCGGGTTATGCGTGACTCGAGTAGGCCTATAATGTAAACGTGCTATGAAAAAATAGCTGATTTTAAAATGTCTTTTTTAGTTTAGATGAACATTAATGGTTCGGCTTCTTGGTGGATATAATTTTTTTTAGGATTAAGGCACGAATTGACATGTAAAAATAAGGCTTATATTATTTGGTAAATATATTAATTATTTGGTTAAATTGATAAGACAAGTTATCATGCATTTTTGTGCTTATAAATGTGAAAATACACCAACAGTATCGTGCAGCGCTCTTTATTTTTTCTTTATTTTTGAAAAACAAATAAATAAATACTTAATCACATTTGTCCATAATTGCTGGTCGGTGGTTAAATTATTTTTATATAATTAGATTTGTATAAATATAGCCTATAGGCTACCTTATAATGACGTCAACAACAGCAGAAAGAAAATGAGTAGAGAAGTTACTAACTAAATTTGTAGAACGATTATAAATCAATATTTTATAATCAAACAAATTAAAAAAGGATAGTTTAGCTAATAATTATAGGCTGGCATATTATAAACCATTGATGGTTTTCAGAATACTGACCCATGCCGCTTTGATAAAACAGATAGGCCTATTCCCATTGAAAGCTGGAGCAGCCATCTGCCAGTTCACTAAATACCAACAAATCACTCTGCATGCTACATTGCTTGTTAGACCAGTTTACCGTAGACATCAGTGATCCTGCCTTTGACTCGTATAGATGCATCGCTTTGCATTCCTTCTCCTTAAGCATACCCTGATGGAGAGTGGCGTCTTTATTCCTTTATACAACCCGGCGCATTCGCTCCGCGTTACCGATGTTTGGTTTAGGGAGTCGGGACACAGGAGTGCCTGAAGAACTTTTGGAGGACGGTTTGGAAGGAGAGGGAGTTGTTTCTGTAAGAAACTCAATCTCGCATACAGTAGCGGCCTCCATCTGGGAACTGTCACAACTGACAGCACCACGGGCACAGGCCTGATCTTCCGCACAACATTCAGCAAAACGCAGTACAGTCTTTCAAAATGGATCTTTATCTGGTGTTTAATTTTTGGGAAACAGCTGACAATTTATTTTCTAACAGCTGCGCAAAATTGAATACGCAATATTTGGGCAATATCGCATGATGTTACAATATCCCGTAGGCCTATATGGCCTATACGTTAAGAATAGCAGGAAAGGCGAATTGTACTGTTTTTCTGAATGAAAATAAATTATAAAAAAGTGAAAAATTAAGATTACATTTGTACATGCACAAAATTTATAATTTAACAGGTATAACCGAGTGCAACTTAGGTTTTTAAAAGTTTTGCAATTTTATACTTTTTATAATTATCGTTTTATTATTCTATAACACAACTTGTCAGACTTTTATAGCATTTAATGTCAAACAATGTTACTTAAAAATTGAAGCAACTAGACCACTATGCTATACTTACTGTCACTCTTTTTTTTATATCTATTAAAAGTAATAGGCTATTTTATTTTGTGCTTCAGTCAAAATGACGCTTGTACGTGTTATATCGCCCAACTTTAGTCATAATGGCTGCATATAGTTATATGCACCCAAAATCAAATAATCTTATTCTGGATTAATTGTTATCTGTTAAACGGGACAAAATGTAAAACTTAATATTACATTTAATTGCATTAAGTGATCAAGTCTTATAAAGGGGTCTTTGCCATTTCCCCTATTGTTGCTATAATCAAAAGCTGTTGTGATTTTAAGTCTTAAGTCAAATAGCCAAAAATACACTTAGAATTGCTTTTTTGACGTTTTTTCTTCATGACTTTGTCAGTTATAACATTTAAGACTGTGAACAATTATGCAGGCAAGTCTTTTATCGAATGCTTACTCTTTAATACAATTAATTTCCACTGAACATGCTTGATTCTACGCATTTGATCTATGGGCCTCATGCGTGATTACGTTTACCATAGGCGCAGGATTGCTCAGTCCTGACGTCAACATGTCTACCAGCCGCTGCTGCAGACTGAAAAAATGGAGGAGGGCTCTATGAACTAATGGTTTACAGATGGCTGTAATACCAAGAAAAAGATGCTGTTTGGTTCCTGCTCTATTAAAACCATATAAGATCGTAGTTGCACAAAAAAATCGGACAATTGCACAAAAAAAAGCTATTTGGTATGTCACATTTCCCATTTGCTGTCCGAGAAAAAAATTTAAGAGCAGCGTATAATATAAATGTCTTTAAATGTTATTTAAGGGTCGCCATTTGTATTCTTCGCTATTATAAATATTTAAATATCTTGCCTGAAAATTGAGAAGTTAAAGATATAAACGCGCAAATACACACTGAATTATAGATTTCAGAATTATAGGTCTTTTACGCCAGAGAAAAAGAGGGCTTTCTAGTATTTTGGGCCTTCAGGAATCATGGTGTCGAAAGTAAGACATGTGCTCTCTTCCATTTGGAGAGACATTCATGTTACAGCACCAGCAGCAGGTCACAATGAGGTCACAGTATTATCTGTATTCTTAATCAAGGGAGTACGGACGGTTAATTTTATCTGAGACGCCATCTTGACACTCGCAACAAATTATCTGCAATTATTAGCGAACGGGACTTGTGGAATCAGACAATACAATGTAAACTTAGCTGTAATTTAATACAATGTGATGGGTGCTAAATTGTCTGTGTGGCTTCCTAACAGATTTACTCTGCCGGAGATGTCAGTTTAATTGCATGCCTTTGCCCAAGAAAATCGTAGACGAAAGCCTATATTTTATGAAGCTAGTGTTGGTGCAGCCTTGAATTTAACAGTAAATTAAATGTGGTAACATCACACTAACGAAGATTAACGTTGTATGAAAAGAGTAACATATTTCCAAAAGTCACCCATATTTGCTACTTATAATTATTAGGCCTATAACTAATTTGCGCATTTATAGAATTTAGAATCTAATAACCTCATGAACACGTTGTCAGTAAACAATTGGTGTATTTTCCTTAGCCAATACCTCTAAAATTACAAAGGTAAAATCCAAAACATAACTCCAGCTGACAAAATACTACTGACTCTGTTGTTATGGTCATTGCCAAAATATTGTTCAAATATTCCGTCGTCCCTCCTCCAGAGGAATGTTTCAGATGCACGTTTTGATCGTCACGTTATCAATCATTTGTACATCCGAAAGCTGACTGTAGTTGCTACGACAAAATATGTCTTGACGTTCCTCTTTGTTGTTATCGTCATTTGGGCATAACGTACATGCTCCATTTATTTTTAAATCAATCACAGATTTTTTACCTTCGTTACTATAAATACTTTCTGCGCCTTTCCTCTTTGCGAAGCTTTTCAAATTTATTGAAAAGTATATTTTTGTATGCTTATATTATGTTTAAATTTCAGTATTTGGATTTCTTTAAATCAGTCAAATACCCTCTTTTTTGTATTAGTACATGCTCACTGCAAGATACCCCTTTGTATCTTTCGATTGTCATCGAAACAAATAGGCGTCAAAACTGATTTATGTTTTTGGCACCTGTTGAAAGACGTATTTTAGATCTCTTGTTGTACAGTATTTCAAAATGGGTTAAATGAAACACAAACCTTACTTTAAGAAGATAAACTAATTTTTTTGTCGCCTATAAAATATTAAAGAATTTATACTAGAATTATGAAATAGCCGGCACTGCTTTTACCTGATGAAACCACTTTGATTTGTAGGCTTGAAATAAAAATTATATTACATTCTACGCTGGTCAAATAGTTTATAGCATTAACAATGTATTTGTAAATATTTTTGTGCTTTTTAAATAAATCTTAGTGCATGCATAAATCGACTAACCGTGCACAACATCTATAGCCTATTACTGACACTAATAGGCTAGCAGTTTCATCAAATGTAAGCATTTGCATTTAGAGCTCTCTACCTATAAAATGAACCATTTCTGTGAACCTTTTTTGAGTGCTGTTTGATTTGACTCGCATTAATGTAGTATATTTGAAAATTTATTTAACAGCTTGCCTGTTCCCAGAAACAGTTTATTGTATATAATGTAGCCTAGTTAATGTTCATCGTTTTAAATAATTGTAATTTTGTAATACATCTATAAGTTAATCAATGTCATTACAGCTCAATGGAACAACAAGGGGCTAAGATCGTTACAAACACAGTGGTTTATTGAATTAATTACATTGCTTACATCTCCAATATTTTTTAAGTTTTGTGTCTGGACGGAAGTGCACTGAGTGGACTCAACAGTTGTTTCAGACATCAGCAATCTATACGACCACAAAATGACAATATAACACTTCATGACATTTTCAAATAAAACATTTACTATATTATAACATCGACTAATCCTTCTTATAATTCAAGAAGGAGAGAGAGAGAGAGAGAGAGAGAGAGAGAGAGAGAGAGAGAGAGAGAGAGAGAGAGAGAGAGAGAGAGAGAGAGAGAGAGAGAGAGAGAGAGAGAGACAGCCTACTGAAAGTGATAGAGAGACAGAAACAGACAACTTCACGTATTCCTAGTGGCAGATATCTAATTTTGATTCACAATAGGACAAGGAAACAAACATAAGCATAATCAGACAGCAACACACAGTCTCTTACCAAGAGAGTATCCTCCTTCTAAAATGGAATGGTTTTTCCTCAAATATCCAATGTCCATAGCGGGAAATTGCACATAAATATTCCATTAAATAAAGTGAGAGAACAGCTGAAAATGAGTTCAGAGGGCCTGATTTCATGTCTTTTGCTTTATTCTCATTGTTTCAGTTCCAAAGCCCAAACATGCTGCGGCCAACCAGTTCTCCCTTTGGTTTTCTTGTCATTGCTGCTCCCTGAGTTTTTCAAAACGTCATTCTGCAAAAAAACACAAAACAGAAAAGAAACGGGTTATTCGTATGGCCTATCTATAGTACGTTACTAAAAGTGCTCAATTTACTGGCCTAAAATCGTACGCTTAAGGTAACAGTGATTACATCGAAAATTCTTGACAGAATAATGTTTAGTTGTCGTCCATGACCTCTGAAATATCAAATCAAAATTATATCTTGTTATATGCTGTTGTCTTTTAACATACATGTATCTCTAATAAATTAGGCTACTACATTATAATATGCTAGAAGTTAGATTCACTGCACTGTTATGCATTTCTTACCATTTCCTTCTTTCGCCTGTCTTCTTTGGCGTCTGTCTTTTTGAATTCCGCTTTGAAGGCCTCTGCTTCCCCGTTCTGTTCGTCTTTGTCCAGAATGTCCATAAGGTAAGCAATATAACTGGTTGCCAAGCGAAGAGTTTTGATCTTTGACAACTTTGTGTCAGCGGGCACGTTGGGAATGCATTCCCTGAGTTCTGCGAAGGCGCTGTTGATGCTCTGAGTCCTGCGCCTCTCCTTTCGGTTTGCCGTGGGTCTACGTTTCACCGGGCGGACTCCCATTTCGACTCCGCCGGCCCCTGGTACTCCTCCGTAGTGCGAGTGATCGAGCCCGGGGGCTCCGCTTGAGTATTCGGGGCTGTACGAGGGTGCCATAGTGTAGTCTGGAGGAGACATCTCCGGATGGCTGATAAGCCACCCATGGAAATACGGGGTCTCTTCATGACAGCGGCTGGCAGCTGCTGCAGCAGCAGCGAAGGAATAGCCGTCATGATGCATCACCGGGTGGTGGGGAAACCCTCCAACTAAACTCATGGCGACAGACTGATCTATCCTACGGCGATTCACAGACGGAGTACTCGTGTGCTCTCAGGTCGTGTTTAATTTTTTTGGAGGTTTAGACACTGGCTTGCTCCCCATAAAATGTACTCATCTAGTATTTTTCCAACTCTAACATGCAACCTTTCTCATTTGTCCATAATAACAAAGTTATTGCCGAAATTATAGGAGATCATTAACGGACGAACAAACCAGACTTCAGCTTTAAGAGCACTTTAGTTATTACCAAATCATTTACTTACATTCATATTCTCTATTGAAAATATCCATACTGAGAAAGTTCCATAAGGCTACTTATCGTCATAAACGTTTCAGATGAATTCAGAGCCGACTCAGAATTTTAACCCTGAGGATTCAATGCGGTGGCGCGTTGGATGTAAAAAAGTTCCAATCCCAGTCGATGCTGTGCACGCAATTCTCACTCTCAGTCTGTAGAAGCAGGCGAATTCACCGTTTGATCTCCATGTCAGCTACATCTTTAGAGCTGCTTGGCCTCATATATGTCGTCAAATCGGTTCTCAGCCAATAACGGTGTAGAGGAGGAGGGACATAAAAACCTCTGTTAGTGTGTTTACGAATCCAAATTGCACGAACCCTTACACACTTACATATACAACATGTATAAAATAAATAACAAATAAATGTAAAATGACCGATTGCATATGTTGTCAATGCAGATTTGTTTTATATGGTTTTTTTCACATTCTTGTTCATGTGTTTTAAAACTGGCAATGCTAGTTGCATTGTTTGCTAAAATAGTTTTAAATATATATAATAAACCACCAATATAGAATACCACCAACATTTCTTGCATTTAAGTTTAAACTACGAATGGGGCAATGAAATAGGTGAAATAAAATATATCTGTTTGTATGTAATTAAACGTATAGTGTCAACATTTATATAAAGATGCCAACCACAAGAGTTATTGATCGGACTTAAACTACAAACTGGATAAGATTAGAACTGTGTTTTTGTTATTACTGGTTTTAAAAAAGCAAATAAGCTGAACAACAGAGATTTTGTATCGTTAAGCCATCACTCCCTTATATAGTTAAACATAACCATAGTCAGCATGTTCTATACATTTTATATGGTATATGTAATAAAAGTTAAATTGTTGTTATTATGATGATATTTGTACAATTTAAGTATGCAGAGAAATAAATTCGTATCATACGTATTTTCAAAAGAATATATTTACTTTTTTTAAACAAATTTGATGTGTGATGTGTTTACAAACATATCGAATATAGCTACACGTGCACCGCGTAATTATTACAAATAAGCTATAAATCAGATATGTTCGAATTTAGAATAATTCATACACTTTCTCGAATAAGAACATAAAATAATATCATGCATCTATATAAATGTACATTTATATTAAACGAGACATGCTTTTATGTCGTTAGTGGTGTAAATTGTTAACATTTGGCTTCCCGAATTACAAATACATAGCCTTATAGAAACAAATAGAAACACGCATACGCTCCACCAAATGAACAACCACAAAAAAAAAAAAAAACGGTTGAAATAATGTAGACTAGATATTTTATAGGTTTAATTCTTTTGAATTTAAACTATTTATGAAATTATGACCAACAAAGCCATCACAGTGTAATGTTGAAATGAATTATTATATTTGTTATACCAATATCGACGTTGTATGTCCAAATGAGGGCGCAGTTGATAAAAATATTGGTGCCACTAATATGTAGACATCATAATGCTTATGATGTTGATTGTAAAATATATTAGCGTATGTTTTTTTATACCCAATACTTATGCTTCTTGTAGCCTACTAGAACTGTAGAAAATCTGGACAGGATCCAACGGACGTTGTAATTTTGAGCAGGGCTGGTGTAATTCTTATACTGTACAAGTATCAGTGTTGATTGTGAGTTGACATGAGTCGTTTTATTTTGACAGTTCACAGTATTTTCCTCCAAGTGCCAAAATATAACAGATATGTTATACAATGTGTGAATATCTATTCTTGTGTGTGTCTGTGTGTGTGAGAGAGATAGAGAGTTGAGGAGAGGCAGGAGAGAGAGGTAGTGGAGTGAGTGAGGGTGTGTGTGTGTGTGTGTAAAATTTCACAAATTTCACAAAGGAAGGTTCATGATTTATTCGTGTTTAAGTGTTGTGTGTGGGGTTCAGGCGTAATTCATCTGTCTGAATGGAAGTTCTCGAGTAATTTAAATAGGCCGAGTCTCCAGTTAATGACATATAATCAGCCTGTAGGTCACTTGGTCAGACTCTTGGTACAGACCCCTCCTCCTCCTTCTGATCTCCTTTCAAACTGAATTTTGTAAAAATAAATAAAGTTATGCAGAACCAAATATTTGAGAGAAGTGCTTAATAACTATGGTTTGAATTCACAACTTATAATCAAATTTTATGAACCTGTGTTTTCATTAATATATTCTTAAAATAAACATACTAAAATATTAATAAAGGCCTGTCTGTGATTTTTAATAAAACTGCATCGGTAAACAGCAGGTATAATAATCAAGAATCACGTCACGATGATATAAGCATTCTTATGGCTCCCATAACGATATCAATACAGCATATGGGTTTTGTTAATTATCCACCTAAAATATTATAATGAAACAAACGATTTACTTTGATGTAGGTTACACCGTATTTAGAAATTTCTGTTTTCCTGTTTAGCAATAAATATTAATTTCTGTGATTCAATTAATTTGTCGCGATTCCCTGTTAACCTTTAAGTTGTCAGAATTTTAAGACTGTTAAAATAAACATTTGTATATATTTTTTATACATGAAAAGGGCTGGAACCAAACATCCCATCCCCCAGTCATTTCACTGACCGGTGGACTTCTACTTTCCTCTGGAGGTCTCATTAAGAGAGTCTTGTGCTATTTTCAACATTTCCTCAATCCAGTGACTTAAAATAAAGCCACTCAGTCACACCGGTGGAAAATCCACCCAAATCACGTTACCCAAATTCTCTGCCAGACTTTTGTTCTTTTTGTCTTGTTATTGAAGATAATTGACTGTCTCTTAAAAACGGACATGTTTTTCCCACCTAGGCCCTCCAGTAATACGCAGGCAGGTAAGCCGTAACAAGCGACACAGCTTAATTTATATCAGTATTAAGCCTATCTGATACGTCAACTGATATGGAACAGGCAAAGGGCCAGATTTAAGGGACATTTACGAGATTTTAATATAGTTCATCTGCCCTCATGAATCAAATTCATTATGAACGGGTTATTCCAAAGATGCCGTGAACTTCGTTGCAGTCTTTATTTCTTTCTGTCTGTCGTTCTTTCTTCTACGACGAGAATGTGTATAATGTTCTTTTATTTTAAACTAGAAAATAACTTTAAATTATTAAAACATTTTAAATTATTAAAATAAAATATAAAGGTGGTCCCATTTAAAGCTTTAAATAATTAAAAATGTACCTATATTCTTACAAATGTATCACTAGCGAGTGGAATTTGTTATTCTCTACACGCACTTGATTAAGAAAAATTTGATGTCTTGTAACTACTTTACAAGAATTTACAAAACATGATTTGTCAGTATTTATTAATATATAGTTAATATATAGTATGTCATAAGATGTCTTTATTTTGAAGGTCAAATAACCCTTTTTCAACAGAAATTAATTTGTAATAAAATATGACGAATGACAATACATATATTATCAGTACTGTTAATTCAATGTTAGTTTATTTTACTTTACACTGTAGCTCTAAAACAAATTATGAAATATTAATTTCCTAAGATTTCAACAAAAGCTGCATGTATACTTATATAGGCCTACCATATATAATGTTTTCTCATTAAGGAAGATTTGTTGTGCTTAGTGTAAAAATACACATTTATTGTCAGAGACATAGACTACATGGCAAATGTTAAATGTTAAATGATCAAATATGGGTCATTATAGCACTCATGTCTGTTTACATAAAGGCCTTTTCAGACCCAGAAGCGATGCCAATGTGACGCTTTTGTATCTGAACAATAAATTGATTAACAATTAATTTTTCAATTATGCTATTTCACAGTCGCTAGGTCATCTTTTACAGTTACATCCATCTATGGATGCTGTAATATGCCACTCTGGATGAATGTTTGAAAATGAAAATTTGCGAATGCCACAACATCTTTGCAAATTTCCATTTTCAAACATTAATCCTTGAGAATTCTCCTCTTTCTTCCTGTCATTTTTTACCCTGTTTCAAATCCATCTATAATTCTTATCTAAACCAATCATCACTCAGAAGCCCATGTCCTATAACACCTGTTCACCCCCTAACACATAATATCTCATCCTCACTTTCAGAGCCTGTCTGAATGACGCATTCTGGAGCTCCCAAAATTCCCACACCTTTAATAACTCCAGCCGAACTGGCCTTAAGTATACATACATATATGTTGAAATTTGTGGAAGCGCTGGTTGGACTGGTTTCTAATGGCGGTTAACCCTCTGTCTGATCAGAACCACTATCTCCATTCGTTTTCCTTGTGTTTTTGCAGACCTTCCCGCTGGACCGCAGACTTTGCCCTCCTCTTCATCTTTCCATCACCACCCACTTCTGTTTTCATCCCCCTTTCTCCTTACGCTGTTTTTGATAGTTCAAAGTCTCTTCACCTCTCCTTCATCAATACTCACTTCCTTTCACCGCAAGCACATACACAGAAAAACAGGGTCAACGCTTTCATTGTTTCTTGCCCTCCTGAGTTACTCTCTGATTACGTAAAGCAGCAACATGTGAGAAAAAAGGCAGATCTGAACAGAGGGTTAATCTTCCTGTGTCTTACGATCAGACTGCTGTTCGTTTCATACTATTGAGGTCAATGTTGAAGCCCTACAGACAGTAATACGAGATGTATACCTGACACATGTGGGAACTGCAGGCCTTGCAGCCAACGTGCACAGACACTCGCACGGCTCATCCATTCACACGCCAAGCTCAAGTTCATGCTTGTCAGCATGCAGCCACTTCCTGTGTTATCACCAATCAATCTCTACCCAAATAAAATGAGAGCAAAAAATCATTACATTAATGAGGGCAGCTCACTTTTCCAATCATCATCTATCTGCTCTCCAGCGTTTCTGCTGTGTTGTGCTACATAATGCGGCTTTTCCAAAGCAATTTAATCCCCCAGAATCTCTGCATTTCCTGGTTTTCCTCCGCTTAAAGTATTTTCAGGGACAAATGAGATTCATAATTCACATTCTATGGCCCTAACACAATACTACTAACCAATTTATGCAATACATCCCAAATCCAATAATAAAAGGGAATCTGGTCTGTAAACAGAGCCATATGTGAACATGCTCGAGGTGCACACTGTACGCATCTTAGATACCGCAGTGTGCTGTTTAGTCACAGCTTCTACAAGACGACAAGACTTTTCTGGTTTTAAAGTTCTTATTTTCATCATGCATGTTTGAAATTGCACACCAACCTTAGTGTCAAATTGGCTGTAATATTGTTTTTATGTATATCCTTTGGATATCCGTGTCCTTAGATTAATCGCACACTTATGGATTACTCGGCTCTACCTCACATCCTCCTTACTCTGAGCCACACATGTCTGAAAGCTCCAGTTATCCAATCACGCCACATGGGTAAGAGGAATCGTCTGATGATCAGCTCATTTTTTAGTGTTACTACAGCTGGTGTATTCTCTAAAAAAGTATGGACTGTTGCATGTCTGATTATTATCAAAACATTTAAAACAAATCGTGAGGCCATGAATCACTTTATTTAATACAGCTGGGTTAAACTTTTCAAAATCTGACACTGTCTGTGGAACTGGGATGTTGTAATTTTCACTAAAACCATTGTGTATATTTGCCAATAGACCAGCTCCCTCTTTTGGGCAGATGATGGATGGGAAATGCCAAGGAAAAGCGTGACCTTGTTTCAATTCAATCTATGTTGTTTGCAATGCCAAGCAAAACTAGGCCTTCACGTTTGCCAACAGGTGCATGTATACTTGCTATTTATTGGCTCCTAAGGAGAGTAGGATGATTGGCCAAGCCAGCTTTTGCTTACCCTCATCTGTTTGTACAATGTTCCACTGGGATTTTTAGTATGTCCTCTTTGGGCCTCATTTGGCACTGGTTATATTTATAAAGCTGAAAAGTAGAACTAAGCTAATTCAGAATGGAATATATTACTGCCAGAGACCAAACTAAGCCTGTTGTGATAGTAAAGTAATAGTTCATCCAAAAATTTAAATTCTGTCATTATTTACTCTTATTTATTTCTTTTGCAGAACACAAAGTAAGATATTTTGAAGAATGTTGGTAACCGAACAACAGCAGTATCCATTGACTTGCATTGTTTTTGTGTCCATACAATAGAAGTGAATGGGTACCACCATTGTTCGATTACTAACGCTCTCCAAATTATCTTCTTTTGTGTTCTGCAGAAGTAAAAAAGTCATACAGGTTTGAAATGACAAGAGGGTGAACAAATGATGACAGAATTTTCATTTTTGGGTGTACTATGCCTTTAAAAGTTATGGTTTCTCTTTGTGAATGTTTTGAACTCGGAATGAAAATAAACCAGGAATTAGTGTAATATTAGATTCTTTACAGCTCAGATAAATTTATATTTATTGCATTTATTGCCAGACTACATCTTATTTCCAGTATTAATTTAACAAAACAATGGATGCATGTCAGTGCCTGTATTTTTTTTCCCTCAGAGTGGAGCCATTATACTTTGCGATGCCTCTTCTGTGGGTCATCAAATGAAACACTAGTGGACAGACACCAGGCACACCAAACCCAGTGCATTGTTAATGCTGTATGGATAGACTGTCACAGCGGGATGATCAAGAGCTTTTCTTGACTCGGCAGTATTTCACCTTAGTCCATCCATGCCTCCACCAATAATGAAGTGTGTCTGGGTTTACACGGTATGGTCTCTGTTCACCAGGCAACGTCTGTGGGTCCATGTGCATATGTATAGGAAAGTAAGACAAAGAGATCTGTGGTGGAATTCCAAAGAGATAAATACCTAGATATGAGTCAAATCCTGGCGACATGTTTGCTGGACTGTTTGGGTATTACTTGGCCTGCGTTTGTGGTCCAGGCCGATTTATAGTAGCGCTGCTCGCGTCAAAACCGACGTATATCACGCTGGGGCTCTCTTGGCGGCCATTATCCCCCCCAACAATGTAATCCACGCACACAAATGGGCCTAGCGCTAATTTATGGCACACTGATGGATTTACACCGCTCTCCCCATTAGTGTGTACATTACCTTGGGCATGTTATGTAATGGTGTTAGGGAGATTTGGAGAAAGGATAACAAGTAATAAATTTGAGCTCTTCCATGTTGAGAATGAAGAGTCTAGGTTCACAGTGTCTCACTGGACCTTGGCGTGCCGATAATGACCAAGAGGGTGTTGTAGAACTGTCGCAGGGGTGTTAAGTGTGATAAATGAAATTTTGTATTTTGGATGTTTGAAGTAATTTGAGAGGTGTTGTGCTAAGAGCAATGTCTCTTATAATGTCTCTTATCCAACAAATTTGCATTATTTTTGATAGATGGGTTAGTCACCCGTTGGATCTTATTTTCATACAGTTGTATTAAAGGGTAATACAAAACCTTAATGTAAGTCTTTCTTCGCTGGATCTCAAAAGAAGATATTTAAAAAAATGTCTCAGTGGTTTTAGTGGTCCATACATCGGAAGTCAGTGGGGCCAATGTTGTTTGGTTACAAACATTTTTCAAAATCTCTCTTTTGTGTTCTGCAGAAAAAAGAAAGTCATACAGGTTTGAAATAAAAAGAAGGAGAGTAAATGTTGACAGAATTTGGGTGAACTATCCCTTTAAGGAACATATGTGATCATTTCTTATTTGACTCTTTTACCTTAACTTACAATTTTTTCTATATTAGATGAACACCTTCCAGATTGTGGAGATTAATTCCATCCATGTCACAGATGGCTGGTAGCTCTCGTGGAACTTCTCAATGGCATGCTTTTTTGCACCCTAGTGAGTCTAGACACTTTCCCAGTCAATATGACTGAATATGGAAAGATAGGAGAGAATGGATGTCTGATTTCTCATCCATCAATCCCTAAGCGCATATCCCATCAAATAAACACTAAAACAATTTACTTGAAGTGTACACAGTAGAAGTGCCAACATTAACACTTCTTAGAGTTGAACCACGGCCAAGTCATTTTTCAGTGCAATATTTAATGTGAACTAAGATGTCCTTTCCATCTGAAGAGGAATAACGGGCTTTCCTATATTTGGCCAGGGACTTCATGCAGAGACTAGATGCCCATGATCCATAGTTTTGTATGTACATAATAAATATAGCCTTCTTTGTTTGCATACACCATGGCACAGCCACTATTGGCATATTGGCAATGCCAATGAAAAACAAGCTCACAGCCATGGATCCATACTTTCAAACTGGCCAAAACTGTTAGCAACCCCACAAACGTGTCGGCAAGAGCGAGCGCCCCGGAAATTTTGGTAATGGGAGTCATGGCAACCATCCAGGTTGCCCGAACCACTAAAGTATTCCTCTGTGTTCTGAGCAACGACCTAAAACACCCTTACAAGATGAAACAATGTTCCAGTTAGACCGGGTAAAGATCTTTGTGGATGAAGCAGTACATTTCAGGAGTAACAAATGGCACGAGCCTTAGAGCTAATTTGGCAGAGATAATCTAAAGAAAGAAAGAAAAAAGATTTGATAAATGAAGCAGAGGGAAACTGGGGGAAAGTAGATCATGTCTTTGTAACCAGCAAATGCCATTGGCTCCTGGAGTGAGGAGAGGTGAATAATTCTTTTTTCCTGTAAAGGGAGTGATTTAATTTGTGAAGATGAACAAGATAAATAATTTATGATTACATCCTACGCATTTAAGCGAACGCAATTTCGGCTCCGGTGATTTAAAGCTACGGCCATAACTTTAACCAATGTGCTAAAATGTTTTGCAGTGAGGAAGTGTGTGTATTTATGTCGACATCTCCCAAAAGATATGGTGACAGAAAATAATTCCTTCTGGTTTTGAGAGACATATTTTCATACGATATAGAGGATCATGTGTATGCTAAGATATTGTTAAAAGGAAAACACATATATCAGTGTGGTGGAGCAACACCCGAGAAAGTGTTTTTGGGCATGCTAGACATTCTTTCTCATGGCTGTCCAGAGCGATTTTTTTTTGTGACTTTTAGGAGTGTGAGCGTATCATGGAGTGAACTCATAATGTGTCAGAAAGAAGGAGGGAGAGGATTACAAATACAGATAACTGCTGGGATTAAAGAGGAGCTGTGGGAATTGAGAGCAGCCCACATTGATGGTGTTTGCATGAACCATACTGACACCGCATCACACCGTCAAAGCTGAAGATATCAGACACCTGTGATCACACAATCTGTGCTATTATAATATTTAGATGATGCTAATATTTGCTTTTCTTATCTTTTCTCAATACATTTTATCCTGCCAACCTGTGCTAAAATAACTCCAGTTGTTTGGATTTTTATTTTTGGTTTATCTATTAACTATTCTGTAATTGTATAATATCCTCAGATTGGTTGTTGAGGGTCCTCACAGGTAAAAAAACAACAACTAAAGAACAGCTGAAATCTCATCTCTGTATTGGTGTATAAAAGCAGAGTCATGTGACTTTTGAAATGACGTATGTAGTCATCACTATTTGCATTATTAGAAATTGTTGCACTTTTGATTTAAAAAATGCGTTTGATGTTTCGGTTTGATGAATGTCACTTATCTTTCAGTCCACTTTAATGTCCCAAGCGCAAATGCTGTCTTTGTTTATATCTGAAGCCCTTTTTCCAGGATTTGATCCAACTACATGTACAGGGGGTGCTCGCTCAAAGCCGAAAGTGGGAATGATATATTTTTTGTTTGGTCACAAATCATAAAGGTTTGAGAAGACTCAGGATGTGGAACTGCAAAGACAAGCTCCAGACTCTGATTATTTTAGGGTTGTCACCGAAGTGAAAGAATGTGCTGTTGAACTCTTAAAATAACAATAGCTGTCTCATAAATAAGTTTTTAAACAGAGGAACATAGTAAATGTGAAATCATTTTTATTTGAGAAATAAATAAAAGAGCTTTCCTGGACATGTAATGGATTTCATATATAAATCCATTCATGTTCATATATTGTGTTTCATGTATATTATAAATTCAGAAGTAGGTTGAAAACTGCATAAGTTGAACAATTTTTACAAAATTATATAAACAGACAGACACACACAGTGAAGACCCACAACAATTAGTATTTTAATAAATACACTTTTAATAACAGGTTAAGCCTAACCAATGCATGCTTGCGGTGTAGATATGTTTTTCATATATGTGTCATGAACTTCAAAGGCAATTGAAAAATCTTTATTTACTTCTGCTATAACAGAGAAGAAGCCTGTGTCATTGGCATAAACATGGTAAACATGGAGTTAGATCCTTGTGCTCAGATGCAATTTTGTTTTATTTTCTTCATTTGTCTGGAATTTAAAAAGCAGCAGATGATTTAAAGTTCGAAAGGAATTAGAAAACATGACTGGCCCTTTAAGAATGTAGTAAACTTTGATCACAGCAGAGACCTCTCCGTGTTGAAACAATGCCTAGAATTTAGTCTTGTTTCACCAGCCTCTTAGCACATGGTGGCTGATTTGCAACTGAAAGCATTTTTGAACCTATCCACTGTATAGGTAGTATAGGGACATGTCATATAATATACACAGTAGTTAGTCATACGGTTTTAGAAAGCTAATGTTACACATTTAGATGTTTGGATAAGTAATTGACAACTGTACTTGTATTTGTCTATTAAAAAAAACCTAAATATTCATTATAATGATAAATATAAAAATAATGTCAGCAAAACTGGATTAGATCTGGTTACACAGAGACAAATCATCATAATATTAAAACTCTGTGATTAGATTTAGTTTATTTTGCTGATGAGGACTTAGGTCTAGGATGTTAACTATCAAAGATGTTCACAGTTCAATTACCAGAGGCTTTTCTTCTAAACATGTTTATGTTCACATGGAAATTCAGGGAGCTGTTTGAAGAATGTTTCACAGATAAACCAGCATGCCGGGTTTTGGCGTAGTGACATAGCCAACTTGTCCAACTTGTAAACAAGGCGGCCCATCATTTGAGGACTAAGAGGGAGTACTTCTCCTTCCTTCCTTTGTCTCACTCTCTGAACTTTTCTTCTTTCCCTGGAGGGCTAGATGAAGAGTTCCTTTCTATCTTGGAGATGGATGGCCGTGTTTTAATTCACGATAACTGATAAGCGCCTGTTTGTTTGGAAATTTTTAGAGGTTAGGGAGGAAAATGTGACCTCTTGTATTACAAAAAATTTTGGAGTACCTCAAATGCGTTTTAATGTTCCACGCAGAGACCCAAATATAGGACTAATGCATGCCTTCGATATGTTCAACATTTGGATCCTCAGAGAGGGTTAACATGTTCCTTTGATCTACAGACTTCAGTCCCATTATTGGACTGTTTTATCTAAACATATGAATAAACAAAGATGTGGTAAATAATCTGTCCTATGTAGTTTGACACACATGATGCCAATGGCTGACACACACTGGTGCTTTTAAAAACTAGCGTATTTCTATCATCATTAATTTAGGCATAGCATGAGAAACGAGTCTGTCACTAGCGACTCTGCTTTATTTGCCTGCCAAAAGATGAGATGAAGCATTTTGCAACTCGGACCCAGGCAGGATGTATTGCTCATCCGCAGTAAGAGCGCAAAATACTCGGGCACTTTCCAAAATGTTGCTTTAAACCTTGGCGCCCCTTGATTTATTAAAACTTCTGTTCTCAGAACACTATCCAATTCAAGCTGAGAGGCCCATATAGATACATGTATACCGTACATGTTGTATACAGCAGTGATTCATATAGCAATACATGTGGTGATCTAGGTGAATGTATGTCAGCCTCATTGGGTGAATGCGGAAATATGGTATGGAAAGATCCAAGCCTAAAAATCAAAGGCAGTCAACATACGTATTGAAGGCATTCGCCTTCATAATACCTCCACAACATCTCTCTTTCTCTCTGGCGCCGAGCGATCTCTATAAGTGCAGGGCTCCCATGATGTTTAAGTGTTGTTTTGTGCCCGCCGTGTTCATCTTGCTCAAGCGGTTTTATGATGACTTTATTTCTAATGACTTATTTGGTGGGGGTTTATAGAGGAGCAGTCGGCCGAGAGAGGAAATGAATTAGCCTCTGCACAGATGGCTTTTAAGGCAAGGACTGCATGACAAATGTTCCCTGCCCTCCAGAACCTGAGCCTCAGTATAACAAATTGAAAACGACGACGAAAAACAGTAACAGGACACTGACTTCACAGTGCCATTGCATCTTGCGTCTCACTACGCAACATAAATATATATACTGTAGTAAAACAGGAACCTTTAATCTTTTAATACCCCCCGTCACCCCGCCTGCACCACCTTGGTGCGTGTGTGTGTATGCATATGTTTTCGGCTCACGCTGAGGGAAATAGTGGGTGAGATTGCCAATGAGCAAGCATAGCGAGTTTCAAATGTCACATGCTGCTTGTATCGTACATTAGATTTGTCTTAAATCTTACTGTAAAAATGGGTTTTACAGAGGAGTCACGTGATTTTGCCCTGGCTACTTAGATACTTGCTTTTTTCTGTGGAGCTTCCATATAGACAAGGTTTTAGCCCGGAGCTGTTGTCTGCCACTTGTACCCTCCGCATTGGTTCACCGCCTGGGTCTCATTTAAAATAATGATGCTCAAACCTTAAAAATTCGGCAAGAATTTGTGTTCGAGGAACAGATCACTAGATGTCAAACCACATCCACTGCAGGGTGCAGTAACCATTAAATGACCTCAGACAGACACCAAAGGACATACAGTCCAATCTGTAAAAACATTCAAACACAAATGCAAGCTGTGTACCCTTATGAATCTGGCTCTTTATTTAATATATATTCGAGTCAATGTTCATCACTAGCTGACATTGAGGTTCATCTCCCTCCTGCTGGTCTCTGGCTGTGGTCCCAACCGGGTTGAGAGAGTCCTGAGCCTGTGTGGGGCTTTAATGCTCCACTGCCCAGGAAGAGTCCCTGATAATGGTTCTTGATCTGCGAGGCTGTCTCTGCCTTGTTATCTGGATAAGAGGCCGACTGGAGGCCGTAGACTTATCCTAACGGCCCAGTCGCTCCTGAGGGGCCTCCCCCTCACTCTCGCTCTGCCTTTGTGAAACTCTGATTGAACTTCTTACATCTTTCCGTTTTCTTTTATCCGAAATGAATCACAACCAGTTTGCAACACCATAAGTTCCTTGTTTTTCTGGTGTCTTTGGTTTATGGAACCCAAAGTCCTGGATTCTGTAGATCTTTGGTTTAGTATGGAGATCCAACCGATTAAACGATAAGAAGCAAGTCAAAGACGTGATTTGACGGCATTATTATTGTATCACTAGGCTCTCCTCTGGCTCTCAGCAGGGCTACATTGGGGTCTCTAGCTCCTGCTGTGGCCGTTAGCAGAGTCCTGCTGTTCAGCCACATGCCGGGAGAGCACTGTAAAGCCATAAACTGACTTTCAAAGGCATTGCTGTGCCCATGACACCGGCTCAACCTCCAGAAGCGGACGATGATGGAGCGACAAAGCGTAGAGAAGGGTTACAGAGGGAGAAGGAGGGACAAGGTATTCATTTTGACACATTGCGATGTGTTAAATAGGCTCCAGTGCTCTCGCTAACTGCTGCACAAACACAAGGTGTAATTTTTAACACAGATGCTGTCAAATTAGCCACTTTGTCCATGTTAGCACTTAGGCACAATTGATTAGGTAATGCTAATTGAGACCTGTCTAAAGCATCTACTGTTGTCAGTTTTTAAGGTTAAATTATTTTCGCAGCTAAATGGTCTGAAGAGGATTTTAAATATGTGGATATTACAAGAAAGCTTTGTAGAAAAGTGCTGCTGTATTTTTCTTGTCGAAAAGCATAAACTCAACATGTGTGTATCTGGACACATGTTATCTATAACTCACGTTCATGTACACAGTGGGGCATTTCAGCAGGAGTCAGGACAGAGAAGGCCTAGATTAAACGAACATATCTCACTCCACAGGGTTCCATGTTAAAGCTCATTGTTAAAACTATTTTGCAATGTACCTGTAGCTCAGTTTGTAGGGCATTGCGTTAACAGCGCAAAGGTTTGATTAACAGGGAACACACATACTGAAAAATAATTTTCCTTGAATGCTCTGTAAGTTGGGAAAAAGTGCCGATTTAACTAAGATTTGTGACCCTGGATCACAAAAGTCTTAAGTAGCACAAGAACATTTGTAGTAATAGCCAAAATACATTGTATGTACTTTTATGCAGAGATCATTAAGTAAAGATCATGTTCCATGAAGATATTTTGTAAATTTCCAACCATAAATATATATATATAAATGTGAGTGGATGCAGCAAAAGCGCAAACAAAAATGGCCGGAAACACGCCAACAAACTTCGCTCGCTGCTGCCACTCTTTGGGAATTACCCTCTCAATTTTGGTATCTATGTAAAGCTTAGAATTTAAGTTTTAAGGTTCATCTATTCTCCATAATGTCATTACAGCATTAAGCCAAAAGAGAGCGTTAAAACAAACCTGTTTCTTCTTAGCAGCGACCTGCTATAGCGCCTCTGATTAACAACTTTAAAGGCAATTTTCTCAATGTTTAGATATTTTTGCAGCCTCAGATTCCAGAGTTTTAAATTGTTATATCTTGACCAGATTTTGTCCTATGCTAACAAACCATATATCAATAGAAAGCTTTCAGATTATGTAAAAATCTCAATAAAAAATGACCCTAAAGACCCTGTTGCCCAGGGTCACATTTTATTGTTTGTTTTTATTTATACTTGACAAATGAGTGAATTATCCAATAATTTTGGTCTATTAAACTTGGACATTTATATTTAGATCTCTCTCGGCGACAAGGACATTAGCCCACCTTCCATTCTACCGAAACCTGCTTCAAGTGCAACTCTATGAAAATGTTATTGTTTATTTTCTCTCTAACTCTACCTGTTTTTCTTACCATCTTTTGTGAATACAATTTTATGCAGAGGTCATGATTAGCACCTTTAGATTGTTTGGGTGTTTGGATACATGAAGAACAAGTACAAAGGGATCACCAGAGGAACTGAATTATAGTGGAACGATAATGAAAAGAGACGCTGTGTTTTGTCTTCTGGTCGTGGCTTGTTAAGTGCGCTGATGTGAAACCATAAAAGTGCTCTTGACTGCTTTACAATTTTATTAGATTGTTCCCATATATATATAATACCACAGTAAACATGCAAGCCCATGACTGAAATTTGGTAAACATTGTATATTTTGCCTTCTTTTACCCTCCACATCATTCTGTAAAGTATTTCTAGCTGTGGTAATACAAACATAACAGAATCAGATGTAGCAGATCTTTCTTCTAGAAAATTCTAGTAACAAATCACTTTTTTATTGAGAGGGGTAAAATAATTGTAGCCAACATTGCCTAAATGTTAAATACTTTTGTCTTTGTTTGCATACTTCATTAAAAGGTTCAGGAAGACTCAATGGCACCCCACAAATGTTATTCATTCAATTTATATGTAGACTTGAAACATTGCTTTTTACTTGATTCATGTTCCACTTTGCAAATGCCATGCAGGTCGGCAAGAAAGATGGCATTTTAAATATTTCAAAACGGAGCCAAGAACATCCAACACTCTTAAAAAAAGGTTCTTCTATACGATAGAAGAACCTTTAGGTTCCATAAAGGACCTTTAACATCTGATTTAAAAAAGTCAGAAAGAGATGGTTTTTTAAATAACCTTCGACTGAATGGTTCTTTGTGGAACCAAAAATGGTTCTTCTATGGCATAGCTGTGAAAAACCTTTTGTCGTTTGTGAAAAGTTGCTTTATTAAGTTGAAATTCAAAAGATGATTTTTTTAAAAGTGCTAAGTATACAGAACATAAATTCATGTGTATTTATCTTACAGTAAATCATCACGAAGGATATTTAACAACATTTATGATCTATAGTTTATCTATCAGTGTGCCATATTAATGAATGGGGGTTGAAAAATAATGTAATCGTTCATTACTTTGCAGTGTCTAGTACTGTGGGAAATCTTACTTTTAAGTTGATGCTCAGACCTTGGTTCTCACCTTTGACTAGTCTGGAACGTGCGAAGTGTTTCCAGATGTGTACCTTTGCTAACAATTCGAGACCCGGAAGGTTCTATAGTGACATATTGTAAGTGTTAGTCCTTGTTATTTCAGGTAAAAAACAAGTCTCATATCTAAATATGAGAATGAGAATGCTGAACTATAGTGTCATTGTTCTTTAAAATGAACAATGTGACAAAGCCATTTTTGTGCTTTATGTTGGTTACCTCATATTTACCAGAGCATCCTCAAACTTAAATTTAAATGACATGCATATTCCAGATTTCACAAATTCTATATCTTTTATTTTTAAAGTTACAACAGTACATTAGCCTTATATTTCTTGCTCTATAGATAATTGAGAATATACAAAATAAGCCCACAAGCTTGTAGAATTACAAACCATATTAAAAAAATTGCATTTTCTTCTTTTAATATAGTTTTTTTTTACATATTGCTTATTTAAAACCTCAATAAGATTGAAATCATTTTTCTGAAAATTCCCAGAATAAAAACATTTACATGCAGGTTATAGTCTGCTATATATCGCTGTGCATCCCTTGGCTTAAATAGAGCATTTTTCAGCAAGAGTGAGGAAGTCTTTCAGCGAGGTGCAACATCAACAACATTCCTATAAGTCGGCCTGTGCCGCATAGTTCAACATCTCACGATAAATCAAAGACAGGACAGTTCAAGTTAAACTGAGGTGAAAGTTTGAGGTAAATAATCCGAGTAAGACGCCCTAACACCCTCTTTTTTAACTCTCTGTTGACTCGGCAGCCAGTGTTTCTGAGCTTAAGTCCTGTGACTGTTTATATATAAATATATGCTTTAACTATATAGAAAGCATCAGCATATGCATTGCAGAATTCAAAAACATGCTCCTGCTCCATCAGCATGCTAACAGAATAACATATACTGATTTTTATTATGGTAAAATTTGTGATTTATTCATGGTAAAGGCATAAAACAAAAAGTACCAAAGCATAATTTGGTATCACTACCAGGATTTCTGAAAATGCTTTGTCCCACTGAGGGCCCCCTGAGGGCAAACAGTGTTCTGTCGGTGGATAGTCAGTCCAACACTCATACATGGTCTTTCATAAACACTACACCAATACCTGTCATGCGAGCCCATCATTTTTCCCCTGGCTGCTCCATTGTTTATACTACACAATTCTTACATCTATTCAAACATTTGCTTTTCAATAAACACACATGAATAGGCAGCGACCTGAGCGGATTCATTTATAATTTGTCATCTGATATTTATGAGTGCATTCAAGTTTTACTTTACTACTTTTTCTTTCTTCGTTTCCACACTTTATCCCTCATTTGTGAACTTGGCAGCCCCATGAGGGGCGTGTAGGCCTCAATTCATCGGTTGCATTCAGCCATGCACTCAGCGAATTTGTAAATGTTGCCGTTTGCGGGATTGCACCCAAACCAAAATTAGCTTTAAAAGCAGTTCAGCTAAAAGTAAGTACTTATCTGTGTTTAACATGCATTCAGTGTAATCTATTGGGGGGCATAAACATCCCATTGATAAAAAGTGCTCAACGGACGGATCGCAAAATAATTAAAGGGAGAGTTTGGTATGGAATGTAAACTTTACAAGGGTCTCCATTTCTGTTTATTTTGAAACAGCTGTGAAGAGCCCGCTCGCCTGCCAAGTGTAAGCAGCTGTTTGTCACTTTCATTTTACCAAAGAGCCACTAGAAATGGAAAATCCACTTCAGCTGTCCATTGCTCTCTCTAACTTTTGCTGTTTCTCCCTATCTGTCCCAGAGAGCTTCTTGCTTGGTACCATTGAATTATATTTTGGTAACACTTTGCTAACACTACAATAAGGTTGTATTTGTTAATGCATTAGCTATGAACATGAACTAACAATAAACAACACTTCTACAGCATTTATTTTATTATTTATTTATTATCATCAAAATTGTTAGTACAAAATTATAAATGCTGAAAAACTATATAACTCATGTTAGTTAATGCATTTACTAATGTTAACAGATACAATCTTATTGTAAAATACCAACATTTCTCTGTGCATGACATGCTTCTGACTCAGCAATGAATCATGAATGTTATCAATCACCGATCATTCACACAGCTTCTCCTTCAGTTTTATAATTCAAGATATAATAACATTAATACTGTAAACCGGCATTTTCTGTACTCCCACAGCCCCATCTCAAAACTGAAAAATCCGTTCAGCATCAAACCAGATAAAGTTTAATTTTATGTATGCATTTAAGTATGTTTATAGTAAATGTTTAAATGACATTTCAAGCGGTTTCATTACCAGCAAAATGATTAAAAATAATATGAATAATAATACATTGTTGAAATAATAATATACTGTAGAAATTACAGTATTACTGGCAGCAGTTTGCCAGTAACTTACTGTAGATTTATATAATTGGCAACAGTTTGTTCAAAGATAAATGAACATTAAACATTAACAAGTCTTTAACTTTATCTTTACAGAAAAAAACTATAAAATAACAACTTTATGCAAGCATTTCTGGGAACCAAATATCAGAAAAATCCAGAAAAATGTTTGGTTCCCAGAATGCTTTACAGAATTTTTCTGTAAAGATAAAAACTTGTTACAGTGTATTTGTATATGTGGTATATGTACATTTGTATATAGTATATAGTATATATATTGTATATAGTAAGAATTTTATAAAAGCAGCAAGACACTCAAGACGACATTCTATATTGTAAATAGTCTTGGCTGAAAGGGTTGCAGATACTCCATGACTGCTTTGGCCTCTCATAACTTACTATTAAATATTTCATATACTACTGAATGTGTTAATGTGTTATTTACAGTTTGCACTGGCAATAAAAAGGCTTGATATAAGATTTGTTAGCTTTTTGTTTGGCTTATGGTTTCAAAGAGAAACAGAACAAGACAGAGACAAAAGAAAAACTGTGAGAGGAAAAGGGTTGTTGACCAAATGATATAAATCCCTTTAATTTGCAGAGGTGCAGCAGACAGAGATAATTCCACACTCACGTTCACAAAAATCCCTTAAAATGACTTCCCTGTTTGCAGTTTTCCACTAAAACGAACTGTGCAGTCATGCCATAAATCAACACTGCAAAGACAACACCGAGCAGTCAGCAGGGCTCAAAGCTGGCACAACGAGTTATAACTACAGTAAACCAGATAAATCTTGCGGGTGATACAATCTGAGTGTCAAAGGAAACAACCTGCTCCAAAGGGAAGTCAGCCTATAATCTGCGAAGCTCAACATGGAACATAACCGTCCGAGACTGTTTACATACCTGCTGGCTGATTTATTTTTGTATATGACGAGCGGTCCTGTGACTATCACCCGCACATTTTATTACAACTCTGGAATGTTAAATCTCGGAGGGAACAAGGTTACCGTTTTATCTATTTGTCTCCAAATATGGTGTTCACTTTCTTTCAACCCTGTCATCCATCATAACCTCGTGCTAATGGCCCAACGCATGGCTTTAACCAGAAAGACCTGTAAAACTCACGCCAGTCTAAAACCTTGGGAAAATACATATAGATATTTTAAAAATGTGATATGTACATGACATTTTGCAGAAAACAACAGTAAATGAAAATAAAAATGTCATAATTTTCTCACCCACATTTTAAACCTGCACGACTTTCTTTCTTCTGCAGAACACAAAAGGATATATTGTGAAGAATGTTGGTAACAGAAAACTGCTGGGCCCCATTGACTTGCATTGGTTTTGTGTCCATACAATAGAAGTGAATGGGGACCAATGTTTTTTGTTTACTTACATTCTTCAAAATAGCTTTTTTGTGTTTTGCAGAAGCAAGAAAGCCATACCGATTTAAAATGACAAGAGGGTGAGTAAATGATGACAGAATTTTTATTTTGGGGTGAACTGTCCTCAAATATGTGTAAGTATTTCAAATAATCCAAATTTGTGTTGTCTACTTTTTTTAAAAATCCGTTTAGCTTCTTTGTGTGTCACAAAATGCTATTGCTAACTTACAAACACAAGGCATGTGTACTGTATATGGGATGTGCATCAGAGGTCAATCTGTGGTCCTCTGGCTTGCTGGAGCCTTTTAGCCTTCTGCCCTGTCTGAGCACTGAACCCTCCGCTGGGCTGGGTCACAACGGAGCCAGAGCGCTAACCATCGATCAGCTCTTATCAGCTCACAGCTGACAGTTCAGAAGCGCAGTGGAGGGGCTGAGTGAAAGAGAAAGAGCCCTGAGAGAGAGGAAGAGAAAAAGAGAGGAGAAAGAAAGATTATGCTCTACGCTGTCTGCGCTGTCAGCTGCCTGCCTGAGCTGTACTGTCAGGCCAGAGTCTAAGTTATGGGTGCCTCAGGGCTCCTGATAAGTCCATAGGGGTCTGAGGAAGACAGAAAGAGGGAGAGATAAGCAATGAGGTCGAGATCTATGAGAACACATGACAGGCTCTATTCAATCCATGATTTTATATACTTTCAAATTATCCGTTGTCAGACAAATACTCATGAATTAGATTGTGAGAGCCCTGTGGAATTTTCGTTTTTCCAGCATTTGTGAGTTTATAGGATGAGTTGGGGATGCCTTGAGGTACCTTTCAATTCTGATTTAAAATATTTTTCTACCATTTTGACAACTTTCCAATTTTGTACAATTTATAAATACAGTTCGCTTTTTTAAAAAGAAAAATTACTTTTTGTCCAAGTGCATCACTTCTTTATAACAAAAACCTTTACACTTTTAAGCATGGATGTGTTATTTTACAGTCCATTAATCCACCACCAGAAAAGCAAGAGAGCTCTTTACAAGAAGGAATAAAAACAGAAGTTTTGATATGGTTTCATCGGGCGCATACAAGAAGTTGACTTGCAGTCTGTGTTTGGTTATAATATATATATTTTACATTTATTTATATTAACATTAGTTTATGTTAATATTTTATTGTATATTCATTCCATAAAATAAAACTACTTAACAGTAATTGATGTTTTGCGGAGGTCTACCAGAAGTTAAGTTTGGGCCACATAACATTTGTTCATGTTGTTGCCACTGAAACTGTCTATACATTTACCTACAATGTTCAATTATAAAAACTATAAAGTTATACTTATTATTAGGGTTGGGAATCGGAAACATCCTCTTATCAATTCCTGTGTGCATATTTTCCAAAATGTGCATGTGTTAACTTGTGATAGGAACCACAAATTGACCATAGTTTCATTATATTAACTACAGTTTAATCATGATGTAGATAAGCTATGGTAATACAAATTGTAATAAATCAGACAAAACATGGTTGCTATGTGTATATATACACAAAACAGTGCTCATAAATATATATATATAAATGTGGAATCGAAACTGCGAATTGATAAGAATCGGAATCAATAAGCAGAATCGAAATCAGAATCAATAAAATTCAAACGATACCCAATTGATATTAAAGTTACTTCTTGGATTGGATCATTGTTGTCTCTATCTCAGAAAAGGATTAGTTTACATTTTAAATGATCACATGACTAACAACAACTCACAGCCTTTAAATAAATGTAATATGTAGTTAAATGTGGATAAAATTCCTTACACAAAGGGTAGTGGCTGCATGTGTTGAAAGGATTTGGTTCGACTAATATGCTGTGTATAGCGAATGCCCTCAAGAAATACGAATACTTCCCAACACTATTTTTGGGGTGCTTTTCCAACAGTGGCAAGTGTGACTCTTGGTGGTCCCGTCCGTTCCCGCCAGCCACATACAGTTCAGTAAAAAATCCAATTATTCTCTGACCCTCTCTCAGCAGGCCTGTGCCAGCAGAACTAATTAGGACCCAGTGTCCACAATGGGCCGCTCAGACAATTCTGAGTCAGAGGCCGCTCTGGAGGAGAATAAGTGATTTGTTTAAATGTGCAGATCTTTTCGTGGATGTTTAACTCTAAAGATATGACGTTTAGTTCCTATCAAAGCTATTTTAATGAAGAACATGTCTTTTCAATTTTGTTTATACAGACAAGATGGATGACGAAGAGAGTGAATAATAAAGTCTACAGGTACTATATGACAACTCTTCAGTTGAGAGTCCATTGCAAATCTAAGTACCTTATTATTATCTGCCATTCATAATGTAGCTTGCTGCTTTGTAGCCCAAGGCTCACTTCAAATCGCTTGCATATAGACAAGTACATGTGTCACCAGACAGACGGGATAGCTAATTTGTGCTTAAACATTCTTCTCACTCTTTCCAGGCAGACAGACCGACAAAAATTAAAAAGGATGGCTCCTCTTTGTGAGCCTTGCTGTGATGTCAAGTGAAATTTGACCTTTATTCCTCGAATAAGAGCCTCCACCCATCATACCACAACCCAAATGTTCCACTCTTTATGTCAAAAATGAGACCTCAGACGCTACCACATGTAAATAATAACATATTTTTTGTAGAATATCATTGGCTGTATTGAATTTGACAATTAAGTTTAGGAAATGTGGCAAATATGCATTATTTGTTTTGCAAAATGACTGTACCGCCATACAAAGGCACAACACAGTAACTACATCAACATTGAAACTATTTTTGTACACTTTCATTGTGGACTGTGTAGTTACTTCCACTTTAAAATCAGATTTTGGTCAATTTAGTGCACGACACTATAGCGTAAGATGTTTGTGTTTGTTGCAAGATATAGATTATCGTTGACTGTGAACTACTCTAAATTATCAAAGTGTCTTTGGTTCCCACTGTCGCGACTTTGTAAATCCTTCTCTCCCTCTCGCTCTCTCTATTCCTAGACGCCTTAGAGCCAAACAATGCTGAGACAAAGTCCTCAGTGGAGCCAGACTGATAAAGCTATCCACAACTGTCAATCAAATCACTAACAGAGTGATAATGAACACTCTAACTCTGGCACACCAACTCTAGTAAGCCTCCATCATTCTCCACCAACACTCTCCAACCTCATTTTCCTTTTGTTACCCATCCCATTAAATGCATCATGATATCACACAGGTATTAGAAAACAAAGCAAAAATGATGAGTGTCATATTTTAGAATAGAAATACCATTCTTAGAAGGCATTATGGATTTAGTAACTCTCCAATAACTCACTCATGATCCAGATCATTGAAATCACAATCATCTTTGGGTTCTGTGTTGCCTGCAACATTTACAGTAGACCGCCCAAATGTAAAATGTTCACAGAAGTAACACTCTATAACCAGAACAGCCGCCTGAGCCTTCAGTGAGTCAGGTCATGGCCTAAATTGGCTAACAAAAATCCAGGTCTAATCCAGGGCTGAAAAACACTAGCCTAATAGCTGAAAGCTGCTGTTACTTTGACTTCAGACGAACACACACTCTGAAGAACACACATTCTTCAGAATGGGTCCGGAAGGTCCCTTGTTACCATTAGGGATAATTGCACCCACACAATCACTCGAGCTGCCATCTTCTTTACATATCACCAACCGACAACCTGCACAATCTTCACAGACAAGAGCATATTTTGAAAGCAATTAAAGATAGGGAAAATACCGGGGGTTTGCCTTTGCTAACTTGCTGACTCATTTTTGACCCATTTTTTGTAAGGCCCACATGTTAGTAAAATCTCAGTTGTCTTGGATGTTCTTCAAAAAGAAAATACAACTTGAGTATAAAAATAACACTGCAGCTTAAAGGCATGATTCACACAAAATAAACTGTGATTTATCTGCGAAATACAAAAAGTTGTCCAAATTGTTCTTTTTCATACTTCGAACTGTTTAAAAGCTTTAGGTCCATTTGTGGTTTTTAGATAGACATCTTTGCAGATAGCAGAAGAATGTTTCTCTGGTCCTCCTTTCTCACCACTAGCACACTTACAGCTGCCGTGTCACTAAGTATCTCTCAAATGAATGAAAAATGTAAAAAATATATCTAATACCCATGAGTCACTTATGAGTTCATGTAAAACGTATGACCATGGAGGCGGATGTCTTTACATTGGTTAAAAGCCCACTGATAACATTTGGGGGAGAATGTGAAAGGATTAGTCTTTTCAACTTTGAAACCAATTAGTGAAGAACTGAAAACAAAATTACCAGAAAATATTACTAGCAACAGAACAAACAAACATGAAATGTTCTGCAAAACTAATTGAGGAACTTTGGCTTCACAATAATGAGAACAAACCTTCCTTCCCAGTATCTCAGTTCACCCCAATCATAGCAATCATATCTCACTCCTTCAGAGGAAACACTTGGGTGGTTAATCATGACGTAGTCATTCTAGACAATGCTTCTGAGTGTTTATGAATTCTTCTTTTAATTTTAAAAGATTTATGCAAAATACAGAAGACCACAGAATGTTGTAAGGTGGGGTGCGTAGTAACACCATTATTTAAAGAATTAGCCACGGGTAATATATCATTCTATATGGCCACCATTTTAAGGTGACTATAAAGGTTCCTGTGTACAAATATAAATGATTTACAAAACCAATCATTAAAAAACAAACAAGAAAATGCAAAAAACTAATATACAGTCATCACCTCATGTAAGTGGACATTATTTTGATTATATTATTCAGAAGTGCTGTTTATGTATTTATTTATGTGTATTTGTATTATAAAAAATACCCAGTGTGTCTATAAGTAAACAAAATCTGTTTTATGCTGCAGTTACCCTACATAAAAGATATTGTAAGATTATAATAAAACAGTATATCAACTTTTTTTTTAATGTGTGCCCTTGAGTTTGTGACTAAAATGGTGATGGCGTAGATGAGAGAGATGAGTGTTTTACCGAGTAATAGACTAAGTGGCAGTCATTTTAGGGCTACATTACACTATTTCCTGTCCTTTCTGTCTCTTTTTCCGTGGAAATGAAATTGCAGAAGGTGACTGATCAGAGTTCAGTGAGAGCCTTAAAGAAAACCCATAAAATTGTTTTTATGGAGACTTCCCGACCTCTTTCCTTCATCTCTCTATTAGAGGAGACAGTGCTCTGATTCAAGGCCACAGTTTTCATTTTACGCCGCAGTTTGCTTAATGGACCCAACGGCAGCAATAACTGTGTTGTAAAAACAAGACCATGTAGCTTTAGGACACATCACACTTGTTGTGCACATGTATAACTACATAACATTGTATTATGTTCACAATTTGATATCCACATGACTAATGGGTAGTATAAACCATAACTATCACAATAATCATTTGAGACATTATGGCATGCTTTTGAAATGAACTAATGAATTAAAAAACAGGTCTTATCTGGACATGTTTCTCTGCCAGTCTTACTAATAATGTCGACATGATGAAATCATCTGTTTGTTTGGGCATGTTTGGGAGCGAAAGCTCCGAATCCTGCGATGTGCGGTTGTAAATCTGATTTCTTATATTATTGGACATTATTCCAGACGGCACATATTTTTTGATGTGCATAATAACAAATTGGAATTAGCATCTGATAGTGAAGTGAGACATTACCTCAATAGTAGAATTTAGTAACTAAAGTGATTTAGGTATTTGTTGATTAGTTTATTTAGTCATTAATTCACCTCCCTCTCTTTTACCCCCTTGCACACCCCGACACTCCCACAAAAAATGCCCTATTCATTGTTTCCAGTCCTTGGGAAACAAGGGTGATCTTTAGAGCAAATTATATGGATGCATTCCACCTCATATATTTGTCAGGCGTTTCAGCAGCGGAGCACTCATTAGGAGAGGCAATAAGGAGCTCTGACAGCCAGATTCAGTCCACCTCAAAGCACAGTCCATTTACGCCGGCCCTCAGGAGCGCACATATACACTGCTCCTTCAAAAAAGCACACTCGTTACACTCTCCTCGCCCTGCAGTGTGTGTATTGTGACACATTCGACACAGATGTGTGATTTAGATGAGGTGAGTTTAGGGAAGTGATTGGTATAGTTTGACAAAGGTCAGCAAAGTTGTCTCCGGTGTGTGTTGGTGATTTATTTCGGGAGTACTGCGGTTTGGGCGAGTCGGTCGGAGCTGTGTGAGAAAGACATATTTTTGTGGATAGGAAACTGGTTTTATTGGTTGACGAAACCTCAGAGTTCCAGCTGTTTCCGAGCTCTAACTAAAGGCGGACAATCTAACTTCGACTCCGGAGAGATTTAGGAGAGAGAGAAAAGTTAAGGAATGGAAAAATGATTTGGCAAATCTACCTAAAGATAAACACTTTCAGCACACGTATCTTCCTACAAATTACAGATTTATCTTATCACCTGATTTATTTACAGTTGCTATAATATTTTCGTCGTACTGTCAAGTTTTTTGTAACACTGATGTAAACATAACTATTGTGTAACTATAGATCATTCTAGATGTGGCCCTTTTTGCATTGCAGTCAATGAGCTACATTGCGATTCAAGGTTTTGTCACTATCATTGAATAAATAAGTCTGAAACAACAGATAGCATTGATAGACCAGGGGCTCTCAGTATTTCCACTGGTAAACACGCTCACATCACCAGTCTTAGCTCAACGCTCAGATATGTCATGGGAAAAATTGAGTCAGGCTTTGTTTGAGCTTGTACTGCTATCTCTATCCGGTTGGTATACAGCGGTCATGTCTATATTCAGTTTAGCTCTCACACTGTCGTCATACAGAACATATGAAAATGTATGTTATCTCAAATTTATCCTTGACATTATTGTAAATTATATGTGACCCAGTCTGTAAAAACCAAAGTAAAGTCTCAAAATTTGATTATGAGATGAAGAGCATCAAATTTTAATTTCAAGCATTAAGTTTACTTTGATTTTAATCGTGACATTAAGTCAGTATTAAAGAAATCAAGATTATTTTGTTACAGAAAAATCACTTTAGCTATGTTTTCACAGACTGGGTCACATATAATCTGTTCATTTGTGTTCACTTGTGATATTACACAGTATTACACAGATAATACAAGTTTAGTTGGCTAATAATGTTGTTTAAATTAACAAACATGTATTACATTGACATTGGTACAACTTGTTGTTGTAGAGATAGGATCTTCCATATTATATAGGTGGTTAAGGTTTGTGGGTTTTTTTTATATATATGTTTGAAATGGGCATACAGAAGGAAGAACAAAGTATAGCACAAGGAGATGCTCTGAAAAAGTTATAATACATTTCTATGAGATCAGATCGCAAAGCAAACTGTTGAAGATAAATATAATTAAATGTCTTTGTTCTTGAGCCTTTCTAACTTTCAGGCATATTCATGACAATTTTACATCTGTAGTGGCCTGTTTCTGATTTTCTCTCAGCTTGAAGCCCTTGGTTGTCAAAGGGCCCCGGGACTTTGTCCTTAATGGTCTAGTCCATAATAGATCCTCGCAAACCCCTTCTGGGTTTAATGATGCCCTCGATGTTTACAAAACACTTTTTGTCATCATTTGTTCATGTAAATAAAATAAGTAACACCTGTCCGGTTGTTCTATTATTTGAAGTCAACCTGTTCACCAGGTGTTTGTGAGTGTTTGAGTGGCTTACAATGGCACACATACACGTTTGTTGTGTTTTTGAGACCCCTTCCGTCCTCAGGCTGTGTGTCGGGGTGAAAGTGCTGCTGGTCATCGAGGCTAATGCTGACATCTGCCCCCAGCCAGCTGACTGCCCTCTGGGACTGAAATCTTAACATACACAAGCCACACACATACAACCTCGCTCTCTTTATCTCTAGTTTTTCCTCTGTGGCTTAGAGCAACAGGTGCTCCTGCAACTCTAATTGAATATAATGAGACTATCTCCTACGAACCTGTCCTCAATCTCTGCTTGTCTATCTGCTGTCAAAAGACCTGCTCTCTTATCTTTGTATCTTATACCAGAAACAAATAATTTACAGAAATTATAAGAAAAATACACAATATGGATCTTTTGCTTGGTCATTACAGTAACAAAGTTCCAAGCACCGTAGACACGTGCCGAATCAGAGGGCAGAGAATCCTGGAGCCGACCTTTCCTCAAGCATCCCACGGCCCCTGGGGGCTTTGAGGAGGGGTGGCCTCTAAGCCAAATTAACTTATCTTGTCCATTTGTTTCTCTTAAAACAGATTACAGCAAGGGAGTCCACGTTGGATGCACTTGGGCCCCTCACTCATTCTCTAACCCAAGCCCAGTGGGCGCTTGAGGAGCTTTTGTTCATGGTGCATTAACTCTGTCACACATTAGCTCTGACCACAGCTAATTGACTACACTTGAGTCAATTGCTGTATAGAGTCCATGTTATCAGCTTTAAATGGTCTTTATGTGCACTCCCTGTCAGCTTACCGTGGTCCAACTAGTAAAGCTCTGTGGAAGTTGACTGAACATTTGCACTGAATGCTCATTATTACATGCATTAAGAATTCATCTTTAATTGATTTTCGTCACCGACAGAAACAAAAATTGATTTCATGGTGCTCCGTTTTCTTGCATGCCGCTTTCCAGGAAGCAACAGTTTGGAACATTGCTGGCAGAGAATCAGATGAGGCCCAGGCAAAATTAATGAGTGTCAGGGAGCCGAGCTTTGGCACACAGGCTAAATGGTCATATTTATTAGAGCTTACAACAACAACTGGACTGCTTATTGCTTTAATGGCCCTGTGTGAAGAGCAGATGCACAGTGCCATTAATAGTCATCTGACCTTAGCTTTACAAATGCTCAAAACGGACACACGTGCACATAGACACATGCACACAGAGTCTGTTAAATGTGAATCACTCACATAAAGATTTGTTTAATAAAAATACCATATTTTTTACACGTTTCACGCGCTCAGTAGTTGATTTAGTAGTTGTCCTTTTAACAATGTCCTAGATTTTCAAATGTAATAGGAAATAGGAGCGTAGTTTTAAAAAACACACCACTGCTGTGCTTCTAAAACCTTGGCTGTCCAAATTAGCTTTTTTCATCAAAACACTGCCGAGCAAAGATAATTGATTTTAGGGCTGGGCGATATATCGAGTTTTAAGATATATGGATATCTTTTTCCAACGGGATGCGGGATTAGACAATATTGTTAATATTGATATGGGGTGTGTTCGACTTGAAGCGGGTCTGTGGTGAACGATGGTGTCTGACGTGTGCAGTGCTTATGCGCAGATTGAGCACATTCTTGAATATCTATTTTATTTAATATAGATTATTTTTATTTGTTTATTATTATATAATTTTTCTACTATTTACATGTTTAAGTGGTGTGCAGCATTATGTTTTTAAATTGGGAAGAAAACCCTGTCATTGAATTTCTTTTAATATTTTATTAAAGGTGATTGTGACATCTCACATGAGGCTTTGATTTGCAAGTAAACATTAATTCAACTTTGTTGAAAATATGGCCATATATATCGAATATTGCCTTTCATCCTGGAAATACAGAGATATGAATTTTGGTCAATATCGCTCAGCCCTAATTGATTTACTGTTGAATCAATGTTGAGAATAACCAATATAACATTGACAACATTACGCTATTTAACCATTTAAAAACCACACCCTAATAGCAAAGATAATTGATTTAATGTTGAATCAAAGGAATTTTCATATTTTTATTGGTGACAAATATAAACGGTGACTATGGCAAAAATAAAAATCACGAAACATCAATATAGGAGGTTTCAGAAGTGATATAACACTGATATAGTAGTCGTACATACTATCAATACTCATTACCTCACAAACACACTACTTCTTTGAAAGAGGTGTGTGTGTGTGTGTACGTGTGCATGTATGTGTTTGCAGATAATGCATATTAGCCTCTTGTGAGTCTCTCAGTGTTCTATAAACAGCTCTATGCTATTTAAATCTGGGTGTGACTGCAAAAGCCTTGCAGCACGTTAAAATAGAGGCCTCTCAGTGCAGTAATTACTCCCCACAGGAGGGATTGTTTGACAAGGCACAAGGCAGGGGTCAAAGGTCACGCCCTGTCTGCCTCCCTTGTTTGCCAACATGGACACGAGATCACAGTCTGCCTAGGTGCCGCACGCTCTGTTGCATTTTGCCTCCTTGCACGCAACAAACAAACCAACAACAGCAATCTGAAAAATACGTGTCATTTGGACATAAGCCCTCAGAGTTACAAGTTACATTTTATAATGAGACATGATTATGCATATAAAGCGACTACAACTCTCATCTTTCTTTCTCTGTCTTGCCGAACGTGGCTGATTAGTAATTATGATAAAGCGCTTCTTGCCGCAAGCAAATTGAGTCCTGGGGGTCGGCCATCCAGTTTGTGATTGATCATTAGTCTGAAACTTGCTGTGTCTGAGACCAGGGGTGTATTTTTAAAGCCGAACACTGGTAAAGAGAAATGTGGCGTGAGGCACAGCGCCTCAGGCCTCAGTTAAAGAGGAGATTACCTCCATCTGATGGTATGCCGACTAATGAAATATGGAAGTACAAACATGGTCCAACATATAGTAAATGGTCAAATGAATACTAGCAGCATTTAGCGCATATACACTACTGTTAAAAAGTTTAGAATCGTGGAGCAAAATGTTTCTTATCTTCTAAAAATAAGATGACCATTAAAAATGTAATACTACTAAACTAACATTTTATTTAATAACAAAAAATCTGCCAATAAGAGATAAGAATTCCTTCAACCAGGGTGATACCTAAAGAAAGTAGTAGATAATATGGAAAGAGTACAATTTTCGAATTCTAAGCAAAGTATGGCTACTTTTAAGATGCTAATATATAACAGTTTGATTTATAATCCATTCATATGTATAATCATTTCATAATTCCTATAGTTACATTTGTGTTATTTCATAGTTTTTAAGAGTTTACGATTTGCAATATTTTATACAAGTACATTTTCAAACTCCATTTTGATAAACCGTTAAATTAAAAAATAATAACTTTGAAAGTAATATAAACCCATTAAAACTGTACAATAACACAAAAAGCGTTTTAATGGTAAATTCACAGTAAATGAAAAATTTGATATTTTAGCATATCCAGTGTCCCTTTTGCCTAGAATTTGTGTAAATGTACTCTGTTTAGCAGTCAACTTCTTTAGGTCACACCCTGGGATGTTTATTTATCAATATTGAAGGTGTTACCATTTCTGCTGGGATCTTATTGGCTGCTTTTGCTTTATTATTTAGTGAAAGTCATAAATATCATTAACATTTTTATCAAGCTACATTTTAGCCTCTTTAGCTAGTAGCTTTGAAAGAAACTAGCAACCCAATTATACACAATTTTTGTTCCCAAAACAAATTTCTGACATTTAAGGATATGTCTTCAGATTAAAAGGTTTGTAAGGTCAAGTGGCACATTTCACTCAAGTGCCTTCAAACTTTTGAATGTTAGCACCAATACTATTAAAAAACTGTTTATCAGTCAATATACATATTATATAACATACAGAGGTTAGTAAATCTGTTAGATCTTATATAGCATCAACTATAGAGCATTAGAGTGTTTTGAAGAGTTCTGTCACTGCATTCAAATACCACTAACATTTTACTCTTTACTGGTCTTTGATCCTCTTATTTGCATTTAAGTCAATCTGTAAAGATGTCTGCTTCTACAGATCTTTGTGTGAAAACAAACTGTGAAATGATTAAAAATAATTGTCCATTCTTGGCCAGGACACTCCTGTGAAAGAGATTTTTAATCTCAGAGAGTCTATCCATGGTTAAACAAAGGGAAAATAAAAATACAGTCATTTGAACTGCAAACATTGCCTGTAAATCACAATTTAATAAAAAAATATTTATCAATAAGTGGCTCAACCTGTACTGACCTATCTCTGCTATGCCATGCATTACCCAAAATGCTATAAAGGCGCTGACCTTTGCCTTCTGAGCAGTTTGTGTGTGCAGAAAGGTTCAGTGCAGCTTTGGACTACAGGTGAGAAAGCTCTGGCCTGTCAGTGGTGCTAGACCGCTCTTCTCCTCTCTCTTTAGGGCGCCAGAGCACATGTGAGTTTGAACGGAGGAATGTTAACAGTCGTCATTAGTATCTGGGCTTCTGAGGGGGAGAGGGGCCCAGCGGCCCTGCTGCGAGTGTCACAGGCTCGCGCCGCTATCTCTGTTTGGGTTTTCCCACGTTATGTCATGCATAGACACGCATGCACGCACGCTAAGTCGTGAGAAGCAGGTAGATATTTTATTTCATGTTTAGAGTCCATGACTCCAGCAGAGATTTATGGTAGCTGGAATGTGTAGATTTCGCTGGGGGTTATGTAGTTGATGTTTTGTGTATCTTCCATAAATGTTTACCTTTTCTTTTGAATTGTGTGTTTTTCGTTCTTTTCTGAATCTTACATTCAATATTTTAAGTGTGTCGTGCACTAGTAAAATGTAATATATCAATAAAATATAGTGCATGCTATTCTTCTATATACAATAGAGCCTAACCTAGGGTAATAGTTTTATTGCATTTAAGGTTCCTGTTTCATAGCACAGCATAATAGAGTTTTGTTGACATGAATAAAAAATGTAATACGAAGTCTAGTGTAAAACTTACATTAAATGAACGAGTTTCATAGGACTCACGTCCCTGGCCTGAAGTTCACTTCCGGTCTGTGTTTGTTGATCATTCTGGCTAGTGGCTAATAATATGACTATTTATATTTCATTTTATTTATATTAATATTTAGTTGTATAGTAATTGTATTAAATAAACAATTTGTTGAATTGTATTGTATTATAATTTTGTTAAATAAACAAATTGTTGAATGGGTCATGTAACTGTTGCAATTAAGTTTAACCAAGTAACAGTTCTTCTGCCAGTAACCCAAAATAATACTGACTAAACATACTTTAACTTGCTAGCTAATATAGTTTACTAATAAACATCTGCTAAACATAAAAGAAGACACTTGGAAGAATGTCAGTAACCAAACAGATCTCATCCCCCATTGACTCTCATAGTATTTATTTGTCCTACTCTGGCAGTAAATGGGGGATAAGATCTGTTTGATTACTGACATTCTTCCAAATATTGTCCTTTATGTTTAGCAGAAAAAAGAAATTTATACAGTTTAGGAACAACTTAAGGGTAGGTAAATGATGACAGAATTTTCATTTTTGGGTGAAGTGTACCTTTAAAGCAAATAAGCAAATGGTTACTTCTAAAAAAAAATCACACACATCTCTTCTAGAGTTTCAGAAATTTGACAAATCTTCCACATAATGTTTAAATATTCAGGTGCCAAGATGTCAAAATTGGCAATCAAAGTCAGAGATTTCAATATGAACTCAAACATTCCTCATTTTTGGGTGAAGTGTCCCCTCAATTTATTCTAGTTTCTTGTTTATTTTGTAGAAAGAGGTATAAATGCTTGGGTGAACACTAATAGGCATAAAATGTTCTGAATTTCTGCCTCTTTATAGGGAACATATCACCCAATTACCCTGTGTTACCACCTTTATAAACAGCAACATTTTGATTAGCAAATGCGAAACATTCCTTTAGACACTTTATGGACACTGGTGCGCTAAAGTCTAAAACCATGCAACGTTAACGGTGTGTAGAGTGAATTTATGGTGCTGCACACTGGAGGGTGAGGTGAGCAATCCTGGAGGTCAGGCTGACCAGGGCAGATAACACAAGCTGATCCAGGGCACTACAGGCCACTGTCCCCCCCCCCAACCCATTCCATGGATCTTCAGCACCATCCCTGGCTCTTTGAAGTAACTGTGATTTAAGGTTATGAGAGGACTCCTCTGGCGAGTCTTCATTGATCTCGGAGCGTATCGGCGGCCGCGACTCGGCCGCGCTTGTGCTGTGAGGAGATTGACCCTATTTTCATCTCTTCGTCAATGTCTGATGACCGGACGGTGGATCCTGGTTCTGCCATCTGGCCTCTCTGAAGTGATGCTATAGAATGAAATACTGAGTGAGCGGGATAAACATTTGCTTTTATGCTAGAGGTGCCGGAATTCGGCAGGCAGATCTTTGAGGAAAGCACATGTGCGCTCAAATAATTATGTGTTTATGCGATGAATCCGAACACTTCCACAAATCCTTATCAGACCACTTTCCTCATGCTGGCAGATCCAGTTAATCCAATCAGATTGTAATTGTGATAAACTCATATTTGGAGTCATATAGTATAGCGCATGCTTGCAAACAGTACTGGTTCGCTCACTGTATGAGCATCATGTGAGGATGAGAGAAAAATGACCGGGGCGGTTGTTCTTGTCTAATCCATACAGCTGAGCTACTTTGAAACTTAACAAGCAAAAGAATTACAGCTCCTGCATGTCAGACGGTTTGTTTTGTTTAAATGCTACAGAAAGCAGCTGCCACCTACTGTATGTAGCATAGGGAAAAATCTGTATTAAATTAAGATTATGTTACAATGTAGCAAAGTAGTGAGACACGATGCGCTGTCTGAACTTTGGTCACAGTAAATTTTTCCAAGATATCACATCATTGTATGTTATATTCTTATGTTATGGTGATTTTGCTTAATGGGCCTTTATGGCATAAACATTGCAGGAGGGTTTGTTGATTGTTAGCACTTAATGCATCAAGGAAGGAGATGTTTTGCAAGCACTTGAATTTCAGAGGGTTGTTTAAAGAGAACTCTGTGTTGTTAACTCCACCAGGAAGCAATCTCTTGTTATATTTGTGACTGGATACATTAGGTTTTCAAGCATCACAACAATATTCACAGGTAATTCTTCATAAAATAATTCAATTATGAAGTCACTTACCACACAAAGCTCAGCTAATTCCCCCTGAACTCGGAAACGGTTTATCGCGCAGCGCTCTGTCACGGCCGCTGAGAAGTCGCTATTAATAAAATTAGTTATAATTGTGGGAAAACATAAACTCTTCATGACCAAATGATCACAGATGAGGTGTCCATAGCAATATCTCCAAGGAGATGGAGTTGATGCGAAAACAAAACTCGTGCTACGATTTGTTTTCTTTCCTCGGGCAGGAACCTGCAATTTGAAGGGATTTTCACACCGGTGTCCTTGATGTCACTTTGGTGTAAAATTCCCACTTTTCTATTGTGAAAAGCATAGCCGCCCTAAAATTCTTATATGCTGCAAATACCAATATGACTTTCCAGGACAAACATTGGGTTTATACAGCTTTCCAATGCCACCATTACAAAGCTTAAAACAACTTAACTGTGGTTAAAATCTGTCACCGTCCAGCATAACCCTGTTCACTCCAATGCCTGATTTAACTGTCACTAGCACTTTGCAAATCTTGGCCCGGTTCACTAGATCCTTCATAGCAAATGTTCTGTTCAGTAACATCACTTCCTAAATCACAGCTGTTCAGAAGAAGAAACGGGGTTAATAGAAAGAACCCATGACCAACCCCTTGTGTAGCTCTCGGTCTGAGATCAAGGTCTGTGATGTTGTTTGAGCTTCTCAAAATTAAGTGTGATTTATAAGTCATGGGGAAAAACTGTCGGTTTTTGCAATTTTGACAATGATGATCTTATGAGTGGGGAATGATGGGCTCCAAAGGGCCTTTTGGGAGACAAGCTGCTGCTTCAGCCCAAACAATAGAGCACTGTAGTCCATTTCCTTTCATTGGCTTGGATCGTTTTTAAATGTATTAGATCACTGGGATGCGATCGTTACATATTGCTGCTCTATAGATGACCCTGGTGGGATTAAAGCGAGCGATCGTTCTGAGATCAGAGGATCATCTGCTTTTTAGACTGCTTTCTCATATGAATATTATAAAATATGTAATGATTCAAAATCAATGGCAGAATATTCTGAGGGACTGAATGAGCTTTGATCATGATGCTGCATTGTAGGATTTTCATCTGCTTGTACAGTTTTCTTGTGTTTGTGTGTATCTCATACATTTTTCTCTTCAATCACAGGTCTGAAATAGAATGAATTTGGAACAGATTAAACGTGAGGAGGTAATTAGAGCTAAAGAGGAGATAATTTTGCTCCAGCCAGGCTCCTGTTGTTTTAAGTCCTTCTGGAAAATGTGGATTTTCCAATGATGGCCATTTAAAGGTGTCACTGTGGAGCCACGGCGAATTAAAGGGAGTCACTACATAGTCTAAACAAGCAATCTTCTCCATTATCAACAGCCTGACAGGATAATAGAGTACAACTGGTCATGTGACACGGACTGCGGTGACAAAAGACCTGCATCTATCATTTAGGCGACTGTGATGGTGCCCGCTATTTATCAGCACAGTTTGATTTAAATGCGGCACGAGATCAAGCGCCTTGATTAAAAACAAGAAATTGGTTGAAAATATGAATATGAAAATGTGTATTTCATAAAAGGCAAAAGTAGATTTTTTTAGAATTTGAATAGTGTGATTATAAAAAAATTATAATCAAGCAAGTTATGATCTCAAAATCTTCCAACTGTTTATTTATTTATTGTTTTCTGCCAAACAGTACATTATATTATGTTCTTATATAGTCTTTACGCAAGCTAATTCTAGCCAAACATGAATTTGGCATCAGAGGTACCATAACAAACAAAGCAAAAACTACCATAAAAGTTCAAGAGGTTATAAAGGTAAATGATTTCATCTGCCTGGCTCAAGCTATGACAATGAGCACGGGCCAATAGCAGCGCAATGAGCCGGTCCATTCTACTACGAGGTGGAAACTGCTAGTTAGATTCCGTAATCTCCAGAGACGCCTCCAGTTCGCCCCAACCCCGAACCCCCCCACAAGGGTCTTTTAAGTGGAACCTTCTGAACATCGAGCCAGACTTTGCTGGATAGCAGGCAGCTGGACTTTGTCATGCATGACCAGGGACATTCTTGTTAGTGTAGTGTAACCTTTTCTGCACTAACACAGATAACACTGGCACCTAGCTGGGTCCTAATCTGCGCCCAGTGCCCAAGCAAGGGGAGGGAGTCCGGGGCAGTATAGAGGTGGGGGAGTTGAAATTATTCCGAAACAGCAGGCCAGCAGCGGCTGGGGACGCTGGCAGGAATAAGTCTGATTCCCCCCAGCATTGGCAGTGACCTCATCATATTCAGAAAACAGAAAAAAACAGATTTATTGTGTATGTGAGATACCGACATCATGAACTTCTACCAAACGTCTACTGGCAAGCAACCTTAGCACATATCGTAGTTTTTTTCTGTGTACTGTCACAAAAGTTCAAAAATTCTGATTGTAGTTGGTTTTTAACGATTACCCGGCAACAGGATATGAAAAATAGTTTCACAATACGTTGCCGTAGTGTGCCTGCCTCTGCCAGAGGATCAAAGCATTAAGAAGATCTCCATCACATCGCAAACATGTTCAATCTAATCTCAATAGTGCTGCTAGGGATTCACTATTGGTGTGGAGAGCTTAGCTGCTTCATGGAGAGGTGCTTTCAGACAGAGAGAGCCAACATGTGTACTCCAGATGCCCAAGAGCGGACGTGGGTGTGAGCCACGCTAGTGCTGACAATAATTCGGGGACAGCGGGTGTCAGGCCGAGAGAGGCCTACACCTCATCACCCCGCCGGCTAATTGATTTCCAAATGAGCCGCGGTATTTCTGCACAGTAATCTTGAAAGGGGGCCATAAAAATGTCCAGGGATACAGGGTGTGCCGTGCTTTTATCTGAAAACTTAAAATCTCACTCTCTTTCTCCCTCTTCTTTAACCACTAACCTTTCTCTCTTCCTCCTCCCACACTTTTTCTTCTGTTTTTCTTCATCTTTCCTCTATTTTTGGCTCAAAAGTTGCACACCTGAATGTTTGAGCACAGAACAATTTCTCTTTAAGAGGAAAACTCTAAGAATATCCAAATCAGAACCATGCTGGTGTTCTCAACACAGTCTCTACAAAAAAGGAAAAAAAGAAATAACAGAGAGCATGTGTGTGAGAGAGTAAAGTATGCACGAATCACAAATAATAGTGTTCCCAACAATGATTTACATTTACATTTACATTTATGCATTTGGCAGACGCTTTTATCCAAAGCGACTTACATTACATTGTACTATACATTTGTACATTTTGTATAGTAAGCAAGTGGGGGTAAGGTGCCTTGCTCAAGGGCACCTCAGCCGTTACCCGCCAGCCCTGAGAATCGAACCAGCAACCTTCTGGTCATGAGTCCAACTCTCTAACCACTGGGCCACGACTGCCCTCACAATGATACATTGTATGGTCCATTAGATCCAGATTAGGTGATAAATCAATATGAGATTTTGTGTTGACATAATGTAGGGCAAAAGTTGCCTTTTATTATTAATAATAAATATTACTTTTATTAATAATAATAGAACTCTTGGGGTATTGTGTTAAATTCTTTTTTAAATACATTTTTTGACCTTTATTTATAGAGGACAGTTGAGACAGACAGCAGCATGAGGGTAAGAGATGGGGTGCGGGATTGGGACATTACCCGGGTCATACTCGAACTCAGGTCCCCATGAGCCAACAGTTCATATATTTGTCTGGAGCACTGACCACTGAGCCAGAACTCCGACTGGAAATGCTTTTTAAGTATGTTTTAGATACCTGACTATACCATATTTGAGGTACTTTGGAGTGCTCATACAGTTGTGGACTATAATGATAAATGCAGGTGTATAGTGAAAATGGGGTCAAAATTTGGGACATCTAAAGCAAAAAAAAACTGTTTTCATGTAATTCATTTCTTTTCCCCCCCATTATTTCTGTAACTGTTTGAAAGGGGTAATTGGTTAAGTAAACTTAGAATTGCTTGCAAAGCTACTTTTCTCAAAAACTCCACATGAGAAACACTTTAAATTAGCCATGGAAAACCATGGTAGAAAAGATATAGCTCATTATCATAAAAAATGTAAAATTGTTACGTTTTTTTAGAAAATGTTAAAATTTGCTGTTTTTCAGGAAATTGAATAATTTTTATACTGTTTTATTGGTTATATATTTGCAAAACGTAGTGACAAACAAATGTAAATGGTGACTAACAATAATGATTTATAGAAAAATAGAAAGGTTTTGCAAATGGCAAAATATGGAGATACAAGGTTTCAGAAGGACAGCGGCAATATGTGGTTTTACTTTCTAGACAGAAATTTGGTAATGTCTGGGAAAATATACGTATAATAATAAAAACATGCTATGTAAAGGCTTTTTATGGGTTAGTATGGGTTTTATATTTGTCAGAAATACTTTTATATTAAAATGACCTCGTCTACACGGTTTAACCAGATTTTTTACTAATTTAATATTATTTTGCGTTGTCCAATAAATTGCAATTTGTGCAAATTACAATATATACATGTTTTGAATGAACCTAAAATAAAAATTCTAAACAACAATTACATGTTTTAATTTCATAAATAACAATGACAATAACACTTGTTCACCCAAATAAAGTTAAACAAGCTTTGTAATGATCCCAGATGATTTGTCATGCATGGCGTAGGATCTCAGAGCAGATGTTTCCACAGATTACTCAGAGCTACTGTCCACACCACTTGTCAGACTGGCACATTTCAAACTCTGCGGTCTCTTCGGGTAACACAGAGACTGGGCAAGGGCATTAGAACTGGCATTTTGCCCCTCTCCCTATTAGAGCCATCCAAAATGTAAATATTTCCTTAGTTACCTCGCTTGTTGATCTGTAGAGTATTTCCATATTTATATTGCACTCAAAACATTTGTTGGAGATGATGTGAATGGACTGAGGTGCTGTTCCATTAACAGTAACAAAATGATTTTCACACAACTTTGTTCTATTCTGTTTTCAGATGAAGCAACATAAAACAGCAATTAAAGTGCATCAGTATAAAAAAGTACAAAAATAATATTTAAGTGTCAGCACATACCACTATTGTGTAGTTGCACCTGTGTGCATACAGAGAATTTTTGTACACAAATTGTAATACCTCTATGTTTAAACACATTTATTCTATAGGCTAAAAATTTGGTTTGATAACTTTTTTCCTTTGAAAGATATGTTTATGAAAGGGTATGTTTTCCTTTGAGAAGCAAAAATAACATTTAAATCAAAGCCTATATACCTTGTTTACAGTTTTGTTGTTTGTGTCGTTTGTAAGTTGTGACTATTGAGAGATATCTACAGACCCAAAATATGTCAAAAACGTTAAAAAAGTTCAAAATTGTATTGATAAAAAAACATAAATGATTGGTTTGAAAGAAAATATTTCATTTTAAATGTGTGTGTCCATATGTTGATATAGAAACATAAAGATTAAAAATGATATACTGTACAATAAAGACAATGAATCTAATGTAGCCTACTGTATACTGTATGTAGAAATGTATTTAAATGTAAGACCCTACGATTAAACTAATTGCCTTGCACATGTTTAGGTAAATCAAAGCATATTTAAAAATCTAAATTGCCCAAGTGTAAATTTTCTTTATCTCTGGACTGATGGTTCCTGAGTACACAGAGCTTGGTGGCTCCTTCTTATCAGAGCCTTGCTGAGCCTATCATCACTTTTAGGAACTACAAGGCGAACTTTGACCTCTGATCTCTCACTTCACTAAGATATGGATAAGAAACCTAGTTCTCCGTCTGATGAATGCAAATTTTAAAAGCTCGTGGGGTCTGGAAATGAGGAACTTACATCTCCTTCTTAAAAGTCCACAGATGCATTAGACTGAATTAGGCAACTCCATCTCCATCTGACAATTTAAAAGCGAATAAAGATTAGCCAAATGAAGAACTTGGAGGGCAAAAAAGAACATTATGAGATTGGTAAAAGCAATATTTTGCCATTAATTCAATAAATTTCAGGCAGACCACGTCGCATGATGCAGAATGGATAAATAACAAAGTCAGCTTTGACATTGTGTCTGCTTCACATTACGATTAATCGCAGTATATACGACATAACCACGTTATCAACTCTTTCCCCTCTCCTGTTCCAAGAACAACCGTATACGCTGGCATCAATTACCCATCCCAAAATTCGGTTAACTCTTCTTTTCACAAAGCCGAAACAAAAGCCGATGGCTATGCAGAACCACACTGAGGCTGAGGCTAAACGGATTAGCACCGGGGCTTCTGGGTATCTGGTGTGTGTCAGCGGCTGGCTGGCCGCAGTTTGAGTTTGCAAGCGTGCGTTCGCTGGACTGGCTACGAACTGTCCTCTCTCACTCCAGAGCCTGCGTCCACTGATGTGTTTTTTTTTGTGGAGCTGGTTTTGAAATCGGGTTAGGGTGACAGGGAGAGAATTCAAGCATTTGCTTGCTGATTTGATTTAGCGGGGGCAATCAGTCGGGCAGTTGCTCTGATTTATAGCTTCCTGCTTTCCTTATGCTCCTCGCGTTGCCCTCTCACATACTGTATCATGCCGCTGGGGGAAGAGGGCACTCGTACTGACCATAACGCTCACTAATATACACACAGACTACTTATCAGTGGTCACTGGGTCAGTGCTAACTGTATTTATTTAAACATGAAAAAATGCTTCCCTCAAAGCAATTAGGGAAATCCTCAATGGCTTTCTGGCTCAAGTCCTCTACAGACATCTGGGTAAAAAAAATGCGGTATGAGCGGCTTCTCGGCACAACAATATCATTAATATCTGGTCAGCAGTCATCAGGCCACATAATGGGGCCTTTTAAGCAGTGCCACCCGCAGACTTCAGGACAGCCGAGATGAAAGCTGGCACGCGGCTAACCTTTGTCTTTCAGAGAGATGATTCTCCTAATTGCTTGTGACTGCACGAACAGTCTTGAAGATGGCTGCAGTCACGACCAATATTGGGATGTGCCCGAAGCCTGTGTGCCCACACACAGACCCACACAAAAGACCTTCAGAGCAGAAGTAACCAGGGTGGCCATTGTGTAGAAGGGCTCAGATTTACTCATGGAATCATGGAGCCCCTAAAGAGCTTCCAAGAACGATTTTCAATAATTGCATTTAATTCCCACAAATACCACGCCGTAGCCAAAAAACTGAGCAGTGAGTCAGTGCTGTGTTTTAAGTATTTTTGTAGGGCTGGTGTAGGTAGGATTTTATACCATATCTTTTAAACCATATTAAAAAGAAATGGATCTTCGCTATTGGATAAGGGGCTTGGTGGATAGATGTTAACCGAAATTGCGTTTTCTATGAAGCTTGTATTCAGTTTATTATTAACACTACTTTTAACATTGATGCAAAGCATTAGATGTTGAATAAATTCATTATTATCTTAAAATATTAATAGTAACACTATTGATAAATTTAGATTTAAGATTCTTTGATAACAGTTATTGTTGCGTTATTATACAATAATTGCAAATGCTTTTTTGATTTACTTTAAATTTAATGTAATTTTATAATAAGAACTTGCTATTAACTAACATGCAAATCCTCTATACTGTAAATTGTTGTTACGTTGTTATACTGTTGGAACCAAATTATATATTTTAAATGTAATGTTATTTATTCCAAATATTTGATTAAGTGGTATTATTGATATCGACTGGCAGAATATTGTTTTATACCAAAATGTATATTAAAAAAAACACAGACACACTGTTTATGGGTTATAGACTGATCAAAGCATTTTTAATCCAATGCTTTGATCAAGGATGCGATGTAATCGTAAAAAGGCAACATTAATACAAGTGTTATAACAAGTTACATGTTTCACAAAGCGCTAGGCAGAGGGGTTTTAGGTTTTTTATAGTAAGTGAAGAGCGGTTTGTAATTACAGAAAAAAGTTGTGTTTTAGACTACTATCCATTTAACTCAATTATTATTTTTGGACAAAGCCATCAATATTTAATATAAATGTTTACCTGTTTAGCGTTACATAAAGGCCACAGAGCAATGGGTGGTCCAGTTATGGCTCTTTTAGAGCCCTCTTATTTCCATCCACAGCTGTCCTCACCCCAGCCTGCTGTCCAGAATCTAGCCATCTAGCCACCTATCCACCAGCTGGCCTTCACTGCCGCTAAAGCTTCTGGTTTTAGGGTATGTGACATCAAGGCAGCGCCACAAAGGCCTAATCACGTTAACGTCCGCAACCAGACGCTGTACTCATCTCACTAATCAAAGAGAAGAGCTCGTTCAGAGAGCACTGAATGATCTACTTTCTATCTCCTATTCTTATCTGTTCATCCTGGTACAGCACCTATGCAGCGTGCACTTAATGTGGCCTGGACTCACTCATTTGGTTTCACATGTTACCTGGAATGCTCTGTGAGGTGGGGGATGGCTTGTATGATGATGATCATGTTACAATGATGATGATGGTTTATTCAGTTTAAATGCATTTCTATAGTGCTTTTCATCATTTTGTTGCAAAGCAGCTTCACGGTATATACACTAAATATGGATAGTAGTGACAGAAGTGGAAAATTATGAAATCACTAAATATATAGAATACATTTATCTAATAGAAATAGGAAGCAATGCTACATGCCATATATTATAAATACTATCCAGTAAATATTAGAAATCTGTGTTTGTTACTGTTTATTCATTTTGTCACATTTAATGACCCAATTATTAATTTCAATGCTTCAATAAAAGAAAATAGAAATGAAAGCTTTTAAATGTATAGATAATAGCCATAATTGAAGCTGTATATATAAAATATAGCATTCATAGTTTTCTTAAACGTAGTCATGCAGACAGCATTCCAACATCAACAGCTATCAGTAACTTTTCACCAGGACCCGCATTTCAGCACAGAATAAAGATTGGCCCTATCCTGGTGGTGAACGATGTCTATAATGTTAAGCACAACAAATGACAAAACCTTCCAGGCGCGTACATCAGCACAGGGGTCAAGGAAGGTAAGGAAAAAGAGGCCCTCTGTGACATATCTACTGTGGGAAACGGGCAGCGGAGATAACCAAGCTTTAGTGTTTCATCTCTGCTTCATCCTATACACATTATCATTGACCTTTCACCCTGCAATAAGAAAGGCTATGTAACCCAGAGAAACACACAGCCGTAAATCTATATACTTCAAACTATAAAAGCGCAGGATATTTAGGTGATGGGAATAGTGTAGAAACAGGAAAGAATTGCGTTTGACAATTTTTTTATTTTTTGTTTTGTTTTTGAAATGTGTTGTTTTGTCACAGCAAATTGTGAAGCTATGTGACCGTTTCCTTTATTTTAATTTCCCATTTTCGATTATACTCAACTAATAGCATTTATTTTAGCCGAAATGCACATACAGCACTCTTTTGGAAATGCAAAAAAAACTCATATGACTCATACTGCACTCATTTAATTTGTCCAATAAATTATAGAATAAGAATGTCCCTCTAATTCTAGCTACTATTGACTAGCAATAGCAAGTAGAAAATCATTTTCATTGTGGGAGAGTAAACAAATAAAAATTGCATTAATCTTTCGATTGCTTCGAAAGGAAATACATCAAGAAAAGAACTGTGCACTTTACTCCAGTTCGCAGGGACTTCTACCTCCAGCTGATGGGAAAGAATCTGGAGACGGAGTGTGTTGAACCGTAATCAGAAGGCACAACAACACAGTAAAAACTGAGAAAACACGCAGTTACAGGAAATCACAAACTCAGTGCGTGCACACACTCACATACTACATACTGATAAAAAAAAATGTGATAGCTGGATTGGCCTAATGAGACAGTTTTTCATGAGAAATGAGTTCATTGGTTCTCAATAGCTAAAATGACCTATGAATATGTCACTCTTAAAACAGGTTGTTCACGATTACCGTTCATGAACGTCAGTCAGTATCATAGGCCTGTAAAGTAATATGCATTGGCCATATTTATTCAACTCAAAATAAAGTTGAATAGTGAATAGTTCACCCAAAAATGAAAATGCTGTTATTATTTATCTGTATGGCTCTTTCTTCTGCAGAACACAAAAAAATGTTGGTAACCGAAAAACAGTGGAACCCATTGACTTTTGTGTCCATACAATAGAAATGAATGCGTACTGCTGTCATACAGGTTTGAAATGAGTAAATAAAGACAGAATTGACATCTTTTGCTTAACTATTTCTTTCATTTACTTCAATGTGTTAGTAGGAATCATTAAAATCATTCCTATAGATAGTTTTAATGCAACAACATAAACAAACGTTACTGCGCCTTTACTTCTGTGGCCCAAACTTAACTTCCGGTACACATCCGCAAGGAACAGAGTCCCTGCAGATTATTTCTGATAACAAGCAAAAGAAATAACAAGTAAATGACATTAGCTAGCAAGTTAAAAGTATGTCTAGTCAGTATTATTTTGGGTTACCAGTAGAACCGTTACTTAGCTAAACTTTAAATGCAACAAAGTTGCACGACCCATTCAACAAATTGTTTATTTAATACATTTATTCCACAATAAATTTGAATATAAATTTGCATTAATATATATTTAATAAAATCTAAACCATCTATAAACATTTAAACAGCTTATTTTTTTTAAGCAGAAAACAAAAATATAATAAATAAAATATAAAATAAATATAAATAAAAATATGTCACTTTGTTCTTAAACAAACTTTAATGCACAAAAGCACAAACATTATTTTAATTGAAATGTCAAAGTTGGTTATTAACATGTCGATTACACAGGTCAAAAAAACACCTTGGTCTGACTCATTCAAATGCTTGGATGGATTTTATTTCAGCTAATGAGGTGTGAAGCCTTACCCTCAGTGTGTGTGTGTGTGTGTGTGTGTGTGTGGTGCTGCTCATAAACCAAAAGTGAGAAACAGCTTGTTTGGTAAGAATTAGGGGTTTACGTTTTCCTTTTTCCACTCACTGAATAGCCGTTCGTGTCCCCCTCTTCTGTGGAGTCAATGTGACATACTAATAGTTTTTCTTGATACAAACATTGCTGCTCAGCATATGCTTCAAGCATGGTATTACTATATGAATTATACTGGAAATATATCAAGCAAGCAAAATCCAACAAATATCTTCCAGTACCTCATTTCCCCAAACTTTGCCATTATTTACCATGTCTATTTTGAGAGTGTATTACTCTAAGTGGCTGATTAGTTGCCGGGGCCCCTGGACTTGTATTGTCATCTCATGCCTGTCTGTGTCTCGCAGACATGGGGCCCCTTCGCAATGCAGCCATTAACTAAGGTCATTACAGAGAGAGGCTTTGTCATTAAGACCACATGGTTTCTCTAGCAGTCATGTTAATAACTTCTTCTTATATTTGATTTGTCCGTTGATACGTTATGTCCTTCTCACTATTGAGATCTTTTGAGACATTTGTGAGTTTGGACAAATTTGAGTGTCACCTTCAAGTGTCTAGAGAGGTGTCTGGGTTGATGTCATCCACTCAGACAAACATCCTTTTAGCAGTTCTTTGAATAAAGCATGGCTATTGTTCTGCAGTGACAGCACATACTTGGAACTGTCAGTCAAGGTGTCATGAAGGTTTGCATCGACCAACACAGAGGCTGCGTTATCGCCGCTCGTAATAAATCCGTTGTAATTTCATGCAGTGCATCTTAAGTATTTTTACAGCTATGTAATCGGTGTGACAGAAACTGCCAAAGCTGTTATGACATGGGAAAGTTGCTATACCACCCAGGTGCTAACACCCTTTTGTGCAGCTCTGCTTAGCATTGGCGTCTCCTCTGCAGCTTTCAACAGAGTTTTACTTTACAGGCTTGCAAAGACTTCTGGGAAATGTAGTTCTCCACAACTTTACTTTAAATTTACATTACAGGAACGGTAAATGATGCAGTGCTGCTACTTTGATTTTGTTCGCTATTCTGTTTCCTTGCATAACCTTGACAACCATCAGATGCTAAAAAGCGATTCCTATACCTCATTGTAGCCAACCTGGCAAATGAAAGCCGGCGTCTGTTTTGTTTCATTGTATGCCAAATGTAACCCAAGGGGATGGACGGAGCCTGTGATTGGGTCGGCACCCTGTTGTTTCAGAGGCCTGGTCTCTGTATCAAACAACGGCATCCTGGAGGAAAGACCAATGGCATAGGGGATACTATCATGGAAGTTTTGACCTGGATGTGTGTCAGTAGGGAGTGCATTTTATCTCCTCTATTTATCATCTGTTATTTTCCTTTTTCTATCACTCCTCCCCCATTGAAAGAGGTAGTTGGTTCCCTCCTCACGCTCGTCTTGTTGTCCCTCTGTTTTTCCATGAAATCACTCTTCCGTCACCAGATCCCAGCCATAGTACACAATCCCATTGTCTCAGAGGATGCACAATGGAGAGCTTGAGAAATGCCCTCGCCGAGCTCCTTGTCCTCTTTGATGCTTTTGTCCTTGCATGAGGTCAGAAACGACAGCTATAGTGCTTTTAAACATGTCTGAGAGTTTGTTTAATCTCTGCCCTTTATTTTAGTGGGAATGGAAAGCCGACTCGTGTTCTATTCATATTGCGGTGCACCATAAAAAGACTCCAGGATTTACTACTCGTGGTGTTCCCCCAGGCCCTAAGAGGCCATATTATACCTGTCTGAACTGATCCCCCCTCCACCACCACCACTGCCAAAAAAAATTAACCCAGTGGATTCCAAGCCACTAGACGGTCAAGGCCCATAAAAGCCTAACAGTCTCTGCTGTGGCTGTTGGTGGTCTGCCTTGTTCGTTGGCCTTTAGATGGCAGAAGTGGCTGTCTATGTGCAAGTGTGTGCGTGTGTACGTCGTCCAGGGACATCTGAGAGAGAAACATCAAAAGGCAACATAATCCAGGTACAGGAGTTCACTTTTAACTTTTCAACAGCTAGTGTTTGAGGCCGCCATAAAACTACGGCCAACGGGACGAGAAAAGCATTTGATGCTGAGCAAAGCTTACTATTAAGAGATTTAGCAGCGTGTTCATATGCTGAAATGCAGAGCACACATAGAGATTTTATGTTGAGTATGTTTAAATGTGTTCTTGCATTAGAGGGCAGAATTTTGGTCTTGGTAATTTAGGATAGGCTGCCATTTTTTAATTTGGAAAGTCTGGATTTTCTTCTTATCCATGGCAACTGTACACTGTACAGTTCAAAGAGGTGGAGTGATGAGAGAATAGGCTGGGCTGATCAAACAGCATTCGTGTGCCACCAGGGTCCTTCTCAAGTATACTGCCCACTTACAGGACAGAGGGCTGGGTGAGTAAGAGGACTCCCTGAAACAGCTGTGCTCTACTGGCAAAAGTATAGGAAAGGTAAGATTGTGCCATCATGATGCATAGAGTCTTGGATCATTTAAAATTAAATTCCAGATGAACCGCTTACAAACTGCAGGAGGCTGGTCAACATCCAGTTTAATTTTCTCTTTTTATATCATTCTCATGTATGTGGTTTTATGGTGACCTGCTTTAATTTTGATCTAGTCTAGAGGGATGTTAAAGACTAAAATCCCTCCCCCAAACTACATAGTTAAAGGGTTTTTTATCGCCACCTAGTGGTTTGAAGCCCTTAATGCTACAGGTGAACCTTCGTCGTGAACCTTCTCAGTTTGATAATGCTTGTAATTTTATGTAGGTTAAATATAATATTTAATATTGAACCAATATTTAATTATTATTTTATTTTATTGTATTGTTATATTTGTACATACAATTACATTATATATAGCCTACGTACATAATTGCTTGAAATATATATATATATATTGTATGTACAAATATAACAATACTATATAATATAATATTTTAATATAATAAATATTTTGCTCAATATCAGAGATACAACACATTACAGATTACCAGCTTTCACAATTTTATAAAGCCGTACATTAACAATATCATACAAAGTATATAAAAATAACAATTGCTCAAAATTGTTTGAAATAACACGTTCTAATAAAAACGTAATTTAGAATGTTTTTCGATTTGATTCATATTTATAGCTATAAATACAGTTTTAAAGAGAAACACCGTATTAAAAAGATATTGAATCGATAAATTACCATAGATTTTTTTTACTGACCCTGAGTAAACGGTATTGATGTCATAATTTATAATGATTGCCAGCACGACCCTTTGGAATTATTTACGCCTCTATTATTTTCAGTGTGTATTATTTACAATCAAAGACACTTTTTGCTTTAAAAACATTTCAAGAAAGCAGTAATTAATATATTTTGTGTAAATTGAAAACAAATTGTTTTTTTAAGATTATGTGGAAGATTATCTTTATCTCTTGCCATGTTTAACAACTGTCATTTTGTTTTGATTCTTAAGATTTAGCCATCTGTTTAATGACAAATTTGTTGACAATAAACTGTACGTAAGGTTGACAACACGTTTTGTACAGCAGCAACACATTTTTTATAGAGAAGTAAAGCAAAATAAAAACAAAATAGTCCGGTTTCACTCCCAGAGCGCAATTTCTTTATTCACTTAAATCTAATACTTTGACAGTGTGCTATCATTGGCGATTATACAGAATGATCTTGCAGTCTTCATCCCTGGTGATAAATGTTTTAGACAAGCCACTCTTGACATTCTTACTCAATATCCTCGATGAAGCCATAAAGGAGAGAGCTGCAGCAGAACCTGTTCTTTCTCAATGCTGAATGATAACTATCCACCCCAAACGTGTCTTCGGTACTCACAGTGGCGAAAATTTTTTCATTTTTTCATTTTTTTTTAAATGAAACTATTTTGTAAAATGAATTACAAATAGAAAACTTTGATCACGTTCACAGAATGAGATTGTAAATACACGTTGTTTTTGGTATGGCTTTGCAGCTTAATATACAAATCTGCATTATGTGAACGAATTAAATATGTGACTGTTAAATGTGATCGTACAACAGACTAACTGTGACTAAAACATTATATGTCTTTTTTATTTTATAGTTAATAAAATATTATAGTGATAAAACACATTTGTACTATTATAGTTATTATGACATATTTTTACTTAAAATATTACAGAATTTATATAATTAGCCTACATTACATTTTATTGTAGATGTTTTTATTTATTTCTTGTATTTATTACATTATAATTTAATAAGCAATTGTGATAAGCCGTTTAAAGAGAAATTACCATTTGTATTTATTTCTGAAGCAGTTATAAAGGCATTATATATTTTTTGCCACTATATACACACACACGTCAATTTTATCACGTAATTTATCAAATTAAGTCAATCAAGACAAATCGGCGTTACATTAACTGACATCTCTTATTTTAAAAACAATACAGGCAAACAACCATTTTTTTTACGAAAAACAATGCATCGAAATACTACTTTGCATTGTCAAACAATGCAACGGATTTGAATAGGCCTAAATGAAATCCGTGATCTGATCGTGACAGATAAGATAGGCCTACGCGTAATTGTAGGATGATAATCAACGTGATTAGAAAATTAAACAGGCTATTAAATTAAATCTTTAGTAAACTATCACGAATCAGCAGTCAAATTTGTCCAGCCTTCGTGGTCAGAAATAGATGAATTCGATAAAATGCAACAGGCTCATATCAACATGACAATGGTTGATTTCCAAACGGTGAGCTTTGAATGCGTATATGTACTGTAGTTATTTTTCCAGCACTTTTACATTCAGAGATCAAACTGTTTGACACTGGCTCAATGAGCGCAGCTTATGAAGGGGATCCGAGTGCTGTGCTGGGTGCTGGCTGCGGGGAAATGTTATGATCTTGTAATTACGGGTCTTGGACAGATGCATTATCCAGGCTCAACGTTGGAGCCACTGGATATTATTGTAGCCAGAGAGCCGGAGGGCCAGACACCTAGCATCGGAGAGAGGGGCTGACCCTGCTGGCCCTGGGCTCTCGCGCGCCATATTGCGCATTCAAACGCCAGGATTTCCCAAGTTCACCGGCGCTGTTAAAGAACAGGCGAACTTTTAGGGCAGATGATGTGTGCATTTGTGAACGAGTTCGCTTCAAATCGACATTCAGTGATGTCATGCTGATATAGGATATGGTTGACATATACCAAATTGCTTGTGAGACAAGCAAAACTTTCACAAGTCAATTGTAAATCCGTATACTTTTTGAGTTGTATTGCACTTATTTTTTTACTTTTCATGGTGCCCACGACATCCAGTGATCTGCTAGGGTACAGCAGACAAGAGAACGTTGTAGAATGTGAGTTGAACCAAAGAAAAATGAGCTATGGGGTGAAATCGAACCATCACCTAAGGTGATAGGACCAAATAGGACCAAAAATGAGGCAAGAAAGTATAGTTTCTTGTTGATTTATAATTCCATTAAATATATTTGAATTAGCACGTTCTACTATTTATTTACAAAAATATCAAATTATTTTAATAAAAAACTAAATATAGCTGACAAAACCGGGATTTTAAGATTAATGTTGTTTGTGGCACTATTTTCTAATGTATTGAACCCAAAACTGCACATATTTGCAATAAATATTAGAAATGAGAGTGAGTAGTGGTAATAGGTGATGACCCCCAATTATTTAATACAAGGAGCTAAACAAGTAGCCTACCGCATTAAATAAATAAATAAATCTTCGTCGAACAAAATGCATTGCATGGGTCCTCTAAAATCATTTGTAATCGAAATTCTTTGCAATTTTTTATTCTTTTTTTCTAGGTTTTTTTTCCTGTTTAATGAAATAAAGATTTAAAATATAAAAGTAAAGCTATTCATTGAAATCTACAATAACTTTAAACAGCTCAGTGCATTGGTTGGTACATGATTCTGAACGTCTTCCATCGACTCTCCGGTCCTGGAATAACTCTTTTCTTAATCCCGCAAGTGTCAGACACTAGCAAACGTCAAGCGTTCTGTATGGCACGATGTGACAGTGGACAGCCCCTGTCAAAGAGATGTGGTCTTGTGCATAAACAAACCATAAAACACTTCTGCGATCACGGCCTCGGTAATGTTGAAGATGATTTTCAATAACTCGGCTGACTTAGGCAGGGCGTTTGGAGAGTGCTGTCTTACATGAAAAGCTCACCTCGGACAGGTAAAGAACCAGCTCTCAGGAGCGCTTAATGCACTTGGGCTGGTTTGGGAGGAAACTCACAGCTGTGACACATCTGGGGATAACTGTGAGATGGTCAAGGGCTTTTATGGTGTGAATGACAGAAGACTCTATCTGCGCATCTCTGGGACCCAGGCAACACGCTCATCTCATATCCAAACCACTGTTACTTGATCAGATCATATGATGTGAACTCGTAAAACTTTGATCAAAGGAGGGCGCATTATTTTAATAATTGTATCTGAGATAAAAGGCTACGGTTTGATAAAATAAGTTTTGTCTTTAGTTTTGCCAACAACGAAATGTACTAGGCCAACATCCAGACAAGCAGAATGTTCATATTTCACACATATCCATAGCTTTAATAAAACTTATAAAAGCATAAATTTCAAGCGAGAAAACACGACAGTTATTCAAATAGCCTATATGCGCCACAGATATTACGGACTGCAAACGGAAATGCTGCAGTTACAAAATCGTATATCATCAAGTCAGCACATATTTCACCAAAACAGCAATAATTCCTGCATCCAAATGACCATACTTATAAAAACATTATTTGAAGCATTTAAACAAGCAAAAGTAATGCATTGGAATTTTTCTATGTGCAAATTTCAGGGGCGTCATCTTGATCAGTCGAAGGGAACAGGAACATTAATCTATCGCATTTTCTCAACAACGATGATATATGACCAAGGAAGTCAATCAACCCAAATAGTCACTCATTCAGAAATTCTTGATTATTTAGTAGAGAAACCTACATCGCAGTAGAGGCGGTGGTCGCTTGGGGGAGTGCAGGAAACAATTAAAACAGGGGCACTCCCGTCCTTAAGCGCAGGGTCTGGGTTATACCCACGTTATAGAGGAGGACACCTGGAGACAGGACCAGCCTAAACAACCTGCCGTCATCACACAGAGCAGCTAGACCTGACGTTACTGCACCTATTTCCCATCAACTGGCCTCAATAGTCTAAAACCCCTATTTATATTCACATGCACTACATTTTTAGATATAGGCTTATATAAGGTTGTTTTAGAAGAACTCACACTTAGGTGCGCTGATAAGTTAGTGCAAGATCTGATGCAATAGTTTTAGACATAAAAGGCTTTGCAACTTTTTAAATCAAATACAGTTATTCGTAACAAATTTAGACGATACACAGAAAAAAATCAGGCCACAAAACTAAAAAGAACAGACACTCAGATCTGCTATGGCCCTGTCTCTCAACACACAGAACACTTTAAATGTATCGACTTCAAAGACTGCAGATGTGAGTCAATCCTTTCCCATGGCTCCACCATAAACGTTAATATTAAACTAAAACCAAAATTCCAATTACTCAAGGCATTTGCTGTAAAAGCGGAGACCTTTGGGTTGGCAGTTGTGGTTCTATGTTTTGAGCATCATGAAGTTTGGCATCTGCTGGGCAATGATGTCGACGGACGAATTGCGTGAGAGAAACACTTTTAAAATAAGGCCTACACTAAAACAGTTATGGGAAGGAACATTTATGGTGATTCTTTACTGAAATAATACATGGGAGCTCTCATTATCTGTTATTCGTGATCTCGGAAGTTTGAGGTCAGCTTCCGATTGCAGAAATAACCTAATGTGATTTTCACTCTTATGCTTCTACCATGTTGTGTTCTACTTCATACTTCATTTATATTCTTCTACTATGATTAATTTTGGAGTACATCATTGAAATATTTAAACTTTAAGCATCACGTGTTTATGTGTAGGCTACAATGTTAGCCTATTTAATAAAAAATCGCACAATTTTAATAGGCGACACGTGTATTAACGATGTTGTATATTTAGTTTTAAAACCTTTACAAGCTAAAACATTTTTTTTGCCATCACAATAGTGTCAAAATCACAAGGTCTTCTTATTTTCTGTAGGCTGTCAGGTAGACCAGACGCAATTTCAGGCGTCAGAAAGGCTCGCTCTGTCGTTCAGCAGTTGTATTGATGAAATGCAGTCATAGTGAACGCAAGGACTTCATCAATCATGCCAAATTATAGCCAAAACTCTGCCATTAGACCTGAGAAACATAACGTCACCTCAGATAAACAACCTTTAAGTGACAAGCCTTTGATAAATTCATGGACAAAGAGAAAAAATAGAGTTGCGTTTTATTTGTCGAGCATAACTGAAATCCGTGTCACATGAGAATGTCCTGTTACTTGATATTTTAACCCGTTAACTGTCAAAAAATGTATGGAGAACATTGCTAGGCTACATAAAAATATTCCTAACGTTAATGGTTTTAATAAATTCATGCTTTGGAATGCAGTCCAAAAATTGCCTAAAAATGCCAGATTATTGCTAACCAAAAAATCACCAAAATAATTGAGACATTAATTTAGATCAATTACTGTTTCTACATAATTTATATTGTAATGAACTAGACAGGTGTGTATTTTAGAGGCTTAAAGTGAAATACAGTTTGTCATGATTTGATTATAATTTAATTGTATTTTCAAGTAAACTTAAGTGTTCCGCTGACTGAACAGTGACAATTAACATGTTAATAAACAGCTTCTGCTTTACTTGTACTTGATTAAATTGTTGCATTTTTATTTTCATAATTTAATTCATTCATTTGCTCATGGCATTAGACAATGTAATTAAATGAACTAAACTCCATTAGCCTATAAGAAAACGTATTGAATTGACATTCGTTACTTTACAGACATCTATTGCTCTCATATAAATTATCTTAGTATAAAGACAACTAACTGGTGATCATAATGCCTTTCCGAATATTTTTTAAATTGTTACAAACTGACGCTCCCTTATTAAATTCACCACATACGGCACGCGCTGTTTACGCTTGAAATACTTAATTATGAAATCGATTGATTTATGTTCAAATGATTGTCCTTACAACAATTTAGGTGTATATATATGTAAACATTTTAATTTTTGGCATAATCTAATTTGAAATTAAAAGTTGTAACCTATTAATTTAATAAGTATTTCCAGCAATGATAAACTGTTCACATAAATACATTTCTTAAAAAAAAAGAATTCCCAGTGAACAGAAAACAACCATTTGACTATATGCAAATATCAATGCCAGAACAATTGTTAAAGTTTTATTTATTCTCTTTCATTTTTGATACATTCTGGAAGTGCGTTAATCCAGTGTTATCATGGAATCTATATTAAACAAATCTTTTCTGCTTTTTAAATACAGATTTGTTCAAATAGAGTTGTATTGGCAAGATAAATATGTAATGTATGCTTAATATGGTCAAATAAAACAAAAGAAATCAGGGGAAGATCATTTGTAATATGTTATTACAATCACAGTAAATTGAGCACTGGATAACAATAATCATTATTTATAGGCTAACTTTTGTTGGCATGACATCACAAATAAATATCATAAAGTTTGTTAAGTGCTCAGTTTGTTAAGGTTCTCACATGGTAAATATGCCAAAAAGTGCAAAAGGGAATTCACTCCATATTGAGAAAAAGACAACTCTTAGTTAAAATATTTGAAAATAAAATTTACTGTTTATAAATCTCTATACTTAAATATTTACATTATGTGCAAACAAAATGTTCAACATTAAATTAAACTATGCAGAGCATGTGAATAATTCTTCTTATTATGGTATATATATGGTAGTTGTAGTATTTAATCCTCACTATTGGCACCGATTCTGAATAAAAGGAAAGAAAATCAGAGCAAACAGGTAACTAAAACGGCTTATTTGAGAAAAGAAAAAAGACTCTTAAGATCAAAGTATTTTCAGTAAAATGGACATACTTGGTCTAATTTCTAAATGTGTTTTTCAAAACATTTTTTAAATGGCAGAAATGTCAGCTGGGATACCCAAATTCTTTTAGTATTTTAGATTCTATACCAGGTGACTGCTACGAAAATACACTTGAACATTGAGAAGGTAAATAAATTAACCATATAGAACAAGAAAAAAATCAGCAAGAAAGATCAACAAAAATATACCAAACCATAAACAGATGTTAAATAATTAAAATTCAGTGCTTGTGTTTTTTTTCTTCCCAAGGAAGACAATGCACATACACAAATCCTCCTAAAACTAGAAACCACACACAAAATTAAAACAAAAAACCTTTGTTCATTCTCAATATTATAATTGTGCCATGGTAATCTGCAAATGCTTTGATATTACAGTGGCTGTAGACTTGCCTGAATAACTGTGTTAAAAGTGTTAAAAGACGAGTGGAAATAAATTGTAGTGCACTGGAATAAAATAATGTTTTTTCACAATCATTAATTTCAGGACAATTAATATCCAAGCCAAAAGCAAAATGGTGTTCTGGTTGTTGTGGGAATAAATAAAAATGATAGATAAGATAAGGGATTAGTGGGGCTTGTGAGCTTGAGAAAAATGTCCTTGTAATATGATCATAAATATGCAAAAAGCTGACATTCATAAGAGAGGTTTCCATATAAGAAAAAGGAAGAAAACGGATGTCTTGTTAATATAATGCAAGCCCCTTAAATTTCACATTCAACTTAAACGGACTTCTTAGCTTGTTTGTATATCTTCAGATAGCTACATGGTTTTGCATGATTAAGTGTTTTGTGGTAGGTCACTACCACTGCTAGTATGTTAGCCTGCTAACAGCTGACGTATTTTGTTGATGCTTCACATTGCTGCAGTTCCTGCGCTCAGCTCCTTTTACAATGAATTTTAGCATGTCACATCAAGATTTTAAAATAATCTGCGCTGTTCTGACAGGGTTGTTGTTCCAAGCTTCATACAAAATCCTTCCTAGTGCAGTCGCTAAGGTTTTATGTGGGAGCCACGTCAAGCACCGCCGAGGCTAGGCTGCCACGTGGCCGATCAGATAGATGTTGTCATAGAGGTGGCCTACAAAGTCCTCGCTGATGTTCTGAGCTGCCCTTCGTGTGTTTCGGATAAACTCTCTCTTGGACATCTTGTTTTTGACATGAGGGCTAGTGAGGTCGATGGAGAGAAGGATGAGGGAGTAGCACAGAACGTACACTGCATCTGCAAAACAAAAAGAGAAGGTTGTGTTCTGGATCGGGTTTTGCAGACCTTACATTGTAACTACTACAGAAGAAATTTAATATGCCTTCACACATTATGAGAATCGGAAGACTATGCGACTTTAATAGGAATAAACATGTTTTTAAATGGGCAACAATGTCATTTCTGCCTAGAGTAAGCATTATTAGTAACTTAATCTATTATCCTATTTTTACAGTAGTCACAAGTTATTACAAGAGGTAGCTTTCACTGGTTGGAGAAGGGTCCACTTTGCTAACACTTTAAGCCAGTGGGCTTAGCTTGGCTTTAGAAGCAAATAACAGTGTTTAAGTACAAGTAGGGAGGATTTCTCACATCTTTCTCCATACAAAGACAACATCATACAGACCTGCACCTATTACCAGAGGGTTGAGGCCAACTAAAATCAACACATTAGACCTCTAATCCTAGTACAATTTGTGATTTGTTTGTACCAATCTTGTACAGTATTTCAGCTTTGAATGTTGCTTGTGGCAAAAATCTGACACTACATGTGAGATGATGTGGGATAGTTTAGGACTGGTCTGCAGTTCACTCACCAGGACTTAAGCCCACTTCCTGCACAAGAGTGGGGTTGCAGGCACAAAAGCGATGAGAGAACTTTGTGATTAGGGTCTCCAGGTACTCGCCCCTCTCCTCTGGAGCATGGATGTGCCTGAAGAAGTCCCTCAGTGCATTAGGCAGGAACTGGTTGCTAAAATTATGAAGTTTGACTAGCTCATCCAGGACATCCCGCCTGCAAAAACAGTGCAGAAACATTATTTAGTTATAAATACACCACATTTGAGTCAACTTGAAAAAAGTATGACTCATAACTAAACAAAAAATTAAACGAAGAAAGGAAACGAACCGTTCGTCAAGATAAACCCGCAGCATCTTCCAGTTTAGCATTCTGGTATAGAATATAAACTTGGCAATTTCCTTCGGGTGGTCCACCAGAATGCCTCTGGACATGAAGTAACTGATACCCTGAATGAAAGAGCCCACATAAAACAGGGTGTGGGGATTAGGAAAAAGTGAAGGAGGGGGCACACTTTTCGCCAGACACCGCGATTTAGTCCAGTGCAAGGATATCGCATGTCCTTTAAGTGGACAACTAAAGCTTTGCTAATCTAACCTAAGACATGAATGAGGGGGAGTCAAAGACATTCAGATGCACCTTTGGACAAAAATCATGTTTTAAGAGCAACTTGCATGAGAGAAAACCCATCAATTTCATTTTAATCTAGCGGCGTGTCATGTACCATTATTCATTCTAGGTAAACCTGTAGAAATAATATATTTAGTCAGCAATGCCGGTTTGTGTGAGTTTAGAGGGTAAAGCAGGAAAGAGTCAATAAGAATAATTTATTTCCATAGCACATTGTGTGTATGATGACACGTTCTTATTAATGTCATTATAGAGGCATCAGTGTGGCAAGACAAAACAAATGCAAGTACCTCTTGCATGTTGCCGTTAAAGGTTAGACTTCCTTCATCTAACGCCATGTAAAGCTTTCTATAGGAAAACCCAGGAGGAAGCCTTCGGTTGTATATAGAACAGTGACCCCAAGTGGACTTGCACAAGCTAGAAGAAAGTGAAACAAACAAAAACTGCTAAAACAAAAGTTCTTTTTTAAAGAACAATGCATCAAATTTTCTTTAGTGTAGTTCAACAGTATTTACACCTTACCCTTGCCACAGGTACTCATCATTGCCCAAGTCCTGCCATACACAGGAGGCCAGGCACAGGTCGGTAGCATTCAAATAGGAAAGGATAGTAATGCTGAGTTCGGGTGGCAGCATCTCAAGGTCGATGAAGCCCTGTTCATCTTTGCCCTTGCGGACATGCAGCAGGTGACTGATGTCATTGCCGGGTACCTGGCACTGGGGATTGCGGCGCTGCTGCAGTGGATCAGCCAGTGAGGGCCCTTCCCTTCGGCCTCGCTCTCTCTCCCGCTGGAGGAAACACTGTTCACTGTACTGCTGCTGCAGCTGCTGGTTCCTCACCACCCTCCACAGACCCTGACCCATCTGCAGATCTGCAGAAGTTCAGATTCAATATACATGTTCAACTAAAATGAGATTTGTTATTCTGGAAGTGTGTGACAACAGTATATTGCATTAGTATAGCACATGGTCTGGAGATCTCAGGGCCTTTTGTTCTTACAGATGGACGTATGAATAAATAAAAACTGCAACAGGAAATTACCCCTTGGTAATAATACCTATGCTGAGTGTGACTATTAAAACAGTCAAATATGTTACACATACGTAACTCTTCTATTCCTATGAGTTTAGTCTTAGGTCAGTTCCTGCCTTTGATTTCTCCTGAAACAAATCCATATGAAGCAGTTAAAGCTGACGTAAACTCAGCAGTCCACGATATCTGATACACCCTGTCCTGTTTTAACTGCATCAGTCTTACAGAGAGCATGTTCTAGATCGTAGAATCTCCTGTATTTTTAAAGGATAGTCTTATGTATAAACCCTTTATCCTTATGCCTTCTGTTTCTATAAACTCAACCAGAGTAATCCCAAAGAATTAGGCTCTGAGCACTTTATTTTTGATTAGATAACTAGAACTTCTATTTAGTTATCTGAATCGCATTAAACAAAACTACCTTTAGGAAACTGTTTTTAGTGCTTGTGTGCAGTAGTCGGCTGGGAAATAAAAGCCCTGATGGTAGCTTTATCTCCACTGCAGTAGCACTAATCCGGTCTCAGAGATATGCATTAAGCCTTTTTATGTGGCCCTGTCTGACTCCCTCCAAGGGCCTCACTCTTTAAAACATGCCTCAATCTGGGAGCCAGGCTTGTTGTTCACATCTTTAATGGACTCTTGAATGCTCTCTGACTGGCTGTCTGGTTGCCCTCCTTGTCATTGAGTCTCTAACCTGACAGCATTTCTCATTCGAACTAGGTTTTCACGTGATAGGACCTACACTCGCTCAAGACTGACGCAGCATTGGCACCTGTTCCTTGGTATTATCTAAAAGCAGCTTGGGAATTTTTAGACCTGAGGTCAATGAACTAGAAGGAATTTCTCTCTGCTTTGCATAGGGGCAAAAGTTGTTACATTTGACCATGTAGTATGTGTTTTTTATGCAAATATTCACTTTCAAATGTGAAAGCGAACAGGTCAGGCAACCACATGCTTGTCCGTGCATCTTAACAAACTGTTCATTCTTAAAATAAATTGACAAGCTGGGAAGAACAATAAACATATCAGCACAAAATACGGTTTGTAAAGCCTGAAGTTATATTTTAGGTCACCGGATTACTCAAAACTTCTCAAAACTTTGTGTAACCCTGACCTCATTTTTCTCTACTCTACTTATTTTCAAAATATTTGCATGTCAGTAGCCTTTTACATTTCCTTTCACAAACTAAAACTTATCCGGCGACTTTCATAAAAGGTTTAACATCAGCTATGACGCATAAGACATATAAGAAAACAATGAATCAGTTACCTCTACCAAATAGTCATATTTAATGACTGACAGAGAAATCTTCGTTTAACATAGCTACTATTTTCTAAGAATAAGGTACGCCATCATGTTTGGCTGACGCACAAGTCCCGCCTCGCTCCAAAGCAATTGGTTAAAATGCCGATTTAGCGCACATACTCAAACTCTGATTGGTCGCTGCGCTAAATGACGCATCAACCAGTTTTGTTTTTGTTTTCTAACATAGAGTCTAAAAGCACCACCACCCACCTCTGTGTATATGAAATACTTCTCCCGCCGCCGCGACGATATGACTTCCTAATCTGCCACACTCTCACATATGAAATGATCTCAGTTATTTATAAGGAGCACAGAACAGCCATCTTGACAACTCCAACGCTGAAACCTGCAGCTGATCGAGGTGAGACAGCTCTGTGACAATATCATTCATCAGTCCCTTCGCTCCTCCTGTCTCACTCTCCGCCTCCTGTAACACTTTGGCCAGGCTGACGTTTCTTGTTTTTAGTGGAAGTGACGCAATGCTCTCAGAGTAAAAGAGTCACAGCGAAGAACAGCTGCACTTTCGATGTAATTACCCTTATCATGTTTGTCAAATGCTCACTTTTTTCCATAACAAAAATATTTATATATATTACATTTAAATCAGTTTATTAAAGGCGGGAGTAATGGTTTCCGTTAACATATAATTGGTCAATACTTAGTCGAAGTAGTCGAAAGCGTGAATGTGCAGATGTGAAATACTGGCATCTCATGCATAGAAACCAATCATAACAAATAGGAAACATCCAGCGCCAAAAACAAAAGCGATGCATTAATAACATTGTGTTTAAATATAAGCATAAGAATCACTCTCAGGTAAGACACAACGTATAGTTTTGTTTTACATACATCATATAAGAAACACAACGAGGCCATGGAACGACTGTATTTGATAAAACGAAATTGTTCGTTTGTACACTGCGTGCCGTGATCTGCAAATGATACACTGACGGGGAAAAGTCAATAAACATAATAATAATGAATAACATCTGATGAAATTACAGAGATGACCACGGGTGATCTTAAAGGGTGTCTCAGGAAACTGGAAGCGTCTCTGCGTACTCTGAAGTATCCAAGAGAAGTGGACTATCACAGGTAACGTTAAAGCGTGATGAAAATTAAGTTGTGATCTTCCTAATTCCATCCTGCTCTCCCTTTTTCCCAACCACAGTCAGGGCATTATGCTATAGAGTTTGTAAACTTTACTAACAAATGTGAAAGTGCACACGGTTTATCAATTTAATATAGTTAATGCAGTATAGTAATTATGCTTTACTAAAGTACTGTACAACCATTGCATTATTCATTATACTACTATTTATTACAGCATACTATAATGAATATTATAGTATATTACAGTAGTCATGTGGGCCACCACATCTGCTAATTGTAGGCGAAGAAGATTATAATAAATGTATTACATTTGTAATCCATAACATTGAATACTCTTTACAAATTACGTCAAAGTTTGTGACAAAAGCAACATAGTTAGATCAAATTTTTATGGAGCAAAATTCATAATCATGCTTTCATTGTATATTTTATAAAACGTATTTAGCCTAAGCCACGCCCCCTGCAATACCGCTACGGCCCACAGTTTGAGATGCACTGTTGCAGAACAATGGTAAAATTAATTGAATGAAAAGTTATTTATTTAAGTATTGTTTTAAAACATGTTCGGTCTATTTTCGTGCTTTTAAATGATAATAATAATATTATAGCCAAAACTACTTTAAAATACGTTTTTTAATAAGTTTATTTTATTTTTTTGTTAACAGCCAAGTGCATCATACATTTTCGGTATCCGTTTCGGCCTCAAATTTTTTAATTACGGTTATTCTTTCTTAACACAGCTAATTTCTAATATTTTTATAAATATTCATATATAAATATTTTTATAGTTTAGGGGCAGTCGTGGCCCAGTGGTTAGAGAGTTGGACTCATGACCAGAAGGTTGCTGGTTCGATTCTCAGGGCTGGCGGGTAACGGCTGAGATGCCCTTGAGCAAGGCACCTAACCCCCACTTGCTTACTATATAAAATGTACCAATGTATAGTACAATGTAATGTAAGTCTGCCAAATGCGTAAATGTAAAGTTTACTTGTAGTTAATGGATTATTCCTTAAAACTTGTTAAAAATAAAAATACTTTGAATAAAGTTTGAATAAAATTAATTTAGTGATTACTGAGTGCAGTCAGTGTAAAAAGGGCATAATTGTCCTTACAGTATGTTTGAGAGCATGAATAAAGAACTTAATTTTGCCAGCAAACAAAGAAATCTTGGCATATAAGCATGAATAACAAGTACACATATTTTTTTGTATTTGGAAAAATAAAATAAAAATAGGTAGAAATGATGAATAAAATGTTGTTATAGTTTCTTCACACTTTAAATCATGTTTAAAGCAGGTTTTTAGTGTCCCCTTGTCAAGAAAAATATATTTGGGGCAACATATTCATTTCTTTTATTGCAAAAAAATATATATGTATACATTTGACATATTTTTTAAATGGTTTGTGTGGACCACATAATGAAGAAGAATGTTATAGTAAATACTAATCTCTTCAGCTTCCTAGGGTTTAGACCAGACTTTCTGAATGTATAGCTCTCTGAATTAATTTTGCTGTATATATATATATATATATATATGTTGTAATTCATGTATGGATGTATGTAATTCATTAGGAGGCACCCCCAACCCCCCTCTATTTTTGGCTGAGGGTTCAAAAATCTTAACTCATATAAACATCCACAAAGGGGCTCTTCCAGTGTTTCATGTCACATATTATGTTTTGAAGTTTGAGAAATGAAGATTTGTCCCTCCAGTACGGAGCTATTTTGTAAACAGGCTTTACATAAACCAGCTCTATTTCTCCATCAGGAATCGCAAGCTGCACATCAGATGCTCAGTGATGAGGTTTTGATGTGAGATGTATCAAACACAGCTTGCTCTTTGGAAAGACAGATCCATTTGGCTTGTATATGCTGGGGATGATCCAGAAAGATGACTTAATTTGTCCCCAGCACGACACACTCATGATGGCTTGCAGACAATTTGAGACACTTTTGTTGCTGCCATGTTCTAAATAAAACCTTTGTATTGCATTTGACAATTATTGTGATTGTGGTTAAATGTGCTGTTTATCAACAGCAGTGTTTCCTAATTTAAAGTGTTTTAATCTTTCAGATTGGCTGTGGGGGATCCGTCAGCATGCCTTCCTATAGCAAGCTATGCCTTCACATCCTATTCTGCCTCAGTCACAGAGCACCTGGTTGATTATGGGGTGGAACTAACTGGAATGAATGATCTACGATTTATAGAGAATGTCTACAAGGTGAATTTGCGATCTTTGTATTACATTTACATTTACGCATTTGGCAGACGCTTTTATCCAAAGCGACTTACATTGCATTACACATTTGATATATAATGATATAGGTATTCCCTATGACAGTGTACATTTTACATTTAAGCATTTAGCAGAAAGCAATGAAGCCTATAGCATTTTTACTGACTTCAAAATGTTCATCCACTCCATCCTTTAGGTTCGCTTTTTTTTTTTAGGCCGCTTTATGAAAATGCCTCAAAGGGCAGCTCTTTTTTAATTTGACTTCAATATGTTTAACAGGTTTATTTTCCAAGTGCTAGTGGTTTTGAGCAGTTGGTTGCTTTAAAAGAATCAAAGAGATTGCCCTGAAGTCAGCCTTAAGTTATGAGGACAGAATGAAAATTTGTCCACAAAAATGAAAGTTAAATGCCATAGCATTTATAATATTTTTCACTCAGCCTTTAATGACATTGCTTTTGAAAAGTAATTTTACTTGTATTGAAATTTACAGACCCAGACTTTGTGTTTATTAGCATCGTCCCTAATCTGTAAGGTTTAACTCAGAAAAGCAGGTCTCACCAGAGCTCTGCGATTTGGAGCATCTGTAGCTCTGCTCTCCAGCATAGCACTCAGCCGCTCAACTGGCAGCCCAGCGGTGAATAATTACCATTTTTGCTCACATCTCCTGCAATGAAAGAATAAAAAAGAGAGGCTGGCCCTTCATGTTGGTCCAAATCGTCTGATCTCAGATTAACCCGAAGCCGATTCAGGATGTTTGGCCGCGGGACTGAAGCGCTGCTCTGTCTTTCTGCACTTCCTCCTGTTCATTGACCTTTCATGCCGTTCTAAAAGAGTTCTGGCCCTCGTCCCAGGATCATCTGCAGCTCACGTGACATGTTCTGGATAGAAACTGTGGTCCCGTCATGTAACTTAAAACACAGCAGGGGGGCCTTGGTGGCATTTGCTAAAAATTAAAGATGTTGTAACAGGAAGGTAGTGTTTAGCAGTTCTATCTTATTTTTTGCCATTTGTCTTTTGTTTCTGTTAGTCTTGTTTCTGTGATAATTCTTGGAGGTTTTGTTCCGCCCTCCCAGAAGTTCCTGAAAGTCTTATTTTTCTGATTTTAATCCACTTAGAGGGAAAACTACTTTGCACTATACTGGTACATACATATTTTGTAACGTGTGATTTAAAAAGTTAATGATGAAAAAGCAGCCAATAAGAGCCCAGAATAGATAGCTCAGGGTGAGACCTTAAAGGGATAGTTCACCCAAAAAGGATAATTCTGTCATCATTTACTCACCATCTTGTCATTTCAAACCTGAATTACTTTCTTTCTTCTGCAGAACACAAAATTGAAGAATGTTGGTAACTGAACAACAGCAGTACGCATTGACTTGCATTTGTTTTGTATAGGTACTGTTTGGTTACCAATATTCTTTAAAATATCTTCTGGTAAAATATATTTTTTTAATTCAAGGCAAACACTGACTGCTTTCCTGTATTCTTGTTTGATTTGCATTTTCTTATAGGTCTTGCGAGATGTTTTCAGCTATAAACCGCTCCTGACCAAGCAACAGTTCCTTCAGACTGGCTTTGCTGGGAGGAAAGTCACCATGCTTTGCGATGTCATTAGCCTTGTGCTTAGCAAACACAAAGAACTCACTAAAGAAAGCAGAGTACTGTATCTCAAAGATGTGTTTAGCTTGTTTGTTTAATAATGTGTTTGCAGACACAACATTTATTTAGTCTCTCTTGCAGCTTGTCAATAGGCCAAAGAGAAAGTCTCAGTTGAAGAGCTGCATTAAAAATGATAACCCTCCTGCTGAGATTGACTCACTGGATTTAACAGGCTTAACGGTAAGTGTTTAATTATCTGAAATAAAAATATTTTACATTACCTTTATGAATTTGGCAGCCATTACTGTGCTATCAAACTGTATCAAAAAGTAATTTTGAAGTCTTTACTTTAAAATGGCAAATAAGACTTCACTATTCTCTCTTCAGTATTCTCTTCTACAATTCTTAAATATTCATTTTTACAGAGCAACAATCTCACACCTCTGCAACACTGCAAATGTTCGGAAATAAATTCATAATATATTCATAAACACATATGTTCTCTGTATGTCGCTTTGGATAAAAGCATCTGCTAAATGACTAAATGTAAAGCATATTAAATTTGGCAACTTAACAATTTAACGCAAAGCTCTACCTGTACATCTTCAGGAACATTAACATCATGTATTATTATTACTTCTTTCCCTCTCAGGTTCTTCAGAAACAACCACTTGTGGAAAGGCACCTTGGCAGCAGCTCAACACCAACACGGATCAGATTCTCCTCAGATGAGCAGCCTCAGCAGGAACAGGAAACGGAAAAGAGCGCAACAGACAACGAGCCTTTTCAGGATTTGCCTGAACCTACTGATTCCGATGTGAGAATATACACACACAAATTCTTCAGCAAAGCTCCCTGACCTTGTTCAATCCACTCTCACACACGTCGTCTCTTCAGAAATGTGTTTTAGAAAGCATGCTGACTGGGGTGGAGGCTAGGCTTCTGGATACTGTCAGCAGACTGGAGCAGCGACTGGCCTTCATGGAACACAGGATACATGCCCTGGAGAAAAGCATGGCTGGCAAGATTGTCATCGAGAGCAACCGGTGGGAGAACTTGGAGAGTCGAGTGTTGCTGCTGGAGACCAGGCTAGCACTGACCTCGGCAGAGGTTCGAGAGTTTAACATCTGTTTGGAACTGTTTATATTGAAATGGAGGCCTAGTGTTGCATTGTCATGAAAAATACTTTGATGGTCTTGCATTACGTGATGAAAACCTGTTGAGAGAACAGGGCTTTTGTAGTAATCAAATACCATAATGGTTCAGTTTATTTAATAGTATGTTATTTTATGTCTTAATGGAAAGCTGACTTTGCAGCTTATGAAATGTAGTTATTTTTGATAGTACTTGTGTTATCTGGTGCTCACCAAATTTTATCTTCTCATAGAGTCTAACATCAGGAGATGGAGTTTGTAATCTCAGTATACACAGGGGTGAAATCAAAGAGGACACAGGTACTTCTCGCTTCAAATGTTCGATCATTATTCAGAATTGTGCATTCCTTAAATCTAAAATTGTTGGAAATTTTCTTTGTATCTGTCTTGATAGTGTCTTCAAGTTGCTTTTCCACTACGATCCAACCACCATCTGATGTGAGTGGTACTGGACACACTCCAGCCAGTCCTCCTCCAACAGGTCCAGAGGTGAGCATCCATCCATCAGTCTTTTATTATTTGAAATTTCATGCAAATGGTTTGCAGTTTTAGATATTTTTAGTAACTACTTTTTTTTCTTCTTGTTTTTAGAATATTAAAGAAAGGCTGGAGAGAATTGTTAGCATGTAAGTGTTTATTTTTAAATCAGAAAAATGTAAAATGAGCACTTAACTGAATGTATGAACAATAGAAGCATGTGCATGTGTCTATATAAAAGTATACAAATTTGCATAACATACAGTAAAAAGGACGAACAACATGTTTTTCTTCACATTTTAGGATGAAGGATACATCTAACATTCTGCAAAATATAGAGCCGACAATGTGAATTGTTCACAGTAAACTATTTTATTGTTATTGAATAGTAAGTGCCTTGTCCTCTAGATGTCACTGGAACTCAAGTCAAATTTCAAAGTAAATTAGTCAATGGCGCCCTCTAAGATTTGTTCCTGTGTATTACAGTCTGACATAGGACCAGTGTCTGTATAGTAATTTCCAGCAGTTTTGCACTCACTTACATTAGATAAAATAATTGTGTTTAATGCCTTGGTGATGTCTCTGTGTGTTAATATGGAAAGCATGCGTTTGTTATGGTTTATTGTGTCAAATTGTTTTAGCGAACACAGTCCTGTTTAATTCAGCATAACATAATAATCCATTTTCCAAACTAGAGTACTTTGTCAGGCACATCTTGAGGTAAAACAGGGTTAAGGGTGTGTAATTTTTTCATTGTAAAAATACGTTTTCTATTCTCCTAACCAGGTAAACAGATTAGTCAGATCAAGAGTGTTTTCAGGAAACATGTAAGTGTTTTCAGGTTGTGTAAGATATTACACAACTCACCCTAAATTGTCAAGCTTTGTCATTTTTGCAACATTCTAGCTGTTTATTCATATTCTATGAATACCTTTGACACAATTTCTCTTGTGAAGAGCTACAGAAATGCACATTCATAGGTTTTTGCTATAGGCGTGTTTGTAATCTGCTTATTATTTTTTAACATTTTCTGAGAATATTTTTTATAGTTTTAGTACATTTCTAAGGTCGGATAACCTTTTGAAGGAGTGCATGGGCCTGGGATTTACTGCCCAGGATATCAAATTTGATCACATTTTAGCTTGTGTAAGAAACATGAAAGATCTAGTTACGACCTAACAGCGGCACACAACAAGACATCAAGAGTCTGACTTGTTGGTCTCGCAGGACACATTTAGTGTCTCGTGTTTCCTTTCTGTACAAGGCAATGCTGAAAAACAATACTGGTTTTCATCAGTGGATTTTTCCTGGTTGACATTCACAGAGTGTGTAATTGACCTCTGTTCAGATGAGGTTCCCTTAAGACTAGTTGAACACAAACAATCAAGGAAAGAGAAAGTAAGGTTTGAAAGAAAGTTGTGTCAACCTGTAAGTTTCTTGAACATCATCTTTGTGCATTGATGTGTGTCTCTGGGTGCAGCTAAAGCTCAATAAAATTGCATTCACTATGTAAGTAAACGAAAAGCAATCATTTTGTAAATCTTGCACTTTTACTTTATTTAAATGATTTTTATGGGTTTCATTTTGTGTTAATGTGGTTTTGTTAACAGCAAGGCTGGATATGTTAATTATTACCAGAAGGCAGGACAGGAATGATCGTATTCTTTCCTTGTCTCATTGGTTTTCTCAAACGGCTGTGGAAGGCAGCATCAATATATGAGGCTCTGCGGTCAGTTTGTTTGGTCTAAACATTGAAGCATGTTCTCCGGGATAATCTGACTAGCATTAATTTAACCTCAATATCAATATTCACTCAAAACGCCCAACAATCACTCATGCAAAACTGATTTTGCTCAACCATTAAGATTGAATGGGTCTGTGCGTTTAGTGAAAACACAAGGAGAATGTTTTTAGCTTGTTTTTTTTACATAAAATGTGGGCAATTTAAATAAAATGTTAACCTTAAGATAAAAGTCTAGTTTTTACCAAAGGTTTTAACCATATGTCAGATGTCAATATTTGGTGGTTTAAATCCCCATTTTTATTTGGCGTGTTTTAGTTCTCCGTAGTCGAGTGAATTGTCACATCCATAACAGGCCATATTGCTCATAAATGGGCATATGAAATTGAAAATATATGAACTATTTTATGTTCTATAAAGAACCATCCCTTCTCCATTTGTTGGGCATTATTGCTTTTGGGTTTACATTTGAATTCCCAGAAATCCTATGTTGTCTCAAAAAAAGTGCCTTTCTTTTTTTGTCACATCCATAACGCATGCATTTTACCTCTTTTGACAACCCAGTCTCACTCTATGGAAAGTCAAGTGGTTCAAAAACGCACGAATTTCACGTACTTGACGTGTAGTTTGCAAGTGAAAAATATCACCTACTTTTACTCCTTTCATGTCTTTTAGAGTAGTAGACATTCTGCCATTACCATACATCAAACTTTAGTTACCATCAAAGAATTAACATTTGGGTGGGAAAAGCAATTACAGCAGACATACTTAATTAACAGGTTTAGGATACAGAACATTGTAATAAAATGCTTTTTGTACTTAAATTTATGGCCAGCAGGTGGTGCTTTTTAAAACCTTTTTTGTTCAGATATTATGGGCTCATACACATGTGATGATATCAATTTATTAAATAGAACACTTTTAGGATTAAAATGATTAAACATTTATTTGTGAAGTAAATGAACAAGGGCATGGAAGAGTGACGTCTGCACCCAACATACAAATCCTCAAAGTGGCAGCCTACTGGCAGCTGATCAAAACAAAATATATTTCAAAGTTGTGTTTGTCTCAACCTTTATAAGGCTGAAGCAAATAATAAAGAGACACTTTCTGTGTGATGTGACAGAATTGAAGAGGTAAATGCACTGGGCTTATTCTTTATAACAGAATGTACCTGAATGTGAACATAAATTACTGTCCCTTATGCTTGTGTCTCTTTTATTGTGAGATTTTCACAACTAGTCAGAGAAACTGAAGCTTATACATGAGGGATGTGCATCTCCAGAGGCCGATGAGATACACATCTCGATGCATAGCCAAATACGATACTTTTAAGATACATATGATGCGATCCGATCCATCCCAATTATGATGCAGTGGAAAAAAAATATGATGCCATGCAATTCAATATGGTATCCCTGCTGAAAAAAACAATAGAACTTTGCTCAAAACACAATAGAATATTTTAAGGAATTAATTGTTATAATAGTAATTGTATTGGTTTAATGGAAACTACTATTATGTGATGGGTTCTATTGGTGGGATGTTATCTGGCAGATGGGATCTAATGGAATTAAATTCTATTGGAATAATAACCAAAACACAATACAAAAAGGAATTTTGTAATGGTTAACTGAAGTGCATCCTGACTTCTAACACAGGGTACTTTCACAAAAAGGTCTTGACGTGGAGGAGATATTGGAAGCCCTCATTCTCTGTATCGGATTGCATCGGTTATTGCATTGGAACAAGCAGAGTTGTTGAAAAATGTTTAAAAATATGCATTGCAGTACTATCTTTTATGCAGCTGCACCGATGCAAATTGATGAATGTTCCCATCCCTATTCTACATTCAGTGGGTATAGGAGAAATGTGAACTTTTTTTTACACAAAATCAATTTATGTTTGTAAAAATGTATGCCTACCTAACCTCACCTAAAACAGTATTTGTTTGTACAACTTTGCCAGGGCCTTTTTAAGAACCCTGCAACCCCCTGTCTGCACACTAAATCAGCTGGTTGTAAACTCATAATTAAACGACAGTATGAACCCCATTAATATTTATTTATTTAGAATGAGCTTTCTCTGGTTCTACATCATTTATTGAGGTGGTAGTTCATTCTGATAAGACATTTATAACTGACAAGATGCGCTACCTCTGGTTCTACTTCATTTATTGAGGCGGTAGGTCATTCTGATAAGACATTTGTAACTGACAAGATGCACTACCTCTGGTTCTACGTCATTTATTGAGGCGGTAATTCATTCTGATAAGACATTTGTAGCTGACAAGACTGTAGGTGATTCTGATAAGACATTTGTAACTGACAAGATGCGCTACCTCTATCTAGCCTTTGACAAACAGTAAAATTATTTGAGATTTAGTATGCATTTAGTTACATATAGTACATTGATGTCATTTTTAATGGCTGGTTCCAGCTAAGTGGTCAGCTGAAGAATGCAATTGGGGTCATCTCGATCCTGACATTGAGGGCCACAGTGGTTCTGTGGTCATAGCAGAAACTTCTGCAAAAACGTGCACTGCTAAAGTTTCTCTGATCGAGACGAAACCACCATAGGAACCCCAGAACCTGGTTTACTTAATTTCATAGGCCAAATGTCAAGAATTTCTGATTGACTTAAAAAAAAATCATTAGAACATTTCCCTTTGACCCTGTACTTTTTGCAACTATATTTTTCTATTGGAATTTGGAAATAAAACTATATTTTGTTATTGGTTTGGTGACTGTTTTTCTTTGGTTCTTTATTTTAAGGTACTAAATGTTTGGTACTAAATGTGATAATTTTTGTTACAGACTTAAGATAACATAAGCCTTATAACATAGACAATTTTTTTTTTTAACAGGTAAGGTATTTATATTACATATCTATAACTATTTATTGATCCTTTGTTGTACATTTGACCATGGTACCATTTCTCACAATTAAGATAAGAAATAAAAGCATATGTAAAAATTTAAATATAAGAATACTTATATTAAAAGATCATGGTGTATAGCTATGTACTACAGTTTAACTTATTGCAGTTATATTAGTTCTTCTTAAAGTATCGTATGTTAAGTTACGTTAAGTACACGTTGTGTACACGTCAAGTACTTATGATTCGACAAGTATGATAAATTCACACGATATGATAAAGATATTATATAAAGGTATGATAAATTTGCACGTTTTTGAACCACTTGGCTTTCCATACCTTTATTCCAGCTTCATTTAATCAGAATCAAACCCATGACCTTATTGTTGCAAGCTCTACCTGATTTACAGTAATACAAGTAACATTATAGAGTTTGTTGTTGTTAGAGGTTGACTGTTACTTGAAACTTGTAATCTCACTCCAATCCTAAATTCTGGGCCTGTGCCATGATGTATGTATTGCAATCATAGTTGCTGGATGAATGAGAGGCAGACTAGTCCAGTGATTGCAATAATAATCTTGCTCAGGTATTTCAAAAAGGAAACAGTAAATGAAAGATGAGGACAGAGATCCATTCATAATGAACGTGTCATTAGTTTTTGCTGATTGGTCATTGAACACATGGCTCTGTTGCTCTCCTGTGCTGCCGTAATCCGCGCCTCCATCCCCTGCTCTCATTAATCACTGTCCCACCAGGAAAAAAAATCGGCCTGAACGTGGGGTGAGGGGAGAGAGAGAGAAATGAATTGGGTGAAAGGGAGCACTTTTTGCATTCCTTGTCTTTTTTTAAACATGTGTTTATGCAAGCTCTCCTCGTTCCATTCCGCCATCCACACCATTCCAGATCCCACTCCACATTAGGTTCATTTTCACCCCTAATTAACAAGACCTCATGCATGTCTATGAACTCTTTACCTTCCTGATTGGTTTGTCGCGGGCATGCCGGCATCTGCACCTCTCTGAAGCACAAGGCTAATTGAGATAATCATTCAAGTTAATGAGAGTATTTTCAGAGGCTGAGGAGCACGAGCGAAAGATGAACAGGACTAAATGAAAAATATAAGTAGTTTCACAGAGGACTTTATTCAAGACTAACTTAATCTGTTCTTGTAGTTTGTTTATTAAGACAAAAATGACAAGTTAGACTTAAAAGTTTGCTGTGCTGGCTTTCCTGTATCTCAGTGGTTAGAGCATGGCGCTAGCAACGCCAAGGTCATCGGTTCGATCCCAGGGATTGCACATACTCAAATACAAATGTATAGTATAATGCAATGTAAGTAGCTTTTTCTGCCAAATGCATAAATGTAAATGTTCAGTAATGTGTTACCCACTGATCTATTTTGACTAATGTTTACAATATTAATAAAACCAAACAAATTATATTTCGTGTTTAAGTTGCCTCATGGGCTAAACATTTGCAACTGACCCCTTAAATTAAAGTTCATTTTATTTCATTGTTTTGTTCCGAAAAGAATTTCCTCCCGGTCCCTTGATTACAAATTTACGCCACTCTCAGCTTATTTTCTTTGCCAATAGGAGGCGAGTTATTATCTTTGGCCGGCCGCCAGGCCCTCATTGCCTGCACGTCAAAACAGTTTTCACATGCTCATGGGAAGCCCTACAATAACATCTTATCATTAGAATGAGCACATAGGCAAGTATTTGGACCACTCGGTTCCCCCGATGTAAAATAAACATGGGGCTCTCAAAAGACAAACTTGAGTCCCCAGCAACACTTGTGGAAATGTGCACAGTGGTCCACACAGCCCTCTCTGTTATTATGGCCGATGTATGTATGTGGTGTGTGCATTATGGTATTTCGATACATTATAAATAGTCATCTTCAGTCGTAATGTTGGTCATTTTAGTAAGGTGTGAAGTTATTCTACTCTTCAAAATGTCTTGCTGAAATGTCAGGCTTGCAGCGTTTGGTGATTTGTGCACAAGCAGTTGGTTGCAAAGCTTTCAGACAATCTCAAGAGACCGTCCTTGGTGTGTTTACATTGAAGATATCTCTGGTATGCACAACTGGAGCTGGCAGAAAAAAGAATATTGTGAGATTTTCCCACCATAGTCCGCAAAGAATATATGACCTAAACACCACTTGCTTATCTTAGATTGGTCTGCTGTGTCTACAACAGTTGCATTTCTGTATACTTCCTATTCCCACTGAGCAGAGAGGACACTCTTGGGTCATCTAGATTTTTTGATGCTCTTAGAATGAACATTTAATTAAAAAGTTGCATTAGTTAATTAATAATCAGCGATATACTTTCACAGATTTCATTGGTTGTAGCTTTTCATAATTGTTTTTAGTTGACATTAGTTAATACACAATGAACTAACATTTACGAGCAATGAGAAGTTGAATTTGTGCTAAATAACATTGACAAAGAGGAATAAATGCGAAATAAAAAAATATAAAATAAAAACGTGTTGGTCATTATTCATATTAGCTATGACAGATAGGAGCTGATTTTCTTAAAAGCAAGCTTTGTGTTTTTGTGTATTTTCTAAAGATGAGAGTACAGTTCTTATATTTGTTTTTCTTATTATTATTCTTTACTATTTTTGTTAGTAGTTATATAATAATCTAGATAAACAGTAATTTATTATCTTTGGTTTCCTACATTATGCCTTTCTTGATTCCTTCTTGTGTAGATGTTTCATATTATGCCACTTTACATTTGCTTAAGCAAGAATTGAAACAGAAACCCCATTAAACTGGGTGGGTGACATAGAGGGGAGTGAGTGATCCATCTCAGACACTGTGCATGCCGGCCTGACAACTGGTGTGTCATATTTGAAGTTATGGCTCTTGTAGCAGCTTTTTTTGTTGTTGCTGTGCTGGTCTCTTTATATTTTTTGTTCTGTACTTGTTAAGGTCAGTTCAGCATTAAAACCTAAGTAAAAATAAGGTGATATAATAAAAATTGCCAGCATAATATATATATATATACGTCCAAGCAACATTCAATGAGGAGGGTGTGGCATTTTGAATATTGTTTTTGTGTTACTCAATGATCTGAATATTTGTTTTTATTCCAAAATAACATTTCATTTTAAAACGATAAATATAGTACCATTAATACAAATAATTTTGTAAACATTTGAATAGGTCAATAATATATCTTAAACGGTTTATTTTTTTACCCCATTGGAAAATAGCTTTTTCTTGTTTTAGGTTTTAAAATGTTTGTTAGATTTATGCTTACAACCAGTGAAAAAAGGCTGAAAAATAAACTTAAACCAGGCAATATTTTGGAAGCTTAAACACTTCAGCCTCTCCAGGACTGTTGATAAATTGTTCAAAACACTATCTGGGCAAAGAAACACTGGGGTAAATGGGACTACATCTAAAAGGTGTAAAATACAGTCAAGAAATCAAGATTACGATTACAACTCTACAGTTTTATCAAAATGATGTGTATATTGTTATTTATACAACATGCCAATAGCAATAGCTGTTTTAATTATTGCAAAAAGGCATATTTGAGGAATCATTTAAACACTAGAAGTGTTACAGGGCGGACAGAGACCAGAGGAGACAGGAGTACAAAACAGGTGAGTTTATTGAGAGAGCATATATCCAAAACCACCATGAATGTTATTGGAGATCCCGGGAGATCACAGGGTAGGACACAGATGACAGTAACAGAAAGAAGCAACACTTTCCTCTTGATTGCAGATATATCCAGCGAAGAAACGGATGAGAAGAAGGTAGACACACACACACACCCACACACACACACACCCACACACCCACCCACACACACACACACACACACACACACACACACACACACCCACACCCACAAACACACACACACACCCACACACACACCCACACACACACACCCACCCACACACACACCCCCCCCCCCACACACACACACACACACACACACACACACCCACACACACACACACACACCCACACACACACCCACACCCCCACACACACACACCCACACACACCCCCACACACACACCCACACCCACCCACACACACACACACACACACACACACACCCACACACACCCACACACACACCCACCCACCCACCCTTATATGGCATATACAAACATAGATGCTTATAGCAAACTTTATAAACAGTAAACACTTAACCTATGCATCATGTGGAGAATATTTTAGGTTTTGTTAAACACACACACACACACACACACCCACACACACCCCCACACCCACACACCCACACCCACCCACACACACACACACACACACACCCACCCTCCCACACACCCACCCACCCTTATATGGCATATACAAACATAGATGCTTATAGCAAACTTTATAAACAGTAAACACTTAACCTATGCATCATGTGGAGAATATTTTAGGTTTTGTTAAACACACACACACACACACACACCCACACACACCCCCACACCCACACACCCACACCCACCCACACACACACACACACACACACACACACACACACACACACACCCACCCTCCCACACACCCACCCACCCTTATATGGCATATACAAACATAGATGCTTATAGCAAACTTTATAAACAGTAAACACTTAACCTATGCATCATGTGGAGAATATTTTAGGTTTTGTTAAAAAGGATATTTAGAAACATTTTTGTTTTATGAGATTATGATCTCGTAAGATCACTCATTCAATTTTTAAAAATATTGTATTTACATACATATATGTATAATTCATAATTCATAATTGTTTAGTATAGGATTTAATTTATCAGGTGGCATGGCAGCTTTTTTCCTAAGGGGGGCGCCACTAAACTATAAACGTGCTGTCAAAGAAAAAGACTACATCATTTTAATAAGATTACGTGTATTGTTCTGTTAATTCTCATAAAAACATCATTGAATGTATTCACTGCTGTGTAATCTAGTTTGGTGGGTATGTTAAAAGACAGTGGCCTTAAAATGCCTGAAGCATTTGTGCACTAGCTACAGTTAAACATTTATGAATGGCTTTACATTATATAACAAAATATATCTCCATGCATAATTTCTTTACACAATATCGTAACCACACAAGGTGAGACACTAATAACAATATGAGTTTTATTAGGGTTTACTATAAATAATGAAACAATACATATTAAGACACAAAAAGTAATTTTTGGCAAAATAAACTCTTACATGAAAAACTAAAAAAAGCTGCGTATGTGTGTAAACATTACAGGGCTTAAGACGTTGCATTAGCAAACAAAAGCTAAATTCTTTCAGAGAAAGATTAAAATATCACACATTGCCATGTACAAAAGGAAATACTCAACCTTTCTCTCACACTTCCCCCTTTCTCAAAAGTGAAGTTCCTGGATGTGATCCAAAACACTCAAGAGAACCTTTCAGTGGAAGAACATTTCAGTCCCTCTGCAATGAATTTGTTTGATTTCCCATTGGAACTGAGACCAATGAGAGACTAATGCATTTGGATTTTCTAACCCCGTAACCCTTATAAAGCCGTTTACATGTAAAAGTTAGGCCAATATATGATTATGTTATGAGTAAAATGTTAAAAATCCTTTTTAAATAAATATGAATATACTATGTGTGGTGTGTGTTCAGTATGCAGAAGGTATAGTATTTGTATGTGTCCATATGCAAGTGAAGTACAAATTTGTGCAATCACATTATGTGAATAAACACTGGAACTATGTAGTATGTAAAGAATAAAGTCAATGTGCATGCTGTAGTTTATTTACATGTTATAACACAAAACAATTGAGATCCATCTCAAGGACATTTTCTTTCTCCGTTCCCGGCTGGTGGAATGATCTTCCTGTTTCCATCAGGACGGCTGGATCAATTTCACAATTCAAAAAACAGCTGAAGACCCACCTCTTCCATGAGCACTTAACTGTCTCATAATATAAAAATATAAAAATTCTACCTCTATTTTTCCTTTCCTAATGTTCTCTATATACTTGCTTATACTATCTTGACGTTGTATTTGAAACCTTGTATTACTAGCACTTCTCGTGAATATTGCTTACTTAGACGAATCGCTTGCTGTTTTCCTCAATTGTAAGTCGCTTTGGATAAAAGCATCTGCCAAATGAATAAATGTAAAATGTAAATGCAATTACATTATAATATAGTGTACAGTTTTGTGTTATTGTAGTACTCTACAGTATAACGTGTTACACAGATATGAGATGTAGTCCTATATAACAAAGTGGGTTAGCAGAGACTTTAAAAAAAGACAGTCTGTAGGGGCAAGGGGAGATGCCTGCATTACAGTTTGTAAGGTGTTTTGATGGATGCATCTCATTGCACATGAATCTCTACTTACAATAGCAAACTGTGAAGTTAAAACAAGTTGCATATCTTTCAGGTTAGTTCCTAGTCATTAACTGAGTATTCTCATCTGTCATTCTGAAACATTGTTTGTAACCTCTGCTCTAACTCCACCCAAACCTTCAGAGGCCATTCATTGCTAATGGTCTGGCTCATCTTTTAGAGTAAGTTACAGCAAAAAGTATTTCATTTATTCATTTAGCAGATGTTTTTTCATCTTTCAATGTGTTTCCTAAATGTTTGCTTTATTGTGAGGACTTTAAAGACGCAGACATACCTGTAGTCATTGTGGTAAATGTTTCCCAGTTACATAATGACGACAATCTTTGTGGTTATTACAAGAATGCAGTGAGTAAATATAGAAAACATACACTTCCTTCATGCCTTTCTTATCAAATAGTACAGTCCAACCCATCCCTCATGTGCTCTCATTTCCTTATCTGCTGTCATATCAAAATCATGTCACATTCTTGGCAATTTCTGTGATCTTTATCAAATTCCTTTCGTATCTAACGCTCTGAACAATGTTATTGTCAGACCCATCTCTACAGTTGAATCAGTCGTATGCCTATAAAGTGTTTCTGTATTATTTAAACAATACTTTGGTTACTGTTTTCCACTGGAGGATTTCTGGACATAAGATGTACAAACAGCTGCCAACTAATATTTTGTCTCTGAATGAGAATAAGATTTTATAGGCTTAACTCATGATACATAAATTAAAATTTAGATTTCCACTTGGCAGACACTTTCACAAGTGCATTCACTGTACAGTATACATTTTTTTGTTTACATTTATAGAAACTTAAACAACATTTAAAAACCATTTTCAAAGTTTTTATTTGATTTCTACAAAATTAAAATTCCATGGACATTTCTTTGGCACAAATCTAAAAATCTAAAATAACAAAGAATTGTACAGAAATGTAAGAAAATATTGGTTTTAGCTTATTGAGGTATGATACGAGCAATAGAACTGTAATTTAATCATTAATAAATATTATGTTTTTTCGCTCACAGTAAAAGCAGGTCTGTACACATTTGTATTAAAGGGAATTACAGAAATAGCCTCAGAAAGACGACCAAACACCAGTAAAGATTTTTTTTGTTTATAAAACTTAAAATGATAAATAATATACTCTTACAACATCCAGACCTTCCCTGTTAATCAGGCCATACAGCAGCCTGTGGAGAGAAATAGATAAGCAGAATTGGCTTGCTGAGGTCACTGCGCTCAAGCTGAAAGAGGCTCATAGGTGTGGAAGTGAATCCCTTTAGAACAGGTGATCTTCATCACAGCTCCATTCAGACTGTCATCTGTTATGATTCGAAGCATTCCTTCTGCGATCAGAGATGGTCTGTAGAAATACAGATACAGTAGACATTATAATTTATTGATGAACCTGTATCACTAGATAAAATGACAAACTTTAGCACACTTTTAGCCCCTGTGGTACCAATCCAATTTGCCTATATTTACAAGGTTAACAACAATGATTAGGGAAATACAACTGGCTGGTGATCTCGCTTTAAAGGTGCTGTGTAATATTAGGGAGGATCTATTGACAGAAATGCAATACAATAATTACATAACTATATCTTCAGAGATGTATAAAAACCATACATAATGAAGCCTTATGTTATTACCTTAGAATGAGCTATTTCAATCTACGTACACCGCAGTATCCCTAAATGGACAACCTGCTCTACAGAGCGTGTTTGACATCTTTGTCCTGTGTCAACTACCGTAGTGTTTCAAAAAGGGGGGTGAACCTCACCGCTAGATTCCGCTAAAATCTCCACATTGCTCCTTTAAGTGAAACTACTATCTCAACAGCTATCCGCTATTCAGCAGATTTTGCGATTCAGTGAGACTGTAGTGTACACCGTGAGTTTATAAAGGTTGTGCGTAAATGTGTGATATGAATAAAAAATGCTTATAAATAACAGTTTAAATAATCGCCTACTTGAAACAAGTAGAGGCTTGGACCTGGAAACAGTATTCCAACAAGCAGATTGCACTATTTATTCATATCACACATTTATGTCAAGTCTCTGGCTCACAATGTCCCTGACACCAGTATTTGAACAATGAAAAAAATAAATTGAGATTTTGGGATTGAATATCAGTATCGTTTGTTATCTGCCTTCAGCGTCTGATAAAGCATTTGAATCCGGAAGTGGTGGAGCGTGACATCTTTGGAAATGTCACCATGTAAAAGCCACTATGGTTGTCTTAGGGGGAAAGTTCATCCAAAAACGATAATTCTGTCATCATTTATTCATGTACACAGACATCCTTTTGCATTTCACAGAAAACTGAGTTTCATAACTGTTGAGTTTCAGGGTTAAATTTAAGTGTTAAATGGAACCCGAGGGAATCTTTTTTTTAACAATTCATCAGTTTGGAAAGCATATTTAAGCACATTTCACAAAAAGATAGCTTGAGGAAGCAGATGAACAGGCAAACACTCTATAACAATGCAATGCGATTCATTTGATTTTGTAGAGTCACTTGCAATCTTATCTTAACTGTGTTCATACCAACATCATGCAACTTATCACTTGTGTGTCTAACGCATGCTTGAGTAAGACATAACAAATATGTCTGGCACAGAAAGACATAACAAACATCTAAATAGAAAATATTTCCAGTTCAGTTTCAGTTCAATGACACACGAATATAGGACCAGCCGTGTAATACTTTAAGTCAGGGTGGAGGTGTTTAAGTCTGTTTAAGTTTATGTCAAAAACATACTATTTAATCCACCTCAATGGGTGGTGCAGATTGAGAGCCTAAATTTTCCAGGAAATCAAAAACTGCTTTGCATTAAAGGTTTCAAACGAATCCAATGATTATTTGCATGCAGCATTTGAAGGGTCTCACTAGAAAGCTGCCGTCGTCTAGTGCACACCGTTGCTTTTTTCTCAGACAAATTGTTTATTCCCAAAAGACTAAACACAGCACAGACAACAGATGTTTAGTAACTTAGTTAAGACCAGAGCAGCATGCTTTTGTTGTTTGCTTTGATTGTAAATAGTGAAAAAACAGGTAGCTCAGTCGAACTCTGTGCTTACTTAAGAATGCCATACTTGTCCATCCTCTGCTTGAATTCATCTTTGTACTTGACAAACTTGCCCATTGTTTCCTCATGCTCGACAGTGCGAAGCAGTTGGGTGTCCACAAAGGCTGGGCACAGTGTGTTGATCCTCACTCCGTAATTGCCCTGCTCAGATGCGTCCTGCCGACAACAAAACGTGTCCAAACACGGTCAGCCTAAATTACACACACAGCGCAAAGAATGCGTCAACACACAGGGGTGAGAGATCTTATCTGTGAGCAAACACATCTATTCTCTTGTGGGAAAATAGCTGTGCTTGTTCTGTGCTGAAAACCGCAATGGATCAGTTGGTTTGGTGAAGTGCAGCAAACTGGAACATACTATGTTTTTGCAGGAAAAATTTAGGGAGCATAAACTCAGTTGGTGTGCTTACCGCCAAGGCTCGTGAAAATCCAATCACCCCGTGCTTTGTTGCTGTGTACACCGGCTGGTGAGGAGAATGGAGAAACGCTGCGAGGAAACAAAGCGATCGTGAATTCCAAGTGGGAGTATCAATAGAGTTTAGGAGTACAGTATCAGAAAAAGAGTTCATCAAAGTTCATCATTTTCTCACCCTCGTGTTTTTCCAAACGCATATCAGGGTTTTCCATAAAACACAACAGGGAATATTAGCTCTGTTCCGTACATTGCATAAAAAAGTGCAATGACATTAAATCCCAAAAGCTCTAAAGACCTTTCAGTGCTATAGTGGAGAGTACGAAGTTTTAAGATACTTTAAAATGTTAGTTCTTGGCATTCTACATTAAATATAGACATTCTTAACATCTCATTACATGTTTTTACATCAAGTAAATAATAGAGGGTCAGAGTTGTAATATTGCAGCTGTTAGTGTACAGTGACTAAATGATGATAGCCTTTTAATGTTGGGGTAAACTATTCCTTTCAGATTTTACCCACCCCTCTGTACTTCAACGGCTCTAGGGCCTGAAACATTTCCTTCAGATTGAGGCCACAGCAAAACTAAGCCTGTGAATGATTTCCAATACCTTTCTCATGGACAAAATTTGGATCTTCCAAGGCTTTCTCCTTTAATTCAAGCATGAAAAATCAATTGGCTGAGGACAATTTCCTAAACGAATGCTCCAAATTGCAATCTGGCGCTTTATATACATATTTCTCTGGATAATCCACCTGCATTTTTCTCTATGGTTTTAAATATCTGCAATGAACTTTAATGTGGAATGTTCACAGAGATGCAACAAGGGAAGAATGTGTCCTTTAGCTTTCAGACTTTGTTATGATAAACAAACTTTAAAAGCTGCATCAAACCCAGCAGCCAAGGGCGCCGCGACCACATACCTAAGACAGCATTTACAATCAAGCAGTTCTTGTGTGTTCTGAATAAACAAATCTAAGCATTAATGCACATCCAGTGAATAGCCCACTTTAACACAAAGGAAGACTCTGTTTCCCATTTTGCCTGGGTTAACATTTTTAAAAGGGTCTCCAAGATTTCTTGTCCGTAAACATGTTAATTGAAGAGTAAGATCTAAACCAAACAATGAGATCATGCTGCACAGACATGTTTCCATTCATCCTGGTTAATTTTTGCTGAATAAGTGCCAAAAAACGTTATGTTTATCCCAGCTCTCTCTCTACTCTACAAAACCAGATGCTAGGATTATACATGGGATTATTCCACACCGCAGCTGGAGAAACATGTGCCAACGGAAACAGCATTGTAATTAAAATAATTGAGTATTTATTAAGACTATGGAGTACAAAGTGATAGTGTGTGCATACAGTTCGTTCAAAGCTTTAGGGTCTAAACTAAACTTTTGAATCTATTCTGCTCGCTGTGTCTTGACATAAGAGTTCCAGTACAGCGTGTTTGATGAGTATTGGTTTGAGTTTTTAGTTTGATTTTGAGCTGTTCATCACATCACAATTCCATGTTTTGTTGAACATAACGTTTAACCTGACTTTCCAATAAGCAAGAATGCTTTGAATAAAATCCAGGATAAAATGCGACTTGCTACATATAAGCTTTGCATTATAAATAAAACTTTTTAGCAGAACTGTTTTCATTTGCTAATATCCTATCACACAATAATAACAATAACAAGCAATGTAATACGTGTGGGGTTGAACATCAACAAAACCAAGCTTACAGCATTTGAGAGAAAGCTGCCAAATCACCAGAGCATCTCCAGTTACAAATGCAAGAAAGAGATTTTATTACTGTAATCTTGGGAGTAAGTTGTTTCACTCACAGTGTCCCATCTTTAAATCCAAACCCTGTTTTAATTCCAAATTCTAAAAAGCTTTCTGGAGCGCGGTAAGAGTTATTATGAGTTAACTGTCATGGCCTCCATTCATCATCCACACACATACGATACCATATTTTGTATCTTCCCTTGAGTTTCATACAGTACACACAGCAGATAGTTCTCTAACAGCTAAATGGCGCCATACCACAAGGTATCTGATGGCACATGGATAACTATAATTTCTTTGTAATGATAACAGTTCTGCTTCTGATTTACGATTGTAGGAAGTTTTTTGGCATCCACTGTGTTAAAGTTACAAAGCTGGTAGTATTTCTCATGCTTAGGGCTAGAGGAGAATCTTGTGTTGGTTGGGCGGTTGTTTGTTTCCTCTGCCAGATGACAAAAGCAGAGGTGGAGGGGTTATACGGTACAGGTTTATACAGTATCAAAGCAGTGGAAAGTGTTTGCCAATAATGTAATGTTAACTTCTGTGATGGCGCAACACACTGTGAGAGCTGTTTTCTTACATTTATTTGTATGCATCTGTGCATTCAATCTATACATTTTACCAATATATGCATCCTCTTGAAATTAAATCCACGACCTTGCTTGTGCCATGCTTTAGCAGCTATTAAAGCAGGCAATCCAGATTTCCAGTACAAATCTTGTCATATACTGGTAGGATTTGCTTAATGTTTATTTGTTGTTTTTTACATATCACCAAGCAATTTTTTGATTTTGTGTCTGTAGACTTGCACTGCAATTATTGTGCAATTTATTATTTTTGTGCATTGCTGCACATTGTTTTGGATTTCAAACAGGATGTTCAGATCCTTGGCAACAGACACAACAGCAGAACTTTCACAAGGTCAAATATAGCTTATCTATATTTACCGTGAGCAAACATTTGGCTCATGCTATAGTTTGCTAATGAGCAAAAACAATGTTTCATAACGTCCAAGCACAGTCATTCTTAGCACGTGGTTCTTCACATTTAGGCTTATGTTTTTAAAAAACAAACCCAACATAATTCACAGAACTCATGATGAGATAATGAGAATCATACCTGCCATAGATGAGACATTGATGATAACTCCTCCTTCCTTTCCATATTCTTTACTCATATGATCCAGGGCTAAATATGTCCCCTTTATGACAGATGTCTGCGTAAGAGAACAGTTTAAAAATGGTGTTTAGTTTTCTAAGACTGAAAAACTGTGCTGATGCTGGTCTAGTAATACAAACTTATGCTAAATAAATCCAACCACACATTTCCAGGTCAATTATCATATTCTCAGAAAGTCTGAACTTTTTATACCTCCTTACCACTATAATATATATCTATAGTGTATATGTGCAAATGCATGTAACCGTTTGCTGTGAGCTTTATAGTGATGTTGTGAAATCTGTTGGATCAAAAGCCGAGGGTTGAATGATATGTTGAATGATATGCCTGGAGGCACGAAATGTGAAATGATTCACACTCAGCTGTGTAAATCATGAACCGTGTTCAGTGAAATGAGGTTTCAGTTTAAACATGGGCTTGTGTTTAAAACAACACAATATATCTACTAACTAAATTAATCATTTTTTACATGAAATCATTTTGAGCTCACCAAGTTTACTTCAATGGTCTTTTCCCAGTTTTTCTCATTGTTGATCCCAGCATTATTGATGACAATATCCAATCGACCGAACCTCTCCACTGTGTTTTGAAAGGCTTCTAAAATAAGTCAAAGGTTAAACACAACTGAGCGTTCACATCTTAACTTTAATAAATACATGTTATCATATTTTCACGTTTTAACCTGAATTAATATTAACAATGCACAGTGTTGGTAATAGGGCAACTTTTATCAGCTGTACAAAGTGGCTCTGTATCAAAACCAACAGAGTTGTCCCAGTAGGAAGCTCAGTAGACTTTTAAGATGTGCCCTCACCTGACTTGCAGCTGCAACATTCCACAAAGAAACATTTAATTAAACTCTACAGTACGTGCGTCGTTAAAAACACGTTTAACTGGAATGAGCAATGTCTCTTCACCACCGATTTTTTAAGTCTTGTCTTTAAACAGTTATTGAAACTTATAAAAACAAACCATCTGATTGTGTTAAAACTTTACAAAGAGCCATGAACATTCCGGTGTTGGCCTGGGGCAGCATGGATCACTATAACTTATGACCTGATTAACTTCTCAAACAACGAGGCTTTGTTCAGGAATAAGATGCGCTGCACTTACAGGTGCGCACCAAAAAAAAACCGTTTGTTTAAGAAAATATTTAAACCTTTGCCCAAACAGAGACTGTAATGCATACCTTGATGTTCGAAAGAAGCTAGAAAAAACATGAGGGTAAGTGATAACAATCGTTTTACCTTCCAGTTTGCCCGCGTCTGTCACGTCACACTGGATAAAAATACAGTTATCCTGTCCATACTGTCCATCTAGATCTCTCTTACATTCTTCGCCAACAGATTGGTTCAGGTCTAAAAGTGCAACCTGAATTGCATGTAAACAAAAAAAATGAATAAAGTAACGCCAAATGGTAGGCCTACATAAAATGGGTGACGTAGTAAAATTGTTCTTCAAAAACTTCTCCAATAGTTCAATGGATAAAGCCTTAATGAAATAAAATATAAACAGCTAGAAAAACAACCTTCGCTTTATTCTCCAGAAGGGCTTCAGCTACGGCTCGTCCGATGCCCTGCGCCCCGCCGGTGACCAGAGCCACTTTTCCTTCCAGACTCATGCTGCACACCTCCGTGCGCGCAACGCGCTGCTTTATGTAATCCGGTGCGCTCACACTCAAGGGGGCGTGTAGTGTGCTAAAGTAAACTCAGAAGACCGAGTGTCATCTTACAAACTATCATTTACTCAAGAGCTTACTGAAAAGATTTGTAAGCGTTCCATGTTTCGTTCTGTAATGACCTTGGCTACAGTGTAATATGCAAGTACGCACACGTGGTGTGTGAGTGAATAACGTACCAAAATAGACATAAGGAATTATAAACATCTTTATTTTCAGTCATTCTCAGAAAGATCTTCCCTTGGTCACACTTTACATTAGAGAATATTCATGATACAGTAGCTTTAAATGACATTTTCAGAATTCTTTTGTGGAGCAACTTCTTAAAGTATGACTACGCCTATTATAATAAATGTATTTGTAACATGGACCCTGTAACATAAAGTGTGATCAGAAGTATTTACAGATATACTTGGAAGAAAACGTATGCCTCTCACTTGCACTCTCTTTTGACAGCAGTAAGAAGATTTCACATTGAATGAAGTACATCAAAAAGACTCGTTCATGCATAACATTTAGTAATGTTTGTACAAAATAAATTACAAATGCTCTTGCATTATTAATGCAAATACCTAAAAACGTTTTGTGTCCTCTCCATGATGGATCCACGTGCGTAGTAAATGCTGCCAGGTACTGTTTGAAAAATCACAGCTCTTTTTGGGAATGTGAGACTGGATACGTTTTCACAATTTATATGGCACAGTTTACCAACACATCCGAGATTTTTGTTTTGAAAGAAATAGAAAGCATTTTTCCAAAATAGGGGCCCCTTCAGCATGATCTAATTAATTAAGAATGCCATCTGGTTTTTATAAATGTGTAACAATAATATATGCCTAAATTATGTTTATGGCACACATAACTGAACATATAATTTTGAACTTGAATGTACTTAGGTATTTATTGTAACATTTTGTAATTATATCCACTGGATCATTTCTTAAGAGGCAGAATTATATATTGCCAATCTTTAAGACAAAATTCATCACTTAATTCTTTTGCACATCTTCATAATGCATTGCATATAATCAGCACACATGCAGTTTTGTCTAATTTATTTGCGTTAAAACATTACCTGACAAATTTAAAGGCAGACATACCAATATACCTGTTGTTGGTTTGTATATTTTAGAGCTTGTTTTGTAAAAGAGAGAGATTCCCAATTCTTTTCTCCATTCATGAATTTGTAACACATGTCAGGAAGTGTTTACTGCAGGCATCATTGCTTTTGTGACTTGGAGTGGTTTCTGAAACAATAATGCATTTGTTGAGGAACTTAAATGGGGGTTGTAGGATGTTTTTGATTACATTGTGGTCACTCATAGAAGTTTACCCACTAGGTCCCAAAACTTTAAAAACAATAATCCAACCCTTACCCCCCAAACTTAAGGTTAATTGCTGCCTTAAACTGATAACGTTAAACCTGTGGTAATAAGTTCATTGTACTTTTTAACAAAAATCATGTTGAAACTTGAATGCTCTTGTAGAAATGACAAAAAGTGAAATGGATGGAAACAATGAAAATATTTTTTACGTTGACCGTAAACAAGCTCTTTTCTGCTGGTTCTTGACACTTATCTCTGAATGTTGTTTGGCCTTGATGCTGGTTTGTAGAGCTGGTTGACAATTAAGTCTTTGTTCAGACAAAAGGATATATATGTTAAAGGGTGATAAGCCGACCAGTTGCAAGGAAGAATAAATCAACGCTTCCTTATAAAATAATCAACATTACCAACAGGTGTTGGGAAACTTGAAGAATATGCATCTCTGTTCTTACGCTTGGCATTTTCCAATAGCTGTATATCAAAAACACAAAACATTGGCAGTAAGCTGGAAAACAACAGAGTTGACAAAACCAGTGCAAGTCACACACATTTGCCTTTACTAAGTAGACAGCTTTAGACCGTGAAGCAGTGCTCCTGCGTTCAACAGGTGTGTCGAAGTGCTGCCCACTTTTGTTTAAGGTGTGTATGTGGGGGACAGGTGTCTTATCCATTGCATAGTGAGTGCATTTTCCTCAATCGGGTGTACAACACAAACAGTATTCAAAGTATTAAAAGTAACCTTTAGTTCTTGACATCACTGTTGGTCATAGTCATTATGAGTGTGTATCATAGATCTTGGCAGAAAGTGTCTTGATGCAGCTGCTGTGTTGCTACCGAACCTCCCAAAGTTCAACATGGTACGCATTTATGGTTTGTGCACGTTCTCATAGCGTAGGATTTTGTAAAGAACCCAATAGAAAATGTTGAAAAACAGGAAGGCCAGAGGGAAGCCAGCACGGGACACAGTGTCGATCTTCTTCGCTCGATCGATGAAGAGTTTTCTCATCTCTTCGTGACTCTTGCCAGGGGCAACGACCGGGTCAGAGGGGGTTGTGGCAGCATTGTTAGCAGCTTTGGGCACGGCCCCGTCTTTCCTCGCATTGGGCGTGAAGCTCAACCGGCTCTCCTGCACTTCCTCCTCCTTAACACAGGAAAAGATACAGAGAGAGGAAATCAGGACTGTATAGTAGTCCTACTTAAATATAAGGAATGCTTCCTATATCTTTTGTTGTACTGCAAAATGGACAGATTGCATTATGTGACCTCATCCAACTATGAACTACGTAAGCAAAACAAAAATATGCCCCTCACTAAATACAGATTAACTTGCAGAGAGGATAAACACTGTTTTTTGCTGACAGCAATGTGTTTTATTTAGTGAATTATTGACATCATATAGCAATAGCATGTATTTTATAAATACAAAATTTCATGAATAAAAATAAAGCTGCTTAAAGGTTCTTCACAGCGATGCCATAGAATAAGCATTTTTGGTTCCACAAAGAACTTTTAAAAAATTCTTTAAAGAACCATCTCTTTCTTACCTTTTTACAATCTGAAGAGCCTTTTTAGCCACTATGAACCTTTTGTGAGACAGAAAAGTTCTTTGGATGTTAAAGGTTCTTTATGGAACCATTTAGACAAAGTTCTTCTATGGCACCTTTATTTTAAGAGCGTAGTCAATATTTTTTATTTATTTGACATGCCTCACGAGTAAGTAACTAATAATGCACATGTATCAGGAAGGCAGGAGACTGTCATTGGATTGGTCGAGCTGGCCCATTGATCCGTAAAATGGCTCAGCGCTGTGCAGGCCATTGACATGGCGCAGTGACTCGGTAAGCTCCTCATCAAACGTTTGATTGAAAGTCTTTCAGCACCACAGGGGATTGAAGAAAGAAAGAAACACAAAGCATGCAAAATAATAAAATACAATCAACATGCAGGGCATCATGCAAAACACATGACAATGGTTCTGAATGTGATTGAAAACCACTGCCACAACAACACCGTGAAGTTGTAAACTATGGCATTCAAAAAATAAAAGTACAGGACTGATATAAAATAAATATACTTTTTAAAATGCTCTTTGACTTTAATGCACGTTAAGCTTCCCTTTAAAAAAATCACCACACTATTCTACTGGTTAAGTCTTATATCATGATATTAATAATCTTCCAACTTCACAGCGCCTCTGGAAATAACATCCCCGCCCAGATGCAATATTAATCCACTCGGATGACACATTGTATAAACACACCCAAATGGCAATGGACCTATGTTACTGTTTAACAGAGTTTAGCTTTGAAATAAACATGTTTGAAATGATGTACTAAATACTTTTGACCTCTAGGAGGCAGTGTTGTATATGAGCAGGACTACCAGGGCAGGCATTTTACTGTAATATAATTGTGTAGTATTAAATCTAATACAATCCAAAGTGGTTATTTCAGTTAAAAATATTTATTATGATTATATATTTATTTAACAGTTGCACAGAAATGACCTTTGTGCTATTAATATATAATGGCAAACCAATGTTAATTTGTGACCATATTCAAGCAGAACAAGCACATGGAATCAGTTAAACTGTATTTCATCGAGCATCTAGCTTGTCAAAACACAATCCAAAGATAAAATACAGTCGACTCCATCTCACAGTTTTTTGTTTCAGTCTCAACATTATATTTATGCATCTGGCATACGTTTTATACAAAGCAACTTACAGAGCATTCAAGCAAACCATTTCTTAGTAGGCCTATGTTTGTTTGGCCTATATTCTTTATAAGATCCACCTGGGATGACAGTGACAGTCCCTTTTTATACAGGACATTCTCCTTCTATTAAAATGTTTAATTTTAGTGTTTTTTGTTTTGTTTTCTGAATGCAACCTCTGGCTCTGTCTTTAGTGGTGAGCCATTTGTGTTCTCACTTTAAACCTGCTTAACCAATGCTTCCTTTTTTTGCTGCATTCGTTAAACAATATTTCTCATGCCTTAGCAAACATGCATTGTTACGGTTTTATGTTGCTTGTTCAGTACATCTGGCATTATTAAATAGGTAATTAAAAATGTAATGTTTTTCCATTAATAATCTGAATACAATTAAAATTCTCATTAAATTTCCTCTCAGTACCATTATGGTTGTGTATAATGTTAATATTTCAAACAAATTAATTTGTCTTTTAACTCAGATTATAGAGTTAGTTCCAGTCCACTGATATGAATTCATTAGACATGCTGTTTGTTTTATGCTTCATTGCTTGACTATTTGTTTTCTTTGGAACTCATTGGAATTCCTATGGAATTTTGATTTTCATGGATGCAAATTAATGCCATCTAGAAAAGAGGGCGTTTCATTTAGAAATGGAACTTGCAGCTGACTGACAATAGGAGGAAAGAGGGTTCTGCCCAAGCCATCAAATTGACAACATATCTAAGATAGATTGCCACTCCAAAGTTTTCAGATTTTGAGTAAATAAAATTATTTTGTGGATTGACTGCCACAGATAAATTGTTCACCAAAAACTAGAAATGTGCGTATTTGAGGTGGTGACGCTCTGCTAATTTAAAGGTGGGGTTTGTATTTTTCAAAAACACTTTACAAAACTGAGTCAGGCCGAGTACCAAAACAAACTTGTAGGTTTGTTCATGTTGACAGAGGGAAGAGAGCAAGCGGGTATTAGAAAGACTGTAAAAAGAGCTATGTCTTATTTATTACATAAAAGTAAAGGGTCAGATAAAAAGTGAAAGATAAAAGTCAGGCAGGAGCTAGGACCCGCGTTAATAATATAAAGACTCCTGCGCAGATGAGTTAGGACATGCGGTACTATTGCGAAGGCTTTTAGTGGAGATACGCTTGCACCCGCGATGCTAGATGAAGGCTTTCCAGCAGAAAAATGAGGAGGTTGATTTGATTCGGATCAGTATGTGAGTAACATTGGTTTTGCTGTTTATCAGAACCAAGATATGTTGTTGTTGTATATTAGCTGTGTAACGGAGCAGTTTTGAGCATCATTGTTTATCTGGAATCAGTGTGCTGCTTGTATATACTCGTGTCGTATTCACTTATTTTATTCATTTGCAATAATATTTGTGTGGTCTAAGCTATGATAAAGCTAAGTATTTCATGCCTGCTTTGCACAGCACGTTTGAGGGCGGAACAATGCAGGAAGGGGCGTGTTCAACAGTTTTTCAAAATCGCTTACCCTACCTTTAAACTGTAGAAATGTATTTTTACTGCCATATAATGTGTAGTGGTCTGCCTCTCTGCCCCAAAAGATCCATATCCAAGCATCACCACACACACAATGCTGTCATCTAGTCTCTTCATCACTTTCTTTATCAAAATAATTATTAAATATTGCTACACCCTTAAAAATAAAGGTGCTTCAAAAGGTTGGTTCTATAAAAAACCTTTAACATCTGAAGAACCTTTGTGAAAAAAGTTCTTTGTGATAAAAAAAAGGTTCTTCAGATTATAAAAAAGTAAGAAAGAGACGGTTCTTTAAAGAACCTTAGGCTGAGTCTTTGCGGAACCAAAAAAGGTTCTTCTATGGCATCGCTGTGAGGCACCTTTATTTTTAAGAGTGTACTGGGGCCCTCTGGTGGCCGCTTACTATGCTTTGTTTAGTGCTGACCCTGAGTAACAGTCACAAAAACTGCAATAAATACCTTGCTAGACTTCTTCCTTTTCCTCCTGAATCTTAAGAGCTCCTTGTGTTGTCGTGACACAAAGTTGACTGCAGCGTACTCCAACAGGGCGGAGAAGACAAAGAGCAAGCACACAGCCATCCATATGTCAATAGCCTTGACATAGGAGACCTGTGTGATATAGACACATAAACACATTACTATTCAAATGCTTTAATTAGCCTTCCAGTCTGAAAAACAGCCCGGTTGTTGTAATATTGAACAGCTTAGGGATTGGCCTGATTTTATTTATTCATGAAAGACCATTGTCATTAAAACCGAGCCAACGCAGTATAAATCAGAGATATCGCTCTGCCAGGTGCAAAGGTCTGCTTTCTGTAATGCTTAATTATTTTACATAACTCAATGTTGCATTTATGAGTTTTTAATATGCAACACACGCAATCTGCCTGCTTTCACTCATGGATGATCTTTACACAAATGAATGGAGGGAAAGAAATGCATAGCAGTACTGGTGAAGCTTCCACTTTAATGTTGATATGAGATGAGTAATCTAGTGTCTTTCTTCTCTGACCTTAGGTAAGGATGTCCTGGATCCCGAGCTTTGGGTTGTCATGGTGAGCACCGTGGTGATTCCCAGTGCAACGCGGGCAGGAGCGGCGTCCATGTTTATCCAGAATGAGACCCAGGAAAGGATGACGATAAGCAGGCTGGGAATGTACATCTGAATCAGGTAATATCCCATCTGTCTCTCCAGGTGAAAGCGTACCTCAATACATGTGAACTTGCCTAGCAGGAGAACAGCAGACAGAGAGGACACAGGGGTTAAAAACCCAGTCCGCTTGTCCCCAATTTACAGTTATAATACAGTGGGGTTTTTTTTTACTAAAAATTCTATTTTTAGCATGGCAATTTCAGTTCAACTGAAAGGAAATAAAATAATAACGTGCATTTGAGCTGTCATGGACAAGTTTGTCCAAAATCTGATGATCCATGTAAATCCAGAAAGATTTGTTTCAAAGAGCATTCTGTGCGCTTTAGTAGGAAATCGGACATTTGATCTTTCTTCAAAAGGATAGAATATGGCTATTGTTGCAAATTTACTTAAATATTTAAAAAATATATATTTTCTGTCATTTCATTTCTGTGTATATGACTCAAAATTCCAACACTGCAAAAAACACGTAAAAATGGTAATATTCCGGCAGCTAGGGTGCCACAAAAAAAAACCATAAAATAATTTTTTCATGTAGAATTACATGATTTTCTTGTTATTTTACACCAGATTTCTGTAATTTACCGTATTTCAAAAATACATGAAAATGATGTAAAACAATAACAAAAACATTCTATAAAATTACAGTTTTTACAGTGTTTTTCCGGTTACAGTTACATTTTCAGTCCTTGACTCCTTTAATGTAGCCTTTTGCACTTCACTTTTATTATCAGTGTCTTAAGGTTTCCATTGCTATTGATATTCTTAGAATTAGTATAGGTCTCTGGTTTGCTTGGTTTCAAATGTGACTGGTGAACATCACCATTACAGAGGGTTTTGTTTGTACACATAATCCGCATAAAAGGTACAGAGCACCTACTTCTACGATCTGAGAGCTTTTAGCTGCAGTCTGTTTTTGTTCTCTGCTCCTGAGCCCTTTTTCTCTCAAGCCAAATTTCTGAGAGGCTTGTCTTGAAAAGCAGGAAGACATGTTTTTTCAAACTCCCTTAGGATTTTCAGTTATATTCCACGCTGCCCTACTCTTCAGCTGGAATACAGCACATAGAAACAAATGTAAGACTATATATCAAAGTGTACTGTAAGCACCAGAAAGCAAACAACCATATATTGGAACCCTACTGGAAAACACAAATGCATTCCATATATTCTATAAGTGCTTATACAAATCGCGGCATTGCCTCCCTATGAATTTTATAGATTTTCTTAAACACACAAACAAACATGCTAACAAGCAAAAACAAAACAGACAGTTTCAGGTTTCATGTTGGTGATGTCAAATCTGTAGTTGCAGAAACCTAAGAATTAAGCTTGTAAGAGCAACACAAACAGGAGGAAGGGGAATACAAAATAGAGAAGAAGGAAAATCAGCTGACAGACTGCATGTTATGGAGCCCCACGGCACCTAGCATTCACAGGACTGAACCGGAAAGTGCAGCGGAAACAACCCAGCGGCACATCCTAGTTTTTTACAGTATTTTGGCAAAACCAAACTGAAACACATGAGTGACTTCTTCCTATTTTTGTCTTAGTGTAAATTTCCACTCTTGTATGTCAGTGATGAGTAATATTTTAAACAGTTAAGGGCCTATCAGTTTAAGAATATAATTTTCCGGCCATATTAAAGAAACCTGAAAGATCCTCCATCCTTTCACTGTCTGGCTTGTTCTGCACTCACGGCATTAGCCTAGGGATGAAAACCCACTGTGACATCACTAAAGCTGTGCCATGTGGTTATTTCACATCCCGCTCCCCTGACTCAACTGACAAAGATGCGTGAGCTCTCAGCAGATGAACGAGTAGGCAGATCCACATGACAGAACAGGAAGTCTAATGTGGCGGAGAAGGAAATTTGTGAGCAGCCATGCAGAACACCCAATGCCCATCCTGTCAGACTAAAAAGAGGATTTCACATTTAAAGAAGTGATAAAAAAACAGTGGTCATTGTGATTATTAAAGATTAATATCATTGGTTTGCAGGGTTACCTACTATTGTATCCCTGTGCCACAGCATGGAAGCCTTAAGGCCAATGGGGGCAGTTTGAGTAATGAGATTGGAAAAGGCCTGTTGGGGGGAATTCCATGTATTATTCCAGAGGAAAGATAAAACATATTCATGAAATATCTGGTCCATGAAATATGCTGTAGATTAAGAATTTAATTATTGATGTCATGCTAAATAAATGCAGAGCCATTTGGACACTAAGTGGTTTTCTATCAAGCAGAGACGTATGCGGCAGATGAGCTTGAGATATTGTATTTATTCAAATGGCAAATGTTTTAATCCAAAGCGACTTACAGTGCATTCAGGTATACATTCTGAATGCACTGTATTTAAAAACTGCATTTAAATGATCAGTTCAGTCAGTTTCATTGTGTATAAAAAACTAAGCCAAAGATAACATACAGCCTATACAGTCTGCAATGAACTAGCCATATATCCAGGTTGTATCTTGCCTGTGGCCCAAGTTGCTGGGATAGGCTCCAGTCCCCAGAGAGGACAAAAGGATTTGGAGAAAAGATAAATGGTTATAAAAATATATATTATTACGTTAGATTACAAAATATTGTTTTGCTTTCTTTTGATGCAATTCTTTTTTATGACCCTGATGGATCAGAAACTACACCCTTTACCTGTAGTATAATAAACTTGTGTTTACTCTGCTAGGACACTAAAACTGGAGAGAAACCAATGTCAACTAAAAGAAGTAATTGCAAACATTATTATTAGACCCAAAATCAAATGTATGGAATGACCCCTTTAATGTATAATACAGTGTGGCACTATTGGAGCAAGATGCTAAATCACTCTGCAATTTTATCTCTGTAAGAGAAAGACATCTGTTCTGCCAGCCCTGATTACATTAGTTATTACGTCTGCTGTGATTGGACATTTTGACAAATCATCAGCACTTCAGTGCCCTACTGGCCTAGAAAGAACAGCATTAAATTAAAAGAACAGCAGAGTTTACTAAGCCTTGATGAAAACGTGCCATTTTAAAAGGTTGCTGTTTATACTTGCAGAGTTGGGCCAGTGGCATTTTTCACAGGTGTAGTTCTTTGGCAAGCAGCTTCCTGAAAACAGGATTAAGTCTAAGAAAGTGTTTTACAGTAACTGCCAAGAACACTACTAAAGAGAGAGAGGAGGGTATTGAAAAAGAGAATAAGGAGAAAGTGACGAAAGAAAGAGGGTTAAGGGGTTCACGCATACTGACATGTAAACGAAAAGGGCAGGTTTTAGCTGGATTTAGACTTTGGCAGATAGCAGGTGTGTACCATACCAACTACACTTACTAAACAGGACATGCATGTTCATAACAATCCTCCTTGTAGATGTTAGAATATTAGCTCAGCATTAAAATAAGAGAAATACTGTACATGCAATCATAGACAGATTTATCTTACAGTCCTATACACGCTTAAAAATAAAGGGGCTTAAAAGGTTCTTCACAGCAATGCCATAGAAGATTCATTTTTGGTTTCAATTTCTTACCTTTTTAAAATCTGAAGAAACGTTTTTGGTACAATGAACCTTTTGTGAAACAGAAAAGGTTGTTTAGATGTTAAAGGATCTTTATAGAACCATTAAAGAAAATAATTCTATGACATGTTCACTATTTTTTATACTTTCCAAAAAGGTCCTTACACCTCAACATTGTTCAACAATAATCTGTTTATTTTTTTGGACTGTATTTGAAAACAATATATTATAGGCAGTATGGTCAAAAGTAGAAAACAGTAAACATTATATAACAGTATAAATAAGGTGGATGAATAAAGTAGATGTAAATGTGGTAAGACATATAAATGTTCCTGTAGCTCAACTGGAGCTGGTAATGCCAAGTGAATGTTTTTACTGATAAACTGCAGATACTGATATTTACTGATATACTGTTTGACAATACATATAGAAAATGTGTCATCCATACACTAAATCTATCCAAAGCTATGCATTTGCCAACCTTTTATGTAAACACGCAACCTTTAACTCAATCAATATCAATATATGCCTTTTGTGTGCCAATATTGATTTCATTACTAAGTGAGATATTCTAAGAGGTCCAGTGAATGTCTTGACTGACATGTAGCTCCCTTAAGAAGCAGACAGTGTCCCTGAACACAATTGCCTAGAGATTTCCTGTCAAAAGACACATTTATAATTTTTCCCTCCCACTCCTCTTCTCCTCTGTTTCATTTCTAATGGTCTTCAAGTCTTTTAGGGTAGGCTCTCTCCCATTTTCTCATTACATGCAGTGAACCCTTGTTTGAGGCAACCTAACCTTGACCCAACGTCATCTGTCATTCTTTCTATCACATAAAAACACACAAGGAAAGAAAAGGCCAGCAAACATCACTCAGGATGCCCACCATTGTGTGTAATGATTTCCTGTATACACAGACAAAATATGCTGAGACTAAAATATATGTATTTGTGTCAAGGTCACTAAGCGGTGTGTTATGCAAGTTTAGCTAGCATTGTTGGGACAAACGTTCCCACAAGGATTGCAATACTTAAAATCACCCACCGTGACAACCAGCCTGTGGTTAAAAAAAGATTTCTGTAAGGATAAAATCTATGGGTAAGCAAGTATAGATAATCTTTAGCTCAACACAGGTCAGTAGAAGGTTAGTACCAAATGTGTGTTACGTAAAACGCTAAGGATTGTTTATCTTGTGGTACAAAGTATTGTGTATTGTTGGCATATGTGACAGCTCGGTGGTCAGATGAGCGTGCATTCACAATTCAGAGGGTCATCTTGGCTTCAACCTATCCTGACCCTGGTTTGACTGAGGGCCACAATAAAGACCCTGTGGTCTTGTCTAAAGGTTAGGATAGCAAAAACTTCTGGCATGCATAACCCCTGTCTCCCACCTACAGGCAATCCAATAACCCTGTCATATAACACAAAAGGGTTTTACTGTCACAACCCATTTTTTTAAAGTATGCTGTACTGTTCCCAATTTATTTACCTTCTTAAAAGCAAGAGACATGCACTGAGTCAGGCCATTTGCCATCTAAGCTGGTTATCATATATTTATTCAAAATTGATTAAAAAAAACCCACAATAGACCTACAACAGACTTTCTATTCACAAAACCTGTCTGCATGTTCTCCTGGATGATTTTAACATTTTAAATGTGTGGCTCATAGGGGTTTGATGAGACAAGACGATATGCAAGATTGGGTACACAAGAACAAGACAATATTGTAACCCTATTTTTTATTTTAAAAATAGGTGAAAATAAATGACTGGAAAGCTACATATTTATATTTTTACAAATTTGTTTAAAAAACATTATCAATATTTTTTTTTAGTTCAGTTGTGTAACATATATTTCACTTTGCTCACAGCTCATTTCAATTTGGGATCTTTTATCCAGGACATTACCTGTCCAGGAGCAGGTTAGCTGTGAAACTTAAGTTACTATGGCGATCAGAGCCTGTTAAAGCTGAGCTACTTTCACACAAACCCAGGGCGCAAGCTAATCTTAAACTTACCTGGCTAGTCACTAGTTAACATTGAAAACTAACCAAAACAAACTGAGCACAACAGACAGGGCACACAGCATGAGTCTAGATCCTGCCACCAAAAAATAAAACTAAGACAAAACGAAACTGTCAGGATTCAACTGACAATCCAATCTGACACAAAACAAACACGACATGACATGGAGCATAGGATCCAGGATTCTGACTACAAGGCAAACAATGTCAAATTAGATGTAGTGCAATCCAGACAAATCGCAAGACACAAGGACATGGGCCCACAACCAAACAAGAGACAAGGCACAGAACATGACAAAGGGCTGTCACAGCACCTACAAGAAGACAACACACAATAAACATTAAAGGGGCACTGTATAAGTTTAAGGAGGCACTATTAACAGAAATGTAATATAAGATTCATAACTAATAATATCTTAAGAGGTGTATAAAGACCTTACATTAATGAAGCGTTATGTTTTTATGTTGTTTCTACAGTTTCCCTAAACGGACAAACTGCTCTACAGAGCGTGTTTCGTAAATATGTTATCTCCTTCGTCAAAGAAGCGAAAACATGACAACATCTTTGTCATGTGTCAGCCACCGTAGTGCTTGGAAAGTGAGGGGGAGCGGTGGACTGAGCCGTTGGTTGCAATTCACAACCTCATTGCTAGCTACACACAAGTACAATAATATTGTAGCACACAGCACACTAACAATCTGTAACAGGCTAGCTTTTGATCAACATGAAGCTAACTGGTTGCTATAACTTGCTTTTCTTCATGTTAGTACTGCAGCTCCATTAGAACCGTTTTTATTAGGTTCTATTGTTAAATGCCGTGTTTTGAAACTTACCTGTGTTGTAATGTTTGGTGCAGTATCTTAGATCAGAGTCATCTTTGAGGATGAATTGAGGGAGGGTCAGTCCATCGGCCACCTGCACGGGTGAATTCTCTTGCCACTCAAAGATCAGGTCATTCATTGTGTAACCAACTAGGAAAATGACCAAGAGAAATAGATGATGTAATTCCATGAGCTAAATTCCATGACCATAAACCATGTTTTGCAAAAAAAAACCTTGCATTATAAAAAAACATAATTATTTAATTTCCATAAGGTTGCAAATGCGCTGGAAGGGTGTAATGTTGGTGGATATAATTAGAAGGAATCTTCTTATAGCTCTGGTTCCACTTGTTTATCTTGGTGAGCCATTTTGCCAGAAGGAAGGTGAATGAGGTGGAAGCTGCTCTTTATTCTATTCTATATCTGTTCCATATAACATGCAGACCATTTCCTGCACAGCCAATTTTTGCCAGAAGATTTTCAAATAACAACTCTAGTACCAATATGAACCTGGCCACTTTAAAACATGTAGTTATGAAGACAGATTCTCCGTGACATGGGGCTTTCTTTAAAAGCCTCAACCCCGCTGGAGAGTAAGCATCATGGGGGACTGAGTGAGCAATGTTTTCAAATCGACCGAAAGCTCTTGGAATGATTTACCAAACACTTTGACCACAAACTTCACTAATCTCTAACCAAGGACTTAGACTGTAGAGACAAACTTGTTTCACATACAGTACTGTTCAAAAGTTACTGTTGAGGATAGAACATATGTGTGATTCTTTAATGAAGGGAAAATGTTTGTCGCCTCAAATTATCTTAACCTATATTAAAATAGCTTTGCATATTCAATGATTCTCTTTCATTGAGTTTCTTTTTTCTTTTATAACAAGAGTGTTGAAATGATACATTTTAAGACATTTTAACTTCCGATCTTTAATAAACAGTAAACAATGTCTTTAAAATATTTTTTTTAAATCAAAAAATTGTTCCTATAATAATAATAATAAACATAACATTTTCCCCCAAAAATGGTCATTTCCATCATATGCAAGAGCAATGGCACATTTTATCAAAACGCACTTGTAGGTTTATCGAGGCTGTGATAAGATCTTCTTTCCAGAACATGTGATAAATATTTCAACAGAAGAAGAAAGCTACATTTTTAAGATTTCACAAGCAGTTAGACTGCTTTTAAAAAATGTATTAAGACACCAAGTTAACGTCTCCATATTACATTTAAGGCAACATTCTAGATGTCTGTAGGGGAGGACGTCCAGCCACCCTGACATCATTTAACACGACCCTGCCAGGTGAACACTAATGCCAAACAAGCTCTACATCAAAGCTGCTGTTGACCTCATCCTGACTACCGGCTGAAGTTATACTATAAAAAAGAAACGCTGTGTTTCTTCCACATCGCTCTGAAAGAGAGGTGGAGGAGGGGAGGGGTTACATAACCATCTCTTGATGAGAAGAGGTCAACTGAGATTACTCACAACTCTCCAGCTGCATTATGCACGTCTGCACGTCCATGGGGAAATTCTTCAGATCCATCGGACAGGAGAGCGTCAGAGTCAATCTGAAAATCGAATAAGAATCGGAGACCTTGAATCATGCACGACTACGGTTTAAACACATTCTCTCGTTTCTAATACAGTATGTGAGTTCCTTGATGTAACGCATGGTAATGTATTCCTCGTCCAAGTGCAGGTTCATATTGTATGTGCACGATTGTTAATGCAATTCTGTGCTCATCCTCTGAATTTGTAATGCACAAATCCATGGCTCATACAAAGAAGGGAATCAAAGAGGAGGACTGCGAGCATCTAAAGCCGCCCGAGTTATGGAATTTCTGAACGGGGCTGTTAAAGCAGAAGAGAGACGAGTCTGGCAGATGCAGATTGGCCATGTTTTAATTACGCATCTTTTCCCCGAGGGCACCACGTGGATTTCAGTCGAAGTGAATCCTCTGTCGTTTCACATCTGCACTGCCTTCCGTCATCTCTCCTCAAAGCTTGATGTAATTTACTCCTCTATTAACTTCAGCACTTCCCATCTGCCCTCATGCTGCCAAAGCGATATTGTCTTCCTGTGGATTTTTATGAATTGCGTGGTGATTGATGTTGAACGACGTAGTGTTTATCCTGATGTTTCCAGATTTCAGATTACATTTTTTGAGGAAAATTATATTTAGGGTTATGACTCAACCTTGGTTGCTTGAGATAGTTTATTACTACAGGAATTTGGATTGTTATTGATATTCTCAATTGCAAATGCAGTAGTGCATTTAGTATTTAGCAAATGCAGTAGTGCATTTAGTATTTAGCAAATGCAGTAGTATTTGCGACAAATTTGCTTTTGACCGATAAGCAACATTGTGGATGTCATGATATTTTTCACTTTTTATTAAGGTCAATAAGAAGACATTAAAGGCATAATTCACTTAAAAGTTACATTTCTGTCATCATTTATTCACCCTCTTGTCCTTCAAAACCTGTATATGATTCTTTCTTCTGAGGATCTCTAAAGGAGATATTTTGAGAAATGTCTCGGTTTTATGTTCATTCAATGGAAGTAAATGAAGTCCAATGGTTTTGGTTACCAACATTCTTCAAAATATCTTCTTTTGTGTTTTTTATTTTTGGGTGGTCTATCCCTTTTACCTTCAACAACCTTCCTTCGTTGTTTTGTGGACCTTTGCATGAGAGCGTCAATGGAGCAGGTATTCTAACTGGTCTCACCTGATGGAATAGAGGACATTTCCGTTTTTGAATATCCTCAAGAGTTTGTTGTCTGTAGTGACCTCGTGAAAGTGCGCTCCCTTTTCGTTGGCAAAGAATAGATCGGGCTTCCAAATGGAGTCTAACATAGAGGGATCCAGGTCCAAAGAGTCATCCGGATACTCGCTGTAAGCCAGCCGAGGGTCGTTCCACTTCTGTCGGAGGAATATGTTCACTCTGTAATCCTGTGAGGAAAAGCAAGGCTTAACATCACTTAAAGGAAACAGCACACAGGACGGATTAAACATGCCTCTCTGCCAGTTGTAAACCATACATAATGTTATTTTCATGTACAGACATGTAAAGCTGAAGGAAGTTATATGGAAATTAGCGTAATTGTTTACATTTAGGTTAGAGATGTATAGGAATTAGGAAATACAGCTTACATTTACACAACAGCACTGTAAATCAGTGCTTTTCAACTGATGCATTAGGACGGAAAAAACATTTCTAAATGCAAATAATGAAGTTCAACTATACAATCATGCATTTAGGATACCAAAATGCTTCCCGTGTCTTTTGTTGTTGACCTCTTCTTGGCACAAATTCAGCTGTCAGCTGTTTGTAGAAGCTAGTGAAATTAGGCAGATGCCAACAGGGGCATATTGCATAACATGCCCTCATCCTCAAAAATCCCGAGAAAAAACCACAGGCGAAAAGGCAAAGGAAACTATAACCCAGACTACATTAAATATGGAAAATAGCTCTAGTATTTTGTTAGAACATTACTTGATGTCTAATGTAAGATGAGTCTTAAAGCGTAACCAGTTGACAACCACTTCTATAAATAAATGATGAATGGGGAAATTGCACTGTCAAGCCTGTGAGATGAGTTTAAACAATATGGTTGTGACAGGTTATGACTACAAGGCAAGATTAGTAAAAGTTTGCCTTTCAAAATGTTTATTATGCAATCATTTGGCTTGTAGAAACTAAGTTATCGTTCACACAGATTTCTTCAGAAATCCCATATGTGACCCTGGATCACAAAACCAGTCTTAAGTAGCACGACAACAATTGTAGTAATAGCCCAAAATACATCGTATGGGTCAAAATTAGCCATTTTTTCTTTTATGCTAAAAATCATTAGGATGTAATTAAGTAATGATCATGTTCCATGAAAATATTTTGTGAATTTCCTACCGTAAATGTATCAAAACTTTATTTTTGTGAGTAATATGCTATCCTGAGGACTTCATTTGGACAACTTCAAAGGGGATTTTGTCAATATTTAGATTTCTTTGCACCCTCAGATTCCTGAGTGTTAAATAGTTGTATCTTTGCCAAATATTGTCCTATCCTAACAAACCATACATCAATAGAAAGCTTCTTTATTCAGCTTTTAAATGATGTAAAAATCTCAGTTTCAAAAAAATTGACCCATAAGACTGGTTTTGTGATCCAGGGTCACATATATTAAATCATATAAATTTACTTATTGGAGGGGAGAGCTTGTAATGCAATATGCTAAAAACTATTCATACTTAAAAATGCAGCCTTATTGGGAAGGAGCTGCTTTTGTTGTCTCTCAGTTTTTTTCTTTTGTCAACATTGCAAGGAAACATAATATCCCTTCCCCATTTGCCGCCTTATACGTTTGAATGAAAACCTTTGAAATATAATTTACAGCACATATAGTGAGAAGTAAAATGGAGTTTGATGGAAATAATAATAATAAATATAAGGGGAAACATAAGGAAATTAATGTGTTTCATTGTTTTTAGAAGTCTTGCCTGAGAGCATATATGACATTTACATTTACATTTATGCATTTGGCAGACGCTTTTATTCAAAGCGACTTACATTACATTGTACTATACATTTGTACATTTTGTATAGTAAGCAAGTGGGGGTTAGGTGCCTTGCTCAAGGGCACCTCAGTCGTTACCCACCAGCCCTGAGAATCGAACCAGCAACCTTCTGGTCATGAGTCCAACTCTCTAACCACTGGGCCACGACTGCCCCACTGCCCCATATATGAATATTAGTAATAAAGAATGACCTCAATAATTGTCAACAATGGCCCTGTTTACACCTCCTACTGTCTCAAGTAATCTGATCACATGTGGTCTATAGTAAACAGATTACACGTATGTTACATGTGGCCACACAGCCATCTGACTTGTTTTGCATGTCGTTTTCATGATGATCATATGAACTCCATTTACACCAATTCCAGTATAGTGCAAACAACTTCTAATGACCAGATCCCTTAGACATAATCCCTCAGACCAGATGCAAACAGGGTTTGAAAATAATGAAAAAATATAAATATTTAAATATATAACTAATAAAAGCTAGAGAAAAGAAATAAAGCTGAGTAAAGAGCATCTGCCTTTTGAAAAACAATGATTCTTTGTTTTAAACAAGCAGTAATGTACGCAAGACTATATGCGTAGTCAGCCTGTCTGTGCCTGAGAGCAACTAAGATAAACACTGAATGGAAGGTGACAGCGCGTGGGTGATAAAATTTGTTAGGCAGCAAAGCGGATGGAGAACCAGGCAGAATTCATATCCTATCTGCGTCTTTCTGAAACACTCAAAGAGCTTCACCTAAAAATGTTTGTGTCTGAGCGCATAAAAATGAGTGGTTGGATATCAGACAAAGTTTTGTAAAGTCGCTATAACAGACTGTAGTTCCACATGAAAAAGGTAAAATATAGTTGACTTGGCAAACCTTAACGGTTGCCAGATTCTACGCCAATACGACCCAGACCACAGTAGTTTGTCAGACACAAAAGTTGAAGCATGGTTAGATTTTATTATTCCACAATTTTGTCCAAAATTCCACATTTTTAGTAAATTTTGAGGCTGACTCTTTTTTTGTGGATCTCATCAGGACCTCGGGCAGCACATCTGCGATCGCTTAACTTGCTGTGGGCCTTTACTGTCTCTATGGCAATCTCCACACATCTGTTGTGTTATTGCTTGCTGAAGCAGGGTCTACTGGCATTGAAGGTAAATCAGCCTTCATGCCACAACCTGGCGATATCGCATCTTCATACACACATACACTATGTGTGATTTCTATAATGGACAGATGGTCCTGCCGTTACATTCACTGCTTTAGGAACCACTTAACTTGCATGTTGTCAGCACTGCTGTTGACTTCTTTAAACCTGCATGTTGTCAGCAAAACTAACAAAGAGCACTGTAAAAATTTTGACACTTTCAATTCCTCAGAATGGAGAAAAATGTTATAGTGAAAAAATATCAAGGACCAACATCTTATGCAAACTATGAAGCAATGGCAGAGAGTCTTTGCTTCAAGTGATCAATGCTTTTTAATCCTTACCAACTGGTGAAGTGAACTTGGCAGCTCAGCGTTTAATATCTTTGCTGGATTTTCAGCACATTGACCGGCAGATGTGTCAGGATTCTTATTGACCAGAAAGTAATCACAGTCTGCACAGTCTTCTTCAACAACAACCTAGTTGATGTTGCTTTGCAGCATCAACATCATCTCGGACCTTCATAATCTCATAATCACTGGATTAAGACACAGAATAACAAAAGAAACAGAAAAAATATTTTCCCAGTTTTTCCCTAAATATTTGCAGCACAGTATGATCATGTGTCTTCCGTATGGATGGGGCAAAGGACTTCCTAAAACCCTGTACTAATGCAGTGTTCTTTGCTCCTGGATTTCAGGATTAACTCAGAGGCAATCTCCAGAGGCCAGATGGTTAAAGCAGGGCACTCCTAAGAAGGGTAGTTGTAATCTATATGTGATATACAGTATGGGTAAGCCTAATTCCTTACATGGTTGTCTCTTAACCCTTCATAGTTCAGCCTGAACCCAGGGATGTTGTTTAATAGCATTTGTATGTTATGTGCGTGGTCCAGCTGTTGACAGTTCTATGAAATGCATTATCTTGATGCATATAAAGAATGTCTTTTGTTACATTACCCATGGGAACACTGACTGATCTGACCTAAAAGCTTAGAATCGTGTACTAATGCTTAAGAGAAAGAATGGTATCAATGTCTAATCCTCAACTTGACACATAACCTGCATTAAATTCCGAAGGACCCATCCCTATGCCCTTAGCCCTTTAAAGGGTTTACCCTCCGGAGTGAGAGCTTCAAAGGGCTGAAGGGTGTAGGGGACCAAACAACGGTTTCCTTCTACGTCATCATCCCGTGCCTATAAGGAGGCACCGTTGCCACGAAAACAATTAGCGATAAGGATAATGGTGGTCCGAAGTGTCCATCAGTTGTAACATTCATTCCTAAGGGCCCTTTGATGTGGCCAGTTATAAGCATTTTGGTTTGGAACGACCCTTCGATATGGCGGCTATGAGTGTTTTCACTTCAAAGTGCCTTTTGGAGGGCGATATTTTCCGTTTGAAACGCACTGATAGGTATGATGCTCTAAAAATGACATCTTAGTTGGAAATCACTTTCTGTTTCTGATTTCTTGTGACAAGGTGGTTTACTGCATCTTGGTCACAGTACACAGATTTTGTAAAAAGTTTAAGACTTTAGGTTCAGCCATACTAACAAATTATTTAATGAGGCCTTAAAAGTTATACATATATCATTGTCTGTATGAATTGCATTTTTATGGTTTTGAATAGCGTCATTGAGTATACATCATACGTCATCAAATAACGTCATTAGCATGTAAAGTCCAGTTTGTTGATTTGAGTAAATGAATAAGAGTCTCGTACCCTACTTGAAGAAGGGAATATTTATGGAGTCCATTCTGAGTGAGGGAAAGGATTTGGCAAAGCACAGTCTCTTCAGACATAATTATTTAAGAGTGAGCGTGCCGTCTCACGGCGCATAACTTATTCAGAGCAAGCTGAGGGAGGAAGGCGACAGGGCTCTTTCAGTGTGTGTGTTTATGAGTCTGACAAGCATTTGCAGCAGCAGAGTGGAATGTTGGGACACTTGCTAAAAGCACATCTCCTTGTTCCTGTATGTGGATCTGGTGCGTGCACAAATGTGCGTTTGTGTGTGTGTGTGTGTTTGTTTGGCTGTCTGCAGAATATGACGTGTATCAGCATCAAAAAGGAACATAGAATGTAATATTGCTGGACACACCTGCTGCCTGTTTCAGGCAAGATGGCATATAATGGACGAACAAGATCCCTGTGGGGGGAGCTACACAAGAAAAGACAATAAGTGCTGGCTGTCACTTACTTTCTAAATGCCTGGAGGATTACAGATATGGCTACCTGTACACAACTGTCCCCAAACCTAGTGCATCTGTGGCTTGGATGCTTTCTCTTGCATGAACTCTGAACTGAGTTGCTCTCTCTTCTGATACAATTCACCCTAAGGCTGTTGTTTTCCCTCTCTACTACACTCTCCACAAAGAACTTTTCAAACCTTTTCCAGGTTTAAATCTGAAAGTCTCACACAGACGTGTTACCGTGTTATCAACCGTGTAAATCATTACATTCATTAAGCCTCTGGCGCACCAAACCATTTCACAGTGCATTACTGTGAACAAGGATCATATTTAGCCTAAAACAGTCCTAAATTAAGGCTTAATGTGTTCATTAATCCATCATGTTGGAAAACTTTATACTGTATTGCAAAATAACTCCCTAGAAGGACAGAAACACGTTTGCGTCCCATTTGACATCTTTAGCTGCCGGACAATTAACAGCATCCTAAGGTCTTGTTTATAATCTGCATTTAGATGTTGTAGGACATGCATAAGAGTAAACATTTTCAGGCTCTCTTTAATGTCTGCTATACCATGTCCATTAGGCTTTAGCAGTGTATTTTAATGACAGCCTATTAGTGCAATAATTGAAGAAACAATCAACGCAGTGCTGATGTTACTGCAGTGATTTATAATGGGTTAACCCCGCTAAATGACATTTTGGATATATACAGGAAAACTCATGCATCATCTCTGAATTGTGAATACATACCATAGTTGTCTCTGCGATGGAGCCAAAACTGTTAATAAATATGTTGCATGATACATTCACAGGTGGTCCTGGACAAAGAAGAAGGAAAGCAGTCGAACAAACATTAGAATTGTTTGGGTGCAGATAGTAATACATATGACATATGTCAGCACATGTGAAATATTTGTTATTTTCTTTTACTAAAATAGGAATTAATATAAGTCTTAAAGGGGTAATTAACCTAAAACTGTAAATTGCATATCATCATCATGTTCCGCACTAAATCTTTTTTTATTTAAAATAAAAAAGAACAAAAAAGATAAATAATGGGGTCTGAAAGCTTTAATCTCCCTGGTATCAAGGTCATGCCCATATGTACAGACTCAATCGCAAATGCACAAATCATGTTGTCACACTGTATTGTTTAACATTTAAGTTAAATTAGATTTTTTTTGGCTCACTTCACCTTCATTTACATAGAGAATGCGGGGCTTATAAACTATATGGCTGTGCATAATTCTTTGCATCTACTGGTTGCACATTTTACCCATGACACCGTCCCCATCATTCTCTGCTAGTCTTCAAGCATTAGATTATTCTTAGGTGCTGTCCTAAATGTGGACATATTTAAAATAGTAGTTTCTGGGGGTCAGTCCTTTGCCAGTTTAATAATTTAGGAAAGCTGTGGTCAATTAATGGTTTAGGTTCAGGGCTGTTTTGTTACTGAATGAAGGATCAGTGTGTATTTAGGGTTACAGCAGAACAATCTAACTGGAGCCAACCAGAGGCAACTGGAACTGGCAGCTGTGAAATTTCATTATGTAATAGCATAAAAAGTTTATAGCATGAAACCAACTCCCCTCTGCATGTTTTGAGCCATGCAAGAGATAAAGTAGCAATAATAATTTATTTTATGATTTTAAAGAACAACAAGAAATGCACATTTCAGAAAATAGTGGTTCATACACAGTAGAAAAATTAAATAATAAGAGATTTTTTTTTTCAAGGAGAAAAGGAAGTAAAACAATTAAAGGAGAGAAAGAAGTGTACTACCTTTAAAGTTAGGCCTAATTCTGGCATCATAACCTGAGGTTCTTCCCATGAGCTTGTCGAGGAAGTCAGAGGGTGACATGGGTGCTGTTCTTCCTCGAGGGTGCTCAGGTTCTTTGGATGCTACCAGACTGAAAAATAAGCAGAGATAAAGTAGGGGACAGATTTTAGCAAACTGACTGTGACAGTCAACAAGGCCGCAAACGTGGGGTTATACTAATGCCATCTGGCATCAAATATTCAGGGTTTCCATTTAAGGCTTAAACAATTATTATTCAGATTAGATGTAAATCTGTACATTCAAATTGGAACATAAATATTAAATTGACCATCTTGAACATTAGATTCAGCAGGAAATAATGATGTAGGGAGAGCCCATTTATGAGCTTTATGTTGTATAACAATAACAATAACGCCAACCTTTAGAAAATGCACATCATATGTGATTATCTATACTGTAAACAATTGTTCGCATAAGTAATAAATTAAACTCTGTTGAACACTGTGGACAAAACTCTATATTGTGTAACACAAAGCAGGACTGCTGCCATATTTTGTAATATTTACCTTGCGTAATGCTTGAAAGGTTATTTTCTCAAGGCATTATATCTTATTCGACAGTCACAATGAATTTCCGCAGTAAATGGAGGTTCTGTCAATTGCCAAAGATAAAGCTTAAAGGATGATTTATGTCTTGCCAATTTCCCCATGTAAAGAGTTCTGTGAAAAGATGTAAAACATGACCCCACGGTAAAGAGTCCATTCTGTGGCCATTTATGTCTGTCATAGTCACAAAACAATCATATGTGAAATAGAGATTTTTACATAATCTGAAAGCTGAGTAAATATGCTTTCTATATGGTGTGTTAGGAAATAGGACGATATTTGGCCGAGATATAACTATTTAAAACTCGGGAATCTGAGGGTGCAAAGAAATCAAACCATTAAGAAAATCACCTTTAAAGTTGTCCAAATGAAATCCTTAGCATAGCATATTAGGTTTTGATATATTTACGATGGAAAATTTACAAAATATCTCAATGGAACCTGATCTTTACTTAATATCCTAATTATTTTTGACATTAAAAAAACTATAATTTTGAACCATACTATGTATTTTTGTGTATTACTAAAAATGTTTCCTTTTTTCAACTAAATGTGGTTATGCTAAATACATCAAAAATAATATATCGCATTTAAATAAATTAATCTGTACTGCTGCTCACTCTGTGGATGTTTCTTAAATGTTAATAATTGTTTACCTGTGAGTCTTATTGCTAGATGTCAAATGTGAACCCAGCATGGAGAGAGAGCACTTACATCTAGTTTAATCCACATTTCTCTCAAGCAGTATGACTAGAGTGGATTTAATGAAAAACACCATCATTATCATCTCTTGGTTTTACTGAGCATAGGTCAAAGGTCAGGCTGTGAGATTAAGACTAAAAGAAAGTGCGCTCTCGAGGCACATGATACAGACTTATAGCATTACTGACACTTGCTCCATCCTCCGAATTGACAGGAGCACACAAACACACACACATACACGCACACTGTCAGACACACAGAGCTCCGAGGCTGCTTTGCTCAGCATGGATCGGCTTTCCTCGCCACTTCTCACAGAATCATTCTTTTGTTGCCAGTTATTATCATGTTTGCTCATGTTTATGCGGCTTTCAATCCTGTTGTCTTTGTTTCAAGCTCCGAACAAAAGAAAATCAGACCAGATTAAAGCAAATCAGAAGTGAATGAATCCCAACTGTTTTTCTCGACTGCAGTAACACAGAAGATGATTTTGACTTGCTTTATACCCAAACAATGGCCAACCACAAAGGAGGATCACAATCTGCCAAATAGAAAGGCCACGTTTAACATCTTTCCCAGGCGGAGTTTAATACATTATGGTTTTGTTACCAGATTTAGTCTGCTTTTACTCTTGTCATGCTTAACACTTGTCTGTAACTTTCTAAGTTCAGTTTTTATAGTTGGCTCAGTGCGTTCAGTGGGGAAGTGAAATATTGAGAAGGGAATGGGTTCAACCTGTGACACATCAAATGGTTCGTAGATACCAATAAACTCACTAGCACTAATGGTGCCTTAGACAGCAACATTTAAAGAAAAGCCTCAGGCTTTAAGCATCATATCTCTGCTTTGGGCCCTGTCTGCTTGTGCAGAACTGTTCTAGTGAGTCGCCAGTGCACCTCCCGCCTTTGTTCCCAGGAACAGCAGGTTAACTGTGAACCTCCAATTAATAAGCTATTTCTCCGCAAAGAGATCCAAGCATCAGGCAACATTCTCTTTCTGACTCTCTTCTTTTCTCTCTCAGCGTTTTCTCTAAAGCCCTCATATAGGGGGCAGGAAGAAACACTCCTACCAGAGAAAGCTTTAAGCTATGGATTTGCTTTCCCAAACCCAGCGAAAAAAATCACCTCTGGGTTCAGATGTCTTACTGGTTTCCTCCAGCCCAAGATATATTGTCCTTGACACTCCCCCACTTCCTTCCCACTAATACCGAAGGAGGACTTGAGACAGTTACCATGGAAACCACAGGCTAAAGAGGCATCAATGGTGGTCAACAGAGCGAGGTAGACACACTCTCGAGTCGATCCAAGTAGATTGAGAAGGTGTGTGAATGAATTCTAACTCGGTGCAGTGAAGAATCAGTATGAAGAAATAAAATAATATATGGTTACAGTTAACTGACAGTTGACAGTTTATAGGCCTACTCTCACACACACACACACACACACACGCACACGCACACGCACACGCACACGCACACACACACACACACACACACACACACACACACACACACACACACACCTGTACTGTCTCTGTGTGAAAAAATGTATTAATGTGCAAAATGTTCTAGTTTTAAGTACAATATGCATCAGTTAGCGAAATAATTTTGACCATGGATGGATGGGTAAACAAAGTATGATTTTTAGTTTTAATCCTCTATGATGGTACAATATAATCTCAATGAGATTACTTCATTGTGCAACACTGTGAATCTTAGATACTATATGTCAAACTATACAACACGCATTGTAACCATAATCCAACTGAAGCAAAAAAGATTCTGACACTGCCAGACTAAAATTCATTGCAAATGCAGAAACTGGTCATCATTAAACATATGCCATTTGTGATGATAAACTGATAATTTTCCCAATGACAACAGAAATCTTTAACAATCCCTATTTTGGCACAGACTACAAAATTATTGCCAAAATTGTACCCTGAAGTTAAATATCACAGATATTTGCATGAGACAGTGAGCAGTAATTTAGATGTCTTCATATGACCACATGAACAAGTGAGAGAGAAACACAGAAGACACAAGTCATTTTGGAGAGATCGAGAATGAATGTGACAGATAGAGGGAGAACATCACTGATAGCAAGACAGCTGAGATAAATTAACTTAAGGCATCAGTTCACAGTCCAGCCATTACAGAAGAAGAATTATAGCTTCACCTTTACAATGACAGCCTTGACTTAATCAAAAACCTTTTCACGCTACACACGCTTCACTTCACATTTAGTCTCAGTTATAACCATAAATACCAACAGACCCAGTGCTGATTCATACAAAATGAATCCATATACAGGATAGTGTCAGTTTCTTATTGATAATCTTATAATCAATGGCTTTAAATTATTCAAATTACATTGATTTCAGCATATTCATGTGCCATATATTTATTATAGATTGTGCTACTTACTGCCAATTATTTGTTGAATGTCAGTTCATACAAAATATAAAAAAACATTGCGTATCATTTGGTCATGACTTACTAATTGTTTATTGCATTAAATCAACAAGTATCACAATATTTGCACAACCAGATGAACATGCATTACAATAACTTCACAGCCATACAACCAGCTGCTTACTGCATCAAATCAGCATGCATCATAATATCTATATGACAATATAACCATATAACATCTGCTTTGCCTTATTTCTGTCTCGTCCTCCTTAGCATGTCTGTAAAATGCATGCAGTTAGTATGAGCAGAACTAGCTGCAGTTTTGTTGTCCCCCCTCTAGGCCTCAGTCTCATTGGGTTGTCATTGCTGTGGGACAAACAGCCACCCCCCACCCCCACTCCACAGGAAAACTGCTGGATCTGTGTGACCTGTCCTGTCACCACGGTGCTCACTGTGTTGTCTTGCTTTACTAATGCGAGGAGGCTGGCCACAATTTGGCTCCTTTGCTTTGCAGTGTTTCACCATCTATTAACGTTGTCCACTGTCATTTTTGTGTCGCACGTTGTGCGAAACGCTGATGGACCTTGTGTTGTTTAGCTGACGGGCACAGACTGGCCATCAGACTGAAGTGTGCTGTACTAGCTAATATGTCTTTTCCTGTTAAAGTGCTAGTTATTTTTTCAAAGGGAACACGTAAGGGAGGTAACGTGTATGGTAATGTGTTGCCACACTGTCTACACATTCTCATTTTGGGACTGTCAGTTTTGGTTTGTCATTATAGGACATGTATTACTGTGACATCTGGTAGTCATATAAATGATAAATCCTGTAATGCCAGCCTGAATGAAACTTAGTTTGGAGATCACACATTGTTGCCAATTTTAGCAGAACCTTATGAATAAATTTAAAGTAAAAAACAATATACAGAGTAAATGCTAATTTAACATAGAATTAAAATTCATAATTTAACTTTGGGATCTTAGCAAGAGTTTTCTAAATCCATAACAAGGATATTAAATGCATATCTCATTCCATTTTGTGTCCCTAAAGCATGTGTGTAATACATCACTACAATGATTTGGTGACGTAGCCCATAAAATAAATTGTGTTATTCTGGATAAAATATATTGATTTCCTGTGAGAGGAAAGGTTGTCATTGAGATTGCTTGACTGACTGACCTTTGTTCACCCTGTATCACATTCAGGCAGGTTTTGCATTTCATTTACATTTACATACACAATGTACAATATAAGAAATACTGTCACGGAAATAATTTAGAGACTGGTGTTGAGGTAAAATGATCATTCTTGTTTCAATCTGTTAACTACTAACCTTATTTCTCCCAAATTAAAAAAAATATATATTAAAAAAATATTGTTTCTATTTGCATGTATTTGCAGAAAATGATAACTGGAGAAACATGTCAAAATAACAGAAAAGATGCTCTGTATTTTTTCAGACTTCAAATACTAAAAAGAAAACAAGTTCATATTCACTTTAAGCAATACAACAGTCATATTTGTACATGCATTTAGGAAAAGTTCAAAAAATGTTTTTTATGTGATAACCTCAAGATTTATCACAGCTTTCAGGTGTCTTGTCAGTCTGACATTGCTGTTGGATGACTTTGTCACTCCAGAGGTTTAAATTTGTTGAATTTCAACAGACACTGGACTGTAATGACCACAATATTGTACATCTATACTATTTATTGTCATTTATTAGACAAAGAACAAACTAAAACAACTAACTAGTCTTTATTCACACCAAGTAGTCTTTATTCAAAATATTTTGCATGGCCTCTGTTATCTTAAATTTTCCACGGCTGTATATCTGCCAAAAGTAACTAAAGTCATTCTAAACAGTTTTGTATTGTACAAACTGTCACTTATTGTGCCATTTGAATTTGTATTTCTCATTAAAAAATCATAAATGCTCCAGATAATACAAGCATTCTGTGAACAGATTGGTTGATTTTTGAAAAAAAAACTAGAAGTGGTCAAAGAACTGTCCCTCCCCCATTGAACATTTTAAACACTCATTCATGCACAAACCTATGAACGCGTGTGCTCATGTGAGTGGTCAACCACAAAATTGGTAGTTCAGAAAACTGCAATTTGGTTGAAATGGGTCGATTGTTTTGGAGGGTATTACTGTACATCTCAGGTTTCCAGCAGAAATTAGGAGCAGATGGAAGTTAAATTGAAAATTCCAGTTTTAATTTCAACTATTAAAAATATTTCTGGTTTGCTTAGCTATTGTTGTACTTCAGTCTGCGAGGCTACACACTGAAGCTTAACAATCACTTAACAAGCAGATAACTATAATCTGGTGTGAAGAGGCCTTTAATGTCATTTAGGTTGAACACCTTGACAGCTGCAACATTTGCAAAATACTAATTTCTTATTTTGATCTGCAAAATTTAGAAAACTGGCCTATTTTCGCCCTGTGGAGTCCGTGCTTATTGAAATTCCAAAAAATCCTGGTTTCAGTGCTAAACAGGTGTGAAAGCCTCCCAACAGCATGCTATCTTTTGAGAGCTGCTCAGCAGGAGAGATATACGCCAGTCAGAATCCAAAAATGCTACGTGTCTGTTTATGTGAAAGAAAGCAATGCTCTTCACTTCTTTTCCTTAAAAAGACATGACACTTGTTAGATTCAATGCGTAAACTGTGCCAAAAAGATATCTTTTAGTTTAACAGTGAATAATTTCAGTGTGTAAACCTGTTGTTTTTCTGGGTACTATATCTCTGTCAAATCAATTTATCCACCCACACACAAACAATAAAAAGCACAAGGTCAGGACAATAGCATAGTGTGATAATTTGTGGTCCACAAGGTTATAGGCATCCTCTTAAACTCTAGCCCTTTGTGTCTATCCTGGTTAACTGAACCAGGAGTTCCTTAGGTACATTTCTTACAATTTCTTCACCTCCCATAATGCAGTGCTGTTGATCTTAAAGGACATTTTCAGGAAGGCAATTTATTGCAATGCACTTGTGTTTTGGATAGATCTTACACTTCATAATTCAGTAAAAATGTTAAAAACTCTTCAGTTTCTGGGAAATTGCTCGCTGTCTCCATTCCTCGATGTACTTTTAGTTTTGCTCCACAAACTGAATTGACCAGATTCCCCAGGGATTCTCTGTCTCATTTTCCATATTTCATGTAAGACCCTCATTTCCTTTTCACTCAGTGAACTAATACGCTGACTGCATAAATCTCCCCTTCTCCGTAGCACTGAACTGCTCTTTGCCAGATGTTTGATGTATGGCTGGTGTACCTTGTTTCCAACAGTCACTACTGACAAGATCTATAATTTCTGTGTGACTGTTACCTCGAAAAAAACACTTTGTTCTAAGATGCACTCCAAACAGTGTTCCTCTGGTCCTGTGGAATGCCAGTCACATACTGAAGAGCAGCCAAGAAGTTTGATGAAGTTCATGACATATGTGGAACACAAAGAGACAAAGAAGTTTTCTCATACAGCTGCTGAATAAATGTTTTATGTCTGCCTGCTCTCATAGCCGACATAAACTATATTACACTATACAGACGCACGCACTTAATATTCTGTTTCAATAACTAACAATGTACTGGTTGTATGTAGCACAGAAGCTGCACTGTGGATGGACTACATCAATACTTAGATCAATGCAGCCACAGAAGCTGGTCTCCATCAAGATCAGCACCTTTCATCTCCTCTTCATATCGGCTGGGATTTAATATCCTTTTTGTGCAGCATCTCACACACACATAATGGACAGACACATATAATACCTACGACATAATACCTCAGGTTGCCAACAACAAGACATATACACTAGGGAGTGTAACAAACCTGAAAAATAGATGGCTAAAAATTTGAATCAACAACAGCTTATATAACAGATACATATGACCTGGAATACTAAAATTCTGTTATAATTGACTTACTTTGTAGTTGTTCCTTCAGTAAAAATTTAAAGGACAAGGTTATATTGATTTGTGTTTGTTAGGTCTAATACATTACATTTCATGCTTAAATAATTGTTATATTCCTGTTATTATAGTATATATCTATGGACCTTAGATTGGGTTCTTAGTCATAAATATAGTGTCACTTGTGGATGTGTACCAGAAGTTATGTTAAAGCATACATGCACAGTAACATTTGTTTATGTTGTTGCTTTGAAACCGTCTACAGACACAACCACACTTAACTGTTCACTGTATGTTTTGATTTCAGCCCCTTAGTGAAGCAGTTGCATCACTGAGAAAAAAAGCTGTCAACAATTTTTACGGTGGTCTTTAAATATCAAACATGTTCCTGAACAGAAAAGAGCTTTTATCAAAATATACACAGCTTCTGACAACATAATTTTATCCATGCGTTCATTTTACCACAATCAGTGTTCTGCCATCAGGAAACCCAAAACAATTTAAGTGGACAGTGGACAAACGTCTCCTCCATGCACAGCTGGCAGGTTTTAGTATTGATGGAGCTTTACTGATCATGTGCAGAGAAAGTACACAGCGTGTGACAGCGGTGACACTGATGCGTGACAGAGCTGTGCGCTTCGCGCTTCACCAGCCACGTTGGCAGCGTACTGTAAATGTCACAGTTATAGCTTATTTTCGCCAATGTATACATGAACCGTGCACGGCCTGCCAGCTTACTGTAAGTAACAGCCTCTAGAGCTCCCATAGAAGCTCACAGTATAAAGAAGAAAAATAACTATGTAAGCACCTGACACTTTAGGCATTTGTTGAACGCATCCAGTCTGGTGCATTTGTCTATGTGCATGTGTTTTCTCTTGTCTTTCAGTGTGAACTGTCTTTTTTATTGAGTTTTCAAATAATTTTGCAGGACAAAGTTTGCTGTTTTTGTTTAGGTTAAAGCTTTGGCACTGAACCTTTGTTCCATGACATATTCCTCTTCAAACAGTATAAAAAACCTCACAAAAATTGTAAGCTGCTTAAAGAGGCCAGTGTCTCCTGTCTCTCTTTTTCCTCTACTGCAGCTATTCAAGAGAAACGAGGCTGGCAGGATATCTCAAAGTGCAATCAATGCTTTGTGACAAAATCTTATCAATAATGCAACAGGAGCTGCTTAATCTGGCTTTTATGATATCCGAGCTGACACGGGAAACCGAAAAAGAAACAGGCTCAAGGAAACAGACTAAAATACTCCTTAAAGGGAGACTATTAGTGATGTTGCGAGTTGAGTGGTTTGTTAAAGAAAGAGAGCCATAGGACATGGCGGCCCATTGGTCCTAATGCACTTGGTAAAAGGTACACAGCCTGTAGACTAGTAGCAAACAGACACTATGAGGTACTCTTCCCGCTCGGGGTGAGCCGCTCTCGTGTATCGGAACATTCCGCTCCAATGAGCGGTCCAGCAGAGAGACAACGAAAGAGAGGCAGCACAAGTAAATGAACTTACATCTGGCTGTACATGGTGCATTGTTTCTGTGCATCATGGGACATTGTCTAGATAACATGTGTGATGTTTTATTTAATAGACTTTCTCTGATTGTTGTTGACAGAATGTTGGGTTGCGCCCCATTATTAAAGAACGATGGGTAAAAGAGACAGGTGTGAGAGGAGCCATTGCTTTTAGTGCAGAACACCAACATATTATGGAAGCATTACAGGTGACCTGAGTTTAAGGAGGTTGGTGTCAAGGTCATTTTCCCCACTTCAAATATCCTTCCTGTTCCATACTGTCTTGTCCATTAAAGCCAAAATTGCCCCCTAAAAAAAGGTTTAAATAAAGTGGAATTCTAATAGTCTACTGTAGAGAACTTTATCTATTAGAGCAGGTGACACAATGATGCACAGTGACCTACGCTGAATGTGGCCTAGTGCTGATATCAGTCTGTCCTTGTGTACGGAGTTATTTGAGTTATTTGACAAAAAGTCCCTCATAAAACAGACAGAGTGAACAAAGAGAAGATCTCTTATTTACTGTATCTCGTATTTGTCACGTTTAAATCGTATGGACATTGATCACAAAAGCAAGCATACGGGGTAAACTTTTTTAGTATACGACACATATTTGCTACACTGTTTTCAGCCGATTAACCTGTAATAAACCTGCTTTTTATAACAAACATGTCAATCCTCCTTATTGTTATTCTATGTGCAAATTGCTATTATTATCTCAGCCATGCTTTTACGTCATGTTATGACTGGTGCTCCATTTTATGTTTAAATCACCCTAATATCCCTGTTGACAATTTAAATGAGGTATTTGTGTTACTTAAGCATCAAATGAGTCATTTATAGAGCCAACGAGTTAGAAACAGTGTGATGAAAGGCAACTTCAAACAAAACAAAGTATGATGGACAGACTCTGGTGTACTAAATTATAAAGGTCTAAAGTTCTCTACATGTAATAATTAAACCAATAAATTGTTAAGTAAATCAATAATTAAAATGAACTTTTTTGTAATATTCCATGATAACTTTATTTGCTGGCTAAAACTAGGTACATTTCATCTTGCACAACAAATAGAATCAATTTTGATTTGTTCTGAAACAACCATGTCAGTCTACAGGCACATAATGACAGGCAGAGTCCTGGTTGGTCTGTGTGCTTTGGGCTTTGGGTCACTGCACACCTTAAAGTTATATAATCCTCTCTGAGGAATGACTGACAGCTGTAACATTTGTCTTTAGCCATTCTGTGTGTGTGTGTGTGTGTGTGTGTGTGTGCGTGCGTGCGTGCATGCGTGCGTGCGTGCGCTCTAAAGGTAATGCGGGACCTTTCGTTCAAAGCTATTGTTTGCCTTTCCGAAATTTGCCTACAATGCCTTTAATAGTATCTAAATGACTTTTTCTAGCTGTTATGCTTACTGAACACTTTGCTCATATATACGGAGAAATTATTTTTACTTAACAGGGTTCTGATTTAAATATGTGATATTATAGATACTTGGGGTGTCACAATATAATCGTGATATTAAAAACAGGATTATCAATATTGTGTTAATTGTACACATATTGTAATATCGTTAATTATTCAGCACCCATTCAAAATGTTGCCTTAGGAGTTAAAGTGGTTACAAACTCTCTCTCTCTTTGCCTCAATGCACTTGTATTATGAGTGTGATCTGTTGACCAAATAACAGACAAAACACAAAATAAACTAAAGATGAATTTCACTAATGGCATCATTTATTTCTTTTAAAAAACATGCAATGAATATTGTTATAATATTGTTACTGTAAGTCTGTTTGGTCATGATAACCAGTGAAAGCAGTAAAATTCTGATATTGTGACATCCCTAGTATACACATTCTTATGACATGAGGGGTGCTACATCAATATTATCTAATGGTAAACAAGTGCAATGTAATCATTTATGGATATTAGATTCTGTTTTGTTGTTTATAATTCTGAACCTTAATTTACTGAGTGATATTTAATTATTTCTTTTGAAACCATCAGTGCTCAACAGGTAGCGTCTTTCAAAAATAAATAAATGTGCTGCATTAGGTCATATTCATTATCGATTAATAGTAAAAAGTCATTTCCATTCCCCCCCCACTCATCAGCAATTATTTTATGCATTGGGTCTTTACCTTTTCGGAAAATCCAGTTGGATTTTCATTAACTGCCAAAAGCCATTTCCTTGTGTAATCATGTGAACCCACCTTTTCTTTATCCACCTCTTTCTCTGGTAAGGCTTTTGGTTAAAACGCTCCTTCATGCTAATCTGAATGCCATCCAATACAAAGGCATCATTGTCTCTACAAGTTCCATGATTTCAATAATCAAACACTTGTGTGCCTAAAGGATCTTTGACAAATAAAAAATTCACAATATTATCAGCCAAAAGAATAGTGAGGGTTTAGTGGAAATTGTGTTGCCAGACCAGGGTAAATTGTATAAAATAGACTGGGACTAACTGGAATGCTTAAATGACTGTGAAAGGTGAAGTTTCACTTGAATGTAGCTTTAGGAGTATAAAAACTAAAACATACTAATTATTTAATATCATTTTGCTAATTACAGTCAAACTGACAGATTAATTTGCTCCCTGTTAACCAATTGTAGGACGGTTGTCTATTTGCCCTTAATATATTTAATCATTTTCTATTCCGTTTCCCATTTTCTGTAATATTTGACCTTTTTTAATGCTCGGGCACAGAAATGTTCTAAATATTGTAATTCAAAATTATGACATATTAAGCGCTACTCTGGTGCTTTCTTTGAAGTGACTTTCCTGTGTTACAATGTATGTATGTTACAATGAAAATGACAACATATCACCTGTTACACTGAGAACAAGCCACTAAAAAAACTTCACACGTGTCTTCGATTATTAAATTAGCCTCAAATTTACTCAACAAAACATTTTATGAGTTTGCATTTTTAGTGACCTACACACATTTCTCTTTAAAATGCTGAAAGTGCAATATTCCTGCGTGATTATCTCATATTTGCAATGTATGACTCTTTTTTACAACCCTCACAACGCGTACTTTAGCAACAAAATACTGTATTCATCTTAAGACAGAACTCTGTCTCGACACAAACTATCCAAGGTGAAGGGAATTCTTTTTACTTCACCACCAAAACAGTGTTTTTTCAGGGTCACCTTACCTCAGCAAAATTCCCGTTTCCCACGCAATGAATCCCCAGACAGCCACAGAACGCAACGTTTCCCGTGTCATCTCAAGACTTCGGTGGCGTAGACATACACTCCTCCGTGAATGCCTGTGCGCTCTTCTTGACTTCAGCACCCCGGACAGCGCTCCAGCTGTTCTTCATCCACTCCAATACGGCGCGGGTTCGTTGCGCGCGGCAAAGAAAGCAGTTTTGCAATCCCTCATAATCTTAGGAAGCTAAACAGAACGTATTAAACTTCCCTCGTAACGCCACTGGAGGAAATGGAGTGCTGTTTGAAATAGCGTGCGGCAGCTGAAGTGATTCTTGACATATTCAGACATCTCTCAGCAGATACCGCCCCACGCAGCGCGCTTGACTGACAGTGCGCTTCTCCACTCTCACTGTATATGTGGATGTGTAAGGTTTATTTACAGTTGGAGCAAACGGGAGAATACCTCCCCTTACTCGTGTCACACTTATGATATGTGACCGGCTTATGTCATTGAATTGAATTGAACAGAAAAGCATTGTTTGATATAAGTGGCAATAAATTATGGTACAATATCATTTTATCATTAAAAGTTTTTACATTATTATTACAGTAAAACATTAGTTTTGAAAACAGTTTAAGTGTGGTATTGTTCAGTACCATTTTTAACAAGCAATCGTTATTTGTACGTTTTTTTGTTTGTAGAAACCACAGCACCATGATATGGAGTTAAGTTTCATCTGAGTGGATAATGAAACTCTTGACATGACTGTATCAGTGCAATGACGAAACTAAACGCAATGTAACTCGTAAACAGCAGCCGTGAGTCATGCAAGCAAATGTGCCCGGACCAATCTGGCAGTGGGCCCTATATATAGGTATTTAAGCTTAATGCACACATCTTACATGGGCTGTTTTTAATTTACCCATTGAGTCATCGTTGTGCCGCAGTGAGTGACAGTGTCTGGCACGAGCTGCCGCGGGCAGCGAGCACAGCTGAGGCCGGGTGCATCTGCTCAGCGTGTGTTCTCCCGCTCTTATTTATTGTGCCACATTGACCCTGTTCCCAGCTTCGTGCCATTGCTCTGGAACGGAACGATAAGCTCAAACGCTCTCTGCTGCCAAAGTGTGGCATTAAGGGGTCGGGTCTGCGCGCTTTATTCTATTTTCAATCGTTTTCTCGTATTCATTCGCATAAAAAATGGTCTTCTGTGAACGGAAATACTGTAAATACTTTAGCATGTGGTTCTGCAAACAGCGAAGATGATGGCTGTTAATTTTAGAATAATAACATTTGTTATCTCTGAGCTTAATTCCTTTCTTTTATAGTTAGGCTAACTTTAGACGTTTCCCAGAGTAGGCATAGACCTGCATTATTTTATTTTTTAGAGTCCCGAGCTTTCAAGTATAATCCGTTAAAAAACACCCTTTTCTCACTGAGTACTTTTGCATGTGCACTATATTTTGAGCAGTGCAGTGTGGGTGGGTAAAGGGCAGATGGATGAGAAGAGCACTGATAATAGCCTAATGTGTACTCTGTCAATTACAAAGGCCACCGCGTTTAGCCCCCAGATAGTTGCCAAAGCCCTCATTGAACGGACAACGGAGTAATCGCTGTCTGCCTCAAATTGGGTTGTAGTGTCAGGACAGTAAAGCAGTAAAGCAGATGGTGGCAGACAATAGAAAAACAATTGCAAGTTCGACTAATAAAAAGTATTTATATGCATTATTGTATGTAATAAAAAGAAGGAAAAACTCTCCAATCTTTGAAGTTGTATGCGCAATATATGACAAAATATGGCTGAATTAAAAAAAAGAAAAGTATTAAGTAAATAATTGATGCATTTACTAGTCTACATTTCATTACCAAGAGAACATGACTAATTCTGAATACTGTGAGGTTTTAGACACACTCAAAAATGCTGGGTTGTTTTTAACGCATGATTGGCTTATAAAGGGAGTTATAATGAACCCAAAATGTTTGGTTGTAACCCATTGTTGGGTCAATTATGGATGTTCAGGTTAATTTAATTCAATTAAATAGGGTAAATTCAAGTTGACTGGGACACTTTTTGACATACATTTCCTAATCTTGGATTAGAGGCAAAGCCCTTAATAGAAGTGCAAACATTTTGTGCCAACTTGTATATGTTTAACAACAGAACATAATCAATAACAGCTGTGACCTCGGTCTGCAGGCATTTTTGTTATTTGCCAAACAACATTATATAGTGTAATCATTGGCTTTGCCTCTAGCTTTTTTTCACTGAAACCTTGTTTTACACGGATAATCTATACACTGTAAGGATTAAACCTCATTATGTTGTGATTGACTAACTTGTCTCAGAACACATCAAATAAATGCGTGTATAAACAGGTATTCACAAATAACAGACTTCGTAACTCCGGCAATGAACTGCCACAGAGATCAGGAGAAGTGTGACATATTTTAACACCCACTGTGTAGGTGCTCATCAAATTAAAATGCAAATGCATTTACTCTGCAGCCAAGAATATATGTGGCATTTACTGAATCTGTTCTATATGCAGATATTCTTGCACTGTATTGGCTGGGAAAAGACGAATTGCTCAATTATGGCTTTGTGGCGAGTCATTATAAATCACGGCCCAACCCTCTGCATATTAAAGGGTCTCATTTGGAATTGACAGAGACTTTCAGTGGACAGTTCAGTCACTAAGGAGGAGTAAAGTCGCAGACAAGCAGCAATAACTTCCCATTATATGTGTAAAAGGATTTAACACAAAATCATGAGGATTAAACTTGGTTTTACTGTAATTGTTTGGGCTGCTTACTGAATTGTTGTAGTTCACACCTGCAAGAGAAAATCCATGAGGTGTCATGCTTGTACCCTTTAGCAAAGCACTTAATCCCAGGTAGCTCCACCGGGACTTTCCCCAGAGTAAGCGCCATTGGATCAAAGCATCAGACAAATGATTTCCTATTAGGACACAATACATCCATTTTACAAAAGCGCGGCTATTCTCATCAGAATTTTAAAATCTAACCTATTTAACCAAAGGTATCACATTCGCACATGCTCCTTTGTAGTATCCATATCTTTGTTCATGCTGTAGGAGAATAACCATCTTTGCAATGGTCAAGGCACATCCCACATTCAGTACTGTAGCTTTTGCACAGTTTGGCACCATATTAAACACTTTGGATGTATGCTAAATTAGGTGTCTTCTCAGAGATAATAGTTCAGTTATTTGCAGCTAATGGGCTGCACAGCACTGACCAAATGGGTCACACCAGCTATAAAATGTTTTAATCTGGCTGCCAGATCCATCAGAGAGGCCTTTAGCCATGACTGACATAATAGTTCAGAGCAGATAATTAGAAATGCAATCTGCTGTGACATGTTGAGATGTTAACAAAGCCTTAGAAATCAGGATTGAGGAGAGAGTTGGTGTGAAAGGCTATGTTCTGACTTTTAATCTCAAAGCATTACTGCCTTTGTTTGCTGTGGATAATTGGAAGCTCATATCAATGGCTTGTAAGACTTTTTTGGTTCAGTGTATGGTATAAAGGTGTTATTAGGTACAGTGGACAAATGTTAAAAGCATTCAATCAGTGTCAACCCTGAAATTTGCTCTGAAAATACATGACTGAGTGAATATACAGAAATTATTAAGCATTTAGCAAGTGAACAGCAAAAAGGGATACAAAAAATACTTTATGCTTTGAAATGTGACCTATATTAAATATAAGTTCAAAACACAGTGTTAATCCATTCCTACACTACATCTTTTCTCAATTCCCTGCAAATTATTAAAGTTTGCCATTTTGTGTTTTCCTGTGTGCATTATGGGCCCTGACGGCACATGGAACATTTTCTTCCAGCTGAGAAGATCTTTATGCTTCACTCAACTGCCTGAGCTCCACCGAGGTTTAGGATGGTCATTGCACTCCTGAAAAACATATGGCCCTAACTCATTTTGGCGACACTTCATAAAAATGTGAGGTATAGTTCAAAGCTGTATTATAGTTATATTTGTTGGGATGTAATGCCCAGAGAACAGTTGCATTAAATTACATGTTTCAGTTAACCGAGTCCCACTAGATGCTAATTCCTCTATTCCATAATTACGTAAATCTTCCCTTGGACACTGTGTTTTCTAAAACCCTGACAATGGGATGGTATAAGCACAGAATAAGTGGTAGATAACCATTGTATTTTTGCATAATCACCAAGATGCATATGTTCCATGTGGAGCTTGCAGACACTTCTAATCATGAATAACTACAAGGGGTAAAATAATTGTCAACCAGATGCAACATCTGTTCCAAAACCGAAAAGAATTAATTGGGTTAGGTGTAACAAACCAGATGTTCAATCGTGTTTACTGACTGCCAAGGTTGTTTGGAAAGAGGCCAAAACCTTTTAGTGCTATAATACTACAAAGCCTATTATTTTACCATAACAGTGGGAGTTCATCTTCCGTTAGAATGGACTTGGATTCCTTAGAGTTCAGAGCTAGCAAAACACTTGATTACACACATAACCTCATAGATTATTTTTGTATATGTTTAATTCAGCGATGCATGTGCGCATATTTGAAAAAGGCATGGATCTGTGTTTACTGTTACGTAATATAGAAAGCTACAAAACTGACTTTACATATGAAATGATTTTATAGAAGCAGAAAATATAAAACAGTATGAACATTAGAAGAATCTTTACTTACAGTGATGTAATGCTCTTATGCAATCTAGTTGTTCAGTCAGCAGAGATTTAGCTGTGGTTTCACTGTAATGTCTGGCAAATTAAAGTGCTTAGCTGTAAGGGCAGCTGGAATCCCACAGAGACACAAACGTGGTATGTTCCAATATTCCCCTCCATCATGCTGCAGCGATAAATTCATTACCAGCACCCCGACCATCATGCCTGTTACAGCCTGATATCAATTAAGTATATTCATAATTTATACTAATGAGGGCCCCTGATGGACAAAGAGGCGTAGATGTGCTGACCTGTAAGTAGATCAGTCAACCCTGGGAATTCTACAGAGAGTAGCTCGTAAAAATTAGAAAGTCTTACTAACAAATAAGACGTGGTAACAAATAAACAAACATATAACTAAAATTTAATAAAAAGAAGGTTGCTCTAAACATAACATTTACACCATTATGGATACAGTTCATGTTAACGATTCCATGTAGTCATAGTATTAGGGATAGGTTTTCACAATGTAACATGCAATAAAAGGCTTATAGGCCTCGCATAGAAAGTTGAATAGTAAAAATACATTTCATAGATTGTAATACAGACATGCAGCAACATGTGGAAATGAGATTAGAAAAGAAGCAGTTTTTCAGTGAGTGGTTTTCAATTTAATTGTGTATTTGTCCAGCACCACTAATCTCAGATATGATCTGTTTATGCCCCTGAGTGCAACAGAATGTGCATTATTGCTTATGGAAGCTCTTCCCATGCAAACCAACATGCACACAATCCACACCTGCCCTGGTTAAAGTTTTGTCACTATGATAAAACATTAATGATGGCATTTGGAGTGATTTCATGTAAAATGTTAAGCCTTATTTACATAAAACACGAAGTGTGCTGGTGGAAAAACAACTTTATGGATATGAGATGTAATAATTTCTAGTATTTTCACAATAAAATAAGGCATTTATTGAAGCGTTCGTTTATTGACAAAAATAAAAAGCAATTGCTTACAATGCCGTGGCTATTCCATAAGATTTTCTTATTTTTCAATGTTAACTAAATTCCCAGTCAAAGTGCTTTGAGAATTTAAAGTATCATTCTCATTTGAAGTATCATTTAAAAGCTTACATGTCCATTATTCATGCTCTTCCAAAATTCACCCATGAATAAAAAATAACTTAGTGTAGCACACTAAAGTATATATATGCCTACCTTACTGATGTCTAACTTTAAGACTGTGCAGATGAGGAAGGGCTTGAAAAAATAGACATTAAAATCAAGTATCACTCTTTTCCATTACAGATGACCTAAAAGTCTAATTTGTTGACTACTGAGCTGACCTAAAATAGCTCTTCATGCAAAGCTTGTCCCTCCAAATGTGAAAAATGTAAACAAACTACATTAAGAGATCAGATGTTTGACATGGTTTAGACTTCTTTTGGAAGTTTTCTCAAATTTGTTTTCATTGGAAAGCAGGGAAATGCACATCTCTTAATTAGGGAAGCTGGTTAGTTCACAAAAGGCAATGACAAATGAAAACATTTGTCTGGGAAGCAATGTGAGTGTTAAAAACGTTAAATAGAATAACATTAATGAATATTCATGCTTTACAATTAACACACTCAGTGAGAAAGTGGTAATTCAGACAAAACAAAACAAATAATAGATGAGTAAAGCACTGAATACTTTATAATTTGCTGGGATTATATTAATTTATTGTTCAGTAAATAAGAAAACCTAGCCTTTTAATTTAATGTATCTTAGCTTTGTTTAGGAATAAGTTACCTTGGCGACACAAAAAGGCATTTGTGAAGAGAAGTAAAATTACTTCTAACATGTCATCATGTTATTTATGAATAAGAAATAATGAATAAAAAATACTGTTGACTACAAGGTTTAAAATGAACATGGAAGCCTCACTTTAAAACCTCTCCTTGTTTAGTCCATTTGCTTGTTGACAGTGAGATGCCTCAAGTGACCTGCTGTATAGGGCATAACAGTCAGGTTACGGAAGTACAAATCTTGTTCACTTTCTCCAGAGGTGAAATGATTTAAACGTATAAAACTTTAAAGAATGCCCTACCGAGAGCGGAAAGTTGAAATTTGAAGATATAATTCTTCTACTAGAGGTACTAGTCTCGATTATTTTATCTTCATTTAGCTTCAAAATTGTTTAAATGTGAAATTCTTGGACTGACTTTGATTCACATGTATATATAAAATACTTGTTATAAAATAATCACTCTTTTTCCAGGATAATCTTCCATGTCTCCATGTCTGACAGTTCAACCATCAAGTAAATGACTGTGTAGCAGAGTCACATGAAATATAAGTAGGACTCTATAGGTCTAGAGCTGTAGACAGTCAAGATGATGTGCATTGTGATTTTGCTGTGGTCTTTCTCTATCCTCAACCACCCAGCTACACTCACACCCCCAATCTTCCTCCTCAATCTCACTAGATCCAATTTTCTCTGGCAGACAAGTATTTTTCTCTCAATGGCTTGACTCTGAAGCATATAAAACAGTGGTGGGTAGTGAACGTTCCATGAGAGTGTGAAGCTAGTGTTCAGCCAGGTGTGGAGAGGGTGTTTGATAGCAGGCACAAAGGACGATAAGAATGAAATTGTATGCCCTTTGTGGTTTATGGATTGGATAGGTCTAAAAATGCATTTAAGAGAAATGTAGAGACATTTATTGAAAAAAATCATAACCTGTTGCCTGTTTGAGCATTATACAATACACAGTCATTTTCAGATCTTAAACTTGATAATCAGATTTTGAGATCAGAGGATATAAATTAAAATGAGTGAATAAAATCAAACAGACCCATCATGGTTTACATTCACTTGTTTAAATCATTTCACTTTCTGTTAAATTAGAGGCGTGAACTGCTTTTTTCAGCAAAATCTTCGACATTCCGATGTACGACAGTGGCATTTCTTCCTGAACAGAATGCTCCATTCATCGCTGTGTGAGAAAAGCAAACATCCTGGCTCACGCAGGAAATCTGCACAAGAAACAACAGCTTTTTCAGCCCGCTGAAACAAGATTAGCAGCCAACTGAGCCCTCTGAGACTTCAAAGGGAGGCAGGTCGAGGAAAAACAGACGAGAGTGAGAGAGTGAGAGATCTCGGAACGGTTGTTTATCATGTATGTGGATAAATATAATCAAGATAAGCTGTAAAAGTAAAGTTATAACAGATGCAACTGTTAGAGCCTGGATTCAAGTCGCATGCTGGCATCCAGGCTAAAAGGGAATTCAGAAAACAACGAATGCTTGCCGAAGACCAATAATTGGTGGTGATTTGGGGGTGGGGGACAACAACAACAGAATGGATTGGCTCTAAGCAGCCTGTTACCTCGGGGTCATCACGGCTGCTCAGATCTGTCATGGCAATTTACGGCCTGGTCCGATTACCCAGCTCATCATAGCTCCCACCAGTAGCCCAATCAATCTCAACCCCCACCTGCATCCAGATCAGCTGGACTTCAGGAGAAAGGGGAGCAGGTTGTGAAATCATGGAGGTGGCAGGAGCATTGGAGGCTGTAATTGAACGTCTGAAGCTCTTCGATGCCGTAATTTGAGAGAAAAGGTTTTCTGTGTGATTTTACAGGATGTAGGCACGCAGGGGAGGTCCAGCAGTGTAGTCCTTGAAATGGTTTAACACACGGACCAATCTTCCAGACACTGGGAATCTTATTAATGTGAATCTCATTAATATTACATATTTCCTAGCTCTTTATGTTTGCTGATAACAAAGGTGAATTGGTATTCATAAACTGCACGTTTTTTGCATTTCGAACTATGAAACAGAAATGAGGATGAGAATGTCAAGATAAATCTGTAACATAATTGGAATACTTTGATTGATTGACAATATTTTTTATGCACATCATGGTACTGCTTTAAGTACAATGTCCCCTTCCAGTCATTTTTAAGAACTGCTGTAAAGGTGGTCGTGACATGGTCACGAAACGTAGAATCTATTGATTCGTGTTAATAGACACAAATTACGACCCTTTTCGTCACTAAGCATGACTTTCCAGTGTGTATACATTTATATATACATTGATATCAGGGGAAGTTATACATATTTTGTGATGTGGCTTTAAGCAACCCCTTACCCCACCCCAAACCCTAAAATCACAGGTGCAAAGGCTAATTTTGCTAAAACCAACCAATTTTTACGAGGTGGCAAAGCAACGGTGGGTTTCACCCTAACCCCGCCCCTAAACCTAACGTCACAGGGCAAAGTCAAATCACGTACAAATGAGATCATATGAGCCATCTAGTAAAATAGGTACGAATTCCCATCAGATTGCATCAATATATATTTATACGTATGAAACATACTTCAATTAAAATACATTAGATTGAAAATTCGTGTCCATGAACACGAATCAATAGATTAAATTTGGTGACTATGTCATGAATTCCCATGAGACTGTGTTGAAAGGTTCTCCATGACCATATCATTTGCTGCTTAGGTACTGTACATCTTAGAAAATGAGATTTTTTTTAAGAAAGTCAAGAAACTTTCTTTCTTCTTGCATTTTTAAATTGTTTGCCATGTTTATTCACTCAATTACTCAGTTAATGGTCCATAGACAATGTAATGAGATAATTGAAGAACACTACACTCATGACTCATTCCCTGCTCTTTGTTTATTTATTAGAAAATAATGGAGTTTACAAGTATAAGTGTTGCTTTAATACATCTAAGTGGTTACTCATTGTACATTTCACAACACTTAAATAAAAATGCTGTCATTATTCCATTTTCATCCATAGATGACAGCAGTAATTCACATAGTATAGACAAATCCACCTTATTATAGTCAGCGATATGTTTAGCTTAGCGTAGGCCTACATATTCTAAATCATATCTATTTATATTTCATGAAATTGCCCATCTATACGCAGTGTCAATATATTCAGACCACCAGAGCAATTTAAATTTATCCATAATTCCTTTCTTCACCAATTTGGAGCATGCACCCCCCCATTATACCGGTTTTATGGAGGGCTGGCGAATGTTGGTCTCTGACAGCAAGCTTAATCTATAAAAAGAGGTCAATGGAGACAAATCACCTCCCTAGAATGTTGACAATGACAAAAGTTACAGTCTCTGACATACAATATACAACCACCACTGCAGATATCTGGATTGCTCTAGAGAGGATTACAGTGTAGCATCTGCTGAAATTATGCATCCATGTGGGAAAGTCATATGCCTACAGTGTGAATGTCAGCAGAAAGAAATGTGCAGTGTTATTTGTGCAGAAATATGCATATAACTTATGAATATGAATATATGAATATGCTACAGTTTATTTTGTTATGTTCTTTAACCTAGCAGAGATTCAACACGGGCATTGTAATGGCAGTTTTGTGACAGTTCATAAATGTTAAAGTTTCCAAAAATGTATCCTATTGTGCAACAAAACCATTAGTGACAAATACAGATAATACTTTTAAATCTTCATCCGTGTGTCCTCTTTGGAAGCCTGGACACATTCCTCACATTTTCCTTCCAAATGTTTTTTTAACTAAAAAAGCACAAACCTGTCATGATTTACATGGACAGAACCCAGATGCAGACAGCTCTTTGACAAAAACGTTTATTTCACATATGACAAAACTCAACTTAAAATCCCTCGAGGGTGAAACAAGACAAAAATAAAACACCACTGATAAAACTTAACTTGGGGGGACAGCGACAGGAACAAGACAGGACATGGTAGACAAACGATCCGGCACAGGACAGCAAACACAAGGGCATTAAATAGGAGAGGAACAAAAGAGGTATAACGAGGGCAACAGGTGAAGGGCGTGAACTGATAACGGGATGATTAATATGGAAACAAGGGGGCGGGGCTAGGACGCACGACAGGAGAGCACATGGCACACAAACAATGGCCATGTGCTTCCAAACATAGACACAAGACATGGGTCTGCCATGATCCTGTCATTTCAAACTAAAACAACCATAAGAATGGCAGGATCATGACAGTACCCCCCCTTAAGGGATGCCTCCTGGCATCCCCTAGGAGTAACACAAGACAAGACAAAACATAAACAGAACCACCCCTAACAAAAAACTAAAAAACATGAACAGGGTGGTGCAGGGAAGTCCAAATCACAAGCTGGGGGAGCTTGTGGAGCCTTGGGAGGCCAGCACAGAGACTTAAGAGGGCTGCGGGAAGGCCGGCGCGGAGACCTGGTTGGCCGGCTGGACCGGCGCGGAGACCTGGTTGGCCGGCTGGACCGGCGCGGAGACCTGGTTGGCCGGCTGGACCGGCGCGGAGACCTGGTTGGCCGGCTGGACCGGCGCGGAGACCTGGTTGGCCCACAACAGGAACACACAGGCATGGGCCACACCCAGGAACATCCCCCGGGGGGCCTGAAGACAGAAGACACAAAGAGGGAGGGCCACAGACATGGGATGACTCCAGTAGGACCCAGCGGCGTCAACCTCTGGAGAGGGAGTCTGGCGGCATCAACCCCTGAAGAGGGAGACCGGCGGCATCAACCCCTGAAGAGGGAATCCATCGGCATCAACCCCTGAAGAGGGAATCCGGCGGTGTAGACCCCTGGCGAGGAATTCCGACGGCCTCGACCCCTGTAGAGGGACCCCGATGGATTCGACCCCAGGAGGGGGACCCCGACGGCCTCGACCCCTGGAGAGGGACCCCGACAAACTCAACCCCTGGAGAGGGACACCGATAGGCACCCTACTGGAGGCATCCCGGCGAGCTGTCTGCTGGGTTCTTGAATGGCTGGATCGTTCTGTCATGAGTGATCAGGGACAGAACCCAGGCGCAGGCAGCAGGTGGCAGCAGAACAGACTTTATTAAATCAAAGACCCACGAGGGGGCAAAAACAAAACTATAACAAAACTCACAGGCACTAGGCAAACAAAAAAACCCACAATGGGGAAAACTGAACTCAAAAGACTAAACAGGGTAAAGCACAAACACCAGGGTGACAAGACAAAAAACCTACTAAATAATATGCAGGACAAGAACTGAACACGGTAACTGACACGACATGGCAAGACACGACATAGTAACAAATTTTAACAAACGCACGAGCACAGGACAATGAACACGAGGGCTTTAAATAGGGGAACAAACAAGGGATAATGACACAGGGTGCAGGTGTGATTCATCAGAAACATTACCAGGGAAAATTACCGGAGAACGAGGGGGCGGGGCTTAGACGCGCGACATGAAAACACGCGGCAAAAGGCGGAAGCGCCCGAGCCGCGTGTCTCCCCACAGAACGTAAACACAAAGACAAGATACTGACGCAATCCTGCCCACTAGATCATGAAAACTAGACATAAACAAGGAGGGCAGGATCGCGGAAGTATCCGGGGGGCGTGGTCATGACGCAAGACCGGAGAGCGCGTGACACGGGCGCACCACGCCCAGGCCACGCGCTTCCACGAGTAACAAACACAGAGACATGGCACTGTCAAGGCTCCAGGAATTTACTAGACATGAAGGGCAGAACCATGACACAAACCGCTTTTGAAAACAATGTTTTATATATAATCTTAAACATGACAACCCTTCAAATTTTATTCAGAATATTTTGCCTTTCTTTAAAAAGTTTTATTAAAATATACTCTGAAGGAACATTTATGGTTTAAACAGATGTTTCAAGTAAACCAGATGGCTTAAGCTGTTTGCTCCAAACTTCACAATTTTAACTTTACCACTTAACAACCAAAGATAGCACATATTAATAACCTTTATCTAAGGTTATCTTGCATAATAAATGCTTATAATGAATGCTCATAATAAATGCATCTCAATCTTCTAAAATATTCACATTATCAATTTAATATGTGTTCCATAAAATCACATGCAATTTAGATTTGTGCAGATACATGATAGATACAGCAAAACTCTATTTTCTGCAGCCACTAGAGATCACCAGGGTACACATGCTTTACATTCTTCATTCCAAAATATTGCCATTTTCTTATGCAAGTTTTATGTTGAATATACATATTTTTGCAGTCAATGCAAATATATTTACACTTAGTGTAATGTGGATTTACCGTACATGCACACTACCAAATAGTTTGACTGGAGTCAACTTGGAACTTCACACAAAGTAACCCTTAGCATGAACAAAACTGTCCATAAATAAATAAAAAATAGTGAAAAAGTGCTTAGAAATCACAGGACAAACAAGATAATAAAACTATATCCACCAATGAAACCTTACAACATACAAGACAAATCAAAATAAAGATGTGATGACAAATAACTATGTCATATAATCTAGGATATCACACCAGCTGTCATGAGTTTATTTTGTTACATGACTATGTGAAACAAAGTCTTTATATTTATCGAGAGAGCCTTCACGAAAATGTCGACCTACGCAGACAATCATCAAAGAACCATGACACCTAGACACAGCAGAGTAGATTCATTACACTTTTAGTTCAAAGTTCTTGCAAATGCTTCAGGCTGTACATATGGGAAGAGCAGCTCTGTGTTCTCATTCCTGTGTTCTATTTTCTACTTTTGCTTCCCATCTCCTGTGAACAACTGGAGAACTTCAGTGTCTGCTATGAATTTGAATAGCTCCTGTTTAGTATGGTTTACATAAAAAGCTGGTAATATGAAAAGATCGGTCTTTACGACGATGCCCAACCAATAGGTCCTGAGGAGATATGCCTTACTCTTTAGAAATTACCACAGTGCAACAGCTGTTAACCCAGTGTGGGCGGATAAATTCAGATTAACACATTGCATGCCATTTCAGAGTGCAAGAAATGGAGCGAGAACTCCAATTCATCATCTAAACTGGTCTTCATACCCGTTGTTTCCTAGAATAGCTAAGTATGCAGGTTCCCTTTAATTTTAAGTGCCTGCCAAGGAAATGAAGAGGTTTAATGAAGATCTTTTGTTATGAGTCTCTTATATGGCCTCAACTACAGAATGAGGCTGAAAACAGCGAAAGCTCATGAAAATGTCATGAGATTTCTTGCAATTATGCTCATGTTTGTGTGAGAATGCTTAAAGGTTCCTGTCCGAAAACTACGTGTACCAGACAGATACTGTACCATGAAACTTTGTTTTTATGTTTATGTTTGACAAGGAATTTTTAGAATGTAATGTACTGCCAAATAAATATTACTGTAAAGAGTTGTATTGAAAGCGACCTAATGATAAAATATATACATTGAATGCATTGTGTGTTGCAGGTGTAGGTCTTAGGCTGTCATTTGTCAACTTCTGACACAGAAGAACAAAACACAATTGCTCCTTAAAAAGATGCTCTTAAAAAGAAGACAGGTTTCAATTTCAGCAACGAGATGAAAAATAAAAGTGGCAAACAGTCTCATGATCCGGTTCTCTATGTAAGTGATCTTATTAGTTCTACAGATTTAAGAGGCCTTGTTCTTTTATTCACAGCATTTTGGACAGAAGACCAAACCATGTGCTTCCCTTTGCTAAATCCTCATTAATGGGATTCTGTCATCCTACCAGCCAATGGCTGTAAATGTGCCTTCCACCCACCTCTTATTACAATTTGGGTTTTTATAAATACTTTCAGTAAGTGGTGTTTCAATCTCAGATCTGTCGGTGTTTTTTGCTGATTATGGTTAGAGTAAAAAAATGTTTGTTTCACCTCAACAATGTCTTCCGCACAAATTGAAAACATTCAGTGAAAACATGAGTTTTGACAGGTATGGTATGAGAATTTGTTATGTACAAGATGATGTTTTGTAATATTATCATTACACCTTAGGGAACAATATAAAGAAAAACTTGACCCCTCTCAATTTAATTTGACAATTTTTTCTAGTTTATTACAGTATGTTTATAACAGTTCATAACAGAAAAAGCTGCTAAGATCATCATGTGGGTAATGTATCATATCAGCAGACTGATCTAAAATTATAAATAATAAATAACATGCTTGATACAAGCAAGACATTAAAAGCATTGATAGAAAGTTATGTTGAAAGTAAACAAATGGGGTAAAACCGACTCTTTCAATCTTAAAGCTCATTTCTTCCTTTTAACTTTTTAGCAAAAGTAGGTCACATTAAACAACTCAGAATGTTTGATAAGTAAAAAATAAGTTTGGATTCATTCACAATTTCAATTATTTTCCCCTTATTATCTCTGAACAGAGGTAAAAGTGTTCCTATCTTGTGTAAGTCAATCGTCCTCAACATCAATATTTTCAATCCGTCTAGAATAAATTCATACCAAAAAAATGATAACCTTTAAAGAACTCAAATGACTTATTGTGCACAATGTTCTCTTCACTCTGAAAAATTATACAATAGAAACATGAATTTAATTTAGCATAAAAATAGAGAAGGTGCGTTTGGGTTTGCTATCTGCATAAGATTATTAGGAGAATTATTCGAATATGGAAGTTAATTACCTAGGCTTTTTTTCCAAGGTGACTTTCTAAACTTCTAAGGTTCAATTATTCTTATCACGACCTGCCAAAAACAGTAGCATCCTTCATTCCCATTCCAAATCATCCCACACAAGACAGAAAAATATACTTCAGATTTTACACAGAACATACAGGTTTAAAAAGCGCAATGAGTTAAAAAAGCAGACTATATTGCCAATGCAAATATTTATATATGTAATAAACTAAAACCCCATGTACTTCCACAGCAAAAACCTGATCACTAAACATACCTTCATACTCCTTTTCTCTTGCGTGTTAAATGTACCCTGGTCCATAAGTAATTTATAGCATTGACTTGGTAACACAGGTCTTGCATTTACACAGTGCTTGCAAGATGATAAAAACGACACTCAGGACTCTGACGTGACAAGAACATCGCTAAAGGAAGCAGCGGAATGTATAGTTACACTGTGGCGGTTTGATGCACACACATAATGTAACTGGTTCCCTCAGAAGTCACAGTGGCGCTCAACGCACTAAAATTTACAAAGCAACTAACAAACATAGTAATTAGGCAAAGATGGAAATATATGAAATGAATGTTGTAGTTCTTTTATATACAAAAGCTGACAGCCATACAGGAAAATAAGCACATCTCACCTATTTTAAACAAATATGTCAACATTTGTTTGTGTCAGAGATGAAGAGAACATGTTATAGTTGTAAAGAACTGAATATTATAAATAGCACCAGTGGCTGTGTGGGGGTGTAAAGGCTTTTCTGAGGCCTATAGATAAAAACATTCAAATCGTTGCACAATTATCACTGCATAAAGTTTCAAAACAGCAGGAGGAAAAAGTTCAAGCGGCTGGTTACAAGAGGCTCATCTGAATAATCATATTCACGTTATTTCTATTTTTGTTCAGATATATCATTTGAATGAAAAATGTATTATGCCTGTTGATCAATTAGCCTTTTTGAACATATTTGGGATGCGGTTGAAGGTTGACATCTCTACACAATTCGAGATTATAACAAAATATCAATTTTAATTATTATTTATTTCAAGGCTGGTATATACAGTAATAGTGCTAATATGGACATAAGGCTACAGGATTTTAATGTATGATGTTTTGATGTCATCCTTACACCTGGTTGTTGAGTAATTTGTTTCCAAAACACTAAAGTTGAAAATCAAAAGTGTCCCAAGGGATAGTCAAGGGCACTGTTTAATTTGTATGTGTAAAACATATAATCAATTACCAGAGCACTGGGAGTCCCATAAGCACTTCCTCCATCATGTTGACATGACCTTGATGGATCAGGTCACCCAAGACCATCGTAAACTGTCAAGCAAGAGTTGATTAACAACATGCCATACATAACACAGACATCCACTAGACACAACCCCAACACAACAGTGTCAATGCTTATTTTCTTCTGTATTACTAAAACACTGTCGTATTGCAAACATGTCATGACTAGGATTATAACCATCACACTACAAAAACATCATGGATGAGATCGAAAACCATTACATGACAGAAAAATCATGCATGGGATTATAAATAATCACATTTAAAAATGTTATGCATGGGATTCCTTGTATGAATCATTATCTGCTGCATGCGTTTGTGTACAATATGTGTACTGGTTTGGTTATACAATTGAAGACCCTCACAAGTGGGGTCAAATATGTTGAATGGTTCTTAAAATATTTGTAAATCCACTGAAAAATGTTTTGGCTTTACATCACTTTAGACCAGTTTTACTTTAAATCAGCATTTCTGCATGTATTGTGGCAATTCCAGTCCATGTTTTTTGTTATTTTGACTAGTTTTTCCTGTTGCAATTTTCTGCAAATAAGAAAAAAAATCATTTAGAATTTGGGAGAAACGTTCACATAGTAATAATTTTAAACAGGTACCTATTCATTGTACATTCAGAAAAACTAAAAACAATTTAGCGGTGGTCTCGTGTTTTGTATATGAATATTACTTATAATATTTTTCTTAAAAGAATATTTATAATTCATGTGAGTTAAGTGTGTGGCACACAGTTAAGATACAGAAACATGATACAGCTTCAGATGTCTGTACGTGTGGGTGGGTGTTTGTAATCTGGGTTCCCCAGGGAAAACTAGGGTCCATGAGGGCAAAGAGGGAAGTTGTTTGCAAAGGAATCCAGATATAACACATCACTAGATATTTGTCATGGTTCATTTTCCAGAGGCAACATGGTTCAGTCCAGCAGTCAGGACAAAAGTCATTTTGAATGATAATAGGCAGACAGGTATCAAACCAAGAGGCAATTTTCATAAAACCCAAACAATGTCTCATCTCTCAGGTTCCATAAGCATGTTAAAAATAAGTTAAGACTAATAATGTCTAGGGGGTGGTGTGGTCCTAGATTCTTTACTGTTAAATGCAAAAGAAATAATCTTACTGTTATACATGAATGCACAATATATATATATGTTGTGGGGATTAGATAACAATGTTCAACAAAAACAATAAAACTGATATTTTTTGTCAGGACCACTATTGTCAAATAGTAAATAATATTAACAATAAGCAATATTTAAGATTCTGAGCAAAACTCTCCATCATTCCTTACAGCTTTACCTAAACAGAGCGAGATGTAAATTACTCAATACATTACCACCCTGGCCAAACTGGAGAACAATAACAGTTGAACAGATCTATATAACAGAGATATGTATTGCATCTAACATCGATTTATTATACAGTATAAAAAATGGAATAAAGGACATTATCTCAAATCAATACCTCAAAAGGAAAATAATTAAATTATTGATTGCATAACGGAATGGAATTTTGAAGGATCTGATAGATGCAGTCAGATTTTGAGGAGCTGGGGATGGAGGCGGGTAAAAAGCAATTATGTCCTGCCAGAACTGACATATATATGCTTGATTTTATTATTTTTGGTGTAAAAAATGCCATAAATTACATATGAACAAGATTGAAACATATTTTAAGTAATTTAAGTGTAGTCTGCAAATTACTGCATATACTGTAATGTATTTTTAAGCACATTTAAAGGTTTAGCATCTTAATCCAAATTACTTTAAGAGTTTATTGAATAAGACAAGACCCTCTTACCTTCGCCTTGATGTTTTAATCTCTGGACGTTGTTGTGATTTATACACGCATGGTCATGTGTCCACTTTAATTCATAAAAGTTTCTTGAAGCAGCCTGTGAGGACAGGCAATGATGCTACCTGGCTATAAAAAAAGCAAATGAATAGGATTGTGAAAGTTCCAGAATGATGTGAGGAGACTTTCCAGGATGTTCCATTTTGAACAAGTCAGTCGTGCTTAAATAAGTACTCTATATATAGTAGTGCAATGGAAAAGGCATTCAATTGCTGATTAGGATCACTGCTCTTATTCAGTGCCCATCATTTAAATGCAATGATTCCTTCAAAGAAGTTTTATGACAGCCAGTTTACATCCATCTTTGAGGAAAGGTGTGACACAGAGTGACGAAACCAGCTGACAGCGTGTGACAGCAAGCCAGCGACGTCTATGAAATGACACATTCACTTAAGCGAGGTTTGCCCACTGATGGATGTGATAAGAGCAGTCAAATGCTTCGTTCTAAAAGACTGACTTGGAAACACTGTCATTTCAAGCGTCTTGAGTTATAAATAGCTGGCGTCATAAATGTAACACATTTGTCCAGCACCACTGCCACATTACAATGGCATGGCATCAAAGTACAGCAAGATCAAGGCAAATCTCCTGGGTCAATCTCCCGAAGTAACATGATGACACTATTGGACAGATTTTATGCATTTTACTCTTATTCTGACACGTCCTTTACTCTCGACTCCTCCCCTGAGTACAAGCGCCAAGTGTCTAACAAGGCAAGGAGCATTTCATGGTAAACATATACGGTATTTCAAATATGTCTAAACAAGTCTTACATTGTAAAACTGTAAATTCGTAAATAATTATCAATAGTTACCTTTAGATAAAAGTACCATGGTGGTACCATGGTATAGAGAAGATCCATACTTCCATATCTTGCTTTGTCTGGTAACTTACAACTTACTGATATTTTTCATTACGCACATATTACATCACATTAAAGAAGAAGACATTTAGGTCATTGGAAACATACATAAGACATCAGGGCTTCAGTTTAGAGAAAATAATTCATTGCCAGAAATGAAATTGGGTCCAGGAGAAGCTCGGCTGTCAAGACAAAGAAACGTTCATTCTGCAATAGGGTTTCGACAGGGACATTGAGACCAAAGCAAAGTGTCAACACAAGGCTATTGACAGCAAATGACAGAGACTGAGTCACTGTCTCCACATTCTGTTCTTCCTGCTGTGGAGAGCAATGAAAACATACCACTTATCTTAACATTTTGTAGCCGTTAAAGAGAATTTTCCAATCTTGTCCTAAACTCTGCATTATTAAATACAGTGCGGTATGAATAATTAACACTTAAATTAATACCTACAGGCATGCAATTTTACCTTTAAACAGAAAAGATTTTTCATTTTGAAGGTTCATCCCAAACAGTATATTGAAGTAAATATTTACCATAAAGGAGAAATGGTTTGAGCAGAAAATTAGAATATAAAGCGGAGTATGTTGTGCATATTTGTAATGCAAAATGGCTATATTAAAAGAAAGCACAAACACATTATTGCTGTTTAAAATAAATAACTGACGCATTAAAGAAACCCTCATTTATAAGCTCACATCCATGGGTATGCTTTTTGCTGATAGCGTGATAGCTTTCATCAACTTAAAAGGCACTTAAAAAGGCAGCGTGAACTTGCATTGATCATAGCAAACCTGCTCAGATATTTTAGCCGCTCACAGCCACTGCATAATCCGTACCCCCATTTCATTGATTTACATGAGGAGCCTTCAAAGCTAGAGGATGAGTGCTCTTCAGGAGGAGAAGTGGAGAGAAGGAATACCTTAAGTGATGAGTAAAGCTTTATCCACATGTTCTACAGTATACACCCCAAAAACATCATTCTCAGGAGAGCAAACAACCCATCATGTGTAAGCATGGCGAGTCTCCTCTGATCTGCTAGATTGAATCTGATTTAAAGACCTTTTTTTACCATTACTTGACTATCTTCAAAATAAAAATATCTACTTACATTTGTCAACTGAAAGAAATCATTTGAAATATTGTCTTTTCGATGTTGCATAAGAAGCCAGGTTGGAGTGCATTGTGATGTTAAGGACAATGAGAATAGTTGAAATGTATTACTACCCTGCTATAAAATCTCTGAGGTGCAATGAAACTGTTGTCATACATAACTTGAGCATACTTCTTGAGCCGTAATGATTTAACAGCTGTTGTAAATGTTAAAAGCAGCAACCTCCTTTGATCCAATTAGCTATGACAGGAACAGAAATAGCAGAGCAAAACAGACTGCTCTTATATGATTCAGTGGATCAACAGAGAAAACACAAAACAGAGAGATGAGTAATGTTTGGCTACTACTACAACAGAACATAAAACAGTTTTTAAGCGATAAGGGATTCCCTGTCTATTTGTTGTATGTCAGACATGTTTGTCGTGTCACTCTGTTGTCTCTTTCTATCCAAGTGCAAACTTCCCAAACATTCTTTTATTTTTTCTCTCTTTTCATGTCTTGCGTGAAACCACCAGATACTGGATTTACCTTCTGGAATGACAGTTGAGACACTGTAAATATTAACTGGATGGTTTTTTTTTTAGAAGTTCTGCTTCTCGGTCATGTTGCTGTAGCTAAAAATGTAATTTTGTTAGCCTTGTTGAAGATTTTAGTAGCGTACATTAATGTTCACTTTTTCATCAGCATTCCAGAAAGAGCTGCAAGTCATTGCAAAATTCAGGGATGCAATTCTAGGATAGTGAGAGCAAATGTGTCTACAAGAAATGTCAACGATTCAGGACTCTCCAATTTAACCCCTGTGGAGATAACACGTATTGGAGTTTGGGTTATCTGACACAGTCACCTCTGACTTGCTGACTGGGGGATTATTGGCATCTATTAACACACATTTATTTTCTTAACGTTACTGAAAATGCAACTTTTATAGCTAGAATGCTATAGACGGTTTCAAAGCAACAACATAAACAAACGTTACATGCATGCTTTTGTGACCCAAACTTAACTTCCGGTACACATAAGAACAGAGTCCCTGCAGATTATTTTTGATAACAAGCAAAAGAAATAACAAGTAAATTACATTAACTAGTAAGTATGTAAAAGTATGTCTAGTCAGTATTATTTTGGGTTACCAGTAGAAGAACCGTTACTTGGCTAAACTTAAATGTGACTAACATGACTAACATGTGAGTAACATGACCCATTCAAAAAATTGTTTATTTAATACAATTATTATAAAATAAAATATTTATTTATGTATATATTTATTATCAATATAATATAATATAATATAAATAAAGTTTAATTAGTTATATTATTTGCCACTAGCCAAACACAGACCAGAAGTTAGCTTCGACCCAGGTGTGTGCGTCCCATGAAACCGTTGAATTATTTAAACAGTTTGTAAAATGTATATTCTTCAACACTATATACTATCATGTACAGTATTATCTTACCAATTTTAGTTCAAACACTACATGTGTTGACGCTGTGTTGACAGAAGAAAACTAAGCCTGACTTAGCCCAGAATTCATAAATTCTCTTTTTCATTCCTTGCCACATGTTTAATGCCACATGCATAATTTTGCTTTTCTCGAACTAAAGTGTTTTCTGTAAAGCTTCTTTGAAAAAATGTATACTGGAAAAAGTGCTGCAGAAGCAAAATTGAATTGAATAAATGCCAGCGTACTGTTTGCTAGTCACAGCCTGATTTGAATTATTAACATTATATTTTGTTTCATTTTCTTTACACATGAAAGCTAAAAACAATCTTCAATTAAATGAAAGTGCATCAATGACTCTGGAATATAAATTGCAATTCATATATTTATTTATATTCATATGGCATTAATCGTTAATTAGCACATTAGCAATATCTCCTGGTGCTATATGGAACAAGCGCCTCACTGCACTGTCAGTGTTTATTTTAACACCTCACAAATCCTGCCTTTCTCTCTGCGCTGGGATTTAGTGTAGGAGTCTCATTCACACTGCACTAATAATAAATGGTATTTCTGAAATAACGTCAGAGATTGTCTGAAGCTCAGAAATCACGTCAGGGAAATTGTTATAAATGTTTCTTGATTTTCAGCTGCTTCTCATCCGGCAGTCAAGCAAACATGTGGCAAACCGTCTGTCTCTAATTCCTGTGTTAAGTGCTTCAGTGTTTGATGTAGGCCTGTGATTCAAGAACTGATGCATGTGTATATGTTAACCTAGAACCTGAACCTTGTGGAGACCTTGATAGTTATATACCAAACCATTCTGTCATCATTTATTCATTATATTGTCATTTAAAACCTGTATATGACTTTCTTATGTGGAATACAAAAGAAGATATTTTAAGAGTGTTTTTTTGCCCATACAATGGAAATCAATGTTATGTTACCAATTATGTTTTTTACGTTTAAATCTTTAAATATCTTCTTTTGTGTTCTCCATAAGAAAGAAAGACATACAGGTTTAAAATAACAGGGTGACTAAATAATAAAACATTTACTATCCTTTAAATACAAAAATAAGATGCTTTTATTGGTAGCTTTATCTAATAATGCAGCTTTATGGAGAATATGCTTTCCTGATAAAACAAACTAGATGTTTTTGTGAGTTGTGTTCTATGATTTGACTCATCTTGCACATTAATATAATCATACTTGGGCTTTCATGCTTACATAAATGTATATTCATTACCAAACGTGTTTACAATTTGTATAATTATAATTTTATTAATGTATGTATTGTAACACTTGTGTGTATTGTAACCATCCTGTTCTGTTGGGCATAGCGCATAGTGCATAGCACACAACAGGTGACAGCAGCATGTGGCAGTGTGGTTCAGACAAAACATAGCTTATATGCTATCAAAATCATCTTATCATTTCATTTCAGATTCCACCAAAGAATGATGCTGTATCAGACTCTATTTAGGGGGATTAAATATCAGCTTCTTTACAATATGTAATTGTATGCTTTATCTTATGCCTTTAATATTCTAAGTGTTTTATCTAACTTTATCTAACTTTTATCTGCAATAAGAATGCTTACAATGTATTCCACACCGAATCGTACTCATACCAGTCATTAAACTGGTGAAAATAACCCAGCTGGAGTAAATGGTGACAGAATTTAAACAACAAAAACACTTTTTGATCAACAGCTTTGATCAATCCTGTAGTGTTCCTGCTCCTGTGACATACAACACATCATTCAGGTTGCATTGCAGGACCATGAGGACCAATGTATGATTATAATGTGTATCGTACATTTGATGCATTATAATGGGGCATCATACTGATGCTGACTTTAATTTTGCTTATTGGAGAACAAGACAAAAATACTTATTTTGCTTATTTTTTAAACCGGGTCCCACCTCCAAACACGGGATACATTTAGGAAAACATGAAAGCTTTTTATCTAGCATTCTAGAAGCATCTTGTGAATATAAATTTTCCCCTAAGTCTACGCCTGCAGAACTGTCAACAGAAGACCAAAGACTAACGGTTACAATCAAATTTTTCAAACATTCCTTGCAAAAAAAGCCAAATATTTCCTGTAAACCGAATGCAAACAAATCAGTAATGTGCCGAACATCCGCCCGAGAAAATTTTACAGTCTTTGCACATACTACACAATCAGAAGGCTCAAACACACACTTGGAATGATATGTAAATCTGCTCTGTGGCCCTGAGAGGAAGAGGTTAGAATAATGTCAAACCTTCCACATCAGAACACCTACAGCTACTTACATGACTGGAACTAATATGCCCCATCCTTTTCTTGAGTCCAAAAACTGTCCTAACATTTTGCAAAAGTAAAATCTAATCATGTACGTCCATTGACATTTTCTTGTCTTAACAGCCTATGGGAATGAGTTTTAGCCCTTGTGGATATTGAAGAGTCATCTCAGCTGACGTGATTCCATTTGTCACTTGACTACTGCAAATGGTAAATGTAATATAACATAAGGGTCAGTGCACCTGTCAATCAGTGAAACTGTGCATAGGGTCTGCGATCCCTTACGTGTTTTTCCTTACGAAATCCTTTATTTTAAGGTTTTGCATCCACATGAAAAAAGTGAATTTACTGCTTGTTCGAGAGGTGCGTTCGTCGACATCTGTTCTTGAAATACCCTCTGTGGCATTCATTTGCTATACATCTACACAAAATGGTTGGTTGTGTTTCAGGTTCATTTGATTTGTCCTAAGGGCAAAACAATGTGTGCTGGCAACTCAAACGTTATAAATCTTTATCAATTCACTGCATGCTCTTATAAACATGCCCTCTTTTCTTATAAGAACACATGTACTGTACAGTACATACTACACAACATGGGATTTGTACTGTAGCATACAGGTGTGTATTGTCACATGTCATGCATTTTATAGGATCTAAGGCACATCACTTTACTCACTACATTATAAAAAAGCTATACACAAAGAAACTGATAGTACTTTAGAAATAAATCTCAATATATTTTATATGTAGATGGGTGGCAAATTACATAAAAAAACAAAGTGATTTAAGGTGTTGGACCACCATATATGCCACAAATAATTGACATTGAGTATTTTGTATCCAAGATCGAAATGATTGTAAAAGTGGCCTGCGTAAAATATACAGTAGTAAAAAAAGAAATGACTGTAAGTGCAGCATTTTTTACTCCAACAACAACAATATATACAGTAACATTTCATGGGAATTTAACCTTAAATGAACAGTTCACCCAAAAATGGAAATTCTGTCTACATTTAGCTACTCACCCTTAAGTTGTTCCAAACCTGTATACATTTCTTTGTTCTGAGGAACACAGCGAAAGATATTTGGATGAATACTTGTAACCAAACAGTTCTTGGCCATCATAGGCTACCATAGTAGGAAAAATTACAATGGTTGTCAAAAGTACCCCAAAACGTTCCTACATTCTTCAAAATATCTTCTTTTGTGTCCAACAAGACAAAGGAATTTATAAAGCAATTTTTCCTACTATGGTAGTCAAGAACTGTGGCCAGGGCCAATAGCCTCGTGGTTAGTGCGCTCATGGCGACCAAAGTTTGATTTCCGTCTCGTCTGCCTTTTGCTGGTCCCACTTCCGCTCCCCTATCTCCATAAAAAAAACTAAGACAACTTCAAAATAAGAGACTTTTTTTTTTAAAGTCTATAACCACCTCCTGGTTAAAAGTATTCAAACAAAGCTGTTGATTCTTCGTCAGTTAACCTTTTACGCAATAACATTGTCTGATGTTGAACTACACCGAAAGTCCTGACCAATAACTTTACCACAAGCTCACACAAGCACTCACATTTATCACACGCCTAGCAAAACCTTGTGTATGTTCTAATGCATGTCCTTCCTGGAATTTCACTCAAGCAAGCAAACCCACTTTAATGAAGTTGAGACCGAACTCACAGAGGTGTACGTGTGAGCGGCATGCTGTAGTTTCCCTCCTAGCGTTTTTCCTCATCCTCATTAAGTCCAGAATGATCCCCTACACACAGCTCTAACAACCAATGAGGAAAATAAGGATGTAACATTATACGAACAGAAGACCTTCTATAATGAACGTCTAAGCCCCAAGCCTCGTGCCTTCCGGCTTTTCTTCGAGAAAATTCATTTTGGAGAATTATGACTCTTCATGACCACTGGGAATTGGGGAAGTAATGAACATCATGAAACTTTGATGTCTGCATGTTGACATGACTGGGAGCAGATTGTAAATATGTCTAAATAAGCCAATACACAGTGTGTTACAGTTGCTCATCGGCTCGGGGTCAGTAACTATTGTTTGCGTAATGTTGCTCTCGGGGCGTACGAGCCATCTCGTCGTAACCTTTTTTGAACGGTCTTATATAACCCTCCCGTTTGAAATCACGGATTGAACATTAATTGCAACAGATGCTCTGTGTTAGTTTTTTTTGTCCAGCTGGCCGCAATTCAAGTAAACAGATTTGGAGCATATTTGAGCTTTTTCTGTTTTGTTTTCATTTTCCCCATTTCCACATTCTCTCTCTCTATCTCTCTCTCTTTACCTCGGTGGTCTTTGTGAGCAGAATTCAGTTTGAAATGTGGTGAAGTCTGGCAGCAGAATGCTGGGTTGAGGTGTGTGCCCATCCGTTCTGTCGGCCTGCATGATAATCACACAATCACACACACTCTGTCCCGAGTCCTCCATTAGCATTTCTGTCAGTCTTCAGCTAGCCTCACATAAACCCCTCTCAACCTCAACGCAGGTAGTTTGGAACTGAACTCAGTGAAAGCATGTTTGATTTAGCTTTTCCGCAGGGGACATTTTTGGCCCTCTACAAAAGATCTCAGTTGTTGAGCTGTGACTACAGCTCAGCCTGATGTTCTTGGCATGAATCCCATCTGGGACGAGGCTTGTGGCTTGTTATGGGGCAGTTTATTCAGCTGTTGATGGAAGAAAGAATTGCCAGCAAGCTGGAAGACGGTTTCAGAGACAATATCAACAACAGCTGATTAAAGTGATCTGTGACAGTGTTTCCCAATGTACCACCACAGGCCCATCAGTAAGGCTTAATCCTCTTTATCAACAGACAATCATACTTAATTATATTTTATTGGATATTTTTCAGCGTTACAATTTATGTAAAGTGACCATATATAACGGTCACCATACCAATAACGAAAAAAATCATCAGTTCTGGTGAACATTATTGGGTGAAAATATTATTCCAACCCTAAATTTTGATTAAATAAGCCACATCCAAGCCATTATAAAATGCTTAATACTGCACATCTTTGACTATACTATGTTATAGCTATGTTACATGGCAACTGGAAACACCTGTGAATAATATTACTTAGAAGAACTGTTTATTCAAACAATTCTTAATAATAAATGGAATTTATTGTAACGTAACTCATTTTCTAGGGTTGTCATGATATTTTTTTATGATATTATACCGGCTGCAGTATCACGGTTCCAAGTAGTATCACAATGCTGCATAATTTAAATATACAAAATGAAAACAATAAAAACATTTTTTCTTTTCTATAGTAATCTGTAGTATACTGTATTGTATTACAGTATTAACAAATTTGTTCAATATACAGTATTTAGTATTAACTATAGCAATTTGAAGAATTGTAGCAAATGCAGTAGGCCTACGTTTTATATTATGAATATTACTCAAAACACTAGGAATTTTAGTAAAGTTTACTATAGTAAATTCTACAGGACACTAGAACATTCTTATTCGTATTCCTCGTATTTGATTTTTACTACTGTGTTTGAAAAAGTGAAATGTTAGGCTTGCTTTTAAATGTGAAACTGAAACGTAAAAAGTGTTTTGAGGAACGACTCGCTAAATCCTCATCTCAGTCATTCAAAACATAGATTCATTTAGGAGACAAAAACGCCAAAAAGGCAATTGTAAGTGTTCAAATGAGCGTTAATGTGCATATGCAACATTATTTACAATATTAAGGCATCGCCAGTATTTTTGAGCTTTACCATCGCGACGTTACCGCACTGGTACCGCAACATCTACTGTAGGAACACAGCCAGCAACTTTGTCTGAATCATCAGCATTAGTTAGGGCACTATCTGTTTTATAAGGAGGGTTAAGAAACCAAGATGCTGTTGGCTCAAACATTACACACTTTACCTTTAATTTTGCTCACACACACACACACACACACACACACACACACACACACACACACACACACACAGACACACACACAGAGAGAGAGAGAAAGTGTTCTGTCACATGTAATAAACACAGATGCTCACCCCAGCAGGAGAGGAAGAATCAAGGTTCTATTTCTTTTTTTGGCCTCTCATTTCCTTGTTCCATGATGTAGCATTTGTCAGACCATGTGGCCTGTGGCAGCTACCTGCAGAGTGTCTGTGTTCCATCCTGTCAGAACGCATTCTCTTTCTCACTTACTCTGGAATCTGCACACTTCTTAAAACACTAACGGCTGAGAAGAAGGAACAAAAACTGTATATTTCTGTATATTACAGCTGCTTATGTATTTTGCTGCCTGTCGTGTTTTGCTCGGTGTGGCATAATTCATATTCATTGTAGACATGAGATTACGAGACTTACCAACCTATTCACATAGTCTTAATATCATCTTTTAAGTAACCAGCAAAAATAAACATTATGAAGCTTTGATGAAAAATCTGTCTAAGTCATTCTATCTTTTTTTAAATGTGTCCGTTGTCATTAGAGTGAACATGGCCACTTTATCCTCAATTACCCATGCTGCAACTCAACCAGAATAATCTAGCAATGCATACGGCCTTTGCCTAGCAACAGATGGGGAATAAAAAGTAACAGTCTCTCCTCAATAAACCACCAGGCTGCTAATCCATGCACTGTCAAAAAGAAGAGCTGGCCTTTGAAATGTACTAAAATAAAATTGGAGACGGGGGAGAGATGTGTGAAGCCCGGCAGTGGTAAAACATTAAGCTTCAATAAGACGGGCAACTGGCCTCAATTACACGATGCTCTCGGTCTGAAGCCTTGGACTCAGAAGTGAGCAACAATGTCGTGAGAGGTCTCTCCCTTCAGAAAGCCAATTATTGTTCAAAATGAAAAAACAGATTCATATTCTGTTATGTTTTATGCATGACAACCCTGAGGCAGAAATGTAAAATAGAAATACAAAATTTGATTTCGCTAGCCTCACAGCAATTGTGTTTATCATAGATACATATTTATACAATGCACACTTTTTTAAATAAAAGATTTTAAATATGGACATATTAAATTAGGAATAATATACTATTTATGAAAGAATCAACAGACACATGCAGTTGCCTATCCGAAATGCAAGCCATAGCTACAGATGCTAAATTGCAAGTCCAGAAATGTAGCATGTTATGTTCCCGATTTAATAAGTACAGCATATGAGGGCTCTGTAACACATTTGTAATAGAAATGGCTTCATTAAAGTTAAAGCTTAAGAGACCAACACAAGGCCTCCAGGTGCCAATAGCTCAAACGTCATCCCAGGGTAGTGGTGCAAGGCAGACATCCTTATCCTTTGCTTTCCCTTGTGAGGAGAATGGCTCGACTCCATCTGTGCCAGACACATGGCAGGCAGCAAATTGCTAATGTCCTGGCTCTTCTGGGAGCCTCCGGAGGAACACGGCCACACTGTTGGACTACAACTATCATCCTACAGAGCATTCCTCAAAGGCTCGAGTATCAGTACAAATATATGTTGACTACCGCTGTGCGGATATTGCATACTGTTGTACACAACATGTTTTCTAATTACAAGCTCTCTCTCATCCATTATTCAACTTTATATTGGGCTTTTGAAAGTCCTTCATGCACCATGTTTGCTTCACGCGGGAGCTTGAAAAGCTTCAGGGTTTGCTTTGTAAACTCTTAACAAGACTATTCAGCATTCTCTACATAAGACACAGACTCAACCTGGATCCCATGTGATTCTCCACAGCCAAAAGAAACTGTTAGAAATCTCAGGTACAACCGGAGGAGCTAATTGGGAAGTTTTCTCTTTTCTTAAAGATTGGTGCTAACTGGTAATCTATTGGAAAACTACACACGTCCTCTCCTCCGGCTTAGAATATACATGTGTCTTCCTCAAGGGTCGAAGGCGTGAATGGACAATCTAAAAACTAATGAAGCATAATCCACAGAAGATACACCAGCTACCTTGACACCTTACAATTGTCTGGTTACATTTCCCCCTTCAACACTTAATCCCATCTGATTATTTACTGGACCGTAAAGAAAGTTTAGTTGAATTGTGTTTTAGAGAGTGCTGGTGTATCTACTTGCCCCTTAGTGAGAAAACAAGGAATGGTTGAGAATGAACAAGTTTTGTTTTAATGGCCTCAAAATTCCAACATGCTCATGTAAATTATGAGAGAGCAAAGAGGAATTCAAGGACTGTGTGTGTGTTCTACTTGAATCGACAAACTTTTTGCATTATGCATCACACAAAAAATAATAATAATGCATAAAAGGTACCAAAAAAAGCATGTGCACGGTGCACAGTATATGTTAGAAGATATTTTGAAGCATTTTGGTAAACAAAAAACGCTGGTCCCCATTCACTTCTATTGTATGGACACAAAACCAATGCAAGTCAAGGAGGACCATCTGTGTTCTGTTCACAACATTCTTCAAAATATTTTCTTTTGTTTTCTGCAGAGGAAAGAAAGCCATTCAGGTTTGAAATTACATGGGGGTGAGTAAATGGTGACAGAATTTTCATTTAGGGGTAAACTATCTTCTATCAGTTTGTTTTTACAAAAAGATGATATTGGGGAAGTTCCAGTATGCATGAGCAGAGGGCGCTAACAGCTTATCTAAAAATAAAAATAAAAATAAAAATTATATTACCATTGATAAATGACCATTTGTACCATAGACAATACCAATCCACTACAAAAATTACTAAGAGAACAAAATATTGATTCATTTTGAGTCAATGTGAATAACCAATTTAACATTGATTCAACAGTAAATCAATGTTTGCTGCCCGAGTAACTATGGTTTACTATAAATAATCTTTTCTTTCTAAGTTTGGTTTACCACTCGATGTTACAACTTGAGAACAACTCATAATATATATTTTGAACTCGCCATCACAATATATAAGTGTTAGGCCATCTTGTTATCGTAAGATGACATATTGGCTCTGCAACCTAAAAAAATGATTCATTCTCTAGTACCGCAGTAAAAGTGCTCAACCTCTGTACCTCTGACAGGTTAGGCACATTCACAATCAATATTGTTTTCTTCCTTCAGGATTGTTTTGTTCATTGGGGAGCTCCTGCTGGCTTCACTTGCCCAAAGACACTTACAGACTGTAATCCCCTCTTTAATGATTGAAAACTCATCTTGTGCAGTTCTGCTCAGCTTCTTGTTGCCATAATGGCTGCTGTAAAAGTGAAGGCTATTGGGACCAGTACACAGGCATTTCAAACTGCTAAATCCTGTGACTTGTCATGTTTATGTTACTTATACAATGCAACATTAGAATCTGATGTTTTTTATCCATTTTGGATAGTAGTACACTTAAGATGTGGGTGGTGGGCACTAACCAACTTGCCTTACTCATTTTTCTTGTACTGTATACTGTTGTGGATTTACAATACTTGAACTAATTCAAGTTCATGTTAAGTTACTAAAGCATGAAGCTTTGGCCACTATCATTGGCAAAGGCCCGCCCATGAGGCCACATGTACACATGGACAGGTATAGTAAAGCAACCAATCACGTTTTGCTTTGTGCCGCGTCATGTTTAGAGACGTGGAAATGTCCCCACAGTAACAGACTGGTGTACATTCACGAACGCACGTGTCATTTTGGGTGTCAGTCACGTCAAACATCAAAAGCAAAATGTGAGAGATAAATGTCAAGTGTGCTGTGTATGTCATATTGCTGGTTCAAGTGCCGAAGGCCAGGTCCAGGTCATATGAATGAATGTTTTTAGAACTTTGCTTCCACCTTCTGGCAACCAATGACAATGCAGGAGATGTGAACAATTATTCAGTGTTCTAAGATTTAGGCAGAATATGGCCGCTCTTGAGCAATATTTTTTTCTGCTGCATTTTTGTTTTTATACACATTTTGATATGGTTTGTTTAGTAGGACTTGGACAAGGGTATATGTATGCTACATCATTCAGTCCCACCTTAATATGAAAGGGTGGTCCTAAAAAACGTATTGGAACTATTTTCATATAATTTATAATCACACATTAATTTCATAATTTATTAATTAGAGAAATAAATAAAATGTAGCTAATTACCAAATGACAGACACAGACATTAAAACACGTCAGATGATAATAGGCTCCCCCTGCTGGACCTTTGCTTGTATTGTGAAAGGTGCATCACAAGTTGGCTTTCCATAAGACAAATCTCAGATGAAATCTCATTAATATATCAGTTATTTCTTAAAGATGTCAATGGGTTTAAATTAAGAGCAAATAGAAATTTTGCTTAACCCTCCCAGATTTTTCTCTTTATTTTCGTCATTAAAGATTCAAATTATGTCATTTTAAGTCAAAAGTAAATATTACTTAAGATTTCAATATAAACTCAAACATTTCTCAATACATTTACCCAACTCTCATGGCTGATCATAACCGAATGGCCAACCATTTACTGTATGTGTTTTGAATTCACTTGCCTGTCTTTACACCTCCTCACAGACTTGGGTGTTTCCTGTAAGTATGCGTAAGTTCATATTTGAGCATTTCCTTGTGTTGTCTTTACATAATACTTTTTTGCATTCATGGGAAATGCCACCGATAGCCTTACACCCCATGTGTTAAACATGAATAAATTCACAATGCGGTTTTAACATGCTCTGTAAAAGGTCACTGGCACGATTTGGAAACTTAAGGACATACACAAACCACACACATAATAAACACGAACAATCAAACAGCAAATTATTAACAAGTACACAAGTGTCTTTATTTACGCAAGCAAGTTTGTTTCTACAGTTCAAAAAGAAAAAAGCCACTGTCAAGCTGTTGGCACATGTATGTACAAAACCAGTTAATTTTACTTCCTGCTATAAGCATTCTCAGTGAAAATACAAAAAGCTAGTACATGGATAGAGCTGAAAGCAATTTCAGGGTAATACTGAATACGCAACATCATAACAAGTATAGGTTTAAGACGTGGTTTGGAAAATCATCACGAACTATAAAGGACAAAACTCAAACACTACGATCTAATAAGATATATAGCTTAATATTGTTAGCGTAGCAACTGTAATACTGCACATTTAGAAAAAAATAGAGTTGACCCCAGCAAGACAGTCATAAGTGTAAAAATGGAAATCAAAATATAGGATCTTTTTTTTCTTTTTGCTTTGTTTTCTTTCGAGTTAGATGCATAACCATGCCACAAATAACAACTAGAATTACATTTTTTCCTAATACAAGTTTCTTTTGTGGTTTATAAAAAGCTGCATGACTAGCGAGAGTACAGGGACTCCGAATGTACTGATTCCAAACTCACTTGCACCAAAAGCTCACAATGGCCCATAAGTGCACAAAACTAGCTTTTTTTGTTGTTTGTTTGTTTGTTTGTTTATGAGACACTGACCAAAGCACAATTGTCCGAAAACAAACGATGAGACACATTACTGCAAAACTAGGGCAACTGAAGTAGGCAAGACAGAGCCAAAACACTGGTCCATATTGGAGTAATGCATGTTTGAGCATCTTTCTCGTTCGATTCCAAAATACTTGTTAGCCATCAACAGTGATTTTAAACCTTCTTCAGTGTTTGGCAGAGTCGATCTACTTTTCCATCAGATATGAACAAGCATGTTAAACATCATCCATCACTGACTGCTGAGACGTGTTTCAGGAACCGACATGAAATATGTATACATTTATAGATATATGTACAGTTCAGAAAAATGACAAAAGAATCAGTTGCGTTCGATTACTTGCATTTCAAAATTTAAAGCTAAAACTAAGCATTAAAACACCTGAAATGTTATTTGCATGTGACAGTATGGCTTGCAATGGATGAGTGAAAACAAATAGCCACAGAGTCTCCCAAGGCGAATCTTACGTGACTGCTCTAGCTGGTTTGAGAGGATTTCTCACAGCCTTTCTTTCCGATATCTTCCCTTTCATCAAAGCTTAACCAACGGTTACTAAGCACCAACGTCACGCCTTTCATTAATACTGAGCACAGCTCGCGTAAACGGTTAGGCCGAGCTACAGTATAGCAGTAAAAGTCACATTAAGGTACTTTTTGAAATCCCTGGCACTCCAAAACTGGTAGAGAAATTGAAAAAGAATCTGTACATTTTTTTGTGCGGTTGCCGCTGTAAGTGTGGCAGCTTGGAGCGATTAACCTGTAAATCATAAGTTACAAGTTTGGTCACATTTTGGTTTCAAAAGTCAAAAAATTGGTGAATCTAAACCATGACTAACCGTTTAGGGTGAACTCGAGAATGCTAAATCATTATCGTGTAATACAAAAACTAAGTGTGCTGTAATCCCTTTGGCTGAACCCGAAACCCAATCAATCCCGATGGGATGATAAAAAAGAGAAGTCACTCAACTTTGTGTGCTATCAGGGTGTGCTATCTCAAACACAAAGGTGGAACAGGGAGGTAGAGGAGAAATGGAACTAGACATTGCAACAAGGATGAAGAAACTAAATCTAAATGCTAGAGGATCATGGGTAGTCAGAGACGTTGCCATGGAGACGGTAAGCGCGCTCCCTGACCAACATTCTATGTCACACCCGTATGTAGCAAGTGTTATTTACCTCCCCACCCCATCCCAACCCCACCACCCGGCCATCCCTTACTCCTGGAAACCGATGATATTAGACATAGTTTAGTTTATATGTGTGTCTTCTGGGAGGGGAAGGACATGCTTGTGTGTGTTTGTGTGTGTATGTGTGTGTACATATTTATATGTGTATGCGTGCACCTGACCGCATGCTTTATGTGTACGCGTTCAGACGCTCTTTAGAGCGAGTGGAGTGAATATCGTGAAGCTCCTGTTCCTCCTTGGACTTGATGTCTTCGTATTTCTGCATCCTGCATGCGTCCTTCACGTAAGCCCAGTTAGCCGACAGCACCATCAGATAGTGAACCTACAGCAACAGGTTAGAGGGGAGGGTTGGTGTTAGTCATCTCGAACATAATAAAGACTACGCTGGTGAAGACTTAGGGGGGCATTTAGTCATAGAAAGTGGCTCAGTTCTGTCCCCTGTCAGTCAATGTGGTGAACGGCTCCAGCTGAATATAAGCCAGGTTAGTTATTTGTGACTGGAGTTATTTAGTTGTTTGTGACTGGAGGGTTAACTTGTTGGTAAGGCTCAGCGTAGCTGAGGGGAGGCGGAGGAAGGAGAGAACTTAAAGTCGCAAAAAGCTTGGGTTGATTTTAATAAAGCCAATTTAGGAACATGGTTATAAAAAGTGGGCATCGTGGGAGATGGCGGTGGGGCTCGCGGTAAATGTACAGTAGAGTGCGTGTCGGGAAGTGGGGAGGGCCACCCCAGACTCGAGCTTCAGAAGCGTGTGCAGTACCTCCCCGTGTTCTTAGACGTCAGAGTGACGTGGTTACGGATGAGGACAGACACGGCCATCACCTATTACAGTAGCCATATCATTGTACAGCAAAAAAGAGAAAGGAAGAGGGTTACTCGCTGACACCTTACAACTCAAAATGCTTCATGTTTCAGGTCATCCAAGAAGGCTCCATACAGTATATGAGATCCAGAAAATGTTTTAAACACGTCTAAGAAAGTCATATTGACTAAAAAAGTTTTCAGTTTAAATATAACAAAATTGAAACAACAGCTTTTTATCAAAATTTCACTATTTTTAATAATTAAGTAAAGTAGTATAACTTTACTTCTGCCCCAAAATACACATTTAGATGCCTACAGCGCAGTTGCTCTGACTTTTATAGAGGCTAGAGTGTTAAAACTTGGACAATTCTAAAATTATTTTTCTGTGATTTACTATGTGAGTTTTTTATGTAAAAAAAATGCTGTTATTACAGATGTCACGTGTATTATAAAAATGTATTTAGTTGCTTTAAGCGACCGCTGAAACATTGCTAGACTGGGTCTCCAAAAGCTCAACCGCACAGTCGCTATAATGATGCAATCTTTTAAGGACAAAAATGGCTCCTTCATCTCCAGTGCAATGTTTCAAGACTGAAAATGTGTTGAAATCAACCGATTAATATTGCTGTAATTCCTCTGTAGGCCAGTGGGTGGCGTGATTGCGTCTCAATTCAGCAAAGCTGCAAGTATGCAGCAATATTCTCCACAAGCTATGATGTAATTATATAATCAAAAGAGCAAAAATGGTGATCCGATTCAGCGGCCTCATTGTTCGCCAGTATTTTATGTCTTAGCTGCTTTCTCATTTGTGAACCGCGTGGAATGTAATTAACTTATACAAATGAGGCCAGTCCTTCGCCTTTCTAGAAAATAAATGCATTGTGCTTTTCACACAGGCACACACACATTGAATTGAAGATAATGCACAATAGCATACCAGGCTCTGACGAAACTGCATAGAATTAATTTGATGCTATTTCATTTCCGTCAACATAAGCTCTTATATCAACCCATGAAAAACGACCAACGGTTGGAAAAGCTGCCTCGCAGAAAATGGTGTCTCACAATCACTTATCGCTGTTTCAAAACAAGCTACACTCCTTCCTTTCCTCTTCTCTTCTGTTTCCATGGCAACAACACCTCCTGCATTTTCAGTGATAAGCATTTCTCTTTCCTTTCTCGCTCTTTGCTCGCTGACTATTTTACAAGAGGCCTTGAATGTATATTCCAGTCTAGACAGTTTATGCATTTTTTGCGATATATTGTCTATAACATTCTTTTTACGTTTCATGTAACATAACCTGTTACCAGAGCCACAGGATTAAAGGGATAGTTCACTTAAAAAATGAAACTTCTCTCATCATTTACTCACCCTCCTGTCATTTCGAACCTTTATGACATTCTTTCCGCAGAACACAAAAAAAGATATTTTGAAGAATGTTGGTAACCTAACAGCGGTCGCAGCCATTGACTTCTATTGTATGGAAACAAAACCAATGCAAGTGATTGGCTGCCATCGCTGTTTGGTCAACAACATTTTTCAAAATATCTTCTTGTGTGTTCTGCGGAAGAAAGAAAGTCATACAGGTTTGAAATGACAGGAGGGTGAGTAAATTATGACAGACGTTTCAGTTTTGGGTGAACTATCACTTTAATGTCACACTTAAATCAATCGTCATGTTTAAAATGGAAATTTAGATTCAGGGTAATTGTATACAACGCAAAAATACGGCAATAAATAATAAAAGAGAAATAAAATGTAAGGGAAGCAGTGGAAATGCTCACCATGGCGATAACGGCTGCTCCAGCCCCCGCAAGTGCACAGACGAACAAGTGGAATGTCAGGTCCAGCTGGAGGAAGAGACAAAACAAGATGCTTGTGAGAAGAAACCGTAGATGTTTCCCTTTGATAAAAACTATTCAATCATTATACTGTATATAATACTGAATGATCTTTCCATTGGTTTGATAAAAAGTGTAATATCAAACAATATTGTTTACAGACACCAATTTTGTGACACTGCCTAAAAAAGTATTATATAAATATTCATGTTATTTAACGGTTATATTATGAAGAAATCCCAGCTTCACTACATACATGAATTCAATCCTAAAAGCTTAGATAAGTTTAGAATTCATTAATACTTTCTCTGTGTGTCTCTTTCCTACATCATAGGTCATTGACTGCAATGAAAGACTGAATTTAGATCAAGGAATTTAAGCTCATCAGTGAAAATAAAACAACTGACCTCATTAGATTCGCACATCCTGATGAAGTTATCACTACCAGTGCAGATTTTTTTTTCCTCGTTGAAGGACACAATTCCTGAAATGCAAATGAACAGTGAGATCTGCATTTATAAAGTCATCTTGCTTGACTTGACAGTCACTGCTAACTTAATCGCTGTCACTAATCCAGAGGAACAGATTTACACACCAAACTGACGCAGATCGAAACACATATCGTTGCTCTTTATCAGCGTGACATTCTGACAGGTGCTCCAGACGTTGAAATACATGAATACTGGAAGAGAGGTGAAGGCTGTGATGCCCAGCCAAGCCAACAGGAAGATATAGGTAAGCATGATGAACTGAAGGAGAGAAAGAGAGAGAAAGGAGGAGATTTATTATCAAATCAATTTACTTTACAGTCTGCTATCGTTCATTTCCGAATGTTGTAACTGTTAATATTAGTAAATGCACATTGAACTAACATAAATAACTGTAATGGCATGTTGAAAAACTTTTTTGCTCCTTGGTATGTTACTTAATGCATTTACGCAACATTATAGTAAAGTGTTGCAAAATGTGTTAAATCTAATTCTTTTAGATCAGGTGTGGCAAATACATTTTCCAAAGGGGCACTATTGACTTCCATAGTAGTGAAAAAAACAAGTTTTCCACGTTTTTCCAAATAGCTTTCTAACCCTTTCAACAGAAAAATAAATGTATAGACCGGTGTGATTGTATGCATCATGGATTAAAAAAGCAGTCGCCTTCCAAATTAAAGCAGTGCAGTTGTATTGTGTGCCCCTATTACACCTATTTGTGTTTGCCTTGTAATTTACCAACGACCTCATGCGGGCCGATCAGCAATAGCTAGTGGGTCGGATGTGGCCGTACAATGCCCAAGTCTGTTTTAGATGGATGGTTGGTCTCACCCAAGCGCTGACACAACGCCCACAGGTGGTGATCTTGAAGTCCCCATAGAGGTCCCGGATGGCCCCAGTTGTGAAAAAGCCCTCGACCATCAGCAAAATACCATAGACAAAGAAGGCTGCTGCCACTCCATAGATCACATACTTCAAGATGTCAATTCTGCAAAGAGAAAATCATTTTTTTTACATGCAGATTTCATTAAAACTTATAGAAACGTGTACCACATTTACTATGCCACTTGATTTTTACTCATTTTATGGTATTACAATTGTCCCTGACACAGACTTTGTATAATAAAATTATTAGTTAATATTATTAATGTTAAACAAAGAACACAAAAGAAACTCACTGAGTTCAGTTTTTATTGTGATTTATTTGATGACTTTTTTACAATATGTAACTACTCAGCAGCAGCTGTAGGGCCAACAATTATAATCCAACAAGCATTGTGCCATTTTATTTCAACATATTTTAATGTTATATTTTTGGGAGCTTTTAATGCCTTTATTGAGACAGTACAGTAGGTAGTTGACAGGAAAGCGTTGGACAGATACAAGGGAGACAGGGAGTTTCGAGACAGGAATCAAACTCAGGTTAGACGGTATTGGTGTTGACATTCCAAAATATTTTAAATAAAATATAATACTTATATCCACTGTTGTATTGTTGAGTGGACATAAAAATAAATCTTTTAAAGGTTTTTTTACAGAGAGGATGTCCACAGTTCCGAAGTACATTAGCTAAAAAAAACATCCAGATTAAAACTCTTATTATGCAATAGCCTTATTTTCTCATTTTAAAGCCTTTAAAGAGTACCGAGTATGATAAAGCAATCAAATAACGTCAAGACAAAATGAAAAGCTGAAAAACTGTGGCCAAACACCAATTCTTTCCTCCACCCACTCATTTCTCTCTTTCTCTTCATCCATCCCGCTCTGTCTCCCACCAGTGAAGATCCGGTGAGCAGGTGTGCGCTGATGATCTAATGCCATTTCACAACGCTTAATTCTCTAAACGGGACAGGTGCCAAAACCTAACATAGCAGCTCTGAAAATTCAGTAAAAGTGTTTCTGTGTGTGTGTGCGTCAATGTGTCAAGGAAATCTGCTTATAACACACATACTGTATTCTTCTAAAAGAATACCTGTTGGACCCTCCTCAATATCCTGGTACGGCTAAACTATGCCAAACGTGAATTAAATATCCATAAATAACCACACCGTTATATTCTGTACATAAAGCAAGTGAGGTATAATAAGAGTACTTGATGTGCCGCCATATTTTTAATAGCTGATTTACAATAAATACAGTATCTATGTTTCAGGCAACCCACGACCAATCCCAAAATAATACTGAATCCCATTGGGGCAAATTAAATGCTTTTAGCACTTCAGAGTATTCAGATATCATGCAACCTAATATATGAATAATAATATGAACATAATAGACTCACATAGTAAAGATGTCCAGAGCGTCGATAGGCGACCGGACAACGTCAAAATAGGTCTGCAAGATGGTGACGGTGCCAGAAAGAGCCTCATGACCACATCCACAGAACAGCGCCACCCCAGCATACAGCAGGATGGTCGCGATCAGAGAGGCGTAGGGTATCCCGCTCAGACATTTCAGGCAGCATTCAGAGCACCCTGTAAACAAGAGGAAAATTCAAACACAAATACATAAAAGTCTGGAAATAACAACCAATGGCGATGCTTTAACATGTATGCTGTTGATAAAACCATATAAATGAAACCTGTAGTTTCCTGTAATTTCATTCGGATAACATAATCAGTTTTATAAAGTAAATACAGAATTTTTGCAAAACACTTTGAATGCTAAAGTATAAGCACTGTCAGTCTACTACCTAATACATAAGTGCAGAATGATAACAAAAAGAAAACTGCAAAGAATGGACAAACACAACATCCATCTCCCACATGTCCCAAGAGAGAGGATGTTTACCATCATCCAAACCAATCATAACCGCCACAGCCGAGTGATTCATGGAAGCGACCGGACGGCACGTAAACAATATTGACAAAATTGCAAAATGGGAGCGGCGGCTGTTCCGCAGCTCAGAGTAGCAATGATTTATGGGTATTTATAAGCAGTCTTACCAATAGAGAAAAGTATAGCAGATTGGGCTTTCAGAGGATGCGAGCAATCGCCTGCACCTTAGAAAAGAAGTATGACCTTATTTTGCAACTCGGGTTATGATGGGGAGAATAACTCAAGCAGGTTAAACATTCACAGCCCCATCTTCTCGCTAAGCATCTTTTAGCTGTTGGTGCAATGGCATTGTATCTGCATTCTCCTCACTGCTTGTAGCTGCGCCCCAAAACGTGCTGTTTACAGGAGTGTGGATAATGTGTATTTTTCAGCGGTGGCCCAGCTGTCACAGGGAAAACAGACTTACACCTCCATTACACCTTGAGAACAGCCTGCAGGTCTAAGCACGGTAAGTCCTTTAGAGAGCAGAAGAATATTACTGCATGTAACTGCCTCATCGATTCTATACTAATGTATTGATTTTACACCTATAAATGTTTAAATTAAACTGTATAGATTTCAATTCTGTTTTATTTCTATAGCACCTTTCACATTGTGCATCATACGGACATTCCTGTTCTGTTCTGAAGACACAATCTTGAGTCTTGGAAGTGATTAATGAGGAAGTCAAAGTCTGTGTGCTTTGATCTCAGTGGGATGAGACCTGAGATCAATACTTTGCTAGAATAGACTGTCAGTGGGAAACGCAAGCTTAAGCTCCATGCCTGTCTTGCCATATGCACCTGCAAGAAAAATAATACTGGCATTTCTGTTGCTCAAACTGTAGTGTATCAATGCTAAGAATGCATGAACTTTGAAATGTAAGTCATTTTGGATGAATTTGTCTGGTTAAAGACCTCAGTGAACAATAAATGTATTTTAGCAGATAAAGTACTTATATTTAAGACCACTGTTCATTGTGCAGAAAACAGCAGTAGTTTAAGAGACAAGAAACAAATGTGTTGTTATGTGGTGCAAAAAATAATCTCAATCAGAATTTGTGTCACGTTTTTAAATAAAAAGCAAAAGGAAACATTGTTATGATCAAATTCACTTTAGAAACAAAACTGCATAAGATAACAGGATATGTTTTTCACTGAATTACTTATAATGTTTAATGTGAATGTTAATGTTGGGGTTCGAAAAATGAATTCTATATATTCTTTATATAAAGGCTAATACACACTGATCCAACAAACATTAAACACAAACAAATGCCAACATTCTACATTCTCATTCACATTGATCAAACAAACTCCAACACACACGTTTGTCTGAATTGAATAAACGGTGTTTAAATATTTAGAATGGAAAACAATAATACTGATTAAGGGAATGAAGTTTGGAGAAGACAGTATGCAGTTATTAAAGCACGGCAGGAAAACCCCCATAAAAATCTAAATAAATCTATAAAAACATTAAAATGGGCCAGTCACTTTACGAAATGATGTGACACTAACAGCTCAAAACAAAAGCTTGAATACATTATAGCTCATAACTAAATACAACATACATTTCAAATAATAAATGAAGCACTAATACATTACAGACATTGTGTAATTAACTAGCACTTTCAAGGGAACACTCATGGAAGAAAACAAGAACCCTACAGATACTGACTGTATTAAGGTTGAGAGAGATAGTAAAACTATATTTTATAGCAGGTATAATAAAGCAGCTCGTCTCTCACACAGATGAATAGCTCCCTGGTCTCAGTAGTATATCAGCTATAGCTCTGCTTTCTTGCCTTCTTGTCCACCGGTTCAAAAGCTCTGAATCAGAGCCCATTAAAATGCTAACAACCTCCCTTTTCTCATAGAGACTTTCTTAAATAAATATTTTGAATGAAACTTTATTGAGTTTAACCTGCTGACAAAATTTTATAGACACAGTATTTTATGGTTAACGATTAACATTAACCAAAATGAAAATCAAATCAAATTATATGTCATGCTCCAGGAACATCATCATTTTATGGATTTATGTGCATTAAAGGCATAATTAAATTGTTTTTAAAAGTTTATGTTCATTAGAAAGGAAAATGGAATTACTTAATATTCATCTACGTGCAGCACTACTGGAGTAATAGGTTTACAACACCTGTCTTATTCCCTCACTGTCCAATGTGTTTAAGCCACTGTGGAGTGACTGGGTCACATTTATCCCAATAACAACTGGGCAGATGTGAAAGCTTACAGCTGGCATCTCTCTACTTTTTATCTGGCAACTTTGGACTTGGAAAAGCATTCTGCACTTCAGGCCAACATTGCAAAGCATAAGAATCTTGGAATACTTGGCCCTTACAGTTGGAATAGTTGGAATAAAACAAACGCAAGGCTTCTGAGGAGAAGTCCAACAGACCTTAATCATTGACTCTGATGATGCATACTTGCAATATTTAACTTTATAAATCAAGCATTATTTTTAAATACTCACATTTTTGAATCCCCATCCTTTGGGTTATACTATCCTGACAAAAATATAAAAATAAAATGAAATAGACAGTGCTGCTATAGGGAGTCTCTCATGTGTCATAAAAACACAACAGCGGATTTATTTTTTTGCTGTTGGCGCAAACTGTATTTGCTATGGTTTCCCATTTCTAATTTGCAACAATTTTCTAAATTTACCGATTTACACATTTCGTCAGTTTTTATGACGGCACTACCATATATCATAAGCAAAAATATGCAAATTATAAAAAAGTGGATGTTGTGTATAATCACATATCAATGTGATAAAAATCATTAATAAAATTATCATTTTTGAATTTCATATACAGAAGTATTACAAACGTTCTTGATTCGCTTTAGCCGAGCAGGAGAATATATGTGTGGTGATGATGCACTGTAAATGCACTTATCCATTAATGACCACAACAGCACTACTGCCATTGACAAAGTACCTCTACTCACAGCAGACAGAATATAATCTACCCTTCTCTTTAAGAACGCACATCAGGTCTAAATAAACGTCTTTATACACAAATAAAATATTCAAATAAAAAATATGAGACAAAACGGCCACCATCGTTCAGATGCAAAGCTCCGAGCATCTCTGTTAGCTGCATTCAACTGCTGGCCTGACTGGAATATGAAGCAGCTCCCCAGTGTGCTACTAATGGCACGCTGAGTGACCGCAGATCAACCGTAGAGCAAAAACAAAGGGAGGGGCTGAGCGTCACATCTGTGTAAGTGAGAACCTGTGCACGGTACATCATAACTGGCATCTATTACATTTCCATCCAAGCCACTTGACAAAGATCGTTCATAATTTAACTCCCATAATCATGATTTATATTTTACTTTGAGCTGTGTATGTGCACTGGATTGCATCTGCTCAAATAGCACTGACCGGTTTGAAAGAGTTCTGTTTGGATTGGCATGACCATCTTTGATGGATTACAAAGGACACCAATGGCATTTCAATTAGCCACACGGTTCCTGAACACCTGGGCAGCTTGGTTAGAGATTATAGTATAGTGTGTATAATGATTATAGAGTTATGGAGACTGGGGCATCTGCAATTGACATACATTTGTTTTTGGCTGTAATTATTGCTTGCTGTGCAGGCCATCCCATAACATCATCTCACACAGCAGCAGAAGAAAGCCCTGTCCAATTGTAAGCCCTGTGTTAACCACAAATACTGGAAATCAGAAACGCCACTCAAAAGTCATTAGGGACCTGCCAGTGTTTATCCATTATAAAGTCTTTCCATTGCCCAATTACTACTACAGTAGATCAAGCACACAGGGCTGCCCTGGAATGGGAGGGATCACACTGGGGAATCTCTTGACTCACAGGGGCATCATTTATCAACAGTGCATATGCACAGATACTTAACAGAACAATATTTTATACAAAATAAATAAAAGACAAAAACAAATTTTAAAAGAACAAAAAGAGGTTTGCATAATAATCATTATTACAATTTTATTTTTTTTACATTTTATTGCTTTTCTATTACTACATCACTTTATTGCAGTGATCTGAGCACAGAATACATGCGTGTGATTTATAAAGGGAGGTTTTGTCACCATATATAGTTCATTAAATAAATAAGGATTTTCTTGTACTTTCTAAATTTCATTTGTAGGACAAAACATAGAACCTTTTCAATGCCCTGTTAATAAATAAGGCCTTGTGTGTTGAAGCTGGATTGCAACTGCAGCAACTGCACTGTAAGATGACGGTCCTCCAGAAGCAGGATTTCACCCCTGTTCTAGTTTATACTATCAGCTGATAGCTAAATCCACAGAGGCCTCTAGGAATGTTTACACAATGTAGTAGTCTGGGATATACCTCTAGTGTTCACCCATTCTTCCCTCTTTCATTATTCATTATTCTTCATTCATTTTTTCATTTTTATTTGTTTCACAACACATTTTGTAAACACGACCTGTAATTCTGCAGGTTTTTTTGTAAAAATGTGACAAAACTTTGTTTATGGTTGGCATACCTGTTATATCAATTACCATTGTGAACAATGTCGCCCCATTTCAAGTCCACAATTATAATATTTACTTGGAATGTTTGTAATTAAATTTAATTAATTAAATTTATAAATTTTTTTTTACATCAGGTCACATTAGACTGAACAGCACATCAACTTTCCAATTACCCGGCACTCTATTGCGGTCTTGAATCGAAATACAGACTCTTCAGGGATAGTTCCCCCAAAATAAAAATTCTGTCATCACTTACTCACCTTTGAGTTGTTCCAAATCTGTATACATTTCCGTTCTGATTAACACAGAGAAAGATATTTGGAAGAATGCTTAGAACCAAACAGTTCTTGGAACCAATTGACTACCACAGTAGGAAAACATACTTTTTTTGGTCTGTTGAACACAAAATAAGATATTTTGAAGAAAGCAGGGCAGCAAAAAGTACCATTGTAATTTTTCCTACTATGGTAGTCAATGGGGTTTGGTTACAAGCATTCTTCCAAATATATTTCTTTGTGTTCAACCAAACAAAGAAATGTATACAGGTTTGCAACAACTAGAGCATAAGTAATTCATGACATAATTTTCATTTTTTGGTGTACTACCCCTTTGAGTAATGTTTGTAAATTGGATTCATCTGAATTCATTTGATCTTAACAAAAGAAATAAACTGGAGGACTAAGCAGCCTGTGCACATGTGATTTGTGTTTGCACCTATTGCCCAAAGGCTTGCCTTTAATCACCACTCCTTAAATCATTTATAGAAAAAAATACAAAAAATGCGAAAAATGTGAAATGCAGATTTGCCAAGCTTATTGATGGCCATATTAAACCTATTGAAAGACACGTCTGGTGGTTGGCTTGCTTGCAGGCATGCAGTACCTGTATGTATTGTCAATGCCAATAAAACCAAGGCTGTGCTACAGTGAGACCAGCAGGCAAAATAAGACCCTAAGACTCTCTTAATATTATGCCCTATCATTCTTTTGGGATTGATAAGACAGGGACAGCCAAAAATGGCTTTCATTAAAACCTGTGAATTAGCATGAAGTCTTTGTGTTGATTGCTTTGTGTGCTTCTCGGTTTCACACCAAAGTCGCTAATTGGATAGCTTCATAAGTGAAGGTTGAATATACAGATTACATGAATTAATGAAATATATTTAACAAGCCGTGTTGACCAGCTGCAATAATGCATTTGTATAAGAGCATCGGTCTGTTCCTCTTTTAATTGCATGCATTATAAACATTATAAGAGGTATTGAATTTTATGACCTGAGTTTCAAATGAGTGCTTGACAAACAACTTAATAGAGACTAAATGCTCTGATATAACAATTAAGCCATAAACGCTGATGATGACTATATTTCAAACAATCATAACATTTCATAGTGAATTTACTCACTTTTACAACTGTTTACAAGTGAACTGGGATATATTTACTGCTGCTTTAAGGGCTGAAGAGCTAAACATTGTTTTCTCATTCAGTGCAGATGACAGGCCAGCTGTCAGCCGTCACAAACATCAGTGTGACTCAGAAGACGCTGGGTCACAAACCGCTCCACTAAACTGACCTCTGTCGATGTTACCTCAGGGGACACCGTACTGTTTGTTTCAGTGTCTTCTACACTTAAATCGTTGCTTTTGGTCTTGAAACCATTAATCTGAAAATGAGCATGTTTAGTGTTTATATTGTTTATTGTACAGTATATATTATGTATGCAGTTTAAGTCCAACTTCGGGACACTAAAGTTTTCACTTTTTATAAAAATATACCTCCCTACTGTATAGACATCACTACTCTACTGTATATGTGTATTGTATTTAGTTATCCATTTTGAAGGCTTTGTGGTGTAATGTTCTTTCTAACTTGTGATTTTAGAAAACAATCTATCAAAAACATTTATTGAGTCTTTTAATAGTCAGTATCTGTTATTTTAATGTTTTTTATTAGTGGTCATATTAAAAAAAAAATATATATATATATGAATAAATTTACAGTACTATTACTGTATAGAGGCACTAAACCCATAAGTAGAATTTTGAAATAGAAATAGTCAATAGTATCTGCTTCAGTGACATTTCTCCACTAAGCCCTTGTTAAATTTTGACCCTGATACATAAAGTAGAAGGGAAAACTAGATTATATTTGGGGGCAGCTGCAACAGTCAAATTGAGTGACTGTTCCAACAACATCCCCAGCTAACAAGCTTATTGGATAAAACAAAGAGATAATGTTTGATAGATCAGTTGCTCAAAACGATTATCTTGTGTCATTTCATAAAACTGTTTATTTTTGCTCATTTTTAGACTTTTGTGACCACACTGTGTGGACATTATTTGTGGGCCACAAACCCAAACAATCTGCTCACATTGCTTGATTATTCTATTATTCTATCCTTAAAGGTGAGCCCTATTGTTCGGAACCAGTCCAAGGTTCCTTTCAGATTCACTTTAATCACCGGCCTGATCCTGTCATACAGTGACCATATGTTAGTTCTTCACCACTCGTCGTTTCGTTTCCCCATCAATGGGCTTGGGTGAGCATACGTTACAGCAGCAAGACAAATGGGCGAGCGAGCCGAGCACATGCAGGAGGCGGCATCCATTATTCAAAAGCAGTGCAGCACGACACGGAGAGGGGCCTGCCATCACTATCAATAATTCAACTCTCCCACCACAAGCCCCCTCCATTTACCTCTGTCTTTCCTTTTTTCTCTTTGTCTATTTCTATCTTGGGTTCCCTCTAACTGAACAGTGTCCATTGATGTGAGGCGCGCAAAGGAAGTCTATTAGCACTAAAAAAGGGTCTGTCTGAAAGGACAGTGACAGGTTAAGCGGTGGGTCTCAACAGGTGGGTCTTGACCCAAAAATGGGCTTTAGGTTCTGAGAGGGTTGATGAAAAACAATGCAATATGCCAACAAATACAAGTATTACACCAATAACCTGGCATAGGAAAATAACTTAATCTGTCCATTAGCTCCCTTTGTTTTACCTTTGACAAACCAGAGTAAACCTAAAACGCCAAGCAGGCCGGGACTAACTGACTGACCCATGTCAATAAAGGGCTTGATTTGGGAAATGAAGCATGTCCTGCTTCTACTGTACAACAAAAGGTCCCTCTGACCCAGCCATCCCATCCATATCCCTCTTGTTCATACGCTCCATCTGCCAGACTCTTGTCAAACAGTCATGAGGGGATTATGTCCCCCTCCCACTGCCCAATGAGGTCAAAGGTCATAATTATCTAATGGTTATTGTAGCTCTCAGAGGAAGAGAAAAGAGCAGGCGTGGCTGGAAAGTGGCTAATTAAAACACAGAGCAGCTTCTTCCATTAACCCCATTAGAACCAATCCGGGATGAATGTGAAAGCTAGGGGCATGTAAAGTATTAAAACACAAGACCCAAATAACATTACAATCCAGATCTCAGTTAAACAAAACCTCAATGCTAAAAACAAATGTCTCAATGCATTAATGCAAATGGGTCGCTCAGGCATGCATGCATGTATTTGTGGATTTTTTAAAGTTCATATTTAAATACATTATTATGTTAGCATTGAGCATCCGCACAACTCATCTGCACATTTAATCGGCCAGTGATGTTGCCATGCCAACCCAAGCAAATTCTGCTCGAGCGCAATGACCCACTTACCGTACGTCAACAAAATCAGTAGGACAATGGAGAATCTGACACATCTCACACAAAGCGAGGTTAAGAGTTACTAATGGAGAATAAAAGGACGGAAGCTCAGGAAGTAAAACTTTGGCTGTGGGTATCGGGGTTCGACTAATATTAAAGCATCCCACTATGTGTAACTTGATTTTCTACAACAGCAATGTCTAATCGGCACACAACTGAAATCACAGCTAGTCATAAAGTCTAATAATCTGTGGTGTCACGTGAAAAATGAACAGTATTATGGCTCAGTACTAGAGAAGGAAATGAAGACAGTATATTAATGTACAGTATAAATAAATGTGAGTTTATATATGTTGTAATTTGAAATCGACAACAAACAGGAACACGCCCCTTCCTGCATTGCTCCGCCCTCAAACGTGCTGTGCAACGCAGGCATGAAATGCTTAGCTTTATCATACGCGTCTCCAATGGAAAGTCTTTATAATATTAACGCGGGTCCTATAGCTCTTGCCTGACTTTTATCCTTAAAATCCACAGACCCTTTACTTTGATGTAATAAATAAATATTTTCAGAGTGAAAACAGAAAAAATAGAGTAATGATAGTGTAAATTAGTAGAAGAAAAACAAAAACGAGATAAAACACGAGCTAGACAAAGAAACATAGCTGTGGTAGAATGGAGAGACAAAGGTGCCACAGTGGTTTAGCGGTTAGCATGTTGCTTCTGACTAGCACCGAAGCTCCACAAAGAAGACCCATAAAGTAAAAGCATAAATACTGTCATTAGGGCTGGCGGTTTGTAAGCTAACAAGTACCTCTCAATGTCCCAAAAACTATAACTCAACATCTTCCATTGTTTACAGATTAACCTTAACTTGACCTGTCTAATTCCCAGTGTACTTCTATTATTTTAACAATAACCCTCTTGGCATCCGTCACTATAGCTTGGTTTCTTTGGCATCAGATGAATACAGTCTCAGCCATTGACAGAGTGAATCGGAAGCCATAGTTTCTTTGATTTGGAGGAGGACTCTCATCCAGTCATGCCCAAGTGGTGAATGAATATCTGAAACCTGGCACACTGTTTGTATGTGTATGAGTGGGCAGGGATCAACATTATGTTTGGTCTTGCTGTAAAAAGGCTTTAGGATGTTGAACATCGACAAGTGAATTCAAACATCGAGCAGCTACTGTGGTACAGTATGGCTGGATTATTACCATCTCTAAAAACAACAGGAGGACAAGAGAAAAGTGTTGAGTTGACAAGCATTTTGGCTATAGCAGTTCACGAATTCAGACACTAGTTTCCAGTATGAGATGCAAGTGTACTGGTGTCCACCAGGGTTTATAACAAAAACCATAACATAACTATAATATGAACCATGGACCAGCTTGGAAATTCATGCCAATTCTTAAAATGTTTGTATTTTTATCAGTGTGCTATTTCATAATCACTGCCGCAAACGCCAAAACTTTCAACATCCAGCCGAAAATGATGATTAAAATTGTGTGCACGTGTCCCATCATCCCAGAGGTTCTGAGGCAATCGGATCAACTCTCATCTGAGCTGCCCCAGTCAGACAGCAAAGAGGGGGGTTACGCTAGTAGTGCTGTGGGGGAGGGGTGCCCAACAAGAGAAAGTGGCACGTACTCCCTCCCGCATTACCATACAATAGGCCTGGGACACCCGTCTCATTACACCGCCTCCCCTGTACTACAGGGCTTTGTGTTGGGTTGAGCACAATGTGAAAAGATCACCCGTGCACAGTGTGTTCACACTGACTTATCACTAACTAATTACTGAGCATCACCAACATATCTGAGATTACATTCTGAGGTAAACAAACATCCTTGCTCCCGGCTACATGGTAATTGTGTTTGCTGTATTAATTCATTACTACGCTTAATTATAGGAAAGACACAAAATGGCTGCATATCTAACACTCTCGAAACTGCCTTGTTTGTGCATGTTGTTTTCCTGGAGCGATATTAAATGGCTTGTCAGATAGAAACAATGAGGATTGATGAATTGAATGGCTTGGCCAAAAGGCAAAGGGAACATCAAGTGCACAGAGAATCGCCTAGTGCTGAATGGACTAACTCTCTGTGAATGAACAGGAAACCTCCCATCAGCATAAAATAGTAAAATATAGTAAACTATATTTTTTCCATTTGATTTTCATTTTACTAAACTAATTCAGTGTTGTTATTTTTATATCATCACTATAACTTAAATGTGACACAAGGGTCAAAATCTGGAATCTTAAAAAAAAAACGCCTTTAAAGTTATCCATCAACGTGTTTCCGGTCATTTTTGCTGCATCCACTTACAAATACAAACTTTTGATATATTTACAGTAGGACAAAATACTGTATCTTAATGGTACATGATCTTTACTAAAATGTAGTAAGATTTGCAAAATCTTTACAAAATGATTTTTGGCTAAAAAAATCGATAATTTTGACTCATACCGTGATACTTGTGACTGGTTTTGTGGTCCAGGGTCACAAATATTCTTTTCATATTTCACTATGAACAAAGGTGTAGAGTAGTGAAATATTTGAAGAGTTTATTTAACTTGCGAAAATTGTTACTTCACTAGTAGAACATTCTAAAGCGTAATGTCATACTTTTTACTCCACAACATTTAATAAATATATATCAACATTTAATACGTTAGTACATAAAAAAAGTAGTATTTTCGTAGTTTTACGTATTTTTTAATTATACTATTGTCCACCTGATCGTAAAACTATTGTAAGTTGCTTTGTTTAGTAAACCTATGTGGTTCAGATTTAGATTTGGTAGAGACCTAAAACAGTTACATCATTGCCCTTAAAAAGAAAACATTAAACAAGTTATTCATAATATCATGAACTGCTTGGTCTCACTTTTACATTTTATTGATCCTCCAAATGGCAAAATCTACTTATCGCATCAGTAAAAAACTTTTATGTGTTCTTTTAACACTTTTGCACCTAGCATGTATTTTTTCATCTCTTGCTAAAGATTTAATTAGTTTGCACCCTTGAATTCAGATCAAATCAATTCCCCTCGGAAGGGATTCAGCCATGTTTAAAACGAACCACTACATTTTCATTTTCTGCTGTAATGCATGTAACATGAATGAAATCATAATAATCACTGTCGCCTGGAGCAACAAACACTCTCCCCAGTTCCATACCATTTTCTATAAATGTCCTATTTCTTTGCCTACAGACAGAAAGGGTGCACACATCCTCCAATATCCTGTCTAACCGTGTTAACCCTTATTTTCTGCTCTGTCTGTTTATTTTAGTTAAGATAGCGAGACTTCGAGACAAAAAGCATGACATTCCCGTCTTAATATTGTACAGTCTACTGTATAACACTGCATTCTCTTCCAGAAAACAGATCTGTTCTGTTTTCAGCTTGTTTGAATGTATTATTCTATTTTTATTGTTTAGGAATGTCTAAAGGCTCAGCCTGTAGTGGGACAGCTCAGTGATTTTAATTGGGTGTTAGCATTGAGAGAGTGATTGCAGTTGACAGCATCTCCACCAAATCTTTTGAAGCAGTCGTGCACTGAGATGCGTACACCTGTGAAATTTCAGGCTGAGATGTCTACAGGTAGTGCAAGATCAGTGGCTCTGCGATGCTATAAGGATCAGAACACTGTCTAGACAGACTGAATCAACTCATAATCCAATGAAAGCTGAAATGTACTATATTAATTGACAACTAATGGAAATTGTTGATATGGAGATGAATGATCTATTAAGTAATATATTGTTCTTCAATGTCTGTTCTGTTAAGGGCCTGAAATATAAATACAGTAGCTTTAAATGTAGGGCTCTTCTTTATGGGGATAAAGTAAAAAAAAAAATCTTTAATCAGCATTTCTAAATGTATTTTGGACATTCCAGCCCAGTGTCTGTTGAATTTCAATAAAATCAAACCTCAAGAGTGACAAAGTCATCAACAGCAATGTGTAAGACTGACAGCATGACAAGATACATGATAACTGTGAAAATAATTTGAGGCTATCACATAAAAAATTAATTTAGACAAATGTACAAATATTACTGTTGTTTTGCTTAAAAGTGAACATTAATTTGAGGTCTGAGGAAATACAGCGCATCTTTTCTGATATTTTGACGTTTCTCCAGTTTTCATTTTCTGCAAATAGATGCAAATAGAAACAATATTTTTATTAGAAAAAAATTTATGGCTATGTCATTCATCATCTAGGACAATGCAATGTACAGTACACACATGCAGCTGTAAATATTTCAAATTGTATTAAAAACTGATTGGCAGCGTCATGAGATTTTTAATTACACAATGCCATTAACATGATGTCATGCAGAAAAGTTTGACAGTATAAAAATAGAGCAGAGACAGATGGTAGAAAACTGCCCTGCAGGCTGAGACCACATTGTCCCTGAATCTTTTCTCAACATACCCAGAAACCTTCTACATCACTTGCATTATTCATAAGCGAATATGGCTTCTTTCTTGAATGTTTGCGTTTGATGGTACTACCGTAAAAACCTAAAGGTTAAGCACCATCTTTAAAAACAAAGTCACAACATTAAATACGTAAGGAAAGCTCAAATAAAAATCCAGCTGCTGACATTTAAAGATCTAAACACAGACAACTTCACACACCTAAGAAATCAATTGGCTGACCATTTAGGTGAAGCTTTACTTGATGATTAATTTCAGATTTTAATCAAATAAAGTTAATAAAGCTTTAATTCAGATACTTGATCTTTGGTTTTGTTAGCATTGATGTTGTCTGTCATGCTTGTTTAATACAGCTCAGGGCCTCTTTGACACAGTAACGGCTAATTAGCAAACGCTGATCACATTAATGCTAAATTTCACACATATCAAAATGAATGTTGTGTCAGTTTAATAGCTTTTACCATTTGTACACATATTGCTAGGTTTCAAAAAGGAAAATGTTATGTCACAATAATACAATAGTACAAAAGTTTGCACAATAGTACAGTCTTAATAATCTTTAACTTTATTATTATTACACTTTGTCTACAGACGTGACATAAACACACAAATGGTGCACAATTCCACAGAAAAATGAAATGTTTATACAGACACAGCCCAAGACATCAATCACAAAATCCCAGCCCAAGGGGCGACGCTAAAGAAGCAAGGTAAATTTTATATGAGCACACAGAGCTTTCATAGTTTTGAAAATACAACTTACAAAAATACAGAACCAAAAGATCAATAGTACACAGAGAATCCCATTTCAAAATCTACTTCAAAGTTCATTTTCTGTCACTAAAAATCTTTTCAAAAATGCTGAACACAAAACTCCTTTTATGACAGTCTGTCTGTAAAGTTTTAACTATAATATAAGCACTCTGTAATACAGTCTACTGTTTTTTCAACCCATGAGCCAACTATGATCAATGTATTAATCCAACATGGTCTTAAAGGAACAATACTTGCTTTTTTTGTATGATTTATTGAAAGAAATGCAATATAACATACAAAACTGTTTCTTCAGAGGTGTATAAAGACCATACGTAATGAACAGTTATGTTTTTATTACCTTAGAATAACCCCGTTTTACATAGGCGCGGGCCTATATATGTGGAGTTTTCCATGTTGCGCGGCCATGTTTGGTTACAGCAGCCCTAAACGGACAAACAGCTCACAGAGCGCATTTAGTAATTCGTAGAGATAGCTTGCGTCATCACTGAGTTGAAGACTCATGAAGAGGTAAGTTAGTCATAGTACGAAGAGAAGGAGGAGTAGTCGTCGTCATCGTTATCTAGCTAAAGCATAGATCGTTCTGTTTTTAGAAGTATTGATACAATGGAAGACCATAAGTATTGTGCACAAGAGCCGACAGAGCGCGAATCTCCGTCGGTGAAGCGCAAATGTGACAAATTAGAGACAAACGACGGCAGAAATCCAGAATAAACATCGGTGTCGCTATTACCAGATGAAGGACAAATGTTTTCAACGCGACGCCGAAGTTGCCTGTTTTCAGCTGGGCTGGTAAGATAATTTAACTTTTGTGAAAGTGAAACCAGTTTTTTGGTAACGTTAGCATTTGATACAAATGGGCATATAACCTACGAGAGACGAACGTTTTTCCTTATAAGTGTAGAAATAATGTAACTGCATTGGAATTTCACGTGAAGTAACATAACAGTGTGGCTAGAATCACAGCCGCTGTCTCAGTCAGCAACATGTTTTTTTTTACTGTTGCGGCCACCGTCGTACTTCGAAAGGGAGGGATGAGCAAATGACTGAAAGATTTATTGCAAATCTATACTGAAACGCTAGTGGCCGCTAAAAATCCAAAACTGCACCTTTAAAGCTGAAAACGACAGCACTTGTGTACAGCTAAAAAGCCTTTAGGTCACTTGAAGTCAGTCTTGATTACCAGTTTCTCTGGTCTATTCCACCATTTAATAACAAATGGTGAAGATATTTTGCCGTGATCCTAAGAACATTAGCTAACAAATCTTAAAAACATAAAAACTTCAAAATATATTTGCATATGTTCTGCTCTTTTGGAAATCACTCAAAACTTTAAAAGTCTTTAAAATTCTGGTTTATTCCATGACAGTGATATATTGGAGGTCCAAGCAGCTTTGTTTTGTGGGTGACTGCCTCTTCAACCTATTCACAGAGCCCTTATGAAATGTGAAATATCCAGTCTGTGTTACTTCACAACAATGACTAAATAATGTAAATGAGCATAAAAATCTACAAATCAAAGTGCAAAAAATCGATTTCACTTGCACATTAAAGTCTATGCAGTTAACTTGAGCATTGGAATGATGGCCTCAGAGAAATATCAAGAGGCAGTCCTCAGTATTTAATTTCATTATGCACTGTAGCATGTCCCAAGAGCAAGATCAATACAGTCTCCAAACCAAACTGCTCGCAGGTTAAGCCAAGGCGTAATCTATGCATTGAAAAGAATGTAATTACTTTTTTGATTTATGATTCCATGAAATCTAAATCCAATATGTCAACGTCTGACAAAATGCTACACTGGTGTTTCCAATTTCAATGTAAATCATATTGTAACACCTCGTCTCTCAATATCTAACAGTGTGTCTGTGTTAAAACAAAACCGTCACAGTCACACAAAGACTCAAAATGCTATTTCATACTGTATGTACCGAAAGGGCATGGTTTCTATGACAGAAGCTTATCTGCCTGCTGATCCACTTATCAATCCAGAGCACTTTGCCATCTGCTGAAGATGAATGATTTATCTGTCTTAACCAGCACAACCAGCCAGTTTTCATCCAAGGCTACGGGCGTGTCAGAATCACATTGTTGGAAGTACTGAGCAAAATCAGCACCCTGAATATTTTACCTATTTAAACCACAGCAAGATAGATGTTTTAGTGTGTCTAAATAATCTATAACCATCATCTTCCCATGCCATCCTAGAAACAACTTTTACTCTTATTATTTTACATTAATGTCTTTATTTCCATTGAAAACAAGACAGTCGGCAAAGAAGACTAGAAAGCTAGAGCTGAAATTCATTGAGAGGGAAAAAAATGAAAGGTTGAAAGCGACAAATCTGGAGAACTGGGTCTGAGAGCATCTTTCTCTCTGCACGTCCCCATGGGCACTCTTTAAGCACGGCTATTGCAAAGTCTTTCCTCACATGACTGAAGTGGAAATAATTGATTTTCACAGGAAACGTTGAATGATTGTGCATCTGTTGAATGGCATTTGTAGGCTGTGCACAAGGTGTCTTGTTGTGGGCGTTCGCACTTACAACCAACACCAGCATCAGCAGTAACCAACGCACGTTCTATTTAGTGCCAGATTCCAGCTCTCCTCCGAATTAAATAGCAACCTCTTATACATTGTTTGATCAACAGCGTGTTAGAAATCCACATCTAAAACTATAACAATGCAGATGGATGCATAATGTTATTAATAGATAATTCTGCATGCTCATTGCATCCCGATTTGCTTTCTCTTCTCCCGTGTTCTCCCTCTTTCTCAATCAGAAGTGGGTCAGCAGTGCCGTAACTCACCGCAGTTGCTCATAAGCACCATTTTGATGACACGCATCCACACATACCATGGCAACTGACATTAGTCTCGGTTCACCCAAAGCCCCACCTTATATTTGTCCTCCATTGTTCTCCAACTCCTTCAACTACGGCAATTATTCAAAAACGAAATCAGGGGAGTGTGGGCGTGTGAGTGGGAGAGACATCCTCGCGGGCACATTTAGGAGTAAACAAACCCTCTGCAGGAAATAAATTTACCATCATCCTTTTACAGTATTTAAATTCATTTCAGCAGTCTATAGGAAGTTGAATTAATACAAATCAACGCTAAAAAAAAACCAGGATATATTCTCCAACTGGTTCTCTATACGTGCAGCACTAGACGCCCTCTCACAGCACACACCCCTTAAGCAAAACACACATCACATCACACACAAAGATGGGCTTTTAATCAGATGAGTGACAATCTCATAAAACCCACTTTGAGAGACAAAGGCAAGCACACTAATCTAATCTGACCTGGTGACTGTTTTGCAAAGGCTGCATTGTGGTGATAACCAGAGCAGCCTAATGATTGAAATAAAGAATGAGGTGGACATGAAAGAGAACCCTCATTATCCTTAAGACAAGCGTAAAAAGACTCGCACTCCAAAAAAAAGCCGTTTCCATAAACTGACTGCTTCACTTGAAGCCACACCAGTATCAATTAACAAAAAACACAGATCTTTATCAACATCGCTGCAAATTGTGTGGCACTATACAATAAGCTAATTGGAGCGAGTGTGCAAAATATATCAAGTACACGGTAACAGCGTCAGATCGAGATGATAAACACGTCCGCATTAACGCAAAGACAAACGTGCATGATAAAAATGGGAAAAGAGAAAATCACACGAGATAATGTTCCACGTTACCTTTCTGTGTCTGTCCTTCTTCCATGTTTTCTTCCATCGCGGAATATAAAAGTGGCTAAAAAGCAACAAAGCGTTCAAGCTGATGAGCGTCTGTAAGCGCGGCTGAGAGATGGAGCGCGCGTTTGTGGATGAGCGCGGGCGTGCGTGAGTGCGCGCGCGCTTGCGTTGGATCGGGGAAAAGGCGCTCAGATCCGATGTGCTACCGCAGCTATCACTCAGCACAATATGCACCTGTCTCTTTCGTTCTCTCAAACGCTGTCCATGTGTCTTCTTTTAAGTGCATTCACGATAGTTTACCAATCATGCCAGAATGTTTGATATTGGTAAGGAAAGATCTGCGCCGCTTTGGACCTTGGCAATGCAGAGAGAATGAAGAATCCGAGTTTTTTTTTTTTAACGCACCGCATTGAAAACAACTCCTCGCACTAACAGATGGGTGGGTGTATCCTAGTAACCAGCAGGGCCCCCTCCCTCTATCATGCAGCCTCCAATATACACACATTCACCCTGTTCTTTGCACGATACCAGCCAGAAGATAGTAGTGTGTGCATATTGTAAATGCATTTTTCATGGATCCATTTCATTTCTCACACAGGCAGTAGACAATGGTACGGAGGGTTCAAAAGTCTGTTGTCATATACCACAGACAATGGTGCACCTCTTTCTCTAGCGTTTAGAGATGTTACTTTGAATGTCTGTCTGGTTCCTAGTGTCTGAAAGTGATAGGATTATTGATGAGGCGCTGACAGGTGTCTGATAAAGTGATCCGGCACTCAGCGAGTCTTTAGTATAGCGCTATACGATACAGGCATTAGTTATCATTCAATTACCTTTTCTGGAGTTTATGGACAGTCTTATTAATAAAAGGTATTTGTATGCAAGTCAGAAAAATTATTCTGACATAACTGTTGCATGGATTTATTTGAGGCCCTACAATTTTAATGTAGCTAGAGTAAACAAGGACAGCAGAAATCTGATGAAAATGTAGTTTAATCATTTATGGAGACGTAACAGATTCGGTATATTTTCATCTTAGAGGCCCTGTCACCTCCAGCTGTTCGAACGAAGTCTTTGCTTTTAGCAGTGTCAGTGACATTAGCTAGCGGCTTGAAATTGGAACAATTGTTGTCACACTTCTGCCAACAGAGACAACCTAGCAACAAGAAAGAGCTCTGAGGTTGCAATAAAGAAAATGGCCATGCCCTCAAAGAACAAACTGAATCTTTAGCATTAGAAAGTTCAATTGTATGCCATTGATATGCTTTTTTAATCTAGGAATGCTGTAATGTGTTAACGAAACCATTAAAGAATCAGAGCTTTTATATTAAATTCTTAAAAATTATTACTAACATATTACTCTCTCATTTTTTTATGTTGAAATAACTCCTAAAATAAATAAATGTCAATTGAAAATCAAGCTTTGCAATGAGAAGAATTGACTTCTACGATTCTCAGTGTGTTTGTGTGTTTCTAAGGGCTCTTGTTGCCGAGTTATAAATAAGACTGCTGTGTGCATTACTTTTCTTGTAGTGGACGTAATGATTGTGGTAGCAACGCTGCTTTACCTCACAACCTGCCATTTGCTTTCTGATTGGCTGAGATGCTCATGAGGGGTGACTCATACAAGCTGCTTACTGCTACTGACAAAAACTCACAATCTTGAAAAAATAGGCCTAGCTAATGCCTTAGAAGCTGTTTATTACAACAGAAATCCTTTGATCAAACATAAGACTTTTGATTGTTAATATATGACACATATATTTTTGTGTACATTTTAGAGTCAAAAGTGGATGATGGGCAAATCATTAACATGGATTGTGGTACATGCTGCCAGCTGGCTAGAGTTTAAGAAGATTAGCTGAAATGTCTTGTTATCATAAAATGTTATCCTAAAACTGTAGGCAGCACTGAGAGTCAAATAGTGATGGTGTGTTTGTAAAATTCTCTGATGTCTACTGTGATTTCTTTCTTTCTAAAACAAAAAATTAACATAAAGCACAAACAGACAGACCACATGCAGAATGTTTTCGATACCTCGCTGGACATGTCAGAGCAGACACAGGTAATACAGAACACATATCTGTTTCGTTCTCCATGCACATTATGGGCACCTAATGAGTATATATTATAGTATATATATATATTAAGTTCCTAGAGAGCCCCCTCATCGGCAGCATTGGTGGTTATTATTTACATTTCTGAAGGCTGGCCTGCACTTACAGATTACAGGGGAAAACCCACCCCTTCAAGAACCACACTGTCCACTTCATCACTGTTTTTTACAGGACACTAATGACACAACATATGTTTCTGTCACACAGTGACATCACATAGATGAGTGTATGTCTTTGCAGGAATGAATAGGTTTCATAGCGCTTTATCTTTATCTAGGCCCTCACAGCACTGACTGCAGAATGAGGAGGTGGAAATGATAACCCCCACACGATCTCGCTCCCAGGGCCGGCATCCAATCAGAATGCCTGGAGCAGTGAGGAAGTGACAGAATTGGTCCTGCACATTTATTATAAAGAGCGGAGAGCAGTTACCATCCAGTCTGAGCTATTGAGGAACACAGAGAAATAGGCCTGTGTGATGCTGTTTGGGCTTTTGCGTGATGATATCCTAAATATGGCAAAAATATGGCAAAATTAACTCAGAATGGAAATTAGCTAGTGGAGTACACGCTCAGGGGGAGAAGAACTCTTTACATCCTACTGTACATGTTTTCATATCTGAAATGTTGAATTATCATTTCCAGCATTGTTATTGATGAGCATCTTGATCTGCTTAGGATATCCTAAGTCTTGACGTGTGTTCTGTTGAGGTAGATGCAAACAGAGATTTTTGTTGTTGTTGTGTTTCCTCTCTGAGCTGTCTGCATTCTACCCTGCTGGGCTGCAGCGCGGTAATGATTAAAATGAATCAAACCAAAGCTCAAAGAAATAACCCTTTGCAGTTCCGAACAAGTACTTGCATAACACACATCTATTTTGCTTCTCACAACTACATGAATCTTGAACATAGTGTCTATTATTGGCTGAATCTCACAAACCACAACCTTGCCTGGCTCATGTTTCACTCAAAATAATTAAAACAAGCCTTTGCAAGACATAAAAAAAGGATATTCTGTCCACATTTTGTATTTGCATAATGCAAACAAAATGTAAACTACAGCTGCAGAATTGACCCTTTTAAACACCATTTCAGTTTAGTAGAATTTACTGTTTATAGGTATGTGTTTTTATCAAATATGTATTTAAATACTGCAAAGAAAACAATTTCATATTCACTTTTAAGCCACACAACAGTAATATTTGTACATGTATTTAGAATAAGTTGCAAACCTTGATTTTTATCACAGTTTTTATGTCATGCTGTCAGTCTTTCACATGGCTGTTGAGTGACTTTATGTCACTCCTGAGGTTTGATGTTGTTGAAATTCAACAGACACTGGACTGGAATGTCCACAAAATGCTGATTAAATGATAATTTGGAATCAGTTAACATCATTTGAAGGCAATTAACATGTAAAACAATACAGAAATTACTATATTACAGTAATCTAATGAAAATCTAGAGAACACTGCATTTGCATCGCAAAGGTTGTTGGTTCTAATCCCAGGTAGCACACATACTGCTAGAATAAATGTATGCCTTAAACGCACTGTAAAATGCTATAAAAAAACGCATAAACAAAATGTAAAAAAAATTTTTACCCCTCTGGTTTCCGTTATCTACAGTGAGACCATACGCGTACGATTCGAACCACAAAATCCAATTCATTAGTCTCTCAAGACAGATTTCAATTATTCTCATTTGGCAACACAAATCAAATCAGACCATACCTCAATAAAATTAGCCCAGTGTGCATAATAATCTTTATTGATGGATTTATACTGTGATTCATTCTGGTTTGAGTTAAAGAGAGAGGGAGAAAAAAAATGGGATTATATTAGACACTAATCTGTTTTAATATGTCAATAATTAACTCAATATTTAGTTTTAAGTCTTTTGTGTCTATGTACAGTATACTTATAGAGCAATAGCAATGGCTGAGCTTTACTTACTTACAACCAATACAACCACAAATTTTTCAACTGCTCTCTAATTGGATCTGTATGCCTATTATACAACACTGACTGCAAGATGTTGTATGTCTGAAATTATAAGACAAGCATTAAACAGATGCACTACAGATGCACAATGCAAGAGCTACGGGACATTTCATATGGTCGCAATGTGTTTTAAGTGTTTTTGTTGTTGATGTGTTACAGGAAGTCACAGATATGACTGCAACATTAACCTTAATTGTATCATTTAAAATTTTTGTCTTCTATTTAGTGCTTTAGTCCAAAGAATCCAACAGCATATGCGGATAGAGTTGGTAGAATTAACATTACTTCATATTTATATCTTTTATTAAGGATGAATTAACAGTAGAAAACAATAGTTAGTTAAAAAGAATAATAAATGAAAACATTTCTGAGATATTAACAAAATAGTGCTGCTACAGAGCATCAGAATTTAAAACTGGACACAAGCCCTATGAAAGAGGCATTTACAAAACCCAAAGCAAAGGTATCCACTATTTTGTTAGTATTGATTTCATGAAAACAGTCAATAGACCAGCTGACATGAGCAGCACTTTCTAACTCCATATAATCAAAAGGACTGGAAAATTAAGTTTAAGCGGTCTTTGAGGATAGTTTATGTGTATAGGGTGCACAATGTAGTGCACTGCTTGCCTGTAGAATACTCAGGGTACAACTAAGATTTTGGAATATTCAGGATTATTGTGAACGTAATATCTATGAAAATGGCATGCTGTTCATAACCGCTACAGTAATTTAGATTTGCCCTTTAGTAAAAGCAAAAATACATGAATTATTAAATTAAAATATTTGTTACTTAAGCTGTAAAGGCGCCTTAATTGATGGATTATTTTTCTAGGCAATATCTGGTTATATACTACCAAAGATATTGGCCGTTTCTCAAGAACGCAAGGCAGTGCTCTTGCGAGGCAGCCTCGGAAGAACGAACTCGAATGGATGCATCCTCGATATCAAGAACACATCCAGGTACTTTCCTGCGTTCTCTTGTGTTCATGAGTATTGGAACCGGACTGATGATGACGTAGACTGAGAACACGGAATGAAGAACGCATATTGAGAAACAGCCAATATTTTTTTGGGACAACTGACATAGTTCCTGTTGTCGGAGCTTGAAAAACACAAGGAACTGTGCAGGTGTATATAAGTAGGTGGTATACTTTTTGTATGTTCTGATTATTGAACTGTATTGTTCTGAAATTAGTCTCTTTAAATTCAAAAGAAACAGGAATATTCCTTTAAGATGATGCTGTGAGAAAAAAAACACTTCAAATCCCCTCCCCAGTTCTTTCTCTCCTGCGCCTGTGTTGCTACAGCTAAGGATTTCCTTGATACTTAAAATAGCATTTGAAAAGCATCTAATGCTCATTCATAACCCCACATTCTTTAACCTCTCTATTAAATATCTTCACTACATCTCTGGTCTCCATTGCCAACTGGTTCGAACCAAACAGCAGCCCACTAAATGCAGCGCACAATGGGAGGAGTCACATCAAGTGCATGCCAGTCATAATGTTGATCTTCCTCCCAGCGCTATCGCCTAAAGGAGAGAAATCTCTGCTGTGCACTAAATGGATTTTTAATGCCACAATAAATGTGTCAATCATTCATGTTGCCTGTTGTCTATTGATTTTCCCTGGATGAGCTCATACAGTAAATACATTTAATGCTGTTCTGGTGCTTTGATAACACTCTCAAAATTGTTTTCCCATGATGATGAGTTTGTCCCTTGAGTATGTATGTGTTTCAACATCTTCACCATCATCTCATGCCGGGATTCAACCTGAGCACTGAAAATGTGCTTAAATCTGATGGTCAATTCTCCTTGTTTGCCTCAAAATTGAGGACATCACTAAAGTGCTTGTGGTCTCCAATAGATGTGAAAGAACCCCATTCTATAGATGACCTATTTCAGCTTTAGCTGTGCACTTTAAACAAGATCTCCTGAGGATTGTATTCAACACATGCCATTACCATAAGCTTTATAGCAATGATGTTTAGTCATTCTCCCACCACAGACACAAAAGGACACACCTTAGAAGATATGCTGGTTTGGAGCTCTGATTTTTGACTGTACATTGTTAAGCAAAACATGATTGGGATGATGTGAATATTGTTTAGATATTTTAGACACTTCTATCGAAAGCTTTTGCAGTTAATGTATATTTTTATAAATATGTATGCTCCCAGAGAATAAAAAAACACACCCATTTAAAAGCTTGTATTGTAATCTAGATGATGACATCTATAATAATAATAATTCCACTACTAATGGCTCAGGCAGTATATTGTATTTTTGACCATAAAGCTAAATGAGGAGGTTAATGACAGTCCAGCAATTGTTTCACCCTATACAGTATATGTGGCAAACCATAGCCATACAAGAGGGATAAAAGCTTATACTATACTGTGTGCATTGTGAACTGTAAATCTTAGAGTTGATTGAGCCTGCATTAAATATCTCTATTTAATAATGAATGCATGCTCTTCTACAGGTTTGATTGTATGATTGTATTAGTCAAAATGATGCTTTAGATACAGTTAATGGGAAAGGGATAAGAAAGGGAAGAGTTATTGCAACTTGCAAGATTTTGACCTCAGGCAAGAGGGAACAAGATGTCACCTGAGTTATGAATAATGAGGTCTCTTATTTTAACAAACTGTAAAAATCCTCTGTGAGCTTTGTTTAAAGCTGTGACCTGGATTCAGGGGAATATGCATAGACAAAGAAGTGTGTGTGTGTGTGTGTGTGTGTGTGTGTGTGTGTGTGTGTGTGTGTGTGTGTGTGTGTGTGTGTGTGTGTAATTCAGTATACAGATGCATAAATCTGTCTTGTGGGCAATCATATACACTAATGGAGTACTGGGCATGGTGTAGGGGCTAATTACACACATTTGCTCTAATGATGAAAACACTCCCATGCCTTATATACTGTAGTGCACTATATTGAATGTAAACCATTTTGTAATGCTGTCTGAAATCTTAGAGAATAATTTAAGTTGTCAGTTAAAAAAATATTTAAATACTTAATATAGCCAAATATTGTGACATAATGTACAATAAGAATTACAGTATGTAAAATGAGTGAACAAGTGAGTGATAAGGTGTGCCCTGTGTCCGTATCATGTCACATTATCAGCTGACAATGAACACTATAAATTATCCTTAGCTTATCACTTGCTCCAGTGCAGTTCAGTTTTAGCCTGTAACCATGGCAACAGACTGCCTCACAGATCTCTTACTGATGGAGAGAGAAGGAAACACATGCAAACAAGGAGCAGTGGATATGATTGCACCCCACCACCTTATCGTGTTGCTACCGCAGATAAAAACTGGCACAAATACAAACAGTTTGAGTGATAACATTATCCAGTAGCCTTGCGTTCTCTCTTAGTTTTAGATTATTTAAAATACGTGAGCAAAAGAGAATCCAATAATGAATGGATGGGCTTTTAGGTGGGCTATATTGTATATACCTCATATATTTGTTTATCTATTAGAATGCCATTTTTTAGATCATTTACTCAGAAATACATGGAGTCGTGCAAAAATACGAGTGAGATGTGTTCCAAAGTCCAAAGTGTTTTGGGACACAATACAAAGCAAACTTGTGGTTGCCCATCAGATGTGTATATAAAAAAACATTATCACGATATATACTATACCGTGAGCTCCGTGACCATGTGGTCATCTTTAGAAAAAATGAATGTGTCCACAAATGGAGGCTCAATCTCTCTTATCTTGTTTGCCCAGATCAGCAAGTGATCTAAAGATGGTGGTAAATTATCTCATTTGCTCCGTCCTGTTTTCTGTTTTGTTATCTAGTGCTGACACTGAATCCATCTGAAAGACTGAAGTGATGTTGGTTAAAGGCATGTCATGAATAAATGACGTGTGCACTGTCATAATTAAATCATAAATCAAAGCCTCTCTGAGTCAAGAGGCAATAACACTTCACTGACTGAATGCAAAGGCTCGTAGACACACATTTATGACTGCTGGTTGTGAAGGCTTTCAAAGAAATTGCTGATATTGCGGAATGTTTAAAAAGCATCCTCCTTCATAGTGTTCAGGTCAAACAACTGTTCATTACAGCTATGATTCTTAATGTATCTCCTGTAGAATCCTTTAGCATTAAAATGAATAGTTCACCCTAACATTAAGTTACTCTCATGTTGTTACAGACCAGTTTGACTTTTACCATGGAACACAAAAGACAAATTCTAAGGACTATTTTTTGGCAATTGAGAGCTTGACAATCATAGAAGAAATGGCTTTTCATGATGACAGCATTGTAAATTTTGGGTGTACGTTCCCTTAATGCCATTATATTCAACAGTTTTAGGGTCAGCCTCGTCTTTGATCACGTAATGCAACAAGTGACATTTACTGCACAGCAGTTCTGTTCAAAGTGATGTTTAATGCTAATGCAGTGTGAACATTAGAGGTAACAGAAATAGTAAGAGACATACATCTATGCTTATCTATCACTTCTGTTTAACATGAGCTTATGTATTACAAATCATAGACTAATGGGTGGCCATTTACTACTTATAAACCTAGCTATTGTTCTCAATCCCACCTACACATTTCAAGACAACCCAGTCTCTAAGAGCAGTGTGTGTGTGTGTGCGTGCGTGCGTGCGAGCGAGCGATCGAGCGAGAGAGAGAGAGAGAGAGAGAGACCCCCACCATGCTTACTGCTTTCTGACCTTCCCTTCAGAAAACTGTTAGCCAAATAGTTATCTAAAATCATTCCAACATACAAGAAGTTGAAAAAAAATTCTCTTCATAAAGTATAACAAGCTTACCCAAAAATTAAATATTCTGTCTGTTCTTATAAATCATTCCAAACGGTGGAACACACAATAGTAACTACATTTGTAAAGTAAAACTAATTCCAAGTCATCTAAAGCCATAAAATAGCTTCATGTGAGGAACACATTGAAATTTACAATACGTTTATGCAGTTTGCAAACACTTTTATCAAAAAGTGACTTACATAAAATGTTATGTTTTATTGTTATGTGAGTATATTTATGACCTTTGCATTACTAACACAATGCATAATGGAGCTACAGGAAATGTAACTTCTAAATCAAATATGGCATCAGGTTTAACGCCAAAGATGTTTGATGTTTGTAGGATTTGCCGTAAGAGGATGTATTTTCAAAACAATGACACAAAGCTTGATGATGCTCTGAAGGAGCATGTTGGCAGTTGTTTTTACCTTTACTGCCGATGGAGATCAATGCAAAGGAACTCATAAATAATTTTCATTGATGACAAACGATTATAATCATCACACTGCGTAAGCCAATAGAGTGGCTTTATTTAATGATGTCACTGACCTTCAAACCCAATGTTTCTAAATTTTCAGTGAATGACACTATACTGTACATTGTAATCTGGTTGTCAAGCTATCATTTGGGTGGAAAGTAACAGACCTAATGTTAACTGTTCCTGTGTTTCCACTTGTGCCATTGTGTTTGTTACTTTACTGACCCTGAGCATTGCTACAGTGGCTACTGTACAAGATGAAAGGTCAGGCGGTTGCGTCACACTGCATGGATTTCACAAGGGATTGAATAGAGCCTTGGTCACAACACAGTGGACTACACCCAAAATCTTTAAGATTACAAATAACAAGAAGTACAAGTGATGCAAACAACTGCAAAAGAACATGAAAAAGTTTCATGACACATTCATGAACGTGGTATGATTCATTAAAAATGATCATATCTCATTGGTTGCTGTTGTTTCAGTAAGTCATCTCAAGATTCTGATGATCACAACACAGATTCACATCACATAAATGAATTTCAGCTCATAGTTGATTTATACTGGGCATAAACTAAAACTGTTACGCGGAAGAACAGAAATACTACTATGCAAAAGACATATGTGCTCCCAGAACAGAGGTCTGTATTTCCCATTAGAAAATGAAATTGCTCCAGGGTCCCATTTCCATTAAAGTCTCTGCATCACTAGACTGACAGACAGTGGGAATTCACCGCAGGCCATAACATTCCTTCTATTATTTTATCTGGTTTATCTGGTTTAGACACTATGCACAGTCACGTAGGTGTCTAAAGTTCTTACGATTACTTAAGTTGCCTACATTTCCCCTCAGGGATCGATAACATTTAGTCTTTTAGCCTGACTGTTTGTCTGTTTCCCTCAGTATCAAGTATAGTTCAAATTCACCAAGTTTAAAGTTCAAATACTGTGCTAACACTTTCAGATATTACTCTCTTTGTTTAAAACGTGATTTAATAAATAAAATGTGATTTAGCAACGCTGTCTCAACCAATCGTGTGTGTTTGGACTATGTGTTTATTTGACCAATGGGTCATAGTTAGAAAACAATCATTCATTTTGCAGTTCTGTTTGGTGAGGCCTTTGGTGCACACTTTAGCTTAATTTATTAAACATATTCCCAACTTTTTCTATTCCTGATCAAGGACCATTGTACTGCAATACTGCTCTGCAAAACAAAGACCCCCAGAGTTTTAGTGTGTGGCTATAATGCCCAAACCACTGGGTCGACTTCAGCTCTTCACTGCACTAGAGAAATTCCTCACTGCCTTAAAATCCACTGCTGTGATTGCATGAGCCAACAGATTTGTTTTCAACCAGAATAAATGAAAACCTCAGTCTCAGTGGGGGGAATGAAAAACAAGGAAAAGCTAGGGTGGCTCAGACTAACCAAACTAATCTCTTCCGAAGACTGTTTATTATTTCTTTGGAAATCTCAGAAGAGGGTAAAGAAAGGAAAATATGTGGGATACAGGCCAGTTTTGACAGATCTGGCCAGCATTGAAGATACGTTGTCTGTTTTTGAGATTTTCACTTTTTCATTCCATACAGGAAAAGGTGGAAGCATAAGAAAATATTGGAAATTCTCACAGTCACTTCTTCCATGATAACAATGGGTTCACTTGGTCTTACTAAACGCAGTGCATTTTACTTTAGCGTAGATCATTTAGCGTTTGTTTATTTTATTACAGTTATGTTTATTAATAATTATTATTATTGTTGTTGTTGTCGTCATATGTTTAATCAAAAAATGTATTCACTACACACTATTAACACAATTCATACTAAATGTGAACCACTCTTTCGATGTTCCACTACAGCAGTTACATTGTGCAAAATAGCTGCATTAGACTGACCACATACCTAAACATTATATGCCCAATTTTGGGCCCGATTTACACCTACAGCGATCGCAGGTGGTGACACAATTCAAAGCTATTGCAACTAACATCCTTACAAAAAATCCTTACTTGTGTGGTGTCATTAGGATTATTTTACTACTCCGGATCACGTCGCAGCCTTCCCAAACCCACATCGTAAATATCAACCGAGTTTTTACCACATCTTTTGATCTGTCTTGTTTAGGAATACCCAAAACAGCCAAAGAGAGCGAACAAGTTTTAATGGCATGATAACTTTATGAGTGCTTTTTATATTAAGCTTATATAATGTTGATCGTTTTCTGTATTTGTTTCTCCTCTGAAATCACATATGATCACCCAACCTGATCACCTGCTAAATCGTAAGTATTTTACGAGGTGGCTAATTCGTATGAATTCATACGTTGTGAGCATAGACTGTATAAAACATGGACGTAGTGTCCGTGACGTCACACGTAGATTTGTGAACAGCAATTTTGAAGCCAAAAGTAGGCGTCGCCATAATATTGCGTTGGATCACACGCATTTCTGTGAAATCCTGCGTCGCTGTGAAATCTTTACCACCAAATCAAACCTTAGGCAAATACATTACAATTCTCACTGTTTCTAAATGTTTTTCCATCTGACAGATTTGCTCTTCGCACACCACACAAAATCACATGCATACACCAGAGGTGCTCGCTGACCTTTCAAATGGACATCTCTAGCAGAACGTGGCTGTGTGGCCTAGGAAACAACATTCCAGCCTTAAGCCACTGAACCCCATAAACCTAAACTCATGTTCTGCTCATTACCAACAGCCAGTAAAAGAATAGTAAAGGGATGAGAACAGGGCAGTAGGAGGGGAGGGCGGTCTCACAAAAACAGAGACGCTTGTCAGGATTATCAAAGGGCCCCCACACAAGATGAGAATGTTTGGTGGAGGCTGCAAACAGAGAGACAATAATGTGGCTATTTATCCCTCATGTGACTCTGTGCATATATTAGAGAGAACACAGAGGGGACAAGCCATCAGCAGACACCATGAATGAGAACTTCAACAAAGTCTGTCTTTCTTCAGCACAAATGAGTGTTGTCATTTTTCATTTTCCAAGTAAAACTGGTAAACAGTGCAAAGAGGGAGATCGCCAGAACAGCAAAGCTTTCAGATTCTGCGTATTATATGGGTCTTAGATCTGGCACCTAAAATGAGAACAGGACATTGTGTTCGTAGATAGAATCTATTCAATTTGTGCCGTGAAGCAAGTCTAGGAGTTTTGAAGGGGCTGTGACCTATACTGTTGCAGGTTGTCAGTGACGCTGCACAGTAGTACACACTAGGTGCATTTGCGAGGAAACCTGTTCATTTTTTACTCAGTTCTGTTATATGGTGAGACCATTTCCTAAGTTTTCCTGCATTTTCCTGACAATAATAACCCTTTTCTTCTGCCATGTTTGCATAGATTCAGAAAAAAAGCAACAGGACATAGAGGGACCTCCGATTTTCCCAGTCTCTGGAAAACATATTTTCTATGTTTTGCCACCTAGAACAATTGAGAACACTTGTCTGTCAACCTTAGTTTGTAATTTCCTACCTTGAACATGGGTGTCTTCTCAGTGTCTGAATGACACGGATATCAAAAAACACAGTCAAGTTCATATCTGCAGGGTAGGAGACAACCTGCATAATCTCATTATGAGCTGGAACTGATTACCAGTCTACTTAAAATCAGTATAAAAACAGAAAGGCATGTTACACTGTTTACGCCTACCAGTACAAACCGAAAGAGGGAAAACACTTTATATGATTTCTCTCTGTCCTCTTGTCATCTTTAGATTTAAATAAAACAACACTCAACTGCTTCTTATATAGGTGCAAATCTTCCTTTTGCGTGGTTCACACACTTGTTGAATCATTACAGATTTTGATTCATAGGCGACAGAAATAAACTTCGTGACACTGTCATTCTCAAGTGGTCATACTTTTCTTTCATGATTGACACATTGAAAAAAGTGAAACAGTAACAGTTTTCGGAGACTAAATTCTTTAGTTAATTCTCTAGTTCTTTAGTCAGTTAAACGACAAAGACTTACCCATGTTTGAGAATCAGAGTCAGCAGCGCTGAAAAGTCCACACTTTAGAAGTTTGCTTCAGTGAGCTCTGAGCACTACGGTCAGTTGCGATGAATCCACGTCATTATCACTAACGGGCGGGGAAAACGCACCAATGCCAACTTTATTTTCTCACTGAATGTCGGTATTTATTAAATATAGCCTATAACATGACCCTGAAATAGAGAAACGTTAGGTGTAAGTGCGGCGGGAAGGGGGTTCATTGTTAAATTTTGCAGTCGTATGCTAAAACATTTGTACTACTATAATAATGAAGGAATTTATGAGTAAGCCAGAATTTCAAATGCATTGAATCTTTATGATGCGTATTTATCACATTTCTGGTGGGGGTAGCTATAATATTTCACTTAAATCGCAAATACATTGATAGGCCTATATAATAATGTGTTTCTGATATAAACCTACATATTAAATACTCATTCAGTCTAATTCACGCATATTGGGTGCCAGAATACCTGCTTGCTTACAATTGTACCCTGACAGAACACACCCTTCTTTGACTTGCGATGGTCTATCAAATAATTTTAATAGGAACAGCGGTACCCTCTGCTGGTGAATTAAATCACTTACACTCACAATTTGACAAATCAATGGATATATTATTTTCTTTAAATGTAAGCTACACATCAGTGTGCACAAAACAACATTATGCCTTCCACAGATGGTCGCCAGCAAATTTAAGGCTGTGTGACATCGATTATTACTGCGGTGTTTGATTAAATGTATAATGCTTTACTATGTTATTGTGCAGCAAGCAAACGCATGCAACTCAATGAAAGCCCGTTGATGAAATTGAATCTCAATATGAAACGGATGAATAAATGATGCATCTGTACACCGCAAGCGGAACAGGTTACATTACAGACGATGGTTGTAAAGATTGAAAATACAACGTCACGTTAATGACAATTCTTTTGTTTTATCAACAATATGTGACTACCCGCTTTGGACTACAAATACCAGAAAGCCCTGCTGCCTAAGCACCTCCCTGATTTAAAATTACACGGATTCTGCATGTAATTAGGTTGATTGATTGGGAAAATGACCAATCAGCTTTAAAAACAGAAGCAGTGTGTCGACGTCACGTTTGAATTGACCAATCACTGCAAACATTCGGACAAGCGTTGACGAACTACGAAGCGTATCTCCGTCAGCGATACACCTAATCTCAGCACCAGGTCGCTGTCCACTGAGATCGAGGGAGGTAAGCGATCTTCATTGTTTATGCACACATGTTCAATTTCCCTTTTAACGCGGGATTGCGGTATATGACATTTACCCTCGTATATGCAGTTTAAAACATCTGTTGCTGCTTTGTAAAAAATACTTTATTGACATTACCGGAACTGTGAACTAGTGACATAACAGATTGCAGATGGGATGCGTGTGCGTGTGCATGCTCAGATGAACTTTCCTCGTGGACTGTAACCATGATGTCTATACCCCTGTGTAGAAATAAACGTAATACAATAGGGCTGTGAATGGCATACAATGGCATGTGATTATTGTGTTGTGTAATGTGTCTTATTAAATAACATATGAAGAAAGCCAAGATATGTTGTTCATTTAAACTAGTTACACAGCCATGAAGCACAGTAGTCTGCAACGATCTATTTCTTTTAGTGAATGTACAATAACTTTTCTTGATGCTTGATTGACTCTTATCAGATGTGAGAGACCTCCAGGTGCACTGAGGAAAAGCACAAGAGGCTCTTTTAAAGCTGCCAATGGTTAAAGCATAGCCCTATCACAGATGTCATTAGAATTTTAAATGCACCATCTGAGCATACAGTGCTGGGCAGATTAGACACAGTGAGAAGTGACATACATACCAGCTCTCGCTTGCCAGCAAGCTTAGACAAACAGGACTAATGAACAGCGGCTGTTTTGTGAGACACTGCCATGCTCTTACACAAGCAGTTTAGATAGAGAAATTGAACTCTCTACTTGAAACATTGATCCACTTTTGGATCAAATGATGAGACCGGTTCCTGCAATTTTGAATGTGTCAGAACATCCATTTACCTTTAGTTGTGTGCATGCGCTGCCATTGCTGACATTATAGAATATGAGTTACATAGCTAGTTGTAAGTGAAGTTGTTTTTGTTGTGTCTTGAGAGAAATGCTTGACACAATCAAATTCGGAAGTACTTACACTCTCCCTGGGGAAATGTGTACTCTCCCTGAGCTGTTTAGAGGAAAAGGTGTACAGATTAAAACATTGACAACATGGTGCATGCAGTTGTTGAGTATGTAAATATAAAAGAAATCTGTAAAAGATGCAATTGTACACGGCGGATGACAAAATATTCAATATACTGGGTAAAGGTCTTTATAAACAGTAGAAGCTTAGATACATCTGTTTCACTGTCACTTATCTCATTGATCCTCTTTAGGCCTCATGTGGAGACACTCGGATTGTGTGACAGAGCTTATAGTAACTTTCTCGAAGCAGTAGCATAGAAGTAGATATCCTTAAAACCCTTTTTTATTTATACTATTTTATACATTTGATATTTTATTGTGAATTTATTTGTACTGTTTTGATAGGTATACATTGTCGATAAATTCTCTCCTCAAAGCCAGTTATAAGATCTGCTGTCTGTGGGTGAAGGATTCCCTAATGTATTGTTGTTAAAGTCAACATGAAAGGAAAGTTCTGATGAGGTTTTATTCCCTACTGATGTGAGTAAAATGGCTTCTGGTATAAGAAAAAATGTAGAGCAGGATTTAATTTTGTCCTTCGTGAATGGATTGAATCCATTAATGTTTTTCTATTAAAAAGTTGATTTTATGGTGACATTAATATTAGCATTGTCTGATCCATGGGCTCAGTGTATAGTATGCAGTTTAGAGATGAATGTATCTAAAATTCAATTATTTTTTTATTGTAAAAGATTTATGTTGCTCATAATCCTGGAAAATTCTTCTTAACCTTCACTCTTGTTAAAGGTAGAAAGCAAGCTTTATTATATTTCTTTAATCAAATTAAACTGTACAGAATTGTTGAATACATTTCAATGCACATTTTCAATAATAATTTTGTAAATCAACATTTATTATAGAAAAGCATCACATTTTTCTTTAAGCAGGCTTTTAGTCTCATTATGCCCTACAGCAGCAGCCTCTTTTCCTGGACCAAGTCCTTTCATTCTAACAAGTGGATCTGTAGCTGTGGCGACAATCTCTAACCTACAGACCCTATTTTGGGGACATGAGTCTTTGTTTAATTATCGCCCAATAATTGCCTGCACATTCTGGTTTATATACAGGTTTTTCTAGGGATCAGCTAATGAACAGTGTCTACTGTATGTCAGTCTTGTTTACAACACGTGTGTTGCGGTAATGTGCTTATTTAGCTAGTGTTGGAAAGATCAGAGAAAGCCAATGATCTGAGTGCTGAATTTCTCAGAAATTACGCTCTAGCATTATAATTACAAAATGATGCCTTGTATAAGCAACAAGTGATTTGTTCCGAAATAGAAAATGCAACCTGTAGTTTTTGCAGATTCCTTGATCTTCATCTTATTGGACTTATGAACAGATAAAAGTAAACAAATATTAACATGTAAGTATCTGAATTATGCAAATGTTATCACAGATAACCCAGTGCTATTTGTATGGAAATATTTTCTCTGGGCGAGGAACTGCAACAAGGCAATTTTCTCTAGCAAAATGTGTTCAAAATATTTATTTCTGTGTTATACAATATTTATTTTTTTAAATTCTCATCTTTAATTATTATGTTTTGAATAAATTTCAGGAATGAATGAATGGGCCGTGCATGAATCACAGAAAGTGTGTGAGCCGATGGAGTAATTTGTGTTGTAGGTGGTGGGAACAGATGTGGGTTATATGTAGGTGGGATGCGTAAGCAGACAATGTTAGTTACCCAGGTGTAGGATGTTTGATGCTGGGTGGTACTCGGGCCCTCTCCAGTAGAGCCCCTTCCACTTCATCACAACCGCCTCTTAGAGTTAAAGTCTTCATCGCCTTGGAAACGGTTTTGTGAGTGTCCTCTGTGTGTGTGTGTGTTTTACTCTGACTACATCTCACTCACGCTCACCCCCACAGTCCAGCCAAAGGGGTGGGGGTGTAGTGGTGGTGACATTACTAACAGGGACAAATTTTTCTGATCACGATCTCTGTGGCATTAAAAGAGCTGAGGTCATTTGCACACACACACACACACACACACACACACACACACACACACACACACACACACACACACACACGTACACACACAGAGACATCTCACAAAAATCGAATGCCAGCCAGTAAAATCTGCCATCTGACAATCTGATTTTGAGCTAGACACTCAAACAGCAAAACTCCACCTGACATTAACAACAAATCCCATTATCATTGCATTAAATTACATTTACATTTAATCATTAAGCAGACACTTTTATTCAAAGCAACTTATAAATAACAGATAAATTACAAATAACATTCAACATTTTGTCAATAAGCTTACAATGTGTGTAGTCGACAAAGTTTTAAAAAAATCTGTTAAAAAAGCTATTTAGAATATGAAAGTTATTTTTCAGAATGTGTAAAAGTTCACTGTTGACAGATGCATTGTGTGCCATAATAGTAGTTAGTAATCATAATAGTAATTAGCATGTAATTTGTTAATGGAATGTGGCCTAGACGGTTTCGAGATTGAGTGGTGACCGGTTCTCAGTAGCAGCCCTTAAACTATGGAATAATCTACCTCTTCATCTTAGACTGGCCCCATCCCTATAGGTTATTCTAAGAAACATCAGAAAATGCAATGTTATGCAAGTTTTGTCTTTTGAAATGTTTTTATTGTGCAACACATTGGTCAACTTTGTGTTGTTTTTAATTGTGCTTTATAAATAAATAAAACAAAACAAACAATAGACGGTTTCGAAGCAACAATATAAACAAACGTTACTGCGCTTTTGTGGCACAAACGTACTTCCTGTACACATCTGCAAAGAATTGAGTGCCTGCAGATTATTTCTAATAACAAGCAAAAGAAATGTATGTGCCTAGCCAGTATAAGCCAGTATTTTGGATATAAGAACCGGTACTTGGCTGAACTTAAATGCTACACGACTCATTCAACAAATTGTTTATTTAATAAAACGTATATACAATAAAATGTGAATATGAATTAATAATAATACAAGTTCATTTAAATATTTGAGCTACAGTTAAGTTACAGGAAAGCTTTACTCAATGAAATACATGCTAAATCTCATTAAAGGTCTTATAACATCTATTACAATTGCTCATATTTGCGGTGCTCCTGTTCTTAATACACCAAGTTCATATAACCTTTGTTATTTGGAGAGTGTGACCTTCAACAGAATTTTTAACAAAAGAATGACATTCCTGACCAAAATTAAGTGGCTGATACCACCTAGAAGACACTGTACCCATTTGCTCTCCATTATGTCAACCTGTCTCAAGACTCTATTTACATTTTGTCATACTGCAGGACCTCTTCAAAACAAATAGAATTCTGTATTTAATACCATAAAAAGAAAACCCTTATATGTGTCTTGACCTCACTGAAAAGAGGGATAGGTGCAATGTGGGCTGCGTACAAGTTTGTGCATTGTGTGTTTTGTTTATGTGTATGTTCATTCTGGCAGGGCTGGGTCTGGGAGGGCATTCCCCTCAGATTTTCCTTGGGCCCCTCCAAAAATGTCCAGCTGACATTTACAAAATTAAGCCTCAAATACTTCTTAATGATTTGTCAGTTTAATCATAGAAAAATTATGCATGCAATAAACTGTGATTATATTCCTTGAAAAATTGTTGCCCAACCAAAATATCTGTTTAATCCCCCCCCCAGTCCAGCCAGTCTAGTACCAGGCCTGCATGCTGGGCAGTTGAGATGAGTTTGTTCATCATGAGGAGGCAGGGAGAGGATAAACACTTTCTAGGAGGCTATGCAGGGTGAGATGAGACGTGTGCTGTGTTGGGGAGGGTGGATGGGTAGTGAGGGAGTTTAAATGAAGGGATCTTGCTGTTGCCTGGCTACCGGCGGGAGCTGTTTCGTCTCCAGCCACCTCTCCCACATGAACAGCCTGCACCAGTCAATGAATGAGTGCTCGATGTTCTCGCGCTCTCTGTCTACATATACATGCGTTTGCACAGTGAGCAGTGGTCACACGTACGCGCTCGGCTCAAACGCTGTTGCAAAGCCTTTCTTGCACTCGCTAACGCAGAGCCCCGGCTTTGCATCTGTGAAGGGAAGAGACGACATGGAAAGCCTGTGCTGGTTTAGCAGATATCACAATGAACCAAAGGTAGGAGCAGCGTAGCTGTTATTTAGCCATCTGTCTCTTCGTATGAGAGAGATGACACGTCGATATGGGGTTGTTTTTTACTGTCAGTATCACTCAGGGCGCGTTCTTGAATCTTGACATCAAATAAAGACGCAGCGCCGCGGTATTGACCAGTAAGTCACGATACGCGCTTTTAAAAGTGTTTTTAACTTGACACGGTGTATGCTACCAGAAATAAACAGCGGGGAGCTTTGCCAAGACGTCCGACTTGTTAAGTTCTACATAGAAAAACCGTTACAAACGTTGATGGACACGAGAACGCGTCCTGTCAGTGACGGCCCCTAAACCAGTGAGACTCGGTCATTTCTCTGTCTGAATGATCTTTAGAAGTCAAAGAGTGGAGAAAACATTGATATATGATGTATTAGGCTTTCATTATAATTAAACCGAATTAGACTTCCTGATTAAGAAAATGTATTACTCTGTGTCCAGGTAAAGATGTCTCAGGTGAAGCAGGTCGGCCTGTTGGCTGCTGGATGTCAGCCCTGGAACAAAGATGTGTGTGCTGCCAGTGGGGACAGGTTTGCGTATTGTGCCACGCTCGCCATATACGTGTACCAAGTAAGTTCTGTGTGCACAATCTCTTTTCTAATTGTGAACAACTGGTTTTGCTTTAAGAAATTACATTATGTCAAATATATTTCAGTGTCACTTACTGAAGCCTTTCCGTCTAGCTTGATCACAGATACAATGAGTTTAAACTTCGAGCAATCATGTCTGAACACAAGAAGACCATCACGGCTATATCGTGGTGTCCGCATAACCCTGAGGTGTTTGCCAGTGCCAGCGCAGATAATCTGCTCATCATTTGGAACGTGGCTGAACAGAAGGCTGTTGCTCGCCTGGATAACACCAAAGGTAGGGCTACTTGTAGACATCCACACATAGTACATTGCACGTGTCCTTAAACACTCAACTTGGACAAAAGATACAGATTTTTGAATAGAAACAGAAATATGTCCTCAGCATCTTTAATAACTGTTGTCTAAATGCCCATGTGCGTCTCAGGTATTCCCGCCTCTCTGAGCTGGTGCTGGAATGCAGGTGACAGTGTTGCATTCGTATCCCATCGAGGTCCTTTGTACATATGGACCATCTCTGGACCTGACTCAGGGGTCACAGTGCACAAGGAGGCCCACAGTTTCCTTTCCGATATCTGTTTGTTCCGCTGGCATTCACTGAAGAAGGGAAAAGTGGTGTTTGGACATACTGATGGGAGTCTGTCCATCTTTCAACCAGGTACTGTGATCAATGAGGTTGGCCTCCTGTGTCATAAACTCTTGTCATTGATCAGTGATATGGATTCAGTAGTTTCAGTAGATTTTACATCTTTGAAATCACTCTAATGGCCTCATTTTGTAAGTAACTGCATGTCTTAATCACTTCAGGCTCAAAGAATCAAAAGCATGTGCTCCGGCCCGAGTCATTGGAGGGCACAGATGAAGAAGACCCTGTCACAGCTTTAGAGTGGGACCCCCTGAGCACAGACTACCTGTTAGTGGCCAACATGCACAATGGCATCAGACTGCTGGACACCGAGTCTCTATCCTGCATCACTACCTTTAGTTTTCCGAGCGCTGCTGCTTCTGTACAGTGCCTGGCCTGGGTGCCCAGCGCCCCTGGCATGTTTATCACAGGGGGTAAGGATGGAGCACACAGAGAAATTTGTTTGTTTTTGTTATTAAAACTCTCATTTAATTTTTACATTTTGATTTAGAACAGCAAAAATGTAGTTCATATGTCATGGGCATGTATTTATTACTTAAAAAGACACATTGTATGATTAAGCAGAAATGTCCATCAGAGGCGCTGTAGCAGGCCACTGTAAAGAAGAAACTGGTTTGTTTTAACGCTGTCTATTGGCTTACCGCTGTAATGACGTTGTTGAGAGTAGATGAACCCGAAAGCTGAAATTCTCAATTTTACATAGATACCAAACTTGAGTGGGTAATTCCCAAAGAGCTGCAGCAGCAAGTAAAGCTTGTAGAAGTGATTCTGGCCATTTTTGTTAGTGATTTTGCTGCATCCACTCACAAAAATAAATTCTTGATATATGTACAGTAGAAAATATACAAAATATCTTAATGGAACATGATCTTTACTTAATGATTTTGGGCATTAAAGAAAAATTGTAATTTTTGTCCATACAATGTATTATTGGCTATTACTACAAATGTTCTTGTGCTCCTTAAGACTGTTTTTGTGATCCAGGGTCACTTATATTTTAATTTATGCCATTTTTTCAAGCTTACACCCACATATCACAAAGACAAGCGCCATCAATGATCCATGATATGTTGTGTTTACTTTTTCGAATCCCAAGACTCTCAAGTCGGCGTGTTGAGAATATGGAACGTATCGAGAGCCACACCTCTGGATAACTTCAAGCTAAAGAAAACCGGCTTCCATGCGCTTCATGTATTAAACTCCCCACCTGCAAAAAAATGTATGTATTTTCATGCCCACCAATCAACATTCATGTCCTTGTTTTTGTGTACTGCATGTTATCACAATGAGTCATATTGATTTCAGTGTTTTGTCCCTCTTAGCATTTATCTCGAATTCGCCTTCCAAGAATCACTACACCTCCTCCACCAGTGAGGCTGTGCCTCCACCTACTCTTTCACAGAACCAGGCCTTCTCTCTCCCTCCTGGCCACGCTGTCTGCTGTTTTATGGATGGAGGGGTGGGACTGTATGATATGGGCGCCAAAAAGTGGGACTTCCTGCGTGATCTGGTAGGAAGGCTAGCTTGCTGTATTATTGTATGGTAGTGTAAAGTACAAAATACCTATTTCACAGCCATGCATTTGGAAACAACTTGAAAACTTTGTCAGCCAATCACAATCAGGCATGGTATATTATCATACAAAGATGTATGTTTCACATATTCTTGGCAGGGTCATGTTGAAACCATTTTTGACTGCAAATTCAAGCCAGATGACCCAAATCTTCTAGCTACAGCTTCATTTGATGGGACGATAAAGGTGTGGGACATAAACACTTTAACCGCTGTATACACATCACCAGGCAATGAGGGAGTGGTTTATTCACTGTCCTGGGCCCCTGGTAAGAATGATACACAATACAATCATGTTACCACTGTAGTTTTAGAAAGATTGTTTGAGAAAAACATTTTCTTTCTCAATGTAACCCTAAGGAGACTTGAACTGCATAGCAGGTGCCACGTCCAGGAATGGCGCCTTTATTTGGGATGTGAAGAAGGGAAAAATGATCACAAGATTTAATGAGGCAAGACACTTCATATACAAATTCCAGACACACAATTGTTCAGTTGTTTGTATTTTATCCGTAGTAGATTCAGATGACTTTATTACCTTTAATAATTAGTTTATCATTTTAATTTTGATTTACAATTTTGGATTGTGTTGCAGCATGGAAAGAATGGTATTTTTTGTGTCGCTTGGAGCCACAAAGATTCCAAAAGAATAGCCACATGCAGTGGAGATGGATTTTGGTAAGTTTGTTATTTAATCTAATTAAACATCCCCACAAGCTTTCCCTGCGTTTCTATATTTCTCGCAAACATGGCTTATATTGTCACAAATGTAAATGGGATATTATTTCAGCATAATTCGAACCATTGACGGGAAAGTCTTGCACAAATACAAACATCCAGCGGCAGTGTTTGGCTGTGACTGGAGTCAAAATAACAAGTATGTGCATTAACCAAATACAGAACAGACAGAACGCTTGGCAGTAATAATATTTCTGTACATATCTGTTATAATACATTGTATAATCATCTATCTCTTTTTTCACACATAGAGATATGATTGCCACTGGGTGTGAAGACAAGAATGTCAGAGTCTATTATTTGGCCACCAGCTCAGACCAGCCACTAAAAGTTTTTACAGGTCACACAGCCAAAGTTTTCCATGTGCGATGGTCACCCCTCAGAGAGGGCATACTGTGTAGTGGATCAGATGATGGGTAGATATTCCGTTAAAATATCTATTCATACTTTATCATTTCATTATTGATCATTACAGCTTCATACACATACAGTAGGTGTTTTTGTGTATTTGTTCAACAGAACTGTAAGGATTTGGGACTATACCCAAGATGCCTGCATTAACGTGCTGAGTGGCCACACGGCTCCAGTTCGGGGCCTGATGTGGAATACAGAGGTCCCATACCTTTTGACATCAGGGAGCTGGGACTACACCATTCGTGTGTGGGACACCAGAGATGGCACATGTCTAGACACTGTGTATGACCATGGAGCTGATGTCTATGGTGTGTATAAAATGCATTAAGCTGTAGATTTTGAATAAATACCTTATAATTATTTGTCCTTCATGTTTTGTGGACAACAGAGCTTTTTTCATAGAACCATAGGACAAGCACTTTTACATCATTTTGCCTCATTCCAGGATTTGATACATTAGTCATGCAGCCTTCTCAAAAATTAAAAATCCCCAGGTCTGACATGTCACCCCAGTCGTCCGTTCACCATGGCTTCCTGCTCCAGAGACTCAACTGTCAGACTGTGGTCACTCACTCCTCTAATTGCTTCCTTAGTGGTCAACATCCTTACCAACAACCACAGCTGGGATGACATCATTGGCAACACTGGTAAAATCTTTCAAGAGAATTCATACTTTCCATTCTATCTTTTAAATAATCTTGCCTTTATTTTTAAAGCTTGTAAAGAAATTACACATTGTTTTTTGTGTGAGTGTAGATCGTGCTATGGTGCCCGGGGCCCCTCCCCTCCTGTGTGGAAAAGTTTCCAGAGATATCAAACAGGAGCTGGATAAACTCTCCAGTGATGTTTGCATGAAGAAGCTAAGATGGTTCTCTGAATGTTTCTCTGTAAGTGAATCTCATCTTATTAAGTAAATTTCGATTTCTCTATCAGTTCTGTAAAGAGTTGTTGCCGATTTGTTTTTACTTTGTAGCCACCAGGTGGGAGTCATAACCTGTGGGACCTGGTCGCTGTGATCAACGGGCAAGATGATAGTCTTCTTCCACAGAACTATGGGCAGGGCATCATGCATATGAAACACCTGGTCCGCTTTAAAACCGTAGGTGTATAAATAGCGACAACTAATAGTGTTTAAAAGCATGATAATACATGTAAAATGAAGTTCTACAAGCTTCTGGTGTATATTCTTTTTTTATTACTATAACCTCTTTAAATCTTTTGAATCGATTATGAGTTTTTGCTGTTCAGTATGTCTCATCTCTGTAGTCTGAAGCACAAGAGCTGACCATAGTCAAGATGTCAAAGTTTGGAGGTGGTATTGGAGCACCTAGTAAAGAGGAGAGGTTAAAAAATGCTGCAGAAATCCATATCAGATTGGGTCAAATCCAGAGATACTGTGAGCTTATGGTGGAACTGGGAGAGGTAAAATCTAAAACATTCTTAGTTTATTAATTTATGAATATTCACATTAAAAATTACATTTCCTTTTGAAGATGGGAATTAAGATTATTTCAAATATTTTAGTGGGACAAGGCTCTTTCTGTGGCTCCTGGCGTATCCATGAAATACTGGAAAAAGCTCATGCAAAGGTATTTCATACAATCCTCTCTGATTCAAATAAATTATTGTAAGTGAGTCATCGATGTTCATTTCTCATTTACGCTCTCACTGTGTAGAAGAGCAGATCAGCTCATGCAGGAAGGCAATGATGACGTCATCCCGTACTGTATCGCAACTGGTGAGGTGAGAAAGCTGGTGAATTTCTTCACCTCTAGAGGTCAGCTGAAAGAAGCTGTGCTTGTGGCTCAGGTACAGTACACTGTGTTCTTTGTAACTACTTTAGGATCTTTGTGCAGAGTCTAATATGATGTAGGGTGTTCTGAACGTGCTTTTCAGGGTGCTTGTGAGGGTAATATCCATGGACCTCAGAACGCTTCAATAAACCATGCTGCAAACTCAGACAATGACAACATAGAGAAATACTGCGGGTAAAAATGCAAATTGATTCTTGCAATTGTTTTACAAAGCTACAATCTGTATTTATACATCCTTTCTTTCTTTGTTTCTGTGAGCAGCCTGTTGCATCGAGTGTGTAAAGAGCTGGCTGAGTGGTATTTCCAAGATGGTTGCGCTGTGTTGGCAGCCTGCTGTCACCTGGCTGTAGACAATTCTGAAGTATGTTTACAATACTGAAAGATAGTATTTACTAAGTATATAACTTGAAGTTGAATCATTTAGTTGATTATGTAGTTTTAGCAGCCGTGTTTTTATCGTCCTTGTGTCAGCTGGCTATGGCCTCACTGATTAGAGGCAATGAGTTGGAACTAGCAGTGTGTGTGGGCACAGTCCTGGGAGAGTCAGCCAGTAAAGCCACCTACTACGTCCTAGAGCTCCTGGCCAGGAAGTACATGACCACTGCCACATGGTGAGCATAATGGATGCACCCTTTTTGAGGTTGACACTTGAAATTCAATTCTTTAAAGTAGGAAGTACACCAAATATGAATATGTCACATCAAATCACATTTTCCTGAAAATAGCTTGCTTCTTTAAATAAAACCTGCTTCTTATGGTTAGTCATGCACAACGGTGACATGATCTTAATCATGCTAATCATCATTGACATGCACCTGTTACATTTGTCATCTCTGTCTCTCTCTAGCTTTCCATCTGTGGCATGCAGGTATTTTCTTTGCTTTTCTTGAACATCATTCATGACGTTTGGTTTTCTGGCATACAGAACAGATTTTCTGCTTCAATAGATCATAACCTATTTGCAAGTGCCCTTTTGCCATTTTTGGATGCCTTCAGTCAACTTTAACCACCCATTGTAACCAAAAATGTCCACTTTCAAAAATAGAAATAGTAATATATAGAATATCTATATCATTACTGTCATCAATTTTTGTTAGTTGCCTTCTATTGCTGTACTTTCTCCACAATGCATTTGGTCTCGTACTTTCCAGGGATCTTGCTGCCAGATTACTTCAGATGATCCCTGATAATGAGATCCTGTTAGCCAAACTATGTGCCTTCTACCCTGGCAACTCAGCTGAAATCAACGACCTGCACAAAAAGGTGATGCACGAAACTCAAATTAGCTGACTATTTTATATTTCTGACATTTACATTTACATTTATGCATTTGGCAGACGCTTTTATCCAAAGCTACTTACATTGTATTATACTATACATTTGTACATTTTGCAAGTGGGGGTTAGGTGCCTTGCTCAAGGGCACCTCAGCCGTTACCCGCCAGCCATGAGAATCGAACCAGCAACCTTCTGGTCATGAGTCCAACTCTCTAACATGTGCATATTTTGTCCTGTGCCAAAATGTATTGAATAAAAAATAAGTGTTTTAAACTATAATAATTTGTTGTTTATTTTCTTTCAGTGCGGTCTACCAACTTTAGAAGAATGTAAAGAGTTTGCTGAAAGTGCACATGCTGACGGGGAAAGCTTCCAAGCAGTGAAGTATTACCTCTTGAGTCCAGAACCAGAAAAGGCTCTTCCCATTGGGATCTCAAAGATCAAAGGTGTGTGCCAGAGAGACAGGGAAAATGTCTAAGTGGGTCTAACTCATTAAGCTATTTTACCACGAAGCACCACAAAACATACATTTGTCACAACCTAACCCAGAATGCTGCATAATTAATTAAAAAAGGCACCAGTGCTGTAACTTCGGTCCTGGTCGACCATTATTAAATTCTGCAGGACAATGATAGTCATTTACTATCTGATGCTATCAGACTGTTCTGGCATTTGTAGCGTGATTAAAACTCGGCTTGTGCATCTGCCCATTTGTAATGTATGCACATCAATAAGTTAACAGATTACAACACCAGTTATGTTTATCAGTTTAGCTGTGGTCTTGAAAATCCTTGTTCTGTTGATGGTTGACGTTCTCTCCCTTCACAGAGCAGCTGAGCTCTCCTGACTGGGCTGTGGACTCTGTTTACCACATCCTAGACCTGCTGAGCTACATCAGAACAGACCGTCTTATTCTCTCAAAGTGTAGTGAGTAAGTCCCTCGACTTCCCTCGAAAACCTCTGTCACAAGTGTCATTTACAGTTACTTGAAATGACTTGAAATCTGTAATCTCACTGTGTCTCTGTGTGTCTTTGGCTAGAGAGCGTAATGAGTTGCTCATTCTCTGTGGGTATATTGGTGCCCTGTTAGCCATTGGGAGACATTATTCAAGTATAGTGCCAGCACTGTATGAATACACAAGGTAAGTTATGAAGAACAATAACATGATTGTTTTATGTAGAATCTACATAAAAATTCAAAGTCAAATGCCAGTTAAACATAAAATATTACTAATAAAATATCTTAATATAATATTACAATACTATAAAAAAGAGACAATAGAACAAGGTATAAAAGTACATACAGCAAGTAGAAGCAACAGCAATCTACAACACATAAAACTCTTTGATTTAAGGGGATAGTTCATGTGATATATAGGTTTATTAAATGGCAGAATTTTTATTAGGTAAACTAATTAAGTCACAGTGGCATTTAACCAGACCTAAATATGTAATACTATTTAATAAGCTGTATTATAATACATTTCTTTGTTGCATGTTTTGTATCCATTCAGGTCAATACAATAACCACATTTGCTTTTCCAGGCTTAGTTTTGGACCCTGGTATCAGGCAAACCAACATTTGTATCGTTTTGTAAGGTGACAAATGTGCTCTCTCTCTCTTTCCTAGTCAGCTGCTGAAGAGGCGGGAGGTGGCTGTGCCTTTACAGATAGAGCAGTTGTCTGTAGAGCTGGAGGCCTGGAGAGTGTGCACTCAATCTTTCAAGTGTGTACAGCAATACATGACTTGTTTATATTACACAACCTGCCTGCCTAGACAGCATTAGGCAGCATAGGCAGCAGACAGCCGTAGACAGCAAAATAATGCTTTTTGAGTGAGTAAAAAAAAAACTTCCCAAGCTGGACACAGTAAAGGGAAAAGTTAATTAAAAATATATTTATAATTTTGTCCTGGCCCTATTAATTTGTTATAGATGTGTGACTTTCAGTTTTAGTTCGAAAGCTATTTTTGAAGGAATTTTTACAAGGTTTCCAGACACAACAAATAATCTCTTTAACTCTCTTCTTTTCATTCATTCTTTCCTTTCATGCCCACCTGTGGAACATGAACACACACAGAGCTCCAGATGAAAGCACATATGCTTCACCATCTGAGGCCCAGAAACTGGAGTACAGCCAGCTGTTGAGTCGGATGAGAGAGGAGCCCATCAAGGGTCTGGAGGGTCCTGACTATGTCACTGGCTCCAACTTGCCTAGCCACTCTGATGTCCAGATTTCCTGCTTCACTGGCCTCAGAATACAGGTGGGTCTCTTTTTTTGTGTGTGTGTCTTAGCACTCTGAATTATACAGTAAGTCATTTAACTCATCTTTTGTTTTCGTTTTTAACCGGCAGGGTCCTGTGTTCTTCCTGGAGGATGGCAAATCAGCCATTTCTCTAAACGATGCCCTAATGTGGGCAAAGGTGAACCCTTTCTCTCCGCTGGGGACGGGCATACGCCTCAACCCCTTCTGAGCACAATTGAATGTGAACGGTATTCTCTCTGGTCCGGATCTGGAAATTTAGCATCTGGTAGCAGAACAACATTTCCATTGTCTCTCAGAAGCTTGTTGTATGCGTGGAACTGTTAATTGTTAATAGCAACATTTTTAAGGCTTTGCCATGATCCTTCACCTCAATGTGATTCATGATGTGCTTTTTACCGTGAGACTTGCAAAGCATACGCAAAGAATCAGATTAACAGTGTTTTGTATCGCCATTTGGGACATTTCAAAACCTTTTGGGAAGAGAGAGATCCACTGCTGGATGCTGTGGTGAATAGTATATATAAAGCGGAGCAAATAATGACGCAGGTCTTATGTTTTGGTATTAGGTATTAAGGTTGCAGTCAATATTATAGCTCAAAGGATTTCTAAATTTTAGCTGCTGTTTAGTTGTTGTCATTGCTTTTTATGGAGGTTGAGGTTTTAGATTATTCAATCTTTTGATTGTTTATTTTTTAAGTCTTGAGTACAGGGTATTCATCTGTACATTTTTGTTTGTTTTTTATGTGTTCATCTGTTTATTTATTTGATATATTGAGAGATTAGTTAATTTTGCAGCATTGACACTGAAACAATTAAGACATAATTTCTGTTGCCTGTTATGTATTGAATGTACTTATTGACTATTGAGAATATATGTTATTTCAGTAGAACCAAACAGAATTACTGAGATGACCTAAAAGCAAATTGAATTGTCACAATTCAATGTTACAGGATGTTATGAGCTATGCTGTTCCATTCAAAATGTGTCTAAATGAACTTAGGCAATAAGTTTGTGAAAAACGCACGTATTGTATGGAGTGAAGGACATTTCTGCTAATAGAAAGCCTGAAGTTACAAGATTTGAAGTTAGTAACAATATAGCATACAGTAGTACACTAGACACACACATGTACTAATATCAGTTATTCAGTCTGTCATACTGAGAATATAAAATGGTTTGGAGAAAATAATTTAATGGAGATTTGGTTTTATGCTAGAAAATCCACATACAGAGACTATTTTCATCAGATTGCACTGTGAAATGTATTTATTTGTATATATTTTTGTTGTAGAGTTTGTTTAAACTTCAAACTGAAATAGGTGTACATAACATTAATCAGATGATCACTGTCTATACGCAAAAGAGAGAATGTCATATATTGACTCTGGATTTGATTCAGACATCAGATTGAGACCAGGTCCATACCCAAATCCACTGACTGTGCATGCAACAAGTGCCCATCTGTCTTATCTATTACCTGTTTATTTAGATAAATAATCTATCATAAAAGTACAAGATGACAACTGTCAATCAAATAGATTTTTTGTGATAATGACTATTAAAAAAGATGACAAGTAGAGCTCAGGAGTTTATTTTGGCTATTGAGTATTGCACATCACTGCAATTTGTTTTATTGACATGATTTAAATGTTTATACTGATAAATATGGGGTTACATTCACTGCTTTAAAGAAATGACAAAGCAAACCATGTTTTAAATATTTGTATTTATTTACAGTATGTTTCTTACCATGCTGTGTTTTGGCAAAAAATGTTTAGTGACAATCATATTTAGACAGTTTTTATTATAGTGTTGTATGTTAAGTATACAAACAAGATCAAGACGTTACTGAAAAAAACACAATAGCATCATATTTTGTGCATAGCCTACTGCTGTAATTGTTTACTTTTTTCAAAGATTAAAAAGATATGCCTTATTGCTTACACTGCACATCAAGGCATGACAGTAGCAATTCTATTTCAAGGTAAATTGGTATCATGCAGGTAACACTGATGCACATATTGTAAAGATTTCATTAAAGGCGAGCCCAGTATTAAAACAAAACTGTAGCCAATCAGCAGTAAGGGGCGTATCCGCTCATGTTGATGGAGGCCGGGAAAGACTAGGAATGTGATGTCTTATTTATCACATAAAGTAAAGGGTCTGGATTTTAAGTATAAAGGAAGGATAAAAGTCAGGCAGGAACTAGGACCCATATTACAAAGCCTTTCCAGCGGAGACGCGTTAGGACCCAGAGTATGGCGAAGGCTTTTGTCGGAGATACGCTAACGTTTCCCGTGATACTATGAATGTTTTCCAGCAGAGACGTTGGAGAGAAACATTGTCTAAAAACCACCTCGAGAAGGTTGCTTTGATTCGGATCAGTATGTGAGTAACATTGCTTTTGCTGTTTGTCAGAACCAATATATGATTGTTGTTGTTGCAATGCAGGAAGGGGCGTGTATCAGTATTTTTAACAACAATAAAACATTTGAACTTAACTGAAGTTAAATAGCCTAATGGCGTAGGGCGAGTTTTGTGACCCTATCATATATTAATGCAAAAAATAAAAGAGAGAAATAGTGGGAGGGTTTTGTGGAGAGGTCTATCTGTACTGAAGGAAACTCTTCAGAAGATTAGGAAGTTTGAGATGAGGGATCAGATGCAGTCTGGATTGGCCCATGTAGTTTCGGATGCTTAGTCTACACAGCTGACACAAAGACCTCGGCGTGGCTGTCCAGGAAGAAAAAGTATTATTACACAGATAGACATTTGTAGATAGACAAAGCCATGCATTTAAATGACAAATCCATATAGTAGTTTATTAAGTATATTAAGAGACACCTTAAGGAATAGTTTTTGAAAGCTTCCGAGTTCAAATTTTGATCTTAATATTACTTTTTTTATAAATCACATTTCTCAACATGGTTAAGAAAACAACAAGAGCTACAAAAAATAATACCACAACAGTTGAAAAAAAGCATTACCCTCATAAAGCAGAAGCATGCTTTCTGCCGTACTGCTGGGTGGCGCTGTCTCCACTGGCCTCTGTAGCTCCACGTTGCGAGCGTTGATGTTAGCTCCAAACTCCAGTAGCACTCTTATGATTTCTGGACAGTCCTTCTGTGCTGCAGCGTGAAGGGGCGTGTCCAGGAAACGGCCCTTCTGTACATTGGCACCTAAGATTAACATCCTTTTGTGAGAGGGGCAAATAAACAAGACCATGGTGCTAGCATCACTAATCTGAGGGAACTTAAAAATGAAATTCAATTTGATCTCAGTGCCCTATAATATTATTTTTAACTTGATCTGAATAGTATATTTATACATAGTATACAGTACATATATAATGCTAAGTTATGATATAAGTTGATATATTGTTATGATTACCTAAACTACACTGACTAAAGAGAAACCATACCTCCATCCAAAAGTTTCTGTGTACACTGAAGTTCCCGGGAGATACAGGCAATGTAGAGCGGTGTTCCTAAATGGGGGATGTCATAATCTACATCTGCTCCCCATGCGATGAGAGACGCCACACATGCCGCCCTGCCTGACACAAAAAAAGAGAAACAAGGTGTCATTGATATGAAAGTGACACAATCGCATTCATTTCAATGGAGAGCCAGCGACTTTCGGACTTAAATTATTTTTGTTGTTAGCAGAATCCCTCACCTTTGCTAGAGGCCTCATGAATGGGTGAAGGTTGGCATGCCTCTGCCTGTGGTTTTGCTCCATGTTCCAACAGCACTTCAGTGCAAGTGACACTTCCTGCTGAGCAGGCGTTGAATAGCGGGGTCACACCATCAATGGTGGTGGGATTTACCTACCACACACAACACTGTCAACAGATCGATATGTGCAAAAATCTACCAATGACTATCAACAGTAGGAAAACTTCCCCATTCAAAAATTGTTTTACATGGAGATGTGATATAATTTTAGCATTTAGAGATCTCAAGGCCCACCAAAAACACATATTCGCTCTCTTATTCAAAACAAAATTGTATTTAACCCAATAAGTTTATATAAAACTCAGTCCTACAAGTCGGTATATGTTTAATAATATAAAAAATAATAATGCACAATCACATAACATTTGTTTTTAACTCACATTGGCACCGGCCTCTATGAGAGCCCTGGCGCACGCTACATGATCTCCGAGACAAGCTTCGTGCAGTGGAGTCACGTGATCAATGGTGATGATATTTGCATTGTAACCCTGGCAAAGAGAAAAACGACTTAGAAATGAGGAATACCACAAACGTTGTGATTCATGTGATCAGAATTATATAATAAAAAACAGATTGTATGTGTATTGAAATAAAAATGTTTTTAAACTGCTGAAAGTATTATGTGAGTAAACCTGTGAAAGAAGGGTCTTAAGTGCTAGCAGTCGACCCTGACACGCAGCTTCGTGGAGTGGGGATCGATCCGCCCATGAACCTGTGAGACATGAACACAAAAACAAATGCACTGAATCAATCTTTCATCTCAGATAAACATCTCAAACACATGTGGAATTATCAAACAAAAGCTGTATTTAAAAACTAGCTAATAGTTTAACAAGCTCTGATCTGATTCAAATGCCACTCAACCACAATGTGGTTTGATATTTTGGAGCACATTTTAAAGTAAGAGTGGTGTGTGTGTGTGTGCGTGCGCGTGCAGGTGATTTTGACACTGGCCATTGACAGCTGTTGAGATGAGAGCTTGTGAGTGGAAATAGCAAACCATTAACAGCTACTGTGAGAGTGGATCAGCTCTCTATGACACTAAAGGTTATTTTATTCATACTTATTTCAACTCTTATGCTGTTTAAATACATTGTGATTATAAGAACAATACTGTACACTTGAAGGTCTTATGTAATGTATGGCCCAGGTCAACATTATTATGGATTGGCCCCTTTCTCTGTTGTTCCCTTGACAACTGCCAATTCTTTTCTGGATAAAATGTTGTACATTTTTGCTGGGCAGATCAGCTTTGTTCATATAATAGGGAATTGCCTTAAGTTTAATGGAACCGAACTGCATTCCATATTAAATGGGGACATTTTGTCCCGTATTCTAGCTCCTTACACAAAAAGCTAAAAATATTTCAGCAAAGCAAATGTAATAAATGTACAACAAAAGCATACAGTACAGTGTCAATACATTTATCAATTTACCAGTAAATATCTTTTTATAATCATATGTAGCTGCAGGCATATACTGTAGGATTTATAAAATCACCTGCCCAGGGTTGCCATATCTGCAATTTTCAGGTTATTTTTAAACAATTTTCTTTAATCCTCTGTCTTTTTTAAAGATTTATTTTTGGGAGATTTTTGCCTTTAATTGTATAGTAGTAGGAACGAGGACAGGAGCAAAGTGGAAAAGAGAAGGGGGCTGGATCAGGAAAGGACCACGAGCCGCACTCGAATTCAGGTTGCCTCAAATGCAACAGTGGCACTGTCCCAAAGGCCGTTAGCTCTGACATCAGCTGTCATTTTATTATTTACATTTATGCATTTGGCAGATGCTTTTATCCAAAGCGACTTACATTGAATTATACTATACATTTTGTTTCTGAGTATGTGCAATCCCTGGGATCGAACCCATGACCTTGCCGTTGCTAGCACCATGCTCTAACCACTGAGCTACAGGAAAGCTTGAAATTTATGAAACAATTTCATCAACACAGACTGACAACACCGGCAAAAAGACATTCAACAACAGCCTTCTGCCATCCTCTATTGCCGCACATATTCACTAGCATCAGAATCAGTATTGCTATGTTTAATACCAAATTGGTGTCAAACAGTATATACACAAGGGGTTCACAGGGTGTTAGCGGCTCCTAACGCGGATATGTAGACCTATATATAGCATGAACTCAATCTAGCCACAATGTCATATGACAACTGCCCTCTGCAACTGTCGATCCTCGCCCAAAACAGGGCCTAAGAGTAGGAGGTTCGGCTCTATACGTACCCATGTCTCCGTCGCCCCATGGCACATCTAGCCACTCATATACATACGCCATAGCCTGTAAATGAGAGGACGTCTGTCATCTTGGGAAGGACTAGAGCAAGTGAAAGCTGCCAGCTTCCTGTTGTAGCTTAGTTAAGGAAGGGAGATGGGTCAAGATTCCAGGTTGACATGTAAAGCTTTAAGTCACAGCTGTGCTTACACTTCATGTTACTAGACTAACAGATGCTTCGCATTCAGTGACGTTCTGTTTATGTCCAGGTTTAAAATAGATTCTAAATCAAAGATTGTTCGTGTAATTTATGTTAAAATAATTATGTCACATAATTGTGATCCTGGTTTTTCCTTCATAAGCACTACTGTGTATGCGGCTGCACGTGCTGGTTAGCACATCCGACATACTCTGTGAGAGTGCTTATGAATATTCCAGATCCTGTTCTGTTCATGCGACTGCAGCTGGGCTCTATGGAGACTAGGACCAGATAAGGAGAAACAGTCATATTCAACTGGTCTGTGAGGAATTGTAATAACATAAGGGAATACAACATTGAATACTGTCACTGTCTGCCTTAAGCTTTTCAGAAAACAACTGTACATAATGGGGCAAAGGAACGTATACACAGCATGCTGTTTTCTGAACACAGAACAAAAATGTAGTACACTGTGTTCTCCGGGGACCTTGGTAAGTGGGTTCAAATGTTGCCAAGCAAACTGAACTAAACTTAGATTTGAGCAGCAAGACTGGGTTAAATTCACACAACGTATAGAAAAAGCACATAATAATCTTAAACTGATCATTTACAGGCAAATACAGCATAGGACAACACACACTATACAATAGCACCTGCTGTTGTTTATATGATATGATCACTACTACTACTATTACTGATGCTGCTGCATATGCCATAGTCTGTAGATAGTATTGAAGTATTTAAATTGAAGTGTACTGTGTAAGACTAACAAGGTTTTAAAACAAGGAATTCCTAACTGTTCTGCGTAGTAGATGTCCTTATTCACATATGGAAATGATTTTTTTAAAGGATAGGACTGACTATTATTTATAAACATGGTTTTAAATGTAGTTTTACATTTTGTCATAAATATATCTGCTGTGTTTTTTGAGATTCTGCACTTTAAGTACAAAGTTATTATGCAAGCAAAATACTTCCGCCAAACATAAACATACAGTATACGTAAAAGACAGAACAGAACCTGAACCATATTAAGCACAGATCTGATTCACAGTACTGTAGGCTAGATTCAATTAAATCTCCGAGTTTATTCAATTTATATTCACTTCACTCTATACATAGCCCAATCTATAATGGTGATATATAATCTTATTATTTACGTATTTATTAAAATATTAATAATGTTAAACTAAGATTTTAATAAAAAACACCTAATAATTATAATGTACCGACCAAGTAGGCTACTTAATATAGCAAATATTATTTGATTGTAATAATATAAATATAAATACTCAGATTCCTCATTTAATATGAACTTTTATATCATATGCCATTGGAAGGTCCGCCCGCAAATGCAATACTGCAAGGTGACAACAGGGCGCAATATAAAGGCATATTTATTTACGTGTGTCGCTAACTCACCTTGACTGATTAAAATACCCCAGCGCGATTTCTTTTTAGGGGCAAAATCGTCGATGTCCTCTCGCTTTCTTTTCTTTGGAGTATTATCTGAGTACTCGGGGTCCCTGCAGGGAACTTCAGGCATGTTTGCATGAGCTACAGTACTGTATGTCCTCTTTGCACAGTGAGCCAGTGCCTCTCTCCGATTGGCTGTTCGGCTTGTTGTTGTTCCAACTATGGCGAAGTGTTAACTCATAAACGTTAAAAGTAATAAGACCCGCCTTTGCTATAGGCTTCGTTATTTTGTACGAAGAGTTGCGTCCAATCAGCTTGCTTGCTTTGTTCACGTCACGTAACGTAATTTATATTCACGATGAGCTAATCCTTCGCCGTAGTACGTTTTCCGACACTTGCGCGCCGCATAAATACGCACTGACTACACTATTTATATCCCGGGTTAAAATTAGAACGGTGCCACTGTTATTCCGAAGCAAGTGGCTAGTAATAGATCAATGATTCATTTGATTTGTTCCTTTGACATTTTTCTAACATAGATGTATTGTAAATGTATGTATTTTTTTCTAATGTAAAAAAAGAGCTTAGTCTGACAACCAAAACATTGCATTTATTGGTCCAAAACATACATTTATTACATATGTTGTTGATACAAAGCTACTGGGAAACATATAGACAAATATGGTAGTTAGTTCATATAGCATTTCAGTTTAGATTTAAAAGTTTTTAGATAGCTTAGTAATATGCTATTATAAGTAGTATAAATAGTATACAGTATATATTTACATTTAAAGCTTCATAGAATATGAATAAGATTAAAGCAAAATTAATGTCTGGATGTGTTGCTCCAAACATTTTATTGTAAAATTTAAATCAGGCTGTTGTTCTTTCAACATGCAACTATGCATTATATCCAAAGATAATCTGCCATCAAAACAAACAACTCCGTATGAGATAAGAATACTCAATGACCCAGTTTTGTTTGTGTTTAATAAACTGGGCCATGCTACAGAATCGTCCTCTGTCACCTCTCAACAAGTCAAGGTTTTGCCAGTTTAGTTTACAAACATTTTACCCAGACAGAATTTTAACCCACATACAATATGCAGTCATGTATATACCACACATACAGTATGCCTACTTACTGTGCCCTTGTCCAAAATCATAGAACTCTGCTGCAATCCGGGCCGCCTCCTTACGGTTTCCTTTAACCACGTAGAAGTGGGTCAGTATGTTTAAGCTGATCTTGACAAAGAGCTTGAAGCAAAAGAGAATAAAAATCGAGAGATAGACGTTAGTATACTGCGAGCCGAAAGGCCTCTCCTCCAGAATCTCAGTCATTGCTGCTGCTCAGTGACTGTGAATGTTTTGGAATGGGATCCAGGGATGTTTTGATGGGGATCATATGCCAGGCCGGCCCAATTATTCCCTAAGGCAGCTGGACCCAGAGTAGGTATGAGATAAGGCAGCTGTACTTTCAGCTAGTGGAAAATGGGCCACTTGACTGAGGCATAGCAATGAGTTTTGTCATTGTGGAGGGGTGTGTTGGAATGTTTGTCTCATGGTACATTATGACAGCTTTGTTTTTGGTTGTATTACTACTGGTGTGTATTATATTACTGTATCATCATTGATACATTACATGCAGTACAGCCTTGTGTTAGATGCTTAAGAATCAATCCTAGTACATTGATTTTTGTGTCAAGTGCTAAAGCATTTGATGTTATCCCAATAAATCAGAGGCTACATCATATTTCTAATGTAGATATTAATTTAAATAGATATTTAAAAATTGTGGAAGAAATAGCTCATTTTGCTTGTGCGTTGTTGCTTGCTGCTTGTTGACTGTTGTTGCAATGCCCCATCCCGACCGCTGGGTGGCAATAAAATTACTTTCCCAAATGAAACAGGAAGAACGTCTTGCTTCCGAATCATCTTCGAAGCGGCTCACTTCCTGCTTTGAAACCCTTTCGTAGCATTTTTCTCATACTGTATCTCTTTTTTTTTGCAATACATTTGATTTACTTTAATCAAAACCATACGGAATCATGAACACGGTATTATCGAGGGCGAACTCGCTTTTCGCCTTCTCACTCAGTGTAATGGCAGCGCTCACTTTCGGCTGCTTTATCACCACAGCGTTTAAAGACCGAAGTATTCCGGTGGATATACACGTAACCAGAGTCATGATGTAAGTTAACGGTGCTTTTTCTGTTTTTACGAGCAAAACATCAACGATAACAGCATAAGAAAATCATTTGGGAAGAGACCGTGCATCCTAGATCATTTATAAGCGTTTATTTTTGGTAGCATATGGAGGTTGAAGATGCAGATCCGACGCCCAATAACAGTGCAGCACGTCAACTATTCAAATAAAAAGAAGCGCGGAATGTGTTTGAATTATTATGATATGTGTAAATTAATCATTTCTCTTTAACTCTATAGTAAAAATGTGGACGACTTCACAGGACCACGAGAGAGGAGTGACTTGGGCTTTGTAACATTTGATATTACTGCCGATATCCTTTTGACACTCATCACTGCTGTACTACCTTGTAAATGTCCTGTGTATTGTAAATTTTGAGACATATGTTCATTGTTTCCCTTAATCCTTGTATTACATCTTCAGCCAATATTCGACTGGAATGTAAAAGAGCTATTTCTGTACCTGTCTGCTGAATATTCAACAAAAAGCAATGTAAGTCTTGGCTGTTCAGTCTAACCAGAGAGATCATGTACATGCTAAACACAATGTTTCAAATATTTGATTTAGGTAAAATCTAACTGTTTGGATAAGTGTTATACATTTGTTGTATTGTCCATTTTCATATTTCATACTAGTTTGTTTTGTGCTTCTGTAATAAGCTATTGTTTTTCTTGTTTCTAGGCACTGAACCAGGTGGTGCTATGGGACAAAATTATATTGAGAGGAGACAATACCAAACTCAGCTTGAAGGATATTAAATCCAAGTACTTCTTCTTTGATGATGGGAATGGTCTAAGGTTAGCTCCTTGATTTATATAATTTTTTGGGTGAAATCTGATAGTTTGAAACGGATTGAGAAAACACAACATCAACTGGAACCAAATTTGATCCTTTATTGGACCACACAATAAATCACAGTTGCTGTTCTTCAGTATTCTGAAAGTTTGCAAAGGTTGAATATTTTTTGAATGTGCTATTCATGCTAGGAATAATATTTAACATAATAAAGCTGAAAAAGACACTTATTGTCTCTATGTATTTTCATTTTTCCAAATACAGGGCAAATAAGAATATCACGCTCTCTCTTTCATGGAATGTGGTGCCAAATGCTGGAATCTTGCCATTGGTCATGGGATCAGGACACAAATCTCTTGCCTTCCCTGAGACATACGAAACTGCAAAGACCTACTAAACCATTCTAGCTCATCCCAAACTGTGTAAATGTCGTGTTTTAATAAAAGCTGGAAAATTGTTTTGAACAGTTGCGTATGGAGTACTTGTCTGTTACGAACTAAAAATAAGACTAATAATAATAAGATTATAATTTTGAAAAACATTTAGTCTAAGTCAAGTTTACAAAGGTAGCATGCATTAGTACAGGGGTGTCAGACTCAGTTTTGTAACTTCCTGGTGAGTTTATCTTCAATTGAGCCAGTAAATCTAGCTCCTGGCAGCTTTCGACAATTACAGGCATGTTTGTGGAAAAAACTGTTGGAGTTTGACCCTTTGACTGGATTTGATGCAACTGCATTACCGAAATGCCTAGGTTTTACCTTGTAATCGCACAGCCAAGAGTGTTTGTAGGCATAGCCGGGGGGCAGTTGTGGCCTAATGGTTAGAGAGTCGGACTCGTAACCAGAAGGTTGCCGGTTTGATTCTCAGTACCGGCAGGTAACAACTGACGTGCCCTTGAGCAAGGCACCTTACCCCCGTTTGCTCCCCGGGCGCTGCAGTGTTAGCTGCCCACTGCCCCGGTGTATGTGTGTCCACTATTCACTGGTTGGGTTAAATGCAGAGGTCACATTTCGGGTATGGGTCACCATATCTGACAAAAATAGGTCACTTTTGTCACTTTCATTATCCATAGACGGGATTGGGTGAGTACCCTGGGGCACCAAGTGATTAAGATAATGACTAGACCTTTAAAATATTTTATGTTTTGTATATATATATAACTTTTCTAAAAGAGATGCCTATACAAAAGGAACAGTTAATTAACAGAGAATATATAATATATGCATATAAAGAATTGTGATTGGGTCAGGTAGTGTATTTGCCCCTCCCCCAGTCGAGCCCGCCGATTTATAATATATATAAAAATGGATCAGCTAGCGGTTGTGTGACACGTAAATAAAAAAGAATCACGACACACAGCCACCCTTCAAAAAGTACCTGAAATATCAAGTTTACATGCACAAAGTCTAGAAAAAAAGATGTTCTGTTAAAGGTAAGCTGAAAGGTTACCATTATTACTTATGTGACTGTTGTCGATTAGAAATTTGTGGAATGGTTTTCTCTTTTAGCTGCTTGCTTAGCCTCTGTGATGCTGAATTCAGCTGTTGATATGGTTGCTTGCAGTCTTTCGTGTGCTTGCTTCTTTGGTAAATGTTTGTAATGTTTTTATGGTTTTTGCATGTAGTCCTCACACATGCCATTTATGATGAAAATAAAGATATTTAGTATGACAGCAGGGGAGTACAGTGCGACGCGCTACGTTAAAATCTGTCTGTGCGAAGAATGCATACCTGTGTAGCACGTGCATTAGACAGAGCCGCATGTTTGTGTGAGGTGTGTTTGTCGCGGTGCTTGTTTGTGTGTGATGTAAAGCAATGGTGCGCCGCTATTTTAGTTGTTTGCATTTACAACTTGTTTTTCTGTTGCACTGAGTTCATATAGAGCCCTGTGATTTAAGCAACGTGAATACAGGTAAGGAATAGCGGGGGTGCGATGGTTTTTAAGTTACTTGTTTTGTTAGAGAAAAGCTATCGTTAACCACACACTCTTTGCGACGACCCGTCAAAATAAAAGTCTGGTTATTTAAACACCCAGATTAAAAACACTTATAATATTTGCTATAGTAAATTGTAGTATTATAGTTGTAAATTGATAAACTATATAAATACTAAGGTATACTTCCCACTAAACTATTATTTAATATATCAAATGTGGTCACCCCAGGGCACTATACTGTGTTAATTCGGGCCTGTTTGTACGATGTGTGAATCTTTACGCCAAGTTTATTTTTTATAAATACGGTTTGTTTGAAGTTACGTATGGAATTTTTACATTTAACCAGTAATTGTTGCTAGAATATTGACCACGAATAATTTGTGAATTTGTGGCATGTACTTAAAATAATTGTATAATGCATTTCAAGATTCAGCCACTAGATGGCAGCAGATGACTAGAATCAGAATTTGTTTATTTTTTTATCTTGCCAGAAGCTTCCAGAAAGACAGAGGCTAGACAGAAAAACAAGAATTCCATTTATAGAACAATATGAGCAAAATAATGTGCATATAATATGCATTGATGCATATGTGTAAAGGACAATGAGTGTGCGCAGAAAAGTGTTTTTTTTGTGCATGTACAGTAAGCCTATATATTTTGCACATACTTTTAGTATGTATATGCATTTATATTTTGCATATGACTTTAAATTGATCAGATATGGCTGTGGGGAAATATATACAATTCATACACCTATGTTTTGGCACGGGACTAGTAAAATATGTTATAAAAAAGTTTTGATTATATTTCTATTAAATTTTGTTTAAATGTTTTGAAATTTCCACCAATGATGTAGAAACAACGTATTTATATCATCGTTTTTATAATGTTTAGCAATGACAGACATTGTTGATATAATGCTCTTTTAACATATTTTATTTATTGAACACTTCACTATGCATTTTACAGTCTGGTTCATTTTGGATAGACACTACTCTTGTATCAATATACCGTGACATCAATTGCTCACGTTATGTGCCAGAAACATATACAGTTTATGTAGAACTGTTGATATATTCATGATGTTTGCACACAGTCTGTAGTTCAGTTGCATTCTTTCTTGAAAACTCCGTACACAACTCAGTGTGGTGCTATGGGACATGTTTCATCCCGTCTCGAAATCTTGGCTCACCAATTAAACCAAAATTGTATGTTCTGTCCAAAAAAAATCGAAAATATGAAATATATTAAACAAAAGAAAAAAGAACGAAGCATAAAATGACAGGAAAGAGATCATTAAAGAAAATAACATTGAATGAATTTGTCAATATTTCACCCAGAGAAAAACAGCACAGGAGCCAAATGTTCACCAATTTGAACTTTAAAAAATCTTCTAAACTGACTTTGAAAGTCTAGTTTTGTTTCATATAACTTCTAAAATGAAGTTTATACTTTCTTATGTTTATCTCACTTGCAATAGGAAAAGTATGTTAAACCTGTGTGCTGTGAACTCATATATTCTTGAAGCAATACACAGATTGAGATGACATCATACCAGGCTTGTCATTCTAAGATCTACTTGAAAGAGCAAAAAGAAAATAACGGAGGGAAATAGCCAACAAATCTTACAAATATGTCAAATTCCTTTGTGAGGGGACTATTGTACAGTATGACACAAAGAAAACAAAACATCAAGGTTTCTCATTCAGCTGGTGCAGGTGAAGGGAAATACAGTTACAGCAAGCCAAATATTTATTATAATCTCTAAAATAGAATGAATGAAATACGTAGAGCAGTTCAAGCTGTTAAGGTATAGTTCAGTACACACACTGGGTGAGAAAAAAATTGTCCCTGATCTGTGTAAATCATTCGGACAAAAAGAGTTCTTGGACATCAAAACCGGGATTTGAATGGGATAATGGTGGTGAGTAAGAGGGATCATATACTCCAACAAAGCTAACAGCTGGTACATCTTTCCTTTACAAATATCAAAACAGAATGATGAATCATTCTGAATGAAAATGTTATTTTTCTTCTAAGGGCCATGTAATGAATGCCAGCATTGCTGACAGACATTTTAAAATAATCTAGGAACATTTCAAAAGCATTCTTTATAGAGAAAAGTAAATATTATTCAAGCACGATTGTTATTTCTGCAATTAACATTTATGTTTATTGATTCACATTCGCATATCACAAAAAGCCTGAATTGTTGCTTATATTAAATACATGTTAAAGGCATAGTTAACCCAAAATAAAAATTTTGCCATCATTTATTCACCTTTTAGTTGTTCCAAATCTGTATACATTTCTTTGTTCTGATGATCACAGAGAAAGATATTTGGAAGAATGCTTATAACCAAACAGTTCTTGGACCCCATTGACTACCATATTAGAAAAACTTACTTTATATATATTTTTTGTTCTGTTGAACACAAAAAAAGATATTTTGAAGAATGTAGGATGTAGCAAACAGTTCTGGGGTACCATTGTAATTTTTACTACTATGGTAGTGAATGGGGTCCTAGAACTGTGGTGAAATCTTGGGCCCGTGAGTTACACATACTGTACACCAACACTAAAAGTAGATTTCTATCGGGTCTTTTGACTGAAGTACTGTTCAAACGTCTAAGATGGATGAAGGAAACTATAGATTTTCTCACCCTCATATCTTTGTTCATCCACTCTCATAATACCACACAGCTCCTTTCCAACATTGACTCTTCTGAAACACAATTCATGTATTTGTGGAACTGCATTGTGTAAACAGGAATTAACAAACAAGACTTGCAGCGATTCATTCTTCTTCAGTCAGGTGGTAAGAGCCAGAGCACAGGGATTTAAATAAGCAGGAACACATTGTGTTATAGTCCTTCAAACAGAATGAAGCAGATGCTGTTTGTGTCAATTGTGCCTTGTCTTCATTTGCTCTTCCTCTAAATTCCAGTGCCAGTCATTGTACTATCTGACATCATTGTGGGTTTACATCAGTCTGTGGCATCTACGGAATTCTGATTCGTGCCATTTCCTATAAACAGAGATAATAGAGATTCATGCCACCCTGTAATGTGCTATTGGGACTCCTTTCACAGGTTTCATGCTACATATTTCACCTGTCTGGTTCCTTTAAATGTGCTGTGTGTAACATTAAGAAGGATCTATTGACAGAAATGGAATATAATGTACATAACTATGTCTTCAGAGGTGTATAAAGACCTTACATGATAAACTGTTATGTTTTTATTATCGTAGAATGAGTTATTTCTATCTACATACACTGCGGGTCCCCTTACATGAAATTTGCCATGTTGTTTCTACAGTATCCCTAAACGGACAAACTGCGAGCGAGTTTCGTAAATGTTGTCTCCTTCAGCAAAGAAGCAAAAATGCGACAACATCTTTGTCTTGTGTCAGCCACCATAGTGCTTCAAAAGTTAGGGGGGAGTGGAGGAGTGAGCCGTTGGTTGCAATTCACAACCTCACTGCTAGATGTCGCTAAAATCTCCACATTGCTTTTTTATTTGACCCAACAATAGTTTACCATTCTGGATTGAAACAACCCAGCATAGGTTAAATTCCAGCCCAACAGTTGGGTTCTTTCCTTTTTGACCCAGTGATGGGTTAAAAATAACCCAGAATTTTTTTTTTGAGTCTACATCTATAAAAAGCCGCTCATGTTTTTAGATCTGATCACAGTTTTGAAACAACTGTGAATTCACACACAAGCCACTTCTTAAACTCTCCCTTCTTCCATTGTTGTGCGTCTAGTCCAGCACACACCCATCTCCTGAAACCCAACCATACACATATAATGGGATTCTCAGCGACTCCTGCCTCTCCCTTTAGAAAGGTCATAAGTCATGTACAATTTCTATAGCAGGAAAAGTGCATGATGGGCACACTGATGTAATATATGGTGTGAACGGGTCGCAGTGGCATGAAGACTATCTGACAATCTTCAGACCAGGGCAATTGACACCGTTTCCTTCCCTCCTCTGAGGATATTGGCCATCCTTGAAAGAGTTTCGAAACCACTCGGTATTGTGTAGGTATCTAGGAGACAAGCCGACAACAAACTTTATTTAAGCTCTTAAAAAAACGAAACAAAAAAATAGAACTTTAAAATACAGCAATGGTGTTTGGAAGCATGTCAAGGTAATGATAAACTTCAAGATTTTCATTTCACCTTAAAGGCTGGTTTTAATCTTAGTGCATACTTGCAATGCTGTGCAAACAGACTTTGATTGGATTGAAACATAAATTGATGTTGACGTTTAAGATTATCATGGCCAGTTTGGCTCGGGCTATATTTAAAAAAATAAAGCTTTGTCCTCATGTTTCTTTTTTCTTCCACAAAAGAAGGGCATGTTCACAATAAAACCCAAACCCCCTGACTTATTTGATGAATATGTGGTTCAGAAATGATCGTCCCCTCTAGAGCTCTACGAAAAACATAACCCTGCTTTTGGTTAGAACTGCAATAACACATAGACAACATTACTTATTTACTTTGACAACATAACAAAAGACGTACCAACGGCCTTACAGAATGTAAACCAAGTCGTCTGCGTCCTTTAAGGTCACCAGTAACAGATCTGTTATGTTTTTGTACCATTCTCTCAGTGTTACACATTGGAGCGTTTCACATACTGTAAATATCAGCTCTGCCAAGAATAATAAGGAAATAGGTACATGATTAGAATGGATGGGTTAATGCTGCCTAGCTTTCACATCTACAAAATGTGAACTAAATAAAAGCAATGCTGAGGTGGTCTGCATTGACTTATAGAGTATTGTTTCATTATGCCACACAGGGGCTATGTCTCCCAGATGGAGCTTGGTTATGAAAATGTGTTACGACACGGCTTTCTCCAAGACTGGTGAGGTTGAAAGTGTGAAAAGCTTTTGTGTGTGTGTGTGTGTGTGTGTGTGTGTGTCGGAGCAGATTCAGACATTCATGAACTACATCTGGAGTGTGCGAATCACATTTACATGCTGTAGTAGCCCAGCCTGAAGCTATCCATTTATAGATCCTGCCTGTGACTTAGCTCATTCTCCAAGTTTTAACAACCATTCTAGACTTTATTTGTCAAAGCCATATATACCTAAGAGGAGAAGAATTGTAAATCTCTCCTTGTTTATGGAAGTGACACGTGAGATGCATTCAAATAAGCAAAATCACACTGAATGGACAGAAAAGACTTGTAATCTAATTCCCAGATGACACAAAACAGCTTCAGAAGTAAAGCTGAAGCAGTTTCTTCTAAATAAAACTCTATGTTTATGGTTTGAAGAATGCTCACTTGTAAAAAAAAATTAATAAATAAAAAACAGTGCGTGCAACCGGTCTTATTTGAATTTTGTTCCAAGTAGCACACATAGTTCTCTATAGAGGACTGAAGAATGTGCTGAATACACTGATGGTTGAGAACAGATGGAAATTATCAGATGGATTTAGAAACAATAGATTATATTCATAAAGGCTCCAGATGACTCCACTGTCCTACTGTCTTTGAGTTTATTTTGATCTATGAAAACTGAATATTGTCATTGTAAAAACTGAAGTCTGTTTACTTTTTGGTTTATTCACAGGATTTATGTATTTGCAGCTGTTACAGTCAGAGTGGATCTGAGTTTATTATGTGACAACTTTTCTGGAATCGCACAATAAAGTATTCATAATTATATTATGAGTTATGTTATGTTAAGTACCTATTGAATTAATTATGAGATATTAAATTGTGTTTTATTTATTCAATCTAAAATATTAAAAACCTGCATATGACTGTTTCTTCTGTTTAACACAAAAGAATATATTTTGAGAAATGTGTTGAAAGTCAATGGGGGTCAAATGTTGTTTGGTTATCAACGGTCTTTAAAATATCTTCTTTTGTGCAGAAGAAAGAAAATCATATGGAAATGATGGGGGTGAACTATCCCTTAAGGCTTGAATTTGCTAGTCATTTTACCATGTATAACCAACATAACACAAAACACATGTTTAATATCATGTTTACAATGCAGTCACAAACTTTAATGACTCAACGAGCACAAAGGACAAATAGACATAAACTGTGGCAGTACCGGACTGAGACATTGCTTAGTTTGTGTTTATAGGAGGCTGTGGTTTGTGTTGACTAAATACTTTGTGAATAAAACAACTAACAGGCATGTCTTTAGTCATTTAGAGCGATAAGCAGTTCACCCGAGGCATTTCTTTTACTACATACTGAAATGATTGTGCATTTAACAACATATTCTACATTTAGCTGCTTATTTGTTTTTAAGGATATGATCACATAAACTATGGCTTGCAGGGTGAATCTCCAGAGAACAGAACAGAATAAAGAGACTATAAAGTGGATAGAATGTCTTTAAATAAAATTTACACTTGAACTTATAATAAATAAATATGAGAGAGATAAGAGAGCTTTTTTCAGATCATTTTTCCAAGTTAAAAAAATATTTTTATCAAATCTTGTTATTGCATACCATCTTTGCTCATGAAAGTGCAAATTAAAAAGTTAAACTTTAAACACCCAACTGCAGCCAAGGGACATAAACAATGTGACTGTAAAAATAAGTCAACACCAAAATGAGACATGAACTATCGTAGTATGAAATTGGATCGATTTGAAATTTTCTTCCCCTCTGATTGTCCAAATATTGAAGTGGCAGGTTGAACTGGTCACAGATATTTCTGTCCACATGATGTGACGTCTCTTTATTTTGACAGTCATTTGATTATTTAATTGGATAGTTGTAGACCACCAGAGTGATATAGTGCATGGTTTCGTTTCTAGCATTGATTTATGGCTTTCATGCTCCTTGCATAAGGAGTATTTACTAGAGATAACAATATCATCAACAAACGTTACTGCGCATGCACGCTTTTTGTAACCCAACTTCTGGTACACATCCGCAAAGAATAAAGTCCCTGCAGATTATTTCTGATAACAAGAAAAGGAAATATAAAGTCAATTATATTACAAAACAAGTGGTCACCCTGTGCATTGCTACAGATGGAAAAGCTATCCAGTCATGAAACACCAAGCGTAAACACTGACAGAGAGCATGAGAATGGTTTGAGATGCATATAAAACAAAACTCAGAATACTCCAAGTGCAGGTTTTTTAGATCTATGTCAGTATTTGTGAGCCTTACAATCTGAGCATATCTTCATCTAGAGGATTGTTTATTTTAAGGCAAACTTTTCAAAGTACAACACATCAGACCTAATGGCATGAACTAAGATTTCAGAACTTAACAGCTTGATATATTGAAGCTTGAAGTATTTTAAGCTGCAGAAAAACCAAGGCAAGGCATGTTTAGGTTTAAATGTACTTATATACTACAAAGGAAAAAGCTCTACGGGAGAAATGGATGGTCTTTATGAGAGGTTTGATTCCGTGGGTGCCTGAGGCAGGGCGTCTGTTGTCCGCTGACTGTTTCTCCACGGACGTACATGGGAAGCTTTAGTTGTTGAAAGGAAAACGCCCTTTTAACTTGCCAATATCCACATCCTCTCTTTCTTGCCCTTTCAATTAATTTTTCATAATCATCTAATGGCTTCCTTTTCCCACAAGCTTAAAAAACAAGCCCAACAGGGCACATCAATGCTTATTCTGGCCTCTCCTTTCAGCGAGACCTCTGTGGAATTCACAAAAGATGAATTCGGCTGCCGTTTAGCGCCGACAGTTCATTTCCCCGCTGCCGTAGACTTCTGGAGAACAACATTTAGATCTCTGATGCTGTAGACTCCATTTCAAAACCTGTGTGGGATTCAGTGCCGCGGTCGACGTGTGATTGATCGATCCGTTGAAAGGCGGTGATGTGGGAAATGGGGCAGCGTCCTCCTCGCTCCATCGAGAGCTCCTCCAGGAGTGGGTGTAATTTAGAGGAAGTCTTAATCTTACTTTCCAGAGAAGTGGTTGGGAGGGGGCCTTACCTTACAGTTGCTGTTTGTATTGTGGTGGTGCACGGATTCAGGCCAGGAGGAAAATGTAGGAGGGGGTCAACAACCTGATCAGAAGGGCAGGAAGAGGGTGAGGTCTGTTCTCTAGAGTGTGAGAGATGGTGCTAAAAAAGGGATTTGGATCCTGTAGGTCAAGTTGACCAGGCTTATTGCTCCTATTTTGATGGAATTGGCAGCAATTTTATCCAAACCAGTCTGGTGTGCATTCAAGTTATACATTTGTGTTTTCGTTGGCATCGCTCAGAAACATGATTGTCATGTATAGACAATCCATGCAAGGCTATAGACACACGTTCTCTTAAACAAAATTTTGAGTGACAGCAGGACAACCGTGACCCTCAGCACTGCCAGATCTATTAAAAAAAGTAGAGGCTAAAAAAACAGTGACCCCCTCAGGAACTTATTCTGAAATGTTCATGATTTATGGCCTCTGAGAGAAGCGAATCAGTCAGTCATTCCATCTTCTGCCTCCATATGCTCTCGCGTCTGTTAGCGACAGTGAGGAGTCATTCCATGTCTCAATTTGACAAGTGTGTATATATACACACACAGCTACTGAGATCTTTCTCAATTACCCTTTCAGACACATATTTCAACCCCCACAATGAATTTGGAAGCCTAAGCCATCTGAATGTTTTGGCATTAGATTCTTTACAGTATATATACTATTTTATGGGACTTGACATGTACAAAAGTACTGAAGTGTTTAGTCTTCACAGAGATTTGAAATGATCAAGGGAATTTCAAAACATTTTATGGTTATAATCAATAGTGTAATGTATGATAGCACAAACACAATAGTCAAAACTATTTTATAAAAGCAAAAGAAGATTGTTAGGTTTTAAATATAACCTATGTGTGACCGTGCCTGTGAAAATACAGCTTAAGTCTTTTTCTATAAAATCATTTCACATAATGTAAGGAACATTGAAAATACAATCTTATAAGGGTTTACCCAAAAATAAACATTCTGTCATCATTTACTTACCCTCTTGTCAATTCAAACCTGTATGACTTTCTTTTTTCTGCAGAACACAAAAGAAGATATTTCACAGATTATTAGTAACTTTACTAAAAGTGTTATCAACTGACTAAACATAATAAGAAAATGTTAATTTAACTCGGACAAAAGCTCTATTATAAGTTTAATACAGATCTGTGTATTAAACTCATTTACTCACTTTCAAGTTTGTGTAAGTTCTGTGTAAATGTCTTTGTTCTGATGAACACAGAGAAATATTTTTGGACCAATGCAGTTTTTGGACACCATTGACTACCATAGTAGGAAAAATTGCAATGTAGTCAAAAGTTCCCCAGAACTGTTCTACATTCTTCAAAATATCTTCTTTTGTGTTCAAGAGAAATGTATAAAACATTTTTTCTGCTATAGTAGTGTTTGGTTACAAGCATTCTTCCAAATATCTTTCTCTGAGTTTATCAGAACAAAGAAATGTATACAGATTTGGAACAACTTGAGGGCGAGTAAATGGAAATAAAATTTTTGGGTGAACTGTTCCTTTAATTGTCCTATAGGCCTCATAAATAAATCCATAAATACATAAATCCTGTCAGCTTGAGTAAGTTGCCTCAAAACATGCATGGCAGACATACGTGCACATGCAGAATGTTCAAGCACAGACCTGAGGACAAAACCTTTTGAGTTGGTTGCCAAGTCCCTCTGTAATGCCACAAACAGATTCCACAATCAACTATGAATAAACACACTTGACATCCCCCCTCAAGGTACATGCAAGCAAATGCAGGTTTGTTGGTTTAATGCAAAGATAATGTACATAAAGACAATTATATTCAATATTAGTACTTTTTGAAACACAATGCATATTAAAATCCAGCAGAAATTTGCCATCATGCCATCCAGTTTGTGAACCAAATAGTCTCCCGGATGATTTTGGTTGCAATGCTGGCACTGCAGCAGGCACCTAACTGATGCCAGCTGTATGATACTGGATCCCACTCAGCTGAAAAATCCAGGCAGAAATTAAAGTTTTATAGACTTCATTTATTTGATCGCTTGTGGCTGAAGTTTTCAGGACCACACACAGCATAACAGCAGTCTAGTATATTTCTGCTTATTGATATTTGTTGTCTAGCACAGTTTTTTATATGATCACATTTATGCCTCATTGTGCTACATTTCAGTTGTTGCTTATTTTTTTTATTACCTGCATGATTTGCTTTCTTTAGCAGAACACTAAAGAAGATTTTTTAAAGAACGTTGGTACAAAACATCAGCCTTAATTGACTTCCATTGTATGGACACAAAACCACTGAGACATTTTTCAAAATATATTTTTTTGTGTTCCACAGAATAAAGAGTTATATACATTCATTTTTCGGCAAACTATCCCTTTACTGTCATAGTAGGGAAAATAAATACTATGGGAGTCAAGGGGAATGAGATCTGTTTGGTTACTCACATTCTTCCAAATATCTTCTTTTGTGTTTAGCAGACCAAAGCAATTCATACAGATTTGGAACAATCTAAGCGTGAGTAAATGATGACAGAATATTCATTTTTGGTTGAACTATCCCTTTAAGTAATGTCCACAACTTAATTCCTTCAGGTTAACATAATGAACCAGTCTTTTATTTAAATGACTTGTTTTAGTTTCTATTTCATTAGAATACACCAAAACAAGAACTCTATACTGTACTACACATCGAAATGTAAACCTCATCTTCATTTAAAGCTGTGAGGAAAGCCAAGTCAGATCAGGCCACATGGCAACCCCCATTCTTAAATATTCACATCCACTCACCAGGTGGCTGTTTTTAGTTATTTCACGGTGATTCGCTGTGAGTCCGCACATGTTATTTTTATCAGGTCTCTCTTGGGATTGTGCAGCGGATGCAGATGGCTTTGGTACAATCTGCTGCAAACCAGGCTACAGGGAAACCCTACTTTCAGCTGGAAACAGATAAACGGCACACAATTTTAGTGTATAACATCTTTGGTAGCATGTCTAAGTCTATGTGATGCTGGGGGTTGGGGGGGTAATGTAATCCAGATGCAAAGTGATACGACCTTAGATCTGAACTTCCCTGGAGAAACAGAAAAGCGGAGATGTGTGTTCGCATGCATGTGTGTTGGAACGCAAAGAAACCTGCTGTAGGAATAATCTAGAAGACAAAAGACGTGGCAGATTAGAGTCAAGCACATTTCTGATATATTTCATTCGGCGACTAAAGATTATGGGTCCAGGATGGAGCTACATGGGGTTGCTATGGAATGAGAAACACACTGAAAAAATCACACGCACATATTTGGCAGACACAGACGCAAAGGCCGGGATGGAGGCAGATGATTTATTATATTTACAGTGTCAGGCTGAAACAGTGGGTGGATATGAGGTGGATTTGGGCCAATCACATTGCTTGTATTTACACATCCATTCCGTGTTCTCGATCACTCACTGACACGCTTGTTGACCATAAAGTCCAAAAAGGCCATTGATCTCCAAACTCCACCTTCACACTTTCTACTGCATCTTTTTAAAGAGGCAGTCTGGATGCGATTGTAAGCTGGGAATCCATCCAAATGCACATCACGTAACTTTTATGGAACTGCATACATGTAGTACAGGTTTTTAGTTGTTATTGGTCTGTATCCAGGCTTTAAAATCATTTGTCATCTTAAAATCACACTGCTGCAGTCCTGGTGTCTTCGATTGTCACCAAGCAACGTTTCCAGCGCAAAAAGACAAGTTTTTCCACCAGCTTGAACTGTCTGTTTGATAGAACTGAATCAGGATAGGTGCATATATTTGGTAGTCAACTGAATATATTTCAATCGTGTGCAGTATTATTTCAATAAGATAGTCTAGCTTATAAATAAGTTAACAATATATAATACAACTTTATATTTTATTTTACGGGACTCAACATGATACAAAAATATTGATCACAGTGTTTTTCTTCGCAGAGATCTGAAATTACTATGAATAAGGGAGATTCAAAACGTTTCATGGCAATAAATTATATAGTCAATATCTGACAAATAACAAATAGACAATTCATTTAAAACGACGAGAAGAACATGGCTCCAGCCTTTAGACATTGGTCCTTCACTCCATGTTTGATATGTGGGGTTACATGTGGACATTTCTTGTCTCCCACTGACGAATCGTCACTTCGTGCTAGCCCACGTGACTGGCACATGTGAGTCAGATAAGCAGCAGCTGAATATTAGCACTGCTCCAAATGCCAGCATCTCCGTTGGTATTCAGCGCCTCCACCTGCCCTGTTGCTCGTCTTTACTCCAGTCTCCCCCAGTACGTGGGTATACAGTGACATAGTTCCTCGCTGAAATACTCGTTCTCCTTACATCTCCTTTTCCTGGGCTCCACAGTACATGGCGCTCTGGAGCAACTAACAAAAACAGAAAAATGGAAGCTTTAACATTTGAACTGGTATGGAAATTTGTAGTTTCGATGCAAGTGGTTGAGTTCATGTAATTAATAAAATATGCTGAAAATGATATTTTGATGAGTTGAAGTAATGTAAAAACATAGACAAAATGTATAATAGTAAGTACAAATGACTAGTAAAACTGATTTAAATGTATCTAAAAACTTTGTTCACCCATTTCAAACCTGTATGACTTTCTTCTGCAGAACACAAACAAATAATATTTTGAAGAATGTTGCTAACTGAACAGGGCGATACCCATTGACTTGCATTGGTTTTGTGTCCATGCAATAGAAGTACATGGCTACAGCCATTGTTTGGTTATCAACACAATATATTTTAAACAAAATATTTTCTTCTGTGTTCTGCAGGAGAAAGAAAGTCATACAGGTTTGAAATGACATTTTTATTTTTGGGTGAACTATCCCTTTAATAGTGTTAATTTAAAGGCACCCAAAATAGTGTTACTTGTAAAAAAAATAAATAGATCAGTTTTTGGAAAATTTACTGTAAATCTTTGCAGAAGTAGATTAACTAAGCATTTTAAACAAAATATTTCTGATTTTTATATTTACAGCACATATAAGGCAGTGATACTGACCCTTAGACCTGAAAGACTAGAAACACGAATTTTTTAAAAATGATCTAAATTACAAGGTCATATGGTGAAAAGGCTTAAAATTCATGTTAAGACGGTTTTAATTTGACAACTCACTACTACAGATTGCTGTTTTGTTAAATAAATGTGAGAAATGATCTGATAAAAAGAAATACCAAAAATGTAAATCTTGCGCTACCATCATGTTCTATACAGCAGAATTTGGCAGTTTTATGAAGTGGTGGCTATTGTTAAGAAAAAATAAGGCTAATGACTACAAGGAAACGTTTGAGCACGACGTCTACGTCTCATTTGTTGGTTAACAGCGTGTATCATAGCATGTGTGCGTTTTGACACTTTCAGCTCGAAGCGATCACATAACATATTTATCTACACATGGTTGACGTAAGTAATTAAATGTCAGTTAATCATTCGAGTTGTCACATTAGGTTTGAGAGGATTCAGAATGCATTATAAGCAGAGCTCAAGATGTGTGTGAAATACAAAGACTGTTCCAATATTCAGTAGCCTTAGCAACAGCAGTGACCGTTATAATGACTTGTATTTGAGTGTTTATTAAACAAAGAAGCCATTTTACTGTTAAAGCTACATTTGTACTTGATCCGAAATTGGTTAGTTCATCATTACACCTATTGAGCTTAAAAATCATCATCACATACATCTTTTGTTATTTCAACTGTATACAGTATATAATGTGTATATCCTGTATATTTTTTGTATAGACGGTTTCAAAGCAACAACAAACAAACGTACGCATACGTTTTCTCTCATGGCCCGAACTTATCTTCCGGTGCACATCCGCAAAGAATAGAGTCCCTGCAGATTATTTCTGATAACAAGCAAAAAAAAGTTAATGACATTAGCTAGCAAGTTAAAGGTATGTAGTAGCCAGTAGTATTTTGGGTTACCAGTAGAAGAACGGTTATTTGGCTAAACTTAAATGCCACAAAGTTACACAACCTATTTAACAAATTGTTTATGTAATAAAAATAATATACAATAAAATTTAACTAATTATTTTCTTAAATTCAATTATTATACAATGAAATATGAATGAATATAAAATCAATAGTTTTATTATTAGCCACTAGCCAGATCGATCAACAAACACAGACCAGAAGTTAACTTTGGGCCAGGCACATGTGTCCGATGAAACCGTCTATACCTAGTGTAGTTTGAATTGTTTCAACATTATAAAAAGGCAATTGTCTCACAAAGAAATAACAAGCTAACTACTTTCTCACCTGCATGTGCCTGGTTGAAACCTCCTTCCTTTTAAGAAGCACTTGTTAGGGGTCTCTGTGCATTCGCACACACATTTGGTGCGGTTCAGGGGTTGACTCCTAGGGCACACCTTGGAACAGGTGCACTGGCATGTGTCTCTGTTGAAGCTCTGCTGCGGCCCGCAGGAAGAGGGCTGCGCTTTGCACACGCACTGACAGGTGTTCTTGTCCAGGTAGCGGTTTGGTCCACAGCCTGCTGTTCTCAGCTGCTGTCGACAGACACACTGACAGGTTTCTTCATCCAGCTCCTTGTCCGGCCCGCAGAAGTCCTGCTCAAATGAGTCTTCATAGGGCGAGAAAAACGTTTTTATTACAACATTATTTGATATTCAAGGAGCTCTTTGGTCAATGCTATGGAATGTTTGGCCGATTCTCAGAGCGTTACGCAAGTAAGAACGGTGTCCAGCATGCACAATTGTGAGACGTAACAAACTGTTTAGCAATACAACATTTTTGACCAGCAGTCCTTACATTATGCTACCACCCCAAAGGCCTAAACAGATGTTTTCTTTACAACAGGCTAAAAACATTATCTCCATGACTAATTCAACTGTTTTGTATGAAGTGTATAAAACGGCCTTGGCTGATGAGAGGGATAAAATTCCTGTCACAACTGTTTGTGTTTTCTAATGATTTAACACATTACAGAGGCCACATTATAAAGAATAGGATTTTATCTTTATCCATGTGGAAAGAGTTTATAAACGGCTACATAAACATTTTGTTAACATGTTCTCACTCTACAGATGTGGTAATAATCTTGCAAAATGCACAAAATGTTTAAAGCAGACGGATTTGTAACTGAGCTGCTGTTACAATCAAGAAATGTCGATAGTTACAAGGTATTTATGTTGTGTGGTTTAAAATGTCCATTTTTAGATATTTTTCTTGGGAAACAGCTCAGTTACAGTAAATAAGAACTACACTGGGATTTCACTGGAAAGGTACCATGCTGGTCTGGTTTTGTTGGTGTAACCACATTCAAAAAGTTATTTTACAACTTTGTCACTGTGGATTCAACCCACATATATGACTCAAAATATATTCCTTTTGAGACATGAGGTTTTTCCTCATTTACCATCGTTGAGTTTCAAGCTTCATATTAGTGAAAATGGTGTGGATAAGCCATTGTTAGACGTGTTATTGGTAAAGAGCCCCATATAACCTGTAAACAATATGCAAATATAAAAATATTGTGTGGGAAATGTATATAATTATTTATATTTTAATTTGTATATATATAAATGGGGAATTCCATGCAAATGTCAACCTTAAGCTTAATTTAAGATACATTTGTATTTGATCTAAAATTGGTTAGTTTATCATTATACCTATTCAAGATTAAAAACATCACACACACCTCTTGTTATTTCACTTGTGTATATCCTGTGCGGTATAGACTGTTTTAAAGCAACAATAAACAAACAAACGTGTGCATGCACGCTCTTGTGGCCTGAAAGTCCCTGCAGATTATTTCTGATAACAAGCAAAAGAAAAGTACATTACATTAACTAAGTTAAAGTATGTCTAGCCAATATTATTTTGGATGCCAGTAAAATAACTGTTACTTGGCTAAACGCAAATGCGACAAAGTTACAAAAAAAGTTTGTTACTTTAACAAATTGTTTATTTAATAAAAATAATATACAATACAATTCTACAATAAAAAATATATAAATATTGTGGGATTTTCTGCAAAAAACCTTTTGTAAGGCAGAAACGTTCTTTGGATATTAAAGGTGCTTTATGGAACCATTTAGACAAAAAAGGTTCTTCTATGGCATCATGAAGCACCTTTATAATGCATACATTTTCCTCTCATACGTTTTCCTCACTTTTAAAATATAAACAGATGATTCGATATACATTTTTAGAGAATGTATTTATTTTCTGTATATTTCAAGTTTTGACTGAAAATGTCACATCCATAACGCTGGATTTGCCCAAATGTCCCTATCAGGAATTCCCCCAGTGAATTTGCTGTTTACACCACTGGGTATAAGAAATGTAAATTGCTGCTTGACCACAGACCACTACAAAAATCCACAAAGTGGAGGGGGGACATGTTATGTTTAATAGGAAGCATATGAAATTACACAAACTGGAAACTGTTTAATCCATAGTACTTAACTGTTGACCTCCAAGATAAATCTCTATCGGTGTAATATAAAGCTTTTCTGTCAAAGCATGGAGCAAAGTAAGGAAATTATGATTTCTCAAAGACGGCTGTGTTTCGCTCCCTAATCTTTACAGACAAACTGTGTGAAGATCTTTTATTTCACTGTGGTATGACTGTGAAAAGAATTACCATTGTGCTGCTGCCACATATCCGTCCACTCCCGATCGAGCTGTCTCTTTAAATCTAACACAGCGGACCGCTAGACATAAGCAGTCTGTATCAACACCGCAGATCTCACACACGTCGTATATCTCTCTGTCTATTATGGGATCAACTCTCTGCTTCTCTTACCAATTGAGTTTAGTGTTTCATGTTAGCCTGATGGTTTTCTGACTGCATTCTATTCCTAAGTGCATACACCACAGGCACTCATATCTACATCAGGTTTGACCTGTCACATCTGCTCAGCGAGAGGAAGACAAGTGCGTCACTCCTGCGAACCTGCATTACATCATCCCTCACTTGAGCTGGAACTCTGAGATTCGAGATCAGTTGGAAAGGCGAGAATGAGAAATTACTTCGTTTTAACCGAATGCACTTTGCTGCCGATGTTTTCGTTTAGCTTGATGGATTCTTGACCGATTGCCACAGTATTGCGAGGAGCTATTATGGCAGCTTTACCCTTCTGCGGAAACTTGTGGGTTTAGAGTCGGAGAGAAAGGTTTGTTATTGAGGCTTTGTTTTGTTAGCACGTAGTCAGATGCTGCGTTTCCCTTTTGTGGCAACAATTCATAGACTATCTGCTCCCTGCCTTTTTGAGAAAGAACTTCCTTTATACCAAAGCAACATAGACATCATGGTTGCATTGTCGCCAAACATTCACAGTACAGAATTACAGTAAGCAATAAGCAGTGAGAGGCTTACTATATGTGTGTTACAGTTATCTAGGCACTGGCTTTCCTATACAGGTCAATTGGTAGGGTGTCATGGGTTTGATTTCTAGGTAATGCACATGATCAAATGTAAAGGCTGAATGCATTGTAAGTCACTTTAGATAATAGTGTTATAGCCTACAACTATATCTGTATTTATAGTTCACCTAAAAATGAAAATCTATCATCATTTACTCACCCTCTTGCCATTTCAAACCTTTCTTATGCGGAACATAAAAGAAAATATTTTGAAGAATGTTGGTAACCGAATGGCGGTACCCATTGACTTGCATTGGTTTTGTGTCCATACAATAGAAGTGGATGGGTACATCTGTTGTTCGCTTAACAACATTCTTCCAATTATCTTCTTTTGTGTTCTGCAGATCAAAAAAATCATACAGGTTTGAAATGAAAATAGATTACTTTCATTGAAGGGTGACTATCCCTTTAACAAATTTTTTAGACCACATGTCATAATAAAGATAAAATGCAAATATTTTAGCATTCTGTCAAAAGTTAGTTTAAAACTTACATTTATTGTAATTTATTAAACAAATACCAAACTGAAACAACCAAATACTCTTTATTAAGATTTTTTACACTTAAAAATTGGAGCCGGCATATTCAAAATCTCTGACAGTCTGACATACTTTTCTATTAAGGACTGGAAGTAAATTACTGTAATTGGACATTTGAATAAAAAAGTGCTATTTTTTCTGCCTTTCTCGTAATACAGAACATTCAAAATGTTAGGATTAGAAAAACTACTGCGACTAAAGAATTTACACATACTGATGGATTAACCATTACAAACCTTACACTGGGTGGTGATCTCATAAGTTTGTTAAGCACCGTATATTTATGATTTAGACACAAACACCTATTAAAAAAAAGTACAGTATTTTAATAAAGAAATAAAGCCTTATTTTTTGCATTAGATTTGATTTTGTCCACCTGATACATTTGACGTTTCTGTTAAGCTGTTTAAGGGCTTGTCCAGAAAGACAAATAGGTTCTGCCCAGGAATAACAAAAACTGCAGAAGAAATGTTTGTCATAACATACTATACTGTTTAAAAACATTTCATTCCAAACGCTACAGTATTTATTGATATTAACATTATAAATTAACACTTACCAGAATGTGTTTTTGACAGAAGAGTTTCAGGCAACGGCACACATCTGCATAAGCGATTGCTCCAGCTGTGTGTCTTCGGGCATGTTTTATTTGCCACATGACATCTGTGGAGGAAATAAGTGATTAGCGACGAGACAGACGGTAGCACAAGATTAAATTTTTTTTACAATTAAAGCTAAAATAACAGTCTCAATAAAGCCATTCTCAACAAGCACATGATATACCGTAAGGCGAAACATTTTGGATGTTGACTTAACTCCAAAATGGATATATAAGTCATAAGCACATTTCTTGTGATCACAAGATGTGTGTCTAATCTCACAGCAAATTAGTCTGTTTGCTTTTCAGGGTTTAGTAATAAAATAAGCAACAAAAACAGTTATTTTCAAAGGGGGCTCATTCACCTTATCTCTGACCTAAACACACGTCACAGAGACATTTAAACCGTTTGGCTGAACTTCACAATGTCTGTCAACAGGAGGGATTTAATACAGAAGGAGGGAGTGATGGTATAAACTAACCTTTAGCACATGGTTGTGTTGGCATTTAAGTTATAAAGAATGACGTAGAAGGCACCAGGACAGAGTCTCAAATCATGAACAGTATGGATTTTAATGTTTATGCATCAGTTGTTAAAGTCAACATGGTAACTGAATATCATCCCATCAGTTAGTGACTATAAGGAGGGTCGACATTGAACTCACAGATCATCTCATTGTCTGCTCCAGCATCTATTTATCTTCTCATGGCCTCAGACTACAAGTCCAGGCTGCAGCTACCGGGCAGGGAAATCACGAGCTTCCACCAAGATAAACTTTACTCTGGCTTCTCTATATTCAAGTTAGATAAATCTCCAAAATTGGATGAAAAGTGAGCGCTGCCCACAGAATGGATTGACACTGGTGTGAAGTGCTGTTTTGCTTTACCGCTAAGTGTGGACGGCAAGCCGTCTGGGATTTGATAGTGCCTGCAGGCAAGTAAAATGATATCAAGTAACTCATCGAGAAGAGACCTGTTCTATTAAACCGAGTGAGAAGGTCATTTCTGAAGACTTTGAATTTCAAAGCTACATTGAGTGTAATCAGTGTGTATGCATATGTTTCTAAACATCTGCTATACATTTACATACATTCACAGCTGTATGGCATCTATAAACGACAAAAATGTGAGGCCTAGTGAGATTTATTTTTAATAAAGGCTGCTTCCGCAGACCATTTGAGTGTCGATGTGGGGGTCGAGATTTGCGCAACCCATAGATTCTACCACACAATTTTCTTCATAGAGTAAAACATACAATATAACAAGAAAAATGTGCAGGGTGGTTTTTTTTATAGTTTTTTTTGAATGAAACTTTTATCCAAATCGACTTTTTCAAAATCTTCAAAACAGGATATAAAAAACTCTGTGAATACCCAATTATACCAAATAATATTATTATTTTTGGCCTTTTTGTCTTTATTTCTACAGTACAGTCGGCGAGAGGATAGAAAGTGAAGTGAGAGGGACGGGATCAGTAAAGTTCTATGAGCCGGGACTCGAACTAAGGTTGCCCAAACACAACTGTGCCACATACCCACAAGACCATCGTCTCTGACGTCAGGATTTAATTTTAGCAGTTTGTGTGCTTCCTGGGATTCAAACCCATTACGTTGTGCTGTTAAAATCCCCATGATATTAAGTGTTTCGGTTTTTAGTATGAATACATCAGCCTTAAGGATATCTCTAAATGATAAATGAACTCAAATGCATCATTCAAAGCTGCAGATTTAAGGCAATTCAGTGGGTCTTTTAACACAATACAAGGATGTGAGAAAGAGTGAAAACTACAGAGAGCGACTGAGCGGGATTATGTGCATCTGCAGTGACATGTGCACTGAGAAATCTAATAGCTTTGTCTTGTATTACAGTGACATTTGGCCTAAAATGGTACTCTAACAAAGCATCCCAGTGCCAGTCATTTATCCAAAATCCTAAAAGATACATCTACAGAAAACTAATGTCCTTCAAGAGAAAAAACAAGTTATTTTTGGTTTCATATTGACTTTAGCATAACATCAGCTCCCAGCAACAATTCAGAAAAAAACTCTGATCTGCAGTAAATCTGCCATACTCCATACAGTCTAATAAAACTGAAAAGCCAAGAGCAATGCTTCTCTTGACCCCTAACAAATTCCAACCACTAAAAAAAACCCATTTAGCGGATCTTTTTGAAAAGAAACTGGTCAGAATTCCAGGAAAACTACAGAACAATACGTTTAAAATCACTAACCCTCATTCGGCTTTAAAATACTCATTATACAGTGCACATTCTTAGTACACAAAACTCCACAAACTTTGAGTATACATCCAAAACAAGCTTTGTTTTCTAAACATCTGTCTCAGGTTTTAATACAACTGTAAACATCTGGTTCTTGTGACAACAATATAGCATACTGTAACCTAAAATACCTTATGGTTATAAACTTGTTACAGCATACTAATAAAAAGCATGCCATAAACCAGATAAATCATTGCATTAAAAAGTACTGTATTTTATTTCCATATGGAGTAGCCTATGTAATTTCAAACATAGCTAATGTCTATAAATAGTATGAGAATATTTTTGTAGCATTCAGCACCAATATTGAAAACGGTGCTTGTTTTGTGACTCACACATACAAAAGGTCCATATCCCAAGTGATTTTAGTTATGACATTCCAAAAGTCAAATTCAGACCTCAAGACTCCTAGTCTACGCCGGGGGACCCTCACGAAAGCATGAGCCATGTTATGCTTATACTTGCTTATCAAAAGCAATTTTACTCTGAATACAAGCATACAACAACAGCAAATGTATTGTTTATGCATACTTATTATTGCCAGAAAAATGCATCAAATGCTCGAATTGACAGAAGAATAATTTGATGGTTTAGTGGGTGGGACTCCATGATTTGTGGTATACCACTAGTTTAAAACATTCTGTTATGAAGCCCAGTCTATTTATAGCTTTGTCACCTTCCCATTCCCTTTACCACTTTGCTCCTCTCTTTTTATTTTTGCGAGTTTAAGTGGCTTGGGCATAGTGTCAGGTCCCCAGGCAGATTTGGCCTCAGAGTTATCCAGCGCAAAACCAGCCTCAGATGTGGATTTCCCCTCTGGATCAGACGGACACGAGACTTCACGGTCTGCCCTCAACCTTTGCACTGGAAGATAGCATGCAAGTGTGTGCGCTTGTGTATGTTCAGCATATGCATCCCGCTGAGACCCGACTCGGATGTAACAGCTCGAGTTACAGGTCTGCTGTCATTAACCTCAACGGCCTGAAAAGTGAGAGGTCAGGGCCAGTTAGCATGACCTCGGGCTGGATCAGGTCCAGGGGAGGACCATTCTCACACATAGATCAACATTCTCTTCTCTCCTGACTGGCTGTCCATGAAATCACCACTTCTCCATCTAGACAGCAGAAATGATAAATTACCCATGTAGAACTGTTTATCATTATGGCGGCATTTGAAGAAACTTGAGCAATGATCTTGATCTTGAAGTCTGTTGATTATTTTAACAACGGAGCAACAATCTTGTCAAAATGTACTGTACAAAGTGCCACACAAACACTGCTAATGTCAGTCTTTGTATTCTAAATTTCAAACATGCGAGCTATGCAAACATATTTTGGCTTAATTAGTGTTGCGGGTTGTTTACTTAGAAAAAGCCAAGCAGGTTGTTGAAAGCCAATACCGTGAAATAAAGCAAATTGCAGACGTCTCCCCGAAAGGGTTCAGTGATAAGCTACACGTACAAGGTCCTCAGTGTGTTTTCAATTACAATATGCTCGGTGGTATAAGACAAGACATTCCTGAGAAGTTGAGGGGGGCTTATGAAATGGTCCACAAGAGGTGGAAGACAACCTATCGGACGACTAACACATGCACTTGCACCTTGTGTAACGCAAAACAGATGAGTCCATTTAGTCTAGCAAGGTGTCTAAAAGATAGCATATAAGCAAGGATAATGTAGTGAGCATGTTCCCTATATGATGATACTGCTTTACACATTTATAGGCCGCGCTGAGACTAATTTGAGTCCTCAGATCTACAGTAATTCAACTGTTTGGTCAATATTGCTCATATGTTGTTTGTTATAGAGAGCCGTTTCGTTCCTTGCTGGGGGCTGTCTGAAGAGGTCTGCAGCTCTAACTGATTTACATTTAAAAGTCTGAGGATGTTAAAAATATCCCTTTACCATTCGGTCAGATAAACAGCACTACCAGGGATGGCCAGCCTTTACAGAATCACATTAAAATGTCAAAATGTCTCTTGCTATGGTAACAGGAACGTATTTTAAAATGATCACCTTTACTCCAATAATATTAAATAGTATTAAACCATTCAGTATATGCTATCTGAAGATGTGCTTATAAATGAATCATCATTTCCAAGATTTGGAAACCAACAGTAAAAATCCCAATAAACAAATGAATGATAGAACACACACCCATTGGCACATGTAAACCAGAAAGACCACCTAGAGGTCAAATGTCATTAGTTAACAGTCTGTGCCGTTTTCATAGCCTCGCTAATGTCTGAATGTTTATCCTCATGGCGAGTCTCTCTTTCCTACATGGTGAGTCATCACCTCCCAAACAATACAGAGTGAGAAAAGCAAGAACGCAACAAAACTCTAGCCAACTGCTGATAATCACTACCAGGCCTCTGCCATCGCATTGCACAGGCTCTGATAACACCGATGCTACGCTACCCTCACTGCACCACACATCTGAAGTTAAACACGGCCACGTTCTTCGTGGTGTGATTTGCATCATGCTATGATTGATTGGCTGAATCCACTAGCACCTTGGAGCGGACCACCCGGTGTTAAAGCGCCCGGCGGCCCGAATGCCCTTTTATCAGATGGCGGCAGGTTACGGCAGGATTTTTCCAAATATAAGATTAGAATCATGCTGAAAGCATTTGAAGCCGACCTGGAGTGATCTTGAATTAATCTGGCCTTGGAGTCCGATTAAATGAAAAACTTCTCAATGTTGAAGGAGGAATCCGGAGAGCACACTGCGAAACACGGATCGGACCGCACGGCTATTGACCTTTACAGCTTTACAGACAGCTGTAAAGAATTACAAGAGCGTGCAACACGGTAAAAGACGTCAGCTGCAGGTAACCGCAGCGGAAGCCGTGCCACCGCGCGTCTCTTTAAGGCTGCACCTCACGTACACAGACGTTTCGCTGTCCCCGCTCGGGTGAAAGCACGAGAGGAATGAGGAGATGAAGCCTCAGTGCGTCCAGGAAACCAAAACAACATATAACACACTTCCTCAGTGCAGGTCGCCCTAGGAACACATCTGCTTTTTCTTAAGCAAGGCCTGGCTGTGCGGGACCTTGTGGGGGATAAAGCCTCTTTCCTTTTCACTGCAAATCACTCTGACAGGGGATGACTTTAAAGAAACAGCGCTGAAACCCATAACAATAAACAGTTCTTTTTCTTTTCCGCCAATGGACTTACGGTCGGTTGCTGGAATGACGTTTTTACATGCGAGACAAATAATTAACGGCTTGATTTATGGAAGCTGTTTGCTGATGGTTGAAAACGTCTGATGGCTTGTAAACACCATTTAATAAATCGTTTGTCCACTAGCCAGCATCATAATCCTAGAAAAAGTACTTTAAATATTTCAGCGCTGACGCAACCCCGCATTCCATGCGATGGAGCGTTGAGTAACTCATCGCTAACTGAAGACATCAAATGTGTCGCTGCCAGATGCAACAGCAGATCCGTATTGTACACGTACTGTAAAGGCCAATTTCCGAAGCGTGTCGCTGAACGTTTCTCTTGCGTGAGTAGAGCATTATGAGTTCGCATGGGCAATTCTCAGTGTCACATCCCCTGTTTGCAAACAGATCTCTGAGCAATGCTGTAATACACTGGCATCCACCGCCACACGTTCTCAAACAGAGAAACAGCAGACAGTGTTTTCACACAAAGCGTACTTCATCAACAAGTCATTTTCACTTGTTTCTTCACTTTCCTTGGAAGTGAGTCATTGCTTGGTGCGCTGACGTCTGTCATGCAAAGGCGAACGGGCTACTCCTTCATGTTCTGAGAGGATAAAAATGATAAACATTTACACAAAGTATGCAAAGAAACATCCTAGAGTTGAAAACAGGGGGTGTGCCTCACGTAAAAAATATATCAGATGATAGAAAACAGACTGCTGTGTTGTGTTCCTGCCTCTGATTCGCCTTAAACAGTAAAATGACATTTTATACAATGTCCTGTTTCACTCAAAAACAGAGTTTGGTTTACATATCTCAAGCTATGTTTTATCCAAAACTGGGGAAGTTTGAGACGAGTTTCATTTAAACATCTGCTATGTTTCTACCCACTTCATTTCTTTCTCTGTCTCCCTTTCATGGCTAAAACTCAAGGCCATTAGTGTTGCTATGTGTCAAATGAAGTGTTTTGATACACATAGTGATACAGAGTCCATTGTGGCTTTGACCTGCGATAAAGCAAGTAATAAACACTCAACAACTGACACCACATTTATTTTATTATATTGTATATAAATTGTGTTGGGCATTAGACTTCCAAGAACCATTTTCTCATAATTTGACTGATGAGATATTAGAGCTGGTTTATGGTTGTTTTCATACATATATTTATAAGTCTGAATCCAGATATTGATGAATTATGAATAAGTCAAGTAGCACTACCCCACATAAGGTCATTAAAAAACTGTGCACGAAACGACAAATATGAGCTGCAATTTGTTAAGCGCATTTTGTCAGCAGGCCACAAAACTCACATATGCTTTCTAACTTGTTAGTGTTGATTACTTCATCAAGCCAACACACTGCATGGTAAGTTCATTAGATTCCCTACTGGGATTTTCTTCCCTGACAAAATTTGCACAACAACAGGCAGACAGGAAGATCTCTGTGGATTTTAACAATGGCCAGCCACACCACATCACCAATATGAAAAGCAATCTGATGAGCTACCGCACGTCACTGGATGCAGTCACATCCAAAGTACACACATCAGTGTAGCCGCATATCCGCTCATCATAAGATTGCGGGAAGAGCCAAAGCACAAAAATACTGCAAACGTCAATATGTATATTGAATGTCTTGCTATTATATTCTATTTTTATATAGGCTATCCTAGCCTCAGTTTCACATTCACACCTCAGCACTTACTGTACTAGTCATGATAACATGAATTATCTGTGAAGAAAAACATGTATGTGCTTCAGTTTTTACTGGATCTAAATCAATGTTTGGGTCTCATAGTGGCTCAGATAAGGCGCTTTCCGACTGGATAAGTTCAGGAACAAAATTCCGAAACAAGTAAAGAGGGCTGCCATTCGTTAACTAAGTTTTCCCTCAGGCCATTTCCCCAATCGCATTCGCACCGGCAACTATTTAGTGACCGGTAGACAGCAACATCATTTAAGCGTTCGTCGAACAACGACAAACAACCAAAAACAGAAGTTCGGCCAATCAGCGCCTGCTTGCGTCACGGATCGTTCCTCTCCTGCTGGTTTAGACCCTGCCTCGGCGAAGGAGCTAAAGTGTTCCTCCAAAAAGGTTCTCCGGAACGAAAATTCCGTCCGGTTACTGCGGTGCGAACACAACAAAAAGCAGGTACTTCCAGCAAATCGTCCCGGAACTATGAAATCGAAAGCCCCTATAGACAATGTGAACACTTACTCTGGTAGGGCTCTTCGTATGATTGAGTGTCGTTGTCTGTACACATCCAGTTTTGACAGACAGCTGCAGGACGTGTGGTTGGCAAAGCTTATGGTGACTGGCTTGGTCCCTTGTTTGAGAGGAACTGTGATTTCAAACAGCTGTAGAAAAAGAGATATTTTCAATAAAAGTCACAAATAAATTGCAATAAATGTTTCTGGAACTTTAAGAATTTCTGCACTGCATGTCACAGGCGTTGTATTTAAATAAAGACTGTTTGCATCTACAGTAAGTGTTATGCAAGCATGTGTACAGACACAACCAGAACTACAGGCTGAAACTGCTGAGGTAAAATGGGGAACTCGAGGAAGGCCAGTTGCGATATGGGCAGATGTGCTAGATCAACCAATATTCACAGCACCAAAATTCCACATACAGTAAACTACAAAATAAGCAATAATACTAGCTCTTACTGCTAATCATATTACTTAGATTTGATTATATTACACATGTTTGCCTTCTAAACATAACATTAACATCTCATTGCACAGGAATTTCTAATAAACCTGGTTTGTAACCGTACATAAGCACTAATTGGAAACTGGAATTAAGAAATGATAATAGACTTGCAAACTACTCTGACTATATATATATATATATATATATGTATATAAGTTTTTGTATTCCCTAGGATTTGAACCCACTGCCCTGGTTTTGAAAGCACGAAGTTCAACCAGTTTGGCTAGAGGATGTTCAAATCACTGTAAGATGCTGAAAAACACACACCTGGAACCACTCATGCTACATAAACATAATAATATTACAATTACATTGCATGGCAACTATAAACAACATACAGTTGGTGTATTACTGGTGAAAGATCTGTTTTTTCCATATTATTTTATATTAACTCAAATATTAATCACATATTTGAGATTTAAAAGAAACTTTTACCCACTGTAATGCACAGCTACTCGTGATTTACTGCAACTTTCTGGACAGAAAGTCCATAATTCAGTGGATAACCAGGACAAGCGATCCAAAAAGCTTCACCTGCTCACTCTGTAAACTTGTAAACTTTATAAAAGCCATCCTTTCTCCATTTGTTGGGTATTATCGCTTCTTGTTTGTGCATTGTAATTCACAGAAATTCACTTTGCAATATCTTCGCATTGCATCTCTTCCTCAGGCTTTGTGCCGGGAGTGGGAGTGTAATGTCTGTAGCGCAGTAGCTGGACATGAGGACCTTGACCTGCTCAGTGGTGGGAGGGCGTCATGGTTTAAATCACAGGAGGAGAACCCATAGCCTGCTGAGGTCAGCCCACCCAAAATAAGTGGGCAATTAAAGAAAGCCTGCTTGCAAATAATTCACATTCATGACCTTCTAACTAAACCCCTGCCTCTCCAAAACTCACTAAATCAAAGCTTAACAGATCATTCCTGCTCTGGCGAACAGACTGTAAAACAAAAGGCAATGCAATGCAATGCACATCATCTTAGAGGCATTACAATGAACCAAACACTGCATACTGGAGTAATGAAAAGTAAATATCACTCACCGTCTTGCTGATGTAGGAAGTGCTGATGTTCATGCACTGATGTTCCTCACTGTTACAGCAGCCCCCACATCTGTAGACAGACACGCAGGGTGGTTTATAGAAGGTGTTTGTAGCTGCCCCAAACTCTTTCCCCACATCTAAACAAACTTGGCGTGGCATGCACAGGGTCTTTCTCCACTCTGTTTCAATACCTGCGCAACGGAAGAGTAGGAAGAGGAGATGCATTAAAAAAGAACCAGCAGTGAAATGCATTAATTGTTATGCACTGCAATAATCGCAAATCACAGCCTGAAACATTCTTGGTAGCCTATGGAAACTTGTGCCAGGATTGTGCTTGACAACTATAAAAATCTTGGCTGTAATGCAATGGCAGAAAACACTGCCAGCACCAACTGTGGCAGTCCCAAATTAATAGTCACTCACTTTTAAGTATTTCAAAGTTGAAGTAAGCAGCCGCAAAGGAGGCCTCCTCCGACCTTGTTTCTGTGGAGTCGTGCTCTCTCTGAGGGAAGCGAGCTCCTGTTTTGGAACGACACTTCAGCATGCTCCAGTAGCTGGGGTAAACTATCCTCATGAGTTCATCCACGCTGCCCGCTGAACGCAACTGCTCCACCAGGTCTGGCTCTGTTTGTTCCTGATAAGACACAGAGAAAAAAAGGAAAGGGCCCAGTTTACTCACATGTTTGCAAACCCGTGGAATCAAGTGTGTTGTGGAGTAATTAAATATGTGAAGAAAAGTAGGTGGAGCCCTAGTTCACATCCACCTATTATGTCATCATATTAGACCACTGGCGAGCTGTTTTCAAAAAACTTTGGTCAGATTTTCTACATCTGGTCATTTGTTCTCTATGTATAATAAGGCCTTAAAGGAGCAATGTGGAGATTTTAGCAGTATCTAGTGCTGAGGTTGTTAATTGCAACCAGCGGTTCACTCCACCGCTCCCCCTCCCTTTTAAAGCACTGACTTTACACATCAACATTTACTCGTACGCATGAAACAAGAAGCTTCCAGTCTATCGTGTAGCCAACGACTGTCTGTGTCACTTAGGAGAAGCTTATGATTTATGTCCCCTGTGAAACAGAGATATTCATATCAAGCCTCGATGGAAGAAACGGTCAAACCTCAAGAGTCTCTAGCCAACTGATAGTACTGCTTACCCAGTAAACTAATGTGTTGTCTGTGGAGGCTGAACCGCCTCAGTCTGCAGAAACCGATAGCCCAGTGCATGCAAATCAAACACCCCCCAGGTCTTGACCTCCCCTCAATCCTCAGTGGAATGGGACTTTGCAAGTGTGAAAACACCAACAGCGTCTGGAAACAGCCTAAAGTCCCTGATGGAAAATGATACTGCTGTCTGGGACATTCCAGGAAACATGCCCAGTTTACCCACATAGCTGATTACGGCTGTAGATAATAAAAAGCACACCCTCCCCGCACTTGTGAAAGTGTAAAAAAAAAAGTGAGAAAATTACAACTCGAACTGAGCCTCTGTGTAATTCCCCTTCCCTCTTTCTGAGGGGCAGTGCTGGTATTGGCCCGGTCTGTTGTATCATCTTTGACTGGTGAATGAATCTCTCTGAATATCTATTGCAGAGATCTCATTGGGCAAGTCACCATGTTTACAGCAGTGAATTTATTATCTCAAAACCGAGGAAATTAGCTTTCTCTTTTAAAAACACACACTGTTGTATTTTACTGTGAAACCCATTATTTACGTATAACAGGAATTTTTGGCCGGTTAAGTATAAGCTGTGCTTTTCTAGACCTCCCTTCTTCTCTCACTTCAAAAGAAGATCCCTAGAACAAACAGTATTACAGTATGACAGTTTCTGAAGACTATATATCTGAGGGCCATTTCGTATGATAAAGGACATTTCACTTTATAAAAGTGAAAAATATATTAGGATATGAAGTAAAGATGTTCCATGAAGATATTTTGTACATTTCCTACCGTAAATATATCAAAACTTTATTTATGTGAGTAATATGCTATGCTAAGGACTATTTAGACAACTTTAAAGGCAATTTTCTTAATATAATTTCTTAATATTTTAAATTATGTAAAAATCTCAATTTCAAAAAATTTACCCCTAAAGGGCTTTTTACACTGGACGCAATAGAGCGATTTTGAGACGCGATGACGCGCTGGAAAAAACTATAGATCCCCACAAAGCCTTTCACAGTGCACGCAATGAATCGCGCGGCAAGAAAGCGATACGTTTTTAGTTCAACCAGTGTGTCGATTTCCCCCCCGCCTCTCCGCGACGAGACGCGCCGACCAATGAGATTGGGAATTTATATCACGTGCCCGGAGCCACTGTTGTTACACAAAAGAGCGACATGGTGGCGCGGGAGCACAGAAAGCTGTTTTGAAAACCAGTGTAAACATCGAAGAAAAATAACTTTATACGGATGACCTCTTGCTGTCGTTGGTGTCGGAGAAAAAAGAACATTTTGATAAAAGTCACACAGACTACAAAAACATGAACAAAAAGGAAATGCTGTGGCAACGAATTGCTGAACAAATGGAAATAGATGGTGAGTTTAAAACTTAGTGAGCTGGCTCAAAGTACACTGACGTCAGCTCCACCTATCGGGCAAGCGAGAAGTTGCAGAAGGCGATGAATCGTTTCGCGCTCACTGTGAAACCATGAATCGTCTGCAATTCGCGTCGCATTATCGCATCGCCTTCAGTCTGGAAAGCCCTTAAGACTGGTTTTGTGATCCAGGGTCACATATATATATATATATATAAATATTCTTCATTAAATATATTGAATGAAACAACTTGGAAAACACAACTAGAATCTAAAGATAACTGTGTTGCACTGGGTTTAGTCAAGTCCTCTTGCTCACCATAAAAAGCACTAAAAATGGTGAAAGGAAAAATAAAATACTTGTAGGAAATGACCATTTCTACCCACATTGACTCACTTCTGTTTATTCAGGAAACGTAAATACCACAAAAAGAGTCTGAACAAGACTATTGTATGTGGCCTCTTCCATGTCTTTGTTTACAGTGATTCCTGAGATAACAAACTGGTCTGTTTCCGACCAGAAACAATGGACACTGAAAAAATTATATTAGTGTGTATATGCATGACACACAGACACGTTCAGACATTAGCGAGTCCAAAACTTCAGGTTTGGAAATTGTTAAAACACTAATACAATGCACTATTTTTATTTTTCCGTGGCAACGACAATAAAAGGGGAGAAAAATACAAATGGGAACCATGAAGTTCGAGGGCAGCTGACCCAGAAATGCCATTCATTGTTGCTTGTGATCTTGTTCACAGTATTAAGGAAGATTTATTTTATTATCTTAATACAGACATGATATAACACGTGTAATATATTTAAAATGTATTAGCATGCCAACATCATTACTATCAAATATGTTCAAATGGATATTTAAATGTGTACAGTTTAAATAGACAATCCAAAAAACTAAATAAAATTAAATAAAAAACAGGTCTGAAACTTCAGGACATTTTTGAGATAAAAGACAATAAACAGAGTGGCAGATTTATTTAGGTTGAAGTAAAACAAGCCTCAAACAAGAGCTTTGGCCCGGAAGAACAGGGATTCATGGAAAATGATGAACTGATCATAGATGCATGCAACATTAGTGGGCAGAGATGAGATAAAGAACTTCACATCTAATGCTAAAGTGTGTCTCATTGAATGATTAACAGCTGGGTTCAATACTAGAGACAGGACGTCATGTCGACTCTAACAGAACAGGATTCTACTTTTGTCTGATCATCCCAAAAAATCACTCATTACTGACAGTATTTGCAATTCAAGTGTGAGTCAACAGTTGGAAACCAATAAGAAAGTCTGCATAATTAAAAGGCAGCCTAAAGCTAAACAGTGTTGTCATCGGAAAGAGTTCACTGGACACACATAACATAGCTGCTGCTTTCTGATTGGCTGGAAAAGATGCTGCCGTTGCTGCATCACTCACAAGAAAGGATGGGCTGCTGTAATATATGCCTACAAATGTCAGACAGTTTGCAACAGCTCTCTCCAACTGGAGCAAACACGAGTCTTGGGTTAATACTGCAGAATTCAAAAGTCTACATGAAACAACCAAATCTGAAAAACCATGTAGCATAAGCAAACCAATGAAAATAAACCGATTCCTCTACTGACTATGAGATTAGCATTTATCTTCTTCGCTGACACAAGCATCCAGAGCTATTTGGAAAAAGTTGAAGACACTCTTACTACAAAAAAAACCTTTTGCCAAAATACTGCATATTTTTGCAAGGTTTATAAAGTTATGATTTCCATACAGTCGCTCCATACTTCATTAAAACGAACTCAAAACCTCGACTAAAAAATGCGTACATCCTTCCAAACACCGCAACTGACCTCTTTAATATATAAAACTGATTTTCCATTTTGAAATTTAAGAACATGATTCACAAAAAAGCCATAACAACAGAGAAAGCCACATCATCCTGTTTCAATTTGCACAATTATGTTACAAAAATTTCACAATGATTTCTGAAAATCAATAAATCATTGTGTAATAGCTAGAAGGCTTTTTAATATGGCACTAAAATTTCTGCCTTTCTAATGACACAAATGGCGTCTTAAGCAGTCAGTTCGAGTTGTAGTTTATATTACAGGCAGTTGATAATCATATAAAATTATTAAGAGAGGACCAGACAGCAGGCTGACAAACAATACTACACTTATTGTCCAGTGCTATTTCCCCATTCACCCATTCAGTTCTATTTGCAAACAAATAAAAGGTTAAACCAGAGCTATTATTAAACCAGTATGACTGAACTCAACACATTGGAACAGCGTCAGTATATCTGCACCGGAACACATGTTGCATGTGTTCTAGACATACCTTTCATCCTCAGTATTGGACTCCAGAGAGCAGGTTTGTGTACGCTGCTGTGCTGACTGGACTTGAATGATGTACTTGAAGTCAGCTGCTGAGGGCATGTCTGGGGCTTCTGAGCAGACTTGCAAGGAGGATCTGAGATATCATTAACCCTCTAATGACTCTAAAGTTCTCCCAGAAACTCTAGACCTGTCTGTGAGTTTGAAGTCCTTGACCCAGTGAGAATTGATCCTTTGGAGAATAAGTGTGGCCCTCAAGTGTACGGAGTAAGAGGTGAGACTGAGAACTTTCCACATCTCAGGCCGACAATCCAAATCTACACTGTTTTCCTGAAGCAATTGAGATGTTTCCTGAGGTAGAGTATTCCGTCACGATCCTCATGAATGCTGTATTACAGTCCCTCGTGTTGTTTCTAAACCAACCGTTGGACGCAGTACACACGCTCGGCGCACACAAGCTCTTGAGACCAGACCTTACGTGTGGAAATTGTTTTTCCAGCCTTCAGCCCAGTGTCTGCTAGACACATTAGAATGAACTAGCAGCATTGGATACAACACAGAGTGGGGAATAGTGCATGTCACTATCAATGCATCTGCATTATAATTAATAAACCCAGTCCAGATTTTTGTTATGTACACCATCCTGTTATAAGCAATGCGCAGTTTGGTTTGTTTTGGTTGTACTGTTTTCACCTTGTACAATAGCATTATCCCTTTGTGGTTTCTAATGAAATATAAATGAACCTGTAGATGTGTGTGAGATGTATTGTTGATCAAGTTTATAAACCTGAAATGCTCTTCGCATTCACTATTCAACTATTCTGAACTCTGCGGATTTCACAAAACTCGACTTTTATATTTTATTATTTTAGTAAAATCAACTGGGAATTATTTGAATTATGAAAAGTGAGCATTAGGTACTAGAATGGAGTTGGATGTGGACAAATTAATTTATCAATACAAGAAGTAATGTGCATTAAGTTAACAGGATCACTTCTGTTTGAAGTAGGGCTGGGCGATAAAACGATAACAATAATTGTTGCGATATAATTTTTCTAGATAAAACTATAACAATAGTTCGATAAATGTTTGAAATAATAGCACATCACACACACCCTCCGTCCGCTCGCATTCCGGTTCCTCCGATCGCGTGCGCGCGCCCAGAAAGCTGCATCTCTCTCACAGACAGCTCGCAAAATACTGAACTGAGATCTCTTTTGCGTCTTCTAACTCGTCTTCTATCGTAATAATTATCATTATCGACTGATATGAAAAGTTTTATTGTAATATTTTTTTTGCCCATGCATATCACCCAGCCCTACTTTAAAGAACCCCTGAAATCATTTAATGTTTGCAGTTTTCTGTCCCGTGGTAATATATTAGTTGTTAATACTGGATGTTTGGCAGCACATAGACTCAAAGGGCTCATCCTTTTATTTAAAAACAGCTTAAAAAGACTTTCGGCCATGAATTGTGATGTGCTACTCGATTGCAAAGGAAGGAAATTCTCTATCAAATCTGGGTAGTACATGAGTCATCAGTATACCTGGGAAAGTCTTTACCTTTTTAAGACTTCAACCAGTTCACTTTTTCAGTCTACACAAAAGCCACAATAGCCTCAATTTTCATTTCATATGGTCTTTAAAGAGTAATATAGAGTTTGCATATCCACACTAAATGGTCTGAGTCCCACCAGACTCATTCTTTCCCTTTTGAAAAGTTACTTTCCTGGTCTTCTCGGTTTCGCGTGTTTAGTCAGACGTGTGTCAGGATGCAATTACTGCTCACTTCTGATGCGGACTTGCTTAAGGTTTCTGTGGTGCAATAAAGCTATTAGCCTGGAGGGTTGCCCACTACTCAATAAGACCGCGGGGATATTAGGCCTAATGTTCTGTAACCCAATTCTGCAGCTCTCCAAAAACATAATACAGCTCTACAAGAAATCCCTGTGAAACTCCCTGTAGGCCAATTTAAAAAAAAACACAAAGCGAGGAAAGGGGATATGGTTCTTTTTTTGGTACACTCAAAACCTTAGCGTATGGAGCCAATATCCAGGCTGGGCAGAAAATGACAATCGCAAGGTCAAAGACCACTCTGTGATCAGTCAAAGGTTCGAGTATAGTATCTTTTGAAATCTTAAAAAAGGTATGATGAGATCACCAGCTGCATAATACAATAAAACTAACATGACTCATCGCTAAACTAATGTGCTTATCTCTAGAGTCCATTTCCACAAGCAATAACACTTAGTGCATACTGTACATTATGTTGGATATTGCATTTAAAACAACCTATTGAGGGCTCACTTCCATAAACTGCTCAATTTGGATAAAAGTGTCATATGCATGAATCAGATACCACAGGACAATGCTAAAGGGCCACTGTTCTGGAAAACACATCAAACACACTGAAACAAGCTAATAGACAAAGTTACAGGTGCATGAAAGTTGTCCTCCTTGCTATGGCGTACGACCAAGGGAGGGCTGGATACTGCTTGTGAATTAGATTATCAATCAAACCTTAATAAACCACACCTGAACCAGATCATCGAGTTCACTTGAAAATTACAGGCAGTTGTGTTATCGTGCAGGTGCTCAGTCCTGTTCCTGGAACTTCTTAGGAAGGTAGATCTCCAGGAACAGGTTTGAGAGTGTCACATTCACTGACTGCAGTGGGAGTAAGTTTACTGAAACAAAAAATATCTATGAATTTATAAATGAATAATTGTGGAGAAAATAGCAAAAGGCTTGAAAAAGTGCAAAACCGTCTCCCAGCTGTTTTAGGCACACTGCTGAGCCACAGTCAGAGCTGAATTCCTAAGATGCATCTATAGCCAGTTTACAGACAGCAAAGAAAAAGATGCACACAGAGAGAGAGAGAGAGAGAGAGAGAGAATGAGAGAATGATATAGACCATAAATGCATAAACCATGAGATCTCTGTGTTCCTGACTGTCAGTGTTTGAGTGCTGCTCGACCACAAAACTTGGGTCAACAATGCTTAAATAAACATACCGCCACAACATCAGAAAGTCAACCAACAAACGGCCGTTTGAAACAGAGATTTTTTTAATGAATGGATAATGAATTTGTTGATGCATTTTATATTTTCCTTTCTCCAAATATAAGTCAAATAATAAGTCGAATAAATGATGACAAAAAAATATTTTTTGAGTTTTTACTTTTAATTTTTATTCCCTTTAATTTTGATACATTGTGTTGTTACTGTGCATGGCAGTACAGTCGACACTGCACATTAACAAATATAACACACCATAACTTTAAACCCTTCAACTTGTCCTTAAAAATGCACAAGAGAATGCATTTCACAATTATTATGAAATAAGCTTTAGTACAAGTTGAAATTCCTCCAATTGATGTAGTTGCCCAATTCAAAAAAGTTGCCGAATTGCTGACCTCCCAAAAAGTCTTCTTGCTTATGTCATCTCAACGTCTGACTACCCCTTCCCCTTGGGTGAAAGCAGATCTCCTCTAAAGTTGTGAAAGTGTTGAAAGGTGGTTGTGTTCAATCTAAAGTTAAAGGACTGAAAGGATCTGGCAGGTGAATTGGCTATTAGTGGGGAAGATAAGAGAGACAGATGTAGTTGATCTGTACCACCTGTGTTAACTTTCCTACCTACGAAGTACACGCGACCACGCGCTCACACCGAAGAAGACACCCCTGGGGAATCCCTCAGCCATCACCGGAGGACAGAAATAAACAAGCCTTGTTTATAAGATAACGGAAACTCTTTTTGTTTATGAAAGCGAGCTCTTTTCCCTGTAGCTGGATGTGCTTTATCATGGGTGGTTTTTCTCAGGCATTCATCACTAGCCAGAAGACACACTCCAACAGTCTGAAACATAATGCTTACTAAAGCCCGGCTGTCCCGAGAGGCTTTGCAACACAGCAGATAATAATTTAAACAGTCAACATCCCAGTTTATAATGATGAAGCAAAACCGTCACAGTCACCGTGAATAAGGTTTGCAGTTCAGCTTTTAAGACTACAAATCACAGGGAACCAGCACCCACATTCCCCAGGTGACCCCTTAACAGAGAGCGTCTTACAGACAATAACTCTGTTTATATGCAAAACCCTTATGATTTACAAATGCACTTACAATTACTTGTGATTTACAGGCCAGCTTTGCCAAACAGATGAGAGATGGCCATCACTGAAATGTGCAAGGGAGAGAAATAAGGTCACTCAGTATATAAGCCAAGCGCTGACTGATGATGCCCAATGAATTATTGAGGACCAACACTGTTAGCGGAGTCCCCGATCCTACACATTTATATTCCGCACAGCCGCATGTGCAATTACAGGACAATTATTCAAATACATGGCAAAAGCGCAAGACAAATATCTCCCAAACGGACTGAAAATAAACCATTAGAAATTCAGCAGCTTTTGCCGTTGCTGTCGCAGTTAAGCTTAACTTTCCTGTCTCCCTGTGAATTCCAGCTAAATTAATCTTAATAACCATTGAATTTCACCAAGACCCAAAGGAGTTTGGGAGAGCAGGGAAAACAAAGTCTAATTTTAGGCAATCATTTAAGTCACACATTACTAATGGGATACAATTTAAGATTTTGTCAAGACGTCGACGTTGATGCGTATAGCATATGGTATCATTTATACACCGTTCATAGTAAAACTGCAGAGGCGACTACTGCTGTGTTACAAAAGTTTGAATGTTGTAAAATGCTGTCATGTCAAGTGACGGTCTGTGTAATGGTTGTGTCTTCCAGAACATAATGTTGGTGGGTGTGAGCCACAGTATGAACACCGTTTTCTGCGAGTTAACAAAATCTCACTTCACTTTGGATTCTAAGAAAAGAAATGAAATATTTATCCAACCAATTCAGTGCATTGATGATATCATCAAATAGGTTTGTGGAGAGAGAGAGAGAGCGAGAGCGAGAGAGAGCTCTTCAGGAGTTGTTGCTGACCCAATGACACCTGCTTCCATTTTTATGGCAATAAAATTATGCTTTCAGATAATCTCCTTAAATGCCTTTTTGAATTATTTAAGCTAAAATAGATCATACTTGTAAAATCTACTAGTTTTCATTATATTAACTCTCCGAATTCACCAAATATGTGTGTCTCTGTGTTTCAAAAAAGACTGTTATGAAAATAATATAGGCTAGCAAATATTTAACATGGCTTTCCTTCAGGCTTACTTTAGTTCAGATACATATCTGGAAATTATAAAACCGAGGGCAACGATTCATAACCAATAAAAGACTTCAAGAATCATACTGGAACTTGCTAGAGCTTACCAGGATATCTCCTTGATCTTGGTCATAATCATAATAGTCGTGACTTGACTCCAAAGCAAGGTTTGCGTAAAGCAATGCGAGACAGAAGACAGAAATTCCAAATAAGTGCATTTTAGTTGTAAAACCCTCTGAAGTCTGGACAGAGTCTGTTCAAAGTTCCTCCTTTTCGGCTTTCAATAGCCGGTTTCTACAACGCTCTTTCCTTTAAAATAACGCATACATCCAACATGTTAAAAAGGGGCAGCTGATGAGATACTGGTCCATGTAACGCAGCGTAAAGTCTTAACATCCAGTCCGCGCGGAGACAGATGAGTGTGGAAGTGAGCTGAGGGCTCAATGGCATGTTTTATGCAATTTCACAGCGTTTCTTTGGCTTCTTCTCCTCCCCCTCTGCCTCTCCGTTTTCCCCAGCCTGCCTCTCTACTCGCTGCTACACATTCCCAAATATCAAGAGAGTCGCGGCACGCGTGTCGTGTTATCGCCGTAAAGTCAAACCAAACGTGTTTTAGACAGACTCGAGTACAGTGAGCGTGAACGCGCGCCTGTAAGGTTACGCGTTTGTCTGTGTTAGGTCATATGTGAAAGGTCAGAGTTTATAAATAGTTTTTTTGAAGAACATGCCTGACAATAATAATTAAATAAACTGTAACCTTCATTTCAACTGATTTATATTTATTGTATCATAACTGCTATTTGCATTATAACTATACAACTATTACCTTTATCTTTATATTATTTGTATTTTTCATTTGTTTAGTATTTTATAATAATTGCTTTCTTTCTTTCTTTGAACCTGATCTGACTTACATTTCACTACTGTTTGTATATTCTCTATATAGCTGTGTATGTGACAAATACAGTAGCCTACCTGACTAAAGTTAGTGTGTGTTATTATGAAAGTTCAATGATTTAAAGTAAGTTAAAATGGTAAAAAAAATAAACGAATTGTATTGGTTTAATGGAAATATAATGTGTATGTAATCTGTTGGGTGCTATTGGTGGGATGGAAACCAATAGAACATCATTAAATTCTACTGGACACCCCATATAAAGGAATTTTATAATGATTTGCGCTGATAGTTTAGAATGGCATTTGTAATGGAAGCCATTCTAATATTGTTTTAAACATGATAATAAACTTTAAATAAATAAAGCTCTTTAGTATAAATGTACCACAATTCAAAGGGGTAAACGAGTGAGTTAACTAGGCCCCTTTTGATATTAAGACCAAAAAGTAAACTATCCATCCATTCTCTTTTCCTCTGCAGGGTCACACTGGCAGGCTACACCCTGGATAGGTGGCCAGTCTATCAGATACACACATATTCACCAAAAAGTGAGCAAATGTATCTATATTCACACTACCTAATGTAAAATACATTCATACCCTTTCATCAATCACCATTTCACTCAAAACAGCATAATATTACAATAAGGCTAATCTGTCAAACATGGTGGTTTATAAATGAAAGGGTAATATGTATGAATTGTTTTGGGGTGGTTTTAATTCTCTTCAAGGGTTCTTGTCTATAGGGGATCCTAGTCTTCAAGTTCACTGAGTGCACTTCTAATGCTGTGGAATGCAAGTCCCACTTCAGTCATTGTGTTCCAGTCACCAATGTCAAAGGGTTGCTTTTAATATCAGGATCTCCTCACATACTACTTTAAGTAGCAGGCTTAACATGAACCGTCGAAAGCATTCAGTGTTAACACTAAGGACTGGTGAATGATAACCTAATTAGTCATGATACTATTGAATATCTAATATGAAAACATTCTTGTCATTGCACATTTAACTTGGTTTAGAATTGCGGAGCAATAAGGAGATAATTTGTTTACCAATAAATAAAATTCTTTATGAGGATTCATGATTTCACTAAGTAATTGGTAAATATACAAATATGGTTTTTGTAAAAGTCAAATGAGTCTGCTTACATGGATATGCAGTAATTTAAAATCATTGCAGTTTAATGTAAAAATGCAACTTGAAGAATTAGCGTTCAAAATCACTTTAAATTGCATTGATCGACCCTCTGTGTTCAAATGTTAAGCCAACATCAGTCATATACTTGGCAGTGGGCACTAGCATCATTGGCCTTCTCTTTGCTCATAAACAATGTCTCATTCTGCCTCCCCAAATGCCTTGACTGGACTTAAAAGTCAAAGTTCAGGCTGGTTAAATAAGGATTAACAGGGGTCAGTTCTGCTTTGACATAACATTACTTCGTGAGCTAAGTTATAACATTGTCAGCCAAAAGTCTGGAGCTGCTTTATAAGCTTAGCCACCACAGATAGCATCTTGTTTAGAAGTCACGTAGGCCTTTGATTTCCTCAGTGGGAGCATACTTTGCTTTTAGCTCAAAAGTGTTTCAGAAGCTGACCGCAACTTATATTTTACATCACTATTGTCATCTTTTACACAATTTATTTCTCATTCAGCCTGCACATGGTTTTGTGTCCTTATTTAAACTCGCTGTGTTTAGATCACTGCAGCTTTAAGTTGGATTTATTTGTGTAATGCTTTGTAAAAAGACTGTGTAAAGTTGTTGTGAAAAGTCAGTTCTGACTTACATGAAGGGGAAGTTTGCCTCTTATATTATTTCTCTGCTTGCCTTTCCTGCACTTTTTGTGCTTTTTATATGTTAAAGATGATGTATTGTAACTATATTCAAATTTTCTTTGGCATTCATTGCTTTAGTCTATAGTTCCTTTGAGAGGTGCATGTACAGTACAGTGAAAACTGTAATGAGCTCATTAAAATACCATTATAGTGGAACCAAAGCCAACAGATCATAATTATATGATAAGATACTTCAGCTGTGGCTTAGATCTTGCGTATTTATTGCCACATTTGAAATCCCTCAACAATTCAAATATGCTCAACTGCTCTTTTAAAAAGGATTTAAAAGTTTGCTTGTTTTTCGAGCACACTCCTGCATCACACCTGGACCAAATACAGGTTCCGACTTTTTTGTAATCCACTAACTAGGGTACGAGATCACCACAGGAATTTACGAGGGTCCTCATGGCACAGTGACCCAGGACTGTCTAGCACTCTCGACTGTCTGCTCATGTGTGCACAGTTTGTTCCCACACATGGGAATTGCTCCTGCCGGAACTGGGAAACAATGGGTGTGGGAGTCCTGTGACTGGACCGCTGCTTTGGGAAGCGCTGGACCTTGTTAATGCTGGAATTTGCAGTGTCCCTTGCGTTTCAAACAACGGCTGTATTAGTCAGGGTAGATCGATGAGGATAAGATGGCAAGGTTACAGGGGGCAGGCCTAATCTCGTACTCTCCAGCACTCCTTGGCATCCTCATTTGGTGTGTTTGTCTGTAATAAATTGCACCCGTCACTAAGTATTATGGCTCCGTATAGAAACACTTCTGTTGTTTATTCTAGTGTTTATTGTGTGCAAATATGCAGTTTTTATTTATTAACGCAGAAAAGGTTTTTAGAGAAGATGTTGTTGTCACAGTCAGTACTGACTATGTAGAATATAAAAGCAAGTGAAGGGCCCATGTTTCAGAGATTAAGAAGGGAAACGTGTTGAGACTGAGATAAGGGGCTGTGTTAAAGCTTCTTTGTTTCACAGTTGACAGCTGACACAATTAATTAACCAACAAATAAGGAACATGGGCGAAGGCCTGGAATGTTAGCGGTTTACTAGTCATGTCAGCATTACTTTGCTGGTTTTCTTCTTTTTTTTAGGCATGCCTTGAAAAATGCTGCCCAAATAAAGACAAATTTGCCATAGTTGCAAACGTCACTCATAATAGGAAAAAATAGCTTTAAGAGAAAAATCTGAATTTCATGAATATGACTGTTTTGTGAATATATTAATTGTATGTGAAAACAGATACATTTTGCTATAATAAGAGAACAGATTACAAAACTGTAAAAACAATTTTATTTAAAAAAATAAAACCAGCCAAGACACCTGTTACCCCACTCTTCATGCAAATGTTTTACACTTCTGCCTTCAGCAACATCTTAATATTACTTCAACTACAAATATTTTCAGTTGAGAAACTTTGGAATACATTGACAATGTCATTTGCTGTGATATGTAGCTTTTAACCCAACTTCTTGTCATGTGGAATGTTTGATGAGAGGACAACACTTCATAAAAAGTGTCAAAACCATTTTGACACTCTAGAGACATTTAACCCCTGGGTCATTGACATATTTGCCCAGCAAATTGAGTAAGGGACCGTTGAAGTGACCTCTTAAAAGCGTTCATTTACACACGTAAAACATTCCTGCTCGCACACTAACACACTCCGGCATTCGCTGAAGAGTAAGAGAATGGGGAGGGGTAAAAAGAGAGGAAGAAAGAGAGAGAGACCCTCCACCTCTGGCCTGCTTGTATTCGTATGGAAATAAGTCTTCTTGAGAAGTTTACGTTAAACTCTGAATGCGGATTAACATGGCTCCCGCTTCACTAAACACAGCAATTACAGACGACACATCTACTCCACTGCCTATATAAATATTGTCTATACTCTTGACTGTTATATGTGTTGTCTGTTAGCAAAGCCACAAACAAAATGCATTCTTTAGTATGGAGTGAATTTAGCACTGAATTTTTCTTTGATGTATGTGGAATGTAGGCTAATAATTTAATGTGTACAACTTTTATAATAATAAAGATGCCAGTTGTTAACATGTTTTAGCGGCAATTAACTAACAATAAACAATATATTTTACAGTTTCTGTGAAATCTAGAGGTCCAGTGCAATTCAATGTCCCTAATGAGACCACTGTCCACTGACACTCACCATTGTTTATTTTAATGGATTATAAATCCATAGGGATAAACTGATTTTCTTTATCTCATGTATAAATGACAACCACTTGTCTAAACCTTAAAATACTAACACCCGCACATGTCACGCTGTGTGTGGTGAAATGATGCCTTCTGTGGAAGATAATGTGCAATCTTTCCAACAGGCAGATTTGTCCAAACTAGCCCTTTCAGCTTCACTGGTCATATACAGTGGGACGTTTATCTCAGTGTAAGGTGTTATGTTTATAAGCAAGCATGTTTGTCCGGTGGTGATGTAACAGATGTTTACAGTATATGTAAACTGTCTCCATGGTCCTAAAGGCCTTATTTTTTCTCTTTTACAGGTTATATTGTACATACAATTTCTTTCATACTCTTTTTTTTCATTTCAAACTTCTTTTAAAATGTGATATTTTTAGCCAACATAGTGTAAGTATAGTACTTAGTGTATATCTATTCACATATTATTTTAAAGTGATAGTTCTGTCATCATTTACTCACCGTCTTGTCATTTCAAACCTGTACAAGGCACCAAAGACATTTTGAAGAATGTTGGTAACCAAACAACGGCGGTACCCATTCACTTCTATTGTATGAACACAAAACCAATGCAAGTCAATGGGTACAGAATTTGAATTTTGTTAAGGATAACAGTTACTGACTATTTTTGGAATATGTTTTCTTCCTCAAAACATGACTCAGTTTTTAGAGGAAGCAGTTTAAGCTGAATGTCAGAGTGATACGACTTACCAAAAATAATGGTGAATGTGTTACTTGATAACATAACAATTCTCAAGTTATTGTCAAGGACTTGCATGAAAATTGCAGTAAAGTCGGATGCAGATTACAAAATTTTCCTCCAGAACTGATGTACGTATAGGAAAATTGTATTGCTCATGGGACATCATGTTTCATTCAAATATCACCTCTCTCCCACGTTTCTCCTAAAATACAAAATAGACACAAATTGTGTAATTATTAACACACATTCCTTACATAACAACATTAATTTAATGTAATTTCTGTTAAAGAACTGAGATACTAATGAGATCGCATGCACGTGCAATTTTTCTTTCCTATGGGAGTGCTTTTTTGTTCATAGAATCGTCTTTCGACGAAATGAAACACATCACTTCACATTAAAGTTGTGTAACCGCAGTGTAGAAATATGAGGGGAATATTGTATGAAATCAAATACAGTCCTGCCAAAGAAAATCATTTGAAGGGGTGAAAAAAGTTTACAGGACAGAAATGCCAGTGAAACCGACGACAGACTAGATGATTTTGGCACAAAGTTTCCTGTGGGCTAAGTGTGAGCTATCAAACTATATAATACTTTACATTCAGCTGGGATACATGCAGCTGTATCAGCATGGCATCACTTCTTATACTGGAGATACGGTGTGACATATTTCGTCGGAGGGTCACCCTGCAAAGTTACCCACAATCCAACGGTGTTATGATGGTTTAGGAGCCAAGTATTCTGTTTCAAATTCATGAGCATATGTGTGTACCTGTATAGTATTACACCAAATGCAAAAGGGTAATAGGGGTGGATATGGACCACCCATGGTCCACGTCATGAGCAAATGAGATGTCGGCAGCATCTCATTTGCTGTATCGAGGCTTCATGGACTGGATATTATCATATGGAAGCTGGGTACATCTATGGCACCTGCCAGTCAAACAACAAAACCAACTGTTGCTCTTCTAAAGACTGAGGCTAGATCACTTGTGAATTAGGAAAATGAGCCCTCCAGACAAGCAGACGAGAGAAAGAAAGAGAGAGAGAGAGAGAGACAGAGGAGGTATGTTTCCCATGAACGTTTGCCAGGTTCTGACAGACTAATCCGCTGGGAGAAACAAACCCAGTGTGTTTCGGGGCTTTGGTTAAGTAATGAGGAATTCTTGCCTCGGTCTCTTATAAGAGAGAATGGGTGATTTTATTTTTCTAAAGACTGCACAGAGACTGATGTCTCAACCTGCTCGGTTATCCGAAAAGCAAAGTTTTCAGACATTACTTATTTTACATGAACACAGATAAGGCTTTGTCAAACAAAAAGTCTTTGATGAGTGCATGTAAGTAACAGCCAAATTCAGGCGTGTAGATCTGTATGTGAGCCACTTGAAGACTGAACTGTGAGCTATTCTGGCTCTGCATGACCCAATCAGCACAGCCCTTTTCTCAACTATTCTTACTCGTGTACAATGGGGTCCGAAAGTCTGAGTCCTCTACTAAAATGCTTATATGTTGCGATTTAACATAAATGTATTGAGGACAAATTATATCACCATTCATAATTTGTGTAAAAGGTTTTAACAAGAATTGTAAAAATTACACTTCTTATAGTTTGGTATGGCCCAGTTCTGCTTTAATACTTCGAGATGACTCGATGACTCCACAAGTTAGTGCAAAACCTGGTAATACATGTTGTCCCAGCATGATCTGAGAAGGTTCCAATAAGCATCTTATGGGCAGAAGGAGAGACATCAGAGCTTGTAGACATGGTTCACATGATCAGTGTCACAATTGTACAAAATCTCAAATATTTCTTTATTTCACATCATTATTTCCCCCTAAATGTAGGTTCTGCTGCCTACAAGAAAAAATAACTTAACTAAACATAAATAGTGTTGCGTTTGGACACTGGGTTTGTGATAGCAGTATTGTAACTCAGTAAAGTCTGTTTTCATACTTTAAACAACAGTTTGATATTTGATCAGATTCATTGAGTTTGTCCATTTTGTATTCTGTTTTAGATTACCGAGCTTGCTGATTATTAAACATTTTCAACTAATAAATCAATCTTACTCCGATATGTCAACTGGGAATGCATATGCTTGGCATGACAACAACCTCTTGCTTGCCCGTAGAGATCAGTTCATCCTACAAGATCCATCACTTGAACAGGTCTGACCCCTTAATGAACTTAATGAAATTCAAAGCATTTTAATCCCTGAAATGCATACAAAGATGTGTGAAAGTCAAACAAAATTACCGCCTGTCAAAACAATCACAGTCGCTCTGCATTACTGTGATAGCTCGCACTGATAACATGACCTCATTTGGTTTGGTAAACCATAGGAAAACAATCGACAGTATTTTTCTTTTATAGAGCGTTGAGGCATCAAAACAGCATTATGGTGGTTTGAAATGTGTACATTTGATTTTCTTTTAGACTGCTAGGATGCGTGTGTGATGCATGAAATAGGATTATCCAGGTTTAGTGCTTGGACGTGAATCTGTTGCGTAATGAGACACAGTCATCTTCAATGCCGAGCTACTATTAGTATTCCACAGCAATGAAGTCATCCATGCAGACTGTTTTTTATTTACTGTAGCCTACAGCATACCATATGTAGAAGACCTCTACTGTTTCATGCTTGTCTGTTTAGCAATTGCAGGGTTAATGTTATTCTACAGAAGGTCTACATGAGTGACATTAAGTTTACATGAAACATATGGTAAACTCAGAGTAAAGATTTACTCTCTAAGTTTAGTACAAATATTGCAGGTTTTATGTGAAATAAATGTGTTTTTTTAACATTAGGTACAATGCAAACCAGGTTGTACTTTGTCTAATGAATGTAAACTGATAAATATTAGCACGTATATATATGAGGACATACGTTTTGGGTCTGCTGCACCATATATTTAATTGTCTTTATTTAGACCTATTGTATTCATTTGTAGACAATTTTGTCTACAAATGTGTCTTATACTTATCAGGTCACAATAATCCCAAATAGCTAGGAGAAATTAAAAATGCATATGAGAGCAAAGCTCGGGTCTTACTTAAACAATGCAATAATATAAAAATGGCTGCCACACTCTATGCCATCACTAAATGATGATTGTGTGTTATATTTTAACACATTTTGTGTTCCTTTTGTGTGAAATAAATGAAAGGGTTAAAAGTAACACAAAATGTGTTTTAAAAATGTTAACATATTGTGTGTTGTACGTAACTGTTTCTTCTCAACGTTTTTTAAAAACAATTTAATAAATAATTCGTTTTGGTCAAAAGTTATCAATATTCACATTATTGTCATGAATAAAAAACAGGTAAATGGCTGAAGCAGCAATTTTATTATTTTGTTTCTTGTCTCTCCATATTTCATTATTTTTATTTTATTATTGGTCACCCTTTATGTTTGTATGTGGGTTTAGTAAATATTTAACCAATGAAATGTATTTAAAAGAGCTTGTCAACTTTGACAACACCATGTTTAACTATTTGAAAAATAGTGTTTTTCCAGAAAAGTTGTGGTTTTGTACATATAAGGTTTCCGCCAGATGCAACAATATGAGGCATAACTACCATGTTATAGCTATCGTGCCAATATACATTCTTCCTTTGGACTAGATGTTTTTATTTAAAGCAACATACAGTGAATTATATCAGTAGCTACATGTATTTCCTAAGAATTGAACCTGTTGACATCCACACTTGTACTTCTATTGTGTATTACATTCTTCACATGTTACATTGTAACTTCAAATGCTCTATGCTCCAGGTAACAGTTGATCCAACTTCTATCTCCATAACCTTTTCTATAGTTATCACAAATATGCTACACTGGTCCCAAACCTGTGTGAACTCTCAGCTGAGGTCCTGCATGTGGTGTGTATGTTTTTAACAGAAACAGTGTTCATTAATAATCTGCTGTGGTGTTTTGGGAGAGATGAGTGATTTATCATCACCTCACCGATGACAGCATGGAGCTACGCTTGTGTAAAGGCTTTTCAGATTTGATTTCTGTCAAGGCTTGGTTTTACAAGAAGCCACAGAGCGGAAACTTCAGGCCAGCAGGTAAAATCAGGGTTAATACTCACAGAGGCTTCTCACCCTATTGCCAAAGTCTGGTTTCATCCGAGTCAATCATCAGCGCATATTTTCATCAGGTTTCTGCTGTGAAACCTATGAATACATATTTAAAATCCTTTTATTAAAATATTTTTATTTAATTTAAATATTTTAAAGTCCAAGCTGTGTCCTATATATGTTACATCAACTGCCAGAATATACAGTACATTATGGTAAATAAAATAAAGGTCTTTGCAGCAGATAAATGATGATTAATAAGTGTTGGACTAAAAGGAGAATTTTCTTTTGTACAGTATTCTGTATGTCTTGGAAAACACTGCAGTAAAATGCCAATCCTTATAATGCATACTGTAACAAAAATCCCACATCTTTTAACCTATAAAATAGCTATATTTGTTGGCATCACATACGGTGGTGTTTTTGCTCCAACAAAGCTGAACATTTCTTTTGATTTGTTTCCTGCGTGGTACTCTTATATTTGAGTTTTATATTGCCTCATGTAGAGAGCCTATATTGCTTCAGTAATGGAAAGGGTGTCTGGGGTCTGGTGCTTTGGCATCACATGGCATCTACTATACATCTCAAGTTGGAAAAACAAAAACCTGGCTTTGGAATTGTGCACCCATGTGCAAAGATGGTAGATTTTGAATCATACACTTCTGGATCCCTTGACCGTTCTTTTCCTTCTGACCGACTGACCCCTTCCATCATATTACTTGATTTGTGGAGGCCCCCTGCACCTGTGGACCTCTAGTATCATTCCTGAATTTCACCCCTATAGCTACAGCTTTCCTCAGTTAAGTAACCGCCATTGAGATTAATGAGAATGCTAATGGATACATTTCTCTTGATATTGTAGACCTCCTTGTGCTTCTTTTAAATCAATCTGTGCAATACCCCACATGTCTTGGTTTTTCGTTACCTCTTGAATGAACATTTGGAAACTCTATTTAATTGGTTTGTTTTACATGCAGAGTGATACAGTTGTACTGCATTTATTATGCTTCTATCCATCATTGGCAATCTTTTACAGCATTAAGACAAACGTTAGTTTTTCATGCCTTGATTATAGTTACGTAGTGTCAGACTTTGTCTCATGCAGAATACATTGCTGTCCCCTGTGTACAGTACGCTGGAGTGATTATGATCACATTCTTCAGGTACCGGGGTCAATAATACCAGCAGGATTGATTTACTTTTTACTGACTTATGTAAAAAAAAAAAAATTCACTTAAATCACTAAACCATAAGTTGTGCAAAATCACTTTTGTTATATTTTAAACTGGATTCAAACTGGTTTAAACTCTCATAAATGTCCATCGGACCACATTTTTTACCCTAACCAAATGAGGTCCCCATGGGGAATCCTATAATAAATAATCCAATAAATGTTTATTCTAGACCACCTTACTGAAATACCATGATGTATTTTTTTATATCTATTTAGTCTTTAGTGACATTCTGAATGGACACAATTCATGAGACACAGCTGTTTGTAAACAAGCAGTTCAACGTATGTTCCAGGCAAATTATTTTATGTGTCCTCTGGGGAACACCACGTTTACAGCTGTGATATCTTCATGCCCTTTACGAGATACATAATGTTTTTGCTGGAAGTTTATTAGCTTACTTTTATTGCTTTCATTTCTTTGAGTGCATCCAACACAAATCTGAGAAATAACTTTAGGACATAACAATTAATGTCATCTCCCCCTTGTGGATGTATATATAATACACTTCAGCTTTAGTTAATATTCTCTCATGGAGACAAAACTTCACTTTTTTTCTTTTGGAGAAGTATTTTGCTCTTTGATTTTCGGCTGCTTTTTATACCTGTGAGTGTGTCTCAGTGCTTACAAAAAATTCTCATCTGTTTTGATTGTGTTGTTATACTTGCCATACTAATATTGCTAGGATGGCATGAAATAACCATGTCAACACTTTCAAGGAACATTCATCTTTTTATCAGTGTCATGATATACAGGCTTTTCAGACATCTTTTATATGTGTATTACTGTAATAATACAGACCTGTGCAATAGAATTGAGCAATATGTAATGTGACATGCAATTCTGATGTTATTAACTTTTACATCAGTGTAAAACCCTAAAATGTGTATTTAATATTTTAAAGATTTAGCATAAACATTAATATGTTACAGTTTTTAGCAGCTGATGCATTTTATTATTATCTAGAAAACTGCTGTCGGCTGCACTATGGAACATTTAGTTAAAAGCGATAACATTAGTTTTGCTCTGAATGTTATTTTTGTGCGTGTCTCAAATATATTTGGCATTGTTAGCTTAGGGTTCATGAAATGTACTCTTAATGACATCTGAAATGATTTGGTGATGATGTATTTTATTTTACAAGATACAATAAAAAATGAGGTAATCCTAAAAGGTATTTGGACGATCATTATAATTCTTTGGAGGCTAACAAGAAGTTAAAATAATATAATATCATGTTTGTCTGACCAACATCCCATCTTTCAGCATCTCAACCACTCACTAACAACCCATAGCAGTGCTCACCATGGCAACAGCAGCCGAATCTGCCCGTTGCACCTCTCTATAATAACACAAGCCAGACCCCCAGCAGAGAACTTACGCTCTTATCATTACATTTTTGCATGAAGTCCAAATCAATCAGATCTGTGGACCCCAGCCAGCAATAGAGTAAAAGAGTTCGGTCTTGTTCACGATAGGCAGCTCTTACAGGAAGCACTTCGCAATACGGGACATGTTTTAAAGTTTATTTACATGCCTTTAATAGAGTACAAGGTCTGCTTTGTCTTCCAAATCTTGTTTTGAATACAGAACAAACAAAATCCTCTAACTCGAAGCAGAATTTCATGAAAGCATTGTTGCTACTCAAGGTCAACAAACTGAATTGGTTTTCAACCCTGAATGCCTAGAATTTTTAAATGATGACCGGATTTCCTGTAGGCCCCAAATCCACATATTTGTGCATTTTCTGTGTCCAAACGTTTTTTAATCTCAAAGGGACTAAGCAATGTGTTAACAAAAGGTTAAATGCATAAATAGATGTCTGTGGTGATCTCATTGTTATAAAACAATAGCCATGAACACAGGTATTTTGTCAATTTTATGGATGTTCCAACTCTATATTATGCACAGAGATGTTTCTGTACACATAATTTAAATACGAATTTAATGGTTTTAACGGTTGAATATGGTGGCAAAGACCTAGCACACAGAACTCACTACTGTATTTGTAACAGAGTACAGTTTGTTAAAAAAACAAGAATGTCATTTCTCAATAGTCATTTGTATAGGCTTCCTCAAGGACCCTATGGGGAGTCATGCTGCTCTCATGAGCGTGACTGTTCTTTCTTTCTTTCTTTCTTTCTTTGGACTGGATTGTTTCTCAAAAAATATGTCAGTTGTTTAGTTACAGCATCCTGCTTCTCAGACATGCTGCTGTTTATTTTTCTCAGCCGTAAAGTCCGAAGTCTCTCTCTGCACACTTAAAATGCTCAGTTGACCTCAGTTGATGACAGTTTTACCTGTGTGTAGGTCATGCAACTGATGCTGTTTAAAAATGTTATGTTTAAAGGCATAATGCACCCACAAATGCCGAAATAAAAAATGTGGTCATCATTGTTTAACACAAATAAAGACATTAGGCAAATGTTGGACAGATTATTAAGGCATGAAGAATGTTGATAACCAAACACTTGTATGAACACAAAAACAATGCAAGTCAATGGGTACCACCGTTGTTCGGTTACCAACATATTTTTAAATATCTTCTTTGTGTTCTGCAGAAGAAAGAGTCATACAGGTTCGAAATGACATGAGGGTAAATATAACAGAATTGTTTTGCATGTATTTATTTCTTGAATATTATTTATTTCTTTAATATTATTTGTTATTATTTCCAAATATCCTAAATATGTTTGTGACATGTTTAGTCTAGATACTGCATTGCTGTGCAATGCGCTTGCGGTGAAACCTAATATCACATGTGTGTAATTCAAAACTTGCTGCGGAAAATTTCTGTTTGTGTAAATGACCTTTAATATCAGGTCGGTATCTCACAGTATGAAAATTGATTCGATCCGCTATTGCGTTGAGAAATTCAACACAGCCGCTAATGGAACACAGAGCATTTAGGATGAACAAGCTGTGATTTTTGCCCTGTGTCTGTGAGTTATGAGTATGGATGAAAGATGGGCATATTGGTGGTGATGTCGGCATTTCACATGGAGGCCAGTCATGAGTCACTGGTGCTTGTGTGGTTACTACGGAGGTCAAATGCCAGACATTGTGTCATGCATAATGATGCCGGCCATGATGGATGGTAACTTTAACTTCCATGTAAAGCACAATTGCCCATGACGGACGGCTGTTAAATACAGTTTTACGGCATACAGTATGTTTGTGGCATGGAAACGATGACATTCCGTATGTCACGTGTATATAATAAATAGTCCCCCATACTGTATATTGTGGTTTTGGAACATCCAGTGTACACAGAAAAATATATTTGTATCTCTCCTTTTATCTCTCACTTTCTCAGGCCGTACCGTGATTGAAATAAGCTGTCTTTTGCTTAATGATCTCCAAAAAGACATTTTACACTCCTACTTCCCACAGTAGCTAAATAAAGTGCTGTTCCGTTGGCATGTCTCAATATGGGATTCTGTGGTTCACATTAGAAGATGTCTTCCTGATAAAAGCCTGTAAAGCCATGACCTCTGTCACAGCAGTTTCTGGGACCCGCTGGGAACTGAGAATGGAATCTTTGAGACATGATAGATTAGATACAGTAGATGTGTTTTGTTTGAACTCCAAGGCTATTTTTTGGTAGATCTCATTGTTTTACATGTTCTTTGATTGAAAATAAGAACACTGTTAACCATCCTATAATTATTAAGGGATTCTTCATAATAATAATCATCAGCAGGGACCTTTTAAGCACTGTTAGGGGACTGATATTTGCACACACACACACACATTGATAAATGAACTGCTATCCTGTCAACTTAGTCTGGTGTGCCATAATGATATTTCCCATACACTCTCTCCTGTATTGCAATGCCAACAAAAACCTTGACTATTTGCGATGACAGATTCTTAGTTTAAGTTGCCATGAAAGTGGAAATTGTGTACTTTCACAAAGGAACGAAGGTTTTAACATGGTAGTACTGATTGTACAATTTACATTTAGTAAAACTCACTATATAAATGTACATTATCCATTAATTTTTTGGTAATCAATATGGAAAAATCCATCAAATTTAAAGGATAGTTCACCCATAAAACAAGTTGTACTCATTTTTTACTCATCCGAGAGGTTTCCAGGATGTCCTTAACAGACCTTTTATTTTTACAGTGTATATCGATGTATGGGTAAACACACACAAAGAAATCATTTAATATTTTCTTTGCAGGTACACAACTATTATTTTATAGATTTATTATTTATCTGTATGCACTTAATTTCGTTACAAAAAAATAAATTTTAAGTCAAATACATGATAAGGTACAATAACAATAAAGAAATGAATTTATTGTATGTGGGTCATCACTGTTTCTAATAGCTAACAAACTAAATGTATGTTGTACACTCTTAAACATCACGATGCCATAGAAGAACCTTTTTTTTGTCTAAATGGTTTCTGAAAAACCTTTCTGTTTCACAAAAGTTTTTTGTGGCGAAGAAAGGTTCTTCCGATTTTAAAAGGGGAAGAAAGAGATGGTTCTTTAAGGAACGTTTGACTGAATGGTTCTTTGTGGAACCAAACATGGCTCCTTATGGCGTCGCTGTGAAGAACCTTTTAAGAACCTTTATTTTTAAGAGGGGAATCTGAAATTTCCATTTGATTTAGCTGCTTCTTTGTTACCACAGTTCATTATAACAAAAAATATTTATAATGGCTTAGGTTCAGAACTTAAGAAAACAAACAACATATTATCAATTTCCTTGTTTGCACGTTAGAAATATGTTTTGTTATGTTACATAAAGGCTGTGAAACTTATTGTCTCCACTGTTGATTGGTTGTTGTTTAGAAATAATTTCTTTATATAGAATAAAATTATACCGTTTTTTTTTTTAGTTGACTTCAAGTATTAATTTACATGAACATTTATGCATTTAGGCTTTTTTCCAAAGCGACTGATAAGAGTGAGGACAAAATAAAGTGTTTCATCATATGGAGACTGAGAAGTGCTATAACAAGTTTTAACAATGTAAAAGGAAGAACATGTTTCTGTCAATTATTCAGAAAATATGTTTTTTTCTATGTGTTTTGAATATTGTAGGGATGAGACTGACTGGACTGAATTATGGAAAAAAATGTCAATGTAAATGTAAAAGTCCACGACTACTGCTAAACTAATTGCTGCTACAGTATTTACTATATCAACTGTAATTGTTAGAAGTATCCAAAGGGATTGTTCAGTAAATACTAACTTTGGTAGATATATGGTAGCTCCCTACCATCCATATCCAAATATACATGGTTGGTACAGGACTATAGCTAGTGGACGTCAAGTAGAAAAGCTTTCAGGGGCCCACGTGTACAGGGAGCCCCACAAGAATTTCCAATTTGTATTATTTAAGAGGTAAGAGCCTCAGAGCAATATACGATCAGAGAGCCCAGAATTCATTTCTACAATCCTAATGGTGAGACTTTTTTTGAGTCGGGGGAGTGAAGACTAAGTTCCTCTGGGAAAGCTCCTGCAAGAATTTCTCAAGTCACCAGAAGCACTTGGACAGTGTCAAGAGAGAATGGCTTAAAGTACCTAATTATTTTCATTTTCAAGGCCAGCGTTTGCCTTTCGCCCTCTCTGGCTAATCTAGAGTGTGTGGGCAGGCCTTGTCAACCAATATCAAATGCCATTTATGTCATCATTTGAAATGCCACAGGACAATATGCCTTGTATGCATACAGGTTAGCAATATATTGTATTAGAACATGTATTTTCCATAGTATAAATGTTTATTGCTTTAGAATTAACATGAGTAAGATAGCTGTCACATGGGCCTGTCTGAAGACTCCTAAAAGATCATGGAAAAAGGTTAAACTGGACTGTCAGGACTTAGTCAAAATGATGAGGATGGAAAACAGGGGCATGGAGACCTCCCTGAAAGATAACAGCTGCGAACTACTAATTTGCCAGGTGATGAATGAATCGTCTGCTAATCCTGAACATAGCCAGATAGGTTCATTCAGTTCTACTGCGTAGCATCGATCAGAAACTGACATTTCAAGATACTCTCCAGACCGGCGTGAAAACAGAAAGCGTGTCTGCGTCTGGATATATGCGGCCTCACGGAGGTCTTCAACCTGTAAATGATGCTGCTACAGTATTTGATCTGCTTAACACATCATTCAGTGAATGCGGTTTCAATATTATTTTGCCATGTGTATAGTACAGTAGCTGTGGTTGTGCATGCAGGTTTTGGCAGCTTTTCATTTCTGTCAAATAATGTAAGCAAAACTTGACAGCCACCTTGGGGCAATAATAGCTGGGTTTTATGCAAAAATGAAATAGGGCAAGTTATTGCGCTTACAAGAACATAATTACATCTTTTGTCACAGCAGTCAGGAATTTATATGAGGTGCCTTCTGTGTGCTTAGAATTGAAATGTTACTTGGAGGGTTCATACTGTATCTTTGTTTACCATTTTATTTTTTGCTTTAGTGTTCATAATCTATTACTGTCATCACTTTGATTTACCAACCTCTCTCCTGAACTTAGAATGAAAAGCCCTGTGTAATGAATATTAGAACAGTAAGTACTGTACACACATCCAGAGCTCAATGTTTGAAGATTTTTTTGCTTCTCCCATTATTTTATGTCACTGTAAATAGTTTAGGACTTTGAAAACATCAACAAATAACTTACTAAAGAGGGCAGATATAATAAGACAAAAACATCAGATGTAAAAGCGGAAAATCCTATTAACTAAACTAAAGATGTTTCCTGTCTCCTAACAGCCACTTCAGTTCAATTCACTACATTGCAATCTATTAAATATAAGCTAATTTTGGACAATGGCAACTAAAAAAGTTTTGCTGGCAGAAATGTAAAGTTGAAGGAAGGAAGGAAAACAATTACCATTAGGTCCAGGATCTGTAATAATCTAGATTGAGAAAAGCACCAAATTTGTTGTTAAATAGATAGATTAGTATAAAGATTAGTGGTCTTAATGTGAGCAATGTGACTATATGAGGTCTAAAATCTAAACTATGCTGCCATCTCCTGGTGCAAGTTTATTTCTTAACATTTCTAAGTGATTGTCATATACTGTATACTGTGTAATATACGTTTAAACATTTTAAATGTTTAGAGGTTCCAAATGTAATAGTATTATTGAACTAATATTGAGAAAGGCTAGAAATAAAATGTTACGCTTGCAAGAAAGTGCTATAAGGAATGGCAATTGTATAGGTAAAAATATTATAATCCACTTTTAAAAAATATGAATTACTATTATTATAATTATTGTTTTCCAATAGGAACACACCCCACATGAATACTAATACTGCATAAAAGTAAGAAAATGAAATATTCAGCTGTCAGAAATAAGGACAAACTAAGTAAAGAAAGCATGTAACATCTACAGTATAATTTGAATGAAATTATTTTCCTTCCAAGATATATTGATAAGCTGAATTAAATACTGCGCATTGCATATTTTAAAGATTATATTTTTATTTTATGACTTTAGAATTACTTTCTACTTGATGGCCATGATAATCTTATACAGTAGATACCAGCTAACCCAAAGTTGCTTGTAAGTTTAAATTCAAAGGGATGAAGTGAAGTAAAAATTGTTGGAATATTGCACACCCCAAAAATTTATGTTTCCAAGAGTCTACTTTATATCGGTTTAATGTTTACCACCATCTTACATGCACTCCTCTCTGTTTTCTTCCAGTCATTTAAGCACTCTATACATCTCGCTGTGTGTGTCTTAATATTTACTGTAGTATAGTGACACACACTCACACTCATAAATGGTTATGGTTGAAAGAAAAGAAAGACCGGTTTTCTCATTTTCCTCTGCTTATGCACCATTTACTTCATAATTTCTGCAGCAAGTGAAAGGAATTTCTTATTAGATGCATCAACTAATCAGAGTCTAATGGACACAAGGACACTTAGCCAACAAACTGCAACTTCAGAAAAAGGATATTCATTATAATTAAACTCACAAACCTTTCATTTCATTCTGAAGTTCATTTTCACAGTGGAATACACAAGGGCTATTCAATTTGCTTTATAGATTCAGTATTTTGTATTTCATTTCACTCAGTTGCTAGTAATGACTGTGAAAAACATAACATAGCAAATGGCTTAGAAAGATAACTGTGGTAATGTTTAAAATGGTAGATTTTAAGCAGAATGTTATGTGAACTGACAGTCTAAGTCACCAATGAACGGAAGAAATGTGATTCAGACCGACATTTTAAAAAAACAGTTTTTACAGATGTACAGATATAACATGTAGCCTACTTTTACAGGAAAAACTGTTATTTTACACTGCTGGAAAATTTCCGTTTTTTTACAGGTAACAATTATATTTTTGTCAGAATTATTCCCTTAACACAACACAGAAAATAAGTGTAAAAAAAGTCAATAATAACAATTGCCTCTGAAAAAACATTTAACAGAGATTTACGAATAAAATTACATTTTAGGTACACGGGTTGCTGTACATGAAAACATATTTGGTAAAAATCACTTAAATATATTCACTCTTTATGACAATATTTCTCAGCACCACTGTATGTGCAATATTTCCACCACTAATATTGGTGTGACATTGAATAAACACATTTATTCTTTCATTATTCTTTTATTAGTTTGCCTAACCCCAGATTTATCTTACTGGTGGTGCTGTCACAGCAGTTGTTTGAATTAGGCAGTAATGTTGTCCAAAGACAAATGCTCATCTCGTGTGGGAGGCGACCCAGGAATCGTAATGTACCAGCGCGCCCTGATGCCAGAGGAGCAGGAGGAGAGCTCAGCTCCCTGCTGCTCACTTTTAGGACCAGGCTTCAATGTAAAGCCACGGTTGGCTTTGCACTGTTTTCCCGGGGTTAAGGATTTGTCCAATACTCATTGGCACATGCTTCATGGTGTTTGATCAGTGATATTTTGTGCCCAGTCATATTCAGGATTATTTCATTCTTCTGCCCTATATCATCATAATCATTAGGGCTTATGTTATCTAGGTGCTAAAGTGGAACAAAAATCTGAAATATTTTGTATTGGAGGAACAAGCTCTAGAGTGACTAAAACAAGGCTTTTAGTTTGAACAATTCCATCGGCAAATCTCATAGAGAGCAACATGCACAACTAAGTGCTTATTGGATTTTTTTTCCTATTACTGTTGGATTGTTCATATTGTTACCTTGCTAATGTTATTGCCATTGTGGTTGTTCTGTCATTCTTACTTATTACAGCTCACAGTAATCAAATCCATATACAACTAGGCAACAGACAAATGGGACCTGATTTCACCCATAAATGGCATTTTCAGTTTACCAAACTGATTGTTCATGAATAAAAGGACGAGGTTGATTGAAAAGTACTTATCTGCAAAGCCCAATAACAATTGTTTGCCTGTCAATTTGCATTAGGACAAGTTGTGATTAGAATTGGACAAACATCCCTCTTGGACAGTAAGTTGTCCATCATTTTGGATTAGATAATTGTAACATGTTTGACTTACTTTTAACTGAGTGGATGTGTTTTTCATTATTATTTACGTGTTGTAGTTCTACTGTTTGTAAGTGCATGGTACATATAAGAGTCCATATAATGTGTATTACCCAGGAAACCACATCTGTCTGTGATAGGCTATATAAAGGAGAATATTTATGGCGCTGCTTCAGTGTTTGCTCTCTTAATTTTTCCCCCTCGCTGTGATTGATCTCGCGCGCTCTCTGCATCTTGTTGAGTTTCTACATGCGTGACGGATCAATCCGGTCACGCCTGTCAGTTTGCAGCTTAGCAAAATCATGAAACCTTTCACTGAAGATGAAGGGGGATTGAATATTCACTCAGCTGGCATAGCATCGACGCCTTTTCCTCTTGCTCTTATTGCTAGGAAATACCCGCATGAAAACCGGAACGGCCTGACAAGAACACGCGTTCTAGGCTTTGAGCAGCCTCCTCCCGTGTCATGCCAGTCAAGCCGTGAGAGTTGAGATGGGGAGAGGGCCTGATCAGACCTGTTTTACAATTCTTATGGCGGTGCTTGCGGATCCGCACCACAGCACCATTCTCTGCTCCCGCCGCACCCGTCAGGATGAAGCGATGTTGGAGAGAGCCATCTACTGCTGTACTGTATCTGTTCGGACATTTAACAAACAGGCTATAGAGACCTGATGGCTTGGTGTTTAAAAGTCCTCTTCAAGTTTTACTAGTCAGACTGAACATGAAAAAGTTAGCAATTACGTTTAATACGGAACGTATTCCACAGTCGCAACTTTTAGACACAGCATTTTCAGCTGGCATTTTTACACATAGGCCTATACATAGCCTAGGTATAAATACAGAGCTGTGTTGCACGATTGACTGTGAAAATAAATTAAATTAAGAAATCAGAGCTTTTTTAAATAGGTAAAGACTGCAGAAAGCTACCGGAAAAAGATAAATAAATTGCTGCAATTTATATCCATTTTGTTGTAGCATATGAATGTTTTTTAAATAGTAGGCCTAATATTTTATTTATAATTTTATTCTATTAAATGCGTGTGTAATTCTACATTATTACCCCTGTGTTTGAGTTTACCCCCAAATTTTATATAATTCAATATAGGCTAATCAACCACAAAAGCCGTCTGGACTAGATTCCAGTAAATGCTGTAGGATGTTTTGACCACTCTTCTTCATTTTGCTTTATGGATGTTTTTAAATGTCCCATGAAATGTAAATGAACCCACATTTTCAGGCTTATTATTAACCTGATTATTTTAAGGGCGATTGTGTTACGCAATGACGCATGAAGTGACGCATGCTACATGTTTATTAGTCTACACTACAGGATGAAAACATCGTGCGATAACGTTTATACAAAACAGCGCGAAATATATACAAAGCACAATATTTGTTGGGTAAAGAAGGCAGTTGTAGTAAGCTACAGTAATTTGGGATATTTTATAATCCGATTGAAAAAACGTTTTGTCCGCGTTATTTTATGATTTCTTCGCTGTCAGGTGGTTTTGAGTAATGGCAGTGCCTGGTTCACATGAGCAGCAACTGCGAAGCTCGGTTTTGTCGTCGGATGACGTTATTCCGTTTGTCTCAGTAATGTACATTTTTACTGCTTTAGCAGAAAGTATAGGAATAATGAAAAAAATCAAGAGTCGCATCAGGTCAACACGTGGAAGGCCCGAGATGTTCGCAGCTGCGTAACAGAAAAGGAGGATTTTACTTTTAAACCATTGGTAAGTTTTCCAACAAATTTGTAAATTGCTTACATTGAATTTTAAAATGGGCTTGTCATGTTTTTGTTCGTTGGTTTCTAAGTTCGCATTATGCATGTAGCCTACAGAGAGGAGCATGGTCCTGTGCTTCCTTTTATGTTTATTGTACAGACTGATTTGAGTCTAAATGCAAATGTTCATTATATAACAGTACAGTATATACATTCAACGTCACTGAGCATGCACGCTTTTGTGACCCACCAATTTACCTCCGGTACACATCCGCGAAGAATTGAGTCCCTGCAGATTAAATTTCTGAAGTATGTCTAGTCAGTATATTTTGGGTTACCAGTAGAAGAACCGTTACTTGACTAAACTTAAATGCAACAACTACCCATTCAACAAATTGTTTATTTAATAAAATTAATATACAATAAAATTGTTTTTTTAATATTTAAAATAATAATAAATAAATGATTATTAATATAAATAAAATAAAATATAAATAGTTATATTATTAGCCAGACTGATCAACAAACACAGACCAAATGAAAGTAGATTCATGCCAGGCACGTGCGTCCAATGAAACAGCCTATACTTGCATGTCACAATACTATTAAAGATTAAGTAACGCACGCAGTTTTTGCCAATCTCACTTATACAGTTGTATTGCATACGACGTATCTTCGAAGAGTATTACGTTTGATCACATTTATAAAAGAGAGATACAGCTGTACGATTATTTCCGGAGAAAACACGAGCTGCTGGAGTCAGGCAGGGGGGACAGAACTACAGTGCGTTGCACACGACACCATCGCATTAATCCCTTCGTGTTGTTAACATTATGCACGTACACACCAATTGCCAACAAAACAAACATTTGACTTCGTTTGACTGCGTGTGATTCATGTCCGGCATCTTTTAGCACTGGGGCCGCGACATCTATCAGTTTCAAATTATCTCCAAATTCAGCATTATATTCACCGTTTATATAACATCCATCACTGAAATGCCATGAACAAACAAACTACTGACTTCGCTTACTATCGCAAGAGTACAAGTTGCAGTGCAGGCCCACAGCTCAACGGATCTTGACAGCGCAGACAATCTTGATGGTAGGCTGGTCTTACTATCGGTTGGCGTGTGGGCGGGCTATTTCTTTCGCCTTGCCAAGCTTTTCTGGGAGAATTGCCCAATTAAACAAATAGGGTCCCTGTTACAAAACAGGGATCCAGACTTATAAAAAACTTTCCGAAACAAGTTGGAGTGTATCAAGCACAGAAATACTGCATCATACGTCCAACTCGTTTTTTTACAAGCACGGACCATGTTAAGCATGAGAAGCCAGCAGTTTAACAGTCTAAAGAAGTCCGAATGCATGAAATAGCATGTTACCCCATTTTTAAGGCCTTTTAGAGAATTGAATAAGAAATGCTCTTTAAATCGGTCTCTTGCTTTATTTGTTATTTTTACAGTAATTCAGAGCTTTTCACTCAATATAAAATAATTAAACGGGAGTCAAGACTTGGTACATTTACATTTAAAAGGAAATAATGATGATACGAATTAAGAAGGGTCATTTTTTCATTTTGACGCCTGTGGTAGACGGTAATAAGTGGCTGAAGACCGCAGCCCGCGGACCATATCCTCTCTGTCTTGTTATCCAAGCTCTAAATCTCTAGTATGTTGGCAGTCCAGGAGATGTGTATTCCCAAACACACTCCCTAACTACCTCCCTCCATTGGTAACCATCATCGTGGCACACACTCACAAGTACTCCTACACACATACACACTCACAGCCTGTCGGCTATATTTAGTAAGACTAATTGGGTGTGTTGGAAATCACAGTCGACCGCGAGTGACACTTTTGAAGTTGAAATGAATCTCGGGTGCATTGTTTTATTTTTGTTGTATTATTATGTTTTTTTCTCATTCTTTGCAGTGGTTGTTTCGCAGAGTAAATGCAGTGGCCGTGTGTGTGACAGCTCATTTAAAGGAAAAAGTGTAAGAGACCGAGGCAGAGATAAAACGGTGTTTCTATAAATGACTCTCTTGTCCTTTTTATCAAGAGGGCCGTGGGCAACTTCAGTCCCATAAGGTGTCAGACAGGAGCTTTTCGCTCCTGATGTCGGAAATAAGTGACTTGTCACCGGGGAGGTAAACGAGCGAAGCGTTTCTCTTGTGTGCGGTTTCAACAGGCAGAGACGAAAGCGTCTCCGATTGTTAGACCGTGATTTGTCATTGGCAGCCATTTGCATGCGGGTCATCTCGTTTATTGAGTTGCCCGTTTATCAAATAACAAATAACAAATGCTGGGGTTGTCATGCCTGTGAAAGGAGCAGATTGTGTTGTGTTATGGCTTTTAGCAATTTGTTTTTTTGGCCGTTCACAGGTAGCCACTGCTGTGCAACTGTGAAGATTTGTTTAAACTTTATTATTCGTAAACATTCTACAGTAATATGAAATGAGAATTGCACTTGTGATATACTTATATTTTGCAGTTTATTAATACATTTTCAAACATAATTTCTTCATATTTTATGTAACACTTTTGCTTTATTGACAACACACACTTCAGTTGAGTCGAGATGAAACTGTTGAGAGAAGTTAAAAGTGCAAACGATGATTTTTCATGTTGATTTGTTCCAGATAGCATTTTGGAAATCTGCCCTATAATTAAAAGCTTAGAATCCAATGTCACTTATCAAATGAGAACATTTGTAATGCAGAAAACTGTAAGTAATCCCCAATTTGAATATTTATTACTTTTTTAACTACATTATTTTGCAAAAAGATTATTTTTTAATTATTTTATTTCTTTAGATGGCTTTCTGCTTGATTTTTTTTTATTTTTCAGGTTATACAATTTATACCTTTATTTTATAGGTTTTCATCACTTAAAGGAACAATACTTGATTTTTTTTATATGATCTATTGAAAGAAATGCAATATAACATACAAAACTGTTTCTTCAGAGGTGTATAAAGACTGTATGCAATGAACAGTTATGTTTTTATTACCTTAGAATAACCCAGTTTTATCTACATAGGTGTGGGCCTATATATGTGGAGTTTTCCATGTTGCGTGGCCATGTTTGGTTACAGCAGCCCTAAACGGACAAACAGCTCACAGAGCGCATTTCGTAGAGGCAGCTTGCGTCATCACTGAGTTGAAGACGCATGAAGAAGTTAGTCAGTCATAGTACGAAGAGAAGGAGGAGTAGTCATAGTCGTCATCTAGCTGAAGCATAGATCGTTCTGTTTTTGGAAGTTTTGATACAATGGAGAACCATACGTATTGTGCACAAGAGCCGACAGAGCGCGAATCTCCATCAGCGAAGTGCAAACGCGATGCTGCCTGACAAATTAGAGACAAACGACAGCAGAAATCCAGGATAAACATCGGTGTCGCTATTAAAAAAATTATCTGATGATTAATCACATTTAGTCTGTGATTAATCATTATTAATCGCACATAACATTAATGTTTTTAAATATAATTTTACATTCTAATAATTTCACATTTAATCTCCAAAGAAACAACAGATTTCTTGCATCATTTTGTGAAAAATGAAAGCCAACATTCTGATATACTAGTACTGCAACTGGTGTCTCTATTAAATTGGTAGTTATTTTCTTTATTTTAACATTAATTATAGCCGTTTAACATTGAAGTACAGTATTGAGAGCTATCCTGTGTAACAGGTAGGAAATATACAGAAATGTATTGTAGAATGAAGTTCTCAAACACTTTAAAGACTTATGCTAAATTCTAAGTTAAATACAGAAGAATCCTCATTAAAGCTACAAAACGCATTAATTTCCTCTTTTCTTTTGTTCTTTAATTAACATTAGTGACAGAAATCACAGAAGCAGGTTTAAGAGCGCACCCTTTTAAGGCAGTCGTACACTGTGCGATTTTTGCTGTCGTACGAGCTCTCAGATGATTTTTTTCCAATCGTGAGGAAATCGTTGATGTTTGTATGGTCGTGGCTCGTATCTTGAGCGAGTAATTATGAGCCGAGCAGAGTGCCTTATGAGCACTTCCCGACCTCCCGATCATTTTTAAACATGTCTAAAAAGTTCGAGAGCTATCGGATTGAAACCGTGACATGTATGTTGTTGAACGAGCCGATTTGCACTTGTGACATGTGCGTGGAATTCGCACGTGTATGCCCGCCTTTATGAGCCGCCACTCTTTGCAGATCTGACGTCTTATCCCATTTTCAGAACTCTTTGCATTCATTTAGGATTTTATTTAACACGTTGAAGTCTGTACTTAGGAAAATACTAGACAAAACTGGCTTTCTGGCATAATCGTGTGCATTTTTGTTCATTTAACCACGAAAGAGAACTTCATACTGGTGCGCTGTCTGACAGATTCTGACAGAGATTCACTGACGCAGCCTTTAGCCCGTGACTGTATTTAACTGTCCGTACACACCGCCAGCGACTCTGTCGCTAGTCTCTTGCTACGACTCCGAGGTAATTGATCTTACGTTTTCCATTTTAGTGATTTTTCTTTTTACAGCCATACAGTCCAGGGCTCTAGACTGCGACCAAATGGTCACATTTTGTGACTATTTTTCCTGCAGTTTTTCTTAATGCACAAGTGCCACTGCCAACTGATCAATATATAATTTTGCGCGTTATAAATGTAATGCCCAGAAATGTTATATTTCGCAAGCAGCGCAGTTTAGATCTGTATATTCATATACTCGCTTTTAAAGGGGCAGCAGCGTAATAAAGACCTGTTTATAATGTTCGTCAAACAACAAAAGACGGCCCCAAAACACTCACTGATAATAAAGGAATTGTGTTCTCCTCATACGAGTTCTTCACAACAGATAAAGGAAAAAAGTAGCATACAATAATTTTAGTTTAAGATGTGCTTTAAATATGGTTGAAGTGTTGAAAGAGAGTTTGTGTATTAACAATAATGATTTATATTAATTTGTTATTTTATTGGTGTATATGATTGGATGTAGTTTTAGTGTTTTTTTCTTTTTTCTTCCCTCAACCCATGACCCTGGTGCTACCAAATTAAGGGCTGTGGTACCAGTGCCACCTCTCTGAAATGTAAGTCTATAGCCCTGCAGTCAATATTAATAGTCATCATAATATGCTCACAGGATTATGTGAAGAAAAAGTAGCCAATAAGAGCTCTGATTACATGGGGACCCCTTCCGTACTGTTTTAAAATCTTTCTATGTTGAGACCTCAAGAAGCTGAATGATAAAAAGCCAAGAGAACAATTTAGCAAATTCTAGTGAAATGGTGGCAACTGTGAAGTTACTAAAATATAACATAGATTTATTTTAGATGATTTTATTTGCAACATAATTGCCACACTTACAATTGTGCTACTCTATAGTTTTGACGAGTTCACTTATATTCCAAAAGTTGGAAGAAATATAAATAAAGAGTGTTTCCAAACTTTTGACAGGTAGTGTATGTTCACCTTAATGCGCATTCATTTTAATGTGTGTGCAGGCTTGACATTTTATTGTCCATGTGCTAATTTCACAAACCCGATGTAGTTTAAATGCTGAGGTGTATGCAACCTTCCTCTCTGAGGTCATGTGTCCGAGTCTCCTGATAAATGCTGAGAGGTGACAAGAGCAAACCTTACCCGTCTACAGGAACTTTGTTGCAAACTCTTTACCTGTCGTAACACCCACAACCTTTCCTGCAATAAGAGCACATCATATATGGTTTGGATTAAGGTGTGCTGATTATTGGACAGACATTTCCACCTGGCCCCAGAAGAGGGCACAAGAGGACATTTGAAAGTTTGATAAGGATGGGTGGACTTTAAGATGCAAAATTGAGCTTTGTTTAAATTTCTATCACACCTGTTATTTGGCGTTTAGAAGGTGATAATGGTTTTGCATGTGTGGTGATGCTATTTTTATTAGTAAATTATATGTTGTCCTGTTTTGTTTTCAGCCTAAACCTTCAGTGTGAAATTCGAGATGCAGTCTCTGAAAACAAGTCCTAGTTTTTTTTGCTGCAAATATATTTCTAAATGCAAATTTGAAAATAAGAATATTTTTTGCAGTGTACAGGGGACAGTGTGTGAAAATGTCTTATGGACTGTTTGACAACCAGACTATTGAGTTCTGTCTCTGAAATGCTGTGCTGGCTGTTTTTTGGAAACAGGTGCTTTGTAATCATAAAATTCGATCAAAGGTATCTTTCCCCTCCGTGTCTAACAACAAAATTTGCTGAGGGTGTCCATCAAGACAGACATGGATAAATGTTGTGGTGTCCTTTCATGACACAAACTAATATCAGCAGAGCAGAGATAGTTCATCTTGTCAGTCGTAATGGAAAAAGTGGAAGATTCTGTTCTGTTTTGTTCCTGTTCATGCATTTCTTTGAAGCTGAACAACATGTGGTGAAAACAAGAAGCCTAGAGTTTCATGAAGCCATGTTTTTGTGATATGGTGGATTTTTAACCGTAGGTTATAATTTGGCAATTGCAATGGCATGTATGGAAATATAAGATAAATTACAAAGAGGGATTGTTGTTAAACCCTGCACAACTGCACATCAAGGCTGATGTTATTTCTCCTGTTTCATTATTCATCTCACAAATACAATCTTACATCATATTTTATTCACAACATCTCCTGTCCTTAAAAATATCACCTTAAAAGTTAATTGTGGAGACGTTTTTGAAGAATGCTCACAAGGGCAAGGATTTGTGTTTATGGAAAACATCTTTGGTGCATGTTTTTTTTCTTTACGATATCGATCAGAAGAAAAGATTATCAATGAAATGAACGTGCCCTTTTAAAATATAGCTTCATCCATCATAAATGCCCTTTATAAGACATTGAGTGTTTTCTCTGTAGTTCTCTTCTCTTTTTGTTTCTTGGGTTTTTCTCTGTCTCTTTACTCTTTGAAATTGTCTGTGTTTTATCATCATTTGGCTGTTTTTTTAATGCCACTCCTCGTCATTAGCGAATCATAGCGATACACTAGACGCGTCCCGCTTTTTTGCAAGATAGTCTGGGGCTGTGAAGATGCTGAAGACAGTTTTGTTTCACACCAGTCTTTTGAGATTTGTGAGCCGTCACTGCAGTGATAAAGACCTTTGCGGTTAAAGCTCCACAATATGTTAACTTATTGTTCAAAATAAATTTGTTGTGCATATAAGTTTGAATTCCGTGGTGACACGCACACACACTTTGTCTCTCGCACCGATGACCGTACTTTCGCGTCTGGTGGCGTTTAATAACAATGTGAGGGGCGCAGAGGGGGCTACACAACTTGTGCCACTCTCTGCTGCCCCTAATTACATTCGTCTTTTTGACTTCCATGAAAGCCTTGCCGAAACTCATTTCACCAGAGACAAGGGAAACACAAGCTGGCGGCTTTGACGGAGCTCTCATTTTGTCTGTCTATAAAGGGGAGAGGGGCCTCTTGTTTGAAACAAAGAGCCTTAAATTACAGCGTGTCATCACCTCGCTCCAGAATTTCTTGATGGTAGCCCGGGCGAGCGCGGACATCTGAGGAATTAATGGCAAAATAAACTGCATCGGTTCCCACTGGCGAAACACAGAAGCTACCTGAATAGCCATTTATTGGAATGAAAAGAACTCCATGCCAGTGAGTTGTGATTGCTTCCATAATAATGGAACGTTCCTGAATTGTTCTGATTGGCATGGCTATTGGATGCTCATTTAAGTGTGACCAATTACGCCCATCATCCCGTCACATTATAATTTTTTTATTTATTTCTCCACATTTTTCTGCCCAAAATTGCCAGATTAATTGGAAAGTTCACTTTCAAAGTTTCCAAACTCCTAGCAATTCGCAACAATGGCAGCGGAGTGATTTTACAGGCCCTTTATAGCAGCGCACGTTCCAGCACGGGGAAGTCATCACCCGTCTGCTTTGACACGCCGCACCATGACATTAACAGCCACCTAAGCGTGGAAAGAGCTGTGCGTTTTGTCAAGGTTTCCTACGGACAATTGCAGGTCACGACTCAAAGCTCTTTCGGCCTGTCGGTCTGATGAGAGGGAGTACACAGTTCTTCCGTGGCGTTTACAGAGCATTAGAGCTGCTGGGCGCCCGCCCGCTTGCCTGACAACACTAACTGTGGCTCAGCCACTGGGGTGGTGGCTCCGCTGTGCTTGACAGTACGGAAAAAAATCCATGGCAAATTTCTGTCACTTGCAGCTTGCGGTAGCAGGCCTGGGCTGTGTGTTTCAGTATGTGCTCCAGTTTTCTTCTTTTAAAATACAATAATGGATAATTTTTGTTGTAGTAACATTAATGGTTATAAGTTTTTAGGCTTATTGGTGTGGGGTACAGAACTCTCTTATCTCAAGTGAGAGGTATTATTTTTTCACCTAACTACTATCCGTTGGAGTTATTTCGATTCTTTGCGGCATATCGCCGTCTGTTTTCCCCCGCACCTCAATTCGTTTTTAATTAAGAAAAAATGTTGAGGCTGAAGGTGGATTGCAGATAATGAGCAGCAAGGTTGGCCTGTTTTTTTTCTTCTCCCCCTTTCCCTCCATGCGCCCTGTAAACCGCTCTTTATTTTTCCTGTCAACGGTAGCTGCTCCTCCAGGACAGCTAGAAGCCTAATGAGCTACAGGGGAGAAAATAAAAGACTTTCCTCAACCCCCCCCCACCCATTTCTTTAGCTCGCTCTGTCTTTCTCTTACAGTGTCTCTAGGTGTGACGGTGGGCCTCGTGCCAGGCGCAAGCTTGAAACTTACTTTTAAAATAGTGTAGTTATCAGAATCTGATTGGATGAGAGTGCAAACTTGAGACTATTGGCACTCTTAGTTGTTGTGTTGTAGGAGTTGTTACAGTGAATATCCTTATCTGTACAGTGACCAAACAGATCTCATCCCCTATTGACTCTCATAGTATTTATTTTTCCTACTATGGCAGTAAATAGAGGATAAGATCTGTTTGGTTACTGACATTCTTCCAAATATCTTTCTTTGTGTTCAGCAGAACAAAGAGATTTATACAGGGTTGGAACAACTTAAGGGTGGGTTTTCATTTTTGGGTGGAGTGTCGTTTTAAGGTTATTGGAAGTGTTCATAAACATGCACATCTCGTGCATTTAGAGTTTTCAGAATACCTGTACACATTTGAGCCCAATAGGGGATGTCTAGGGTTAAAATGTGAAGAGTTGTTTTGACTGGTAAAACTGGCCTCAATGTTATTGCTTTCCGAAATATCCAGTTTATGCTACAAAATGTTTTATTTTGAAGTAAAAGATAAACATATAGAAATCAATGGATTGTTTTGTCTTATATTTTTATTCAAATGTTAGGATAGGTAAAGTGCGTGTAAATATGTATAATGTAATAATAATGTAATAATGTATTATAGATGAACATATTTGGGGTCAATATGACCCCACTTCTTAAAATCATTGCTGAAATTCCTGGATAATAGGAAGGATAAGCGCCAGTGCACCAAAACAAATTCCTCGTACAGGTTAACTTACGGTGCTGGCAGTAAAGGGGATTCTGAGTACAAGAGTTAAGATGAAAGGAGAATTAATTTTATTATTTGAGTGCATAAATGTGATTCATAATTTTCCTGTATTTTTCTTTCACAGCCTTGATTTAAGGCAGATTTTTTAAATAATAATAAAAAGGATCAACGATTCTTTTCATAAAGGGTACAACTTTTTGATAAAAGGTGTGGTAATGAACTTTTTTTGTGCATGTTCATTGCCAGTATTGAGAGTCATAACCATACCAGTTTTCTAAAGACAAATCCTGTGTGTTACTAAAAAAAAGTGTAACTAATTTTGTTGTATTTTTAAATCAAACTGTTGAGAGGTAGCGTTAGTTATAGAATTAATGTTTCATTGCATGGAAGGTGAGAATCTTTAAATATGTTTTTATTAAGATCCAACCCTTAAGAACACCTTTGGGAACTGTGGGATGCATACAATTAATTGCTAGTACAGTATTATAGTGGTAGCATTACACCAGTTGATATTTACATTCATTATTGAACTGTGCGTAACTATCTTTAACAGCAAGGTTTCATCGCAGCTTGACTAAAGTTTGTATAGGTCCTTTTAACTTTCTAATTACTGTCTGAATATCTTGTTACTGTATATTTGACCCTTATCTTAATTAATGGAGCGAAAAGCTCACATCTCACCTTTTTTCTTAAGAAAGTATGTACATTAGGTAAACTTGTTTGATAGCTTGGAGCACGCTCTAGGCAAGGTTAGCATCTTGTAATCCTGAATATAGAGACTAAATGCAGCCTCAAGCATACTCCGTTCCATTTTTGTGTACTTTTTTCCTGACACACAAGCATTTTTTTTGGCCATTCTGTTTCTGTTAAAAAACAAAACACCTGTCGCTTGTAGTATATGTCAATTTGACATTGCGGGTTACACAAAGGAAATAGGTTTTAGTTAACGTTGTGGTATTTGTCTGGTAGAATAAATAAGTTTCATTAGGCAATTAATAGGAGTCTCATTATTATAAACATTTCTAAAAATGTTATTATAAAATTATTATAGTATAGGACTTTCAGGTATATATATCTAACATCTGTTGCATTAAAGATTTCTGATTTAAAAGTGTTATTTAATAAATTTTGCAAATTTTTGACAGTGTGCAGGGCTTCTGGTTTTTCGGTCATATTGACTGTGTTCTCTTTTATGACCGTCTATGCTGTAAAAGAAAAAACAGTAAAAACTGTAATATTACAGCAGTGTGCCAGAATTTCAAATCAAATGACATCTTTTTCATGTTATTTAACACCCAACCTATTACATCATTAAATATTTTTACCACATTTCAAAAATATGTGAAAATTCTGTAGAATTCTTGGCCAGTCCATTTATTTTATGTTGTAGGAATATTTAGTTCTTTGTTTATTTATGATAAAAATTACTTCAATCAATGCACAGTAGATGTTATTAAGTCCTCTTTCGTTTCTATGCCACAATGTCTTGTTAAATTCATTTAATTAGGATTTTTTTTCACGAGTAGAAAATGTGCAGAGAACCGTGTTCTACACTATTAAAAGGACTGTGAAGCGAATCACGAGCAGAATTGCTAACTGTAGGATCAGGGGAGGTTGTGGCAGTCTTGACCTTTTTGACGATTCAGGTGTCATTCACACGGCGTGTGTTAGAGCAGCCAGGCTTGTCGCGTCTGTACAGGGGAGAGAGGCATGACCCGCCGGAGCTGCTGGTGTTAATAAGTGTGCGGACATTGAGATGAGGCCGAGTGTAAATGAGAAGGACTTTCTCTCTCTCTCTTTCTCTCTCTCTCTGAATGATGAAGGGAAGAGCTGGCTGTAGGGATGCGGCTGATTGGCTCCATGTATCTGCCTTTGATAAGGACTAGCCGTGTCATTGCCCTGCATATGGAAAGAGCTTCTCCAACCGCAGTGCTGCCCACAAGATTTCTTTCCTCAGCCAACTAATTCCATGTGGGGCCCTCACACAACTTATCTGATGAATAAGTCACCTCATTAGGTATTTGGTTAATGTAGTGAATCCTGTTTAGTTCTAACAAAAAAAGTGTGTGTATGCGTAGTTTAATGTTAGTTGTTGGATGCTTTAAATCTATTATATGCTATAATGTTATGACTCAAATGACTGTCGTTTAAATAGATGCTTCGTAAACAACTAGTTAAGTAGTCTATAAGAAACCCATAAACAGTTATAAAACTTTGTGTGCCTAAATAAGATTCATTTGAATCAAATGGCCAAATTCCATTATTATTCTTTAAAAAGGTTAACTCAAAGGTTAAGATCAAATAATCATTTCATAAGAATCGTTTTATAGTTTAAAGAACTGTTTTCCATAACAAAGAACGTTTTGGGAAATAGAAAGGTACTTTGGATGTTATAGGTTCTTTATGGAAATAATTTGTAAAAATGTTTTTAAATACAACATTCGATGATAAAAGATGGTATATTTTTTCATGTAATTAACTGTTGTTTTCAGCGATTATACACTTCCCTCAAGTGATATATTTAGTTTGAATCTTGAAGCTTTTTAATGAGAAAAGACAAAATTGTAAATGCTGTCATTATTCGCTCATGTTGCTTCAACATTTTTAGATGACTTGCATAAGAATATAGTCATGATGAATTATTTTATTGCACATGTGTTTTTCCTTTCTGGACACTGACAGAACCATTGTTGTATGAAAAGAGATGCACAACCATTTTTTAACATTTTGTGTTTGTGTGCTTCTCAAAGTCATAAACACCATGTGGTATTTGAACATTAGAGATTTGGTAAGTAATGAACTTTTATTGAGAAAACTACAGTCACCACTCCCCCGGTCACATATACAGGTACATACGTGAGGTCTTAAATAGACCTCAAAAGTTTTAGGCTATCAGCTTTGAGTGGTTGGGAATCTAGCAGGCCTGCATTGATCGCTAACTTCATGCCATTAGTTGGTTTAGTCAGTTGGGCTAATGGGATCATTATTTGTTGGCATTTGTGAGGAAACTGTGGAAATGTTAACTATCAACTATTTGTTATGATGTACCCTGCATTGATAAGGAAATGATGTAAATTTCATGCATGGAAAATCTGATTATTATAACTATTAGCTAGAAGCTCAGCACTTCTTAAGAACCTGTCATAGTATAAACCTTCCAGTATGAAAAACTATGGCATTCTGTGCTGTGTTAGTGTTCAGAATATATTGCACTGTTACAGTAAATGGGCTTCTAAATATTGACCTGTATCAGGTACGGGTAATAAATCCCCACTTTCTCTCCAAGTGTCGCTCAATGGATATTCATATTCTCGCTATATATCTCTGTCCAGAAGGCACATATTTCCATCCACTGAGAATAATTTTCTTCGCCGGTCTGTTTACCGATGCATTACGGAGCTCAAGACAGGAAGTGCTCTTCTACTAAATTTGGTCTTTTTTTATTCCTACATTCATCTCTCTTTTTTTTTCAGCGCTAATGTTTATTCTAGGCTTAACGGCACGATAATGTAGTGCTGTCAGAAAAGAAGGGCGTGAAAGGGCTCCGTCTCAGTGATACGCTAAAAGAGAAACACAATTAGCCTACCAGATCCACCACTAACTGCTTCCACCCAAATCTGCAACACAAGGCACACTATGACAACAGCATTATATGGCAGGACTACAAATGCATCCCGCGCTCTTCTCCCGGGCGCTATTAGTAATTGTAATGAATGTAATGTATCACAAGTAAGTGCTGGAGGTTAAGACATAAATCCACAAGCTAAAAAAAGGAATGAAAAAATAACAGTAAACATATTGAATAGTGGGTTGCATGAATAATGCAGCTGCCTACACTGAAATCAAAGCAATATCCCGTTTCTAAATTAGTGTCAGTGCACGTCCTTTTAGTCAAAGTCTAAAAATCATGCATGGCACTCTATTTCTGCCTCCTTCACTTCTCAATAAAAATACTCTCCATAAGGAATAAAAGACAAAAGAAGGAACGGACACACATGCGCAAAAAGAAATTTAAATAACTTTTTGAGCGAAAACTTTTTGTACATTTGGTTTGTCTCATACCGTGCCCGGGGGCAGACAGCTTATTAAAATGACCCCCCACCTTCGCTCATGACTTTGCCTGACTTGGTCATTGTGTGTGACTTTTCTTTGCCGACTTCATGCCTGTGGCAATGTCATTAATGAAAAGACTTCGAAGAAGAAGAATTTCTTTTAAATTCATGCATGTTGTTTACAAGAAGATGAAAGGACATAAACTGTGTTTTGTGTATTGGTAACCGTCGGGCACCCTTGTGAGGCTTGTAACTCTTTTGCTGGTGCAAGGTTTAATATTATTGCCGAGATGTTGTTCATAAGCAGTGTGTTAGTGTTTTCGTTTATTTCAATATTCAAATCAAACTGTGCTGCCTGGAGGCAAACACAGTATCATAATGTGCACCTCAGGGCAACTTCGCTTCTCTTACAAGCAATGATCCATCAATAATTCATACATTTACCAATATGAGCTTAACTGTTGCTGGGTGGGGACAAAGTTCGCGAAGGGGTTAAAGCATTTGCACTTTCGACAAAGCAACTTGAACCTGTTTATTTTCAATAAAAGCTGTTGCGCTGTAATAACTGCTGCTGATGCTGATGGGTGTGTCCAGCAATGTCTTTATGCAAATAAGCAGCAATTCTTTGTTACCAATAGAATAAGAGTTACCAATCAACAATAAAAGTTTGTGTCTGTGTACTGTGCAAATTTATTTCATTTTTTTAAACACGCACACACGTGTATATTTAGGAAATATGTACATGTATATGTTTATACATAATTGAATGTATCTAAATTTATGACACATTATTAATTTTTATATTTTCATGTGTGTATGTTTATAAACACAAAACTAACACAAAGTACACATACATATATTATGTAAACACAAACTTTTATTCGTAATAATTATTTATCAGTCCTAATACAGAATACTATAGTATACTACATTAGTCATACTATTTTATATTATATTTACCGTATCATACTACATTTTACCATAGTGAATACTACGGAGTTTTTTGCAAGTATTATTTTGCACACTTTATTAATGCAGCAAACATGTCATCCCTATTGCAAAGTGATGCATACAGCTTATCAAGTAATTCAGCACTTTTAACATTTTACCTTTGTATCGGATTGGTACTCGGTATCGGCCAATACTGATTCTCAGGAATCGGTATCGGAAACAAAAAAAATGGATCGGAGCATCCCTAATTCTCATCAGTGTACTTGGCACATTCCCTTGTGGAAATTTTAAAATGTCATTGTCTAAGATGCAATGAGAACATACATAATCCTTTGAGAAGGGTTTGCAGTTTTTCAATACCACCAACTATACCATAGCTATTCATCTACTGTGAGAAGAGATCTCATATGATGACATACTGTAATAAGCATGTAACATCACCCTAGTTGGGTAAACGCTGGTCCCAGATGTTGTCAAGCTCTGTAAATGTTTCAAGGGATGGCTGTTGATTTAATGACTAGTTTCGTTCTGGAGGAGAGGCCCCAGTGTGGCATCTCAGAACTCAGTCTTGGTGACATTTGCGAAAGGTTGAAATAATTACTGCCATGAAAGCCTCCAAATCAGACAAATTTAACCCAGATGTTATGGAAAGGCAAAGTGGGAAATGCCAGCCCCTAATAAAGTGCTTAATCGCAGAGGTGTTGAAACAGATAGCCAAATGGGCTAGTTTGATGTCTAAGCTGAAAAGCTCATTAAAGATGTGTCATTTGACCCTTGTTTCTTAATCTCCCTCAAGAATTACACCCTACTGATGACTAGGGGAGGTAATAAAATGTCCGGCCTGATAAAAGGTACATCGAAATACCACCTCAGTTATACCGCCGCTCATCAAAATAAGCTTTAAATGTTATGGCACGGTGTCCAGGAACTCAATTGTGGGTGTACGTGTATGAAAGAGACATGTTGTTAACTTGACTTACTGCTAACAGACGTACTTGCTTGTCATTTACACAGTGTCTTTGCAAGGCATCATTTACACAACACATTTGCTGTATCAAATATTGACAGAAACATATGCTTGTGTGTGTTGGCTTAATGTTTCTGCAGGTTCCTACTGTTCCCATTGGAGTAGTTGACTTGTGGGCAGGCTGTTGAAAGCAAATTTGTTGGTATGTAATAGAAGTAATGTTTTCAGCATCATAAGACAGGCCGATTTGAGCCATGAATCCTTGCGTACACTGATAATACAGACAATGTTCTGTAGAGCTGGGTGAAGCTTGCAGAGGTATTAGACACATGTTCTACTTGTCAGTCGCACACGTCCCGTCTTCGCCTCTCGATAAATTAGGCCTTAGTCGCTATGTTGTATCAGGCAGCTCCCTGTGCAATATTTCCTTCATTGTAGCCGGCCGCCCTATTCCACTTCTACTGATCTCATTCACCTTAACTGCTAGATGATAAACAAACTGGGGGATTTAAATTAATAAAGAAAAAATGTGTTTTATGTGAGGTGCTATATAGTTTATAATAATAATAATAATAATAATAATAATATAGCCTCTATGGCTGAATAAAAATAAATAAAGCAAAATAAAATGCTCTGATTAATTAATGTTAATGTGAAGAAATATTAGCCAGTTATTATGTTGATCGGCTTTGGCATTTCAGAATTATTTATTGTTATGATGTTCAATATTGTTTCAAATATTGAATATTGTTCAAAATCTCACAGCTTACACAATTTTTAAATAAACAAATGTATTCTGTAAATGTGTTTATGCACATCTTTAAAAAAAATCTACTCTACCCATCTCAAATGACCGTACAGGGTTTTTCCATTTCGGATATGTATTCACATGCATAATATGCATTATTTTTAAGCAGTATTCCATTAATGGCATGCAAATGTGGGAACCCAGCTTGTATATACCTGCTTTAGAGGAAAAGTAAAAAAAACTTTTTTTTTTGAAAGGATGATTTCCAGTTTCTTTTCTCCATATAAACACATGACAGCTTGACAGGTAAAAATGAGACGTGCCGTGCATCCGCTGACATGGTACTTCCCAACATTTTGAAGTGTGCCATCGGCACATGTTTGATTTCACTGTGGTCACACTCCTAGTGACCATCCAGTATTTGGCCTCAGGGCAAGTTTAACCATCTATCTGCTTCTCCCATCATTTCCTCTTTTCTCGTTCACATTCTGATTCCACCTCTCTCTTTCTCCTCCGAGAACGTATTGTTTTCCATATGCCATCCACATCCCCCTGCTGGGCGCGGAGCATCATTCTCTCTCAGCACATTCAGTGCAATCAGTTGCGTTTCCACAGCGCCACATGCAGCAAAACATACAAGCAAGACAATGAAGGAAAGAGAGGGGAATGGGGCTTGTAAATGGGACCAATTTGCCTTCTCCTTCTGTCTTTGTTTTTAATGAGCACATTTTCCCACCAGCAGGTTAAAAATATCAAGCGCTCCCTAAATGATCATATTCACCATTGCCTTGCAGTTCCAGCCCACTTTGCCAGCCTGGTGACATTTTCTCCAGGCACAAGGAGTGCCGCCTTCTATACACACAGACACAAGCGTGTGTAAAATGTGTATAAATGAGACATGTGTGCTGGCAGCTGTGTGCTGCTTTCCTTTTTTAGGGAGGAAAAACTAAGACCGCTCCAATGGGTCTATCCACCTGCTTCTCTGTTTTGAGTTTTTCTTCCACAATCCTATTCTCTCTCTGATTTTCTTTTTTCAACTTAAACTACAGCCTTTCCGTGTCTCACTTTCTGTGCTGTTGCAGGGTCAATGATTTTGCCAAGCAAGACTTTTTCCCAAATCAGCATAGTTGATAATGGATCATTCACCCAAAAATGAAAAGCATGTCATCATTTATTCACCGTCTTGTCATTTCAAACCTGTATGACTTTCTTACTTCTGCAGAACACAAAATAAGTTATTTTTAATAATGTTGGTAACCAAACAACAGCGATACCAGTTACAATAGAAGTGAATGGGTACCAAAATTCTTCAAAAGATCTTTCAGAAGAAAGTCATACAGGTTTTGAAAAGACAAGAGGGTATGTTAATGATGACATCATTTTTATTTTTGGGTGAACTATCTCTTTTAACCATAACCATAAATCTGATTGGTTGATAGTAATCTGGTTCCAGGACAGATAAGACTTAAACACAGATTTCCTGGAACTGAACATCAGCCTGAAATGTTATGACAGTAGCAGCAACACTTTCTTCAATGATAACATCACGGAAGGGTTGTAAGTTAACTCTTTTTCATTGTTTCTCCCATTCTCTCTCTCCCTCTCTCACACTCTGTTTCCCTTTAACGAAAGAGAGACACGCGGCTGTTGTGATGGACTGTTTTACCGCTGAAGTGCATCTGACAGCCCATGATCAAACACAAAGCCTGTGTATAATTCTGTTTGTCTTGATGATCGGAGCAGGATCAGACATCATAATGCAGTCCTGATGTCTTTGCCCAGCTATTGGATTACTTAACAAGCAGATAGGATTTCTGACACGCACGTTAAAAAACAACACAATAAGAGACATGGTGTGGATAATTGATCTTGTTAAACCATTTGTTCCAGATGTCAGAAGTCTAGGATGAACCGGCACTGGTCGGGCTAAGAATACATTCTAACACCACAAAGTAGATCCGGAGTTACATTCAAAGTTAGCATCATGATACCCATACTCACCTTTTTAATTGGTCATATTTGTTATAATGTCAGTAAAGTTGTATTGGCTAACAGTGAACTATATAGTTTTACAGAATTTTTTTATTCTTTATGTGAGTTTTGGGACACTTACTTATGTGTTCATATTTTTTCCACATTTTAAAATAATAATAAAAATTATGAAATAAAACAAAGGGAACTGTTCGTTTTTAATTATTGAGTCAAAGTTATTAAAACATTTTTTATTAAATAAAATGTTAGTTTTGTCATGAAAAACAAAAATTATGTTTGTGTCTACTAAGCTCATTTTAGATATTAAAGCAAACACCTCAGATCAAAGGGTTTTTTTAAATAATGAGAAAAATTTCACTCAAGGGTCCGAAACTTTTGACCGCTAGTGTACAGTTCATTGTGCATTAACTCATGTTAACAGTTACAGCTTGTTGTGAAGTGTTACCATCATAACATGGCAAGCCAAAATAAGCTAAAATAGTTTCGCTCTGTGGCATTTGGTAAAAGCAAACAAAACACAAGCAAACATCATAAATGTGAAAGAGCAGCTCGCTGTTGTAAAAAATTGCCTTTGGTTTTAAAATGATTCAAGAAGACACATCACCCAGAATCATGTGATTACAAACGACAAAACAACTAACTTTCTCTGCTTATGATGAAAGGAGCTGCTCACTTTTGTTTTGCAACGACCCTTTAATTTAAGCAGCCTTCCCATCATGCAGTTTAGAATCTGCCCATAAGCATAATACAATAGCCGCCATCGACTTATAAACTCTGACTGATCTGATCTAATCAGGGTCATTACAGGGTATGAATGAGGTGCTGAATAGGTGCCGCTGTTGTTCTGCCACATGCCAGCGGCGCTTATTTTCCCCCCGAGGCTGCAATGCGATTCCTCCTCTAAATCTATTCACGACATCTGTTTTGATCAGCGTAAGAGATTTCGCGCTGAATATATCACAGTCTGCGTCACATTTACGAGAAGCCCAATTAGAGTTACTAAAAGCCCCCTATGCTTAGCCTAGTGAGATGAATGACATCATGTCTTCTGGATTTCATATTTCACTATATCCATTCTGGCTATGCTTGGCGCAGTCACTCTCTGTTCTCGCCTCGCAGCATCGTCCCGCCGGCCTGCATGACGCCTCTCTCCGCTCAGGTGCTGCCTCATATATGCATTCTCACGGAGAGGTTGCGGCTGTACCAACAAACTGGGACTTTCTCTTGCTGTCTGCCCACATTGTAGTGAAGCCCCGTGGCTGGCAAGAAACAGCTTAGAGCTTTGTTACATTAAGCAAATAGTCATTAAAAGCTAATGAAAAGTAACCGTGGGTTCCAAGCACGCATTCGTGCGGCAGTCGTTGTGGGCGGACAAGAATATGTTATACAAATACAGAGGATGCAGGAGTAACTACAGTAGCTTAGGTTTAAGTCTATAGCAAACCTGTCAGAGGCAAGGACACCATCAGGAATTCTCTGAATATGCGCAATGTCACAATACAGCCCGTTGGTGTGCCGAATATGAGCTCTGTGCAGGGGGCTAAGACTCTGATGACAGTCTATTCCTACGGGTTGTGGTTTCACCCCCGTACCGGAGTTAATAGAGGTCACTGCAGTGTGGTCAGGAGATTGAGCCTCCATATTCTCCACCCACTGAGTGATAGCTGATGCTGAACTTACTACCTCTCTGGATATGAGCTCCATCTCACCCACACATGCATTGACACCGTTGTCCTTATCCTCTGAATATGATTATTAGTAAGTCATTAATGATAATCAAATGATGCAAAAAAAAATTATTTACACAATCTTAAGTTGTTTTTATGAAACTGTAATAAAGAAAGTTCTCCAGACAGTTGTGGTCATTATAAACTAGGGCTGCACAATGTATCGAGATTATCAGAATATTCAAATGTGCAATGGTTTTCATTAACATTTACACCATAAAATACGGAGTTATTTTCAACCCAGTGTTGGGTCCTAAAAGGATGTGCTGGGTTTTCTTAATCCATTGGTGGGTCAAATATAAACCATTTTGGGCTGGGTTTGCACCCTTTTGACCTAACGCTGGGTTGAAAATAACCCTGCATTTTTTGTAGTGTTGTCAGATATGTTTTGATGTTCACTGTCCAAAGTTGTAATGATGTTGGTTTTATAATTGTTAATTGTGTTTTAATTTTGTCAGTTTAAAGGAGCAATGTGGAGATTTTTGCAGCATCTAGTGGTGAGGTTGTGAACTGCAACCATCGGCTAACTCCGCTCACCGGTTGCTGACACATGACAAAGATGTTCATACTAAGGTCCTTATACACCTCTGAAGACAGTTATGTGTATTATATTGTATTTCTGTCAATAGATACTGCTTGATATTACACAGCACCTTTAAAGAGTGGGTATTTTGATATCAATAAAAAATAAATTTTACATTTAAATGTAAAATTATTTAAATGTAGCCTAAAGTGCACGAATAACAAAGGTTTTGGCTTGGAGAAAAAGAAGTCGACTCTGATTCACTTGAATCATAGGACGTTCTAATTTCATTTCTGTGACTGACCTGCGAAAACTTGAAAACACGCTTTAGTGTTAGACCAATCACAGCAGACTAGACTATCTGTCAATCAAATTAGAGTAGGCTCACAAAATGGAGGGAGTTAAATGAATTGTTCGGTGATGAATCACTGAACAAATCATTTGAGTTAGTCTGGAAGTAAGGTGATAATAACGGCCTATTATTAGAAAAATGTAAGTGTTTTTACACCTTGTATGTACACTCTATAAACCAAAGTAGGACCTTGAAAATCACAAGATACTTCTCTTTAATATAATTTTAATTGGTTTGATAACTTTCAAAGAATTATTGTATTGCATTGTGTATATCACATTATTTTGCAAGTTATCTTGCATCACATTTTCTTCAATATTGTGCTGCCTTTTTATAAACCACCTTAAATAATAAGAGAAGTGTGTAACATTTAACAGTTAAAAAGCATAACACAAACAGTGTGGTAATAATTAAAACATCCTTTTTAAGAGTGTAGCCATACAGTATGAGCTAAAAAATAAATTGTGTACCGATAAATTGTTAAAAACAGCATGAAAACATGTCAGGTTTCCATATAAGACCTTTAAATCATGAATTGATCTTAAGAAAAAGCCTCACTGCAGTGTTTTGCATTTTATTTTCATCTGCAGCACTTTCTCAGGAAGTAATGAAATAATTGGCCGTGTCTCACCTCTGTCGTGCCCTGCTTTTGGCTGTGAATGAACTCTAATTCAGAGAGCATTTGTGGTGTTTGTCTGTTATCTCGACCGCGGCCTCCAGCCATAAGGGATTCAGCCTGTTTGTCAGTCAGGATATTTATATTTTTCCTTTTTTTTCTTAAAAAAATATATATAATCCTTGCAAATGAACCATAACAAAATTGTCTGACCTAATGAGTCCTGGATGATCCTGCATACTCAAAATAAACTCATTATTACCTTGAAAATACAGAAGCAACTGGTCAACCATTTATCCATTTAATTATGTACAATATAATTTTCAAGCTCATATTGTTTAAGAGAATGCAACTGAAATATACAATTCATGCATGCTCCGTATAAATAAGCACTGCCTAAAATATAAAGTCTGTTTTAACAATGTCAAATTCCTGTTGGTTAAAACAAAGCGTTAAGTCATGCGTTCTAGATTTAAAAGAAACACTTGCAGATTAAATACATTATCACCCAGACAGCTTTTAACCAGTGTAGATTCTTCCGCAAACGGAAGAGTTTTTCGATACTTAAACAAACCATCTTCACCCCGTAGCGTCGCCTGCCCTCATTAAACACAACAATTACATTTGTGTATCAAATCAACATCCAATTCATGCAGTGTGACATTATCGCCTGCGTGAGGCTCGGCGCTTTTACTGAGCAGGAAGCGAGTTAAGGAACAATTAGTGGCATGATGGGAGCAGATATTTAATGCCTAATCTTCCTTTTTCGCAAAACACAAAGAGGAGAACAGGGCCGCTGATGGCAGCTGTGACAAGAGTTCTGCTGAGCTTGTAAAGCGATCACAGAAAGAAGGAAGAGCTTGGAAAATAAAAGATTAGCGTGCAGAATCATGAAGCTCAGACCGGCCTGCTGACTCCGCTTGAAATATTACCAGTGTTTCTGACACAGATTTTGTTTACGGTAATTAACATTATTTCCTTTTCCCTTTTTTTGTGGCGGGATGGAATGAATGTGGGCCGCCATCTGCGAGTTCATTCAGGCTGTTGTATCTGCCTATGCTTTCTCCATGTGAGCAGTACATGCATTATGACTGTACAATATGAGCTGATTGAATGAAGGTGTATGAATGTGTTACAATGTCTATTATGAGTGATTACACCTGCCGGCTCGTACAATGGCAACTTTGAAAGCGCTGGAGATTAGAGACTTGGTAGACTGAGAAGAAAGAATCACATCTATTTCTAAATTTGTGTTGGGAGTGTAGACGGATGCTACATAGGAATTTATTTTAAACCATTAAAAGTGCAATGTGGAATATTAAGGAGTATCTGTTGACACTGATGCAATTTAATATACATAACTATGTCTTTAGAGGTGTATAAAGACCTTACATAATGAACCGTTATGTTTTTATGACCTTAGAATGAGCTATTTCTATCTACATACACCGTTTCTACGCCCTAAACGGACAAACTGAGTGCGTTTCGTAAATTATCTCCATCTGCAACAAAGCGAAAACGTGATGCAATTTTAGTCCTTTGTCAGCCACCGTAGTGCTTCAAAAGGGAGGGAGCGGTGGAGTGAGCCGTTGGTTGCAAGTCGCAAGTTTATACACTGGACCTTTAAGTCATTTTTTGGAGATTTTTAATTGCACCGTGAAGAATTTATATGAGAAGTAGTGGAGAAAAGGATCAAAACCTCAAGCCTAGTCTGAAGCTCAGGTCTTTCATGTCAAGGATATTCCCCCCAAATGTTTTAAATCTGACTTAATCCATTTACTTCAATCTGTTTCATCTGCTGTTTTTGTGTCTCTGACATTATGTGCCACATTCAGATGCTTTTTTGAATTATTTAGATCATCTAAACTTTAAATGGATATTGTCTTCATTTATGCTCATCAATATTCACATTATGACTCATTCAAAGTTAATAAGCGTTCAGCGTAGACAAACACCGACATCTCCCTCAAGGACACAGTGTAGAGTCTGGCGCGGATATCAGAGCAGCTTTCTCTGTTTCAGGTGTGCCATTGAATCGCACTTTCAAAAGATGAGTCTTGAAGAAAACACTCGCTGCAGATGAGAGAACTGCCCTAACAACTGTCTTCTAAGCCGAATGGGCTCTTTGGAGAATTCTTTGCCAAATGCGTACCGAACGTGAGACGCAGGCCCCCCAGACAGGATCAAATACGAGGCTTAGCGATAGGGACGATTTTGATGTTTCTCTGGCCTCCCCAACAGTAAAACGTTTGCCACCAATTAAAATGGACTGTGCCAATTTAGCATTCAGTAACTTAAACAAGATCTTTGTAAATGTCTTTGTTGTAAAATGTTAAAGAAATTGTTGTGTTACCTCACGCAAGTAAGGACATTTGGGAAATTATTTATTTATTTCCTTGTTTCAAACCTGTGTGGCTTGCTTTCTTTGGTGGATGTTTTGTAAAAGGGTTAAAAGCACTATGGAAGGTAGTTTGTACAAATCATGCACTGTATTTCAAGTCTGCTAAAGCCATATAATGGCTTTGTGTGAGCAGACTACAATTTGTGATCTTTGCTAAAAATCGTCTTTTTGCCCGTAGAGGTCAAATCTCATTCATGCGGGTATACATCCAATCGTGATTCATTGCGCAGGGTTTGATATATGTAATGTCAAACAGCATCCTTTTGCGTTCCATGGAAACAAGGAATATCATAAGGATGTGGAGGTGACAGTGAAGAACTGATAACATTTTCATTTTTGCGTGAACTATTCCTACAATGAAGCTATTGATCCTTTGACCCGTATCCTGGACTGATCGAATTCCCAGGCGTACCGTTTGTGATTCATAGGAACGTGACCTTCAAAGTAATGTCGTTTTGTTTTTGCCCTGTGGATATAAGTTAATTTTCAACCATGTTTGTCATATACAGTCTATTTGATATTGATATGATATTGTCAGTTGATGTAAATGATCAAGTAAACCTTAAGTATACCTGGGTAATTTGCTTTATGGACAGAGAACCAGTTTTAGTTGGTGCTGAACTGTTGCTTCTAAGAATGTTTTTTTTTATTATTTGATGGAAACCAGGAGATAAATGACATTATCTCACTGACATTTACAGACATGTGTGCTACAATTTCAAGTGTCATAAAAGCTTCTCGAACACAAATTTTAAAGAGGTTGTGAGCTGAAGTTCATCTGCCCTCATGACTTCCCAAAGGTGGTTGTGCTGCCCTTGATATTTCACACTAAAAGTTTCTCTGCATATTTAAAGCTACTTGTCAGGTTGCTTACAATTAAGTGAACTTCAGGTTTGTCCCTACTATACTTAAGACAATGCCCCTGTGCTTTTATACGGTGATAAATATATCTCCTTCATCTCCTTCCCAAACTAAATTCCAAGTGAATGTTTTGGATCAGATGCCATCTGGTCCTTAAAGACAACAGAGATGTTAAATCGGTTTTGTAACTCTTGTTTTTTTTTGTGTACCTTAAGGAAAAATGTGTCCTTTCTTAAGCTTTGCAGACTAGAAAATGAGGTTCATTCTGAATGTTAGTAATGACAATTCAGGGACTTGATCATGGACGTTATGTTTTCTAAAGGGACAAACTTGTACAGTAAAGCAAGTAAAGATTGTAACACAGAACCTGAATGTTCTGTCCTTAAAGTTTTTATTATGTTTGTCCTTATATACAGTATTTGTTACATAAGTTGGCCATTATGTTCTGTAATTTAATTCCTTTAGTCAAGTTCACATTGATAGGGCCAAACATACTACCAGGGGCGTTGCTAGAACTAAAGCTCTACTGGGGCACAGGCCCCCATTACTTTTCCTACTTTTTCCTGAAAGCCTGCTAAAAATATTTAAGTATCTTTAACATACTGAACATGAACATTATTAACATGGTTTAAAGCATAAATGGCATACACTGCATGGAAATAATGAAATCAGATAGATTTCTTCATACCCAATGATAACAATAAATAAATAAATACAATTTTCATTTTAAGGCTGCAAAGAGCATATTTAATCTAAAAAACAAAGATATTCCCAAGTTTTCCTGAATCTTTTTCCTCTAATGTCTGAGACCTGACTGGCTGGGGTTGTACAGCAGTTTGTTTATCAAGTCTTGACAATCGATATTATTTCGAAACTTATTTTAGTTTTGTCATGTTTTAACCTCAGTTGCATGTTGTCACCTCTGCTCGAAACGAAAAAAACGAAATACTTTTATTGAATGCTATCAAATTAGGCAAAAAATAAATATTGAATTTTGTACATGCATGAGACATAAATGCCAATAATGAAATGATCCAAAACACAACAAAAGGAGTTGGCAATTTTAGTTAGAAATTTCCATAAAAAAAACATTTCCATCCTTGTTGATTCTGCCGTCTATTTATGACACTATTTTTGGAAATGTGGAAATGGAAATGTTTGTGACATGCAGAAAGAAATTACATTATCCTGTGATGCATTTAATAAATTGTTAAACAAAGTTACATTAATTTATATTAAACAGTTTGAGTTGAAAACTATTTATTAAAAATGTTGTGTAGCTGAAGAAACATCCATATATAAAATGAGCTATATGCATTTAAGTTACGTTAAGTTAAGACGACTTTGAGGAGGACAAGTCTTCATTAGTGAGGTCAGATCTCTCCCTGCGTAATTTGCCCTGCCAGAATAAACTCGGAACAGCGCTACACGGTCTCAGAGCTGATCCGCACCTTATTTCCTCTGTTAAAGGTGCTGAGGGTGATTACAACTACTGGGGGTCTGCTGCTGGATGGGCCCCCTGGGGACGGCTGTCCACACGGGAGCAATCTCTCTAGAGAGCCCAAATTAGAGGGTGTGTGACAGGTGCGGTGAGGAGGGCATGACGGCCGGCAAATTCCTCTGTGCATTTGAGAGAGAGAGAGGGAGAGAGAGTGAGAGAGAGAGAGAGAGAGGGGGGAAGAAACTAAGTGAGAGAGAGAGGGCTGAAATATTTATGATCAACGACTTCACAGGGCAGTGCAGGGCTTCAGCACTGTCCCCCTGGGGAGTGAGTGGACTAAGTCAGTGTGCCCGCCGGTCCAAACTGACAGCTCCCAGATGGGTCATTAGTGAGCATTACCTGAATGTGCACACTCACACATAATATATGTTATATATACTGTATAGTGCACACTCTCCTACAGTGATGCTTTGGCCTATGCTGGCATGGGCACGCTGTTTGATTTTTATTGTGTCTGTCATATGTTCACATTGAGATGATCACAAGTCCAAAATACCAGAGAAAGATGCAGCTTATCTAAAATGGTTTGCTTGTACTTTGCAGATTGATTGGTGTCTTGGAGACAAAAGAACTTCCATGTTTTTACCGAAACATTTACACTATGACCCAAGTGACCATTCTTCCAAGAAATCGGTTTACTCGGTTTAAAAGTTTGGCTGGCTCAGTCACAAACAACACATCCCTTAAACTCCATCAAAGATGAGGTACATGATCACCATCGCACAAAACACACATGCTCAAGCACAGACTTTGCCTCCGACTGTCTGCAACTCCCTGCCAACACTTGTCTCCATTGACTACACCATTCCATTAACACCCACAAGCCCCATTCTCTTGCTGCGCAAGGAACAACTCTGTGTGCAATTACACACAATTAAGTTCAAGATGCACTTGAGACCATTATGACGCCTAGCTGAACACATTTTAAACCACCAGGTTGCCGAACCGTCTACGCCTATCTAGGTCCGGATCCAGGAGAATGTTTAATTTGCCCACAAACAATAAAACGACACGCTTCAGTTTATCCAGAGCTGCGGGCTATCCAGAGAAACTGTCGTCCTCTTTGTCTCCGGGTTGGGAGGTCTTCCGCTGAATCCCTCTCCCTCTGGCCATGCCTGCATGCCAGTTGCACTCTTTAGCAAGTGACCCACAAGTCCGCCAGTCCCCCTCACATGCCCAGTGGTGCATTGCCAGTTGGCACGCCTGGGTGGAGGCAACATATTGCCGCACCAAATGTTCTCAAGTAGACTCGGTACATTGGACATTAATCAGAAGGCTCTGTGCTCCCCTGTCCGGGTCTGGATGCTGAAGTGCCAGAAATCACGGCCAGTCAGTTTAAAGTGAGAGCAATTGCTCTTTGGGGAGCCAAGAGTAGGAAGCGCATTTTGTCCTGCCGGGAAGTTGGTGCAGTTGGTGTCTTGATTGATTATTTGTTGCCCTCTCCCTAAAAACATTTCCATTCGGAAGGGCCAAAGGTTACCGTAATGTCAGCTTTTATTCTTCGTCCGTTTGAATGATTAATTGTTCTGATTGATGTCATCCTGCAATTTGATTTTCTATTTTTTTCCGCCTCTTGTTTTCGAGAGGGAGAGAAAGAGCAAAACAATCAAGTTAAGCCAGATGAAAGGAAACATCCATATTAATATTTCAACTTAAAACGCTCGTAATGCTCTCTCCAAACACACCCCATTCGGTAATGTCAACTCGGAGGCGATCAGTAGCTCATTTATTTGTTCCTTGTGGGGAGGAGGAAGGAGCGGCCGCTGTATGTACACGGATAATATGATTGATTCGCATCGTCTACACCAATTTCCCCTCCAGTCCGCAGCGCAATCCGTGTGTGCGTGACCCCCCCCCCACCACCGCCTCCTAAATGATAAGTGAAGCCATTAGAGTAAAAAAGGCAATCTGCGCTCAGGGTTCGGTTAGTGGGGTCAAGTCATCTGCCGACTCCTTTATCAGCTTTATTTGACTTATTTTTTTAGTTAAGGCTAGCTAAAAAATGGAAGGGGTCTCGTATCGCTTTCTTTTAAGTGAATGGCCACTTGCTTTTCTGAGCTCACTAATAAATGTTTTTGTACATCTTTTATGCATGCATTGTCGGATGATGGCTTAGACATCGTGATGCGTTGAAGCCGGATAGCCAGAAATGCGTTTCATAGATGGGGCAAAGCAGAAGGCGGAAATAAACCTGCAGCGATCTTTCCCTAATGTATTTCCCAAACATTAACGCGTTGAACTTTTCAACTTTTCTGCTATTTTCACACTATGCAAATCAAACCAAAACGCATGAAAACTAAGATGATAAACCCATCAAATTCCATTCGATGCCACAAGCCTGCGTGTGCATCCATGTAAGCACTTGGCTTATTCTTGTGCGGGTTTTTGTGTCAGGCCTCTCTAATCTAAGATTTATTGACCATTAGTGAACTCAGAAAGTCATTACAGTTCATTCTGCTTGGGGCCTGACGTTTTATTAGGACAAATTTCCCCGCTGAGGACGTGCACCAGCGATGAACCGCTCGCGCTTCCCGCCGCGTGAGGTCACGTGACCCGCGGCTCTCCTTTCCTCTTCCCCCCACGCGCTAAAAGCACAATGTTACTGAACACCAGTCCATTACCAGAGTGCGGGACCCGCCATCAAGAGGAATAGTGGGAAGAAAATGCCATCTCACCCTCCGTGACTAATTATGTGAAGATGCAAATTGTTTTGCCACGCTCACTCTCTTCCTGATCATTACGTACGGCTTTGATTTGTGTTCTTTGCCTGTGGAGGTGACACAAAAAGTTACGTGATTGTGTGAGAGACTAAAGTTTACTAAAAGGGATGATTAAATGGCTAATGTGAAGTGTTTTATCCCTTTAAAGTATACATCAAATTACAGAGAAGTTTGCTGTGTTTTTGTTTTACTTGGACTTTAGATTAATTTGATTCTAGCAAACCCATCACTTTTGGCTGGCCTTCAGGGAACTTTGCTTTTGCTGTCAGAACCTAGGCTTGCTTTGCAACCATTCAAATGGTAAAATATGCTACTGTATAGATGGACTATTCCAGTGTTATGGATGTGACATTTTTAGTCATTATCAGAGAATGTTATTAATACCAGAATATTAAATAATACTAATAATAACGTGATGTAGAAGCCCAGACATCAGAAAAATATAATTATATGCACAAGTTTTCTATTTTAATAGACAGCAAAATGCATGCGTTATGGATGTGACAAAAATAGATGCACATACTTTGTAGGATGTTTGTGAATTAAAATCAACCAGAATCAATAATACCCAACGAATGGAGAAGGGATCCATTTCATGTGCCTGTTTTTGAGGAATATTAACCGTTATGGATGTGACACTTCTGTTATGGATGTGACAATTCACTTACCTGACTATGGAAAACACAAAAAATGCTTTAGAAACTTTAAAAGTCTTCTTTTGGTCAACTTTTGGTAAAAAATGATTTTTTTGTTCATCTTAAGGTTGACATTTGCATGGAATTGGCCAGATACACTTGACCGGATAGAAACATTGTTGTGGCTCGCACCATTTCTGTGATTTCTCTCTGGTTATCTTAATCCAAAATCACAAACCAAAACCATATACAGTTAACAGGTATGTATTTTGTTGCTGTAGCTCAGTTGGTAAAGCATTGCACCAGCAGCGCACAGCTTGTGGGTTCGATTCCAAGGGAACACACATAATGATAAAAATTTGGCGCTGATATACCTTGTATTAAAGCGTCTGTTAAATATGTAAGTGTAAAATGTTTAAACCTGCTGTGCGTGCTTATTTAGATACCGGATCTACCTGCATAGATTAGAAAAAAGGCTTCTGTATATATCCGCTTTAAATTCTAAACCAGCCAATAGGCATTGAGTCCAGCGAGAGTTCTGTCATTGCTTCGATCGATCAAACGGCATGTACAAAAAACAGCCATGAAGGAGTCAGGCCGTGTAACAGTGTTAAGAGTCCGTTCAATGAGCCCAAACAAGGACCTGCATCATGAACGAAAACAGATGCCCAGAGTGTTCGGCCCAACAGGGCAATATGAGCACTGTGCGATTTTTCTTTGTGTGTGTAGTGGGTTGGGTTGAGTTACTGGCACTGTCTGCTTGACTTTATGCCATCCTTGCTCTCCATTTGGGCAGACAGTTCACTTTATGAAACCATCATTCTGCCTCCTATCCTCTGTCTTTAGTGCCATAGGGGGAAAAGGGAGAATTCCATTTTAGTCATGTCACCCATTGCTCTTAGCGTGAGTGTGTGAGGGAGAGAGAGAGAGATAGAAGCTCCAAATGGAACTCTTCATTCATTTTGAGTGATGTAGTGAGGAACTGAAAATATTACATGTTCATCTGCGCTTGTATTTAGACATGTATATGCACAGTGCATGCTTGTGTACCATAGATTGCTAGACCCTATTTAAGGGGAATTCAGCCCCCAAGTGTTTTATCTCGGCTGTCAGTACCTTTATATTCTTTATCTTTATTTGCTCAATAGTCAGCCATCTGAGAATATTTTACTCTAACTTTTTTCCCATACCAGTCTTTTGACTGTAAAAATTATGTTACGGTATATTAAGTATTATGTTTTTCTTTATTCAGCAATGGAGCTTCATAGAGTGCCAATGTCCCGTGCACTTACTGTAGTTGTAAAAGACACACACGGTTTCAGTAAAATCACAAAAATAACATTTACATTTATGCATTTGGCTAATGATTTTTTTTCCAAAGTGTTTTGCATTTCATTTACATAGATTTATGGTAACACTTGAATTCACAGTAAGGTTATATTTGTTATCATTAGTTAATGCATAACCTAACATGAACTAACAATGAACAATGTTTTTATAGCTACACAATGAATGAAAGGAATAAAAATTCAATTTTATTTGTACATTTATTTGTTTATTTTTTATAAAATCAAAAATAACTAATATTAATAATACTGTGTATTGCACAAATAGTTGTTAACAAATTTTGTTAACTAACAAATGGAAACATATTGTAGTGTTACGAGCAGTTCCAGTGTAATGGATGTGACATTTGCAGTTAAAACTTGAAACGTAAATTCTCAGAGAATGTATTATTTACCAATATATTATACCAGACATCAGAAAATATCAGTCTACTCTATACATGTGTTTTGTAATTTATATAAATATACATGTGTTATGTATGAGACGTTTTTAAGATGTATGTTGACAACATTCTTTCTAGGAATTTGGAAGTTATGAAAGTGACAATTCTATCATTATGGAGGTGCACTTTATACTATGGAAAATCATAAAAAATGAAACCTTTTCTAAAACTTAAATGCCAGTCTATCAGTCCGTGATGTACTCTATTAAACTTAACAATCATCGAGCTAGGTCATGCGCATGCGTGCGAGTCATGCGCAAAACACATACAGCAGATTCATGGAAAAACGCAATGGCTATCCACATATTACATTACTTGGCTACCGACACACCTTCGTTTTGCATTTTTATAGAAATAAAAGTGAATTTGGATAATGGACGCAAGAGTTTGTGAGCCGCAGCAGTCATGAGGCGCGATGATTGACAGGTCAAGGCAGAGGAGAGCTTTTGTCAATAAAAGTTTAATTTCTTTGTTTAATAGAAGTAGTGTACATGTTTTATTGTAATAGGCCTATTTTCATTTAAAATAATAATAAAAAACCACAGGTACAATGTTATCAGTCTTTTTTGTTTTGTTAATAAATGTTCTGTTTCATATTAGCAAGTTTGCCAGTGTATAATTTTTTTGTTGGTTAATTAAAAGTAAATAATGAATGAAGCATCACTTAAACCTTTTTATTCAGGTGTGGATGCTGGCGTTTTGCGCGCCCTCATGTCTTCATGCCATTGCAGAGGCAGATTGCAGTATTAACTTGAACGAGTTATCGATTAATTGATTGTTAATTTAAATGAATATTGATGATGGGAATTTGTCTCAATTGACATCCCTTAGCAGAACAAAGAACTTTGTACAGGTTTGAAACCTGAAAATGATGACAGAATTTTCATTTTCGGGTAAACTATCCCTTTAAACAAAAAAAACTTCATGCCGTTTTGCACTAAAGGAAAGAAAAAGTCTCATGCATGGGTGAGAGGTTAAGCATCCCTAGGAGTCTAGAATCATCCTGTTGTGTATGCGTGTCTGTGCTATCGACGGCCCCTTGCAAGCTCTGCTTTTACGCTCAGGTTCCATTGGCATCTTTAGGCCAATAAAATGGGATTTCCCTCCAATTAAAGGCCATCTGCCTGCGTGCCTCTATAGGGGCATGGTGTGCTGTTTCCATCCACCCCGGGGCAAGACTGGCTATCATTTTCTATTCACACCCTACCACTATCAGTCTTCAGTTTTCTTCTCTTTAGCCAGCATTGCACCAGCATTTTGCCAACATCCCCCTGATGTTTCCCACACTCCCTCACTCCCTGTTTACCACGCTTGGTTACTCTGGCCATGGCCTGTGATAGAAACCTGACCTTGCTAATTGCTCTGGACCCTAGTGTGTGTGTGTGCATGGCCACTGTCAGAGCCATGACTAATAAGAGAGAGCAGATCCGAGATGGGGAGATGGGCCAGCAGCATGGTGTCTGCCTAATGTGGGGGCAGAGAAGAACATGGAAGGGAGGCTGAGCTTGAAAGACCACAAACTGCTTCCGTTTGCCACACATTAACATCTCGAAAGCACAGTGTGTTCAAGTTTATTGTCTGACAACCAGATTTAAAAGATTATATTTAATTTGGCAGCATGGTAATATTACGCTCACAGGTAGTGACATCATGCAAGAATGTCCTTAAAGAATGAGTAAGCAAGAGGGTTAATGTATTTAATGTGATGTAGATCTAATTTAGCCCTGCGTTATTTAACTGTATGCCTGTTCTGTGGACTGCTGAATTTTTTTTCTAGATATATTTTGTTTAAAAAAGTGCAAATACGGAGAGTAACATTTTCAACCAACCAGTAAATGTGATGTAAATGAGAGAAAGCTATTTAAAGTGTATTCTAACATCTGAACTGTATGAGAAAACAGTTGACCGAGCAAAGGCTGGGGAGCATTTTACACTTTCTGTGCTTGTGAATTACAATTCGAGCATGTGAGACGTTGACACTTTATATTAGTACATATAGTACATGCATATATATTAAAGGGATGGTTCAACTAAAAATGTAAATGCTGTCATCATTTACTCATCTTCTTGTCGTTTCAAACCTGTATGACTTACTTTCTTCTCCAGAACACAAGAGAAGATATTTTGAAGAATACGGTAACCGAACAACGCTGGTACCCATTCACTTCTATTGTACGGACACAAAACCAATGTAAGTTCATTTTTGGGTAAACTATCACTTTAATCCTACCTCTTACTTGTACTCTAAAACTGTGTGTAAATTTACTATGTGACTGTCCAGCTAGTCAGTTTTTCAAATTTTGTTTTCAGCATAAATCATGTTTCTACATTATGCAAAGAATGTTCTGTTTAAAAAAAACGAGATACATTTAATATTGAATCATTATGGCAATGTCAAAGATTGAAATAGGCAGACTTTTAGTATTTGTGTGCAAAATTATAAAACGTAGTGTCAATAAAAATATTAATGTTAGTGTTAAAAATGAATTTCATATACAGCACTTAATATTCATACTTACTCATACCATCATTTTGGCTGTGACTACTTTGATGCTCCTGTTCTCATAATTAGGTTTTAACAACTACTAATGAACAGGTTTGACCACTTTAGTCATTTCTGTGAGCACAAATGTAATGCTACAACATATAATGAGAATTGTGTGATTTTATTTTTATAGCAACAGTTTGGACACAGCCATTTTATATTCCAACGCATGACAGAGCCCCTGTGCACAAAACAACGGGGCAAAAAGAAATAACTAATTCAGTCTAGTGTGAAAGAACTTGACTGGTCTGCCTAAAGCCCAGACCTCTGAACCCAGCTGAAAACATTTGAGCCAAACACTCATCACACCAACCCATCAATGATTTTTTTGGAACAGTAAAAGGCCTTTTCAAAACCGTTGCACCAAAATGGAAACACAATTCTTTATTATGGTATTGTACGGTATAGCATTACTATTTCTTTTCATTGGAATTACTGGAAAAGATAAACATTTATTAGAAGGCATCCCAATACTTGTCCATACAGTATTGTATATGATAGATGTAGCTGCTATGTAGTGTAGAACCCTCTCCAGATGTAATCATAATTTAATTGGCTCATAACGCCGTGAGGGGGCTAAGGGGGTCTTACCTCGGACTGATGAGGTGGTCATTTGCATTGTCAGACCAGATCTCTATTCAGAGTCCACTGTGCGTTTTACATTGTTATCCTCATATCTCTACCATCATCCCATAATGCACATGCACCGATTTAATGATTACACAGATGGACCAGGTTTGAAGAATCTTAATGCGTTCCATGATTCGTACCCCACACAATTAGACCGGAAAGCACTGCTCTGGGGTTTAGCATCACATGTTATGCATGGCTGGTCCTCTGATGCTTAATAATCGAGCGTAAATCACGCTCGCAGCAGTCTGAACTCAACCCGTGCACTGTAAACAACTCCACCTCAGCTCATTTTCTTTTCCCGCTGCACGACATTCCGCTCGGCCCCCAGCATTCAGAAAAAGAGTTTTCCGAAAGACACCTCTTTAGATAACTCCCCACTCTAGATGGCCCTGCTCTCATTAACACTGATGTACAGAATGTGAGTAAGTGAGAGGGAGAGAAAGCCGGGGAAAGCGAAGGCAGACGCGGATAGATAACTTGTTTTCCTTTGGTTTTCAATTTTCTCATTATAGGCGAGACAAATCAATGGCGACTTTGCGAGTTTAGACGGCGTAACGAGGAGGAGGAGAAGCCACCGTTTGCGTTTCATCTCCGACGGCCACTTTTTCGATAATGAGCCACCCAGTATGTGTACCTCTGCTGCCAAGTGATTGAATGTGGACGTCTTTTAGTAAGGCCACTGCTTTCTGGGTGGGCGAAACCGTTCCCGAGTTCCTCCAATTACCGAGACCCTCCAGCACCAGTGGCTTCACTGCCATAGTGGAGCAGCTCTTTTGACAGCACGTCAGTTATAATGTCAGCCCGTGTCACTGTCATTCTGATAACCGTCCCTGACGCGCTCGCCTCGCCAAAACGTTCCTAGAATGTTCTCATCATGGAACATTGGCCACAGCGGAAGCTTCGGATTGAACAGGTCTATGCCGTGTCTTTATGGAGCATGCCTACCTGATTGGAACGTGGCAGCATGCTGTGACACAGGTATAATTGGGCGTTTCTGTTCAGATAATGTGTTTTGCCTCGGGTGGCGTTCATATTGATTCAGATTGATTGAGCCGTAGATTAACTTGTTATGACCCTTCGCAGATTGATTGTCAGGCCGGGTCGTAACGATTCGGAAGCGCGTAATTGAGAAAAACGTACATTCTGTAATTGTTTTACATTCCTCAAACGCATTTCACTCTCGCAGAGATTAGCGCCTAACTAAACTGAATATGGAATAAGCTCATAAGCTGATGGGCGGACAGACTCTTGGGTGTTGACTTGCGCATTGTCCGTTTCAAAAGCCGTACTATTACTCGTAATCCCCCTCGCTCCGATGCCATTGATCCAACCCACCCGCTCGCTCGGTGGGCATGACAATGTGACGAGAAGGTTTGGTCTCTGACGGTGAGGCTCTGATCCTTAGGAAACAATTCCATGTATCTTCAGTAAAGCACAAATCCCCCATCACACACCAGTCAAATTATCATCCATATCAAGAGGCTTTCTGTCAGATAATGTCATTTTGTGAGGCCAGACGCCAGTGAGTGAAAAGACATGAAAGGCTCGTGGGCCCCGCAGACAAGGGCAGCAAAGGATGACTCTTTCTGATATCTTCAGATCTTTTTGTTTCGACCACTTTTCTTTTCAGTCTTAAGGCATTCAAGAGGATCATGTAAATGTATCGTTCTGTCCTCATTAAGGGTGACAGTTTCGCCACTGTTGCCATCTTTTTTAACAATAGTGGTATGATCGTGCTGCTGGAGGATCTTTTCATTCTTTATATAGAATGTTGGTAACCGAACAACGGCGGTACCCATTGGCTTGTATTGGTTTTGTGTCAGTACAATATAAGTGAATGTGGAAAAAAACTTCACTTTGAGATAGTAAATTGCATCTTATTAAGTTGTTTACACAAAATCAAATTTTAGTTACATATATTTTATGTTGCTTTTTGTTTGATTTTGTGCAGTATTACAAAAAACTGTTACTGTATTTACTGTTACAATAACACAGCACAGATGGTGTTAGTTAAACATCAGCCTTCTGGCCCAATTGTTGGCAGACTAACAACAAAACTGATCATTTTTCATTTTTTCATACTGCACACAATATACCAGTATTGACAATAACTGTAGTATTAAAAACCATAATTATCAAAATTATGTTGAAGAGGAGGTGTTTTGATATTATTAAAAATACATTTCATGCAGTGTGCAATGTTGCTGTGTGTTTATGTAAGCAGTTTTCCAAGTTGTGATGTGCACGAATAACAACGTTTTATTGGCTTGGAAAAAAAATTGTCGACTCTGATTCACTTCAACGAGTCGTCTGACGTTCTAATTTCACTTCCGTGACTGATTTGCGTCACTCTGTGCAAAGCTGGCTTATGTTTTGCTTGGAAAACTTGGTTTGCTTGGTTGCCTAGACCAATCACAGCAAACTAGACCATCTGACCATTCAAATCAGAGTAGGCTGACAAAAAGGAGGGGATTAGAAAGATGAATCGCAGAACGAATCATTTGACAGTCAGTCTGGAAGTAAGGTGATAATAGCGGCCTATTATTAGAAAATGTAAGTGTTTTTACACCTTGTATGTATGTAAACGTGTTGTTGGACACTCTATATACCAAAGTAGGCCCTTAAAAATTACTAAATATGTAAATACTAAATTACTATAAGTATGTTATTTGTCTTTGAACATACTCTGAACTGTTAACAAAGTTAAACCTTCCCCTGCCATAAACTGTTTCCAAAACACGAGAATAAGGTCTTTATTTATACTGGCCCAGTATTTTCATGTCCTTGCATCCTATTGCTTTTTTATTGTGTATGAGGACACGTTTCCATTTGTGTCCCTGTCTCGCTTTTTCATCTGTAGCGTTTTGAACTTAAAATAGGGAAGACATCCTTTATGTAATGACTGATGCTACTGTCAAACCGTTTTCTATTGTACGCGACAGAAAAGAGGAAGAAATGGGACAATGCGCTTTCTTTTTGAGTTTAGTAACAATCAAACTGAGTGGAGCTGTGTTGGGCATTAGAGCCGTGATTTAGTACACACCCTTGTTGCTTTGTGCTCACAGAAATGATCCTCTAATTGGTTCTATTATTCTGTAATTGTCACTTTAGTGCCGGTCAACTAAGCTCAGAAAGTATGAAAGCTATAACCAAAGCTAATAGATTTTATCCGAATCATTACTCAAACCTCTAATCTCAAAACGGCTTTTTTATGCTTTAAATTGATATTTCTCAAAATCTGTAACATAGTTTCCAATATTCATCTTCCTCAGTCGCCAGGTGATTTTAATATGCAGAATCTATATTCTGGTCGAGTTTCTGTTCTGCTTTTGAGGATCTTAAATATTCTGAATTCCATCAATGCTTGATGAAGATTGGCATGCTAAGTTTTAATTCACCGAAGATTTTTCTACGATCTTTATGCCTAAAAAGAGCAGTAATGTATAAACCATTCAAATGTGAATATGCACGAGCGGGGTTGGGTTTCAGATCAGAATGAGATAGACAGAAACATCAAGTTCAGACTGCACTCCTCACCTGTGTGTGTGTGTGTGTGTGTGTGTGAAGGGCTGTTGTGTGTGTTTGAAATGTGTGTTTGCGTGAATGCAATGCGGAGTAATGACTGTGCCCATTCATGCTTGAATGACTTCCTCAGGTTCAGAGCAGAAACCCACATTGGCTGGGGATTAATTGTTGTGTATTATGCAAAGGATGTGAATTCTTTTGTAGGAAATGAAATATGCCTATTTCCCAGTTTTTCCAGTCTGTTTCACAATGTGCCCCCACACAAAATTATTTATACTTTACAAGCCGAGTGAAGAACATCCGCTTCAATGCCCAAAGCTTAATATTTTTATTTCGTTTTTGCCGAACTCGCTCCAAGTCTCCGCCACACTTTATTTAAAATACTGTATGTGGACTTTTTACAAGCACTCTTTTTTTCCCTCCAAGTGCTGCGTTTGTGTGCCTCCGAATTTGGCGGTTTTATTTACTTTTCTTACTCTTCCCCCCGGCCCCTCGCCTCCTCCTGCGCCATCAGCTCTGTATATGAGCCACCAATTTTATCTGTCCATAATGACTCTGGCATCCAGCGTTTGGAGAGAGTTTCAAATGAACGCACCAGCAAACCGGCGCGGGCCACTGGCTGCGTACCATGCAAGGGACCAAATTAAAGCGCCTGCTCTCTCAGCGGGGCAGGTTTGTTATGTCAGCTGATTATGAAAAGCTCACATCATACTCCTCACTTATTTCCTGGCCCCTCTGGTCTCTGGATCTCCGGCGGGGAGGGTGGCGTGTAAGGACAAACGGAGAGAGAAAGAAAGAAAGATGTAGCGAAGGTGCAGAAGTCCAGAATGTTTTTTCAGTAGGATGCGGGCTGGCTGAGAAAGGTCACTGGGATGGTGATAAAGGGGGCCGTGTACAGAGGGGTTGCTGGGTAATTGGAGCTCTCAACACATTGGCATCAGCCCATGTAGCCTTGTTGTCAGAGGTCTCAACGGCGTGCGCTCTGCCGAGCGGAGTCGGGGAGGGAACGTTTGTCAAAATAAGAGACCAGCGACCATGACTGCTGTTTTTTAAGCATGCCACACATGAGTCAAAACTCACAGCGCTGCCCTTGGCTATGTGTGGACACCAGGAGCGGGATGGACCTTGGTGTGCGCTGTGATTTTCTTGTAGTGTCTGGCTGGAAAAATAGCGTAGCTCTTGTATGGGCTAGTGAAGTATACTTTAGATAGAACTCCAATAGGTGTTTTCAAAGCAGAACTGCTCTTTACACAGCAGTGTATATTAGTTATAAGTGTGTGAAATTCATCTTAAAAATTAAATTCATTGCTCGGCTAGTTATTCAAAACTAAAGGACGGTTATCTGTGCAATAAAGTGACCGTGAAGGCAGAAAGGAGGTGTTTTATGGCATCTATTTAGACTGCATATTAATTTCTGTCAGTCAAGAATAATCCCCTCCCACAAAGCGGTCAAAAATCACCCACTTCATTGTGTGTCTGGTTGTGTTTATTTTCTGATACACAGAATATTTAAGGCACCTGCTGTACAAGTCATTAATGTATACAGATGCAGAAAAATTCTGAGACCATTTCACAGACTTTCAGATTTTTCTCAGATTTTCTGAATGTACTATTTATAGGTATGTGTTTAGGTAAAATTATTATTTTTGTTTCATTCTGTGAACTGCTAACAATATTTCTTCCAAATTTCAAACTAAGATCTTTAAAAAAAAAGAAAACTGGAGAAACAGGTCAGTAACTCTGTATATAAAATGCTCTGTATTTTCACTTTTTAAGCAATACAAGAGTACATGTATTATTTTTTTTATGTGATAACCTCGGTTATCCGGTTATGTGGATAACCACAGTTTTCAGGTGTCTTGTCATGCTGTCAGTCTTTCACATTGCTGTTGAATGATTTTTTCACTCCTGAGGTTTAATTTTGTTGAAATTCAACACACATTGGACTGGAATTACCTCAATACATCTAGAAATGCAGATTACATTTGGAAAATGGTCTCCTATTTTTTCAGTGGCTGTATATCTATATATATATATATATATATATATATATACATATTTTTTCAAAAATGTGCTAGCTGTAACTGAACGGTATAGGTATGAGGCGAATAGACGCATTAATTTTTTAAAAGTTTTGCTAGGGAATCATAATGCATCTCTTTCTGTGAAAATAAATAAATAAAATGTATCACTGAAAAATGTATATTGTCAGAACCCTGGTAGTTGTCATGTGAAAGGTTTAGCGTATGACACGGCTTAAGAATACACATGCAAACCCAAGAACCCTTTTTAAGTAAATAGAAATAGAAAAAAAATTAAAAAATGATGTTTTCCTTGCATTTTGAGATAAAACCTGGCCCAGAGATTTCTCCCTCATGTGCGCTTTAATAGATGTACTTTTTCACACACACTCAAGTTCCTTTAATATTGTATTAAGAGAACACCTTTGTGCTGCGTTTCATTGATCTGATAGTCTTAGTTCGTTCTTTTATTTATTTTCAATAATACATATTTACACATCAAACCATATATCAGAGTCCTCTCTACAGTCAGTTTCTGCAAACAATAAAAATGTCGATAATATCTTTCAGACTCAAGGTTTTATTTGACTCAAGGTTTTTGAGACATGTTAAAATTGAATAAAAACTCTATATATAACAATTATAATATAACAAACATATTATGCGTTAAAGGATATTTTAGATTACAGAATTTTTCATTGTTGTCTAGCGCAAGTATCCCAACGTGCCGATAAGCCCTTACGGGTGCGGGAAGCTGCGTGGATGTCAGTGCATTTTAAAACAGGAATGAACTCGATGACGTTTAATGTGTGCCAGAAAGATTTGTCTTTTTAATCTGTGTATTTCAACATCCTCATTCATATTAAAAGATGCCTTAGGGATCCACACTGAGATTTGAATTCATAAAGAAAGTGCCACCGGGGCAGAAACGGTCGGACCGGGTTTAAATCCCACTCTTCATCCAGATGTGAAATTATTAATTGCAGCTATTAGTCTCATTCATTGGGTTATATTGGTACACACCAGAGGCTTGTGGGTCTAATTGTTTGTGTATGTTTTTGTATGCCGGTGCGTGTAAAGTTCAGAAGTAGGAACTGTTGAGTTTTGTTTAACATTTTCTTTGGTATTTTGATAAAACATGACAAATGCAACAGTTTTATGAAGATCACTGTTTTTCATGTCCATTGTTTAGTCATTCATGATATTTTTAGTAAGGTCTGCACAGAAAATGTGAAGAGTTCCCAGGGTGGAAAATGAACTTTAGGTTGAGTGACAGCAGGTCTCATGGGGCCCATTTCTGTTCTGCTCTTAAAATCCTCATTCAAGTTAAAACTATGTAGCTCATTCATACACAAGTTTGTAGTGTCTTTTCTCCGTGGCCTACTTACAGACAGGATGAAGGATTTAAGCAACTTTGTTGTTCCTGACAGAATACGTTTGTGGTGGGAAGTCACTGTGGTGGAGGTGGGAGGCAGGTAGAACATCACTAGAGGGAGCTCTAAACAGAACCAAGTGATGATTAAAGAGCACAGACAAAACCTTAAAGATTATCAAGATATTGGGTTGCATATAGCATTTTACGTTCTGCATGAAGCATTTTGGATTTTTCTGTCTAAGAATGTGCGACTGGAAACCTGCTCACACACTTGCACTCTAAAGAAAAAGAATGAACGCATCTTGCATTGTGTAATGGATTATTCCATTTCCTGGCAAGGCTAATATCTGCTCATTTGCAATAACCAACAACGGATGAATCGGTCATTCATTCATTTATAACAATTATCTTTGTTTTGTTGTGCTTAGTGGAGTTTTTTCATCCCAAATTTCATTGAGGTAATAATCAGAATGTTAAATTCAATAGCGGGCCAGTCATTTGTCTCGAGAATCATTAGAGACAAATACATCTGCTGAAAGTCTTCCGAATTTTTCATTTTGGGAATGTGATCATTTTCCATTATAAATTACACTTTACATTTTCACTGTATTCTCAGCATGCCTGGGGCCACCCTTGTTTTTTTATATTGCTCGGCTTCAAACCCTTCTGTCAGCAGCGTGAAGCAATTTGTATTCGGTTTTATTTGTGTTTGCTTACAGATACCTAACAGTAATGAACTGTTACATAGAGTACTAATGTGTTGCGTTATGAGGAGGCATTCGCTTAAAAAAAAAATGCGATTTTTAAACTTTTAGTTATTTATTTCATGCCATTTGCGTGGCAGATCATTATAATTGCATGTGACCCTGACACACATGACAGCCGAGATGTGCCTGTTTTTGGGAAAAGTGGGAAAGTATTTTTATTAGCAGAATATGGTATACAGTAAAAGGGCTATCGGACGAGCCCCCGAATACCAACATGGCTGCGCCTCTTCTACAAGACAATAATGAAAAAATGAGTTTGACAGTTCAAAGAAAGCACCTGCATAAAGTAATGCAAATATTGTTCTAGCTTCGCAGTAAACCTTAAAATATATTCAGTGCGATTTTATATTCAGGTGTGGAGAGTTATAATTAGCCATAGAGGAAGACTTCCACTGCTTCCTCATTGGAAAACACCTCTTTTCCATCCGTAGAGAAATGACACTCCAGTGGCAGTTTATTTACCTCATCTGCTACATGATGACAGCACGCTTAAACAAAGATGGCATATAGACACGATCGGAAAAGAGCGATTAATTATGAATACCCAGATGATGGACGGAATGGGCTTTTCCGACCACCGCTTGGCCATCAGGTTAAGATAACTTCGCATTCCATAAATATTTATTGGGCTTTATGAGTTAAGTGTTGTTTTCTCTGCAAATCAATTGGGATTAGTGTCAGTCCAGCCGAGTCAATCACAGAATCGCCCTTCATTGGTAACAGTGTTAAATGTTTTACACCAGTTTCCAAACAAAAACACATTGCTGTTTTCCTGTTAGCTCGAATTAACAGTGCCGGGATGCGGTTCAGGCTCTCGTCCCTCCGACTTGCCGTTCTGAACATGATCGGATTAGCATATCTAACGCACCATAAAGAAGACCTGCGCCCGCTGTGGAAACATTGATTTGATGTTGATTCACTGTTGACTGGCCTGCAGTTTTATGTCGACCCCTCGTCCTCCTCGCTCAGTTTTTCCATATACAGAGCACGAGTTCCCTCGAGGTCTTTTTGCATTCGTTTGTTTGATCAGCCCGTCTTACGCTCGCGCTATTTACTGTTTACGCTTTTGAGTTTGACTCGCGTGTCCGTCACAAAACCTGCTCCCTGTTTTACTTGCGCGGATCAAGATTAGCCAAGTGAGAAGGACAATCCGAAACTATTTATATTGATTACACTGAGGTGCCGGGGTGCTACAGATGTTTTGCAATGCTTTGAATAATTCAAGCTCTCTACGCTGTACATTTTAAACCGGTTGAGTCGGAGACAATCGATAGAAAGACATAACATAAAAAAGCAATGCAATGAAGAATATTAGAGTGGGAACGCTCAGGAAAGGCTGTGAAATAATATTATAACGTCCAAACGGCTTTAGTTGCGCTTTATGCAAGAGAGAAGTAAGAGAGATTGATTTACCATCAGTCCCCGTTACAGACCGCTTCGCCTTTGAAATAGTCTGCAGAAGATGCTTTCACACAGTTATGTTTTCCTTATTTATATGATCTTTTTATATGTTTTACACATGAAGCATCGACCAATGCTGCACCCATAGAAATAATAATGCCAAAGGTTGTTCGTTTAGATGTACGGTAGGGCAGAGTGGGGCTAGTTGCTCTAGTGAAGTGGTTTCAGTGGTTGCTTATAACCAATGATTTAAAGGGATAGTTCACCCAAAAATTATTTTTATTTACTCACCCTCATGTTGCTCCAGACCTGTATGACTTTCTTCTGCAGAGCACAATAGAAAATATTTTGTAGAAAGTTAGTAACCAAACAGAACTGGCCAGGCCCTTATTGACTTCCATTGTATAGACACCAAACGACTGAGACATTTCTCAAAATATCTTATTTTGTGTTCCACAGATACTCTGTAATTTATTTACAAGTCATGTTTAAAACTGGTATTTTGGGGTGAACCGTCTCTTCAAAGTGAGAAACTTGTTTATTGTTAGTTTACAATATTATTATTTTACATATACTATAAATCTCAGAGAGACAATACTTTAAATTAAAAGGACAAGTGTATTTTTCATAAATGTTATAAGTGTTTTGAGTGTTATACTGTAATTATTACAGTATTTTAATTTACATCTTGACGTTATTTTATGCTAATGTTTAAATAATTTTTGTTGATTTACATTATTGTTTTCCTGTTTAATAGGCTTTATGCCTAACGTTACACGCAGAATTTTTCTTCTCACAGACATTTAAATATTAAAATAGCATAAAACTATAATTGCTAAATATTGCTGATAGTTAACACTATTAATACACTTTTTCCATGATGTAACAAGACCAGTTTTTTCCGGTTTAGTCACGTAACATTCGACATATATTCGACATGTTTTATGCAGTCTGACAAGATGTAGTATAGTGTATTTATAATTATACAGTATAACAGTTAGCCCCACTCGCCCCATAATAGACAAATGTAGCCTTCATACTTCATAACTAATAGATTCAGCATTGCATAGATCCTGCGTGCATCAAGTAGTAAAAACGTTAAACGAGTTACAGATTGTGTGGTCTCGTGTGTTCTTTTGCCTTTTAATATGTGTGTGTGCTGATAACAGAGAAGTGGGACGCTTACTGAGTGGTCAATCTGGGACAGACAGGCTGCTAGTAGAGAGAGGCTTGTACTGATTGGGACCCCTGCAGTGGAAGAGAAAGGGCAGAGAAAGAGCAACAGACTCTAGAGAACAGAGAAAAAGAGTGCCGCAAATCATCAATCTGTTTTTCTTCCTCCTGTCATACCGTTCGCTGTAGCCTGTCATATTGCACAGTTTTACTGAAAGTAAAAGGTTAATCATTTTATTACCGGACTAGGCGCATGTCGTTCGTGGTTTCCTATGTTTAAATATAAGCCATTTTTATGAATCTTACATTTATATACTTGAAGCACATGAATGCACCAAATAAATTAAATCAAGTGCCTTTATAATACTTCTTTTGTGCTTTATGGAGGAAAGTAAACAATACTGTATTAGAATGTGGGGTTGCGTGAATAACAAAATAAAATGTTTTAGATTAACTGTTGTGTAAATGTAAAACGCTTTATTTTAATAATGCATAATTTCAATAATAAGTAATTCTCTGAGATGAACATTTGAAGCTAAACAAACCGAAATGGACATCGGTCATAATTACACTATATATAAATAATACATTTATTTTACAGCTGTGAGAGACACTTCACTCCAGAGGGGAGTAAAGGTGCAGTGGCCCAGAAAAAGACTCTTAGCAGACCTCAGCGCTCCGAGAAAGTGAGGGAGCAAGAGAGGGAAAGAGGAATAGCTGTCAGTGGGTGGCATCAGAGGCAAGGCTAATGATTTGGGGGCGAGAGTGACAGGCCCAGTTTTAGGGGAGAAAAGGGAAAAAGACTGAAAGCACCGGAAAGATGACACACCGCACCAGTGGCGCGCACACAGGACGGCTCTGACAGGCGCTGGAGGTCTTCCGACTCCTCCAGGCTGCACGGGCCTGACATCCACTGCTGAGAGGGACTTTGGAGTTCATAAACCCCCCACACACTTGCATCTCTCTCTCTCTCTCTCTCTCTCTCTCTCTCTCTCTCTCTCTCTCTCTCTCTCTCTCTCTCTCTCTCTCTCTCTCTCTCTCTCTCTCTCTCTCTCTCTCTCTCTCTCTCTCTCTCTCTCTCTCTCTCTCTCTCTCTCTCTCTCTCTCTCTCTCTCTCTCTCTCTCTAGCCATTGGTTCAGATGCACATAGTATATGAGTGCATGTCTTGACAGCGCTTGACTGCTAAGAAGCAGGTTAGTGTGTGCAGATTGATGACTGGCATTCGGGTGACTGCAGACAACTGCCGTGCAGGTGTGACAGCCGGGAGGAGTGGAACTGGCAAGAGTGACATATCAGAGGTGGTTCAGAGCCATCGTGTCACTAATAGGAAATCAACAAAGGCCGTGGGATAGTCCTGCCCCAACCGGCTCTAAGTGACCAGCATAATTCAGCACAGGGACATGTAATTTTAATCATTAATCCCTAGGCAAGAGCAGGAAGTGTCCACTCAAATAAGTGGTGATGGGGACTTGCACTTGTCAGTAGGTTTGGGATTTTTTTCCTGAGATTCTGACAGGTGCACAATTTCACTTAATTATGGGAGATTTTTCAATAAACTGTAGCAACGCACTGTGATTGGAATTATTTTATCGAATTGCATAAAAAACCTTGTAAGCAAAACTTTTTTAGACCGATATTGTTTGAAATGTTACTTTTTTGTTAATGTATATATTGTTTTTCAATATTAATACTTACGAGAGAGAGAGAGAGAGAGAGAGAGAGAGAGAGAGAGAGAGAGAGTTTGTAACCTTATGGCTCTTAAAACAACATTTTAAACAAATCATGAATAATTAATGATATTTTCATATGTGTATAATATTGATTATCTTGGTTTTTAATATCACTGTACCATTACCAATATATTATGACACCCCTACTTGCAAGTAAATTATGACAAAGATAATGTAAGAATACAATTTTTTTTTGAAGTGATGCTAAAATGTATTAAATAAAAGGACTTTTAGCATTAAACTTCATTAATATATGTTCCAACATAAAAAAATTAAAATGCAATTTGATTTTAAAATAAGACATTGACTTGCAACTACCTTCATTTTTATTTTGTGTACATCTTCAGTTAATGCTCACAACTGACTTAACATAGATTTATATGATCTCCCTGAATTTGTTGTAAGCTGCAAATTCCACCAGCCGATCTTTCCACTTTTTATTTTCCCCACTTTATTTTATTGCCACAAGAATTGATCTGCGGATAGAGCCGATATGCCGGTCTTAAATTATTCACATGGTGCATGACTTTCACTGGAGAATGCACTATGGAAAACTCTGTCTTAGCCGGGTCGACTGAGCAGCACCAGCGAAACCCCGTCTACCCTCCAGTCTCACCCCCCACCTCTCTCCCTCTGACATCCACCCAGGGAGAGCAGCCATGATGTGGTCAAACAGCATAACATATGACCCTAAGGGAAGGCCAGAGGCAATGCTGCCTGCCTTCTCTATTTCACCCTCTCTTACCTACACACAGCGAATACACGCACCGGTCAGGCAGACGAGACGAACGCCGGTAGATAAACACTCGCCAACTGACATGCATATTCTTCCAGCTGGCGTGCAGACGTACAGAAACAGATACCGCCTACGGTGATATCAATAACTGGCTATTAATAAATCAAATTGCTCGAATCAAACTTTAACCCCCGCATGCCAAAAACGAGAGCCACCGCTTGACTGCATCAGAAAAATAATAGTGAAGCGGGAGAATTAATGTGTGTTGCGTCAGTCAAGCGCTGTATTAATGAGAAGGATCTGTTTTTTCCTTTTTGTGTCACTCTTTGACTGTTTATTTAGGTTTAATACATTAGCTTTTTTATATACATTAGCTTCTGCCAAATGCATACATGTAAAATGTAAATATATATAGCTATCACAGTTGTATTTATGAGCTTTAGATTTCAGTTGTGTTTCAGCTCAGTCAAATCAAGGGGCAATTTACATTCAGGTGAAATGAAATCTGGCCATGATTTTATGGACTCATTTTGATTCTGAACAGTGTTGTGGCAGGGGCTTCAGGTCTGTCTGTGTGTGCGCACATAATACAAGCAGTGCATGCAAACATACTGTAGGGTGTTATTTGAGCTTCTGTGTTACATGCATGAAATCTGAATGTGTGTGGATTTATAATGTAGTCATTAAATCTAATATTTTCATTTGTTATTACCAACTCTTTATTGTGTAATTTCTTCACCAATATCACAGCATGAGTATTGCCATTTTAAGTAATAGGTTCTGGGGAAGTTTTATGCAAATGTCAGCTTTATTTCACCATACTGAGGTCAGATTTCAGATTTTGGTTTAAATACCATTTTATTGTATTTTTAAAGCCATCCCACAAAGTCTGCTGTTTCTCAAAAACGTGCGTTCTTATGTCACAACTGTAACGCATGAATTTTTCTCTTTAAAAATCGGAAACTCATGTATAGACTGTTTTTCTGATGGCTGGACTCTGTCAAGAGGGGTTTAGTAAAATATAAACCGATTATTTAGTATACTGGTAATAGATACATTCTCTGAGAATTTATTTTAAGTTTTAACTAGAATGTCACATCCCAACAGTGTAATTGCCCATCTACGGTTATTATAATAAGTCATGCAGGTTAACACAAATGCACCATTGCATGGTTAAAAATAAACAATATATATTTTCCTCCTTCAGACTTATTGGGGTAGATGCTGAGTGTCAGTTTGGGGGTCAATTGATTGGAAAATATCCATTTAATATCACGTTCCGTATATCAGATGAGTATTTACATATCTTAAATTGTAGTTTTGCCTGCTGTATATCTAAAGCAGCGTTTAGAAGCATTAAAAATGCGCTGTTTCTGAGCTCAATTCCATTGTTAGTGCTACCGGCACACTTATGTTTAACCCTAAACCATATTGTAATGCTGATGTATACCTTAAATTACAGCCTACAGTCAGCCTCCTCATCAGAACCCTTGTGAAAAAACCCAACACAGAGGTTCAACAGTCCAAATAATCTCTCTTTCCCTCTCAGTTAGGGTTTTTGTGAAGTGTTTAGCCCAGATCTTGTTTGAATCGGTAGTATTCATCATATTTAGAGCCATTTTACAGAAATTGTTCATTTTAATTAATTTTCATTTATGTTTGAAATGCAGTAAAGTTTGAAATTGCATATTTACAACTTGGGCTTACACTAGTTTCGTGTAGCCAGACCTTCATACTGAATGCCTACCCAAGAGGCCATATGACTGACAGATATAGCAACCAGTCATGTTTTGTTTTGTGCCGCACCAAGTTTAGAGGCGTGGAAATGTCCCTACAGTCAGGGCTGTATGCAGGATTTTAGGAGGTCCAAAAACCCAGACAAAGAAAAAGACTTGGGGTTTTATGACAAATATGTCAAATTAAAATAATATAGGAACAAAATTAAAGAATGAGAATTATTTTATAAGTGATGCATTTGAAATATTTGAAAAAATATTATTATACATCCTATAGGCTATTATAAACACACCCAAGTAAAAGCCATGCGGTTTAGCATGCGCCAGAAGGTCTGGTAATGTTTTCTGTCTCCTGACACTTACATGAAACACGTAAATGATATGTTTTTAATGTTTTGTATTTTGGATTACTGGACATTACAATCGGTCGTTTACTCCGGTTTGTTGTGTAAAGTTAAATGTTGACGAGTGTCAAGCTCGCTCAAATTGGAACAAACTCCCGAGTTCTCTGGAAAGAAAGCGACGCAGCCAACGTTTTACACTTTTTTTTTTTTTTAGACGCAACATGTGAATGGCCTCATTAACATTACAAACATTAAGCATTTAGCTACTTACATCACGCTCTTTTACAGTTCAAACTGACTTCGAGTGCTCGGCTTCTGTTCTGTCAATAGCATTTTCTACAGTACTAAGTACTAAATAGAGTTTGTCCTATTAGGCAATTGTTTTACGACTTTTATTACACACCATGGAAAAACCTCAATGGTGGGTACGGCATATGCCTACACATTCAGGAACGTGTCAAAAGTTAACATCAACAACATTTAGGAGTTTATGGCAAAAACCTTGCATACTTGCATTGTGATGAATTCTTATTGCAACCAATGTAAACATGACAGCTTAGTGTTGTTCCCAAGCAGAGAGTCAAAGCACGTCTTTTGGAAATACCGTGGAATAGACTTGCTTCCGTGTTTTGTCTCAGCCAGCTCAGTTTTGTGATGTTTACACCTTGATGCACCTTGGATTACGGTCAACGACACGAGTCAGATTATCCAAACGTTTTTTCTTATTTATTTTTCGTGTTGTACTTATATTTGTTTGATATGTTAGTAATTATTTACCAAAGGTTTGTTTTGCGAAGATGAATTTTTAGATATTATATAGTGAGTCATTTGATGTTATAGTTTTAGTAAAGATCAGTATGTAAGCTTTCTGTGCATACAGTAGGCTATCTATGCCTTCTGATTTCACAGAAATAAACCTCATTTCACAGAATTCCTCTCATTTCACACACTAGGACCACAACAAATTAATCATGTAAATTCCTCTTTAATTTGCACGAAAAACATCTACATACAGTATATGTGGGATGTTAAATGAAATCGATAAATATAAATACCTACATTTACAAAATCCAGTATGTTCAACTCCGCACGGCTTCTTTTCCCACTCCGAACCCCCTCTGACATTCCACTGGCACTTAATCATGTGGATTACACTCTTTTTAAAGTCAAACCTCCAGTCACCTGCCATGTCCCAGTAATTGTCACCTTCCGAGCGTGCTTGCAGGTGCGCAAGGGATTGTACGTTTACCATCTATCATCTGTAATCTTGCACCTTTGCCAAATTAGGTCTTTCGTTCAGCAGGGCTTCCTCTTTGGAGACTGCTGTAGCATGTTAGGTCAGGAACATAGCTCCTCTCATGAGGGCCAACGGAAGCCATATGTTGGGGTATAGAGGAGCAAAGACCTAGTTTATAGACACACACGCTTAGACACGCATTTACATCTTGCATCTTATTTAAAGTGCTTCACTTAAGAATAATAAATATGCGTTGGTTCATATAAGATGAAAAAGGTATTTCTATAGTTTTGTTAATACAAAGCTTTTGTCAGGCTTAGGCAAATGGCAATACGCGTGTTTGTTGGCGGTTATTTCTTAGCAGGCTTTTAATCGCCACTCAGGTGAAAAATGAGTCGAAACATGAACACATATGTCTTAGGTGCTGACCTGTGCATTTTTCTGAAGGCTTTGAGAAGGTGCATTATTGTTATAAGCAAGCTGCGGTGGTCAGAGATTTATGCTGAAGAATTGTTACAAAGAATTGAGGACATTTAAACGAATGTAAATCTTACAACAAAGTATTTCTTTATTGTTCATTTCTCGTCGGGAAGTCAAAATTTCCGCATGAAAGTTTAAAAGTTTCGGACTGGCATGAATTTATAAATGCTGATTTTTCAAGTCTAAAATTGGATCAAGGCAGTTGTTCTCATTCAGAGTACCCTTTATCATCGACCAGCCTGTTTATTTAGTTACTTTTATTTTGCTTTTTATGGCCTTTGACCTTATTATTTAACTTTTTACTGTTTGTGAAAACTCAGGTTTATTTTAAGGATCATAAAATTTAAAGACTCGCTTTTAATGTGCAGTGAAATACTTTATGAATAATATAAGTAATATGAAATGGGATTCAGCATCTTCACATCTTAAATGGCATAATATTTTGTTTTAGGATAATGTTTTAATGACACATAAATGTGTTTTATTATCAACAATATTTATAGGTTTCATTACCAGCTTTATAGAGGTTTCTGACCAGCATTTTCATTTAACTTTATTGTCCTACTAAATGTGTTGGTTTTTTTGCATAATTTTTAATATAGCCTTACAGCAGTACACAAAGTTCAAAATAACATTTCAGGAGCATTTAAGTGCATTTAAATGGTTGCTTCTGTGTTTCTAAATTTGCAAAAACAGAACTTTGTTTAAAAAAACAAAAAAATCATGTTTTTATTGTGCATTCCAATTAATATCAATCAAACTGCAGTTGGTTTGTTTTGATTAAGTAAATATATTGTATTTCATATATATATAATATTGTATTATATATATATATTTATATATTTATATGTAGTATATATTTTAGTTTCTCATTATTTAGTTTCTCATTGGCTTGTATTGTGCACTATATCACATAAATGAGTGTGAAGTGTGTAGGATAAACATCCCTATTAAGGCCATGTACCCATTAAGCACACTTCCATCTTTGAGCTCAGGTTATAAAAAGAACAAAATTAGAAGAATAATGTTTAAACTTTTATGTATTATAACCTGGAACATGGATGTGGGAAATAATTACAATTAAATCAAAAGATTTGCAGGTTTTTCATAACAGATAAAACATAACAGAGCAGATGCTACAGAACATGAGCTCACTAACTGTGTAAGATTATGTGCTACACTAATATATTACATCACAGGCATTCCAATATATAATATAAATATTATATTATTATAAATTAACAGTTTATTGATGGGATTTCACACTGCTGTCATTTTATATTATTTTAAGTTGAGCTTAAAGGGTACATGCTACTATGAAAATCTCATAGCTTCAGTGTGATGTCAACATCAAAAATATAATTTTAAATGTATTATCAATATTAGTTGTTAATACATGTCCTAGTATATTTATTTTGTAAAATCTTGTCCTTTACATTTTAGGTATAGGTTTAATAATAAAAAATTGTTGCTGCTCTTATTAAGCTCAGTGTGTGCTCCCTTTAAGCTCATTCACGTTGAAAGTCAATGTAAATACTTCATAAACAGACTTTAAATATTCACTGATGGTTGGCACTAAATTACTCTTTATAAAATGATAATAAAATGATTTACACCGCATTGAGGTGACAAAATCGAGATGGAACTAGTTTTTCCACAGGTGAGAAGAGGCATGTTATCTGTTCATAAAGGGAGCCGTCAGAAATCTCATATGTTATGTCTGTCCAAGAAAATATGAGTTCCCATAATATATAAATAAGTTCACATCTATTTAATAAGAGGTTGCACCCTGTCTTTGTACTGTAAACTCAGCTAAAGTCATTTTGGGGGATTTTTCTATTTTCTACATAAAATTGTTTGTTGTATCTAATGTACATAATGTAAATAACTTTCTGTGAAAATATAATATTCATATTAAAATATAAATTCGTTTAGTGGTCAGTTTTTTCTGATTGACATATTTTCATAAAAATGTTGTTTAAAATAAACCATGTTTTTTTTTTATAAAACATGATGTCAGCGTAATGGGAACAGGGATGTGCATTAAGCACACCCAGACCTTTTGCATTTAATGATGTGTATTTTAGATGAAATGCTTATGTAATTTCAAATAAAGTTAAATATTAGAGATTATTTTATTAAACAACTTTTTGTACTGAAATCAAAGATGTCGACATAAAAATGTCTTAATATAGATTTTGGTGAGCTTAATATGTACGTTTACTCTAGATCAATACAGCATTGAATCTGTATCTAGGAAACTGTGAATGTTGCTTGCTTGTAGTAGAAGTACAAGTAGAGGGATAGTTGATGGTGTGTTCAGGAGTGGGAATACTGCTACATGGTAACAGGGTTGCCATGGCTCTGATCAGGTCTATAAATGTTGCAGTGATGTAAGCGGTATGTAGTTACACATATGGAATTGTGCTCACTTTGGTCTTATGGATCTGCATCTTTTGATTCTCATTGTGGCTGTTAGTAGTTATAACGTATCAAGCTGCAGAAGAATCAAAGAAAGCATCCTAGGTCAGTTTAACCACTTTTGCATGGGAATATTTTGCACAGATACCTTTCCACAAATCTATAAACACAGATTTTTCGACCTTATGGCAATATGCTGTCCAAAAGGCAACCCCACCAAATCTCCGCCCGAAGCTTTGAGAGGCCCGAGAGGTTGATATATCTGAAATATTTGCAGAGTACTGACAGAATTAAGCAAGTATTATTCTTATCAATCTCAGCCCCCTGACAGATTCCAATAAACCTGTGACCTTTCAATTTACCGTTGATATGTAGCCCAGGATGTGAGTTATAACCTCTGATCTGGGTCAGCGATAGGCAGCGGCGTCTGATATGCATTCATCAACCCCGAATATACTTATCATCAATCTGCGCAAATGATCTGTGGAATTATTGCTCTGTGCCAAAGCGAAGGAAGGGGGATCCCGTCAGCTTGCTGTTGAAGTCAATAAACAAAGAGCCTGTTTTGACACCTTTGGCTTTTTGCTCCTTGTTTGGATGGCATGTCCGGGGTTGACATTCCAGCACTGTGGGGGTGGAGTAAAGAAATATATTTTAGTTTAATCTTCCAGTGGCGTTCAATCAGTTCCACCCTCAGTGTTTATGAGTGGAACAAACTTTTGATGCATCTCATTTTAGTTGAGACGGGCACCCGCTCTGCCACAGGCTGTAAAACTCCATATGTGCCTCGCGGCTGGGGATGAACTTGGTTTTCAAAGAAGTGATCATGGCAGAAAGGTAGAGGCGGCAACGTGCATTTTCAGTGCTAAGCTAGCTGCTTTCTCTTGTTTCTGCTTTGTCTCTTCCAACTTTTGTTGTTTTTCTTCTTTGTGCAAGCTGTTCTGTCTTTTTTTCTTTCTGTTTTAAAGCCAGAAGTGACCCTTAAAACCCACTGGGTCACTACATTTTTCTTTAAAGCAGCACTCTGTTGCTCTGTTTTGAAATCTTGTGAGCTGCCTATGGCGTTATTTTAAGGCATTGTTGATATGAAGAAGAGGTAGGCATCTTAATAGGCCTTCTGAGATTCTGAGGTCATTTACAAAACATTCTCAGCTAAAAAACTGAAAACTGCATTTTGGCTGTTTGTTTATGTGAAAACTGTTAATTATTAAATAACTGTCTCATCGCAATTACTTGACATAATTGCAATTATTTCAGTTGTGAATCCTTAGAAAACGAGTGATCTGCAGTTTCTTCAGCATCTTACATCCAACGTCCTTGATCTGCACTTACTGTTACATTCCAATGACATTTGTCCATCATTTGAGTTGTATTAACTTTGTATTTTTTGGATTGATTTGTTTTGTTACTGTGATTCCAGACTTGTTGCATCTAAACAGAAAGATGATACCATCCTCATTTTAGTTTTCTGTTAAGGTCATTCTATAGGAAATATTTCACTTTTCTAAAGGATATATTTTCTTCATTGAACAAATTAATTGTTATTAGTCATTATATCAGTGCCGGCCCTACCTAATAAGCAATACAAGCAGTTGCATACGGCCCCCATGGCCACTAGGGGGCCCGTGCTGTGCGTGAAAATACAATTTTGTAGTGTCTATTTACTCAAAGTACAAATAGGCAGAGGCTATTTGCACTAACTCCGCCCACCAGTATCTGATTGGAATAGAGAAAGTGTAAGAACGAAAACATTTCGAACACTGACTTCAGTGACGCAAGTTGTAAAGTGTGTGTTAGTTCATTATTTAGACACCGGAGACCGGGGTTCGAATCCACTACTTTCCAAACTCGTTCATTTACCTTTTTCCAACACATATCAGAAGACATTTGTGTGATTTGTGAAACTTTTTATTCATAAAGTTTAAGTATTAGGGTAATGTTAGATAGGGCTTTATTATCTCAATAGGTTACCACCTATTAGTAATTTGTATAAATATAAGGATTTACACTCTGTTATTATTAATGCACTACAATACTGTGGTGCAAATGGTATTTGCCACTATTTATAAGTACCAATATAACATCTAACTGTTATTTACACTTAATCTAAAGAAAATATTGCTGTTTTCTGTTAGTGTAAATAGCATATTGCTAAGAAATGCTGCTATATTCAGTTAGTGTAAATATAACCTACTGCTATTTAAACTTAGTGCAAATAGCCACTGCCATAATATTTACTTTCTCGTTGTGTCTGTCAATCATCATGTGCATTAGCATAAATTGTGCAAAGCTTAAAAGTGAAAAAATGGCACTATCAGTCTGTAACAGCTACTGTAACATGTACAAACCATTGAATCATTTTTTTGATAATTGCATTGAATCAATTTCCTTTTTGCACCCACAATTAATGTTGAAAAAATGTTTTATTTGGCTAACAGTGTGTTAAAATGTGTTTGTTGTGACAAAGCTAAGCTAAGCTCAGTTGGATCAGAGCTTATTGTGATGTGAGTCAAATAAATACTTTTGATTCATTTATAGTATTAATGTGTGGCACTGCAGTGTGAGATTAAAGCAGTGTTATGGCTGTCATATTATTAGAAATTAACTAAATATATTTAACATTTTGTTAAATTGTTGAATCAATTAGACATGAAGAATCAATGTATGAAACTCAACAATTTCTTTTAAGCTTTCTTAGTTATGTTGTTATATTGTATGTATTCTAATTACATTGATGTAGCATGCAAATTTAAATTATACGGTGTTCTTAATTTGACATTGTCAGATTGTCTTTGTGATATAATCTGTTTAAGGTTAGTATGTTGTGTACATTAGATAATGGGGCCTCATTTTCAAATCTTCTTAGGGCCCCCAAAATGCTAGGGCCGGCCCTGGTTATATTGTCAAAGCCTTAAAATAGACAATTAATCTCCATAATCGCAAATATTTACAACTATTAAATAGGTACTTTTGACTGCCATTGTCTTTTTTCCTACTATGGTAGTCAATGGGGTTTAAGAACTGTTTGGTTACAATTATTCTTCCAAATATATTTCTCTGTGTTCAACCAAACAAAGAAATGTATACAAGTTTGGAACAACTAGAGAGTGAGTAACTCATGACACAATTGTCATTTTCTGGGTGGACTATCCCTTTAATGTTTGTCTAGCAAAAAGTCGATTTTCTGCACCACTATGACCAGCAGAGGCAAGTTATTTACATTCGCCAGACTCTAAACACACATACACGTTTTGACAAAGGGTATTAAAAAGTACAATTGGGTTCAATTTGGATACATAGACTGTTGGATTGTACATCAGCAGTGATGCAATATTAAGGGTTTTCAGCCAAAAACGGGAACGTTTTTATGCGTTTTGCCTGTTCGACACGACAACAGTGTTTTGGGGACTGAAAACGCAAGTTTCTGAAAATGGCGGCATTATCGTCTCTGTGTAAACTCTGAGGTGGCGTTTTCCAAAACCGATGACATCATACGCATACCTATTACACATTCAGTCTGTAAGCATGCGTGAGTATTCCCAAAACAACAATGGTGGCATTCATGCTGCATGTTTGATCCGTGTGACAAACTTATTATTAGATTTATGGCTACTTTTTGCTACTTTTTTTAAAAGTAGAGAACTGTGCATGGTGCACAGTTGTTGCCTATGTAGAGTGTTCCAAAGCTTTTGTAGTCTAGTATCACTTCTATAGACTTCCATTCATTCACATGCAAATATAATAGACTGGAGACGCAAACTCATGCTAAAAAAAACTAGTTTTGCTCTGTTCCAATAATCAAGTTTGGTGAATTCTGACCTGCAAATTTGTATCATGTGAAGACAATTGAAGACTGACACATTGGAGCGTGAAGAAAACACAAAAAAATCTATGATGTGTGCATTAAAAAAATGCTTTAGTGTGTGATATCGGGTTGCTGCGCATAACACAGGATTTCCAACATGTGTATTGTGTCCATTGAACTCTGCAAATTTATTCTCATCTAATTTTGTAGAATTTCAGATCCCGGGCTGGCACAATTCTTCATCTCCACCCGACTGTTCCATAGTAATGTGAAAAGCTTGTGCAATCTTTCGACCGCGGTTGGCGTTATCTTGAAATAACAACCTGAGTAACGTGATCACCAGAGAGAAAGACAGAGAGTAGATGGAAGAAGGCTTTGAGCGTTTGTCCTGTTCCCATGTGCTGACTCTGTATGTATGTTCAGTTCGGCTTTTGTTCACTCGTGTCAGAGTGATCTCTCCTGTCATGTAACACAGCCATGGCCTAGAGACCTGCCATCACTGCCTATGCTCGCTCGCTCGCTCTCAGAACAGTCTCACAGAGAAACAGAAGAACTCTGACAGCTTCTTATGATTCATGTCGTCTTATCATAACCACAGGTCTCCACCAATCAATCCCACCACCACAGCAAATCTACCAGACACACCGACCACTGGCATTCTGGCATCTTTGTGTTTCTCTTTATTGTGTATTTCACCTAAACTCTACATTTTGAGGGTAACACACAGAGCCTTATACCTATTTTGTCTTTCGAAGAGTTAAACAAAAGTGGTGAAGCATGGCATGGTCATACAGTAGGTAGGATCATAAAAACTAAAAGCAACAGCTATTTTTCTATATTTTTTTCCTAAGAGGCAAGCAGAAAACGTTTCTTTTAAATGTTTCTTTTCGCAATAATCCATCTACAGATGAAAATCTACTGTATTGGTCACACATGACCACTAACATACTGTCATGCGTTTCTGCCCATCCTTTCTGCATACTTGTCAGTTCAGATTTTCCACATAAAGACATAAATGAGTGATGGTCTTTCACCTAGAGTCCAAGCCGAGCAGGAACCTTCTAACCTAATCTGACAAAAATGATGCTGTGACATTTCCTAATTCTGTCTATTAATCTCTTTTTATGAGTGACCGAAACGGCTTTGATTTTTTTTGTCCAGTTGTATACAGTAGATGCAGATCAACAGTACCCTTAAATGCCCTTGACCTATAATTGCCTTCAAACAAATGTCAGTTTTATTCCTTTGCCATCATGGCCAAAACACGTTTTATATCTTTGTTTTTGTCTTGTAACATTTCCTTGAAGAGAACATTTATTCACACGCCTTTTTGTTCCAGATCTTACATAGAAGGTCATTAGAATGTCTAAGATGCATAAAAGTGGATTAGTTTAATTCCAAAAAGGACAAATAAGCATAATAAATGCATCATAAGAGTAGTCATATGGTGACTTCGTTTAAGCAACTGAAAATCTAGCATTGGTCAGACTGAATCTAGCATCTTGTTTAAAACTGTGGTTTTCAACAGGGGGCCTCAGCTGACTTCTAAGGGGGCCTCAAGATGACTCATGATGACAAAAATGTAACTACAATGAGCATTTAAATGCATTTTTAAATGTAAACATATTACATTTTTTAATGAATAAACATTTTTCTAGTTAATGACAAGCTCTAAAATAGTTTTTTTTTAAAAAAGGGGCCTTTGAATATTGTTGAATACAACAGGGGGCCTTGGAGACATAAAGGGTGTGAACGCCTGGTTTAAAAGCAGTGGTCACTATTAATTATATGGAATAAAAGCTGCTTGACCATTTTGCCATAAATAATGTGTGTACTGTAGAAATAAAAATGAATACACTTAAAAAAAAAGATCAGGGAGATTACCAGTAGCTTGTTTTTTACTAAGTGTTTTCTTAAAATTACTTTTTATAGAAAGAACCTTTTTCAGAGAATATATAGTATTTTTTCTAACCTGACAGCTAAATGTTTCCATGTTTTAGGCATAAATTTGTAATTATTATCTATATTTAATTTTGTATTTATCATCTATATTTAACTAATATTCGCGAGGTTACAGGTAAAACAAGAGAAATACTTAGGTCAGTAGGGTGAGGAAGATAAATAAAAACCTGCACAGTGCTCTTCAGTGGAACACAAAAGAAGAGAAACAATGACTGGTTTTGTAATCATATAGTGAAAGTCAATGGTGTAACGGAGACACCAGGCTCTCTCACCACTCCATCGCCACGAGCTCCCTCACCAGAGTTCTGATCACCTGCACCTGTCATCCCTCATCACCGCTTTCATCAGCACCAGTATAAAGACTCACCACTTTCACTCAGGAACACACGAATACGGGTATGTTCAAAACAGCAGCTTTATCTATGCGGTTTGGCCGCTCGTCCACACGAAAACGCAGTACCCGGTCACTGAAATCGAACTCTTTTTGAAAACTCCAGCCAGGGTGAAGATTTTTTTATATATTTATTTTTTCCAGGGTATCAGTGTTGTCGTGTGGATGGTGAAACCGGAGATTTGGTCTATGAAGTTGGAATCCTTTGTTTGACAGATTCTAGGCTTCGGCTTGGTCATCACAGCTTTATGGTTAGGGTTATATCACCCCCTGTTGGTTTGGCATGTTCTTGACAGTGCTTCATAGTGCGTTTTTGCGTTTTCGTTTGGACACGATTTTTTTGAAGGAAAAACTGGTTATAAAAATATGTGTGGACTAGGCCTCAGTCATCGTCTGGTCTCATTCATGAATACAGACTCATACCCTGCAATACTCACCTTGGAAGCTTACCTTATTCTCCATCGTCGAAAGTCTTCTTCCTTCGTGTCTTCTTCTGTGTGGTCTTCTGTGTATTAATCTGGTCCCTCCCTCTCCACTTCAACATCCTCACCCACCGGATCACTAGAACGGCATCCACAATCTCCTGCAATCGTCACAAGAATAGTATTACCATTCCCATATATAGGGCCCTATGATTTACGTGATAGGGAAAATGCAGACAGAATCCAGGCATAAAAACAAAATTTGCTGTATAACACAGAATGGCACAGAATCTGTCAAATGCATTATTTCTTAACCAGAAAGTAGTGCTGAACAGTTAATAAAATGCAGTTTGTGCTATATAATATTATTCAGATGTGTTTTAAATATGTCATCTGCTTGTTTTGCGTGTCTATGAGTGAAAGAGTGGCGTGGTTGCGTGTACTGCACGCATGATGCTCATGGAGCTTTCAGCTTCCGCAGTGCGTATCACAAGGTGGACGCAAACACATGAACTGCATTGAAGCTGCTGTCAAACACCTTTTGCGGCGACCTGTCAAAATAAATAATAAATAGTTATCAAACACACGTGTTGTAACACCCCAAACCCTCTTGATTTGACCACTGAGTATATTATTTACTTTAGTAAATGTGCTAATAAAATTATAATTAAAAAAAAAAAAATTACTTCATTATAAACAGTACTTAAATGTATGTACACCTAAAAACATAAAAGAAAAGAAAAACATTCTTGTGTTCTGCAGAAGAAAAAGTCATACAGGTTTGAAATGATATGTGGGTGACTAATGATAAAAGAATTTTGTTTTGGTTTAATCCAATACGTGTATATATATATAAAATATTCTTTACAAACTACTTTTATTTACCTAGAATTAAACGTAAACAAACAATTTGAACATACATAAAAAACAGAATATATTTTTTGCAGTGATTAACAAACATAGCAAATACACAAGTACATGTATAGTATGTGCGCATGTGTTTTGTGTAAACTTTCTTTCGTGAGAATAATGGTGTGGACACTGATGTTTTACGTTACATTGGAACACTTCCTTAGTTCTTTGAAAAAACCATTAAAGCTTGCGGATACGTTTTGTACATAGGAGATGAGGACCATCACAAAGTGTGCCATCCAAGCAAACAGATCAATATTTAATTAATCGTGGTGTTTGAACTATGTAGGCCTATTATTGAGGATTTGCAAAGTCGCCTACTGCAGTGTTTATAGAACTTGGCTCGAACTGTGATGATCTCGAACTGTGATGATCTCGAACTGTGATGATCTCTAACTGAGATGCAAGGCTGGATTATAACAGATCATTGATTCATATAGATTCAAATCATCTTTTACATTTCCAGTTTTTATATAACAATCTAAGCAGTTTGTTATTAGAGCATAAGTTTATAGCATTCTGTATTTATAGGTACATGTTTCATAAGGTGAAATGACATTCCCATTCAACATTGTTTATTTTTTTGTTTTGTTCTGAGCCTCTGCTTTACTACAGCATTTGCATATGATGCAATGACAAGTGCATTATCATAAACCTTTCATAAATGTCATGGTTTTGGAAAGCCGTTACAAATATCCACTCTCATTATTCAAATACAGCATTAGCATCTTGTCTCTCACTAATACGCGACGCACTTGCCAAGGCGAGTGAATGAACTTGTCATTGTTGGGAGCTAATTTGTTGAGGAAAAAACATTGCCAGGTGAAGCAGTTCACAGCTGAAGGGCAATAATTCAATCGCCTGTTAAATCAACTATCATTGCTTGACATTGTGCCTGAGTACAATTAGGTTTAGTTGGGGATGTGATGTGCTTGCAGAAATGCACACAGGACAAGTCCGTGGTAATAAAACAGAGAACAGAGTTGGGAGCTGCCAGTGAGAGCTTCACTTAGCATAGTAATCACACATCAGTTCCACAGCGAGGACTGTATGCTTATAATGTAAACAGCATCATTGCAGTTGTGTCCCTGCAGAGGCTGTGATGTTAATATGGCTGAGCGATTTCTTTATTCACCCTCTCATTTACATGCATGCAGGTACAGACAGATGCAAGTTAAGCTCATGCTATTTAAATACATGAGGATTTAATGTACACTGTTAAAAAAAATCTGTAGACATTACATTATTACTGGCAGCAGTTTGCCAGTAACTTACTGTAGATTTATACTTATCTATTTATTGGCAGTTTGTTCAAAAATAAATGAACATTAAACATTAATAAGTCTTTATCTTTACATAAAAACTATAAAATCACAGAAAACCAATAATCAGAAATAATCAGAAAACGATTGATGAGGATATTTGGTTCCCAGAATGCTTTGCATGAGGCTGTTATTTTATATTTTAGTTTACTTATTAATTTACCTTTTGAAAATACTGTTGCCAATAAATTAGATAAATCTAATCTACATTAAGTTACTGGCAAACTTATGCATAACTACTGCAACATTTTTTTTTACAGTGTATAGGCTACATTGAAAATATGGACATTTTAAATAATAATAATATATGATACCAGTCAAAAGTTTGGAAACACTCTTTATTTTTTTCCACCATTTCAAATATAAGTAAACTCAACAGGGAATTATGTTGCAAATAAAAGCATCTAAAATAAGTAAAAAGTTTTATATTGTAGTCTTCAAAATTGCCTCTGCCTAGAATTTGCAAAATCATAATTTTCTCAGGCATTTTATCATTTGTAAAAAGTATTGAAAAGTATTGTCCATTTCAAAAATAATTTTTGGTATTGAAATTTGTTTTGTAATGAAAGAAATTGATGTCACAATTATATTTTTGTGTGCAAAAGTAATTTTAAACACTTAAGCATACAACGTGATATTAAAATATTTGTATGATTATTAGAAACATTTCAGTCAAGCTTATCCAAACTTTTGACTGGTACTGTATATAATGTAATAAATAATATATACATATATTGTACCTAAATCAGAATATTTTGGGAATGCACATGCAAATGTCCACATTTTACTACTACATTTATAGTAAAACAGAATGCTGGTAAAACTGAATTTCAGACAGCCCATCACTGTGATTTTATACCCAGAGTTACTTTCTGCTTGGTTTGCTCATTCATTGGACCTTAAAAATGCTCAGATGTTTCAAGTCTGCCTTATCACACTTGAGATGCAAGATCTCATCAATTTTATTTTTAATACATGTTGCACTTGTACTTGAACTACAAATGAGCAAATATTCGCCAGCCTCTTTGAAGTCAGAGTCAGCTTTATTGTCAATTCTGTCACATGTACAGTACATACATATAGAGGATTGAAATTGCGTTACTCTCAGACCCTAGGTGCTAACGGAGAACACTAACACAGAATAAAAAAAAAATATATATATATATATATATATAAAAATACAGATAAATACAGATATATATATGAAAAATACAACTTTACAAGCAGTGATATGTATAAAATAGAGTGCAAACCAGTGAAATTGACAACAGTGCAGATGTGAGGTAGTGCAAAGAGCTTATCAGCCTGATTTAAAGTGACAAAGAGTTTTAATATATACTTTAAAAGTTAGTATATTGGTTGTTCCTTAACTTGTATTCGTTTTTCAGACTTTAAATAGCACATCTTGACCCATAGCCTGCCCTGACTTTCCTCCTCTCAGTGTGGACTTTGCTCATTCATATAATGAATTAGGCAGGGTTACTTATGTCCCTTAGCCGTCCCACGCCAGGAGAACCAGAGAGACTTAAAGAAGGTCACAGCATTTCATGTTCTGCGGATATTAAATATAGCTTTTTAAAATAACTACAGCTCGATATAAAGTCCAGCTAACTGCTACATCAATTTCTAAAATCACAAATATATGATGTACAAAAAAAATGACACAGCGTATAGCATAATTTAGCCATTGAATATGTTGACGTGCTGAAAGTTTCATGCAGGACGGTTTAATGGTAACAAAAGCATTGTCAAAGCAAGCTGGTAAGCTTTACTCTACGTGCATGTGCGCGGTGAATTATTGAGCGCTACCACAGGCTTTATATGAATTATTGGTGTAAGACACCAGCTGACAGCACTGTGTCAACCACAGAGAATCCAAATGCAGACAGTGATCTCCTGGAACCCCCTCCCACAAAAACACCACCGCTGTCCTGGCAGGTGTTCTCTCTGCAGTGCGCAGACAGCGGTTGACCTGCTACAAACGCTTTGATCTCACAGAATTTTTTAGATATGTTCTCACCAGGTTGCTTGATTTCTTCTCTTCACAAAGGCATATATGAGGTCTGTTGTTTCTTTAACTTTCCTTTCCCAGAAGTTGAGTTTTCGACTTTTTATGTTATATAAAACTGTAAAACTGGGTATCTGTTTCAATTTCTTTCTACATTTATTTTCTAGAGTACTTTTCAAATGTCTTTTATGTATTGAACATGTAAAGAACATTTTCATATTTATGGTTATGAAAGGATCTGCATATTTATTCATCACTGGTCCTCAGATGAGGCAGCATTTCAGTCATGGACAACAATTTGCACCCAAGTTTAATCAGAAGTGTGGTGATATAATGAAACTGAAAAAAGTCAAAAAACCGTTTTAATACACTTAGAATATATACAATTCTATGAAGTTTCAAATTAAAATGTAGGAAGTAAAGGAGCTTGACATTGCAACAACATTGACATCATCCAAATGAACTTAGCTTAACTAACTTAACTAGCAAAAGTGTCAAAAGTGTATTTAAAGGGAGTGTATAAGTGTATTTTTTTTCCACAGGACCAAAACACCTCACAGGCTGAATTTGATACTTTATATACTTGAAGCCAAGTTGCAAGACATGTCCTGAAGCATGCTGAAATGTGAAGATAAGACTACACACATATACTCTCATAGCATACATTAAGTGTGTATGACACTCTAGCAAACTTTGCTTAAAGACACAAGGTTCCAGGCATGTTTGCTTTGTCGATATATTTCATTTATGCCTGTGTTCACGCAACTACATTTGAAGAGATGGTGCAATATGTTCTGAGTTTGATGCAAGGAGCCATTGAAGGAAAGGGATTTGTACTGATGCAAACCTGTGTCTTATGGATGTACACGATCAGCTCCTTTACTTAGTAAATGTTAGGCTAGCTGCTACTTAAATGGATAGTTTACATAAAGGCACACTTTTAGGTTAGCTAAATTCTATATTTAGTAGTCTCTTGTGCTTTTAAGTCATTCTTAAAAGACTAAAAATACAATGAGCAAGTAGGATGAGTCTTACAAATACACACTTTAAAAACAGTTGTGTTAAAAACAACACATTTTGTGTTCACATTAATGTGTTGCTCTTAACTGAACACATCTCTGTGTGTTACTTTTAACACAACTTGTGTTGTCCCTTTCATGTATTTCACACAAAATCAAGACAAAATGTTTTAAAAATTAACACATCCTTTTTAAGAGTGCAAGCACAACTTATCTGCACAATAGTAAGCACAAAACTTAAAAATATAACAAACTTTATTGTAAATCTCCAGCATAACTGAACATCTTTCCCTTTTCTGAAAAAATAAACTAACGTAGTTTTGTGCCACGAACTGGAAATCTTCTCAAATTAAGTTCTTACAAAATTAAAAATAAAAACATTTAAAATCAAGTAAAATAGACAGGCGCACAACTCCTTTTTAGTGACTCAAAAGTATAAAATGATGGCATCTCATTACAGACACATACACTAATGTTGAAACAAAGCCATACTCAATATATGGTGTAAGTACTGTAAAATGATCATTTTAAGTGATGCTTAATCCACACAGATCATGTTAATCAAAAAGAATATGTTTTATAATCTCAAAAGGATGAAAGTGTCACAGGAACTCCAAATATTTCAGTAAAAAATTTTTTTTTAAATTCTAGGTAACACTTTACAATAAGGATGTATTTGTTAACAATTAGTTAATGCATTAACATGAACTACACATGAAAGCAGACGCTTTTGTCCAGAGTGACTTACAGATGAGAGAGAGAATTTAACATTTTGTCAATGAACTAACCAATAATTACCAATCGAACAATAAACAATACTTCTACATCATTTATTAATCTTAGTTTGTTTATTTCAGAATTTACTAATACATTACTAAATACTTATAGGAGTAGATCAGCAATTGTTGACTTACTGTTGTGTATGTGTTGATAAATTGTTGCTCATATCTGCAGTATGAATGCTGTATTTAGCTTTAAAGCCAGCAGTAAGGGCTCATATGTCTGGGCTGTTCCTACAATCATGAAACTGTACTGTACAATATATTATTATCGTGGTATTATTTACCTACAGTACAAAATGTTGGTACCATTATCTGTGGGCTCAGCATGTACCAACAGTACCTCTTCACTATAGAGTTTCACTATAGAGTTTGGGAACTTAAGGGGGAAAGGAGAAGTCCATGGTGGACGATGGTGCAGAGAAGCCTTAATGTTAAAGTTTGTTTGAAAACAGCCTATGGCTGAAACTCGCTTGTCTCTTTAGGTGTATTTTTCCAGTGGTGTTTCAGTACTATTTATACCCATAAGGCAGTGCGGTTGTACATTAAAGCTGTGAGATCTCATGCTCTGCAAGTCTTCTGCAAGTATTTCCAGATAAACATGCATGGCTGGGTAAAGAGGTCTGTTATTATTACAAATCATGAATGCATTCTAATTGTAATACTTGTGGGTTATCCAATGACCAAAACCTTGCAGGAAAAATGATTTAGGCTTATCCCAGTTTTTTCGTTTGGAGTAGATCTAGCATTAGTCTTTGCTTTTAAATGTTGGCATTTACAACAAAAATATTGAATTTCAATGAATGGGAGCTGAAATTAGAATAGCGCTATTTATGATGATTCATAATGTAAAACATGCACATTCTTTATTAATTCATTCAGTATTGAATTTTATTTGCAAATTTCTAAAAGGACGTTTGGAAATGAATAAATTTTTTTGAGGTTGTCTAAACAGTTTTTTCTGCAAGGTTTTGACGTTTTTTCTATCTACAGTTGTTCAGTTTTAACGCAGTAGAATAAAACTAATGCCATCAAAAAAGCACCCAGCGTGCTGAATATAAATGTTTAATCTGACATTTATTTGCAGTCCAGTGGGTTTCATTTGAATGATGTAAATCTGCAGAAGTGTTTACCTTCAGCCCTAGTTGTCAACAGCTATTGAATTGCACAGTCTGTGAAGGAGGGCGAGCTCTCCATCAGACAACGCTCAACAAATTTTAAGAGACAGTTTTTCCACATGTACTTGAGAAAATCTAGCATTCCTTAACACAGAGGAAACAAGATACCTGTTAAAATAATGTGAGAATTTAGTCTTTATTTGTAGCCACAAAAATGATCTCTGATAATTTAATAGGAATTACTTATGCTACCTGACAACATGTAATTCATTTACCTTCATGCCTTTGGGAAAGAATAGCATGTAAGATCTTGTGATGTTCATATGTTATCACTTAATTATGCTCTGCAATGTATTTTCCTCACCATTTTTTAATGAACATTATTATTTCTTGAGGATTTATGTGGCCACAAATGTCTTAAGGTCAAAATCCCTACTGGCTGAGGACAATGAATGTTGTTTCTATGATAAAAAAAAGATACTTCACTGTACACTACTGTCTGGGCAGCTGAGAATGGCAGAAAGAACAGAGCTGGTTCGCCAAGCAGAACTAACGAAGGGTTTGTGGACGATGCTGACTCCTGAACATGGGTAGAGGTGGGCAGAGACATATAGATTCCTAGTTCGGGAAAAATAAATATCACATACGGTTTGGCAGAATCCCAACTAGACGAAGTTAATTTCCCTGCCATGAATAACCTTGATTTGAGCTAAAAAAGAATTGGGAATTTCAATAAAGCTTAAGCCGTACTTTATTTTCTCAGTTTGAAATGTGTTGACTTGCCAGTCCCTTGTGGAGGGTTTCACAGGCATGCAGGCAATCTTTCGAGTTATTATTTCTTCCTCTGTTTTCCTTGTTACTGTAAGTTTATGAGGATGGTGCCCATATATTCCCAAAATGCTATGCAGAAGGGAAAATAAAACTCACCCTGGTGTAATAAACAATTTGATTTTTAATAAGCGCAGCATGACCCTAACATCGGGATGCTTTTAAACACGTGCTGTCATGGTAATGACTATGTTTCATACGGGACAGTTAAAAGGATATTACTGGGTAAGCTGGTGTGGGTTAGTTTCTTATTGTTGGCTCATATGCAAGCCTACTGCTCACAAGTATAATCTCACTCTATTGCACTGCAGTTTACTCCTCAGATGAGCAGGAAAATGAACGAAAGCTGATTAAAATACTAGAGCACAGGTTTGATCCTCATCCACAGATAGATTATAATATAAAAATGCACAGGAGTGTGAGATTTTGTGATTACTTCAATAAACCAAGAAAGCAATGTCTTATACGCTTATGGGCGAGGTTTACAGCTGCCCTAATAAAACCGATAAAGAGGGTGAGGCCCTTATTTATCCCATTTTTCATTCTCAACAGTATATACAAATTCATTTTTATTTTATTTCTATGCATTTCTTTGTTTTATCACTAACCCTGCAACGCCTCACTGAAATAAAACCTCAAATAAATTTAAAAAGATGTCTCTCTAATAGTAATTTCCTAAATTATTCTGGGGAAAAACCGTTATTAATACATAAACAATCATCAGTAATTCTTTGTCCACAAGGAAAAAGACATAAAACGTATAATGTGCATTGAAAAGGTTTACATTTAAGAGCAGTACAAAACTGACGTTTTTAAAGATGCGCGTGGACATGTGTTAATCTAGGGTTAACCTGTCACGAGACTCGTGTGTGATGTACAGGGGTTAAAACAAAGACGCGCGTGAGAGAGTCGCTGTTTCGCTCCACGCACGCGTTGCGCTCTTCAGCACAGCGCACACGCTCATCCTCGCAGGACCTCAGTCAGTGGTCAGCGCTCACGCTCCGCGTCGCCTTGCCTTCTCCCAGCGAAAGCGCTCTTCAACGCCGGGCGCGAGAACAATTCCCAACTTCACTTTGCGCGCGCGCTCACGTTCGGTCTCATTCATCGACGGTTTGGCTCGCGCGAGAAAACTGTGGCACGTCTGTGTGGGGAAAGGTAGAGAGAGAAAAAGAAGGCGAGAATTTCTCCTCACCGAGCTGCTTATTTCCTCTGTCAAGCGTGTATCGTCCGCTGTGTGGTGAAAAGCGCAGAGCGGCGTGGGACCAATTTCCCGCAGAAGCACGGAGCACCAACCGCCCCCCGAAAGGTAAAAGTTACCTCACGCATGTGTAAGACGATGTTGTTGTAGTTGCGTGTGTTTGTTTGTTTTGTTTCTTCATTTTGAAAGTCTCTGAGTATTTATGTGAACTGGCAAACTCTTGTAAGCGGGCGGGGATGTTAAAAAAAAAAGGAATAGTTCATAAACGGCTGTTTGTGAACAACGCGCTAATCTTTTAATGAATTATGAGGAAATTTCATGCGAAGTAATTCATCAGTCTTATGACTGCAGGTGTAATACGAGCAGTGCTCAGCTGCATCTCAATTCATCTGATACCTGTTGATGTCCCTCATGATGGATAAGATTTTTAATGTCTTTGGCATATTTTGTAGATCTGTTTTGGAGAGAAACAAACAAAAAAATAGCACCTTAAAGGGGGAAACTAAAAACCTTTCTGCTTAAAATGTGTCTAATTTAATACAAAACTAAGCAAAATAATATAATTCACTATGGTCAGTGCGCTTAATCGAAAAAACTGTGGCGGAACTTTAGTAAAACAAAACACCAGATGTGCTCAGTACAGTACAGACTGATACAAAGCAATATTGGCAGTATTTGGTAAATATTGTGGTAGGTTTCAGTCTGACAGTGTCCATGGCAACATTTTTGTTTTCTAGAAAATGACCTGAAATGCTTAGCAATAAAGGAACCCTTATACTGTGTAGTCTCTATATTGCAGTATTATGGTTTATTTTTAGGTTTTGAATAATAAAAGAGCAGTGAATATTCAAATGAAAGCGCTTCTGCACTTCAGCATGGCATTCTGAAATGACATCTAGTGAGCTGTGTTGGAGATTTACACTAGAGTTGCAGTTGAGAAGATGCAGAAAGATCAAATCTCTGTTTCTGTCGTGAACCAGAGGATTTCATTCATAATAAAGTGTTATGACTCCATCTTGAACCAACTATTCCTGGAAGATAGAATTGAGATGTACCGCACACAAGCACCTCAGAAACTTAATAACAGTACTCAGAGACAGTTTCAAATTGAGTTGATCCAAGAAACGCTTTATTGAAATTGCTATACTTCGCACTTGTAACTGTGTTATTTCTCAGTAATGGGTAATCATGAGCACCGTTTCCGCATTCAGATGCGTCTGATGTCTTTTCAAGGGAGTTTTATTGCAGGTGATAATCTTTGCCCTGGCTGAAATACCTGGGAATGGGCCCAAGAACAGGTGCCAAACAACACAATTAAATGATCAATAAGGTGATGAGACAGCTGGGGAGAGACAAAGACCGAGAGTGGAAAAGAGTGAGAGATCGAGAGATGAGGTGGAGGGTTCAGGAGGTACAGAAGTGCAGAAAACCCAAAAGTGATGTTGTAATTAAGGCTAAATGGGACTGAGGAGGCACCAGAGAATGCATTCGAGCGGTAATTTGTTTTTTATTGAATATATTTATCAACATTAAATGACTTTTTTATTTTGGAAGGAGGAAAGGAACTTTAGCCCGGGCTGGTGGCATACATAAATCTGGTGATTTAACATAGCAGTGAGCAGCTGTTGTGTTCATGAGGGCATTTTCTGAACGCAGGGGTATTTGATGGATCATGGCTGTGCCACACTCATTGAAATTGATTATCAATATGCATCATTTGCTTCCTTTATTGCACCTTTCCTCATTTAGAAAATAACTCGAGACTTTAATAACATCAGTCACTCACTGCGATTTCTGGGTTATATTACGTTTTACATATAATTACCATCAAAAATTCTTTTTTATTATTATGCTGTTTGTTTGGAGTCAGTTGAGTTTTATGTGATATCAACAGCTGCTAAATGACATTTTAACATATTGAGCATAATATGATGGAATGCACTGTTTTTGCTCTTGAGACACCCAATACCTGCTGAATGTTATAAAGAAACCAAATGTTTAGTCAAGTCACATTATTTTGGAGTCACATTATTATTACCTGTCAGGCATTATAACCACGGATGCTTCTGCATACTGCTGGTGTAACAGTGTTTCTCTAGAGTAGTGTTTGTATTCTGTGCGCATCAAACCAGAAACCCTTTCATGACCCTGGCAGGAGCCATATAAGTTCAGAAGAGATAGTGGTCTGATCCCTTCTTCTGAAGTTACAGACAGTCGCACAAATCTCTCCTGAGTGTTGATCAGGATTGAAGCTTTATCAACTGCTCAGGTGTGCCAGCCTGCAGGAGGACCTGCAAAATGTTTAATTGCAGCCGGAAATATCTACGAGGCAGCGACGGCGGATCGCTTATTCGCTCAGGCGGTGTGCTGATTTACGGCTGTAATTTCTTAATTACGCTTCTTTAATTAAAGCATGGAGAGGTGGTTATTGCGCTGTTTCACTTAATTCACTGTAACTCTTTTCATTCAAAAAATAATTAACTACCTGGTGCAGGTGCGTTTTTTTGTCAAATCTGACATTATAATGCCTCTCTTGATGTAATGATTTAATAGAAAATAGGAGGTAACACATTACATCGGTTTTCTACAATCATGCTGTCTGCAATTGCAGGCTCCTATCTGATCTGTGTCAGAGAGTTTTTTTACAAAACAGATCTGTCTGATGTATTTGACTTGGTGGCCTCATGCCACAGGTTTTTTACAGCCCTCTATCATGATGTACCTGTGTGTGTCTGTGTGTGTGTGTGTGTGTGTTTGTGTTTGTGTGTGTTTTTACAGATAAAACCAACAGATGTTATTGTAAAATTCTTCCAAAGCCAAGTTTTTGTTTGATTTTGTGTTCACTAGTATATTACCAACTCCAAAATGCAACATTGCGGTGCAGTAATTCTAGTCGTAATGATGCTTCGCCGCTATGATCCAGTTAGTGCTCGGTCTTTTCCGTTGCAGAAAATGCAATAGGGGAGAACACAGAGACTTTGTAAATAACACAATATATTAAGTTTAACCAATTTGAATTGGTCTGATTGGTATGTGGTAAGTAGCTATCGCTGGTGATAAGTTATCGAAAAGTCATGATATAACAAGGCCGACAAAAACAAATCATAAAACAGCTGAGGAATCTAATGATGTGCACATATTGGTGATTTCGTTCTAGTTTATATGTTTCTTTTTTTAGTTCTGCTTACAGTTGTAGTGTTACATTCCAAGTGTAATTGGTTTTTATTTGCATTAATGCCGCTGTAGTTTTCTGTATATTCTTTAAAAATTTTTAATTAAGTTTGATCGAAGAGGTCCTACTGTATATTCAATCACTTTGTACTGTCATGTTTACATGCACATCATCAAGTCTATAAGAATAATTACATCTAATATTGCCTCTGTGTTTTACATGTTTTAAGTAAAAAGAAAAACTCTTGAGTTTTTTTTCATGAAGTAAACTCTTAGATAATTGAATTTTATTAGCTGTTCAGTGCTATTTTCTGATTAAGGAGTTCTAAATTTGCCAGATTCCGCACCATTTCGTGTTATATACAAATTTTAATGCCTGTATTCCGCGAGCCTGTCCGCATTTTCTGCATCGCGGAAATGATACAGCCCTCATTGTGACAGGTTTGCAGGTTATTGAGCAAATGAAAAAGAAAAGTTGTAAGAGGTTAAAGCGCTGAGATGGTGGCTGTTGTCTGTGAAGCATTTTGAATTATTAAGCTGTTTTTAAGAGTATTAAAGCTTTAAAAGTAATACAGTTTTACTGTGTGCAAAATCAGATATTATTACAAATATTACAGTATTTTTCATTAGGTCATCAGGTTCTACTGTATGTGCGCTAGCTCAGCAGTGTTTCACTGTTAATTAATCGCTTCTGGGTGTCCGGAAAAGAAAAACATTTAAAATATTTTCTCAGTGAAAAGCGTCAAATTGAGAAGTTCATAGGTGTTAAACTTACCCGAAATGGCAGAGCGTAGGTGGCTAACCTTGTAAAGGAGGAAGAGATAGATGAGCGTGAAATGAAAGTTTAGGTGGCAAAATACTGAGGAGCCCTTGTTCCATTAAGAGTAGAACATAGATATGAACCGTAATTCAGTAGAAGGGGGCATGAGATGAGTGTCCTGACATTTCTCCTGTGCCAGAGGTCACCTCAGCTTTAATATCAGCACAATGAAGTGGCCAGTGTTTTTGCAAGCTGTCGGTGACTCCAAAAGGGCATAATGCTCCAGGTTCGCAAAAGTCTCGAGTCCTGAAAGCACTTGTGAAACATTTTGATACAGTTTGAAGTTAAGAACTGATGTATGATGTAAATAATTGTACAAATACAATCAAGGGGACGATGTATTTTGGGACTGAGCTTTGAATGTTAAGACAGAACAATAAAATGGCATTCTAGGTTCGTAATTGCCCAACATCCTTTATAATTACTTATTGGTTGTACACATCTAAAAGACCCAGAGAACATCCCGATTCCTGTATGTGTGACTGACATGCCTTCAAACTCAAATCAATACTGCAATGTACTGCTCATCCCTGATTCTTCCCAGCATTTGTAATGGTGGATTGTCTGGCCACGGCTTTGTTTTTTTCCAACTGAGGAAAACTTCCTTTTTTATTACGTGACAGCTTTTTAGACCCAAGAACAGATGACACATTGATTGATGTCTAAATTGATGATCCCTCCCCTTTGCCCCTTCGCTTACAATTAAGGGCATCAGAAAGGATAAAAGCTAGAGAATACAAGAGGGCATCTGTGATGGAACTGGGAAGTGAGAAATAAGTGAAAGAGAGTACTGGGATTGAGTAGATGCCTCGGAGAGATAGCAGCGGCGGTTTTGAAATGGTCTTTGTTTGAGATTGCATTTTTCTGTATGATAGCTTTACATGCATCTTTTGTATGAGGATAATAGGGATGTGCCTTTTAGTCATCTAGATGACTCAGAACGCAACCGAAGACCATTTGTGCTATTTTTTTAATTGTCAGTTTTTGTAAATGTCCGTTTTGCGAATTACCCAATGTATGACTCAATTCTTATCCACAAATAAGATTTTGTTAAATTGATGTGTATTTTTGCTATCTCTGATTGTATTAAATAATCAATTAACATTTTGTAAAAAAATTTAAACATAAGATGCTCATGGGCAGTAACAACACATATAGAGAGGATTAGAGGACGTTCATATGTGAAAATAGGTAGACGGAGAACAGATGCAGGGATATCAGACAGATATCTGGATTTTTGCTTTGTTTAGCATTACAATTTAAAATGTAATTTTTATGTTTTAGTTATAGAAACATATATAATATATAATTTTTTTTATAATCCTCTCTGTCCCTTCATCTGTGCTCCGACTACCTATTTTCACATATGAGCACTCTCTAATCCTCTCTATATGTGTTCATCGTTGTTACTGCCCAAGAGCATCGTATGTTTAAAATTTTTTAAAACTGTTAATTGATTATTAATACAATCAGAGATAGCAATATTACACATCAATTGAACAAAATCTTATTTGTTGATAAGAATTGAGTCATGCATTGGGTAATTCGCTTGGTAAACCCACAACAATGATTTGGGTAATTACTTTTAATACGCTTGGGTTATGTGTTCACATTTTTTCTTTCAGAAATGAATACAAGATGACATATGTGCATGCTCTCTGACCAGACAACAATCAAGTGTGCACGTATTTTGAGATAAGTAAGCGTATTGTTTGTGTTCATTGTGTCCTTCACTGTTAAGGAGGGTTTAGTAAATATATGTTTTTATTTTCATTGAAACAAACGTATACAGGACAATTACTCAAGCTTCACATCGCTACACTTGTGCACCTATGTCTCTGCCTGTGCTATGCTTTTCCTCAAGTGAATATTGGCAATGAAATTGTTCTGAACATTGATCCTGAAATTTCTTCATTCTGCTGATATTTTGTTCTGTTGTTTTGTGTATCAACATACATATATATATAACATATATAATATTGCTGCAGGTACAGGATTTGGTCCTACACTGTGCTTGTGTATATGTATAGTATCATTTTTAGGCCTATATGTGTTGAAAAACTGTACCTGCATCAAAATTGCTGTCTGTGCATTCCTTCAAATCGATATTATTAAAGCAGTACAGTACATACGGAAACATCTGCGAGGTTGCAGTTGCAATGGCATTTAAGTGGGTTTTATCTCTGCATGTTTCGTCATGCTCTTCCAACTGCATTAAACTTTCCCAAAAGCAATCTGTTGCCCATTCTGTGGGGACTACGGAGTTAGTAGGGGTGAAAATTGCCCTTTCTCTGGGTGATAATTTGCTGAAAGCCTCTCCATTTGACATTATGGCTAGATATGAAGTGAGCGCTGGCTCTGTGGGCCTTGTATATTTGTCTCCTGACCTGTGGTGGCAGTACAGGGTGACGCTTCCTCCCCCCTAGACACAATGGTTTTTCAGAGAGGTGAAAACCAGCTGTCTGTCACCATCTGCCTTTCTATGAACCCCCAGCTTCTCCCAGCTGTGTGCCATGTGACATTCAAAATGTTTTTGGCACCTTTTAATGGGAAGCAGCAGAAGATAACGGTCTGTTGAGCTGTCTTCTATTCTCGTTTTCAGGCATATGGGTTCAGAGGGGCTTTTTTAGAGCCTCTGATTGGTTCACACATGTATGCCTCCAATAATCAGAATTGGAGAGAAGAGAGATTGCTCATTAAGATGAAGTGATTCCAAGCATGCTATTAAACAATGCACAATCTTGAGTCTTTTGTATATTATTCTTATGGTTTGAAATTTAATTGGTTTTAATCTGACATGGCAAGCAGGAAATTGTGCAGTCAGGCATCAGCACAGTAGCAGTATTGAGGTCAAAAGAGAATTTTAAACAATATATGGGCTCACTGTGTATAGATCTCCAGAGAAATATATTAACCTTTTTTGAAAGATGCAAAGACATCAGGATATTTGACGAGTGGGCGCTAAAATGAAAAAGGTATATAGCTGGAAGCTTTTCTGCTTAACAAACTCGTTCAGAAGGTTTCCTCATGGAGTAGAATTGTAATTAAGTTTGGGACTCGGATCACATCAGTTCAGTCAGATATCTTTAACTGTAGTGGGTTGATTTACATATGAAGCATTTCGAGATCCCATATCGGTATGTTTGTGCAGTAGAAGACGCAGATTTTCATCATGTGCAATTTACGGCTGTATTTGATCCCCCGGTGCAAGAATGCTTGTTACAGAATAGATGCTTGCTCATTTTGAGAGCCTCATTCTTAATGACATTGTTTGCTAAGATATCTGTATTACGTACACTAGCGGTCAAAAGTTTTGGACACCTACTCACTTATGTTTTCATATGTTTTCCACATTTTAGAATAATAATAAACTCATCAAAATTATGAAATAAAACAAAGGAAACTGTGGGAACTATGTCGTAAATAAAAAATGAAAAAGAAATGAAAACATTATTGTCTTCAGTGTAGTCACCTTTCAACTAGAATTTGCAGAAATGTTTTCATGTAATTTTACATGAGATGCTTTTTGAACAATATTAAAGGAGTTTTTATCTGTTATGTGTTCTTATTGGCGGTTCTTTCTTAACTATTCAGTCACAGTTAACCATTTAAAAACATTTTTTATTAAATTAAATGTTTTTTTTAAATAATGAGAAAAATTTCGCTCAAGTGTACAGCTTTATTGAAATACCTGAAAAGACTTGTTTTGGGGTTTGAGCCTGGTTTCAAAGTATAATATAATACATTTATTTTTTTCATTTTTCCTATCCTTCAATCATTTTTAATCATTGTTTCTTCGTTGTTGCGTGCTTTATTTCATATATCAGTGTTTATTAGTAATTTTATACCAGACAACTCTATATTTCATGATATAGCTATGTTTTTCAATAATCCAGTGATTTAATTTAAGGGACTATTGATTCAATTGTTTTTCAATTATTATTCTGAATGATAATTCTGGCATCATTACATCTTCACATTACAGTACTAAACTCTTGAGGTAAAAAAAATATTAAAGCATTATCAGTAAATTTGACACTATTGTAAGCTATTGTAAATAGCTGCCAAGTTGCAAAGTTGTTTTGCACCCATAAACAACCTGCAGTTACTCGTTCTATGCGGACGCTAAATTGTTCCCAATTATAATCAACAAAGCTGTCTACACTGGAAGCACCCATCTGTGACACAGTTTGAAGAGTTGATTATAGTTTCTGCTCGGTGTCCGATTTTCTCCTTTTTTAGTCGCACAGCAGAATCTGTAGTGGTTGACACTTTTTTTAAATATTGTAACAAGACGTATCATCATAATGTGAGACCTATTTTATACACTTCCTATGCTCAGCCCATTTCCTCCCAGACCCATTTCATACAATAAAGATGAAAAGAAAAACCTGCGGCTCAGATTTACACTTGAATCACAAAGTTTTTTCCAAGTTGCCCACAGATCTCGATCGATCGTCCATGAATATTTAAACACCTTTTCTATATTAACCTAGAGACACAAAGGTCAGATGCGCATGTAAAGACCAAATTTTAATGAAACGTTATCAGTTGCTTCATCATTTAAAAGGCATTAGCTTACATGCTTAGTGTGGCTTGGAGGTTTAGGCGGTACATTAAATCATTTCTGGTGTGAGTTTACATGAACGCTGGCAAGGTGGAGATGGCGTTACATCAGGATTACAGAACTGAGGATCAGGCGGCCATTGGCACTCTGACCCCTCTAATTGTGTCCTCTCATCTTTCCGTTGTGCTCTTTTTCTCCTGCGCTCTCTCTGTCCGGCTCACAGCCGCTTGTAATTACAGCATCTCTCACTTTGCTCCCCTGTGGCACATCAGCACAGTGTGCTTACAACAAGCCAGGACTCGTTGTACCACAGTTAAGAGCTGAAGCCTGTTTCTCACTCTGTTTAGCAGAGGCTGTCAAAATATTACCTCAATGCCTGTCGTTGTCCTGGTTCTATTTAGAGATGATCACAATGTTTTTCACAGTATATTTGCTAAAATGTAACTGTTGGATTATTTCTAAATGGAAATTGGCAGATATGGACTGACAACAGATGAGAGTCAACCAAAATCATGACAGCTTTTATATTGATGATGAAAGGAGATGTGATTATGACAGTAATTGTTATTATAGAAATAAGAGAAACCCATTAGTCATCATCAGGCATTTGCATCGCTGTGTTAATTTCAATCGGCTGGAATGATGCCCCACAGCACTTTCGTGAAAGTGTCATTCATTACTAGGGGAATTCTCATTGCCCTTTTGACTGCAAGCAACCTGAGAGGCTGTCTCATTCATAAGAGCCATCGAGCCAAACGTTGATAGAGCTGAATAGGTTGTGCCACTTTACGTTTCCTTTTATAAAGTTTTATTCGTTAAACACACTGCTTATCCATCTCGCCCTTAGTAAATGGAAAATGACAAAGTTTACTTAAACAACACTTTATCACATTGAAACTAGAACGGATGGTGACCAATAAGAGGATGACTATACTATTGTTATACACGTGGTTCCTCTTGACGGCATGCCGTTTTTCTAATTCAGACATGAGTAATTACCGCTGGACTTGCCTAGCTAATAGTGACCTACAAACAGCTGAAATTGGAGCAGTATAAATGAAGTGGCTATCTAACAGAGCCCTCAATTACGCTCTCCCAAAATAGACGCTTGAATACATTGATCTCTTTTTCAAAGTGTATGCTGAAAAGATGAAACACGTTGCTGTGCATCAAATAAATCGGCAGCGTCACAGAGCTGTTTGACAGTGACTGTTTGTAGCTTGGCGCATTTTGTATCCTCAGTCAACCCCTTGCTTTGGGATGTCAGGAGGGTTTTCTTTCCACTCTGGAATTGTTGAGAAACAAGAAAATATACACATAATCACCAGATGGATTGTTTAGGTTAGTATGCTGTGTATAGCAGGAATGCAAGCAGTGTAAGTGTAGCACAGGCAGTATGGATTGTGAAGGAGGCACAGCCGTGCTTTGCTTGGGCTCAGTTAATCTCTTTTGGCAGTAAGTATTATTTATGATGAATTAAGGTTGCTCTTAAAATGTTCACCCTTGACACAGAAACACTAAGATGGAGAAGAAATTAAATCAAGATAACGAAGATAAGATAAATAGTAGTAGTGGCTTTGATGGCGAGAAATGGCAGCCTATTTATTTAGCTAGAACTTGGCGTGTGGAGTAAGTTTTCTTGCCAGCTTTCGACATAGACTAAACACGAACTCAGTGGTTTGTTTGGACTTCAGAAGCTTTTTACAGCTTTTAAAGTTTGCAGAAACTGGCGTTCACCTCTGATGTAGCTTGTCATCTTTCATTCTTAATACAAACAAATGTAGAAACCTAAAGGATGCACAACTTCCTGTAGTCGATCCCGTTCTGAATGCATTCAGCCATGACACGCTGCACGTGTTACACCAGTCGGGAAGATTATTGTGCTAAATGAGTGACATTAATGTCTTTGATAAATTGTTTTTAAATCTGCTTGTAATTTCATTGGCAGTAAATTTCCACAACTCGGAGAGCAGTCATCTATTCCTCAATATCAGCTTACATGACCCCTCCCAGCTTGGCTTCTAACTGTGTTAGCTCCAAAACTAAAGTGGTCATTAGGTGCTTTTTTTTCTCAGCGGCTCGGCAAGTAATGTTGGTAAAATGCTAATGCTTAATAATGATCCCTTCGTCCATTTCTGGATTACTTTTCAGCTGAATGGCAATGCATCAAAACATAAAGCATTTTGAGGCTCATTAAGGAGGCATTATGCGATGAGGTCTGCGGAGCGGTCACACAGGCCTGGTGATGGATGTGAAAGCGATCCGTTGCTGAAACACGGTTAGGTCGGGGCTCTGCGGTAAAGAGCGTTGCTCTTTGACATGAGGAGGAGGGCCCGCCACCGGACCCGGCCCATCAGAGCATCATTAGTGTCCACTTTGAGCCAGTGACAGGAATTCCATTCCAGACTGAAGTCAAGGCCTGAGTGTGGGGGGTGTGGTGATAGCCTACAGAAGCGCACACGTGGGAGTATTAAAGGGTGCTATGCAGAGGTGATGCTGTTTTCAAGCATAGAGGTTTACATCTTACAATAACACACCAAGGGACAAACTGACAAGCAGAAAGCACCTGTTTGTGAAATTGGGAAGGTTGTGTATGTGGCTGTGCCAGTAATTTACCAACAAATTGTAGTTTGACCATTAATCAATATTGGATGATTATGTTATGGCATATGCTTCTACAATTTTCACTGTCCTCCAGTCTTGCAGAGGCATGACCGTCTTCCTTTAAAGATTTATTGGCTACTTAACAAACTAGTGTGTTTGTGTGATCGATTAACATTATAGCTGAATCCTCCCATGGACTGCTGTAGGCTTAAAAACTCTTCACCGGGCGCCACATAATCAGTCGACATGCCTTTGACCATTGATTTTAGATACTCTTATCTTGATTATCTATCTGAGGTTAATGCAGTAACAAACATGAGTGTTTTCTTCTGTGTTGAGTCAGACTGGTTTGTTTTGCATCCCAAGACTTTCTGAGACCTCTGTCTGGGGTCCTATATATTAGTCAGGAGAGCCCTGCAGCAGAGATATGTATAATTACCGTGACTCCAAGTCTCTGGATCTTCCTAAAGTGTCAAATCCACCACTTCACCTCTTTTTTAACTTCCAGTAACAGGGTCACGATATAACTAAAACAAGAGTATGTTTTATTATGTCATAACGTGATGATAAAGACACCATCTGCCTTTTTATAATGCAGTAATATGTCAAGTTAGTATCTACACATATTTATCAAGATTAATTGTTGAGATGACAATTTGAATAAGTTGTTTTACAGCAACAGTCTGTTGTTCCACATGATTACCTTCAATTGTCATGAAATTGACAATTCTATAAAACATGAAAGCATAGCTCCGCTTCAGTTTTCAAGCCACTATTCACACTAACAAATGTGAGAGCTTGGTCAGTGTGGCTCACTGACTGTGTTTCTTTAGTTTTTGTAACTTGAATTTAATTATTTCAGTTTTCGCCCCTATTGACCCAAAGCTGGCCAATACGGCTCCTCCCAGAGTATCTGGAGCTAGATTATGTCCCCAGTCTCCAATGTTTTGAGCCTGTTCACTTTATTATTCCTCTTGGTGTGGAGGCACTAGCCTTCATTGCTGTCAGTCATGTCAGTTGAGTGTTAAAGAGCAGACTGGGCTCAGAAGCCGCTGCGAAGAAACACCCCTCTGAAGCCCTGCTCACCCGCTTGTTTTACAATGCTTCATAAAAGTGTCATCATTGGTGTCAATGCGAAGGTGTCCGCCGTGTCCTCTTTCTGCAATCTGTGACAGCTTATATAGCTCAAATCCACACGGTTCCAATGAAAGTCTCAAGGCCGCCACCCCCTCTGCCCCTTTAACCGGTTGTCCTGGGTTTGTTCTTGATTGGTGTACTCAAAATGATTTAAACTCCCCAAATGCCCAGCTTGTGAGATAGGGAGTATTAAACCTTCTGTATTTATGGCCTGCTGCAAAAAAGCAGTGGAGTCGTCCAGCTCAAGATCAAGACAAAAGATGTGGAGCACACTTTCCTTATTATCATTTCCATGGCATCATCTAGTTTTTTTGTTCGAAACATAATAAAGGCATAGAGCTTTTTGTATGAGCAAAGCAAGTGGATGCAGGCTTAAATATTGATCAGCATGATTTTTCATGTATTATTAAGGAGAGCAGGCTGGCTTTTTCTTCGACCAGATAACAATGGTTTGTTATTTACGGATTAGATAGCTTATGAATCTGGCATTGCTGTTTATGTGAATGAGAATTTGAGACCGAAATTGATACAGTATACCACGCCATGCATTTTAGATGCTTAAAGTTCCAAAGAGGTCAAAGGTGTTTCATGCATTTTGACTTCTTTACAATGGTAAACTGCTGTCTTCTCATTAACATGGTCAGCTTGTTAAAAAACAAGTTGGACGTATGACGCAGTATTTCTGTGCTTGATACACTCCCCCAGCACTACAACTTGTTTTAGAAAGCTTTTTTTAAGTCTGGATCCCTGTTTCTTTTATTGGGCAATTATCTCGGAAAATCTCCGCAAGGCAAAAAAAATAGCCCGTCCACGCGCCAACCGACAGCGATAGTAAGACCCGACTACCATCGAGATTGTCTGTGATGTGTCAAGATTGGTTTAGCTGTGAGCCTGCACTGCAGCTTGTGATAGTGAGAGAAGTCAGTAGTTTGTTTGTTCATGGCATTTCAGTGATGGATGTTATATAAACGGTGGATATAATGCTGCATTTGGAGATCGTTTGAGACTGATAGATGTTACGGCCCCAATGCTAAAAGATACCGGACATGAAATGCACATGGTAAGTGAAATGTGTGTTTTGTTGGCAATCGGCTCGTACGTTCATAATGTTAACAACACGAAAGGATTAATGCGTAATATTATTGTGTGCTCGTGCTGTAGTTCCCTCGCCCCTGGCCTGCCTCCGGCAGCTCGCGTTTTTCCGAAACTAATCGTACAGCTGTATCTCTTTTTTATAAATGTGATCAAACTAAATACTCTTCGAAGATACAACGTATGCAATACTACTGTATAGGTACTCAAGATTAACATGAGATTGGCAGAAATTGCGTGAGTTGTGCCCGCTTTAACCTAAAGGTCTGTATTTTTTGTGTACAGGCCCTGTTTCCTTATAAACCATGGAAGAAATTAAATAATGATTTGTTTTATAGATCAACACAATGACCCTATTTGTGTTTCATTTGCAATAAAGTCTGAATCATGTCTAATGCAAGACAATTTGGAATGTGTTCATTTTTCTGTTTCTGTTGCATGGGACAGTTGAGAAGAAACATTGCTTTAAGCAGATTGTTGCCAGGAATATTTATTTAGCGGCAACAACATAAACAAACGGCCCAAACCTTGCAAATAATCAATAACTGTTGAGTAGTTTTTATTTAATTTAATAATATTAAATATATTAATTTATATTAATATTTAATTAATATTTAATAATAGTAATATGAATTAACAATAGTATAAATTTTAAATATAAAATAAATTACTATATTATAACCAAACATAGTACAGTATTCAATGAGGATAGGTACATTTTTATATATTACAGCTTATTTTTTAGAAACATCAGGGTCAGATAATCTGAAACAAAGAGAAAAGCAGATGCTATGTTTTTTGATATATTAAATGTTTGTTTGCCTATTCATACAATTAATTGTTTTTAGTGCCATGAGAATTTTGTGAATATGATTAAAAGTGCTGGTGCTGGCCAACAACTTTTTTTAAGAAAACATTGGGAGGAAAAGTTCTTAGTTTAATTAAGCTCATAATTTTGCACATAATTCAGTTTCCTAGTGACATTACATCTAGTAAAAAGACTTATTTACAAAAAACCTAAATAAAAGTACTGTAGCTTTAATTTTTTGTAAAGTTTTGTAGATTAGTGTTGTTTCCTTTTGAACTTTCTTCTAGCTTATTATATAAAATATACAGCAAGTAAATTATTAATATTTTCATTTTCATTAAACTGTTTTTTTTTTAAGTGGTAACAGATTTTTTTTGCATATTTTTCTGTAGCCTGGGACGTTGCTATTTCAAAGCCTAACGTTGTCATGGTATTTATGTGCGACATTGTGTTTAGAAGACATTTCACACAAAAGACCTTTATTGCAATGTGAAAAATACACAGTGACAACACAATGGAGATGCATATGTGGCTTGTTCAAACTACTGTTTAATTGGTTGCCCTTGTCATGGAAACAACATGCCACTTGTCGTCATGCGTACAATGATACAGAGATTTACAGATGGTACAGTGCTCTATTCTGTCACAGTGTGACTTGCCGAGGCGATTTAGAAGTGTAACTGAAGCGACATAAACAGTAAAAAGGTTTAACGCCAAAGTGCTCGCCGCCTTTCAGCCGTACAGTATCACGTCAGCATCTATTGAGGGGAACAAGTCTAATCACATTTACAGACTTTATTTGCCTTGACAAATGTGTGACGCTTATCAGTAGCGTTCAATGTGATAAACAGTTTGCAAAAGCAAAACCTTTAAATCCCTTAAGATATAGCCCACTGTTTGGAAGTCAGCTCTGTTCAGTGAACACAAAAGCCAGTAAGCGCTGGCTGCAATCCGTGTCAGTTGGAGAATACACGAGATGCTGATACCCATGCAATGTAATACAGCAGCCTCTGGGAAACAGGATTGATTTGTCTTGAAGCCCGGAGAAGCAGTGTCTGGGCTTTTGCTGGAACCTGTGCCTTTATCTCATCACTAGCAGATTGATTGGAGGTCACGGCATTCATGCAGGTCACTGACAGACAGCTTGATCAATGCCGGTAGGCGTCTGAATGGAAGATATCTGATGGAGCTTGTTGATGTTCCTGTGTTGTGAGGACATTTTGAGTCATTACTAGTGAAGAGGGAGCTGCTTTACATAGAATTCTTAACACTGGTTTGCTCTCCCTTAAGACGCGGCGTTGTGTTATGCATTTAAATATGAGGTAAAGCCTTGCTCTCCACAGCAAGCCAAACTGCCTCAACTTGCAACCGGTTCATTGTTGTCAGGATGCAACAGTTATATAAATAAGCAATTAATCTTCTAATTCTTTATCAGTAATTATTGACAAACTACTAATGTCTTCCATTTACGGCATGATTTTATCATTTATTTCTCTGCCTATATTTTACATCATCTTTCAATTAAATGAAAGATTTTGTGTATGCAATAAAAAGGGTACAAATTATAAAGTCAATTTTCTTATTTGCACTGCTAATGCTGTTGCTAATAATAACTGATCCCATTTCCAATATTTTTCAGTTGGTTTGGATTGAAGAGTAAAGTAAGAAATAATACATACTGTAAGTATAATAGCTTCTTATTAAATAAAAGCTACTACCACTACTACTGTATAATAATTACTACTACTACTACTACTATTACTACTACTAATAATAATAATATTTTATTTGTTATTAAAAATACATGTAAGAGATAAAAAGTCAGGCAAAATTCTGACATTCTCCACTGTGCTTTATACATGCATTAAGAAATGTATTACTGACATGTTACATAACCAACAAAGGTTCTTGCTGTTACATCACACAGAATCATCTAATCAATAATAACATTCGATAATGACAGTTTTCATTACAGATTTTAATTAGTTGTTGCAGTCTCATTATTACTCTCTTACAGATTATGTTAAATGTGAATGTATCACATTAATCAGATTAGATTCCTTGTAATGTACAAAAAGCACTGAAGAACCATTTATTGTGTTAATCTGTTTATTGCGTAATACATTATGAGTTTAATAAAGTATTTTTGTATATGCTGTAATATTGGCTGTTCTAATAATTTATTCAAGAATACAAAGTAGGTTTTTTTCTTTGTCCGAGCAAGCTAGATTTTTTAAAATGTACCAAAGAAAGGACTGTGGCCCTTCCTAAACAAAATCTCACTTAAATGAAAACTAAACCTAATCCTACCCTCCTACCCCACCCCTTTCTTATTTTTTCCTGTAGAGAGAGTAGCAAAAATTAACAATGAATAGTGTGATGTTTGTGTGTCTAAAAGTGACAATATTTAGACAAAGTGACAGCTTTTTAATGAGACTCTAAATATGTTGAAGATGTTGCATCAAAAGATCTAATGATGGCTGGGCCCTATGATTTCCTCTGTAAGGTGAAAATGCAGACAGAATCACCCAGACAGAATCCAGGCGTAAAAACAGAATTTGCTGTATAACACGGAACGGCACAGAATCTGCTAAATGCATTATTTCTTTACCAGAAAGTAGTGTTGAACAGCTAACAAAATGATGCCCGTGGAGCTTTCAGCGTCCGCGTATCACAACGAGGACGCAAACACATGAACTGCATTGAAGCAACTATCAAACACCCATTGACGCGACCCATCAAAATAATAAAAGTGTGGGTAACACGTCAAACACACACGTTGTTCCACACCAACCACCTTGTTTTCTTATATTTGACCACTTAGTATATTTACTTTAGTAAATTAAAGTAAATGTGCTAGTAAAATTAGCACTTATTTTTAAAACATATTACTTAATGAAAAACAGTACTTAAATGTAGACCTAAAAACAGAAAAGAAAAAAGAAAATACACTAGTAAGAATACTGGTTTATTAACAAAGTTGTACATTATACCCTATTTTTGCATAATTTTTACCTGTATGGTACAGAGTATCTACTGTGTGTTTCTTTTAATACAGTGAATATGTGGGCAAATCCAGAAAAATTTAAACGGAAAAATGGAATTTGTGAAAAAATGAAATGGAATTTGTGAAAAAATAAAAGGGGTTTCATAGAACCCTATGATGGGACATAATGATGGGACATCATTGTCTGATTTTTGAGTGGTCATTTTAAGCAGCATAGCATTGCCTATTCAACTTACTCATACATTTTTTTTGTTTAATCTACATGTGCTGTGACTGTTGCCAACTAATGCTCAGTAAAATGCATGCCAGTTGGGAGGCATTTAAAGAACCATAATCTGATCTATGAAGAACTGAATAGGTAGGGCTGCACGATTTGGAGAAAAAATCTAATTGCAATTGCGATTTAAAATGCAGTTTACTATTATTTAAATAAAGAGCTACAGATTGGTTGTGGAGGTTTTAACAGTATCAAAGAAAGACCAAGAATAGTCCCAAACTACTTTAACACTGTGCCACTGTTTATTTAAAACACCTTAACACTGTGGCAATTAAATAAAACAGTTGTCATTATTTGACATCTTAACCATTCAAAATACTGTTGCTATTTTCTTGATTTAAGTTAAATTAACAAATATAAATAAAATAAAACTTTAAAAAGACCAAACTCTCTGTAAACAATTTTACATCAGTAAAACTGACCATAACCTACTCTAAGGTTAAAACAATGATAGCAAATTAAGAAAATTACAAAAATAACTTTTGTTAAAGTTAAATTATTCTTAAACTGTGTAAGTAGTGCATACTGGTCAGCGCGAAATTAGGCAGTTGAGGAACGTTTACGCGTTTTTGCCGTCTTCTGCGCCTCGCGTTTTTGGCGGAGCTCTATGAGCGCCTGAAGTTGAAAAAGTCAACTCGGAACAGAAAAGTGCTTGATGTCCAATCGAATAAAAGGAGAGGCTGATCTTCTGATGTGGTCAGTGGTGACGGAACTTGCACTCGAGCTGTAATCCTCGACTGACAGGACAGCTGTTTTCGGTGGTTACCTAGCAACATAAAAAACCTGCTGCGCACTGCTCTTTACAAAGAGTCATGAGAAGCGCGTTTGGTCTGATCGGCTCCTCAGTGTGTCACGTGTTTTAAGTGACACATGTCACTATCATAGACTGTATAGGTCACTATCCACTGACACATACCAATAAAGACGTTCATTTGTTGTGGAGGTGAACTGCTGATCTTTTCCAAATGACGCTCTTTGCTAAATGACACTCTTTGCTTATCTACTGGTTAAACTCTGCGTCAAACGTAAAATGCGCAGGACCAAACTTTAATGGACTACGTGTGTGCGCGGTATTACCATATTTGTATTTGATAATTCTTAATCGAAATAATCGCATGTGTTGCGATTTGAAAATCGCACCCTTTCAAATCGCGATTTCGGTTTACAAACGATTAATCGTGCAGCCCTATAAATAGGGCTATAGTAGAATTGAGGAACTAAAATGAGTGAACAAACCAACCAAAATAAAGTATATTATGTTATGAATGTTACAATTGTGATCAGATGTGTACATGTTCCAGTATATTTACGAATACTTTATTCTTAAAATGATTTAAACAGCTTTTTGTTGTTTTTAGGTTATTTCATTCAGAGTAAATTTAAAATATTCATATCCAAGACACACGGGCACCTGTATGACAGTCGATCCTCTCACTTGAAACCATAGAGATTCTGTACTGTAGCTCTCCACCACTAACCTCTCCCTATCCCTTTTTCGGGAGAGACAGGGATTGTGAACAATGAGATGCACATGCATGAAAAACAGATGAGGTTGTAGATAAACCGAAAGTTCCTTTTCTCAGAAGAGAAATGTGATTACATGAACTTGCATAAGGCTGAAGACCTTGTAAGATCTTGCCTCACCCCAACAGGTCAGAGACTATTTGACGGAGGAATCGTGAATTTTGGAGATAAATCTATAAAGGTTTTATTCTGGCATTAGAGCGTTTGTTTGCGTGTCTCTCAGCAAAGACAAATTAATCTTGTTGATATTTAAAATATTTGTTAGTGAAGCTTTTGGGCTTTCTGCAATCCTCTCGATTCAGAAAACAATCAGACTTGTCAAGCGCTCCCGTGAGTCACGCTTCTTAATGCTCTCACTGTCTCAATTAAATGATTACATTTGTCTCTGTTGTGAATAAACTGACAAATTAGAGGTCGAGAGATAATGACGCAAATAGATGTGCAACCAAAACATGCTCTCTCTCTGAGTGAAAGCACTGGGTGTGGGGTAATTACACACTTGTCTATTTACACGTGGTGACAAATCTGATTGTGTTTGCAGTTTTATGTTAAGTATATTTAAGAAGACGACGGGTGCGAGGATGTGACTACTGTACATTGTGATTTGTGGTGGGTTTTCCGATGACGTTAATTATATTCCTGTGAGGTTCAGTCGGGATGGAGACAGGGCTCTCTGGATCGCTTTGGCAATCTGTAATTATCATGTTTGGTGCCATCTCTCTGGTGTTAAAGCTTTTCTTTCTAACAGGGCATTTCATTCCCTCTCATCTTTTCTCTCTCAAAATTCATTTGTGAGACTTCAGTCATTTTGTGTGATAAATTAGACCTTTCTGTCTCTCCCTTCATTTTTTGCTTCCATCTGAGCAGAGTCATGGCAGAATTACAAAATCTTTGCTTCCTTTTTACTGCCTATATTATTGTTGTACCTATATTGTTGTTTTTTATGGACCAATAGCTTTCCTTTTGATACTTGGCTTACTAGCTTTTTTTAATATGTGTGAATGGTATACTCTTTTCTCTCTCTCTCTCTCTCTCTTGCTCTCTCTATTAGAGTATGGGGAGTTTACAAATAAATGTGTCCTGTGGTGTGACAGCATGAATAAAAACTATAAAAAACTAACAATGAAGATGAATCTCTCTTTTGCAATTTTATATTATAGCCCAAATATAAATATTAATATAAAATAATATATTATTAAAAGTTTGTTTTAAATTTTAATGCTGTCACACCATAGGACACAATAGTATACTTGTCAATTAACCATGTATTTTAGTAAGAGATACCAAGATGAAAATATCTGTTGGCTTTACTGTACATGTAGGCAATGTGTGAACAAAATGTCAAATTATAATGGGTTCTAATGTGTTTCTAATGTCTTTTGTCGTGTCGCATCGCGGCAATGTCTGACTAGGGTCGAGACGTGGGGTGATGACATTTCTGACATTATCGTTTCAGAAAGTATACAAATTGGCTATACACACTCACACATATTCATCGTGTCGTTTTTAGATTTATCCACACTGAATTAAAAAAAATAACGGTTTCTGGCTCCCAAAATGCCAGATCTGTCTGGACGAAACATTGATACGATAATTTTGTATTAAGTATACAGCTTAATGCGTCTCTATATGGACGGGCTCTTAATCTCTTTTTGTATTTTAAGTGCCACAGCGCACACATTTTGTGATACTTTGTAATGATGAATACTCTATTTTTCTGAAATACTGTTAAAGTTTTCTGTCTTTCTGAGATTTGGCTTTGAGGAAAATGATTGCATTCTGTTTTATTTTGTGGACGCATATGCACTGCTTGAGTGAGCAGATGCTCAGCAACATAGCGCACAGCAGAGGCAAGCATATTCTTACTCTCAATTACTTTTGGAAGCTCAGTGAATCATGTTCAGTTTTGACTGAAACATTCAAATGAATCAGTTTGCATCGAATCAGACTTGCCAGCGCTGCTTGTGAGAGCGAAAAGTGCACTCCATGTCTGTGGCACTTTGTGCATTAGAATGGACCTGGCATGTCAGCGCAGTTGTTTGGAAATTTTGTTCGCTTGCAACGGCAGCCTTACGCAGACATAAATATTGCTAATGAATGTCATAGATGTCAGTAATTCTGAAATATCACCAGTCCACTGACATTTGCTCCACTGCTAGTGTTGCTTTGTGTGGTGATGTTAATGCAATAAAAAAGTCAGACTATTTTAATAGTATCTGTTCTTTAGTATCCTTACTGTAAATATTATGTCACAAGCAGCAGTTGATTGTACAATGCCTTACTAAGTTTGAATGATCTTTCCAATGAAAGTTAAACTTGTGCTTATTACCATGTTGCTGATACAGACAGGCACATTTGGTTTTTACTCAAAGCTTTATCTACTGTACAACAGTAACTGCTGTTAAGGTGTAAACAACATCTCCAACAAAGCCTTTGCACTTATCATTCATACACACGCCTGACAGGGTTAGCATGTCATCAATTTTCCTACCCCATTCATCCCCACTTAAGTGTGTGAGTTAAATTCAACGGTGTAGAATGGCACATTGACTATGGAGGATGTGTTGTCACCAGTGGATTTGCTGGAGGTTTGAGGATTGTTCATCTGCAGCTGCGTATGTATAACTGAGATAAGCGGACCTAACAGACAGGTGGTACACATGGAGACCATGGCTGCTGAAGAGTTCGAGAAATAAACGAAGGCTGCAAACTGAGAGAAACAAAAGCAGAGAAATTGAAGTGGCCTCAAGGCCAAACTTATCAGGCTTCTACATTCCACATGCTTGTGTTGAATGATTAGTGTCTCTGATGAATTCTTTACAAACAAGGCATTATTTTCATCATCTGAACGACGTGCGTTGCCTCGAGAGCAGCAGTTAGAATCTTAGTGTTGGGTGTGTCTTTTGATATACTGGTAAAAATGCAGCATTTTTGAGAGGAGTGATATGCAAAATGAATCTATAGTTGTCAGAATTTGTGCTTTGAGAGATTCTTTTTCTCTATTTATGGATTCCTGACAATTAATGTTAGTTTAAGCAACTGTAAATAGAACGTTTTATTGACAAATCTCTTCATAGTAGTAATAATAATAATAATTACAAATACAAATTTAAAATCAATTATAATATGTGACGATTAAAGTTGGTTGAGATGTTAAATGAATTGCGGTACGTTTTAAATAGCAGGGGTCACTGTGTTCAATGCTAACTTGGTAAACGTTTTATTTTACATTGAAATGTGCAGCATTTAAAAAATAATAAAAGGGCACTCATTTTGTAAAACAAATTGTGAACAAATCACATCGTGAGGTCAGTATTGTGAATTGTATCGCATCGTGAGCTGCAGTGTTAATTTCGTTGATGAAAACTATGATAAATTATTCGTCAACTACTTGTTTTTACTGACGAAAACGAGGCGATAACTAAATAAAAATGAATGCATGATAATGAAAACTGTAGTAAAATTATACTGACATTTTCGTCAACAAATAAAAACCAGATGAAAATATTCTAAAACGCAGAAAACTTGAAGCGCAACTGCTGGCGAGTCAATGTTAACTTATCTGCTAACACAATCTGCTGCATAACGTATAATGCAACATAAAGTAAGCCAAAAGAAACCAGTGCTGTCCTGTGATCAAGGGAGTCGTATTGTACATTAAAGATTGAATGACATGCTAAAGATGTTTGCATGATTGAAGAAATGTAATACAGTTTATGTAATACATCTTTTCTCTTATCATCTTTTTTATTCATCGAGTCTCATCCAAAGACAGTGCAGCTCTTTACTTCATAGAGACTTGAGCCAATAGCGTTTGAGTTTGCACCGTGTCGGAGCGTTTCATTGGTTAAATGTACTGAATGAATACGCCCTTCACTGAGCGGGTTCATTGAGTCAAAATGAGATTGAATGAACTGGGACATATTCACAATATTTACTGAACTTTTCTAAAAAATAAAGGTAATGACTTTAATTTAATTCTTAAGGTAAAAGAAATCATGTCAAAACACATAAATCTTTGAATGGTACATTTAATTACACCACGTAAAATAGTTAAACCAGTTTAATGTAGAATTAGTCGACTAAAATGTTTTTAATATTTTATAGACTAAATCTAGACTAGACTAGAAATTGATGACTAAAATATGACTAAACTAAACTGCATTTTTGTCGAAACTATGACTAAAACGAAATCAAAATGAACACTGGTGAGCTGGGTGTATCATTACATCCCTACAAATGAATGCTAAATGTAAAAAATTGTCAATTAATTTATTTTTAAAATGACCTTAATGGAAATGTTTTTCTGTGTTTGAATTTTCATTCATTTGGATAACACAGAAACGCTTTAGTTACTATAGAAGTCAAATGCTTAGTTGCTATTGCCACATTCCATTGTATTTCATTTTCTATTGGTGAGCTTGAACACCTAATCCACACAGATTGTTGTCCTTGTCAAGTGTTTCTATACATCAGTAATGACATTTGAATGGATACACTTGAAGAGCGACTCCTGGCAGTTTAAATCTAGTCTCCTACAAGCATATTACATGTTTTCTCCTGTCTTACAAACGTTTATCTATTCAGTGAAAGGAAACTTCCAGTGCAGTTTTATTTTTTTTTTACAAAGAAACCCTAAATAAAAGGAAACCTAATTTATTATAGACAGAAAAAGCTTTGTTGGGTAATGTAATTAATGTTTGTACTTAAATGTAAGAGTGATTGAGCAAAACACTTACATTATAATAGACTCCTCACAATAGCACCACCCACTCTTACCTGTCTGTGCTATTTTCAGTGTCTTAAACGTCTATCTGTTTTTTTAATCTGCGTTGGAATGAATGACCTGATTTAAAATTAAGTTGAATTAGCAGGACTGAAGCAATAGACACATTTAATATGTTCTGTAATGACCTTTAGTTTCAAGATAGATTTAATAATATTTCTATTTTGCATATTGCAGTATTCTGTGTTGGTGGCAGTCAAATGTCATATTGTGCGTTTTGAGCTGTCTGTGTTCTCTCATCATATATTAATAAGCCATGTTATCTAATAGTACACAAAACAGCGCAAGTGAAGGTCCTCCAGCAGTCAATATTTTAAAAGCAATAAAATGGCAAAGGCAGTTCTTAATATTTTTGTGTGCTCTTCATGTTGCTCCGAGGCCATCTTTGTGTGTAAAACACACGTACATGCAAATTAAAGCAATAAGCCAAATTTTGGTCAAATCACTGTAACATATGGCCTCCGGTGACTTGTTTCTTTTATAAAATGGTGGCAACAGCCCTACGATGTTCAATAAACAGTTACATTTATTATTTATAATTATTAGAATAAAAAGTTCTACCGCCAAATAATATAAAAGCAATATCACAAGCAGCAGTGCATAATGCAATTGCATTTATACAACAGATCAATGGACAACAGAAAGTATGTATAAATAAATAAGAAAAGAAGTGTCCCAAAAAAATGATTCAGGATCTGCGGTTTCTAGTTAGAACTGTTAATGATGCCTTCGATTGTTTCTGAGAAGTTACCAGACTAACAATAAGAGTTCATATACAACGTGTAGTCACAGGTGTCATTATATTCATATTACAGTGGCTTCCAATGCAGCTTATCCAATCAGAATCTTGTGTTGGAGCTGTCTGTATTATAAGACAGGTACACAGGTAGCTCTAACAGACTCTTCTACACACGCTGACCCGAGACGGGCTCATACATGAACACACAGACCACTCTGCTGAGAGATGTTCGGGGCGAGAGAGCACGATTGTTCATCCTCTACTTGTTTATCCTCTAATCCTCTCTGGGGTTTCTGTTGCATTGATAAATTTTCTTGTTTCCACCAGCTTTGTTTCATTGCTCAATAGCTGTGCAGACAGCCGGGGACCCCACCTGCGTCAAGCCATCACAGACTTGGATCAATGGTCTAACATGCGTGCACACACACACACACATCGTACGTCCCTCAACTACCTTTATTCAAGATTTCACTCTTTGTCTTTTGCATTTACCGCAGTTAAGAGATTTCCCTTAACTGTTTAAATGATTCCATAAAGGGGACGGACATGCCGTTCGTAAACTTTTTCTCCTCCATCTGTCATTTCTAGTGAGAGAATGGAGATTGCTATTGGTCCCGACTCCAGGCTGAGAACAAATGCTGATTAGGTTGATTTGTGCAGCGTTGTTCTGCTCCAGATGGGCTGTGCGTTATGCAGGGTAAACAGACGCCGGATGTGCTGATGAGAGTCACAGAGTCCCCATACGTGGCCGCTGAGGCCGTGCTGAAGAGCTCGGGCTTAGACACGCACGCTGACAGAGTGACTGCATGTCACACACGCTCGGCTCACTCAGCTCTGCCTGACAGACACAGACCAACGCTTATCTCCTGTAATTAGGAAAAGCCAAACTTCCTTCTGCGCCCACTAGAGAGGCTTATGCGTAACTCCTTTATTTGTTATTTTGTTCCACAGATTTTGGGGAATTTCTGGATCTGTTGGTCAGAGATAAATTGAGGCTAAATGAGTAAGAAGAGTGGTTGTTTTCAGTAGTTTTAGAACACTAGCACTTTGATCTTCTGTAATCTAGGTCTGTTTTTAAAGCTGCTTCTGCTGTAGGGCTAGAAGATTTATTGAAATAGTGCAAATGTTCATATCAATATATAACTTAATAACAAATAAACAAAAAAAAGTATATAGACTGTTTCCTCGAACATGCGCCTTGCCCAAAGTTAACTTCTGGTCTGTGTTTGGTTTTAATCTAACAGTTTAATTTATATTGATATTAATTTATATGAATATTTTGTTGTATGTTAATTGTATTCAATTCAATTAAAACTACTCAACTGATTCTTTGCAGAGGTGTGCCGGAAGTTAGGCCACACTATGTTTGTTTACGTAGTTGCTGCTGAAACCAAAATTATATAGCCAAAATTCTGAGTCAATGCAGAGACAGAAAAAGTGATGCCTTCATTTCCGATAAGGAATGTGAAATGTGAAAGTTAGATAACATTTTTAGGTTTTAGGGTATTTTGTATTTCACATTATTTAGAAAGTTATCACATATTTATTTCATATTGTATTATTGCCCCTGTATGACATATCGCTTTATTGCTTCCTAAGCTCTCTGTAAGTCGCTTTGGATAAAAGCGTCTGCTAAATGACTAAATGTAAATGTATATTGTCCAGCCTTGTATCTAAGATTCGCCACTGCCATTATTATGATTGCTTAATATGGCGCTCTAGTGAAAGAAGTTCTTCTGTACAGTAAAAAAACCAAATGTCAATAAATAAAGACTGAAATAAAAACTGTAGTGCAAATTTGAGTAAGAATCCAAAGTTATGGTAGAGTTGATGTCACGTTTAATTGTTGTTCGTAAATATGCTATATTTTTATATGTATATATATATGTAAATATGCCACGACTGCCCCCACGTCATTCTGCATTTTTTACCTAAAATAGCTACCCGGAGGTGTTGCAAACATGGCTTTATACTTGTTTCTTTAAGGTTTCATTAAAAAAAGTTTAATTCCGAAAATAAGTTTTCAATTCTGTTACCGTTTGTTTACTTATTTTCTGTGGACCACGAAAGGAGAAATTTGAAACAATTGTACAATAATAGGGTAAGAGGCTTTATGCAAATCTACCATAAAACTGATCTGTGCGACTCTTTATTACTGCTACTGTATATTTGATGGCTATATTCTAACACTTTAAAGATCTTATTGAGCTTTGTGTGAGGAGCGAATAATAATCTTCCTTGCTAATGAGCTGTTAACCACTGTGACCGGATTATTGAGTCAATGCGTGGAAGTGGCTGGAAATGAGTAAATAATGACAACATTTTCCTTTTTGGGTAAACCATTCCATTAATGATAATGAGTTTAGTTCTCACCACACATAGTCATACCGTAATGACCTCTGACCATTCTGAACACAGGGATTGTTTACATACACAGCAAAATACTGGAAACTAATAACTCCAGCAATATAAAAACAAGTTGTAGGACATTTTATGCAAATCAATCCTACACAAGAATGTTTTTCTCCACTCTTGATGTGCTGAACTCTACCATCACATTTGATTCCTCTCAGCATTTTATTTCATTTAATCCACTCTGGATGTGCGTGTTTGTGTTTGTCCATTACTGCTTCCCAGCGGAACGCAGAAATAGATGCTATCATGGCAATTGATCAGACTCTCCTTGTCTAGCACTGCAGTCATTAATCAAGTGAAATGCTAATTGTGAAGCGAGCAGGGGGTCTGGGATGGACTCTCTGTCAGGCTCCACAGCTGGAGTGATGGAATAGTCCAGCCGTAGCTCACTGCAGGAAAGCCTGTTAGAGGAAGATGCATTGGGCAACTCCACCTAAGATTGATAGCCAGCATAAAGCACCGGCATTTGTTTCTTCTTTTGTTAGCAATAAAAGTCAATCAAATTATGCAATGTTTTTTTTCCCTGTGCAATTCAAAACAATATGATCTAGTAGCCTCTGTTCTTGAAGGCTCTGACCCTTCACTATGAGATGGAGCTTCTGATCTTCTTCCTTTTTATTCTCTCCAGTGGTCATGTAGAAAGTTCATGCCTCTTTTCGATTACAATGATGTCAAGAACCTAGACAGGAACACCTCACATCTATGATCCTGGAAATTTAAAGGCCTTACATGTAAATTATTACGAAATAACTATAATTCAGTAAATCGTCTGATACATGTACAATCATTATAATAATATTATAATAATTATGATTATGAAGTTTATTTCCTTACCAAAGATATTATTTATTGCACATGCTAACTTTAAAAAATGTTACATTGTAGATTAAAATATTGTGCATACAGTATAGTGAATGTTTTGTTGCTTTTAGAACAATCGTCTTATTTACATTTACGCATTTGGCAGACGCTTTTATCCAAAGCGACTTACATTACATTGTACTATACATTTGTACATTTTTGTATAGTAAGCAAGTGGGGGTTAGGTGCCTTGCTCAAGGACACCTCAGCCGTTACCCGCCAGCCATGAGAATCGAACCAGCAACCTTCTGGTCATGAGTCCAACTCTCTAACCACTGGGCCACGACTGCCTACAATTTATAGACTTGTACAGTTAAAACTCAAGCATTATGCACATTTGTAAAATTTGTTAATGAAAAAGGTGAAAGAAAATAAATAAATGCATTCATAAAATGACCAAAACAAGGCAAGCATGTATTTCAAAAAGTGTCCAAATATGTTTTGGGATTACTGTATACTTTATATCCATTTGCTATATATTTTCCTTAGTTTTGAAGTGTTTGTGCTTCAGTCTGCATTTTTAGTAATCATGAACAGCTATACTGTTTTCTTTATGTGCAACTTTTAAAAACTGCAATAGTCAGGTAGAACCATCTTCTTGGCCTTCGTATAGCTCTCTGTTTTTCTCTTCATTTATCCCCTATCAGTAAAAGTGCAGAGGCCTAAGGCTTCAATTGTTTGGCTAGTTTTTTGAGCATATGTCACACAGGAGCGCTGAGGGCAGAGACAGGGATATCTTGTCATTTGCGGACTCTCCTGCTAATTCCTGGATCACGTGGCAGTAGTTTATTATTTTAGGCCTGTGGGTTCTGTAGCAGCAGAAATAGTGCTGGTCATTACATGTCTGAGTTTTTAGTTTTCTCTGCTGCTGAAACCTATTCATAAAGTACAGTAGGTCATGATGCATTTTTACATCAATCTCAGCTTTTTGTCAACACTTGCGTGTTAGTTTACAGTGCATTCTGAAGATAGACGGAGATCCTATGGTTGTTAAACGACTTCAGGGTGAGTAATTCAATGCAGAATTTTCACTTTTGGGCGGAGTTCCCCTATAAGTATTTTTGTGTACATATGATACAAGATTTAACATAAAGCATACTTAATTTGCAAAAGATTTTAGAAAAGAAATGGAACAAGTTTTTTAAATCATGGAAGCACCTTACATATTTGTTCATTTAAAAACTGCAATACCCTTATGTTTAGCATTCATATAATTTTGTTCCACAAAAGAACCAACCTCTATATTACTCAAGTGAAAGGTTTTTAACCTGCTAGAAGCTACGAAGATGAATGTAGCAGAGCACCTTCGCCCAGCGGTCCAGCACCTCATCCAAAGCCTTCATCAGTGTTACTCAGAGCTGCGGAGGAGCCCTGATCCCGTTTGCGTTTCCAGAGGATGCAGCCACGTTTGGCGTCTCCGCTGTCATGTTTCATAATTTCACGCTTCCCTGAACAAAAGGCTCTCACAGTTCAGCTGGAGCGTGTCAACTGCACACTGACAAGAGAATCTCACTTCTGTCTGTCTGATTGGTCACTTCAACAAGCAACAAAAAAGAGGTTGTCTGCGTTTCTCTCCACTAAATTTGCTCATGTGCTGCTCTTTCTCGGCTTTCCATCAGCGAAGGTTAATGAAAGGGAGCGGGACAGTTTGAAGCGAAAACATTGGAAATCTTTGTCCGAGTTCATTGCTTTTTGACAAGGTACAGCGAGTAACTTTATGGTCACGTAAACTACAGGGCAAACACCGTCACCAGGACACATCCCACCATGCCTGCAGTTATAAGATCTGTTATTTACAGGCCTTCAGCACGTTATGCCTGAATAACTTTTACACTGGTTTGGATTTGTCCATCCAAACCACTCTGGGGAGTGGATTGTTGTGAGCGAAGAGTTTGACTCCCTGCAAATGAGTTTGTGACAAAGCCGGCTGCCTGGGCTTAAATTAGGTATACCTGCTGAGTGCGCTGTGATTTCAAGAATTCATCCATGTTTGTGTATTTACAGTAATCGTAAACTCAATTGTTATTTTAGTAAAAATGAATTTAGCTGCAGTGTTGTGTTGTGGAATATACAAAAATGTTCATAGGAATGCACAAAAAGAAAATGTGAAAATGGCAAAATGATTTTTTTTTGTGCATCCATATACACAAAAAATGTGCTTTTTAACACCACTCAGATTCTCTGTCACAGTAAACATGCCTTCAAAAACAGGCCCTCTTTTGTCCCATTAAATGTCACCCAATTGTAAGGTCCAGGCTTCATCTCTCTATCTGATTTTAGCATCGTTCTTACGCTGACCCCATCTTGGTGAGTCAATTATATCAAATTAGCTGGCATTAAAAATAGTGCATTTGATAGCATCCCTTTCAATACTGCTCTGCAGTTTCTATGGGAACCACAAGAGAATTCTGGCTGAGGTGAACCTCTAGCTTTCTGTCTCGTTGTACATGTGTATTAGCAAAATATGAGCTTGGTTTATTGGCCCGTGTGCATGTATATTGTCATTCTTTTAAGAAATACCTCAATAGGTAAGATTGTGTTGTGACCCTATCTGTGTGAAGCAGACTGCTTTTTCTCAACAGAGTTTCAAGTCGTTTTACTTTTAATATGGTTTAATTTTGTGAAATTTATATAAGCTCATTTACTGAAGGTAAGAGCCCTGTCTGAGTCAAACAGTGTTTGTAGCTTAAAGCTTGACATGTGGGCACGTTGTTTAATGTTATGTGTATGTATACTGTAAGAGGAAGCAGTAGTTGACTGTCATTTATTAAAACATGTTTGTATTAGATTATAAAAATAACCCCACTGAGGAATATTTTAAAAGACAAGGACCAACTATTGATTTGAAAACATGCTTATAAACTTTCATGAACTACACAAATTAAATGAGAAACTAATGTGAAACTCCAGTTGTTGAGGCAAATAAAATAGCAATCAACAAAAATATTTTTTGTAAATACAGTTCGACTCGTGTTTGTGTGGGAGAAGACATCCCACCCGCAGATGGCGATATGGCATGAATTAACAATATGAAAACCAGCTGTTAGACAACAGCAATACAGAATAACCGATTTCATAATTTTTGAGCTGTCATTCTTAACATAATTTCATGCTGTGTGTAGTTTTTTGCAGGCTCTATTAAGAGAAATGCAATGGAATATAAGCACCTTTAACTTTTGCTTATTTTGCATTTTAGTAACACTTTACAATAAAGTTGAATTTGTTAACATTAGTAGATTGCTTTAGATAATAATGAAATATTGCTCTTGTGATGGTGCTTTATATCAGCACGGCTGTGATTAGGTCAGAGGCACGAAGCCGCAGGCCGATTGTCCATAAACTCATTAACCCTCACATTGCATCTGTGTGCATTGGCTATTGCTGTGTTTCCAAGTATATTACCACAGTACCCCTATACCTGGCCTTCTGCCTAATACAGAGTTAGCAGTGATCAGCATTTTAGCTTTGTACTTTGTCTGAGGAATCACCGCTGTCTTTGGACACCTGGAGTGATCCAAACTTTAGCTAACATCTGTGCCCATGTCAGAGATTGACAGCCCCCAGGTGATGGTCATATTCGTATTGGAGTGTAATGCATATTTCATTCATTTATTTAATAGACTTAATTTGTCAGTTTTGACATATGTAGTTCTTAACCTACATATTTTCAAATTCAAATGTAATGTAACTCATTCTTGACCTTTGGTTTTGACATTTGATCTTTATGATGTGTCACTGGAACCTTTCTTACGCAGTGTCTTGACACGAATACTACACTGCTTGAAATGTTTTAAACAGTAGGATATTAGCATTGTCCTGCCCTCTCTTGCCCTTGACTCTCCCGGAGGTCCTGCTCTAGCCGCTATAATTTCAGATGCATTACATGTTTGGTTATGGAAGAACAGTTTTATACTCTTTACAGTTTTATATGAATTGTCCTCAGGCATTTCATAGGAGCGAGCTGAGTGGGTGGCAGATTTTAACGGTCAACAGCCTGTATCGGGACGGCACGCTTCACATGGAGCACTTATCTTTTATTAATATCGCTTCATTAAAAGTTTGGGTTTTCTGCTTTCCGTCTGCCTTTTTCCTTTTTTCCCCGTTTAAAAAGACATTGTTAATTATTCAACAGAAAAACAAAAACACCACGAGCCAAATGGGAAAAAGTCAGATGGCAAGGTTCAGTGCTCTAAGACGCTTGTGAGACAATTAAAGCATGCAGCAAACAGCAGGTGCTGAACACACCCCAATGTGCTAATTGTAACTCTAGCTGAGGGGCCTTGAGCGGGACCTTTTCAATATTGTCACCCCTCCTCGACGTAGCCCCCCTCCAAACCCCCCCCCCAGTGCCACTCTGCCCACTTCCCAATTATCAAACTTTAAGACATTTGGTTTTTTAGAGCAGGTCTTTGCACATTTTGGTGGGCTATGGACAATAAGGATGTTGTTTTGTTTCTGACTAATTGAATCTGCTCATGCAAGGTGATACAACATTTGCTTGCAGTAAATGGATGTTGTTTTACCTGCACATACCTCTGTGAAACGTGTTACTTACATTTATGCAAATGACAGAAGCGTTTATTCAGAGATGCGGAGTGTATTTGAGTTCAGCATCAATACCGTGATGTTGCTAGTGCCACGTTCTAGCAGATTAGCCACAAGAACAGGCTGTTATATGCATCTTTGTGGTTGTTTTTGTTTTTGGTTGCTTTAGTAGTTTCTAAATATTTTAATTGAATTACTAAAATAATTTAATTTGAGAGAGTTTTAACCAAAGGTTTTAAGTACACTGTTAGAACAGATGTTAACATGTGAGGTCTCTTCATAAGTTTTTAAAGCATTTTTTCTATTTTTAGTGCATGATTTTCCATAGTCTGGTAAGTACCGTTTTCAGGATTGTCACATCCATAATGGTACATATTCCTCATAAATGGACACATGAAATTTGACAGTTATGAACAGTGATTATTGCTTCTGGTTTGTACATTTTTATTCACTGAAATCCTACAAAGTGTGTCATCTCAAATGTGTCCTATTTTTTGTCACGTCCATACACACATTTATTTCCCTTTTTTAAATAGAAAAAAGACCAATATTTTTCTGATGTTTAGACTCCATCAACAAGGGTTTGGTAAAATATAAACAGATGGTTTAGTATATTGGTAACAAATACATTCTGTAAGCGTTTATGTCAGTTTTTGTAGCGTTTTTTTAGGGTTTCGTTTTTTTGTTGCAATTGTATTTTTTAGAATCTCAACTTCAATGTATGCATCAAGGGTATTTAGTATTCATTACATACTATGAATATTACATTATAGTCCTATAGTCATAAATATGTTCATCCGTTTCATTTTACTTAAATAAAATTTCCAATTTCCTATATTTTTTTCCTTCATAGCCCAAAGATCATATTTCAAAACTATTTAAAACTGTTTCCAAATTGCAGCCAGCTCTGGCATCAAAGCCAAGCATCAAGCTGCAGAATGAGCTTCCCTTCCTCGCCTCAGTATGTCTAAGCTCTTGGCGAAGCGCTGCCTTTAATGTCTTGCAGCGTTAAATGGAGAAGTGTAAGACTACAGGCAGAAGGAGAGCCAGCCGTAGCCCGCAGCCACGCTTTACAGGTTACCTCCCTAATGGAGCTCCCAGGCCTTGAAGTGCAGTCGAAGAGCGGGAGGGGGAGAAATGTCAAACGCTCATCTGAGACCAATCATTAAGGACTTTTTCTGACTGGAGATGAGGGAAGTGGATGGGTAGCACAAAAGAAGACACTGCAGTAATTGACTGCTTTTGCTGTAATGGGAATAATTCACAACGAAGCACATAGCACCTAGTCATGTGGAGGAGACCCTGAGTGATCTTCTAAATGATGAAAGTTAGAAAGCCAGCGCTGTAATGCAGGTGACTGAGGAAAATATGAGGAGCTAGATAGGCTAACTGTGCTTTAGAGAAAGTGGATTTTGACTGGCTCTTGTTATTGATAGTTGGAAAAAAGTGGTGTCTTGCGGCTGTTGCGGGTGTAATGTAAGTATAGGATGTGCGTTTAAAGCTAAACCACTTGTTCTCTCCCTTGCTGTTTTTTTTTGTTGCTGGCTCACTGCCACAGTCTGACCTTGGTGTAGCTGGAATTAATCTGCTTGGCTCTATTTTTAGATGTAAAGATGGCCATCATGGCAAATAAACTCTTTTCATATTTGATTGCGGTATCCACTTCCCCAAGGCCACTCTTTACTGGGTTAATTGAATTTTAGGGAACGTCCTCAGTTGGTCAGTGAAGACTGAAGTGCATGTAGTCATTTCCACAAAAGCTTCCTCTTAGCACAGCTTATAGTGACATCACATTTTAATATTTTACAGTAAAGAAAAAAGATTTTCTCATGTGACACTCTGCTCCTTAGAGTAGTAAAGTAGTTTACTGTTCACTGCCTATCAAGTTAGTCCTTTTCATGTGGCACGCTCAAAATTGTTCTTAATAATTCATCATAGTTTTTAGAATCTCTCCAATTATCAGAGGTGAACATGTAAATATTTTTTTACTACTGTAAATGTATTAAAACAAAACCTTTCGTTGTTTCAGATCTTGAAAGGAAAAAAAATTGGCAAGCATGAACACTGCATCATACATGATTTTTGTTCTATATTTGATTTTGTACGGAGGTACTAATATTCATATTATAAGAATATTATACTAGTATTCGTATTATAACACCACTTATTGCAGAATAAATCCTGTGATCAAGACCTGACACTTATTACACTGTTACTTGCTCCATGAGTAAATAATTAGATATGAAATTTTGTTTTTAAATATTTTTTTTTTCTTTTTGTATTACTTTTATTGAAAGTTTAACCTGTTCAATGTCACTGTTTCGTCAGTGGAACACTGAAGTTTACTTAAAAAGTTTACAATTAAATTCTAATCTAATAATGACAATCTGTATATCACTATAATAAATACACACATGTCCAGTTTATTACAATATAAATAGAAACAGTAATTGATCTACAATAATGCATCAATTATTTTGGGGTATTTTGGGGGGGTCAGCAATAATCTGCCAAGTGCCTTTCTTTTTTTTTAATGCAACTTTAGGACTGCATTTCCAATTATGAATTTATTAAAACCATTTAAGTTATATTCTCCATACATGTTGTGAGTTGAGTTAACGGGTTGTCAACAATTTGGTGTCATCATTTGTAAATATTATCTCGTATGTTAAGTTTTTGTGTAATATTAAACTGTGATGGCCAAGATATCTCTAAGATGACCATGTGTTATTAGTTTTGAGTGGTTGTCATCAGGGAATAACATACCTTGGAATGTTGTGACTAACCAGTCAGCTGTGTAATAAGTATTGTGTACTGTATAATGTCAGAGCGCTATTGTGTTATGTACATTATCTGCATACAATATTTCATAATGACAGCTACAAGGCAGATGCATGATTGTATTATGCTCTTGTTGATAAATATCAGAGTTTTTGTGTTTAATGTACAATGTTGTAATTGTGTTGTATGGATCAAGGTTATTTCTATTATATCCTTATATTTCGTTAAACAGCAATGAGCTCGCTGTGATTATGGGATTTGAGAATGACAGTTGTAAGTCACAGGACTGCAGATCTCCTTCTTTCCCTGCCTTTCTCTTTGTAATCTGTCACTCTTTATTTTATCTGTCCACGTCTCTGTCATCTGTCTTTATCTCCACCGAGTACGCAGGTGGAATATCTTTAGGCAATTGTATGAATCAGATGAACCTTTTGCCCACAGGGTGTTCTGAAATCTTGTTCTGAAAACATGTCAGTGTGTTTACTCATTGAGAATAGGTACACCAAGGTCAGCATGAGACAAGCCAATGTGCTGGGTGATAGTTTAGGGTATTCACAACCCCCTGTTTTATATCCCTCCATCATAATGTTGAAGTCTGTTTTCTGAATGTGCGCTGTATACACTTTGTTCTTATGACTAACCAGAAGTGTTTTCTGTGTCAGGGGTTTTAAGAGCAGTACAGTAAGAGACAAGAAACTCCTTGTACAGCTGTTATAGTTGTCGTGTGACACGAAGCACCAAAATCCAGAAATATGTCTCTATGAGCATAACCACTGGTGCTACTATGATTTTCCCCTTCGCCTCAGGCCACGATTCCTCAGCGGCGAGGGCTTTGCTACAGATGTACCACTAACACCAGAGTACCTTCCATATATTTTCATAGTTTGTGTGCTGAGGGTTGTGCTGCACATGCTTCATAAATGATTTCAGCTTTCCACTGCATCTTCTTGAACAGTGACTACATTGATCTCCACACACTGCAGTAGTTTGTACACATCATTCCTCAAATTACGCATGAAAGATTGTACAATTTTGAATGGGCTAATAGTTTTTCTCCCCCTGCATTTCCTACTTGTCTGTGTAGAAGGAATGGATAAATTCAGGAGTGGAATGAATGTCTTATGTCTGGCGTAATACATAAGCTGAGGATTTCATTAAGCGAATGAAAACCCTCACGGGATTCTCCGGTCCAGGCTTAACAAGCTTCCCATTCCCTACGTTTAACCCAGCCATGTATAATGCATCAGAACAGAATATGTGTCTCCTGTTTTTCTGAATAATGAGTATCAACATAAGAGACTTTTTTTGTCTCATGACTGGCAAAGTAACTGCATTCATACACTATACATGATGCTTAGTGGCAGCATTACCGCTCTTAAGGGGTAAGAAAGTAAATATTTTGAGAACTAAAACTTTGTCAACCTTTAATTTCTGCTATCTCTTAAAACAGGAAGGCAAGCGACCTTTCAATATTGTTTGTATTTTAAGGTTACAACTGACATCTGGTAGAAGCTTTTCAGGTGCTCTATTTTACTAAAAAAGGCTTTACAGAAACCTTGCTTGATTTCTACTTGAATCACAAATGATTGCCTATTGGGTTTGGTCTGCATCAAGTGGCTGATGCCGAACATCAACATTCAGGGCCTCCTTTGAAAAAGTTTTCTCGCTCCCTTTTCACTTTATTCTGTTCAGCCTCAGACCCACTGCCTCCTCCTCCATCATCTCTGCTCAGCTTGTTTCAGTCAAGGATGGACAGAATTCAATACCTCCACCAGACCAAGGACTCTACATTCTCTGTGCTAGAACACTGTAGATTTTGTAAGCCCAACTAAAGCTGCTGTTCAAAGCGATGGAATTGCATTTTATGCTCATTGATTGGCACCATTTAGCTCACACTTAAAAACAGTTTTTAAGAGAAGAGACACTGATTTTTATTTGAATTTTAGAAAGTATCTGAATTCATAATCAACCATCATTACTAGGATTACTAGACTAAAAAATAAAATGTGGATATAACTACAAAATGCCCAGATATAGAAAACAAATATATGCATATGCAAATGAATTATGATTCAATACACAATACATTAAATGTCGTATTAACAGAGTGTGCATATGCAAATTTAAAATTAGGGCTGTCAAAACGATTAATCGCAATTAATCAAATCCAAAATAAAAGATTGTATTATATAGAATATGTGTGTGGTGTGTGTATATTTATATGTATATATAAATGTGCACACATACATGTATATATACACATATTTACATAAATGTGTATTTAAATATACAGTGCTGCTTGAAAGTTTGTGAACCCCTTCAGCTGTTCAGAGTTTTCTTTTGTTTTACTATGATTTTCTTATTTTATCATCACCTGCTTTTTAAAAATGTGTTGATCAATTGCATATGTTTGTTTAGAGTTAATTTTGTGAGTAGCCAAAAAACTACATGAAAGATTGAAGTATTGCATGTGCAAAGGTAAGTGAAGCCCCAGCTGCATTGGTAAAGTCAAGTGGGTAACAGATTCAGGTAAAACACATTTGGGTGCTTAATCAGACCAATCAAATTAGACATCCTTAGGAAAGTGATTGGGCAACACTGATTCAAAGAAAAAGGAAACCAACCAAACCACACTTTTGACCACTGCCAAGGTGTCAAACAGTGCCAAGAGGAAAGGAGATATCCGAGGACTTGGAAGAAGATTGTGAAAGCCCATCAGTCTGGGGAAGGCAATTTTGGCCCCATCTGACCACAGCACTTTCTCCAAAGCCTTTTCTGAATCATTTTGATGTTCATTGTCAAACTCAATGATTTCTGTCTGTTGTGGCAGTCTGTGTGTTACCAGTGGTTTGCTTGCTAGCTGTGGTCCCAAGTACCTTGAAATTATTAACAAGCTTTTTTTGTGTAGTTCTGGGCTGATGTTTAACCTGTCTCATGATCATCTTTACCCCATTGGGGAAATCTTGCCGGGCAGCAAGCTCCAAATCGAGGGCAATTGAAAGTTATTTTGTATTTCTTTCATTTCCAAATAATAGCACCAACAGTTGTCACCTTTTCACCAAGCTTCTGTCTGATGTTCTTGTAGCCCATTCCAGCCTTGTGCAGGTCTACAATCTTGTCCCTGACATCCTTTGACAGCTATTTAGTCTTGACCATGGTGGTGAAGAGGTTGAAATGGAAGATACAGAATCTGTTGGCAGGCATGTTTTATATACATAACAAGCTGACATTAGGAGTATTTTCTTAAAGTGACAGGACTAATCTGTGTTCTATATAGGCACATAACCAATCTGTGGGAGCCAGAAATCTTGCTGGGTTTTTTGGGGATCAAATACTTTTCACTCACTGAAATGCAAATCAATTTATATGTATTATGTAATGTTTTTTCCCAGATCTTTTGGTTGATATTCTGTCTCTATCAGTTAAAATGACCTACCATAAAAATGATATACTCTTCATTTCTTTGTAATTGGGCAAACTTACAAAATCAGCAGGGGATCAAATAATTATTTCCCCCACTGTACATTTATATATAGACAGTTTCAAAGCAACAATAAACATTACTGCGCATCCATGCTTTTGTGGCCAAAATTAACTTTCGGTACACAACTCCATAGAGTCCCTGCAGATTTTTCTGATAACAAGTAAATGACATTAGCTAGCAAGTTAAAGTATGTCTAGTCAGTATTATTTTGGGTTATTAGTAGAAGAACTGTTACTTTGCTAAACTAAAATGTGACAATTACACAACCCATTAAACAAACTGTTCATTTAATGAAATTAATATACAATCACATTTTTATTAAATAAATAAAATGGTTATTTGTGTTTGTTTATTATTATTATTATTATTATACAATAAAATATGAATACAAATTAATATTCATATAGATGTAATAAATATAAATAGTTACGTTATTCACCACTAGACTGAAGTTAACTTCAGGCCAGGTGTGTGCATCTGATCAAACCGTCTGTACATATAAATATACATGACACACACATACAGTATGTTATATAAACAAACTGTTTTAATCGATTCATCATGATTAATCGGTTTGATAACACTAGTTATTATACAATCTTAGTGTGTCTTTCTGTGGACATTGGTTTTAGAACAGTGAGACATTTTAAGCCTTATTGATTACCAACTTCTTGTCAAGAAATGTCATCATTTCTGTTCATTGTAGTGAGAAACACAAATAGAACAATATCAAGGTTTTTCACAAGCATAATGTCTCTGTTTGGGCAGGAAGGCATGCAGTGTATAAATAGTTGCTCACAGTAGGTTTGGTATTGTTTGTGGAGTTTGTGGGCTGATTTAGGTAATGGAAGTCAGTTTCATCATGTCTTTTAACTGCATGTAGGTGTTGATTTATCCAGCCGTCTTTTGTTAGCATAATAGCATGTGTACTGTAGAGGCACTTAACTTACACAAGAGCGGAAAAGACAGTCCAAAGGGTTGCTTCTGGATCCCCAGCCATTTAGCAGTGCACATTAAGTTCCGTAAACTATGTTAAGATCCTCGTAGGATTTGTGAAATGTTGATTATTAGCTAAATGGTCATAATATTTTCAGAGCACATTGCTCAAGGCCCTTTGTTATCATGCTCTTAATTATTATTGTGTCATTTGCTCCCCTCAATGTTCATACCTAATCTATTAATTACAATCTCCATTAGCATTTTAATGAGAATAGGGCCAATAATTAAATCAGTCTATTTAAAGCTATAATTGAATGACCCCTGGCTCTGCTTTGATGGCTAGAAGAAAGAAGTGTCATGCTTGTGATTGAGAAGGAGAGAAACAGTGGAAAAGAAAACATGGGGAAAATCACAGCTTGGATTTTATTCAGAGATCTGAAGATTGAAATATAATTCAGAGGTCACTGCATATTTTACAGACCCCTTATGGCTACAGTTATGGGGTATGATTACAGGACCAGCTAATTGCAAAATCACAGCCAATTTCGGAGACTGAAGTAATTAATTGCCGCAACCTATGTGCTACAAGTGGTTTTTGCTTAATATAATGTAATATAATAGCCAGCGGCTTGAAGCTTGATCTTAGCGACATAATGTCTGTCTACCTTGCATCCAGTTTTTTTTAGCATATGCGAACAGCACCCCTTTACTGTGCAATGACAGCAGCCCGATGCTTCGCAAGTCTCGTGCACCGTAATGAAAACAGACAAGCTTTACCTCTAATGGCTTTTTCTCAAACAAAAAATGACTCTGACCTCAGCTGGCCCCCTGCTGATGGGAGACTTGGAGCCGTCCACTCTCCGCCCAACAACGCCGGCGTAAGGGCTGACCCGGGACCAGCGACTCGGGGCCGGCCCGGGGCGGCAATAATAGCCAGGTTAGTGCTCTCCACTGGCCGGTAATGGCAGCGCAGTGTAAACAGCATCATGAGAGTGGGACGGGATGATGGGGTCGTGCTCTCCAGCGTCTTGGCCGTATGAACATACAAGGAGTGAATGTGCCTCTAAGGGGCTTTGAGCGAAACAGCCTTCGCCTGTCTGTTCCTGTTTCTTCAGTGAATTTGATTTTAACAAAGCGAAAGGGTACAAAACAAGCAGTGGTACAGCACAGTGACACAATGTCTGGCGTAAAAACAGACGTGTGTAATTAATGAGACACGACGCTGGTGATAGACTGGCAGTTTTCTTTCGCAGTTGCTCGCCGTCAGGCGGTGCAGTCGTAAATCGCACCATCTCGTATAGGTAATCGCACACGGGCACACTCATCTTCAACTGTTGATGCTGAGCAATCCAATTAACATACATAATGTAGCTGAAGGTGGAAAGAGAGAGAGAGAGAGAGAAAGCGAGCGAGCGAGAGAAATCCCGCTCAGCAGATAAGCCCATAACGATCATTTATTTATAGGGGCTTGTTTACACAAATGGAGGATGAGCTCAGTCTTAGCCAGGTCTGGCTGATTCATTGCCTCGACCTCTCTGGTTCAGGTGAGGGTGAGAAGCGCATTAGCCCGCCAGTCATGAGGATATTATTGCACCTGTGGCTGCGCAGTTTCATTTTATGCACCCGTGGGCAATTTGTGCCCCCCCTCCCCGGCACCCCCCTTGTGTTCATCACATTTATGCTTCTGTTTTCCCTCTATGCAAGCAGGTCATTGTAAATGAGGATCGCGTCGGTCGCGGCCCACGGCTTTCAGCGCTGGCGAGGGAGAACACACGCTGCCTGCTGCAATGGGGTTATTACTGGAGTCTCTGTGTGCTCTCCCATTGCTCTCTCTCTTTCCCCTTGCTTCTCGGGTTTCCTTTTTCCCCCCTCTGTTTCTAGTCGTGTTATTGTGTACCACGCCGCATGTTTGGATGATGCCTAATGTGGTCGGGTATCCCTCCTGTAGATTTCACCCCAGCTGCTTTCACATTCTTCAGCTCATGAAGTTATATGGAAGGAAAAGCATTACGTGTGACCCCGACAGGATTGCATTTGCAATCTAATACAAAGTAGCATCTCCCATTGTCTTCTTCCATCTCCCCTATTGGGATGGTTTGATAATAGGAATGCTTGCTTCTGGATTCTGGTTTTCTTGAGTGAGGGTTAGTGGAAATTCACCGCACACACTGCTGTATACAAACTGCGGGACGTCCGGGGTTCAGGTCACTTCAGTGTGTCCTCGGTTGGTCAAGGTAAAGCAGACTTGTGTTTTGTTCTGAAACAGATTGTAAGTCAAGCTGTGCTCGGAACCGGAAACTTTCGTTCATTTTTAGGGCTTCGAGCCCGAAGGCGCTAGAAACCTATTGTATTTGTTAGGATTTTTGTCCTTATATCCATATATACTACATGTACGTTGTCAAGTTTAATCCTGTTGGTGAGTTATTCCCTTTGCAATAATGACTGAATATTTATACAGGCACTATAGTCCTGTAGTATATCAAACAGATGCAGCAATATATCTATAAAAGCCATCAAGCTAAATGTTCCTACTGTAGTAGTTACTTGCATGCAATATTTATGGTGAAAAACTTCCCAATACTTCACAAGGCAGTTAGTAATGAGTTTTTGGATGATTCATCTCTTTTTCTGTTTCATCTCTGCTTTTTCCAGGCAAAGACTTACCGGCTGATCCTTTTCGATTGAAATGGAGCTTTGGATGCTCAGAAACCTTTTGTAACCCAGCAGCCACAGCTGACTCAGGCAGTCTAAACCGCATGAACCAAAAACGTAACTTTTAGTATTGCTTCTATGGAAATTATAAGGAATGGGTACCATTAAACAAGACTACACTGCAACTCATCCTAAGTATGAATAAATATGAAAAATTCATAATTAATCTGTCCTTATGCAGTAATTCACATTTTGGGAAATAAAAGACATCACATAAAATCATAAAGCTTGTCCAGAGAGTTTGCAGTCAAAGATCATCAGAATTCCAATATAAGTATTAAACTTTAGTTCTGCATTGATTTTTTTCATAAGAGCTGTTTCTATATTTTTCATTCTGATGTGGGAACACAAACACATATTGGGTTTCCATGTTTTATGGGACTTTCCATAGACGCAATGATTTTATACCGTACAAACTGTATATTCAATTCACTATCCATCCCCCTTTCCATTAAATTTAACCGTTACAGAAAACATTTTTCTGTATTTTTTAAAATAACATAATTTAATTTAATTTATAATCTGTTTTCCTCATGGAAAAAAGTTGTCACAATGTTAAAAATTACTGATATTACGCTCTTTGTGGGGACATGTTGTGCCCCCACCCACCATATTGTTGAGTTTACAAGGATGCGTGCACACAAAAACCACAGAGCCAGAGATGCAAGAATAATTCAATTTATTTTGTTATGTGCCACAACATAGAAACAATGGCTTAGACTATTTTACAGCTGTATGCATGTGGATTCTGTGCTGTCATGCCTCTAAGTGGGCATTAACATAGTGTTCACTTTTGCGTTATTGAACAGAAGGTGTGTTCTCTCCCAAGATGCATGTCCTGTCCCCAGATTTATCTTATAGGTTTGACGGCATGTGAAGTTGAAAAGTTTTTCGAAACACATCTTGAGACCCCTGCCTTCAGTTCCATTCCACTAAATTGACTCTTGCTGTTTTTTTAAGTCTCCTGTGTAAATGGTCCCTAAGGGAATCTGTTGGGGTTTTGAACTTGCTGTGTTTACACTTACCCTCGATTTAATCATGCTTGTCGTATGTTGTTAACTATGGCTGTTGAAACATTTAGTCAGATTTAAAATTAGAAGCCCCCCATATCTACTGTATACAGTATTTATACAGTATGACAGTTTTTAAGCATAGATTTGTTCTAGTCATGGCCAGATGTCCCTGAATCTGCCCTGCAGAAACCCACACTGTTTGTAGTACCACCACCCACAACCCATCTATGATTCCATCTGCTGTACTTCTCTTGGACGTCAGGGAGCAAGTGTGTCCAGCTGCTGTGGCAGGCTGTGTTTAAGCAGTGGCATGATTGTGTGTGCTTTACCTAATCTGCTCCATTAGTTTAAATAATGCAGGAACGCTAATGAGCCAGCCAGAGAGAGAGACAGAGCGAGAGAATGAGAGAGGGAGGGTTATCGCAATCCATGTCTAATTAGTCCTGCTCCTTAACAACTGAACCCGAATCAACCAGGGCAGTTTAGAACATGAGGGATTCGCTATTCCAGCTGGCTTGAGGAAGGTCACTGATTTATGAAAACATTAACTGATCCACTCAAGGGCTTGAAATAACAACCAGGCTACCGCTCAGACAAAAAAAATGAGTTCTCACTTAAGCGTACATGTCAAAAAGGATTGAAGAAAAGTTCACTTAGAAACTTCTTACTTTTTCTTTGGAAAACAATTTAATGAGTATCCAATTGGGTGGATTCAATAGGAAAAGCAGTACACACACTTTAATGCTTAAAAAAGTACCCAAGAGGGTCTGCAAGAAAATATGCAGCTAATCATGTTGGAAAAACAACCCAGTATTTAAGCAATTAATGGACGGGGCTATCGGGGACTTGTTTCTGCCCCTCCCCTCCAGCGACATGTCGCTAAAAAGATTCAAACCGGCCTCCATGTTGTTTGCAGCAACAAACTTTTAAAGATCCGATCATTTCCCGATGGATGAGTCACAATATTTTTTTCTCATTTTAAAAGCCGTTACACTCTGATATACGTCACAATAAAGAAAAACAACTGGAAAAAGTGCGTCTATGTTTTTTGTAAACTACATTTTACATGTAATTTTCATGCTTTTATTTTATGCGGAGTATTTAGCTCGCAGCTTCATTTTTGTGGTGATGTGTATAGATGGTAGGGAGCTTTGAAATACAGTATCACAGAAGTTCAACAGCTGCAGATGTACGGTATTATTTGGCTGTAAAGTGTATTAAATAGGCATTTTTAAAAGTATTTGACTTATTATTTATTGTGATTAAAATTTCTATAAAAATAATCATGATTATTATTTTACCCTGTGAAGCCCTACAAACATGTTTCTATGAACTGTTAGGGTGGCTGCTATGATTTTAAAAGTACTAGAAAGAAACCAAGTCATTCATTGACTTAATTTATTTAAGCAGTTAACTACGTTCAATGATTTGAAACTAACTCATATGACTTGCTTTTGCAGAAGACTCATTACAAATTAGTAGAGGAATGTCCAATGCAGATTTGTAGTTAATAACAATGTCAATGTCAACAATTTTTTACGACATAAAGAATTCTCAAGTTTGTGGAGATGCTTGTGCTCATCACATTAACTCTCCCTCTGGTCACCTCAGGTCTAGTGCTGTTTCTGTGGAGATTCATGTGCAGTATTAGAATTGGAGACAAACTGTCACCGTTTCCCTACAAACTGCAATTTCATGTGCTGGCAGGATTCTGTGATATTTAGATTTGATTCACGTCCAAAAGTGGGCGACTAGATCAACCTGTAATGTTGCTGTTTACCAAACATTCTCAGTGAACTGATAAGTCACTAGCTCCCGCTTGTGTATATATCTGTGGGCGTGTGTCGCTCTCCTCACACCCCACCATTCTCCTCTTTATTTGGACAAGTTGAACCACTTCAATCATGCAAAAGGTGATAATAAGAGAGTGCACACTCCACCACGACAGACCACTGTGTGCAGATGGCTGCTCAAATGAAGTCCGTAAACCATCCTGACAAGCACAAACGTCGCCCATGCAAATAAAGCACTCAGGGACGTTTACAGGCCCTCACTCTTGAATTGAATATCCCTCCTTTTGCTTTTTACAGCACTCTTTATATTTTTTTAATCTTTTTTCCCCCCGAATCCCTATCTGACCAAAATAACTGGCTGATGTGGAATTGGCATAGCTAATGGACCGGGAACAGTGTCACACTTTAGACGGGACTTCTAGTATTCTCAACAGAACATTCAGGTTCCTTTTCTGTTTTGCGCTAGCTGTAAAGAATGTCTGGCTATCAGGGGTCTTGAAATTAAATGACTTAGGGGTCACTAGTCTGATGATGTTTTCTGTCAGGAGCTGGTTAAAGAAATACCCCAAATGCCAGTTTTATGACCATGAATTTTAACTAAAATATGCACAGTTATCGTTGGTACTCCACAGTGGATCAGTAAGCAGAACTACTCCAAGTTCTAAACAGTCTGATTTACATCTGTTTCATGTTGCACTTACTTTGCTGATGGAGACAAAAAGAGGCACTAAAGAAACAACACAGGTTTATTATATATTGTAATATAGCTTATTATTTTTTGGATTTGCTGCATGTGTTACTTCTTGCTTACAATGTAGAATTGTAACAAGACCATATACCCCGCAAGTGAATATTGTGCCCCAATTATAATTAGACACATAGCCATAAGCCATAGACACAGTTTATATAATGAACACCATGCAGTGTTGACAACTTATTTGATGATAATAGGAGCATTCACATAAGTGCAGAACAGTCAATGGCTCATGTTGAACTCCAGAGCTTAAACAATTACACATTGCTCGTGTTCTGTGCATAATTATTCAACATTTTTGATTAAGTTTGGTTTGGGTTGACCTGATGTTTATAATCTGAACCCAACCCAAAAGGTTCTTTAGTTGGAAAAAGGTAAAAAAGAAATGGTTCTTTAAAGAACCTTTGACTGAACGGATTTTTGTGGAACCAAAAGGGTTCTTCTATGGGGGCTGTCGCACCGCAGGAATGATTTCATAGTTCCGGGACGATTTGCCAAAAGTACCTGCTTTTTGTTGTGTTCGCAATGCAGGAACCGGACGGAATTTTAGTTCCGGAGAATCTTTTTGGGGGGACACTTACGCTGAACGCAGGGATCTTGATGGGGTGTAGGAGGGTATGAAAGTATGCCGGTGTAGAGCAAGTGATAGTGCAGTTCATATCAGGTTTAATAATTACTCGGATATATGTTATTTAGTTGTGCTTTTTGCCAGGGATTTTAGAAGGGGATTTTGGTGATATGCACGCCTAAACAGTTATTGGTGCATTGGAAGTTATTTTCTGAGTTTAGCTACCTCATCTTTAAAGTCACCGTAAACCGGAAGTTGCCAAAGTTTTTATTTTCATATTCTGACACATTTCTGAGAGAAACGGAATTGATAAAACAGTGGGCATGGCTTGTGTTTTCCATTGCAAAATGATTGGATGTATAAAATCAGGTGTTGCTTTTTGATAATGGAACTGGCAGCATACCAGCATATACTGACAGTTGGAGTGGAGGAGTTTGCCCAAGCAATCTAACTGACATCATAAGTGATGGATCTCCACTCTGGGCGAAAGTGCATTTTAATTTGAGTTGAAGATTATGAGGGCACATGAATTTTAAGAAGAGAATGACCCACATTGATAAGATATTAATAATAAACACTACAATATTCCATGAAAAAATGAACATTTTATTTTTTTATTTCACAAGGACTTTATGCCTAATTCACACTGCCAGTGACTGGCAACGACAGAGCAGCATGTTCTCATTCATTTCAATAGTAGCTTAGCAACTTTCTGGGACACGAGGGATTGTGACCGTTTGTGACAGAAAGTGGGCGTGTCTAGTGACACAACAAAGTTGAGAACTTGATGCAAATGATGAGCACCTGCCAATGGGATGAAAGCAGTGGAGCTCATGACATATCTCATGTGTTGTTGTTTGTAATACACACAGCCATTACACATGTAATTTGAGAATACAATTTTAACACTTGAAGGCCTTCAGTTTGCTAGCTTGAGTCCCCTTCTTTGCTTCCTATTTAACAAAGCAAGACCTGCAGAGTACATCTAAAAACATATATACATAACCATACCTGTTGAATTTATATGTGAAAGTACTTAAGTGCTCTTATTTTGGTTTGAAGAGGCCGGGCTGCTGTTTATTAATTACTCTGAGTGGTCATTGCAGCGGGATTGTGACCCGTGCTCTCATAGAGAAGGCTTGTAATTATGCTGCCTCTAGGAGGTAGATTAAAGATAATGTTATTCTCCATTCATCTCTGGCTCACAGCACGTTGTTCACACCTCCATTAGCACTGGGCAAATGGTGGAAATTGTCCGGCTACAGGTGTAATGTGCTTCGACTGAACCTTGTATTTGCTGAAGTGGAAGGCCAGAATGGAAGGCAACATTATATATAATTTGGTGAGAGGACGACTCGGACCGGCATTCGCCATAATAAGCTTGAAGCCGGACTGTGGTGGCGCAGGAAATTCATCACTGGGAGACAGATGTAGATCTGATCTGAATTACTGAGCGACTTTGAGCCTGTACGGTGGTCTGAAAAGTCTTTTGTTGCCATTCAACGTGGCATTGATTGATGTCTCCGTTTGCACTGTTTTCATAGTACATCAATCGATCCTTTGGCCTCTTCTTTCTCTCTCTCTTTTAGTGCTGTATATTTATTTAATTTACATCACTGGTTGTTACGCTTACATTCATGTTTAAGCCTGACTAGGGTATGTGTTTGAAATTGGGGTTACAAAATGTGGTTACAACATTTTTTTGTCTGTCTGTTATTGATTAAACCACAGCTCTAGCTCCTCTGGTTGTTCGTGTACTCTTTTATGGTTTAATAATGGCTGATATGTGTCACTATTGTGACACGTCAAATATTATTATTATAATCACTGAAGCTGTCTACACTGAAAGGGGAATTTGTTGCGGATGGGACAACGTAATGCACATCAAGTTGACGGGCGGGTCTTTTTTTTTTTGATGTGCTGTACAGCTACACAGCCACTTATTTTTCTCCAGCGTCTGAAATGAAATTAATTTTCAGATGCATGTGAATTAAAAATGTTTAATTCTGTCATGATTTGCTCGCCCTCTTCTCATTTCAGACCTGTATGGCAGGTTTCTTCTGCAGAACACAAACGAATACTGTGAAAAATGTTGGTAACAGAAAACCGCTGGTTCCCATTGACTTGCACTGGTTTTGTGTCCATACAATAGACGTAAATAGGGACCAACAGTCTTTGTTTACCAACATTCTTTAAAATTTGTTCATGATAGTGAACATTCTGAGATGCCTGTATCATTGGTCCAGTTTGTAGACTTAAAATGACACGGTTTACTCCATTTCTGCCATTACGTTTATATATGTTCACATAATATGCCACATACGTGGCAACAGCTCCTCAACACTTAAAAAATGTGCTTCTGTTTCGCTTTAGCTGAGGTACTTAAACAGTATATCAGTGGCTTGTGGGGAAATGGTAATACTCCTTACTCGGAACTAAGCGGATATGTTTCTTTAGCCGTTTAAGCTAATCATTATTGCTTGCCTTAATCCGTTCATTCAAGCTTCAATGTGCATTTAGTTTTTTTGAGAAAACACTACAGCGTCTGATGCCTTTTATTTATTTATTACTACGGGCCAGCTCCCTCCTCACTTGAGGTTAAAGTTGTCGCTTGCTGTTCATCGATTTGTGCAGATCGATGTTGAACGCACACAAATCTTACATTGTTACAAATGAGATGACAAAATGACAGACTTGACTGGGGAACCTTTGCCACCACCCCACTTCTCTAATAAATCCCAGGATTACAGTGCTGAGGTTTTGGTGTCTGCTACGAAACCAAATAACACTGACCCTGAGGTTACTAATGCAATTAATGTTGTCTGCGCTCAAAGGGCTTTCAGTGCGACTACCAATAACATAAGATTAATTAGAGCCGTGTTACAAAGCAGTCTATCAAACGTGCCGGTTTCAATGGAAGTCTCTTCGCTGTCGCAAGCAGCTATGTTTATAAAGACACAGCCAATGAAGACTGATGTGACTTGTGACACTCCTGTATGATTTTTATCTGCAGTGCAAGTTGATCAGTACACCTAAAAAGAAAAACTGCCCCTGTGGTTAGATCTCAGTGTTTTCATGTAAATCCGTTACTGTGAATTGAAGCCATATAAACCAAAATGTGTGATTCTGTTAACGTGGGTGCGTTTTTATCATTCTTTTTCTCATAGCAGTAATTTGTGGTCATACATATATGTAAGGCATCATTTGTAAGTGTAAAGGGTCTACTTTTAAAACTAAATATAGAGAGTGCGCTTTCAGCCGCATCTAACTCCGTGTCACATAAACTCCGCGAATACTCATCATAGAAACATGAAACATATGTCTAAAGAAAGCCCGGAGTGTCTACTTTTAAATGAGCCCATTCATATCTTAAACAAATATTCTGGGATTATGTAATATGCATGAAAGTAAAGACCTTCAGGCCTTTAAGATCTTCAAGCGGTTCTATACAAAGAGAAAAAGCTTACTTTCACTTTAGAAAAAGAAACTCTGATAATAAATGGTTTCATTGTGAAAAGCGACTGCATCTGACGAGTGAGTATTGTGTTTCTTTCTTTCCTCACTATTTACCAGGGTTTTAATAATGTAGACATGTAACTGGGATCTTTGGGCGGTGTTGTGGTGAGAACATTGTGGTTACTATGATATTACAAATTAACAAAACGTGGTGTTTTTGTTATGTATGGGCAATGGTAGTATTCATGTTTATTTATATTATTAATTCATACTGTGCCATTCTAGTGTTGTTCCATCTTGATAGTCCATTAGGATTGGGTCTTTATTTCCTCAGGTGTGAAACACATCAATATTCATGGCCATTGACACTCCTTCGCGTTTGGCCTTTCCACAGCAAAAAGCTATCACTATATTGTTTCATCTGAATGAGTGAGCAGAATGGTTTTCACGTGTTTTGGGAGCAAACTCTCCAGCCTACAAGGTCCAGTACTCAAGTCTTGGGTACATATGTTTAGTATGTGTTTTCTGGCCTTATTTCAGTGATATATTTTTCTAACCACGCATAACCATATTTTCTCAAAAACACGAGCATATATGTTAGATGTTGCTTGCATATTGTTTGTGCTGAATGCAGTGATACGAGACTTGTGTTTCTAAACTACTGAAAACAGGCCAAATATCAGGGTATGTCAAAACTTCTCTAGGGCCTCAAAACCCCCTCAGACCCCAGAGGGTTAAATAATATAATATAAATGGAAATAGAAACAATATTTTTATTTGAGTTTTGTTAAAAAATATTGTTAGTAGTTCACGGAATGTAACAAGAGTGATAATATTTCCTAAATCTAGTTTCTTAATTATTTCCTCGGCTGTATGCATACGTTTAATATCATTTTAAATTAGGGCTGGGCGATTAATCGAAATCGAATCGCAAAGGCTGCGATGTGAAAAATATGAAACGCATCTGTTCCAGTCAAAGCAAAAGCATGACTGCCCTGCTCGCCTTGAGTGACAGTCTTACTAACCAATTGAGTGAGCGCACCTCCGCGCACATCAGCACTGCCCTAGCCTGCGTAAACGCCCACCATTACAAAGTAACAAACAGAACGCGGGAGAGAGAGCGAGTGGGATTGTGGCGTCTCGGAATGCTTCTCATACTCGCGTCTCTCTGCCACGCGTATCCCGCGTTTCACGGGCGAGACGTTTACACTTGCCGCACACATGCAGCCTGTTTCGTAATGCTTGTAATGTCCAGCTCCGCACCGCAAGTCTCCACGAGCGCATCTGTGTGAAATTCAGTAATTAAGTTCATTCTGTGAGTATTAATACCATTATATCTTCCCTGCTGAAAAAACAATAGAACTCCTCCCAAAACAATCGAAAATTTGATGGTTATAATGGGAATTGTATTGGTTTTAATGTAAACTATAATGGTGTCTACTGGTATTTGATGGATTCTTTTGGTGGGATGTGATCTGGCAGATGGAAACCAATAAAACAACAGTAAAAATAATGCCCAAAACACACTATAACTGATGGTTTCCAATGTTTTTTTTATTCAGTGGGATCACAATACTCACACTATTGACAGTACTGAGCTGAAGCTTAACTTTGTAAAATTAAATCGCAAATCGAATCGCAATATCTGTCAAAATAATCGCAAGTAGATATTTTCCCCAAATCGCACAGCTCTATTTTAAATAATCTGTAAAAAAGTTCAAATATTGGCAGGCCAAGTCAATATCTGAACTGCGACAGGACAAATCATTGTTGAGCCATGAAAACTCTCATATCATTAAAATTGAGTTTCAGACGGTTTTCTTACTCACCCTGTGATAAAACAATGATTTAAGCAGCAAGCGTGTTCTCTCACAGAACTGTTGCCCAAATTATCCTAAAGACTTTTCTCAGGAGTCCTGTGTGCCTGGTTCGCCGGCTCTCACACGAGAGATTCATTACACCCCTTTACAGCGGGTTAATCGTTCAGGAAATATCAGCAAAGCGTCTCACTTTGACTCAATTAATCGCAGAGGCAGCTCTGTCAAGCAGCATTCTTATGATGCTCTAATCATCCTCTGATCTGCATCGCTCTGCATCTCTCTCTCTCTCTCTCTCTCTCTCTCTCTCTCTCTCTCTCTCTCTCTCTCTCTCTCTCTCTCAAACACAAACACACTGCACGAACCTGAGGTGCTAATGTTAAATACAGGGAGGGATGCAAAAATAAAATACTCTCTTTTATTCTAATTTAAACTAGTGTTTCCCCAGCGTTTTGTGTTATTAACTTTAAACCGATTTGTATGTGCACATACTTTGTTACAAGTGACACCCACACAAATGTATCAGATTTTAACATATTACTCATATTTTGTTGTTGTTTTTTATTTAATGACTTGGAGTCGGTTCGTTTTTGTAATCTAATAGTCATAAATATTTTGTATAATATTTTACTTTTTTATTTTACAAAAATCACAACCTTTCTAATAGTCGTGGAACACAACTAAGTACCTAAGGTACACTGGGGTATCACTGATATACACGGCATGTTTCAAATGTGCATATAAATGAAGTCTGAACCAAAATTTGAATGGCTGTGGGTAGAGAATGCACTTTAGAGTCGGTAACCCCCTCTAGTGGTGAGAGGGGCACAGTGCAGGTGCCACAGGGCTTGTGCAAGGCCACAGCTGTATCAATACCATTACTGCGAATTACAAGTTTTCTAGGGTCAGAGACACAAACAGTGAACAGAGAACACTTACCATATTCTTTTGTCACTGTAATTATATTATATATATTGTAGTGAGTTATATTATATTCTTGAATGTGAAGCATTGGTGTTTGTATTATCTATAGAAACGCATACAAAGCAGTATGTGCCTTTCTTTACAAATCAGTAATTGAATATACAGATTGTTGTCCTCGTGAGTGATCCCGTGCCCGTCCTGTGAAACTATACGCATCAAACAGCACTGCAGGTGAATAAACAGACTTAAACATTTCTTGATTTTTCACCCATGCTAATGTTTTTTTCATTCCTGGAGCTTTTTGACCTCAAACTCACGCTGTCTTGGAGGATATTCATTCTGCACAGATCATTAACTTTGTAATCAGGGCATGTTATTTTATCACACCACGGTTGCAGCCTGTGTAGGTTGATGGGGTTCACTGTCTATTAGAAGAATGTCTATTACGTAGCGCTATTATAGGCTTTTATTGTTTAAACCATTTAATACACGAGCCGGGCCGCTTGAAGTTTAAAGACGAGCACTGATCCTTTGCGGTTTTCCGAGCACCTCTGAAACGCTCCGGAAGCTGCCTAAAGCAGATATATGAAAATGTTGAAAATGTTTTATTTGTTGGGTTTCTGTGCAGTGCTGTATAAGATCAATTAGATCAGAGAATCAGCGCACTGAAATGCTTTTTACTCTTTCTGCTTCATCAATCAATTTTATGTTAAATTCATTAGGAAAATAGGCTCTCAAGATTCCAGTGACTCTCAGAACATTGAATTTAATGCCTTAATGGTAATTAGACACATCATTATCAAATGCGTTACTAAAACATCAAGACTTTTTAATGAAAATACTGCTTTTATTGATTTGGAAAAAAGCTCGCTCTTGTCTCATGCGAAGGACACCCTTTGCAATTTCTCTCCTCCATGGCTTTCTTTTTTTTTTTAAATATTATTTCTCTCTAATACACACACACACACACACACACACACACACACACACACACACTTGTTCGTCTGTTTCTCCTTTCTCCTCGGACCCATGGGAAGGGGGCAGGAATGGATAATGGGGACTACAGATGCAGCTTGAGCTTTGACAGGGTTGGCCAGAAGTATCCTGACTCTTCTTTGGGCAGGGGGTACCATAAAGCAATTGTCCAGTACCTGCCTGACACCTGAGCACGGCCCTCCTTGAAACAATGCTCACATGAGACTGCATGCGAGTTGAACTTAAGGCATTCATTCTGAGATGCTTCATTACCCCTCAGACTTCTGTGCCAGCCGGCCTGACAGTAGTTCACTGGGGCCGAGAGTCCTGGACTAATCCCCGGGGTTGGCAAATAGCAGGTATATAGAGTGAGAAGCTCACACGTATGCATTGATTCTCAAGCACACACATGCAAACAGACTTTGGTATTGTGTATAACATCAAATGTTTCTTTTTCCTAGCTCCTGAACACACACACTTTCTGCATCGCTCGCTCTCTCTCTTTCTGCTGCCTGATGTGCTCACTGTGTGTGTTGTCAGAGGTCACTCTCTAGCTACAGGCATGCATTTAGCCTCATTGCAGGCTGCTAATGAGTTTCTCTCCTCATGGAGAGATGGGCAGATATAACTGTACCCAACCACTTTATAGTTTGAAGCATAGTTAGACATTTCTTGTGTAGATCTGACATTCTGCACAACACCAGTTACAATAGAATGAATAGGCATTTCAGTAGGCCTTAATGTGGCTATAGCATTGGTGTTGATTGATTGCCGTGTGTGTGTATGTGTGTGTGTGTGTGTGTGTGTGTGTGTGTGTTTGTGCCTGTGCCTGTGTGCGTTTCTTTTTCCCCAATCACAGAGTAATTGTAGACCAGTGAAGGTGGTGCTTAGCGATCATCAAATACAGGATACTCAAAAATGACTGAGAAATGATTGAGAGAGATTGAAAACATGCATAATGCATGTGGAATCACTCAGTGTGGTCAGTCAGTTTTACATATTAAAATTGGACAATTTGGACATTTCTATACTAGTAGCTATATTTATATTAGCCAAAGTTCCTATAAGGCAAATCAAGTCACTTGGAAGCCTTCTTGGTTGTACGGCAGTTAGTTATTTTTTTCAGTATGTAGACACTACAAGCATAGCTTCTATTTACTTAAATGAGAAGAAAATAAAAATCACAAGATTTTAAGTTATGCTTTTTAGTGGCTTTTTGGGGGTTACGGCAGTAGAGATATGACAGGAAAGTGTTGGGCAGAGATTCAGGAGCAGGATCGGTAAAGGACCGCCGTGAGCACATCACTGTAAATGTTTTTTTTTTGTTGTTGTTGGGGGGGTTAACTTATAAAAACAAGTAATCTGTCTGCCTTAAAATGTTTAGTTCATTCAACTTAAAAAATATTAGTAAATTAATTTTTATTTATTTATTTATTTTTAAGTTAAATCATTCAAAATTTTAAGGTTGAATCTACATTTCTTTTTTACAGTGCACGTACGCTTTGTTTATCTTTGAAGAAACTGTTGCCAATAAATTAGATAAATCTACAGTAAGTTACTGGCAAACTGCTGCATAACTACAGTGACTATATGTACATTTTGGCTGATAAAGGTAACTGATAATTCTTTAATGTTGGAAGCCAATAACCAATATATTGGCCGATATACAGTATCTAAATATTAATATAATTTTTTTTCTGAACCTAGAGCAAAAAGGCACAACTGCCTTTGCACAACTGGAAAAGAGAACTGCAGAGAACAAGTAACATTTAGATACTTTTTATAATTATGTCCTACATTGCACTTGTTAAAGATTCTTTTACTTTTGATATTTTCTGGTATACATTATAGATGTTCTTCCAGTGCAACCTGGCAAAGTGTTTTAGCCACACGTCTAACAGGTCTCAAGATAGAAAGCATTCCGTTTTAAACAATATGCTTTGTTCCTTAATAAATGTCTACATACTGTACCTACTGAGTGAATGATCATGACAGAAAGACAGTATTGCACTGGATTTTAAAAGATTCGTAGTTTATCAGCTTTAATATATCGGCCTGATTACATTACCAATATTACCGAAAACTTAAAAAATGATTATTAATCGGTAGATACCATTATGGCGATATGTCGTGCATCCCTAGCATCCATTTAGGTCTGTTCTCAAGACTCCTGCTTGTGGAGGGTTACGTATCGTGAGGTGTGAATTGATGCGAAATTGCTGCTATAAGATCATGACAGCAGTGTAAGCAGTTGATAGATGTGTTATGTATATTTTCTCACCCTGGTCCCCTCCTCATGAAGGGATAACTTTTCCCGTGTAATGAAGTTTAACCAGTTGACCTTTCTGTCCAAAACATTGAAATTTGTATCCATTTTTGTCCACATGTCATTATTTTTTCAGTACAGTATTAATGTTCTGTGGGAATCAAACCCATGACCTTAGCATTGTTAACAAAGTGCTCCAGCACTTGTGCCACCCACTTATCACACACTTATAACCCGATAACCTCTCTGTATATCTTTGCCCCGCAGTAGGACATAGATGTAGCCATCTATTGGCGATAGTTCTCTATTAGCAGGCTAGCCTTGACACTGATGTGTCTGGCTAACAGCCGTGTTTACTCTATTTCAGATCCATCATATGAAAGAAATGGGCAACTGTCTCTATGATGTTCATAATTTCCAGCACTCTCGCAATGATCAAACGCATTTTACGGTCCATTCCATCACATGGTACATATAGCCATACACGCCCGCCACCAGGTTTTTTTATATTTCATCCCTGATAATGGACTCGTGAGCTGGATAAAGAGAGAGAGAGAACGAGAGAAAAGATCATTTTGCCAGACCCGAAGCGCAACGCGGGCTCGAGGCTGCCCAAATTCAATAAAGAAACAATCAAGCAGGGTAACACGGCATAATGGCTTTTTAAAAAAGATAAATGTTTAGTAAATGACTCTTTTATGTCCAGGAGGGAAGGGAGAGAATGGCTTTCTGCATTAGGTGAAGAAATGCAGCCTCCTGACCCAGCTGATGCTTTCTGATTACCAGCCAAATTGCAGGAGAAACCCCCTTTGTCTTGCAGGTAGCCAGGGCCATTCTTTACCCTCCTCCTCATTTCCTGTGTTTTAAAAAATGTGTGTGTGTGTGTGTGTGTATGAGAGGAAGAGAAAAAGAATGAGACAGAGAAAGGTAGGGACATAATATGTGATGCAAGATAATGTGTGTGGGGCTGCACCCATCGCTGTCTCGCTGAGGTGTATTTGTCTTCCCTATCTTAACACCAGCATCATTGCGGCCATTAGACCGGTTTGATGTAAAGAAAACAGACCCAGATATTGAGCTAGACAACAGTGATTTTATGACAGATAATGCGCTTAATCATCCAGACATAACACTTGATGACTGAACCTTATGTAAAACACAGGTGCGAGAGAAAACAGAGCCACCCTCCAGCTGAATGAGATTGAGATCTATGGTGTGCATGCACATTTGTATAAGTCTGTTTATCTTATCTGTATCTGTGATATAAATCTCAGCTGCGTGTCTCTGCCCAGTCTTTCACAATGAAATATTCATAGTCCAGTTTAGCGCGGACGTCGCTTTTCAGCGCCGCTTAATTCCGTCATTTGCGGAGCGCAGGTTATTATTACACACTCCTCTGTATATTAATAATGGATAAAGTATTTTCTATAAATCAGAGGTGGCGGCGGTGGGGTGTGAAGTCAGAAGTACTGGAGGATTAGCTCGCGTTTGTGAATGTTTGTGTTTGTTACACATTGATTTAAGTTTTTGAAAAATAGGTCTTTACAGTTACTGCATGTTTACGACCATAAATCTGGAGGTAGTTCTTGTTGAGTTAGCATACGTTCTGTTTATAGAATGATTTAGTAAACATTTATAATCTTACGACTCTTGCAATATGTGAAACTAGGCTTTCTTTTAACCCTGCACTGCCATCCAATCTGCTGTCTAAACAGATTGTTCTTCAGTTTGATGCATAACTCAATTACCTCTGAGCTTTCACAAACCAAACAGTTCAGGTTTTTCCCTCAAATATCATTCAGGAATGTTTTATCTAAGTGGAATGCAGCTACACGTTTCTGTTCCAATTGATCCATGAATTAATTACAGTACAGGCAAAGCAGCGCTGTATTGATATTCCTCAAACATTCCGGTTTGTTCTAACCCTCAATTACATTTCGGCTATTAATTCAGTCCACTTGACGAACAAACGCTGTTCAAACTTTTTGTAGATAAATTTTGCATTAAATGAGCTTTGTTACCTAATTTAAATACGGTTTGATGTAAAAGAAAATATTTATTTGACTAGTAGAATAATGTAAACTGACAGTGTTGCTCTCATAGTTTGCAAATGACAATTATTCTTCTTACATTTATTTGTATTATGAATGATAAATAAACTTAATGCATATATTTACATCACTCATAGCCACGTTTACAGTCACTGGGTTTTAAAATGAAACGAAATGAAAAATCAGTGTCAGGACAACATCCAGTTAGCTTATATTTAGCCCTGAATTAGGACGGAACCAAAGCCTACAGCTTTTCTGAAATGTGAACACACTTGATTTTCATAAGGAAATACAAATTTAGGTAATTACACAGTCTTGTATCAGTCTTACATCTATATATAAAAATGTTCTTACTACTACAATCCGTTCATATTGCAGGACATTTTAACCTGTAGTTTAGACTTTAACTTTTTAGACTTTAATTTTGTGCGATGTAATGCTGAAACTTCATGACATCTTCCACAAAATGTATGTCATTTAAACTTGGCAATTTAAAAATGTACTGTCACAGTGTTTCTCACAAACATCAGTTTGTGAATTTTGTGCTCTGCTTTTTGTCAGCTTGTCATGTGGGCTGACTGCGGCATGTATAGACAGTTACATTGGATTCACACGTCTGGCCCGAAGTTATCTTCCGGGTTGTATTTGTTGATTGGTCTGGCTAGTGGCTAATAATATATCTATTTATTTTATTGAATGTATATTAATATTAATTTATATAAAAATGTTATTGTGTAATAATAACATTACATTGAATTGAATGAGTTGAATGGGTCGTGTAGCTTTGTCACATTTAAGTTTAGCCAAGTAACGGTTCTTCTACTGGTAACCCAAAATAATACTGGCTAGACATAATTTTCACTTGCTAGCTAATGTTGTTTACTTGTTATTTCTTTTGCTTGTTATCAGAAATAATCTTTGTGGATGTTTACCGGACGTTTGGGTCACAAAAGCGTGTATGCGCAGTAACGTTTGTTAATGTTATTGCTTTGAAACCGTCTATAGTAGATTGATCAGAAGTATAGACGGAAAAAATTATATATGATATAATGAACATCAAAGTTTGATTTCAAGCATTATTTTGATGATGTTCGAATGATGATGATTTTATGTAGAAAACAACAAATCACAAAAAATAAAATATAGTAAATAGCATTTATAGAGTAGCCATTTTTAAAATCTCAAAATTTGCTACATTTTCTGCCATAGTACGCTGCTCACTTTTTGACAAGCAGGTAGTTTATTATTGTCTAGTTTGCAGATAGTTTGCGACTGAATGAAAACTGTGATGTAAATTCAGTCAATGGGCAATGGGCGTTAACTTTTGAGCATCTTGATTCCGGTCAGGTTGACAGTTTCCTGCCGCTCTATGGACATAAAGAGCAGAAGTCGGTTAAACACTGATTACATTGAGCAGATAGAGCTCAGAACAAACACAACTCCCTCAGGATGGGCTCATCACATCCTTACACAACGGCCAGTTATCTCAAGAGTAATCAAGAACAAGAAGGAGCGTGTGTCCACACATCATTCCTCTCATCTGGTGCATTGTCAGACAGAACACGTCATTACAGCACAGCGCTGTGACATCCCAATTTCTTACCCTGGTCTCAAATTGTTTTTACTGATGTTATCCGACTAGCAAGTACGCAATCTGTCGGGAGGATTTTGGAGGAAAGACAAAGTGCTTTTAGTTAGTGTTCTGAATTAGCCTTTCAATCATTGTTTCTCTTCTTTTTTCTTCAGTCTTTTCTTTATGGACTTTCTTGACAAATAGAAAAAATTTGACAATGCTGTTTTGAAAACATATGTTCAGAAGTGATGACATTTTGCTTGGTTATGTGACAGTCAGTTCAACCCAAAGTGATCAAGATGACGACACAATTGTTGTCTAAATTTAAGTGTGATTGTAAACAGACAACATATGGCAAAATTTATGAAACACAGGAATGGATCGAGAAACGATCCGGATGCGAATGTATCTTCAGTTGTTTTCCACCGTTTTGCGAACAGAGGATTGCGAGTGAGTTCATAAACCTCCTCCTAGAGGCAATGGAAAGGTTAAACCTCGCGGGGTATTTGATTCCGGATGGGAAAAGTGGCACAAAAGAGTCCGCAATCTGACATTAATTACTCTGCCAATCTGGAGCCATGTGGGGGGTGTCAATCACGGGCAGGTGTGCAATAATTCTGCAGCTGAATCACACACACCCACAAACCCCTCAGCTGAGTTTGTTGTTCTGGAAAACCGAGTGCTTCCTGGCAGCGTGAGGCCTCTCGTGCGGCTCCCAAAAACTCTTCATAATTTGATGAGTTTATGTAATTGATTGTATAAAGAGTGCAAAGGGCAGAATCTTTTTTTCTGTTATTGTTACGCCTGAACATTTACAAGCATCTCACTGTTGTTAGTAGTTGTAGACTTGTGCTAGCATTTAATAATACAGTTTATTATAATAATTGATTTGCACAATATTGTTATTACGGGTAAGAATACCTAAATTACTATTAAAAATACCTTGAATAATTCTAGATATCATACTAGCTTATTTGACAGTAGCTTACGCTCTATCAGTAAGTCAAATGAAAAAAGAAATACTAAATAGTGCCAGTTGTAAATGAAATAGTTTCTATTGACGAAAGTGAATATATTCGCAAAAAAATGCTGGGTTATATTCAACCCAGCGTTGGGTCAAAAAGGGACGAACCCAGGCATTGGGTTGTAAATTATCCTATATTCTGGGTTGTTTTAATCTATTTTTGGGTCAAATATAAACATTTAACATTTAAGCGGTTAAGATAATCCGTTTTTGACCCAACACAATAACCCAACATTTTTTAAATGCATCATATTGCTGTGATACCATATATTGCGATTGAAGTATTAGAAATTATAATGATGTGACAAATTGATACAGTCACGTGTCTACTGTAAAGATATAGACATGGTATATAATTTACAGCAACTGAGCGCTGTTTTAAGTGCTCCAGGGCCCTGGCAGTTCCTTAGTTTTTTAGCATAATCCTTGTGATGCTTAACCCCGAAAACCCTAAGCAGTATACCCTGCAAAAGAACCCTTAGATGTTTGTTCAGACAATTAGTTAAATCACTGAAATTCTGCTACACTAATGGCCCAATGTGGTAACATTTCCCTAAAAACTTACTAAAATATAAAAAATGTTAAAACTAATTTATTTCTGAATTAGAGGCCTCCAACAGAATACAAAAGGTGAAAAACAATTCTATATTTGTGTCTTTCAGGGTTAAATCCCATGTGTACAGGCAAATCTACTTTTACCTCCAAAATCCCACATTAAATTTGTTGATGTTTTGGTAACTGTTGAAAAAATATTTTTCCACAAAAAGTAGGCATACCTATTTTTCTACTGCCTTGTAAATGGCATACCTCTCCCCAGTAAAACTTTCTATCTACAAACTTAAAAGTAACTCTTTTTTCCCCCACCATGATTTTTCTGTTTGTTATCTCTCCACTGGGTCGGAACTGAGCAGTGCCTCCTTTGGGCCTCCGGTCACTCACCTACAGCTCTGAGCCAGCTCCCTACAGCCCGATCCCTGGATGAGGTGGAGGGGGCGATTCCGCATTGTTAACCTAAGTTTGAGTGAGAGCTGGGGTGGAGGAGGAGTCACCTGTCCCCCTGGTGGGTCCTCAAAACATAAGAAGCCTCCAGTGCGGGTTATGTGCCAAGCAATGCATGAAGAAGCTTTGGAGAGGGGTCTGTTTGAGTTAGGGGAGCTTCGGTCTCAGCAGAATTCAGAGTAGAGTTCCTGGCGCCTCGCCGGCCCCTCAGTAGTCCGGTGCGAGCTGTCAGCCTGCTCCCTGTGCTGGAGATCTCTGGAGATAGTCCTTCACCCCACCAGAGAACTCCTCTCTCCCCCCTCCTCCTGTCACCACTCTCCTCATCAGATTCAACGCTCTCTTTCTTTCTCTCTCTCTCTCACCTGCACCGCTGTGTCTGAGACATTGCTTAACCTTCACCTGAGGTTCTCACGGCTGGCTGGCTCCTCGCCTCCCCGCTGCGTCCCCACTGAGACCTAATTCATTTTTGTCACACTGTTTTCTGTCAGAAAGCCACAGTTTAAACTCCAATAAGAGGAACATTTGCTAATAGAGAACTTTTTTTGGCAGGATTGCGGTGACATTATACACGATAGAACAGACGACAGTTTCTTTTTATAGCTGTTCTGAGGTTAGGAACTTGCTGTTCGGTCTTTTGAAACATATTTGGCACACTTATTATTTCAGTTATCATTGGTTTGTGATTAATGTGTTACAGTGGTCTTTATTGCTGTTGAAATATGGGAGAGTGGAGTTTTTTTTGTTAACGTTTAAGCAGTTATTGTGTCTTTTCGTACATGTGTGCTTTTGGACCTTTGAATGCTTTTAAAGCACTCTTACTGGTTTAGTGAATGAACAGTATCCAACAGTTCATGTACATCGCAAGAATATTCAATCATTTTTATTTCAGTTTTCTAAAACGTCATTTTCAACAAATAATTTCCACCACATCTCAAATTATGGTTCATGTTTGAAGGCAAAATTATTGCTTGATTGGAAATGATGCACAATAAAAAGTGATACTATTATTCCCTTTACCTTTATTTAAGTCCGACATTTTCTTTAAAATGTTTGCTTTAGAGTGCTGTGTATGAAACTTTTGTTTCCTTGGCAACTAAAGTGATTTAATATTTAAGGGCACATTGTTGGTCTTGCTGTCATAATTAGTGTAGAAAAAAGTTATATAAATTATTTGGTTATAAATAATAAAAATGAATTGTTCAATAAACTCGTGCAAAATTGAAATAATTACTTGATAAATAATGCCTAATTTTTTTGCATATTTTATGAATAAAAGAAGTGAGGGTAAAACAATAAAAAATATACACCTTTATATAAAAGTATACAAACTTGGTAGCAAAGAATGAAAGACTATACAGTAGTATGCCTTTATTACAGAAATGCCATAAACAGTTTATAAAATACACGTTTGGCACATATAGATTTTTTCCTAATTTTTCAGATCACCTTACTGTTATTCTGTCAGCTTTAGATAACATGCTTTAATGCATTTCTGTTTTAGGGTTCAAAAGAACCTGTTTACCTTAGATTAATAACCAAGAAATAATGCAGAACAGTACCTTTATTGCCCTAAAAGTTTTATTTTGATCCCACTGTACACATAATATAAGTATAATATAAGTACACATTTTGTACAAGTTTTCTGCAGGTGTGTGTAATCTTATACATATATGCTTAGACTGAAATTGTATATTATACAGGCATTAATACAAATCGTGGTCCACCCATTGATTGTTACATTTCTGAAAATGATGCCGAATTCACTCAGCATCACCATTCTAGAGTGTAAAGAAATGTTTCAAGCAGGAAATTTACTGATTATCTGGCACGTTTAAGCGCTTTTGACTTCTCGGCCCGAAATCCGATTCTGTGAACCTTCATTATCCACCCGCTCATTCGATAGCAACGTTTCCAGCCGCCCCGAGCGTTATTTCCCTTTGCTGTGTCCCTGCTATTCTTTCCTCCAGAGAGGGCACCTGCCAGGCCTCCTTTTTTAGCCCAGAGGTGAGGAGGTTCTCTTTACTGTCAGACTGAGAGAGAGCGAGCCCAGGCCCAGTAGATGGGGCTGAAGAGCCACTCCTGGCACAAACAAGTGCCCCATTCACAGCCATTTGATCCTCAAGCAGGCCTGATATGTGCAATTAGACTACTAATGATAAGCAGCACTTTGGCTGACATTTTGCATATAAATTACGCATTCGTGTAAAATAGCTTCTTATATTCTTAATTGATGGAATATGAATCTCGCAATGTCCTTCACATGCAAGAGAAGGGGTCCGGCGCTGCGGGTTCGGCATCGGTTTTCCGCACACGCTTTCGGAGTAATCAAATGCAGACATTAAACATCTCCCTCACGCTTTGTGTGAGAAGGGCTTCTTCTGCCGTGTCCTCTAGTGGCAATAGGTGTGTGTGTGTTTGAGAAAGAGATACAAAGAGAAAAGGTAGCAGCTGCCGAGCTGTATTTGGAGACTGTGTGATATACAAGCTTCATAGAGGTAGCCTGCCATTTGAATATCTGTTTTATCCCTCTTCTTTTCTCTTCACAGGTCTTCTGCATCCTCACCCCTGAAGGATGGCAATTCGTATATGTAAGTCTTCCTATTATATGAAAGGGTGGGACAGTATATTAACACGTTATTATTTCTGTAGATAATATTACAAGGCTATACAATGTGAAAAACCACAAGTTATGTTTCTTCTTCTATTTTTAGAATTCCATTTATAGTTTCGTATTGAAACAGATTGTCTCCCACTTAGGGAGAATTGCATCAGCTTAATAAAATTGACCATTTAATTTCTTTGCTAGTCGGGTTGCCAGTGGCTATACCGTGTCACTGCCGTTACAGTGTGATATGAAACACAAGCTGCCAAAATACCTTCTGGATAATACCGTCAGTCTTTATCTACCCTGATGTGTACCCTCGCACACACACACACACAGTCTCGCACATTTCCACACCCTCTACACGCAGTGTCTCTATTTGAGATGTATTGGGACCACCCAAGTCTGGCCTCTCTCTCTCTACCTGCACGCCCATCGATTGACTGATGACCCCTCGCATCAACCCATTGTACGCTTCCATCCTCTAGCAAAACCCTGTGAATTTACTATTCTCCCTTTGTCATGCCTCCCTCTCTCACTCTCCCACCTCTCTTCCTCGTGTATGTAGACTCATGAACACAATTTTTCTCTCTCTCATCTCCCCCTCCCTCCTTCTAGTTTTTCTTGGATCCTACTGTTCCCTTTGGTGTAACTGTGCATCTCTGCACCATGCTGCTTTCCCACAGTTCCTTCACACTGGAGGCCTTCACTTTACCCAGGAGAACTCTTTCTCTTTCTGACTATCACAGCTCTGAATGCTGGCTATTATACCACATAGGCATAAAATAAGGCCGGTCGAGAACGGGTGGGGTGAACATACATTGTGTGTTTGTTTCTGTGTGATTGTCAGGGTCAAAGAAACTGGAGGATTAAAATCTGGCCAATGCAGTGAAGTTGGTTTGCACATTTGAAAAGAACACTTTAAAGATGCTATCAAGTGACACTAAGCTCTTTGTATCAGTTAGGGACCAAAATGAGCTGTGTTGCTGAGACAGACATCATATACTGACTGTCAGGGGCATCCCTCGATTTGCAAATGTGTAGTTCAAAAAATGTTTTGCTGTGAAGGATGTGGTTTTTATCGTAAAGGTTTGCACAAGATGGCGGTAAAATGTTGCAGTAAGGAAGCGGTGAAGGTACGTCTAATGCATATAAAAATAGATATGTATATTTAAATAGTGTAGATATTTTTGATTAGACTTTACAATGTTTGAAGTGTTTTTAGAAGTATGTTTTTCTCATGTATAAACTATTCTTATCATAATTGATTTATTGTTGACTGCCTTGATATGGTTGTTTATTAGTAACCAGATCAAATAATACTAATAATAACAATAGTAGTAATAATAATAAAATCCTGCTCTTTGTGGTTTTTATGACTTGAAAAGATAAGCAATTCTAATGTTTTTTTCACATGAACCCTTTGAAATATAGTAGCCATTACCAGTTTTACCAGGCCTTCGTACTGTATGACTAAATTGGGAATTAAAGTCTTGTTAAAATGAGATGTATAATTGCATTATTTTTCTGTCTAATGTAAGGCTTAGGAGGATATTCTTGACCGTGTTTAAATGAAACACTAAAATATTCATTTCATTTAACTTTGGAAATCACCATCCACATTACTGTTACTGGAAAAGTGTGACATGTACACCGTTGCTGCACTTTCTAATCTAAAAATTCACAAAGAAAAACCAATTACTCTTAATTCCCTTTAAACAACTTTAGGCAACAATTAGAGTTGCTCCATTTGAGAGAGTCCAAAGAAGACAACGTAATATGAAAACACCCTTCGCTGTCAGATTAATTGCTGCGTGATTATTGCTAGTTGTGAGTGGACGTGAAGGTTGACTAGCTTACTATGAATGTTTTTAATTAAAATGGATTTACTTTGATTTAAATTAAATATAATACCTTGTTCGGTTGCTTATCATTTTTAACAGGCCTTTGAAGAAATTATGCATGTATTAATTATTCTCTTAATCCTTGATCACCAGTATCAGAAAGTGAATGTTTTAGAGTTGGAAAAATATTGATCTGCGAATGCACAATTCATTTGTATATTTGTGTTTTACTGCTCTTTCCTGCACTTTGTCCTGACAGCCCTGCTTCTTGCTTTTCCTTTGTTCTCTTTGAATATTAGCGTGTTCAAAGACGCTACACCGGTCGATCCACTCCAAGACTGCTCGACCATCTTTAGCATCAGGCTAATGGAGAGAGCTTTTGTGTGGACGTGAGCCACAGTGCGATGCCTAATTCCCCGATCCTTCTAACCGGCCTTCTGTTATGAGGAGATAAGACATGAGTGCAGCTAGTGCACCTGCAGTCTTTTCGGACAGATGCAGCTGATGCTATCATCCAGAGAATATTTACTTCTGGCTGTGTAATATGAGCGGGCACACAGCGGGCCAGCTCTCCTCGTGATGGCGAGCCCCGATGCGTTCCTGCCCGAATCTTCTCATGTCCGCACTCGCCGCTATGCTGCGGCTTTAATGATAGCGCTTTTTGCCAAACTCAGATTGTGCTAAAGATGTTTCACGCCACCGCTTGCAAAGGTGGCGCTTGCCCTTTTAAGTCCCATCGGGGTGCCTCACTTGAGCGATCATTCACCTACCAGTCGTTGAAATGTGGACTTGCGCCGCTGTGCCGGCCTACTGTACGTCACAGCGCTGGCGGTGCTCATTAGCGGGTAGCTGTAGTAGCTGTTTGAGCAGGGATTGTCGTCTTTGTGAGTGAAACTAGAACAAATACGGCTCAATAGAGTTCACTCTTTCAGTGCCATCTCCTAGTTGGACCGCAGTTTCTTTAAGCTACACGGATTCCCGAGTGTCTACAACTCTGCTATTCCCTTTCAAGCCTCTGTCAGACAGGCAGCAGCGAATGCTGTATCCCTCTAACCCAATTACAGATCTGAGCGCAGCTGGGCGGCTCAGCGTGTGGCGCTCACGCGTTCTTTGCTACATGGCCCTCAATATACAGAACTCCACTGTTGCTGAATAACCAGAACCCTCTCTTCTCAATCCTTCTGCTGATCACATGAACGTAGCGTGAGGTCAGGTGTGACTCAAGATGGCTGCAATTGCATTTTGGTTTCAGGACAGATGGGAACACATTCATCTTGGCATTGAAAGCGGGATGCGCATATGTAATCCGGTACCTCTGTTTGCTTGCAGAGTCAGTTTCAAAATGGGGCGCAGGTAAAACGGATCGGCGAAACAAATCTCACGTGGACATAAATTACGAAAGTCAAATGCAAATGGTTTTTAGGTTTCCGTCACTTTATTGCTGCTAAACAATTGAGTCGAGAGGAGATGAAGAGGCAGGCGGCGGTGTAATGGCTGTGAAGGGGAAGATTGTTTTGCAGTGTTAGCAGTCGGCAGCTGTCTGCCTTATGAGGTGGATGCAGTTCCGCATATGCGTGGCGGCAGGTTGGGGCTTTACAGATGTGCTGATTAAAATTCATGAAAACAAACAAACTTTGAAAGCTGTGCACACAACACATCTCCCACTGCTCTAATATCACAAAGAATGTACGAGTGGGTTAATATAGTACACATGTACTTTTAAACTGGTTTTAACAAGAGTACTTTTAACTTGTTTGTTTTTAATTCAGTCGTTCATTTCGCCATGGTGTTGTTCAAGTCTATTAGAATCGAGGAGGTTCCCGATTCGATCCCGGTCAGGTCGACATAGGTCCTAAAGGTAAAATTAGTTTGTTGTACTGTGAACTCCGGGTTTCTGGCGTTCGATTGAAAGTGACCGAATGGGAAGCCTCTTTGACCCTATCTTTCTGGTCCACTGGTTAAACCCACAGCATCAGTGCGTGTTTAAGTTTGTGAAGTTTAAATCAAGCTATATCAATCACTCCAATCATGTAAAGATTACCTCATTTGTAGCTTAAATGATTGCCTGCAAGGGTGTGAAAATCACAGTCTTAGCTCACTTTGATTAACCATATTTGCCTCATACATAGTGTAATTACTCATATCCTTAATCTTTCTGTGATCTCATAATTACAATATTTTGTGCCAGTTTCACCAACTAATGTGGGCGGGTGATTCATTTTTTGCCTAACTCTGCTGAATACTGTTTAGTTTTTGCCTGTTTTTGATAGCCATAGCTTTTGATATGTTTTCCATTAAATTTGTCATTTCTGCACCATTGGTGACACCAAGTAGAACGGCCAAAAATATATTTTTCAGATTTTCCGGATATTACTACTGCCTCTTCTTCCCCATTTAGCCCTTTATGTTTGGACAGAAATAGTTCGGCCAAATCTCACACTATTGGTTGACTCAAAAGTCAATGTGTCTGACCGTTTTAACAGATCAATCTTTTTAATATACAATATTTGATAGCCATCATATATTTAATATGAGCAAACCACTTTGTTGAAGTAGAAAATGGTGTGTGAGTATTTTGTCTTCCTCAAGTTGTCTACATTGAGAGAAAATCCTTAAGCTAATTTTTTACACTACTAATCTGTTTGCAGAACATACAGGGGAAAATTATGTGCGCACAATTTACACCGAGTTAGAAGCTGATGTAATGTCAGTGCAACATGAATCTACGATTTAAAAAAAATCTGTGATTTATGTCATGTTTTTTCTGGGTTTTTGCTCAACAAGACAGGTCTTGTGCCTATGAGCATGCCTGCAGCCATTATTAGATAAATGTATGGTCTTAAATTGCAGACTGGGTCCAAGATTAACTCATTGCCACAGCTGCAGATGTCATGTGAATTACAAAAAGGTTTATACTGTAATTGTTTCTTATGGCATGAAACTGAATTTTAGAGTATTTTTATTAAAATATGATTTTTATGTCCCCTGGAAATTCTTCCTTATTCAATATTAGTGACAATAAGCTCAGGTCATTGTGTCACAAGCTGATATGAGATGAGTGCAATTTCACTGACAGATGCTGGCTTGTCACAACAACATAAACACACATGTGATTTTGTTAATGTTGTTGTTTTCATGGCTGTGAGAAATATACCTAAATAAACATAAGGACATGGAGTTCTGGGTAAAGAAAACTTTAGTCGTGCTAGTTAAACTTTATTTGTTTACATTCAGTACAGTACACTGTAAAAATCTACTTAAAACGAGTTCCTATAACTTCTAAAATGAAGTTGAAATTAGTTAAAGCAATGGAAAACATGTTAACATGACTCAGTGAGCACATCATTTTAACAGTGTACACTTATATTTCTTACATTCTTGCAGCTTTATTTACTGTATTATGTAGCAGTTCCTTATAAACTTACTGGTAGCTTGTTCACCAAAGCCAACTTTCTCATATTTGGCTATGGCGACTTTACATTTTGCACTGTAATTGTATATTTTCCTCTGGCTGCTTTACCATAGCCTATAGATTGATTGCTTTTAGTGCCTCAGCATTTTTGACATTACAAACTTTGCAGACCTAGTGTGCAAAATCTCGGTATCTTGACTATAGACATTCTGTCTCTTCCCATGGTGTTGTTGAAAGTTTGAGAAGAGGCAGAAGAGAATGTTAATGGCTAACTACTGCTGACTGATGGGTATTGGAAGAATGGTGGTGCTGAGATATGAAATTAAGAGGATGCTGACATAGCCTTGTGTGACGGGGCTTTGGACTGATCCACACTCAGCATCAGATCCGAGATGTGCCAGCACGTCTACCCCTGCCCTTCCCTGCAATTTGTCATCCTCACCGACAGGCCTTAAGTTTTTAAAATGCCGCATGATATGTATTATCTGACAACCCATCATTTCAGCCCTACTCTGGCGCATAACATTAAATGTTGAAACTTTGCCCAGAAAATCAGATTAGACTTGTACCACTTGTACCACACATATATCATATTTATTTTGTTATACATTTTTATAGTTTATTTTATATTATATATTTTTTGAAATTATTATATGTTTTTTCTCACTGTGTTTAAAGTATTGTCAAATACTCATGGGGTTTAAGGTTTTCTAAACGTGAAAAACTTGAAAAAGTATTGGTGTGCATCTTGAGACAAAAAAATGGCACTGATATACTTTGATACTTTAATGGTACTTTATACTTCATACATGGTCATTTATAAATTACGCTAAGAGAATTTCATTTAAAAATGACTAATAATTCTAAATTAATATTATATTATTATTAATATTAATATTATTCTACCAATAAAGTTATAATTTCAAATGACACCCATTTAGCTAATACAATTAATGAACTTCTGTTTAACATTTTTTGCAAAACGGAAGGTTACGTTAGGTCACATGCCCTCATGGCACTATGGAAAGTTCAATTTAAAACACTGGTTTTAATACACAAGACATAGTAATACTCTGATTTTTGATACACAAGAACATTAATACATTGTTTTTCTTATGTGCTTGCTTTTCTATAAATAATGAATAAATAGTGCAATGCTGTCTACACTTGCATAGTCCTACACCACCATTCCGTCACCTTTTATGCTGTTTCTTCTGTCCATTTTACCCTTATAAAATCTCCAAAATGGAGCTTACACTCACAGTAAAGGAGTTGAGCATGGTAATCAAAGGCGCAGGCAGTTTTATGTGCTGATGTGACATTTTCCAAAATGACAAAACCTTATAAAACAAATGGAAGACAATTTGACAGTCTGGTAATAAGATTATTTTACCTCTCTAAATCTGCGGTCTTTGCCAATGGAACTGTAAATCACTGTCCCGAGCCCCACAGAATGTGCACTGTATTAACCCTTATTCTAAAGCATTCGGGGGTGACCAGGGGGTTCCTGTCTCAGCTTAAACATGGCTAAAGCTCCCATTTGGGCAAGGTCGTCGGTCACAGTGATTTAGCCCTAATTTAGTGTTAAAAGGAGCTTGTGAAATATCCCCTCTAATTCCTCTGACACGATATAAAATCCCATTCAAAGGCCAGCCCAATTGATAGCATTTTTCCCTCTCTCTAAGTCAATCGATGGAAAAGCAGGAGCTGACATTTGCCGAAACTAGGCTGAGAGTTTTCTCGTATTGGACAATTCCTCCCATTACATTTGAAGAGACACTCCACCTCTTTAAAGAGACACTTAACATCAGATTCATTAGATCCATTATGATGCTCTTGTTTGCGAAAGCTGTATTTTCTTTATACCAAGTATAAAAAGCAATAAAGAAAAGATCTCTGTGTAATTTCTTTGGAAGGATTGAAAAAAAAAAAGAACAAAAATGAAAAGGGTGTAGTGGGTATACTCAAAAGATAAGAATATGTGAGACAAACAAGCTTCTGAAAGCAACCTTGTTTCTGGCCCCTTTTTTCGAAGGGCTTGTGTTTTTTATGTTGGTTTACTTCAGTTTCCGACCATTTTAACATTTCTCAATGACACCGGGAGTCAATCTTGAAGTCCCTTCGGACTAGTTCTCTTTTCTGATGTAATGAACTGCAGACATCTGACAAATGTTGTTTTCAAATATGATGGCATTCACATGAGGCTGAATACATCGAATGGACAGAGCTTTAAAGAAGCGAATGACCCCTCTTATTCAATAAGTGCATATTCAGTAATGAGGAACAAAGATTTTGTGCAGTCCTTTTTAAACTTTTTGCTTTCTAAATGTCACCATCCCAAGAGATTTGTTTGTATTCTACACTTCTATCAGCTGCACTTTCTTTTACTTTTTCATCCTCACCAGTGTACTTTGACTCCCGACAAATGAGTTTCCTGCACCAAAGTTAAATCACAAGCTGCAATTATTGATATCCCCACCCTGTTTTTTATTTTACCTTTGCAGTAGAGTAAGGCCTTTGCACATGACCATCTGGGAGCGTAAACTTTGCAATATATGAAACGTCATGCTAACCAAAAAAGCAAAACACAAAATGTGAAGAAAGAATGCCGCTGAGAGAGTTGTAGACCAAGGCCAGTGTGATAGGCAGGAGAAAGGGCACACATCCAGGAGCAGATCCACAATAGGAAATCAATGCTCGTGTGAAAGCATCGCCCGAGCTGGTAAAAAGAGGTTAAATGGGCTTGCGCTACAGAGAAGCCAATTCCCCCGTTGTGACCTTTGGGTTATGCCATTAGTTACATACACAAAAGGATGGGAATTAATGGAGGCTTCCTCATTCTCTTCTTTTCTACCTGTGCAAGTTATTAATCAGACACCACCAAAACCCTCGAACTTCTTAAGAGGCTCACAAGATTGATGTGCTACAAAGTTGTGAATTAATTCTTCTGGTGGAGAACGTGTACAGTTCTGCCAGACAGCTTAAAAAATGGTACTTGGAGCGAGTGTCTCTATTGTAGTTTGGGGAAAAAGAGGTTCCACTTTGGTATATTAAGGGTACTTTAAACAAGACTGAACTTGCTGTAAATGCATTCATGTAATTTAAACACATTTAGCATCACCGTATGCTGATACAACCTCACATGACTGCGTTGAATCTTATAGCATGGAAATTGTGGAAATTATTTTAGATTGGCATCAAGCGATTGGGTTGGGCTGACAGCTGGAGTCGTAGTTCATTTGACACCGTACACAAAACACCCAAATAAAGATTGAAAGAAAGGAATTACACAACGAACGCGCAGGAGGCGAGGTGGATAAATAGCACAAGATCCGTAAACAGTTTGTTGTACTCGCAGCAACTTGGGATAGGTTTTCCCCCCGGCTTGTCGGCTGCCATCAGATGAGCTTTTTGTTTGTGTTGTCAGGTACACCTCCGAGGGAATGCTTCATTTTGTCAATTAGTGAGAGAAATTTTTTAATTTTGTCTTCCCACCTCAAATGTTGTCCACAAGGGAAATGTGCGGCTTTAAAGGGTGTATCTAGTACATTAATGCGAAAACTTAATTAAGAGAACAGTAGAAACCCATTATAGGTACACTGGAATTAGCCAGTCAATCTCCACATCTAAATTGAATTTTTTAGCGGGCAATAGTTCCCAATGAGTCTCGTCGGGAGATCCAACCATGACCTCCTGGGTTCAATTTAGGATGTGGTGAACACACATAAAGATGTACACTTATATTAGCACGATAGAGAAGTCAATTAAGAAACTGCTTCCAGAATCCAATTAAAAGTCTTTAGACAATTTCACCCCCCCAAACCCCTCACCTAGACACCCCACCTCCCCAACCCTTGGTAATGAAGACGGGAAGAAGCACATGGGGGCTTTAAATGGGCTTTCTAAAGGATTGTTTGTCTTTTTTATTGTCTTAAGAGCATGGAACAAGTATTATTGACTTTCGATTTAAATGAAAAGTTTTTTTTCTCCACATTTCTACGGGACGTCAAGAAAAGGAGAATAAAAACAGCTGAGTGTGGCTATTAGATTAAGCCTGGTAATGAACAGCGTAATGGACACCTTGTTAAATCTTATTGTTCTGTATTATTGCGGTCACCCGAGACAAACGCTGCGCCGGGACCCGCGAAACAAAGTCCTCAATTCAATTTCCAAAAAGTATTACAAGCTGTTCCATAGCCAAGTCCACTATTTCATAATTACTGCTGGTCTCGGAAGATGTAAATGTCAGAACGCCACGCAGACGAGATATCTCACTTACCGGCCGTGGACGACGTGGCCTGGTCATCATTATTACAGTCGATCAAAGCCCCAACCAACTTAATTAGACAAGACTGTCAAGATATCAGCTTAATTTGAGCAGCAGGTAATTCTCTCTGACAGCGTGGAGCGTTGTTCAGGGGATCTGAACAGGTAGCTTGAAGGAACTAATGGGAAGCGTGTTTGTCGTCGGCCGCACATACACATAAACAGGCCCGGCAAAAGGTGCGCCTCTGCCGCTCCGCAAACAAACCTCGCACCTCCGCCGAGGGAGCCGTTTGATGGAGACCTGATTGAGTTCATTTGCTCATGTATTCCCCTTGTGAAGTTTCCTGGAATTCGGCCGGCGAATATTTAATTAGACATCATCAACACAAACGAACGCTGTTTCCGTGTCTGGTCGGGGAGAAAACAAAGCATCCAAACAATGGCATGTTTTCTACAGCTCGCATAATGTTTGCATCGTTTATACAATATCCGTGTTGTTAAAATACAGTTTAGCTCTTGATGAAAGTTGAGGAAGGTGACATTTAAAGTGTGCTTTTTTCTGTTTAAAGCGAAGTAGCCTTAAAATATCACTGGCTGATATATTTTCATAATCAAGATCATGGAAAATATTTTATTGATGCTTAAACAATAAGTTCAGCAAAATGTGTTAAGTAATGTTTTGTTTTTCGAGTGCCTTCGTATGTTTGTGTGTCACTTGAAAGGGAATTTAAAATTGTTTGAAAATGTAGGTCAGGAAATGTTCCAAAGGATTTGATGCAGAACATCTTCGGATGGTGTGGCATTTTCATACACATTTATACGTTCAGATTTTAGATGATATTTTATACACTGGCATTTTATTTTACATTCGCTTTTTTTTATATAGTTTTAATAGCAATACTAGATTTTCTTGTATCGGGTAACTTTTCTATGTTGTATGCAAAAGGGACTGCATTAAGGCTATTTAAAAAAATGTGTACAATTTCCCAAAAAAAAGAAATTGCTTCCTTTTAAAAAACTAAATTTAGAAATAAATTTAATTCATGACTATTTAAATCTTTTATTAAATTACTAACTAGAAACATTTTCTTAAATATAAATGTTCAGTTTAGTTTAGTAACCACTGCTTTTTTTAAGCACATCTGTGAAATATCTGAACATGGTGCAGTGTTTTTTTTCATGATTTTGGCTTTGAACATTGTCATTAGTAAAAGGCTCGGCAATAGGATTTTTTCCTGCTGTCTCAGTTAGGCTAAATTGGTCTAATACTTTAGTGTTTTAAAATCCAAAAAGTTAAAAGTTAGAAATAATTATTTTATTAAAAATGTAAAAATTAAGATGAATTAAAATGATAATTTAAATAATTTATTATGTTACTGCTATGACTGTAATTCTAGCAATTTAGACCTTTTATGAGAAAATGTTGGCATAAAGTGCAAAACATTCCTCATTGGTTTATAATTTGCAGTAATTTATTACTGATGCTTCTATATTTTTACACAAAGCACAATTGCAGAATATGCAGAACACCATTGAAAAAGCATTTTAGTCAGCACAGAAGGCAAAAACATTTACAAGGGCTCTGTATATTATAAAATTAGTACATCCAAGACATCTTTTCATGACAAACCACTTAAAAACAATTTCCCTCCATTGGTAATAATTTTGTTGAATCTAATATATTAACACATTGAGAATCAAGGCTTATAAATCGCAAAGCCACCTTCCTTGAGAAGCCACTTTGGTGCTCTTACTGTACAAAATGACTGTAAATATCAAAATATTGATATACATGTGAAAAGAACTCTTTAATAGTGGGAGGAAAACTAAATCTGTGAGAGATTTAGAGAGCGCTTTAATAACTCATTGCTGCTACTCCTCAAAAGCTGTGATTTGTTCTCTGACGCGGTGAAGTTACACATCTCAGCGAGTGATTGGATGGAGAGAGCACACAGTCAGATAAGATCCACCCAGAAGAGAAAGGACCAATCGATAGCGTTGGCTTTCATATGGTAATGTGCCGCAGCAGGAAGCAATAGGTGAATATATTCCCATCCGATAGCTGCCAATTTGCCGAGCCACGGGTTTGTGAATGTGTTTGAACCAAATACGATCATCTGCACTTACAAAATGGAATAGGATGTAATGGCTCAGTGTAACAAGAAACATTTAAGTTATTTTATTATTTTGTAAGAATGCAGTAATGGCAGACGGCAGTTGGGGAAAAAGTTGATGCCGCACTGTGAGGCTAGCAATCTTTTTATTTTTACATCATGCTCAGGCGACACACTTTCAAGTCCCGTTTGTCACAATATTTTGTTAATCTTCTTTGATTCTTCCCTTTTCCCTCTGTCTCCCAAAAAATACAGCACCAAACAAATTCCAATTAGATTGTATTAGATAATAAAGACGCTGTAGGCATCCATGCTTTTTTCTAGCACCTCATTGTTTTATCTACATTGGTGCTTAAAAAAACTCCTTCCCACCATCCAACCACAAGGAGAGGCTGAGGAGATTGGGTGATGAATTTAATTCTGCGAGTTCAGAGAGATTTTTTAGTTTGACATGCGCAGCAGGGGTTCTTTGAGAGCTTGGCAATGTCTCCAGCACTGCAGGCTTTGAAAATCTCTCCCCACAGTCGAGCTCCTATCAAAAGCCAAGGATAATATTCCCTTCGAGGTAAAAGCATCCTGGTGAAAGAACTTCTAGACCCTTTTATTTATTCATCATGGTTATATCTGAATATATCAGAAGGCTTTGCGATAATGCATGAAAGTGTAATCACAGGGATAAAAACAGTGAAGCGGTGGAGATAGATTGGAATGTTATTCTGGTTTCTTTAATTCCGCATAATATAATTACAGGCAGTTTTATTTGTATGTTGAGCGCATTTAGTAAATGTACATCCACCCAATGACAATGATTTTTTATTGTTTCTGGTGAGGATTGGTTGGCTTTGGCAACTGACGTTTTCTGCATAGGGCACAGATTTTACATTGACTATCTGTCAGTACCAGAGCTGCAACTCATGTTTAATATAGTGTAATATATATATTTTCTATCTTTCATAGATTTGTTTATGTTTTTTGAGAATGATGGTGTTTGACGTAAGCTGTCCATAATGTCATTTACTTAAATTGACTTTAACTATTCCTAAGCATGGATGAATTTAAACTACAATTGTGTAGGTTTGAACGCTAAGAGCTACTGACGTCAACTATATAATATGTGGGAAGAAAAGCTTTCTTCTAATAATACATCTATTTATTTTTAAATGTGTTTATATTGGATTTGCAACATTTTGGTTTGCGTTTAATATTGTATTTATTCTGCTTATGTTTGCAACCCACTAGAAAATCGCTGGTGTGTATTATGTTCTTACTTAGTCTTCATAGATATTCTTTCAAGAAGACAAATCACATATGAACACTGCAATGATAATAGTCCATCTGGACAGTTTCAGCACACAAAACACACATACACCAACATCCAAAAAAAGCAAGTTGTTTCTGTCAATATCAAACCGGCAGCCAATGGATGTTGAGTGTGATGGATTGTCCTTGTTGCCTGTGGATGCAAAGTATTGACTTGTTGGGATATTTACTCGCTCTTTGGTGTTTCTATCTAAATTTGTGAGTAATATGCATTCAGTCCCAAACAGATATGGATTTTTTTACACCCACTTGCTACAATGAATTTATTCTGATTGAAGACGTTATTTTGGGGCTCAATTCTCTTTGTGATAAGTGTTTCTAAAGCTATGAAAATAAAAACAAACGTGGCATAAGTAAAGTGTGGGGCCATAACATGTCCTTCTTGATTTCTTCATTTATTTTTTCATGTTCTCTCCATCATCCAGCATACGCTAGTGAGCACATTAGGCATCCAGCAGTGTTGCGTGTTATCAAACACAGACAGCTCCCACTCTTTGTCATGCCTCTTACCAATTCGCTTCTTTTTACTTGACAAACGTGCTAATGATGTTATATATAAGTCACTGCTCCCATTGGAAGATTAATAGCATATTTGTGGAAGCGAGAAACCGGATGGGCCTGTGTCCTAGCGGTGGTTGATGCGAGTTTGTATTAGAGTAGAATTATACTCATAAATCTCATAACATTATTAAGCCCATAGATTAGTGTAGTGCAGTCAGTTTGCATAAAAAACCCTCGCTACGTTCCTCTTCTGCTCTTTTGAGACTCTTATTAGTTTTAAACCGCCACGGCTGTAATATCACCAGATGCAATCATTTGCTTTGTCTTACAAACCTGCGCGCCGGTTGCTCGGCCGAATCCTTGAGCCTCTTATTAAAGAACATCCCTCCAAACTCATAAACATTAAAAGGATGTTACTATTCCAAAGCTCATCCTTTTGAAATTGTTCTAAAGCACCTGCAGTATGTCTTTCTCGTGCACACTTCTCACCCCCCGCCTATATCGTTGTGCTTTGTGCTCCTCCGATCGGGTCTTTGCCTTGGGGCGTAGGGACATCAGACGCATTAAAAGACAGGCGGCGGCGGCGGGCGGGCGAAACAAAAGCACCCCGGCATTCCTGCCACTAATCGCACTGGCCCTTTAACAAGTTCATCTCTCTGCATGAGCCCTTCGATTGGAAGAGTTTCTTACTTGTGCCCAAAGGGCAAGCCATCAATGTCAGCCATATTGCGTGCGCTCATTCACTATTTTTTTTTCCTTTCGTAGCCCTCTGTTAGCATCAAACAGTCCCCCGCTTCATCGCAATAGCTGTCACTCGTAATATAATGATTCCAGAAGTATTAAAAAGCCAGTTGTCGGTTGGATGTTGGTTATGCTATCTCAAACAAAATGAAAGGTCCTTCCCGCACTGGCCATAGGTCGTATCCACAAACAGGGCTACCGAACAGCGAACAGAGATGCTTGATGCATCAAATCCTGTTTGCTCTGCCTCATTACATTGGCACTGTAGTATTTTAAGCTGATGTAATTTATATACAGTATATATTTAGACCACAGCATCCAGCTGTCTGTGTAAATGGAAGTTTCATATTTCCCTTTCTCTGCTGACATATGCTCAAATAAGGATGGACATGGAGAACATCAGGCAGAAAGATGGTGGTCTGTGATTACGAATCCTTCCGTTAGGCTGGGCCAATAATATTACTGCAGTTCCAAGAGATGAGGTGTGTTTGTGCCAGACATCTGATGGACCTGCAGCTTGATTCCAAGAATCAACCATAAGCTTCCAGGATTGGAACGACACTTCCGTCTAGTGGAAATTTTTTAATTCTGTCATTGATTATTACGTTACCTTTTTATTTTGGGGTGTTTTGTCACTTTAAGCAATTGGTCTGCATTTGGTTTTGACTGTTATGACTAAGATTTAAAATGCAGAAAGCAAACAGCTTCTTTTGATTTGTGATTAACATTAATGCAAAAATATCTTTAAGAGATTCACCCAAAAATGAAAATTCTATCATCATTTACTCACCCTTAAGTATTTTCAAACTTGTATGACTTTCTTTCTTCTGCAGAACACAAAAGAAAATATTATGTTGGTAACCACACAACGATGGCACCCATTGACTGGCATTGGTTTTGTGTCCACAGTTGTTTGGTTGCCAACATTCTTCAAAATATCTTTTTTTTTGTGTTCCACAGAAGTAGTAGTCGTCAAATACAGATTTTTAACCATGTGAGAATAAATAAAATAATTTAATGACTGATGCTCCATCACAGCATCTATTTCTGAAGTGGGTGGTTGTCTGTCATCTTTAAGTAAAGTGTTTATAAAAACACAATATATGTATGTTGAGCTTCCCCGCGTGCCTGAGGATGTTCTATTTGCATGATGATATGCAGCGAGTCACACTGTAGATTTAGACCACTGGGCTATGTCTGACTTTGGGTCAGGAACAAATTGCCTCCTTTATCCTATAATCTCAGCCTGGATATAGAGTTATGTGTGTGTTTGCTTTCTGGTTTGATGATATTTGTTCACTCTCAATGTATCTGTCTGTCACCGCGCTGCGCTTGAGCAGGTCTTGGAGCAGTTTGTGCAGCAGGTGTGGTGGTAGGCGTCTAACCGCATCCTTATATGAATGCGGTAGGGGTACTGATATACATCACCAGCTGAAAGCAGGAGGAGGCCTGTCTGGCTGATAAGGTGGAGCGATAGCAGCCCGTGGCAGGGTCACTGGCCCCCTCCAAACCTCTCCAGCCACTACGTGCCAGAAGAGATGGAGGAGAAGTGCTCCCATGGTTTTTCTCCTGTTTGGGATGCGCACCAAGCGCTTTTCAGCTGCCAGCTGCAAGCGAAGCGTCTGCCCTTCCGACCGGCGGAGGTAGACTTTGGCCAACTGGCCTCGCTCAACCGGCCTGAGAACGCAAACTTTTGACTTTTTGACTCCATTTCGAACTCCTTGACGGACTATTGCACTTATAGTTGTTTATATACCTATAAATGTATGCTTATAATACACTTTTAAGAAACCAAATCGGATGTGTGTGATCAGTCCCGTCATAGATTTGTTTTTAATGGCTTTAAAATAATGTTTTGAAGTGTTTTCTATAAAGGCAAACAGAACGCCAATTAATCTGTCTCAGTTCATGGCCAATTTTCTGCTATGATTTAGACCAGCAAAGCTGTTGGGATGTAATGATATATTGCCAGTCGTAAAGCTGATATACAGGCCTTGGTTACGGTTGGCAGGGGAGATCAGTTTTTGCTATTGTCCACCAATAAAATACACCAGAGATCAAAGGTCTCAGGCTTTATAGGGAACCTAGCCACGCTGTTAGGTCTGGTAAAGTACACTTAAGGGTATGTGCTTACACACCCAAGGGCCAGAAGGGCCATTAAGTGGCAATTTTTCATTGTAATTTGGAAGTCGGGACACTGGGTGCCAAGTAACGCAGGGAAATGTTCACCAGCACAATACAAGAATACACTTCTTCCTCTGTTTCTTCATGTCGATTCTGTTTTCCCTGTCTAATTATTTGGTGAAATCTACACAGGGAGGTTCTCAAAGGGTCAGTGGAAGCGCTGGCAAGAAACTGCAAACACAAAGACAACACCTTACTGGATAAATCAAACACCTTAGCTCTTCACACAGCAACATTGATCTGCTCACTCGATACAAGATGAGAATGGAGGATTATGTCTAGACTTGTTTTCAAGACACCGCTACATACACCTGTCCTGTTGTTAGGAAATGCATTAGCTAAGTTATAGTTATGCATAAGCTATAGTTTTTTTACATTTATTCAACTTTGTTAATGTTGTAAATACTGTTGTTCATGTTAGTTCATTTGGCATTAACTAATGTTAACAGTTACAATGTTTGATTATAGACGTCAAAGCAACAACATAAACAAACAGCTTGCAAGCTAGCAAGTTAAAAGTATGTTTAGCCAGTATTATTTTTAGTTACCAGTAGAAAAAACGTTACTTGGGTAAAATTAAAGGCGACAATGTTACACGACCCATTAAACAAATTGATTATTTAATAAAGTTAATATACAATAAAATTCAACAAATTGTGTATTTAATACAAATATTATACAATACAATATTGATAATAAGTTAAATTAAATATAAATAGTTATATTATTAGCCACTAGCCAGACCGATCAACAAACACAGACTGGAAGTTAACTTTGGGCCAGGTGCGAGGGTCAGATGAAACCGTCTTTAAAAATGTATTTGTAAAATCTATAATAATCATAAACATTAATAAATGCTATAGAAGTATTGTTCATTGTTAGTTTGTTTAGCTAAAGCATTAACAAATACAACCTTATTGTAAGGTGTTACATAATAATTTCTTAAAAGTTAATATTATGAAGGAAAGAAAATAACAGATCTCTTTAATACTGTATCAATTAGTAGGTTTACAGATTAAATTTAGATTAAATAAAGTTGTCTTTTCTGTGTTTTGCCTAAATAAGTTTACAGTAAATATCTGAATAAGTTAAATAAAAGAACAACTTCAACATTGGGGCATTTCTGATCCAAACTTAGCTAAGAAACACTGCTGATTGATAAATGTTGCCTACAGATTTGCTGAAGGGCTGATGATTCAAGGGACAGAGTTAGAAGAACCATTAGCCTACATGTTGTTCACTCATTTTCCGTTGTCGCCCATCAGATAAATGGGCGCGCGTCTCAGGTGATGAGTGGAGAGTGTTTTAGAGCAGTGGCGCGTCACTTTTGAAGAAATGTCAATCACCCCACTTCATTAGTTTGTCACATTAAGACAGACTGATGGTGATGGGTGTTTGTTCGGGTGCGAGTCAGTAGATTTGCATGAGCGAGGAAAAATGAATGCTTTCAAATGGCATGTTTGTCACCTCCTTGTCATCACTGGACACACGTTTGATATGAGTGTTTTCCAGAGCAACCTGATGAACAGGCCTTTCAAATAACACTTGTAGGGTAAGCTGGTTTTGTAATGTCAAAACATGTCAAACATTGAAATGAATGCATGAAATCAAACTTTGATGCTTTTAATATCATAAATAGATTTTGAGACCAAATATTGAGGCCAAATGGCCAAATATTGTCTATTGTATAATAATGGCTTATGTATTACTCTATCAATAATCTTTATTATCCTAATAACACAGGCTAGTCTAAATATGGTCCTGACTTAATGTACTAATCCTAAAGCTATTTGAAATATCTATCAAATGAGTGTAAAAGAGTCCCCCACAAAAACAACTCTTTCTTTTGGAAAGTATCTTGGGCTCCATCTCCTAGGAAACGGGAAGGGAGCTTGTAATTGCTTTCATTTTTGGAGAGGAGGGGAATGGCTCCTTCATACTTTTGTAAATTGAATCGGCACAGATGAGCAACAGAGGTTACTTTTTCTCTATCTTTTAGGTAATTTAGCAAATTACTCAAGCCACTTCCTCCAGAAGATCAAGACAATGTCATTTCCCATCTTTCATGTCCTTGCGAACGTAATTCATTCTGTTTCACTGCACAGAGTGAAAAAAAATGAAGAGTAAGAAACATTTGCCACGTTCACTTTAAAAATAAAAAGTCATAATTCAGTGTGTTCTTGTGTTTATTTAGTTTATACAAAAGGAGTTTAAAAAAAATGACTGTTATTAAATTATAATTGGTAAAAACATATACTGATATTCTAATATACTAGTGATAAGAACTTTGGATTGAGGACATTGCATTGGTTTTCTTTGTTGCATGACTTGTAAATGGAATGACACACACTAATATCTACCTCAATTGAATATGTGGCCTCTGGAACTTCAGCACTGCAATTTGTGTTGTGTTTTTGATTCATTATTTGATTTTTATTATTCTGCAACATCCACAGTACAGGATACTTTTCCTGTTATCTGGCTCATCAACCAAAAACTTCCAGTAGCTATTCTCTCCAAATTCATAATGTATTATTTGATAATAAATAAATGATTATTGATCATTTGTATTATTTATTAATTTATCATTATTATTTCACAATAATACTATGGAAATAAAACTATCAGCACTTTAGTATGACCTGGTTTCACATAAACATGATAGAAACTGCACTCAACACTATATTTTCTCATTTTTCTGAATAAGTGACAAGTCAGGAGTTGATGATAAGACAGGAAAACATGCTTTGGGAAATCACTCAATCCATCGATATAGGATAGATTTATAGACTATATTGCGTTTCTCGCAACGACACCGAGTTCTCCTACACACCTCTTATTTCCATCTACATCTTTTTGACCTACCTTAAACCACCATGGGACCAAAATGATATTTATCTTTTTGGTCTCAGAGGTAGGTTTTATTGGAGGTGTTCTACTGAAGAAATCAATGTGTCGTAATCCCATCGTCCCCCCTTTGGGACCCCCATCGACCCCTCCTTTTAGTGGTACGCTTTTGTTCTGTAGTGCAGACAAAAGCACTGTCACCCAACACAATGATTTAGCGAGATGGACCTAATGTGACGAAAATAGGGTTAAGGGCCTTAACCATGCCTGTCATACAGATAGAAGCGTGGAACAAGCAGACGGGGACAGTTGAACAATAACTAAATACACACACGAACCTGTGAATGAGACCCATTTAATGTCATCATCACAATTTAGTTCGAAGCCACAAAGTAATGAAGAAACAGCCACTGTGGGTTTGTGGCGGGGAAATCACGAGCTGCTTGTTGCCATGGTAATTCATAAAGCCTGGACTAGTTTGAAGGTGCTGTCTGATTGCAATATTGAAAACACATTGAGTAGAAAATAAAGGGTCAGAGATTTATGGAAGTGTAATTTAGGTGGACGATGCACCACATTTGTTGTTGTTTTATTTTTTTTAATGCCAAGTATTATAAGGTGTATTTACTGTACACTGTACAGCATTTATGCATTTAATGCAAGCTGTTCCACTTGTATTTGATAACATATGTTTTTCAAAATGATCAAAATTTTTGCCATAAAGAAAGAGGCTTCTTATGCATGCTTTAAATAAAATGTGACATTCTTGTGTTGTCTTTGCTAACATTCTTGAGACACAACCTCTCTTTGTTCACCCTGTTAAAAGTCTCAGGGTTACCAGTTCAAGTAAAAAAAGAATGTAAAACGTTAACTTCTGGAGCCATTTCTTTAAAGTACATACTGTAGGAAAATACTTTTTACAGAGCATTATATTTTTAAATGCCGATCTATTCAATAGAATCATCCCACTTTGTGAATTCGCGCCCCAACGCATTAAAGTGATGAAGCTTGATATGATTCAAACAGTAGTGAAATGATTAAAAATTCATAAAGATATTCTTGTCTAAAGATATGACATATTATCTTTCTGCCTGTAACAGCAAATTTCGAAAGGTCAAAGCTGAAAGGTTTCTTGTAGTCATAAAACTATGATGTTGAGTCGTATGAGAGTTTATTTACAAAATGTCAGAAGCATTAGAGCATACGTACCGAGCCGTGCGCTGGGAAGAGACGCAAAGCAGAGAAAAATCATCAGCGCTTATGAGAATCGACAGGACTTTCAAGCCGGTCTCTGAAGCGGTTTCAATTTCAGCGCAACAGCGGGCTATTTCTTTTCAATAAAGATTCTCTTCCTGGATGTGTGAAATGACCTCCTATTTGAAAGAAAAGCCTCGCTGTGTGAGAACGCACACTGTATACTACAAATATGCAAAATATTCATTTGAAATCATTTCCTAATATGAACATTTACAGCAAGGCCCCATTTTGAGAATCTCGGGCTTAGTGGTTGTACGATATTTTAGCGGTTTTATGATGAAACAGCTTGTTTTACATGACACAATTCTCATTTTGTTCTTGCTGAAAGCGATTGTTAGAGCAGCGCCTCAACTATTTTAATGGAGGGACTGAATCGTTTTGACCCCGTTGGCTTTTTTCAAAAAGCTGGGTTTTATAAACATTACATTTATAGCTTAACTTGCATTTTTGGTGTCCGGAATCCCCAAACAGCACTAAAGCAAAGTGAAATTGCTGACCCGTTGGTTTATTTGCTCAGTTGTTTGTTGGTATGTTTTGTTCTATTCTGTCCTCTCTTGCTAATGCATGGGAAATACGTTCAGGTGTGACTTTTGCTACCAATAAGTAGGGATAAATAATTTATCAGCGGCGCAACGTGTCTCTCATCCTGTGTTCCGCCACATCTTGTGATCGAAATGAGCTGCTTTGAGAGGCCTGATGTACTTCAATCAGCAGGGAGGTGTGGCGGCTCAGATAAGCCCTGTGCCGCTTCCATTCTGCACGGTCGGGCATTTTGCTTCATCGCTACGTCAGCCAACACAAATCATACCTCGGGCACCGTTTGAGATGCTGATTTATTGTTGACCTTTAGTTTTTAAATGTCTCCTTTCTCTTTCCAAGACACGCAGAAGCGTCGGCTACCGCAGTTACCAATAACAAACTACGTGAGATGCGTCGCGTTTAATTCTCCTCTGATGAATCGAGTGCCGTTGTCGGGATGTTATTACCAGATTGCGGCTTGTTAAACATTCGATTAGGCATTAAAGAAAACCACTGCCTTTACGTTGGGTTTGCTCATAGTCGTCTGGGTGTTGGTTGGCTTCGTCGTGCTCCTGTGACAGATGGGATCCCGTTTCTGATCGGATGTCTCGGCCCTGCCATGTTTGAAAGATGGCTGTCAGGAGAACTGCCAGATTATGGTGCTGGAAACCTCTGGTCCTTAGAAAGGCAATCCTGATCACCTAAGCCTCAAATTCAATTATTCCAGATGGAAGACATTTTGCAATCTCTGATAGCTCGAATTGACTTTTGGGCAATTTTCTTAGAGGATGCCCGCGTGCTGTGGCATTAAACCAAAGGCTTAGACTCACTATATGCATCTTTGTTTTTTTTTTCAAAACAGGTGGAAAAAAATCCCCTTACAGTGATCTCTTTATACTGATTTTATACTGCATCCACCATTGAGGATGCATATATTCAGACACACTCCACAAAATTTTAAACACACTGAGGGTCCTACCTGAAGTACAGGGAATTTTATAAACACATTCCTTTTTTTTCTGCCTCAGAGGCATGACTTGTACTGTCTCTTCTGTCCTTATGCAGGCATTAAAGAGATTTCCTCTCCAGCAATCATTTGATATGCATGGCCTGACCTCCCTGACTCTGGGCATGTGATTTGCACATTCCCCAAAGAAAGCGCCCCAAACCTGTCTTTCAAAGATGGCATTTATGTCGCACATATTCAGAGCCCGGGTCCCACTTGTGTTGTTCTCTCCGGTATCTTTACTGCGCTTTGAGCTGGCTTCCTCTCTGACTTCTGAATTCAGCTGTATCAGTCAAATTCTTAGGACTGCCAGCTTAATGTGTTCATTTAGTGTGATTAATGGTTAAAAAAGAAAATGAAATGAAACGCAGGGTTTTTGAAAGTTGATCTACGATACTTGACATTAGGCCAGTGCCCGCGGTGTGAGATCTGCCAGTGACATCACTCTGAATGTGAATGACCTCTTCCTCTACATCCCAATTGTGAGAGCGTGCTTATGACTGTATGAGATTAATTGTGATTTATTTAATTTTATTTAGGGTTAGGAGGAAGAATTCAACTTAAAAACTTTAGTTCAAAAGCTGCGAGATAAAAATGTATTGCTTAATATAATACCCATGGCATTGACTTTATAAATGTGAAATTAAAGGCCAAATAAGTACTTGGATGAAAGAATTCTTATCCAAACTGTCCTTTCAAGACAGCTTTTCGACTTGTTCGATTTTTTTTTGTTTGTTTTTGAATCAGTCACTAGATTGTATAATACGGCATGTATCAAGTTTGTAAACTACTGCATTACATCCTATTACTGCAGTTTTTTGCTCTGTAGAGAAAAGTTTTAGTTTTCAATGCTTGTTTGTTATGTTACCTTTCTGCCCCTAACTGCTAGAATCTAGCTTAAATCATTGGGAGGAATGGTTCGCACAAATTGATTTGTCCTGTACTGTTTTTTGTTGTGCTTGTTATGGTGAATTCCTGAACCCTGTTTATTTGCCGTGTCTCATTTTCTCGGCTCACCTAGGCAAAGCAAACCCAATCATTCCAATGTCTTTAGAGGAGAAACCCTCGATTGTGATTGCCTATCTTGTATGTGTGCCTTCCACAAAGGTTTACAAGCGTGCCGTTAGCAGTGTTCAGCTAAAGTTTCTGTGTAGGTGTAAATCTGGCAGCCTATATCACCTGGAGGATTCATCATAAGCGAGATTTAATCTATGCATCCGCCCTCACTTTAGAAGAGGGTTCATCTGCAGTTCACAAGTACACAATTTCCTGCCTCTTTTTTGTAGTTTCATTTGCTGAGTGAAAAACCAGAGCACTAAAGTTGCGAGTAGATGTTGTCTCATGTTATATTTATATTACTTTTGTACACACGTCATTTTGAGTTAGGAACACCTCAGCTGTGCTCGGACGGGGAAAGTTCGTGCAGACGCTGAACCCCCGATGCCCTTTAGTCACTCCGAGCACGAACAATAACACAACTCCAGAGACTATAACAGCTCCTCAGGAGCTGCCATCTTGGATGGGTGTGAAAATCGAATAGTGGAGCACCGTGCCTCGCAGGGCCGTGTGTGCGCTCGCGGTGTCTAGCGTTCACTCGTCGGTTTGTTTGCATACCCGCTGTACTCCTGTGACCGAGATGAAGCAACAGCTTGTCATCTTTCTGTCACCGAGCAGAGCTTTTTTTGGCCGGTATAAAAAGCAGGGCTTGGTGGGGCGTCTAGGCACAGCAGCCGATAGACAGGCGAGTGGAGCGGCGGTTTGTGAGCATTCTGCATGTCGCGGGCATGCATTGAAAACAGGCATAATGGGACGGCAGGTGGGCGTTGGGCACTTGAACTCCCACTGCGTCCGGGTTGTGTGTGGTGTTCCGTTAAAACCATTGATGATGGCCAGCTTTCTGCTGCTGCCTGTGCTCATACCAACAGTTCTCAACAACATCATGATAATATTTTTCATCTCATTATCAATGGTTCATGCAAAATAAGCCTCTTTGTTTAGGAGCACTGTGGAATTCTCTGCTTAGGAAAATTGCTAATAGAATATTCTGAATATTGTTTTCTGAATCCCTGTGACCGTTCAGCACTGACCTTGGACTTTGCATTATAATTACCAACTATTTTGATAATTAATATTGTTAGTTATGCAGGAAGGTCATTTTAATTGGCCTTCAGGATATTTTGTGAGTATTTTTAGAAGTGACCGGTAAGCAATCTGAACGTTACAACACCTATTTCATCCAAGAATAATTTTACGGATATTTTTCTGATTTTTTATGTATTTTTGAAAACAGGAAATTTATTGGTCTAAAATAACATGAAAAACATGTTAAATTACATTTTTTGTAAAGTGAAATTACATTTTCTGGCATCCCAACTGATGGAATATTACTGTTTTTTTACAGGAATGTTTTTACAGTTTACAACTACAAGTGCTTGTTTATGAAGTTTATGAAAAAGTTACAATAGTTACAAAAGCAATGACACCTCATTTTAATTATTGTCTAGAACACCCGTGAATCACACAAGCTTTTAGATATATCCCATATGGTCCTTTTGCTATACACTCTTAAAAATAAAGATGCCTCACGATGCCATAGAATAATTTTTTTTGTCTAAATGGTTTCATGAAGAACCTTTAACATCTGAAGAACCTCTCTCTCACAAAAGGTTCTTCATGGCCAAAAAAGGTTCTTCAGATTATAGAGAAAGAGATGGTTCTAACTAAATGGTTCTTTGTAGAACCAAAAATGGTTCTTCTATGGCATCGCTGTGAAGAACCTTCTAAGCACCTTTATTTTGTCAGATTTCAAGCTTGTATTTCCAAATAACTAAACATTGTGTTGTCAAAGTTTCAATACTTTTTTATTGGTTAGATTTTGCAAAACCCACAGACAAATGGGTGACCAATAGTAACGATTAAATCAGGGAAAATGTAGATATAAGGTTTCTGTCCGATACCGTGTCAATATAGTAATCCTTTTGTCAAGCATGCAGGAATTATTTATTTTTTTGTGTTTTATAATGACTGCACATGTTTGGGCTACAATTTGACATTTTAAAAATCGTTTTTTATTTGTTCACAGCTGTTGTCATCAATGGCAGATACTGTTATCTAGCAGCAGTGTTTTTCTCACATCTTTTCAGCTGTGCACTCTGCGCTAAAGCCAATCAGAACATAACATGGCTTATTAAATCCCAACATTGTGAACATTAATTGCGTTACTCGGCTTACTATTTATGTGTCATATGTTTATGTGATTTCACAACTATAGGACGCTTTGATCTTCAGCCCAAGGTTTAGTTCAATCTAAGTCTGCAAGGGGCTCGATCCCTCATGGTTGAAAAAAGATTCTTCATTCTGTGATGTACATCACTGAAGGCCACTTAATCTTGTCTTTGATGTACATTCTTTTTTTTTGACATTTGAGTCAGTTAATTGAGAATGGGGCTCAGTAAGAGGGAATGACTCTTCATTGGTAGCCCACTTGACATTTTCCTGGCAGTGGCTTAAATTTCATGCTCCTTAGGTTTTGGAATTCGCTCGCATCCTGTGTTCTTTTCTTATCTGTCTTTTCAATAAATATGTCACTTTGGCTGGGCCTTTTTAATGTGTGGCTGTTAACCATATATTTTGTTTCTTCATGTTTGTAAAAATCTTTAGTTATTTAGAGAATATTTCATACAAAAGGTTTTCAAACTAGTTTCTGTTATTTTTGCCATGAATAGAAAATGCTAAGTATTGTTAAAGAGGTTGTGCCATACAGTACATCAATGCATAGTGACCAAAATCTCAAAATAATATAAAAGTACCCAGGAAAAGTTGTAAGAGCTAAATAATGTTCTTTTTATGTTTTAATTTAAATTTTATTCACTTTTTTATATTGAAAGGTTTGTTTTCCCTGTGAATATTTTTGTATTATTTATTTAAATGTGCTTTGGCTAAAGGCTTCTACTAAATAAATAAATAAATGTAAATGTAACTTTTCTCAGTTTTTTTGGTGATTCACTTCTGCCTCAGATCAAAATATAAAAACATAAGGATATTACATAAAAGAAAGAAGAAACAGTTTTCTTATCCTGACTGTTTGTTGGATACTGTAAATTTATGACGTAAAACAGCCAGGGTTCATCAGAATTCCTACTTATTAGTGTCTTGGAAGTACAGACTTATTATTACTGTTTTTGTTTTTTGTTTTTAATTTTTGTTTGTATTTGAATATATAGTTTTTCTTTATACAATCAGCGGATCTCTTGGATATGACTAAAATAGTTTATATGACTTGTGCATTTATAAACAAAAATCAAAAAACAAAAAAAAATTATACAAAAATCAAACCAGTTGATTTTTGGTGAAAAAGTCTGTTTCAAAATGTTATATTGACCCAATATTATCATTAGTCTACAAACACTGATACAAAATAAAGGGGGCAAGATTATCCAACCTGGTCTCATAGCAAATACGTACCCCTGTACACTTTTTGCAGCGCCACAAAATATGTACCATCAGCTACATATTGCTACAGTTTTGAGACCCAAAAGGCCACTGGGGGAGCTAAAGAGAAGAACTGTATTGTTCCTCTAGAGAAATTCTTATTATTTGTACTTTAATAAATATTTTAGAGCACCTAAGCCCACTCCTACCCTCAACCTATACCTAAAACTACTCACATCCCAACCACATAAACACGCAACAAGGAAATTTATGGTTATTTACTGCCAACACTGACCAAAAACAGTAAAAAAGCATTACAAACAGGTCGCGTTGCATTTCGAGTCTTCTAAAGCCGTACGATATCATTGTCATTTTTCCTTTGAGACCAAGTTGAGGTTATCAGTAAGTAATTATATGAATAAAATGAGAAAATACATTTAAAAAAGAATAAAACAGGTGAACCGTCCTTTAATGAAGCTTCCACCGCACAACTGCTTTCTGCATACTGAGAGCATGAAATCCTGTAAGAGACTTCCAGCTGGACCAGGAGCAGCTCAGAGCACTAATGAATCTACTGAAAGCTGCTAAGACACGTTCACCTCTCCTCTCCATTCACCCGTACCCTAGCTCTCTACCCACCCAAACCACAACTGACTTTGAATTCTCTTTGTAGGACTTTGGCTCACTGTTGCCCTCTCGATCAGACTGGTGTCGCTGGTGTCGCCCGGCATCAGCAGCGCACACACACAGATGCAGCTGCTTGAAGAAACTTTGCAATTACGAGCAAATGGCGAAGCACTTTAATGGGAATGTGCATTATCAGTGACAAAAACTGCAGTAATTGTGGTAATTAGTTCAACGAATTTTGGATCGATAAATATTGCACAGATTTCCACAAGGGCTCCAAGTGCAGATGGTATGCCCAGGCATGCATAGGGTGCAGCTGGCAGGTTGAAGCTCCAGCCGTTCCCTTCTCTGTGTATTTAGGGAATGGCTCCCTTTTCTACGAAGGAACAAAGGAATTAATCGCCGGGACCTGATTTACTTCCACCTGTAGTAAAATGAGCACATTAACGGCTGCATAATTTAATCAGATCGGCGAATAAAAAACAAGCGAGTAAAACCGTTCGACTTCAAAAATGTAGTTAGCTGCCTCAAAACCTCCCACTGCGAAAATGATTCAGAAGAGCCTTCTTTGCTCGACAAGTTAATAATATATTGCAATTTGTTAATTAAGGGCAAAATGCATGGGAGTTTGGGTGTTTTCCCAACACAAATTAATCATTGAAATGAACAGAGTGAGGCCTCACGCTCATTTGCGCCAGCCATAATGAAATAAAGGAGGCCTGCTGTTTGATGGGCTGTTTTGGGAGAGCGAGCCGTGCCGGTGCCGAAAGAGGAAATCAATAGCTGGTCGGGGCGGTGATGCTCTGTCACTCGCTCCGCACGCTGTAACACCTCACATGCGCTGCTTTACCGGGCACATTGATATTTCTTTTCCTAGCACCTGAATAAGCAATGCGCCGGCTGTGCCTCGGACACCAGGGACGCTGGCGACCGGCAGACGCATCAATCGCAGCATCTCGCCAACACTGGAAAAGGAAATTAGACTCATTATAGATAGTGTGTTTTCTGCTTGCTTTAGAAGGTTCGTGGCTTTCTTCTTATACAGTGAGTGAGAGAATGAGGGTGCGAGAAATGCATTTTCAAAGTGGGAGTGATGCGAGGCCCATGCTGGGTTAGCCAGCAGGAGGCGGTCTCTGAGCTCGCAGCTAGTGAGGACTGATAAACACTTCTCAAAGACGCTTTCTGTCCAGCTCCCAACTTTTGGGCTTTTCGAATAAGAGAGGAGAAGAGAGGAAATATAAAAATGTCCTTTATGTAAGTAAAATGCTAATGATAGGAAAATCCTCACGTGCAATCATAATGAATTCTACTGTGCAACTCAATCCTGAGGGTTCCTTGATTTCTCATTGGCTAGTTATTCACCAGTGACAAGTATCATATTGACAAAAAGCACAGAAACGAAAAAGAAGAGTTCTATTATTGTAGTATTATTAGCTTTTTTCTTATGGTACATTCCTGCTAAGATACAGTGTTTAATAAATTATTATTGTATATATACAAGCTTCAAATTAATAGCGATAAGTCACACTTTATTTTTACTTTTTTATAATTGTTATGATAGCACTGTGTAATGAACAGAGCTGAAATGAAATTATTTTTCATCTTTGTCATCATACTGTATTTGAATATATTTAGACAGCATTTATGTATCTGTTTATTTATTTTTATTCATTTTGCCCTTGCATAATGCTGTAATATGGCTCATGAAAATGTGGTCATAGGCTACTTTCATGCTTGAGATGAATGGGGAGATTTGAAGTCCCCGTTCACTGTCATATTATGAAAAAGAACATGAGCATCTCACCACTTTTGCGGTGCTTTTTTGTCATTTTAAAGATTGACAGTCCCCATTCACTTTCATGATATACAAAAGAGTGGGCAGTGCATTTATTAACATTTTCCAAAAGTCACACAGGTTTGGAAAGTCGTGAGGGTGAGGAAGGGTGGCATCATTTCCATTTTAGGCTGCACTATTATACTTCCTTATTCTTGTCCATCCCATTCCTTTATATATTTTTACTTCTTATGGCTTTCTTCCTTGTCCCACCTGGCCTTCATCATAGAGCACACCTTGGCTTAAACAGGCTCTTTGTACCCCTGGCTTTGCCTTGTAGTAGGCCCAGTAGGCCGGACCAGTGTTCACACTCTTCACTTGTCTCTTATTTTAAATTAGCCACCTTACCTGACCCAAGTCCCCTTGTGAAGAGAGAGCATTTGTAGGCCCTGAAGATTCGCCACTTAGCCCGCAAAAAGCTTTACACTTTTTTCAAAGAGTCGAGCTTCTGAGCATACACCACATCACAAGTGAGTGTTGTCCGCTTGCTGGACCTGGTGAAAGAGAACCTATCATGTAGCAGTAAATAAATGCATATAGGCATGTAGACAGGGTCAAGAGGTTCAACTCTAGTACAATCAAAGCATTAGAAAGGCGAAGGGCTGTCACTCACTGGATATGCTGAAACTAGACTGTACAGCATCAATAACCAAGTCAGATGACATAAATCACCTTTCTTTCTATTTTTATGTTTGAACTTCAGCAGATCTTTTCGATCATTGCATGAGTGGCTGAGATGTAGTGTGTGTTAATGAGAAATTTAACGCTTACCTAATAAAGTGGCCAGTGAGTGTATATTATTGATGATAAAAAGTGATTTATTAAATGCAGAATACAGTTTAATGGCCAATAATGTAAGACATATTTCTGATCATTAAACGTTTTTCAAGTTCTCGGTCACTTACAATTGCGGCAGTACACAGCAGTGAACATGTAGTGGTAGTCTAGGAGTTTGACATGTCCAATGCACATTGCTGACAAGTGAGTTGGTGGCCCGATTATCATTTTGTTTCATGAGTTCTCCATAAGGCTGCAATTATCTTAACAGACAGGAACAGGAAAACCGTGCTGCACTGCTCCAGTCGACAACAAAGATGTAAGCAGCACACTCTGACAGGGGTAATATCACCAGAGTAAATTTCTTCAGTGTGCAGCGTTTTTAATGCCCAGGCCAATCAATTGTATTGATCTCAGAAGGAATCTTTCTTTATCATATTCACTGTTTACACATACCCAATTACACCAGCGTTTGTCATAAATTTACAGGCAGTTACAGCCTCCTGTCATACTTTTACAGGGCATTGATTAAAACATTACAGCTCTAATTGAGTATGTGAATCGATCGACTCTCTGTCCTCTGAAGCCACAGCTCAGGCTCTCTCTCTCTCTCTCTCTCTCTCTCTCTCTCTCTCTCTCTCTCTCTCTCTCTCTCTCTCTCTCTCTCTCTCTCTCTCTCTCTCTCTCTCTCTCTCTCTCTCTCTCTCTCTCTCTCTCTCTCTCTCTCTCTCTCTCTCTCTCTCTCTCTATAATAAACAACCTCTTTTCCTGAAGTACACACCAGTCACAGATTTAACGTATTAAACAGTTTTGTATAAAATACTTGCAATTAGGGTTGTAGACTGAAATAAAACATTAAAATAGTGCCTCAATGAATTTCCATTACAAAATTCTTATATTGTTATATTTATTTCTTTATGAAATGTACTCTAATACAATATTTTTAATGTTCGATTTGAATGGAATACAGTGGGATAAGCAGTCAACAGTGCCCTGCATTTATATGAGGAGCATTAAAAGTATTTTCAATGCATTCACATATATTGTATTATGTCTGGATGCTCTAACTGATCAGTCGCAGATACTAAATCTTTTAATATTAAAGAGAAATTTACTCGCTGTCCTCACCAAAAAAAGTTTATATGTTAACATCATAGTCATTGTGTATTTTATTCATACATTGTGTTTTATTATCATTACTTTTCATTAAAAACCTTTTTAAAGGCATATTAAATTGCTCTTTGTAGATTGAATTCTTGTGCTTATTAATTTGATTATCTATTAAAACAATATGCATAATTTCTGCAAATAATATAACTTTATCGCTATTAGTTAATCGGAAAAAAGGTTGCCAATGACAGTCATCAGAGAGCTTACATAAAAGTTATGTACAGCTTGAAGGATTTGCATGGGGATCTGTGGTGTCCAACAACAGGTTTAAGTACATACATGATGTAAAAACACTATTATTTCATAATAATAAGCAGTTATTATTACCTTACTTCTTGACTGACTCTCACATGATTCGTTCTGCGATTCATCTGTTTAATCCCCTCATTTCCGCTAGCCTAGTTTGATGTGATTGGTCAGATGGCCTAGTCTGCTGTGATTTTCGCGGTCAGGTGGGGACTATTTATAGTGACGTAGATACACGGCGGTTAGAGAATCGGACTAGGTCACGCCTCCTTTGCGCGAGTCAGAGTCGACTCCCTTTTCTCCAAGCCAATAACTTCGGATTTACAACTGCAGACTGCTTACTTTTAAACACGGCAACATTACACACGGCATGATCTCGTGGAATGTACTCTTTAAAATAGGCTAGTTTAAAGAAAAGAAAAGATACTTTCCATTTTTCAGTCCCATATAATTACTCCTATTTTTGATACTTCTTAGCTTTGATTACTCAAATACTATTTTGACTCAAATTGCAATCAATAGGGGATAAGGATTTACACTTACATTAGTTTACAGTACACCACTGCATTCAGTAAGGTGTTGACTGTAGTCTCTCTATGATAAAGGACTTATTCAGGCTCAAAAGGGTTAGTAAGAAGCACGTCACTCTCTCTCAGACTCACTGTGTTAAGCAGCTGCTCATCCCAGCACTCCATGGGCCACCAATTATAGACACCGAGGGCTGGACACCTGCAGCTTTTATGGCTGCCTTTCAATTAAGAGCTGATTTAGGCCAGCAATAACCCTGTTACTCCCTTTCCAATGTACATAACTGCCTCAATTAAATAATTAAGGGGCAGGGGGACGTCAGAGACATCTTAGACATTACCTTATGTCTCCTGTGGCCAACTGCGGGCATCATTGGTGTCTACAGTGTCTATAGGCCCCACATTGTGTTCAGAATATAGCTAATATTCTAGTGTTCCCGCTTCTGTCAGTGGATTGTTAGTCATTTCTTTCCTCTGGTCTGCATTCATTGATACTGTTGGCTTTTTTAGGAGCTTACTGTACATGTAGGGATGCAACATATATAGGTACTTTATCGATTATTGGAGTTATGCTAGTTTATCATTAATGGTTTATATTGGATTTTGTCAGCCTATATTGGATATTGCGGTGTGGACTTATTTTTAGATTTTAGATTCATTTGGCCATCATCTCTCACTAACTAAAGATACACCACATATATGAGGTAAGAAGGTGTTTATATTTAGCCTTTTCAGCTTTTCAATAGCAGATCTCAAAATGATGTCATTTATTTTACACTGTACATTACATTGTAAAAGAGTCAGTTCCAATTTTTCATTCTGATTGGTCACGATATAACACACAAAGAACCGCTGGGTGCACCGGTCATAGCTATTACTGTATACCACCCTTGGCAACAAAAATCAGCTGGGGCGCCTGGAATAAAACGTAAAATAAAGTTTTTGTAAAATAAAATGTACACCAAACTTGTGAATGTACAGTTTATTTATATAATGTTTTCCATATTTCAAACATATGTTAAAGTGCTGTAAAATAAAACAGTAAAGTTTTTTTTACACCATTAGCAACATAAACAAAACATTTTTGTGCTGTTCACAGTTTATCAGGGACTATTTGTTTTCAGCGGAAGAAAGGCTTTATGACATTTGATGAATTAATGCATGTATTTAACTTCTATTAACTTAAAATCTGTAATTATTGCTTCATAAATGGCCATGCATGCTTGTTTCAAGCACTTTGTTTTTATCTTACAGGTTAACCTTTCTTCCTCTTTACTAGATTTCAGTGTATTTTTATTATTTATTATTTATGTCCTCGGAACAGTGTGACTAATACAATGCAAACAGATATGTTGTTTTACCTGAAACATCTGTTTGCAGCGAGTATAGATTTGTGAGTCAATTTAAAAACGAAAAAGATAAAATTGCTCAAACTGATGATCATTTTGGTCAATTTCCTGCTTTTGGTTTGCTTTGCTTTGTAACATGCTCTAAAGGTTAACAGACTAATCGTTGTCGGTCATTTTAATGTGAAATTTGCCACCGAGCTAATTGAAATAGCTGACTGGCTGACATTTGGATAATTGTAAACAATTACACAATTTGTGACAGAAAAAGGACGTTTTTCTGTTGCACTTGAAATGATGTTCCTAGGCTTCTAAATCAAGGCAGCAAGAATTCCTCGCTCACTCACTCCACCCCCACCCGCCACCCTGCAAATCCTAAAGGCGTTGCTGTACGATTTACAAGTTTCATAAGATGAAATATTTCACTAGCCGAGCAAATGCTCTACATAGAGGCGGACAGTGCACTGGGAATGTACAGTATAGGCAGGAAATTGATCTAATTATCTCATCAGGCCTCAGACTTCACAGTTATTTACTTTGATCGAATACTATGGTGAAATGACTGCACATCAGCCTGAAGGAAAACATGCGTTAGGTCTGGTAATCATATCAGAATCAATCTAGGCGATTTGGCCTCTGTGGCTGGTTTTTAAAGGCGACGGAGCTTCCCTTGAGCCTTCCGTCTAACAGGGGCAGGTAACTCCCTCTTTCGCAAAATGGGGCGCATTTAAATGAATTTATGGGCTTGTTTACTTGTGTACTGGGAATGCCATGTCTGAGCTACGGATAGAGCTAATCTCTATGGAGCTTCCTCTGATCTCCCACAAGCATCTGTCTCACAGGTCTACCCCTCATTAAATCCCTTTGCTATATTTCTAACACACCGGCACTCATGTTTTGTTAGTGCTCCAATATGGAAAAAGTGGTAGGCACTTAATTGTACCATAGATATTTGAGACCTGAGATATCTTCAATTATTTAGGCTGGCCCTTAAGAAAAAGATTTTTCTTATTTCCTCCGTTTCGTCCTTTTTCTTTTTTTTGCATCCCCTCCCCTTCCCTTCCCATTAAAAAGTAAAGAATAGAGCATAGATTTGGCTGCAGCATCCTGGTGAGATGAAAGTCCAATTATCTCCACAAATGAAAGGAGAAGCCTTAATTAGGACTGAACCAAATCTGTGTGAGGGGAATGTGCAGAGCCGTAGAGATGGACAGCCACGCAGTCTCCTTAGCGACTGCAGGCAAGGATGAGGGAGGCTGGAATTGGAGGTGAGGAAGGAAGTGGAAAAACACAGAGGCTTTTGGCTCGACACTGGCCAAGGTGCATCTACTGTATTACTTGTAAGCCCAACCCAGTTGCTGACGCCCTGAGATTACCCAATTCCACACATCCCCTATTTCCAGCATTAGCTTTGATCTGCGCTCTGCCAGCAGGGGGCTGCTCACAAAACAAGCTTTTAATGTTCTCCCCGGCTACACTCTCTATCTCTGCTCTCCAGCCTTTTGCACTCCTCACCAGCACCATAATGCATAGCAAATTGCTCCATGGCCATTTCTTAACTGTATTGTGCAAGAGTCACGTTTGTCTCGTAGCCAGATGTAAGATGCAAGGAAGTGTTCGAGTGACACCCCTAGTCAAAATATACAGATAGAGTGAGACGGGTGAGAATAGGGTGGGTTGTCGCTGGAGTCTCCATCTTGTGCTCCGTAAACGCTTTCATGTGGCAGTCGTTGCCCACTAGCGTTTCACAATTAATCAGAATTGCGATATGACATGTGAATTTTAAACCGCGAAGACTGCTTGGTGTATGGTGAGCATGTACTTGCGGATTGGCGCTTTATTCAATCATCTGTTATCATTTTAAACATGCCTAGTTCTCTATGTTCACTTTTTCCACATCTTCATGTAATGCTAAATGTCTAAGACCATGTCTTATCACGTGTAAAACAATAAAACCACATTAAAACAGTCTTCCTACCGCTTTGGGCCACAATATAAGCAAAAATAATAATTGGGCTTATTGGAAATAAATTAATAATATAAATAATAATTAAATAAATTATGACATATACTTAATTTGCTGTAATTAAAATTAAAATTGCAGAGGTATTAATACAATATATGAATTAAAACAATAATAATAGTCATAATAATACTTTATTTTTTTAATTTTTTTAAACATTTATGAATTTATTTTTTACTGTTTTTAAAAATATATTAATATAATAACAACAACAATGACAACAGTCATATTAATACTACTACTACTAATAATAATACTTAAAAATATTTTATGTATTATTATTATTATACTCTCCACCAGCCATTTCATGCACCTCTGAGGCCATGCAAAACCATTCCCTTCCCTGCTCATGGGGAAAATCTCAGCCCCATAATTAAATTTACTCTCATATCCACTCCATGTAGACTGTCCGACTGACAAGCAATCCTTCCCAAGCATCTATACAGTTGTGGTTATAACGTTTTTTATGAAACAGTAGAGATGCATGTATTGCAGTAATAGACTGCGTAGTCTTCTTGCTTCACGGCTCTTAGACTGCCATTTTGCTCTCATATGTGGCAGACGGTCAGGGGACGAATGGGAACATAACACGCCTTCCATCCCAAGCAGAGGATTAAGGCAAACCCCCAAGCTTACCTGTGGCTTTCAGATGCGCCTGTAATATCAAACAGCGAGCAGTCCCACAGCATCTGAATAATACAGGCCCGCTCTCTTTCCGACACTCCGATTTATTGCGGATTTGCTTGTCGTTGCTGAATAGTCACCGATCTTTAGTAGGGGAACAGAGATATGGATAGATGCTCCTCAGATAGAGATGTTGTATCAGATTAATAGTTTATTGATGTGCCACTTACATCTTTAGAGAAATTAATATTTGTTGACTGCAAAGATCCATTTTCCAGGGATGCAAGCTGCTTTTAGTACGTAAGTTGGTGATGGTTTCAACATGACTACAAGGTTTTAAAATGTTTACTTAAGAATTGTTTACAGATGTCAAATTTATGGTAAAGATAGGAAACCATGTTTTTGACTTTTAAAACTAATAGTGTTTGAAAGTTACACTATTGTGAAGACTAAAATAAAAGTTTGAATCACTGGGTACAAGGAGAATAAACAACACCTCTGCACCCTCACAATGTGGATGTATTCATGGTGAGGTGCACGGAGAGAAATAACTTTTTTCAGTCTGTCTCTGCAGCTTTTTTTGAATGTGACAGCACAATGCCACCTACCGCTGTGACAGTGCATTTTAAAGCGTGCGCAGCATCAATAAATAATGCGGCGGGTGTCGGAGTGCAGCGCGTAATCAGCCCCAGCGCGCTGCTGCGCCAAAAAAACAGCATCCGCTGCTTGATCTGCCATCTAACTAACGCGCCACTTAAAAGACCACAATTACCTCCAACAATCGGCCCCATCACGACAGCTGCGTGGCTACCTGCTTCACATGCTGGGCGGCACGGATCTGTAACGTGGCGAGCCGGTTTCGGCGAGCTAGAATTTGCTAGTCGGAGCTGTTGCCTTGTTTAGATAGACTGTCTTGAAATTTGTAGGCCCTTTCTAACTTGTATGTATGTTTTTGGCATTGGATAGACTAGTCCAGTCTGACACCAAAAAGTTGTTTTGCTGTAAAACACCAAAGACCATCTGCTTGACATGTAGAGGTGCTTACAACTTTGTTCAGATGACAGAAACTCTGCGTTTAGCTGTTGTTTCGTACCACCTGGAGATGCTTCTCGGTGTGTGATATGTTACCGGTGCCTTTGGCATGTCCTATAAATACATGAAAAGGCCGTGGTGGTGGTGAAACGTTGTTGTGTGACACAAGATCTGAGGCGGTGGCTGGAACTTGCGGATACGTTCGTGATTTTTAACGTCAAAATATGATCCATCCTTTGTTGCGAATCTGAATAGACTCTAAGGTTTATTTGAAGCATAGATTTAGTCTATGCTATTTACTGTATCTCCATTTCCGTTTTTTGTTCCTATCTCCAGAGAACGCTTCCGCAAGACACTAACCATCCGTCTTTCAGTCTGCCGAATATCTTTTCATCACCTGGGGGAGCGTAGCCTCGGTTTTCCAGAAGTATATTTGTTGCCGTAGAATGCCAAATACCATCTTTTTGACATGTACAGCGGGTTATATCCCCTTAAATGTTCTCATGACAGCAAGACACGTACCCATTGTTTCGATCACCTTGAGATGTTTCTCAGATTGTGATGTTATGTAAGTACCCTTGGCATCTCTAAACACATCAGTCTGTGTTTTTAGTTGTGGCCTGTGGTGCGCGCTGAAACTCGGATACACTTTTTTAGCGTCAGAACACAATTTATGGTGTCAAACGGGATCGTTCTTTGTTGCTCAAAGTGAAGATTGCATAGCATTCAAGTGTCATATTCGGTGAGGCATGGATCCAGTCAACCTGTTCCTTCTATCTTTCTGCATATCTCCAGAGTGATCCACAAGACACTAGGAAAGAAAAATTACAGATGAGATTTCTAATATCTCGATTATTTCTGCTAGCTGTCAATGAGATTAAATCTCATAAATGTCTCCATTCATTTCAGAAAACATTTCTCATTATATTTAATGATTATTTTACCTTGTCTATATTCGTTTTACAGCTCCTTACTCTTTATTTTTTTTAACAATTGCCTTTGTTCTTGAAGCATTTGTTCTTGAAGCAATTAAAGAAGAAACATACTTAAATGAAACAACTAAGAACTCCATCAAATCTCTTGAGCTATGAAAGAGCAACCTCTGAGCAATAAAAGCTGCTTCTAGCCCAGTGATATCATCATCACCTGATGGAAGACTTCTCTTCCCTACTTAGATTTGTTTATATGCCTCTCTTTTTATGTTCCTACTTTCCAGCCAAACTTTCCAACAGCGGAGCTGACGTGAGCGTTAGCTTTCCGTTCCCTGGAGAAAGTGTGGCGGCTACAGGCTGTCTAATCTGTAGATCCAGGGCTGAGGTAGTTCCTGCAGCAAACCCCACGGGCGTGGACACTGGTTAATGGCCTTGGTATTTAGACGTGCATAATGGGCCCGGTCTTAAGGAAGTGACGCATTCAAACCTGCTCTCATCATCGTCTCCAAGGACCCGGGCTCCGCCGTCTTGTCTTTCTTTCTCATCTCCAGGGCCTTGATCCCGACCTCCAGCTGCATTAAGCTCTTCTTCAAATCTGCCGTGGGACTGCTCCCGTCATCCATCCCTGCCCATATCTCTCGTGTTCATCTGCATTACATCCTCTTCAGAGTAATTAACCTGGATTATAGCAGCTGGCCAGGTAAAGCCTTTTAGTCTCCGGCCACTTTGTTTTTATCTTCTTCTCTTGGAACACATATGTATCCAACACAGTGGAAAGGTTTAATTGGGTCAGCTCTTCGGACCCTTGAGGTCACAGTGAGCTGGTCTCCATATAATTTATCTGTGTATTATGATAGGTCAAAGAGCCAATTAAATCAAATATGATTTGGCCTACATAACAAAAGCAAGCGCAAGGCGGCGTGGCGCCTCTGGTTCCCGGTCTTCGCACGTCCGGGATCATTAGAGAGCGAATGGCTCATTGCGGATGGAGGCTGGTGGAATGCAGGGGGTCAAACTGCTCCATGCCACACTCGCAGCGGGATCACCCCTCATCCAGACCTCTCGCTGCACCCCTGCTTGGCTTATTTGTGTTCAAACATGCATACCACGAATTACTGTTAGTTTGATGCTAGTTTGCAAACTACATCACTGAAACAAGCGCTTGGGGTGCACATTTGACATTGAAAAAAACGTTTTTTGTTTTTTAACCAAAGGATGCACAAGTGCTAATGAACACAGATTTAGCGCCCTTCCAGATGCTTGTTTTACAAATATATTATTCCTTCCACACAGTCCGGCCTGTGCCGTGTGACTGCCACTATTATAATCACTGAAGTGTAAAGGTGAAGAAATCCCCTCATTTCTGAGCCAGAGCAAGAGGGTTACCGCTGGTCATTATCCTCTTCCACTAAACAGTAGATCACTTCAAATGACCGTCCGAGCCCTCGGCTCTGATATCCCTCAGAGTGAGTTTCAAAATGCTGAATCCTCACAAGCGTACAAAGCGAGGCGCACACCCACACAGACCCCAGTGTTTTCTCCTATAATGAGCACTAGCGTATCAACTAAACGAAAAAATGAATCAAAAGTAGAACATTAGAGTTTGCCATCTCCGCTATATCTTCCGACTGCCCTTTTAAGCTTTCCATAACCGTGCGGGACTCGAGACTCTCATTAACGGCCCAAACTTTCGACATCCCACAGGTCCTATAGATAGAGTCATATCCAAACTATTTGGGTTTTTAAGCTGTTTTTGGTTCATTCTGTGCGTTCAGTCAACGAAAGCTACATTTCAACACCGATGCATTTGAAAAACCTTTAAGTTAGATCCTCTAAAAATGGAGGACAAAGGCTAGACCAAGCAGGCAGATGGTGCTGAATCAATTTTATTGATGATGTGCTTATAGCCCCGCGACTGTATTTAGCCACATGTATTCAGCCCTGCAGTTTTAGCTACATGATGCTTTCATCAATAGCACACCGAGGGATGCACTGTGTTTACAGTAAATGAGAAATTTCCAAGTTTTTCTGCATCAGTTTTTTTTGCTTCTGTCTGCTGTAGTAGCTTTACAGCAAGTGCCTATTAGGTTCTTTATTGTCAATGAAGCTCTTAATGTCCCTAAAGTCAAGAAGTGATGATGAAGCAAGAAAGACTGAGGAATTAATCTCAAGTGGTTCTTCTTTGGTACATTTGAAAACGCTTCAGATTTTTTTTATGTGAGGAATACTATTTTTTTCTAATGCTGCATAAATCACAATTTTCTTTGACGTGGCATAAGGGCATCATTTTGTGGATCCACAGACATTCCCACAGTGGCTTAGGTCGGAGATGGAGGCGTTGTAGCACATACTGTTTGCTAATGAAAATGTGACCTAAGAGGGTTTGGAGCTCATGTTTCAACTTGGACTGGATAAAGAATGTCTAGAGGGATTTGTGTGAACGTCTGCTTTCTTTGCACATGTTTAATGGTGAAAAAATGAGGACTGTTACAGCAATTAAAAGCTGAAGACATTTATACGCCTACCAGAAACAGAGGTTAATTTTAATGAATGACATATACATTTTAAATTGTGTAATTTGTTATTATTTTTTGCTCATACGGTACACATTTCTGTAAATTAAATGTAAAGTCCTGTTCGTAACACTTTACAAAAAGGTTTTAATTGGTAAATATAAGTTAATGCATTAGTGAACATGACAACAATGAACAATACTTCTACAGCATTTATACATCTTAAGACGAGCGTTCACGGTGTGAATTCTGGTGGTCGGAAGCCCGTATGTCCACGCACATGTCACGAGTGAGTTAATCTGAAAAGTGAAGGCAGTGATACACAACACGATTGTACGACCTGCCGATTTCCGAAGCAATCGCAAAAGCTTTTCGACATGTTTATAGTAATAATTGTATTGATATTAACTTACATTAACAAAGATTAATAAATGGCAAAAAAATATATTTCTTATTGTTAGTTCATGTTAAGTAATGCATTTACTGTTAACAAATGCAACCTTATTGTAAAGTGTTCCCGTCCTGTTATTTATTTGAGAACTTTAAAGAAAGCCTCCCCAAGGTGACACTTAGTCTCATATCTTATTTGGTTGGGGACATCTGTGGCAACAAATTTGTGTCACTAATAATTTATGCTACTCAACTGTCTGTGCATGATTTATTCAGGACAGGGATTAATTAATACATTCAATCAATGAAGCTAATTAAGAACACAGTAGGAGCTTTGCACACGCGGAACAGCCAGCATGACCAGGCAAAGCTGATGCATGAGGTGTGTGTGTGTATTTCTGGATGTAAGAGGGAGAAAAGAAGAGAAAATGGTGTTTTCATTGTGTATGTCCTCTATAGCACATGCACACTTCATAGATAAAGGGGTCATGGGCTTGTGAGGTGGGACAGTGGACAGGCCTCAGATAAAATGCCAGTGTTTCACTTGGCAGCCTCACTCAGCACTGTCACTCTTTCCATTTATCACCACGATTTTTTCTCTCTTACTCTTCTTTCCGGCTCTACCCAGAACTCCCTCCCTTCTCTCTTCCTTTCGCTTCGTACCCACACTGTCTCCATCCACAGGGACGTGCTGACAGTTAAGCGCACAAAAAACGCGTGACACTGTGGTAGTTGTCTCAACGGAGAGCCATTTCCCAAGCAGCCCGAGCACCGGCAGGTCGCTCGAAAGAAGACAACAACAAAAAGAGAAAGAAATGGAAGAAGTAGTGTTCCTCTCCTGTCACTAAAGTGGAACTTTTTCACACTTGCTTGCACTGGAAAAATAGCACACGAAAGATGCTTCTGTTCCTTTCTGCTCGTTCTCTCTTTCTCTCTGTAGATGAAGGGGGAGAAACTGTTGTTCATGTTATAGCGGAGCTGTGCTCCTTTAATGTTAGCTGCTCATAAGCTCTAATTGGGACGTTTGATTGTTGAAGCTGCATGGGTTTCATGGCCTGCTGAGTGGACTACACAAGAGGAATCAGTATGAAGCTCAATTTCACTCTTAGTCAAACATGTATTTTTCTGTTTTCATCAACACTTTTCTTTGACCTTCTTTTCCAAATGTGGCTCTAGACTGTTCTGTTTTTTTGTTTTTCAAGTAAATGGCTTGATTCTTGCAAAAAAAAGGCAAAAAGATACATTTTATGTGACATTTTACATGAAATCAAAATGATTTTTTTGCATGATTTTGTTTTTATTTAAATTTGCATGAATTAAAGGCAGTACAGTAAATATATATATTCATTTATCATTTACTATTGATATATTATTTTATTGTTACAGCCGCAGAAATAATTAACAGACCATTTCTGTTATGGATGTGGCAGTTCACTTACTTGCTTATGGCGGGCTATGTTGTAAAAACAAAGTGTTTAAAAAATTTTAGGAGTAACCTCACATTTGTAAACCAAATATTGACATCAGAGCTTGATTTTTTTATCTTTAAAGGGCATTTGCATGGTATTGCCCATTTGTATATATTTCCCCCAGCACCACTCAAATAGTTGCTGTCTTGTGTGTAGTTTTGATTGAAAATGCATTTTTTCGACTTGCTTACAGCTTACACTGTTCACAAACCAACTGGACCCTGTACTGCTCAATACTACCAAATGACAGTTGGATCGCCTTATACGATTACAACGCAGTCTTTTATTCTAAACCCAGACTTTGTGGGACGAGAAGTGATGGAGACGGGTTTTTTTTCTACGCTAATCTTTTTCCTTCTGGCCTAAATTCTTCGCTGAAAACCCTGACACTAAGGCATTTATGCAGCTCTCCAATGGAATTCACACCCCTACTGTAGCCTATGTACAGGTCTGAAAACAAATGATCGGGCATCCCTGGCAGGATCTCAAACACACATACAGACACACACACACACACTCGCTTCCCACTGTGTCTCCCATTAATGAATAGCTGAGCTTCCCAACAGTTTGGACCAGTTTGCTTCAGGTGAGGATTAGCCTGGTCAGCTCCCTCTTTTCCTCTCCTAGATCCCAGCATCCCTCTTACCTAAGGCCCTCTCTCTCTCTCCATTAAAGGAATTCCCCTCCTGCCTCATCGGCTAAGCTATTGCCAGATGAGGTACGCTACCCATAGTGTGGACCCTCCCGAAATTGCCAGCCAATCAGACGCTTCCATCCTGATGGCGCAAAACCCCCATGTTTGTGTGCAGCATGGCAACAACCATGGCAAGGCATGACCCATTTTTATTTGAGCTTATGATGCCCATCCTCCTCTCAACTGCCATCAAACCCCCAGCAGACTTTTATTTAAACACCGTGCAGAGTTCCAGAAATGTGTCAGTCATATTAAGCAATTGGGGATATTAACAGAATAAATTATGTAAACCAATCATAAACCATTTGTTGAAGGGTTTTCTACCATTTTTGGTTCCACACAGAACTTTTTAGTCAACTATTTTTAGATGCGATGTGACGCGTAATATATATGATATATTTATAGTATGAAGTACCTTTTGTCACATAAAGAACCTTTGTGCAACATTCCATTTTTATGGAAAGGTTTTTTATAGAACCAGTACAGATCAACAAACAACCTTTTGGGAACCTTTTGCTTGAGGGTATTAATATTAAGTCTGTTATGATGGATACGTTCAAAGAAATCCTTAAAAGAATAGAAAAATTGTCTGATGTTTTAAAATCACATGAATTGTGTTGACCCTATTGTCTTATTTCAATATGAATTTAATTGTTGTTCATCCAAACCACTAATATACATAATATGTCAATGCAGTAGCACGTTTTCATTTACTGTTTGCCAGAATTTTGTCTCAGATAAGTGAAAAAAAAACAGAAATGCTTTGCAGGTGCTTTCCTAGCATGGGAGCGTTACTGTGGCAACCATTTGCAGAACTGTGGCTTTTTTGCTTTGAGTTGCTTTCAAGATTTGAAATGACATGTAATCATCAATGTCTAAATCTAATAACATCCTATTACATCTTATTACAGATGTTATCTTATTACAGGTAGAATTATTGCAGCTTGCTATAATTGTAATTTTTTCCAGGTGTTGTGTGGAGTATGGAAGCTCTGATCGACACTAGCTATTGTGTACAGGGAGTGAAATGATGTTGTGGTTGATATAGGAATTTAAAATGTACATTAAAGAAAGTTCTGGATTAGCTCATATTTAGCAGTTTCATTGGACACACGCACCTGGCTCGAAGTTAACTTCCGGTCTGTGTTTGTTGATCGGTCGGGCTAATAACATTGTATTTAATTTATATGATATAATTCATATTAAGATTTTATTGTATGATAATTGTATTAAATAAACAATTTGTTCAATTTTATTTTATATTAATTTTATTAAATAAACAATTTGTGTAATTGGTTGTGTAGCTTAAGTTTAGCTAAGTAACGGTTTATCTACTGGTAACCCAAAATAATACTGGCTAGACATACTTTTAACTTGCTAGCTTATGTCATTTACTTATTTATTTTGCTTGTTATCAGAAATAATCTGCAGGGACTCTATTCTTTGCGGATGTGTACCGGAAGTTAAGTTTTGGCCATATTTCTATAGCATATTTCTTGTTATTTTTTTAGAAGAGAACACTATATTTGATTTGTTCTGTTTGCACGGGTAGATTCTGTTTTTTCTTAAATGTTCAGTTATCAACCTTCTTCAGCAAAACTAGCAAGTTGTGTTCCTTGTTTTCCTCACATTCTTCCGGTACAAGCTTTTCCAGTATCCGAAATACAATAAATGCTCGTGAAATGATTTTTGCGACTATTTTTGTGCTAGCAAGTGTCTGCTTTGTCATGTGTTGCTCAATATTTGTTTTTCAGCATGCTGTTTTGTTTTGGGTGCATTTGACCTTCACAAGTAAATTTTGCCCAGTGGTTTAAGCAAAAAGCAGGTACGCTTTTTGACTATCATAGAGAAGTGCAAACAGGAAGGTGTTCTTAAAAAAGCACCTCACAAAACATCCATGACAAATCATGTTGTTGTCATTGAAAATAGCATGCCAAACAGGGATAACTACAAAAATTGTCTCTTCTGAAATATTCTTAAAGTTTGCTTGTTCGCAGACATTGTAAAGCATGAATGGTGACGGGGGTTTGTAAGTGCGAGGAGTGCGGATTGAGCAAGCAAACGTTTAGCGTCAGTCTCTGGCATTAGGAACTAAATTATCCCTGTCTCTTGATCGCTGGACTCCCATGGTGAGGCACTGAAAGCAGGTGTGCCTTTCTCCCCATGGTGTCCTCGTTCTCCTGTCTGAAATACTCTCTTTTTAAAAACACATTTTGAGTAATTTCCCTTAGAGCTTGGCTTTTTGTCTACTGTCAGAAATAGCCTGCAAACTACAGGGCAAACACAGGTTGTGCTGTGAATGCTTTTTCAAAAACTTTTTGCCTTTCAATTGGAAATTGTCGTCATTGTTGTGACTTGTTGTGTGGCGTTCTATTTTTGCGCAGTGACAGGAAGGCACTTGATGACATAATGAGGGAAAATGTACAGGAGGTGGAATTCGTCTTAGTAACTGCTAGCAGATACGGCACAATATTTGTCAATGATCTTGCTCTTTTTAATTCAGCACAACAGGCGTAATGGGTTCTACTACAACACTATTGTAAATGTAATTCCTCCACAAAATGTTAAGTACTTGTAAGTATGCTGTAAAATATGCCGTTTTGCAGTTATGTTATGACCAAATATGATAAGTGTACTAGTAAAGGCCTAATCCTTTTTATATCTTGAAGCATAGCGGAACAAAAACCCCTCTGGTCCTTTTTAGTCAGGCTAATGTGTGATATTAGCGGTGGTAACCGCCACACATAATGATAGCTATTACATTTAAAATGCTGGACGTTGTTATGTATGCTCTCACCTAAAGCACTTGTGTCCGGTCCTCAAGCTGTTCATCAAACACTGCCTGTTTATATGGACCAGATAAGCATACATGAAAACAGCTCTCCGCACATCTAAACACAAATTTGGACATGCAGCGCCAGCGTGTTTCTCCATTCCTTTGAAGTTGTTATCTTGTTAACATTTGAACGCCTCTGGGGAAGACACATAGAAACAAGCTGCCGGGGTTCCTGAAACTAAAGGGAACGCAGATGCTTAATAAATTCACCAGCAACCCTCAATGGATTACACAGCCATGAAGATGAAAAACTGCCCTCTGTCCGGCATTCAGCTCACATTTGAAGAGGCCTAGTCCATTATTGACTGTTGACCTGCTTGTGTAGTGCGTAATAAAGATGTCACTTTCCACGAATACTGTACAGTTTAGTGTGCCATTACTTTTTTTGTGAGGCTCGCCCATTTTAGTGTGTTGTAGGAAAGCTGAGAATAATTTGAATGATAAAAGAGTAATTTAAATAAATAAAATCGTTTCTCAATGCTGCGACCACTTAAAAGGACTTATATATTATATGAAATGAAATCAGTTTTAAACTTCCTTTGGTTTTGTTGTGCATACAATAGAAGTCAATGGGGACCAACAGTTTTTGTTTACCAACATTTTCCAAAATATCCTGTTTTGTGTTTTACAGGATTAAAATGACATGAGGGTGAGTAAATGATGACAGAATTTTAATTTTGGGGTGAACAATTCCTTTAATACTCCACATTAATTTTGTTAATGTGACAAAATTGCAAACCCTTAAATTATTTAAAAATTACTTTATAATGAAATTAATTAAATCGAATTAATAGAACATCAAACAGCTCATACAAGCATTATGACCTCCTGAGGTTCACAGTCAAAATGTTATTGAAGTTTAAGCATGTTTTTACTTGGTTCCTTTTTCATTTTACATGTAAAGTGTAGTCTAGATATTACAGTAATTACAACTCTCAAGGTTTTCACGGTTATTAATTGACTTATTTGACACCAATTAAAACCCTCTCCTAAATCCAAATTTGGATCAAGTTCATTAGTTAATTGTGCAGTCTTACACCCCGTCTACACCGGACGCGAGCAGTGTGACAACTGACTATAGAACCCATTATAAACAGAAACCCTGTCCCCACTAGATGCGCCGATGTAGACAGGGTGTTAGTCTCTCAAACTCTTAACTAAAAAGACAATTTCCACTTAAATAAAAAGTCTTAAATACATATGTTTTTAGCTACCAGCCACATTCTGTGAATCTACGTCATACAGAAGCTAGGCAGCCACCTCTAAACATAGGACAAAGACATTCTGAGGGTGTATGCGTGTGAAGGCGAACGGACAACACGCTCACCGCACAAATGAAAGAGGGAATAGGCGCTGACACCCCACCAACCAACACTTTCCACAGGACACATGCTCACTAGGCAGGACGACATGAATAGATAGAAGAACATCAGTGTGCTTAAGAGCAAAACGCACCCAGCAGTCCTCACCAAGGCAACCACCAACATGAGTTTTAAGATGGGATTGAAAACAGAAAATGTGAGGAACATAACAATGAAACTGCTAAGATTATGGGTCCAGATCATAGTTCTGTTTATTCAAACACATTGTTTAACATAGTAATGTATAATATTATTTAAATTGCAGGTTATTTAATATATAATATAAAATAACAAAATTTTTTAAGGATTTTTGATATAATACACTAAAATACTTTTTACCTAGAGATTAAAAACACATTTTTCACTTTGACATCACCCCTGGTTTTACAAATCCCTTGCAGGTCATATGAAATGCAGATTAATGTTCTCGGTTATTCTGTGTAAATCTAAGTTTTATAAAAGAAAGGGTTTTAAAATCCACATGATACACTATTTAAAGCCTAAGCCTTCACACAAGACACACTTTTGCATTCATATGCACCATTTAATAATGGTGCTGTTCTTAAGACATTCTCACCACGACCGGCACAATGTGGTGCTGGTTTAGTTTGATAAAACGCTAAGCTTCTTCTACTATGTTGGAACTCTGAAGACAAAGATCTTCATACTGTATATGGAATGCGCTCGTACTCTCTCTCTCGAATCCTTGAACACATGCATTTCCTCCAATGATTCAAAGAGTTCATAAAGAGTCTCTTCGTTTATATAGCTGGTCCCCTATGTATTTATTTATCTGTTTCCCACAGTGGTGTGTTACCTGTCCAACATTCTAGCCAGCTCATCCATCACAGCTGCAGGCTGAGTCGGCCTCTACATGAGAGCACCTGGTCATGCGACACACACACATGCCGCCAGCCGCTCATGAATACATTTTTCACTACCGTGCTCCTGCATTATGCTCTGTCCTATGTTTTGTCATTTCACCTGCATCCCATCGCAGTTTCCCGCTGTTCCACAGTTGTAGAAAAGAAACTGCAAGAATGCACGTATAGTACTGTATATAGTCACAGAGTAAGGAGACATCCGTGTTTTTCCTCGATTTCGCGGTTTCTTTTTTTTTAATTATGCATTGTTATGGAGTTATTTATTCAGTTATTTATATTTCCTCCTTCTCCTCGTGCTTACTGCCAGTAACGCGAAGCCCGAAATAGGTTCGCCGCAGCAGCACACAAACGCGGAAACGGGAAAATCAATTTCTCCCACTTCATTGTCAGGGAGAGGAGAAGAAATAGTTTATTTGGCGACTCCTTTAAGGTAGTGATATTATTATTATGCAAATACCTGCAGAGCAGAGAGTCATTATTTTTGATTGAGTTTGCTTTTCTAGATGAGCAAATCAGTGGTAATTGTGTACTCAGGCTTGGCACACAACAGGTCTATCACAGGCGGTGTCAGAAGTTCACATTACCATGATGTATGAGGAAGAAGAGAGTTCAGTTTCACACAAACATGCAGGTGTGCACACGTGCACTCACACAAATGGTTTTGCCGTAGCTCTGCAATTTCTTACGCTGTGGATTCTGAAGAGTAGTTCTCCTTAAACTGTGAATTTATAGTTATTGACTCACTTATGTGTTGTTTGGATATACATAGGTCTCTCTTTTTTGTACATTTACGCATTATGCAAAATGACTGACAGTGCATTTAAGGTGCATATTTTTTATCAGTAGTGTTCCCTGAAAATCAAACCCACAACCTTTGTGTCGCTAACCAATGCTCTACCAATTGAGCTACAGGAACACCATGTATGTACAGTACATATCCTGAATGAACACACAAAGTTTTTTTAGATATTCTGAAAATATTAAGGTTGTTCTTTTTAATATATTTTGAACGGAATCAGGACAGAGGGTGTTGAGACTAAGAATAACACAAAAAAAATAAAAAAAATAAAAATTAATATTATCTCGCCTCCAGTGAGCATTTGACTCATGTGACCAGATGATCATGTTCATTTCCCATATTTAACTGTATAAGTCCGATCTATTTTGTAAAGTGATTCAAATGATACATTGAGTAGATGCATGCAACTGTGCAACTTCAAAAATAGTTTGCTCTCAAAATGATACTTTTTTCTAAACGTATATTGAGCTTGGGCAGTTATTACTAAAATGACTGAATTATCACAGAACATGTTCAGAAAATGATTTTGGTCAAACAAATCCTGTGTAAGGCCAAGGCCCTTCTGAAGTATTTACAATTTAAAGGGATAATTCACTAAAAAAAAAAAATCTGTTATCGTTTACTCAACTTTGAGTTGTTCCAAATCTGTATAAATGTCTTTTTTCTGATGATCACAGAGAAAGATATTTGGACGAATGCTTGTAACCAACAGTTCTTGGACCCCATTGACTACCATAGTAGGAAAAATTACTTTATTTTTTTGTTCTGTTGAACACAAAATGAGATATGAGAATGTACTTTTGACTACCATTGTCATTGTATTTACTATGGTAGTCAATAGGGTCCAAGAACTGTTTGGTTACAAGCATTCGTCCAAATATATTTCTCTGCGTTCAATCAAACAAAGACATTTATGCAGATTTGGAACAACTCGAGAGAAAGTAATTCATGACTATCCCTTTAATATAGCTTTATGCAAACACATACACACACACTTAAATGTTTGTGACTCCTTATCTTGAATAGCACATATATTTCACATTTCTGTTTTTTTCTCTTTATCATAGCACGTCTGATTGGACCCCTGCTAAAGAGGTCTGGCAACACTGCAACTTGTGCATATGTGATATCATTTAATGAGCATTGCAGGAAAAATCTATTATACTAATTGCATGTTTGTTGCTTTACAGAAAAAGAAAAGAAAATGGGTCTGTGAAAATATATTGTATAGATAATATTAGGAATCAAAAAAGAGAAACAAAGATATGGTCTATCTCCGCCTTACTCTTGTGCATTTATTGTAATAGCTTGGAGTTTGGCGCTTACGTTTTAGTCTCTGACGCACTGAATAACACAGAAGACCTTAATAAACACTTTGTGTGAAAGGCAAATAGGGAGCTTTAGGGTAATACCAGCGACTCTGTGTCAAGTCATTCATTGGCATTTTTTTGTCATGTTGTGCACTGTGGGTTCCCCGCCCTGGCCTCTCTTACAGCCAATGAACAGCATCGCCTCTCATTTCATATTTTTCACCTTAGCAACAGGCCTAACTGCCTGTAGGATATGGTGTTAATGCTGCTATTTGTAACATGGTCTTTTTCACCAAAGTCTTTCATTGGCATATTTTCTGCTGCTGTTATCTTTTCAATGGTACTTTACTATAATTTGTAGTTTTGTTCTCTGAAGTAAAGCACACTTTTGTAATACTAGGTTTCGTTCTACTAATAGCAGAATCATTAATTTAACTACACTTGATCCACAGTCATGCTCACTTTACCTGTAGCATTTTATTTTACTTTAATCATAATTCTTATGAGCCCTAGCATTATATTAAAGCTGTCACATTTCAGATTTTCTGTACACGATTATCATGGCCAAAATAATTCACAAATTATGTCAAATTTGTCTTTTATTTTGTGTTTTGTTTTGTAAGTGTAGGAGAGAGAGAGAGAGAGAGAGAGAGAGAGAGAGAGAGAGAGAGAGAGTGAGAGTGAGAGTTTGTAACTATTGTGTCTGCAATATGTTAAACCTGTATAAAACCACCACCTATTATGTTGGATCGTAAACCAGATACTGGCGATGACTTATTTACAAAATTATCATACGTGTAGTATTAAAACAATATCAATAACCACATTACAATCATTAGTATCACAGTTATTGTGACTACTTCATATTAGTCTTTTGTATGATAATGAATAAAATATAAGTGCACTGGGATATACAGAGAAAATAAATTAATAAACATGCCATGTTTTACAATAACATAATACAATATTGTATATTTAATTCAGTTCTTCCTAAGCCCCTGGCTAGTTCACAAGACGGGCAAATACAGATACCTACACTGCTAACTAACATATTTCAGTAAATGAAAAATGAATCCCTATTTTCCATGTTTTTTATGCTTTGAAGTTGATTTAATGCTGCAGATAGACACCCCCTGTGTAACATTTAATTGTCAACATTTATCTGTATAAAAATGAAATATAAGCCCCTTTTATCTGCTTCTGAGATAATGACACCCTGTAATAAATATGGCTTCTTTAACTTGGCTGAACTATTCTGGCTAGATGGTTTTAAAATTGTATTTAAGTTGGCTCTTTTCGGAGGTACTTTGCCTCACATTTAGACAATTGGCACAAGATAAAATATTTTGTGCATGCAATGTGCAGAATATTACTCAAAAATGAGAGGACTTTTGTTTGCGAGACAATAAATCATAGCAGATCTGCAAAATGAGCATGTGGGCTGTGTTGCCTGTGCCATTGTTTTAATAACGTGGTGGATAAAAAGAAGAAAAGTAAATACGTAGGAGTGTGAATTCTCAGACGTATAGGGTATGTATACAGTCTCAAGATGGTACTTGATAGCTACTGAGACTTTGTTTGCCGTGAGCCAAGAAGTTAAAAGGGTGACAGAGTTGAACTCAGACACATAAAGTATGTTACGTCTCCAGTCTTTGATGTCTTTTTCCCTTTAATGCGTTTCACACGTATGCAAAATTCAGTTAAACAGATTTTTTTTATGGGATTCAATGTATAAGAATTGTCAATCACATCGAACAAAGTTCCTTCAATGACAGACAGCTACGGTTCTAACGTTGCGCTGAGGCTTCGAGGCATTTAGGCTCCGGCGCAATGTGAAGATGCTTAAATCTCGGTGTAAGGCTCAACCTACTCTTATTAACCAAGTAGTGGCCTGAGAGCAAAGGAAAGCAGCCGCACTTTTAAGAATGCTGTTCCAAGTGGCTGCGAAGCCTTAATTGTAAGGAACAAAGTTTCATTGTCATGGGAAACCAATTTCGACTCAATTATCTCAACTCCCTGCTGCTTATGCCCTCTGTTGTGGTCGATCAAGTAGCCCTATGAGGTCTTTCTCATCTGAAGGGTAAAATAAAAAATAATTATATATATTTCAAAATGACTATACAGTATACGCTCTGTTCACACTACCTGCTCTATGGGTAAAGCTGTTCTCCCAGCTGGATTTAATTTTCATATTCTCATTGTTAATTATCTCCAACCTCTCGAAGGTCGAAGCGTGGCTTCAAAAACGGAGCAGGAGCGAAGAGAAGTTACCCGGTCACTAATAAAATTGACGTATAGGTGTCATCAGCAGTTATGTCCAGGTCTTACTTGCATTGTCAGGTCTCTGTAGCCAATTAAGTCAGAGAAAAGCTCCTCGTTCCAATACGTGTAAAACGTCTGGGCTTATTCTGTCACGCCAATGAGGAGATACGTTGGCCCAGACAGTTAGACGGCTGGAAACGTGTGACAAACCGAAGTCACGGCTGACAGACGGGAGGTAATGCGGAAGCGCAGCGTTCCTGGGCTCCAGTCGGCGTGCTTTTCACAATTTCAAGGTTAAATCCGCATTCGAGCTTCATTTCTCTCACCATCATCTCATAAACTAGCCGCAGCTTTATTTACTTGGCCCAGTCAAGAAAAAAGTTCAACTTTTGACCTGCCTCCTTTGTTGTTATATTTTGTGCGTGAGATAATGTGCTTTTGTCTTATAATAATCTCTGGCTAAGTGGTAATTGCTCTATTGATGGCATTACTACACGGCTTTGACACATCATTACTCACTTAACTACTTGACCTGGAACAAATGTTAAAGCAATTATTGCTGAGAGCTTCTCTAGATGGAAAAATACTGCTAACTTTTGCCGGAGGAACGCCACGAACGGTTTTATTTGTGATCGGGAGCTTGCTGTTATCTTGTTTGCCTGCGTGCTATTTATCTACTCATTTTAAATGTAGTTCAGACCGTGTTCAATTAGAAATGATTTTTGTTGTTGTTTATCCAAAATTTCAAGTATGCTTCGCAGATATAATTTATTCATTTATTTGTATATTTTCAGCCTTCATCCTGCTAGAAGAGGAAGGCTTAAGGGGGACGCGCTGTCAGACGGAGACCTCTCTCTCACTCTCTGCCATTAAAATTTAACCAGGGCTTGTGTCGCCGCTGTTGGTTTTTGCAGAGTGGCTGGCCGATACCCTGGGGAGGATAGCGCTTGTCTGAGGAGACCCGAACAAGCGAGGTTAAATCGTGTCATCCTCCCCACGCCTCATCTGCTCTGACAGTGGACGAGGGGTGCCGCTTGACCCGAACAATGTCACATTAATTATGGCAATAATCGCTCGGTGAGCTGCATTCAACTGCAGCACTGCTAGGCTTTGTGACTAGCTTTGCGCCAGCTAACGCTATTGTAGCATTTAGCTTAATCAAAATAAAAGGCTTTATTTCTGCATAAGTAGGCCAGTTGTTTGTGTGCCCCAATATAACTTATACAGAATGTTTCTTTTTTCTTGTATACAGTAAGATGTAGATAGATTTCAATTGTAATTTTAATTTGGTCTGAATAAGTGTGTCTACTTGCAGTGTTGCCCTTGCAAACATTTTGTCAATTTCAATTGGGACATTCAGTTTGTAAAGATGTGTTCTAATGTTGACCCGACATTTATTGTACACTCTAAAACTGTTGTGTTAAATCAACACATTTTGTGTTCAGTTAAGGACAACACCCTATGTTGTTTCTGGGACAGCACATTTAGTGATACTTTTAACTTGTCCCTTTCATTTATTTTACACAAAATCAACACAGACTGTTAAAAAATAAAGATAATTTGTTAAAAACAAAACACGAACAATGTGTTAATAATAATAAACATCCTTTTTAAGCGTGTTGATTATTTTAATGATTTTAATAAACACATTTTGTGTTAAACACATAAATGAGAAAACTGAGTTGAAACTAACACAAAATGTATAGTAAATAGCAGATGTAGTACGTACTCACACTTTTTGCCTACACATTGATCCGTTCGTACTGCATCAACAATCCTAAATTAAATCTTCATCAAATTTTGTATATACTGACGCACATGATTTTGGATGCGGCGAATCATTTTGATTTTGTTCACAGCATTGTGTTTGTTGTTGCTATTGTTATATTCTGAGAGCCTTGTTTATTTATTCATAAGCTGTTGTGACACGAACACACAAACACCTCTACAGAGAAGTTAACTTGAACTTGTGCCCGGCTAACCTTTTTCCCTGACTTTATGTAATAGGCTGATCAGTATAAATAGTTTCTGACATTTGCAGAAGTGGCGGTCGAATCGGTATTGCCCGACTACACAAGTGAGTGCTGATGTGCTTGACGTCCTTTGCAATATATGAGGACTTTTAGTAAACTTTCTACAGTTATATCATTAAATCGCTCAGGAAAGCGGCCAGCTTTCCTAATGCTTTCTAAATTCAATGAGAACTCTTGGGCCTCGGCCCAACACTCCAGAACAGAAAGAAAAAAGTTATCCATCAGTTATACACTACAGATTCTTTTGACACAAATCATAATAATGTGTCACTCCAATTAATTTGGCCTCCTTGCTAATCTAATTTCCTTCGGAGTGAGATCTGGCATTTATTGATATAATTCCACTCTCGGTTTAAGGATAATAGATGGTGCTGTATACGTCTTTTAAACAGCACACTTGTGACATGCTCACCAGCCAAAGAAGAAATAGCACCTTTTATTGAATACACTCCCCAGCATAATAGACTGAGAGGACAATAACTCAGGAGCACATTTATTCCACCGCTTTGAAATTCAACACAAGTGTTAAGTCGTCCATTTTGCTCTCTCTGCTTATATGAATGGGGGTAAAATGAGATGTATATCATATATATTTAAAAAAGTGAGGCGAAGTTGCTGTGGCTGAAGCCCCGGGATACAGTGCAGCGCACGCTTATACATTATGGGACCGAGGCCGGTGAATTTAGATGAGGCGTTTATATCTCAAACGCTGGAGGGCTCACTCGGTCCATATCAATAATGCAGCGCTCCTTTCAAATGGATTGTCGTAACACACATTTATTACCGCAAACAGAATAAAGCCACGTCCCAACTCATTGTTTGCCATCACCTCTGTGTGGATTTAGCCGAACGGCGCCCTTTTGTTTCCTTTCAAACTGCTGGGTCAGAGTTTGGCACCGCACATTGGTTTAGAGATGATGTGTTGGGCTATGCTATGAATGAACTCTTAATAGTCTTTCTGTTTTGCCACTCTTAACAGATTTGGATGATTCAGCTTTTGTTGCTTGCCAAGTGTGCTTTACAGGGGTCATGTTCAGATCATGGATAGCACTTCTTTATTGAAATAAAGATGCAATAAATGACGTTAGGTGACGGCAAATGGCACTGCAGATTTAAATTGTGGTGGATGGGAAAGTACAGAAACACAAACAACCAAAAAACATTACAAGATCAGAACAGGGAGTAAAGCCTTCATTTTTAAAGTAACGCTGGCCAACAGCGACACCAGTGGATGAAGGTTTAGCAGCATCTTAAGCCTTTTTTTGTCTATGCTAAAGCACAGAGTGAATGTCACATGACTACACATTCACCTTGATAATACTGTCAATGTCATAATATTCACAGCTCATGGAAATATATGAGATTATTTTAAATTACACTCAGACATGACACACTTACCAGTGTTGTCTAAGGATTTGTTGACTAAACCTTTATTTGGAAAAGAACAGTCAGCAGTAGTAACAAAAACACAAAATGTGATTTTCACTGTATTAAGTTGCTTTTTTAAAGCAATGTAAAAATTGTTTGAAAATGCATAAGCTTGGGACTTTGATGTGACTTAGTATGCTAATTTAAACACAAAAATATAGTAAAATATTGGTTTCTTGTTGATAGAAGCAGAAACTGTGTGCAAATGTGCACAACATCAAATGGAAACAGAACATGAATTTACATTGGTACCAATAAATAAATAAATAAAAGCACAAACCCAAAGGGGACGTCACTATAACTCCACTGACCTTGATGCAGTTTTACACAAATGAATATTTAGAGAAATAATCTCTTTCGTACTGAGTAGCCTAGAAAAATTTCTTCACCATTTATATGAAGACTTTTTGGTTTTGGATAGTGAATGCATGTTTTATGTTTTTATTTTATTACTATTAAGATTTTACATTTGTGACCCTGTATCACAAAATGGGTAAACAATTTTAAATTGAGATTTTTACATAATCTAAATGCTGAATAAAGATGCTTTCTATTGATGTATGGTTTGTTAGGATAGGACAATATTTGGCCGATATACAACTATTTAAAACTCAGGAATCTGAGGGTGCAAAAAATTTGAGAAAGTCTCCTTTAAATTTGTCTAAATGAAGTACTTAGCGTAGCATATTACTCAAGTTTTGATACATTTATGGTTAGAAAATTTACTAAATATCTTCATGGAACATGATCTTTACTTAATGTCCTAATGATTTTTGACATAAAAGAAAAATGGCTAATTTTGACCCATACGATATATTTTTTGCTATTACTACAAATGTTCTCGTGCTACTTAAGACTGGTTTTGTAATCCAGGGTCACATTTAAGTTTAATGCAAAGTAAATACTCAAGGTGTTCTCACACAATGGCAAAATTGTTACATTTTTACCCTATAATTTTTTTTGCCCCATACTAATTCAGCTAAAATGATTTTGCGACGTGATTTTGCAACAAAATGTTGTTTCAAATAGTTTTGTCACTTTGCAGATCATCCCACACGTACAATATGTCAACAGTATTTTTCTGTTTATCAGCATGTTAGCAAGTACTAAATAACCGTCATCATAGTAAACCTGACGCAAGTCCTTAGCAATGGTAATTTGATGTTTCTGCACAGAACCGTTTCACGATCATGCTTCAGAGACCGAGGCCCTTTAAAAACATCTGAATGGCACATGCTGTGTAATGCTATTGCACCAGGCTCCAAAGAGCGGCGGATTGTTTGTTCCCGGCTTGATTTTACCTTACCTCTCTCTCAGGGGTCAACTCTGCGAGAGAGCACGCTTTTTATAAATCCACATAACCCTCCAAGGAACAACAGCCACAACAAAACTGCAAATACTTTGCTGAAACAAGGACATCCTCCATTCTCTGTCCCGCACACACACAGACGCTCGGTAATACACTCGCTGACACACGTTTACACGCTCGTGCAAATAAATGCATATAGTCACACACACACCGTCAAAAGATGGTGACATCTGGAGCGTTTCTGCCTGAGTGATGCTAGACTCCCAGCCCGTCTATCAGTAAAATAAATATATAATAAACACCTCACTCTCCGTGCATTAGGCCAACTGCGTGTGATAATCCCATGAAACGCTTGGGTTACTGAACCCTTTAATAGGTCGACATGATTAAGGCGCAAATTGTTGATTGGACAAATGCAGTGTCACCTTCAATTACATGGGTGTGGATGAACCCACCGCCGTCCAGCCTTTGTGTGTTTTGTGTTGATGTGCATTATTTCCTCCGTGAATGGCTTGGTGTGCTTCAAATGCTTACACGACCGCCTCGGTTGCCTTCTGGGAAATCCGGATGGACAGACATTTACGTAATGTGACGTCGCATTGCGCGTGACGTATCATCACCATATGTTTTCGAGTCTTCTATAAGTAGCGCTTTATTGGTTATTCCGCTGTTGGTATTTTGGTGTTACTTGTTTAACCTTTGACCTCCACAGATAAACCACTTAGAACATGTTGACAATGAAACAAATGACTCATGGACTTGGAGTGTATTGCTGAGAGCTTGATTTGTTATTACGTGTCGTCTCAGCAACAACGCCTGAGAGGAATGAAAATGGGATCCTTTCAAAATGTCATTAAAAAATCATTATTGGCTTACTTTGACCTTTCTTTGAGTAACCATGCCTCTGTGCTTAATTTGGCATACATAATTGATGGAGGCCCATCCACATTCAGAGAAAAAACTTCCACTCTCAATCTTTGTCAGTCACTTACAGGCGAAACAGACGCAGTGTTGTGTAATTCTATCACAATGATTTGGACAATTAACCTTCATGCTTTTACATATAGTAAGCACTGGAAGTTGTGTCTTAGTTTTCTCCGGTTTGCCGTCCCTGCATTTGAATCTTGAGGAACATTCAGGTGGATGGGGGGGGGGTATTTTGTTCTACCGGTTTGCATTATTCATTTATAACAGGATGCGTAAAATACATGTAATTTTGCTGGGTTTTTCAGACTGCATGGAATATGCTTATATCATGTGTTTACTAGACTTTTCACTGTGTAATAATATATTTTTTTGTGATTTTGTATTTTAGGAACACAGAGGGCCCTGAAGTAGAAAAACAAGTTCAATTACACATCTTCCATCATAAGACTGCAGGTCAGATGCTTTGACTTTAGTCATTTGTCACTTTCAGAATCTGTTAGGGAACTTAATTGTAAATAGGCTTGCTCAAAAAATCTGTCATGACTTCTCACATCAATCCTCTCTAGCTTTTTTTATTACAAAGTACTTCAAGCGATATTGCTATGTTTCGTATTGCTATCATGTAATGTAGGTAATAGAGAGATGACATGGATTGTTTGTGCTTTAAAAATAATTATACTGCAGAACCCTGGGAAATAAAGAAATTATTTTTACAATACTACTACTACTACTACTACTACTAATAATAATAATAATAATAATAATTTTAATAACACAGGACTTCATTTTTAAGTTTGACATAATTTAAATTAAATATTGTTGATAACAATAATGTTATGCATCACATCAAACCATTTATTAAAATTATTCATTCACAAAGTTAATCAACTTGAAGGAATAGTTTTCTGTTTTCATTTTCTGTGGAACACAATAGAAGATATTTTGAGATATTTCTCAAGCTTAAGAAATGTTTAGAAATTCAAAATAACCAAAATACAGGTTTGGAATGACATGGTTTAGTAAATTACAACATTTATTTTCCTTAATTACCCAAAAAGCTATATTTTTATGGGTGTTCAATTTAAAAAAAAGTTAACTAAAACTAGATTTACTGCAATAAAAATATTTTTTCTCTCTTTCTGTAGTCTACTTCTATAATAATTAGAGCTTGATAAATCAAAGCTTGTAGGTGTGCTACAGTGGCATACATTTGCATCACTATTTAGTCACAATTAAAACTATTTAATTGAAAAAGGAGAAAATAAAAATCTGTGGCTAGATCATCAGAGCTAAATCAGCACTATGGTCCTCACAGAACGAGGCTTCCCCCTCATTAGAAAGTGTGCGCCACTTAGACGCCAGTAAAGTAGGTATGCCATAACCATGTCTCCCAACTTCTAATTGAGATATCAATAATTAACAGAGTAATATACTAACTGAATAAATCATGTGAATAGCTGCCCCAAAACTCTCACAAGAAAGCTTACAAATATTGTTCCGCTTACTCTGGCTTAACGGTACACAATCAAAATTTGATTTGAAAATGTTTCTTTTTTCGAAACTTGCTTAAACTTTTGCCTCAGCGGATGTGTTTATAAAGGCAAATCACCAAATGGTCTTGGTCTTTTACCCACAAACTGTGAGTATTTCATGTTTTTTTCCAAATAATTCTTTACTCAGCATTGCATTCAGTCTTAAGAGCAATCATGTGTAAGAGCTTTTCTCACACAACTCAAATCTCTCCTCAAGAAAAGTGGTTTTCCTTTTTTCTTCTCAAGTGTGACATTGTGGAATGCTGTAATAACTCACTCTGTTCACTCTGTATATGCTAGTGCTAATCAATAAAATATAATGTAAATAAATATAAATAAAATTGTGTCAATTATAATATGTATGATTATATTAATAATTATCTTATAATCTTTCTTTTTATATTCTTGTTTTAGCGCTTTCTTTGGCAAGCATAACTATTCAAATCATTTTATAGAAACTGCCGTATATTAGACGGAGATGCTTAACACGTCAATCCCACCCCCTGCATTCATCTAATTTCCTAACTTTTTTGTATCTAAATAAATGTGCAGTAGGAGGTCTGTTAATAAAGCAATGCTTTATTATTGCATTAAGAAAGATTACTTTGAATTAGTCTATTGATTTGCCTCCCAGTGAGGGACTGTTTATTAAATTGCTGCAACTTTAACTTTCTAACAGGTTTGTTGTTTTACATTGTTTTATATATGTTTATTTCAGTCTGGTAAAATGTATATTGATTTAACTAAAGAAAATAACTTACATGTTTATTATTCTGCATATTAATTAAAAAAATATATATATTTATATAATACATAAAAGTGTACTGTGCCAAGTAAATGTTCAAAGAGACCATGAATGTGGGTTCCATCATTGGGAGGAAGGAATGTGGGACGGCTTTTGTGATGAACTCCCAGATGATGATGTTTAGCAGATTAGACAGCGTTCAGCATTCCACATGATTGTACATTTGAATATTTCAGTACTTTTAGCACATCACATCAGGCTTGTAGGAAGTTACTTTATGAACTCAAACTAAACTGTTACATTAATTACATTAAATGTTACTTACAAAGTAGGAACTGTTAATGTTTTTTCCCCAATGCATGACTAGTAACTTGGTCATAACCATATGTTTAAACTACTTTAGATAAAAGACTGTAAATTAAATGTGTCAAAATGGTTATAAGTCCTCAACAAGTCATTCATTAAATTTGAGATTTATTAAAGTCATTTATTAAAATCTTTATTTTCAACTTTCTAAGCTATAGGTCATTAATAAATAGTATACCTAAGAACAGACATTTATTTTGTATTTACCTTGTTTTTATTTTAAAGCAGGTAAAGGGGTTCTCAAAACTTGGCAAAACATTTTACAAGCCTGAAAGTTTCTTTTAACCCTCTCTGAAAGGGTAAGAAGATGCCCCCTTTTATTTTTTTTCCTCGATTTCATCCCTTCATAGCTTGTTCCAAATGTCAAGTGCTTTGTCTCCTGCTGCCTTGATGACAGCAGCAATTAGTCTATTCATGCTTCATTAACACTCCATTTTTAATCAGAATTAAAAGTGTGAAGGAAGAAAAAACTCACACATTGAACACACGTACTTTACAACCAGAAACACACACTTTAAGAGCACCCCATGCTGTTCTTTAACCTCTCTGTACCCAAACCTATTGACTTATGTAACTATTAGTGATGTTTAGTGCTGTCATGTTAATGTTTTTAAATACAGAATAATCACATTGAGATCCACTCGACGTCAATGATGATTCGAAAGCAAGTCACCGGCTTGACCCGGCGTAAAATGGGATGATTTTATTGGTGGCTAGGTTAGTTCTTCACCGTCAAAGCGATGGAGGGAAGAGAGGAAATAGAGATGGAGAGAGAGATTGAGGAGACGGGGAGCATGAATAGTGCTATTCGAGTGTGGCTTTGACCTTGTTTAAAGGGAGCAAGGAGTTTTGGGTGCACTCCTCACTCACCAAAGAGAAGCGAATGGAAAGGCTATCTGGCTTTATCACTTTTCATTAACCTCATGCCCTTCACTTTACTGGAGGCAGACACGCACGTTTCTCTTCATCTTCTTCCATCCTCTAGTGCGTTTTTCTTTCTGGTTTGTCTTTTTACCTGAGCACCGAACATCCGTTCGCAGACACGCAGTTTATGGAGAATTATTTAAAGTAGCTTGCGCATTATGCCCTTTAGTGTGCCGTGTCTAAAGACACAATACGTGACCGAGTTCTGCTTTACATGAACCTAAAGACTGTCGTCACTGTGATATACATATACATAGTCTCCTGACTCACAGACAGACCTGTTTCTCCGCTTACAGCATCATCATGCATGAAATTTGATCAGACCATGGAGAGACTAGTGAGCTTGCTCTGTTTTCCTGTCTGTGCTTATGGAATAAAATCCGCTGATCAAGGTATTTCATACAGACACATCGATATGTACATTTTGGATGATAAATTATAATGCTTTAACAATGGAAGCTGATAATCGATATATTGGCCAATGTACAATAATTGTTTTAATTTTTTCTAAACCTGAAACAAAAGGCGAAAAAGTGGTTTTATTTTAAAACATTGAATACAGTAAATAAGGTAATATTTAGTTCTCTCTGTTCCAGAAATCATTTATCAAGCCCACTTTACATTTTCTACCTTTTCTGGTAGAATATTTATTTAATAAACAAATGATAGATGTTCTTCCAGTGCAACCCAGAAACGTGTTCTCAATAGCCACAAGTCTAACAGATCTCAAGACAGAGATCATTCAACCAGAGGAAATGATTTAGAATTGATCTGCTTTAATATGTCAGATTTATTTTATTATCAGGCCGATACCGATAACATTAAAAATGACCATTCATCGACCGATAATATATATCATGCATCCTAGTATTTCAAATTCTGTCGATTTTTCATTTCTAAACTTTCATTCACATCAAGATTTTTGTGTTTGATTGTCAATAATAAGTTCAGTAGCAGTATTGATTTTTCCAGCGTTATGGATATGACAATTTGCGTTATGGAGACGACTCATAAACTCTCAGAGAATCTATTTGTTACCAGTATATTTACTAAACTCCTGTTGATAGAGTCTTAAAATGAGAAAAACATCTATGCATCTATGCTTTTTAAGTTTTGTGTTTAAAAAAATGAAAATAAACGTGTTATGGATGTGACAAAGAGGACACTGAGAGACTGTACAGGAGACAAATTAAAATGCACAAACAAAAAGCAGTAATACTTTTCATAGATCATAGAATAGTTACTGTATTTTAATTTTCATATTCGTTTTTATGAGAAATATGGAACGTTATGGATGTGACAATTCTGAAAGCGGAACAGCTGACTATGGTAAATCATGCTATAAAAATGCTTTAAAACAAATTGACATTTGAATGAAACTGGCTAGTCACATTTTATTTCTTAAACATAAATGACTCTTTATTACTTGTTTATAGAAGTGTGATAAAGCATTATCATACTCACAATTATGCTATTGAGCTGAATATCTGCTTCTCTTATGCTGTATCGAAGGCCGAGACACAGCTTTGCTGATGATATAATTATTAGATATTAGACTGTTGGTTATTCAGTGTAAAGTATCAAGCACTTTTCATTATAGAAAATGTGCTGTTCCTTTTATTCGGTCTTTCATCTCAAAGGTCTCATCATCAGTAACCCCTTCAACAAAGTTTTACTCGTGCGCTGTAAGGCCTGCCAGTGATTAAAGAAAGAGAAGAATGAGGAATGACTTTGTCGTGTTATGATTGGGAATGTCATTTGCTGCTTGAATGAAAATCACATACCATCAGAGAGGCTCTATCAAACGGCTTTAATTTTTTAAATGAAAATATTTTAGATTATTCTGGCTTACTCTTTGTTATATATTTATTTATTTAATATTTATATATTTTTAATTAGGCATGAAGAGGTTCATTAGCATATGATATGAGAGGAAAAAAATCATTCAATTTAGCAAAGCTCTTAGGAGAACCGATAATGGCTGCTTAGGTGATTATTTTATCTGCAGTTTTTATTAAGTTGCTCATGTGCGATGGCTCGCTTTTCACTCCATTTTCAAGCGAGCTTTCTCATACATTGTATTCTATATTCATGTTTCTAAATATTATGACTCTGTTGTATGGCATTCTATATACATATTTCTAGGAAATGGCTCTATAACAGCCCTTAGTCTACAATATAGTTGCGTAGTAGATATGAGATGAATGTGTCTTTGTGAGGTTGCCTGTATATTACTGAATTGTGTATTTAAATAGACTAAACAGAGGACTTTTAAAATTGTACTACCTTTATGGATTAACTATTCATAACTAATTTACTGTAGCTGCTCCAGTTTCTATGCGGTTATATTTTTTCCCTTCTAATTTAAGGTTTTGGTTTTTTCTCCCAATAATTTAGACATTATCTGACAAAGTAATGCCTTTTAATTATTATTTTTAATTAATTAATTAATTGTTTTTAGATATGCAATGCTTTTTTTGTAACTCATTTTCTATGTTAATTCATCAGAAAATTTGAATACTTTACTCTATTAGTTTTATTTTATTATATTAAGAATTGCTAGATTACTGAACAGCACAAATTTAAATAAATAAGCAAATAGCACTCACATGACTGCGAAAAATAAATAAATGAAAAGTGAACAAATTTAACTATAATAGAAATTAATATCAGTGTACAATATACAGCCGTGGAAAAAATTAAGAGACCACTCCAACTTTTCATTTCAAACCAGCATTTCTAGATGTATTCTGGTCAGTGTCCAGTGTCTGTTGAATTGAACAAATCAAACCTCGTGAGTGACATAAAGTCATGTGAAACACTGACAGAATGACAAGACTGTGATAAAAATCGAGGTTATCACATAAAAAATGTTTTTGAACTATCCTTAAATATATATGCAAATATTAGTGTTGTATTGCTTAAAAATGAGTATGAACTTGTTTTCTTTGTAGTATTTTAGGTCTGAAAAAATACAGAACATCTTTTCTGTTATTTTGACCTGTTTCTCCAGGTCTCATTTTCTGCAAACAAATGCAAATAGAAACAATATTTTATTTGAAATTTGGTAAAAATATTGTTAGTAGTTCACAGAATGAAACAAGAACGATAATTTTACCTAAACACCTACATTCAGAAAAACTGAAATGATGCTTTGAAACGGTCTCTTCATTATTTCCGTGGCTGTACATACCAATCTGAATATGTTATTAATAAAGCTTTAACCTCTGTGCAGGGATGAGCAAAGTTGTTCATGGTTCCTGTGCATCTGTGATCTGAGCATCTGTCTGTGTCACCATTATTTGACCCCATGCTACAGATATTTCTCAAGAGTGAGCTTTCACTCTTAATGAAATTTGAATTAAATTTCATGTAAATGACTGCGCTAATGACGTTAACGCAGACGCTATGCATCCCTTCTGCAATTTCATCTCTCCAGGCAGACATTGATGCAGCCCACATTCCCCCTTTAATGACAGAGAGCGGAGCAAATATAATCACACACGCCCCAACACCCCGCAAACATGTGAGCGCCGCCGACAAACTTTATATGGCCTGGAACCTTTCCGGTGACCGAGGTTGTTGGTGGGGTAATGTGATCTATTCGTTGTAATTACGAACTCCTGTTTCTTCTTATTTAGCCCACGTCGAATCACGCGCTCTCCTAGCGAGAGGCAAAGGTTTGCTGCGAGTTGCTGTTGTGTCCTGCTGCTTTTATGATAAAAAAGCCATCGCTCCGAATGAGCTTCCCCCCACTGCGTGTGGAACAGGGTCTTTAAACCGGCACTGGGTTTCAGCCGCACATTTTGACGGACTGCGTGTGAGGTGGGCCGTGGCAAACGCGATCGGACGTGGGTCCTCATTCCCACCTTGGGCTGAAAGAATTAGGCTGGAGAATGAGTGTGAAACTGTTAAAATTTCACAAAACAAACCAATCAAAATAAAACAATTTGACAGGTACCAGACAATGCGAGCAGATGAAAAGGAATATATTAAATCTTTGATTTCTTTTGTATTTGATGGTATTGCATCACAGGGTGAGATATTTACCCATCTCAAAGGCTTTAATGTACCTGAGTTGACGTCAGAGAACACATACTCATTTCCAAAAACTAAAGCACACAATCAGATGTTTCTAATAACATTCGTATTGTCCAAGCTTGACTAATGGTTCCATTTTCGGACACGGGCTTCTTACTGTCCCGCTTTGTCTCTCCTGCTCATTAGAGCTTCATTATGTCATTAGGGGGTTTGGAAATGGGTTTGAAAACAGAGCACATGAGTAAGAGGAGTCCTTAGAAAAATAATCAAACTGGTAATAACAATGAGGCCAATTTGATCTCCCCATTATCCGATTTTCAGGCATGTGGATGAATAATGAAAGAGAGATGAAGGATGTTCTCCATGAACGGAGGCTCTGGACCATGTCCAATTGTCAAGCAGAAGCCAAATGTGGAATAAAGTCTTTCCCAAGCGGACCATGATAAAGATACACATAAGAACATTTCCCCCCACCCGTACTTGCATTCACAGTGTTTGACTTTCTGTCTAAACACATCTCGGGGATAAATAATATGGATTTTTTTCTGCTTGTCATATATGGCCCAGTTTTATATTTGCTGTCTCACAATATACATGTATTGTCAATGATTATACAAAAATATGATTATCAATATTGTGTTAATACTAAACACATATTACCTTGAAAAATTTAGAACCACACAAATTATTACAAACTCTCTCCGTCTCCTTATACAAGTAAAATCTAACATTATGACAGCCATAGCGCTGTCCATAAATATATTGCCTTTGCAATAGCTGGGAATTATACATTCATAATCACTTTCATAATTTTAACGAAACCACTTCTTAAACTATCACTCTTTTGTGATATTAAATGTATTAGCAAAACACTTTACCATGGTGACATTAAAGAATTAGCAGAATAACAATACTTATTAGATTACAGTAAACCAAATATATGGAATAGAATAGAATAGATATATACATGTCAATATTTCAACAGATATAGTCGAGTGCATACAATATATATATATATATACATTATGTACAGAAGGTATATATATACAAACATATAATAAAAACCTAGATTCTAGAATCTAAATCATTTCCAAGACACATGCACTTTATAAGAATAATGAATGTATAGTAAAATAGTCTTGACTCCTCAGACTTTATAGTGCAGAAACTACCATAAACTGGCCTGAAACTCCCTCACATCAGTCCTAGACCATCAGGCCATAACTACTATTATTACTGACTCATCTTTTAATTCACTCTTCCATTTTCACTTTCATAACGCTTTCTTTGTTCCCCTTTTCGCTTTATCTCTCTTGTGAATGCAGTACACAAAAGGACATTTTGCACCAACTATATTCACTTTCCCTGCAGTTTTTTTATTTGGTCCATATCAGCTTGCATGAGAGAAATGAACCTACAAGCATCAGATTTATGACTCTGTTTTTGTATTTTGGTTTAGCACAGTCAAGCTTGTATTTGAAAATGTGTGTCAGCAGGTCAGATCATGGTGTGTCAAATAAATGCTGTTTCTCGCGGATTTCCATTAGGCAGACACAGTGATCCCTGGTACACCAATGCAATTGAAAGACAAAACCTTTTGTATTTTTCATTTCCAATGCTTTTCAGTCTATTAGCACATGTAGTCTGTCTCTCTCCTTTTCTCTCTCTGTCACTCCACCCATTTTCTCTTCTAGTTTACCTCTGCTCACCTCTCTCTACCTGTGGGTGGGTTTGCATTTGCCTTGATTCAAAGCAAAGCCCCCACTGTGCCCTTGATGTGGAAGGCTAAGATTATTTTCAGGAGGAAAATCCATAAATTCTCTCCTCTCTCTTTACACGTACCCTCTAACTTTCAAAGAAAGAGACCTTTACAGTTTGTCCCTCTGTCCTTTACTGCAAACACCACACACATGAGAAACACTTGGTGGCAGGTTTTATTAAATATTTGTATACTGTGATAGACAATGTACATGGATGTTTTGAATTGTCATTTTTTATGTACACGCACGCACGCACGCACGCACACACACAATATGCAACTGACAAGTTCTAAAAGAAAATCCAAACCGGTATTGAACAAAATCCATTATACACTAAATAAAACTTGTGTTAAAAACAACAGTCTGTCCTTTTCTGAACACATCTCTGTTTCTAGTTAAGGACAACATACTTTGATACTTTTGAGTCAACCTTGATTTCCTTTTTATGTATTCAACACAGATTCAATACAAAATGACTATTCATATGACTCAAAATGACTCAAATTTTGGATTGACAAAAAGTTTACAGTACTCAGTAGATCAGTATCATATATATTAAGTGCTGTTATTACACGGCTCGTTGGAATGCTTGATTCTGATTGGCCAGTCGCGACATTTGCGGGTTCGTTATTCCCAGATAACAACCGCTCAAAACTAATAACACACGGTAACCCGGATGCAGCAAATCATTTTGAGGTACAGTTTAATATCACACAAAAAATAAATATAAATGTCTTTTAATAACATATATGACATTATAGTTACAAATGATTAAACCAAATTGCCTGTTCGTGACATTTGAACGTTGTTTCTTACCTTAAAATCAAATGTAAGCGGATTTTCCTCGCGGAAGGTCTGCATTCGGTAAAACCGAGCTAATAAAATTTCAAATTCACATTTCATGTCCTTTTTCTTTCTCATGTGGCAAGTAGCCGTGCAATAAGTGGGATAATGTACAAGCAGCCGGCTGTTATCGCTAAATAAGCAGTGTGATACAATGATCACACTGTCGGGCAGTGGACAGTTGGCTACAAGACAAAAATTAATACTGTAAAAAATTTGTTGAAACAAATGCAAAGTATGCCGATTTGGCAGAATAGAAACTTATTGGAACTGCCATTATCTGATGCCTTCTTCTTCTTTGAGTACACTTACTCTGTTAAACATGCAGCAGTCTGCTCCGTCATTTAGAAGCACAACTTTCACACACTGTCATCTCCAGGCCATTCCATCCCTTCATCCAATTGGCTGAGAAGCAGAGGGGGAAATGGCCTTGTGAATCATGAATACAGAACACTTATTTCCCTCGCTTTCATACACGTTTGTTCTCCCCAGGTAGTCCAGCATGGCTTGATTAACTTAGACTTACGTCAGGCACTCAGTGTGAGGACCATGCCACTGTACCGCCGTGATGAGAGCCTGCCGCTTGACGTCCCATCAGGAAATGACACAGAGCGAGCGCTGCGCATATTATGCCCCCTCTGTGACTGCACTAAGGGACCGGCAGTGCTCTGGAGTGGCTGGGATATGTCTGATATCTGGCGTCAATGCTGATCTGTTCTCTCTCCCTTGTGACATTGCCTCACTCTTTTCCCCTCTCTCTGTGTCTCTCGGTCTCTCTCTTCCTCTCTCTTTCTCTCTCACTCACTCTCTTGGGCCCTGTTAAACATTTCAGTTTCGGATGAGTACAATTGTTCTGCTCATTGAGTCAAACCTTAATTGGGCACTTGAAGTTCAGAGAGCAATGAATTTGGTCCGGGCTGGACATGTAAAGTGTATAATGTACTATTAAGGTCATTAAGGTTATTTTTAATCCCCGGTGCCTCTTTCGTGAAGGTTTATAAAACCTTACAAGAAATTGAAACTTGAATCTTGACACTGAACTTTTGAGAACGGCATTGATGAAATCGTTTTTGTTTTGTTCACATGTCAGCGTTACATTATTACAAACTATATTATTTGTTTTTTTTCATAAACACTTTTTTTGTGAATTATTTGGACAAGAACGCGCAATATGAAACATTTGTTTTGTTGTAAACAGGACGCAGTACACAAACTCCCTGGCAGCGATCGGTAATGGCAGTGGGAATTCTTTCATTGAACATTCACAGCAAATGAATTGGCTGAAGACCACACGAGGCACAAGCGGCTCTGAATTAGACTGATTGAACACTTCACTAAGTGAGATGACTACTTCAAAGATCAATTTACACATCGCACTGTGTATTGATCAAACTATTTGCAAGCGCTGCATTCTCGCAGTGAGCATTTCAATTAACTGAATGTAGGAATCGAAACACGAACATTGACTTTTCCCTATGAAATGCAATTTATTTTCTTTTTTAATTGTTGTTTATTTTTAATCATAATTCAAGCCATTTTTCCTATAGTATAAATACATTTTTACAGATCCAATGATCAAAAAAGAAAATCGGATTTAAATCTGACCATTGAAAATGTAGTATCCACATTACTTATCAAACCCCTGATGACAGAGTCCAGACATCAGAACAATATCAGACTATGCACGGGTTTTCTGTTATAAAAGTGAAAAATTCATGCGTTATGGATGTGACAACAAAAAACCACACACATCACATTTTTGAGAGACAACATACTTGCAAATGCACACCAGAAGCAATAATACCCAACAAATGGAGAAGGAATGACTCTTTATAGACCACACATTAGTTATTTAAATTTTCATGTGCTCATTAATAAAGAATATGGACTGTTATGTATGTGACAGTTCCGTTATGGATGTGACAATTCGCTTGCATGAATATGGAAAACTATGCTTTAAAAACTTCACATGGGTATTTAAACCACATAATATTGACATCTGACCTATAAGTAGGGTGAAAAGTAGATTTTTTCCATCTTGATATTTGCATGGAATTGCCCATTACTTTAATGTATAAAGACATATTAAAAGTTGTGTAAATGGATGCAAAGAATATATGTTATATATTATGAGTGTCTGTTTTCCACTGTGGAGATGCTTTAGGATCAATGACAATTTAAGTGTTAGTTCATAATATGCCATCTTAAACTCGCTGTAAACTCTCCCAGCAGGACCCGGAGTCTGTTTTAATGTTTCTCTGTGGCCAATAAAAGTCCATAACTGCTTTGTGGCCCATCCTTAAAAGTGACAATAAACATAACTTATAGCACAGTTTTCATAGGTACGCTGGAGTCGGGTCAATAACTATTGTTTCATCCGATCATTATGAAGAAACAGCAGAACAGTAGAAGAATGCCAGATCAATCAGCCAATCAGATGAAGCTTTCGTCTGGAGTCATTTAACAGTGTGGCTAATGACCTAAACATCATCATTATCCTCACCAGCAATTTCCCTTTTTCACTTTTGGGAAACATTTGGTCTTCCCGGAACATAATGACGATTCAGCTAAAGATGTTAACTCAGAATGATTTAAGCTGTACGACTGTAACGCAGCCCACAAGCCATCCTGTCGACTTTTCTCAGACAAAACTCTGGTTAGGACAAGTTTTTTGTCTCCTGGCTGCCTTTCACATGAGCGAATCGATGCAAGAGTGAGTTTTAGAGGTGTAGGGATAATAGCCGTCTGACAGACAGCAGCGCAGGTGAAATAAAGTCTAGTAAAGCGAGGCCTCCTCTCTCCAGTTTTTGACATGTCCCACAGACCTAGTAATGAGGTCAAGCAGCTGGGTGCTATTACTAGAGCATAGGACCTGACTGCCAGACAAGATGGTGTGCTATCACCTCGTGTTTTAATCTATCAGATGGCTTCTTCCTTCACTCTTTACTAGACTGACTTTGTTTGTGGTTCGAGCACGCCACCCACCTGACCTTGAAAAATTGCTCAGCTACATTTTTACGATTGCTTTCAATGACAGATTCTACTCCTTTATGTTTAACATGGCTTGTTACTAATGTAATGAGCACCTATTTGGTAGTGATTGGCATAATAATTCTTTAGTGCTTTTGTGTTTTGTGGCAGATTTGCAGGCCTTGTGTAGTCTTTTGCAACAGATTCTATGTTGCGGCGAGCAAGAAAAATGAATGCCATTTTGTCCTAAATATTGGTTTGAAGGTTTCAACGATCTGTCTGCTCGCTGGCAATAGTGCTTGCCTATTATCCTCATCATCAGCAGCATTGTTAATTATAATCATTTTGCTTGTGTCATAGGTATTCAAGCCCTGGTACTGTTTGCCTTTTTTCACAAAGAAACGTAATTGTGGTTTCTCTCTCTCTCTCTCTCTCTCTCTCTCTCTCTCTCTCTCTCTCTCTCGCGCTCTCTCTCTCTCTCTCTCTCTCTCTCTCCCGCTCGCTGCTCTCTCTCTCTCTCTCTCTCTCTCCTCTCTCTCTCTCTCTCTCCCTCTCCTCTCTCTCTCCCTCTCCTCTCTCTCTCTCTCTCCTCCTCTTCTTCTCTCTCGTTCTCTCTCTCACTCTCCTCACTCTCCAGTCTCTCCTCTCTCTCCTCTCCCTCTCTCTCCTCTCTCTCAATCGCTCGGGCTCTCTCTCTCTCTCTCTGCCCCTTCTCTCTCTCTCACTCTCTCTCTTCTCTCTCTCTCTCTCTCTCTCTCTCTCTCGTCTGTTCGTCGTAAAGAAATGTGAAATATGATGTTCCCTCAGAAAAAAAAGCATTGTTTTCTGTAGTTTATGATAGCTGGGAGGCTGTGTTCGGAAAAAATCCTCTCAGGGCTTTTTGACTAACTTGATGGAATAGATGGTCTGTCCAACTGCTTGCCCACATCAATAGGTATTCTGATTCTCAAGGTCCTACAAATGCTTCGGCACAAAAGTCATTAGAATCCTACTTCTGCTTGGGAGAAAGTATTTTTTCTTGTACTCCGGGCCCTCATCACTTTTCTAAACCCTGTTTTTTTCGGTGTCTGTGTGTGTGTGTTTTTCATCACGGCGAGTTGCTTTTACACTGCAACATTAATGACAGTGAACTACATTTGAACTCCATGTTCGGCGCTGACATTTTCCCCCAAACTGCAACCAGGACTGTTTGCACAAAGTGACTTCAGAGTGTCATATTTCAAGTAGACAGAGTGTCTATCATTAAATAATTCATCTGTGTGCAGATGTCTTGACATGACAATTAATATTTATTAAATTAAAAACCCGGCAAGAGCAGCCGTCTGAATCCCACCACCTCACTTGCTAAGAATGGCAGAGGAGGAGAAATAGATTGTGAAAGCGAATCATTTATTTGATCTGTCATGCTTCACGTTTCCCCTCAAAGCAGACACACATGATATTTTAACATTAATACAACGGTGTAATATTATGTTTGATCAAGACTGCAGCTGTTTTCATTTATATTCCTATACTACTAAAATTTGTTTAAGTCTTTACAAATTTTACAGGCACAACATTCTCTGTTTTCATGCTCAAATTTTCTTTTTCATAAAAAATTCTTTGTGACTTAAAATGAAGGAGATAATTTATATTGAGTTTGTCATAGGATCATAGTATTATAATGTAATTTAACCTCTTTTAAAAGCTCCCTATTTTTTGAGCATTTTATTTATTGCAAAAACAAGTTTGGAACATAAATGGTGCGTGTTTTAGCTTTCAGATTATGTATAGTTGAATAAGTTATAATTCAAAACAAAGGTAATAAAAATGCAGAGACAGTAAAAAAACTCCTTTCCCATTTCGTGTGCATGCAAATACCAAGATTTGGAGTTTTATACTTTTCTGTAATTTGTTCTGTATTTGTTGAAATGTTTAACTGTAAAACTGTTAATAATAATAATAATGTTCATTTAAATACATAATCGTAATTTATTTATTGAAAGATATTGTGGGAAATATTTTATGTAATAACACAACACAAAATAAAATTAACAAATTGCAGTATAATGGTATAATGCAGGTAACAATAAAGTGACAGTAGTGTACAGGTGGTGATAAAGTGTTCAAATTTTTTAAAGGGTTTAAAGTAACAACGCTTATCAGTCCAATACGTTTTCAGTGTTGATATGTCCATTTATTGACACCTTTAGAAGATTGACAATGTTTAGAACTTTTTAAAATCTGCTACTCGTGGGATGTACAGTATAGATATGTTATTGTTTGTTAGACAATATTAACAATATAAACAAAATTGGTCTGCACTTTTCAAGTTCGAAATTCACAACATTATTACAAAACAATCAAGTAAAACGATTGAGTGAATAAAATAAGAGCACACGAACCACACCCTTACCCCTGTCAATTTGTTCGCACATCCCTTAAATTGTAATTGGCTCTTTAAAGGGAACTAGGTTCATAAGGTCAAAAGCTATTTTTATAGTAAAGTGCTTTGAGCGAGCTCTTTTTTCTTATCCTCTCCTGTCTAATATGACAGAGCATCTCCAGCATCATTACATCCCCCAGACAGTCATCAGCACAGGGAGTTAGACTCGGCTGTGGGGAAATTAGATTGCGAAGCTCCCTCTCCCCTCGCTTCCCGGGCCTTTTTTGGGCTAAATACCTGATTATCCCACATTTAGGAGTGTGGGGAAAAGGGGAAAAAATACAGCAGCTGGATTGTAATCAATCCTTTTAAAAAGTGCAGCTCGCACGGCACTTCTCTCCAGCAGGATAAATGTGACACAGAGGCCTCCGATTCCGCTCCTCTGATGAATCGCTCCCCGCTTAATGATTACGGGAATTGTCATCGACTGATCATCAGTCTCCATTTATTTCAAATCAACGTCAGGAGTTTGTAGGGCCCCGAACAAGAATGTGTGTGTGTGAGTATGTTTTCTCTAGATTGCCTCTTCTCATCTGCACTGCTCCATAAGGAGCATCAGAGCGGGGTCATGTATCATACCGTGTGTGTGTGTGTGGCAGGATGGTAGAGTGCAGAACCCCCCGGTGTCATCGCCCCCCTGGGTGGTGCTGTTTTAGGAACCATACTGAACATTGCATCTTTGCCCTTTTAACACTAATGGCTCCTTCTCAGAATTGCTTTTACAAACATCACAACTTTTACAACTACTAGATATTTTGGTGACTGCACATCTTTATGTGGATTTGTACATTTAAGTTACAGTAAAAGGATTAAATAACACCCAACCAGTGGAGGGGTTTTTTGTCATCCCCTCTGTCCCTTTATCTTTTCTATTTGCCATAGACACACACAGACTTAATAGTTAATCAGTGCGTGTGTATGGCCGTGGCTGTTTGCTCTCTTCTGCTCTCATATCAAGGCTGTAGTTAATACCCAGTGCTCGGTCCACAGAGCTGACATTAAGCAGACTCCAGTGTGTGTTCCGGGGTTAAGCTAGATTAAAGAGAGAGCCCCGTATACGCAGCTTTCTCTTCCACATTTTCTCCATTAGGCATTGCCGGCCTTTAACCTTAAGCATTCCCTTGATATTTGATTTGTTGGAGAGAAAAAAATCCTTATGTGAGGAATTAAACAATCACTGAAAATATATAAATACATATATCTTGATAAGTATTTAAAATATAAAGGGTTTCAGCGGCAACAACATTAATAAACATAATTCGTCCCAAACATTTAATTAAATACAATTACTGTTCAATAAAATATTAATATATAAATGTATTAAAATATATACAAAAACAAAATAGTAATATATAAATTGAATATAAAGTAAATTGCTATGTTGTTGTACAAACACAGACTGGAAGTTAACTTCGGGCCAGGCGTGTGTATCCGTTGAAACTGATATACAAATATTATTTCTATTATTTATGTATTATTTACAGTATATATAATTATAAAATGATAGGTATTAATAAACCTTAAATGTTTTAATTAAAAAATATTAATAGAATACTTTAAAATCTACTACTATTAAAACAATTCTAAATAAAGCCTTTTGTGATTGAAAAAATGTGCCTCAGGATGCTTATGTTCCTACACGTTGCATTTGTTACTTTAGTTGAGTAAGTAAACAAGGCAAATAACTAAATAAAATTAGACATATAATAGTGAATAATATTACAATCAATTAAAAACAATTGCTTGTTATTTATTTAACATTATTTTACTTTTATTATTTACTTGAAGTATATTTTATTGTACTGTATTTTAACTTTAGGATCATAAATGGGTTTTTTATCTGTGCCTGTTGAAAGTCTTTTGACTAACACTTTTCATATAGTGTAGTTCTTAACCAAAACCTGATGGTGGTTTAAATGACGAGGCATCTTCAATGAGATGGTGTTCTAAAAAAAAACATGTTACACTCTGTTGCCCTTGATGCTGTTTTAAATCTCAAAGTGTTATTTAAAGAATTACTTCTTATTTAAAAAAACTCTTTAGTCTCTCTTTTCGACTTGCTGTAAGAAGTTAAGAAACTCATTCAATTGTCACTATTCAGAGCCACTCCACTCGAGCAAAATCAAACTCTGGCTCGGCTAGGACATTCATACCGGAGCCACCCGAGCGTACCTCACGAGGAATGATTAGTAATTCATAATTCTTTCAAAAAGTCACGTCTCAGCAGGATTTCAACAAGCTCTCTTTCAACAATCTCCATGGCAGGCTAGATGTCAATGAAGTCTTCGTATAGTTTCCATTACTTTGACGTTCCGACTCGAATCCCTCAGTCCCGAGACAGGTTCCGTCAAGAGATGGCGGAGGCTCCTGAGAGAGCGAAGCTCGCAGGTTAATGTAGTCTTTGACGTAGGTAAATTAGCGCAACAAAAATAGACCAATTGACCCCATTAATTTCTTCTTCCACAATTATCCCAAGGGCCGGAGGAAGGAGGCGAAATAATAAATCACAATTAAGCCCAAGTCAGCTGCGTTCATTAAGCTTCGTAAGGGCTAAATCTGCGATCTTCATTCTGGAGATTTGCAATCAGAAGTTTGAGTCGCTACGAAACAGAGGTTTTGAGAAGTGTGCATATTGTTTTTGCATGCTTTAAAGTTTAGAAATAGTTAAACGTGGATAAGTTAGGCACATATAAAAAAAAGATTTTATATTTGCTAATATTACTAACTAGTAGTAACTTTTTATTAGTTGATCTGAAATGCCGTTTCAGCACTGGCAACAATTTCATAAGCCTAAGAAGTTGTCCAAAGTGAGTATAAAATTCATTTTCTTAAAATCAAGTTGTTTATATAAATCATGTGCTTTAGAAGTTTGGCAAACACACATTATGTTTTTTCTTAATTTTAAGAATAAGACCAGCTGTTTGCCTTTAATAGGAAAATTCATTGAACAGCCTTCCTCAGTTTTGTTCTGGTGTTCATTCATTATTACTGAATTAATTGATAACAGACTCCGTTGTGCACAACCCTGCAGAGATTCTTGCTTGAGTTCAATATCCTGTGTACGTTTAATTTCTTCAGAACATATGAGTCAACACTTCTTGGAGATGATTAAAAATGTCTCTTTCACAAACCTCTGGAGATTAATGTCTATTTGTCCATAAGACATGTAGCTCTAAAATGGCAAAGACTGAAGGCTTTCCTATTAGGCTTTCATTCCTACCATCCACACACGCACGCACGCACGCACGCACACACACACGCACACACATTCACAATCTCTGTAAAAATAGAATCTTTGCCAACAATAGGATTTAAATATCCGTGAAACTGTTGTTATTCTAATATAAATTTGATTAATTGAATCCAGATCTAAATCAGTCTTTAATGTTGCTCCACATTTTTGATACCTGAAATATAAAACTAGAAAATAGTTTCTGCGATGTAGCAAGCCGTTCCATTTCTGACTGTTTTTGAAGTTACGTCCCGCTTGCAAAAGAAAACCAATTATAAACAACAGGTATGACGTTATCACGCAGTTTTCTATTATTAATGAAAATCACACAACTGAAGCTCTTCCTAATGTTATCGCTCAGCTCACTGATAGAGGTAAATCAACAGTTTCCAGGCAATTAGCAAGCAAAGCGGAGCCACGGTCATACCTCTGAAAAACATTAGGAAAGTGCAGTGGCGGTTTCAATTATTTGCCGACATCTTCATTTCACGTTTCGGCCCAAACATCACGGAATCGCCACCGCCCGTCACGTCTAATGCCTTTCCTCATCCCATAATTCTCCAAACCCTTTCAACGAGCATTCAGTGCGTCGTTCTCTGACGGCAGGAGCCGTGGCGCCTCTTCGTTTAGAGGGCTGGAAAAACGAGAGGGAGTGGGAGGGATGAGTGGAGAGGAACCCACCTCAATCAAGAGGTCCATTCATAATTGAGAAGGGGAGAGATCTGTGCAGCAGGTCAAAAAACTCTACTGCATAATTGAGGAGCAGCTAAAGCTGGAGTGGCTCCATGGTGGCACTCTGCGGCCATAAAAAGTTCCTGAGAGGCGGCGCTTGTGTATGTTTGTGCATGCGGTTCTGCGTTCATGTGCATTTGTGTGTGTGCCCTCGGGTGCACCTTGACATGTTTGCCTCGCGCAGCTGAATTAACTGTTAATGTACAGTTTTTACACAGCAATATATATTATATAAAGTAGTGTAGTTGTGTAGTGATTATTAAATTAATGATTTTTTTCATTGGTTAGTTGTCATAATATGACGTAAAATGACAATTTTAAAATGTTTGAAACATCTCTTTAAGAGATTCTTATCTAGCGTTTATTGCAAATATTTTTGGAAAGAGACCATTCTGAATTTCTAGATGTATTCAGTGTGTAAATTTCAACAAAATCAAACCTCAGGAGTGACAAAGTCATCCAACAGCTGTGTTTTCATGACAAGACACATGAAAACTGTGATAGAAATTGAAGGTATCACATGAAAAAATCGTTTTTAACTTTTCCTAAATGCAAGAACAAATATTAGTGTTTTATTGCTTAAAAGTAAATATGTTGTCCATACTTTGTGGTATTTGAGGTCAGAGCATCTTTTTTGTTATTTTGACTGGTTTCTCCAGTTTGTAATCGCAAATTGAAAACAATATTTATATTTGGTAGAAACATGGTTAGTATAGTTCACAGAATGAAACAAAAAGGATCATTTACACATACCTATAAATAGTACATTTTAAAATCAGAAAACTCTGCGGCTGTATGTATATGTATGATAAAAGGATCATTTATTCATTCTTTATTATATTTTTTACTGTTTAGAATAATATTAAAGCCATCAAAACCATGGAATAACTCAATTATGTTTGTGACTTTAAAATAAATGAAATCTGTTATATTTTAACATCTTTAAAGTAGTCATCCTTTGCATAGAATTTGTAAAATTATACGCTTGGCATTTTATCATGCAGCTTTTTGAGGTCTTAACCTGGGAAGTTTTGAAAAAGTATTGAGGGAATTTTCAACTATGCTGGACTCTTATTGCCTGTTTTTTATCATAATTTTGAAAACATTATTTGGAAAGTTTTCTATAATGGGCCAGTTTTCTATAATGAAATAAATGAATATGTTGGCACAATTAAAAAACATTGATACATACACCTTCAGATGAAAAGATTTTTAAGATTGTCAAACATTTTGTCAAGTAATTCTAAATTTGTATATATATATGTTTGTGTAGATTGTGTCCATTTTGAGTAGACAGTCATTTATAGCCACTCATTTCTGTACTTTTTTAATCTCATTACATTTTAAACAAAGGACACTGTTTCGCTTGCATAAGTTAATAATGTCATATCGATGATAAACCACAGAAGACTTTTGTTAAACATCCCATTTGGATTTGGTTGGTATCAATGGAGGGGTACTTGCTCCTTACTGATGTGACTGTGATGGTACACAAGAAAAAAAAAGAAAAAACATAATCCTTAGGTAGGACACAAGTTAGTACATCACTGCGCCATTTATCTCTCGGCTGGCAAGATGCATTGGAAATGCCAAACCTATCTTCTGAGCAGACGCTCTTTTGAAAGATGCCATTTCTCAGAGTGATGTTGTTATTGCTGGAAGCTGGCGGATGCCCTGTGTGTGACCCTGTGAAGGGTTGAGTCATGTCTGTTGGTCCTCTTCATCTGAAAGGTTTGGAGAGTCACGCCTCCCTCACCTTTTCACAGCAATGTCACCTGCGCTCGAGAAAGGAAAAGTTCAGCACGCGTTACAAACGGTGAGTCATTTCTACTGACACTTTCACCATACTGTTAAATTATGGATTTGAATTCCTCTTCCTCAGATTCTTAAGTGACTTGGCGCACCGGCAAGTCAGTAAATACATCTCCGGTTTCTGGGAGTTTCTGCCAAAAAACGGGAAAGGAAAGTTGTCAGGAGGTGGAGGGGAAATTTCCATAAGGAGCAATTGGCTGTCAGAATTGGCTGTCAGGCTTTTTTTGTCCCACTTCCTTCTTACTTCCAGAATTGAACCCAGGCACACATTTGCTGTGGGTTAACTTGACAGAGAACTCTGGATGCTGTTTCTGAAAGGTCTCTGTCATGCATATGTAGTCATGACAGGGATGATATGCGTGTGTGTGTGTATCTCTACAGTATATTGGTGTATTTGTGAAAGGGGAGCACACATGGGGGCGCGTCTGTGTGTGCTGGTGTGTGACTGCAGGAAGGCCACTTTCTTCATGGACATTTCCCTCTAGCCCCTTAGTCCATCCGGCTGCTCTTGTAACATGTATTTATGCATATATTTAAATCAAGACAGAAGTTAGGTTTCAACAATAGGTCTCCTGAGTTACCACTCGCTTCATCCCCAAAGGGAACCTTTCGTTTCCTGTTTGTCTTTACATGTCCACTCAGATCAGTCTGAGAAGCTCCAGTGCTACTTGTTGGTGAAAGTCTGTCAGTTCTCAGAGTTTTATTTGTTGTGTTGATACTGTCATAGAAAACCTGTAAGAAATATGTGACCCTGGATCACAAAACCAAGCACGAGAACATTTGTAGTAATAGCCAAAAATACATTGTATGGGTCAAAACTTTTAATTTATGTCAAAAATCATTAGGATATAAAGTAAAGATCATGTTCCATGAAGATATTTTGTAAATGTCCTTACCGTAAATATATCAAAACTTTTATTTTTGTGAGTAATATGCTATGCTAAGGACTTCATTTGGATAACTTTAAAAGCGATTTTCTCAATATTTAGATTTTTTGCACCCTCAGATTCCTGAGTTTTAAATAGTTGTATCTCGGCCAAATATTGTGTTATCCCAACAAACCATATGTCAGTGGAAAGCTTATTTTTTCAGCTGTAATGATTTAAAAATGATGTAACAATCTCAATTTCAAAAAATTGACCCATAGAAATATATAATATTGTAGTATTGTGTATATATATATATATATATATATATATATATATATATATATAATTTATCATTATTTTTATCATTATAATAATAATTATATTTATAATAATAAATTCCGGGCTCGGAAAAGTCTTACAATGTCATACAAAAGTATTCTGTAGTGAATATAGGCTTTTTCCTATTTATGTATTAAATATTGGTTTAATATTTTCAATTAGTGTTTATTAATGTATAAATCTAATAATAAAAAAGATTTGTACTTGACATACAAAGGTAAGTCTCTAAAACTTTCTAAGACAGTCCTTGTACAGTAATCTTGAACGACTGTAGAGGTCAAGGTCATAAAAGTATTACTGGTGAAACCAGGTCATGTCACATATTTGTAATGTGGCTTTTTTCTTTTACAAATGTAGGTAATATAAGGCCAACTGTACAGACTGTAAAGTTGCATTCCCTGTGTTTGGATAAAAAAAAATACAAGATCTGGCAAACAATACTGTCAGCTTTCTCATGCTTTCCTGGATCCTCATACCAGCAGAACCTCACCGCATGCATCATTACTAAATGCACACATGCATGTACCGTGACTGATCAGGAAAAGAAACGCATGCGAAGCAGATTTACACAAACACCCATTTTTTTGACATCATCGAGAAACTAAATGTGATTAATGGGGAGTGTGAGAACGAAAGAACAGAATAAAGAGAAAAGAAGGCCAAGTGTACAACTGTCATGATGACTCAAATCTGTTTTTACCTCCGTCTGGCCCACAAAACTTTCTAAGAAGCATCTAATGCTTAAATGGGGTCAGAAGAAGGTTAAAAAGCGCTACATGAGCACGGTCATGAATATTTGAACTGCTGACTTGAAAAGACTTGCAGTGTTCATGAGGGAGGTGGCTCGTGTCACATCCTTTTCTCTTTCCTGCCGCTGAGCAGCACTTGCCCTCTCAACCGCAGGATTTTAGCCTCTGTGTTGGGTGGATATGAATACCCCCCTCAGCCAACACACCGCTGTCTCCGTGCTGCCTAATGCTCATGGCAAATGTTCTATTCAGGAGCAAGTTACCATAATGTCTATTCAAAGATTTCCCAGACATGTGAACCTTCTTATGATGATGATGATGACACATTTTATTGTCATTATTAAGCGTTTTTATATTCTTTAAAGATTTTTTTTTCTTTATTACAAAACAAAAATATGTAAGTCCTAATGTGTGGGAAAATGCTTACTATTATGTATGTCTACTATACTTGGTGCATAACTATTTTTTGTAAACCACCTCAAATGTTATACTTTAAAAAAAAAACAAGCAAAATCAAACTTATAGAATAGCCTAATGTGTGTTTTGTGTGATAATTTTCCTTTGCAGCTTAAAAAACAATTTTAATATATAACCTATAAACTGTTCTGTATGTGATTTGTACGATGATATGTGTGCAAACTTTATTTTTGGAGTCAATTTGCTTCCAAAACACAGGGAAAGGTTTTAAAGTCATATTGTATTTAATATAATAGTTTTTTTAGAATATCTCCTTTTTTCAAATATATTAATAATTAAAGGTTTTACATACTGTATGTCAGTCAAGTCACAAGCCCCAGAAGTGCATTTATTCTGGTGAAACAGTTTTACACGTCGCGAGCGCCTTAAGTGCCGCTTGAGAACAGCTCCATTAATCAGCAAAAGGTTATTTCTGCCATTTTTCAACACCCATAAATTAATTAATATAACGCTTCACAAGAAACTCCGGTAATGTTGTTTTTAATGCGTTGGCTAAAAGCATATAGTAATCCAAGTACTACCTTTGTTTCATACACGCTTATGTCTGTTCTGTATTATTTCAGTAGAGGAATTTTGCATCCTAAAGCCTGTCTCTATAGACAGTCCAAGTTTGACTCGATTGTCCGCTCCTAGTGCGTTTCAGAGTGAATTTTCTAACAATAGCCTCGGCGCTCCTAACTTCTCTTTCCCTGTCCGTCACACTTCAGAACAGGCGCATCTGGTCCAGGCAGACTGGAATATGCTCAAGACATGCACAGACACACAGATTAGCAATGAGGAAGCTGTTAGTCATGGTGTGTCGTACAATAGCCCACTGCTTTATCTCTACTGTTTGACTGTCCCAGCTGCTCCGCTAACATTGGGTGCACATTTAACGGAGGCAGACATGTCGAATTGAATCAGTTGGATCGGTTTAACATTTTTAGGGGGTTTCAAACAGCAAGAAACAATGTAAAATATAAATACAGATTTCTTAATTAGAAAATATTTGTATTGTACAACAAACCTTGTTTGTATAGTAAGCCATGAACATATATAGGAGTTTAACATTACATTTATTACATTGTTACATTCATTACAAAAACATTGATGAGAAATTCATTGAAATGTCTGATTTTGTTATGTGATCAAGATTTGAGATGTTGAGATCTCCTCTGAAACGCTAAAGGAGACATATGTAATATTACTAGGGTCTTTTTTAGGAGACACATCTAAAAACATACAGTAATATGTCTTGCTTTTAATCTCTATTTTCTCTTTGTTCAATCTAATTGTTGTCTATTGGAATGTTTTTTAATCCTATGTGAGGAGCAGGTGAGAAATCATATTTGTGATGTTACAACTCACATGCGTGCATAGTTCTAAAATGAATGGCTTTGTAAAGATTTATGATAAGAATCATTCAGCCCGTGTCATTTGAAGTGGTCTTCTGATAAAAACTCTGGATGGAAAAGACAGTCTTTTACTTTAAGGACTGATGAAAACCAATTGAACTCCACTTCTAGGTTTAGTTTGTTTGATTTAGTGGTGTTGCATCTTGCATGGCTATTTATTTATATTATTTCTAAACAGAGACATCTTCATTTCACTCTCATTGTAATGACATTTTTGAAGTAGATTTTTAGATTGTTTTGCTCAGTGCTGACTGCTTGTAAGCCTGAAGAAAATATGTTGCTCACAGTAGCAGGGAGTTGCTGGTGGCAGAGGTGATGGGAAGCTATGGACCTGTCAGTATATGATGTTAGGGTCCTACTACTATATACAGAAAAAAGTGAGACTGGTTAGTGCACTGACAACATGCATAGAATGTCAAATAATATTGAGATTTTGGTTTAAAATTTAAATGAGAACTTTTTATTTCAGGTACATGCTTTTTCCACTTTGTCTCATAGAGTTTAAATATAGAAAAAAACAATACGTTTGTATTTGTTAACATTTAGTTACCACATTAGAACTAACAATTGACAACATTTGCATTTACAGCATTTAATAATCGTAGTTCATTTTAATTTCATAATTTACTTATACATTCATAATCAAATGCGCAATGCATTACCATAACAATTTGACTTCAACTAACATTAACAAATGCTATAAACTATATTGATCATTGTTAGCTAATGCATTTACTAATGTTACCAGTTAAATAAACATTTTAAATAAAAAATGAGACAGACTTATTGGTTTTGGGGATCTTTATCGGTCTCTTATATATTATAATATAGAACATAAAATTGTATTGTAATATAATTAGAAATGCTTTTCTAATAAGTTCTAATAAATTATAGGATGTGGCCAAAAGTTGTAATATTGGATGTAACATTAACTGCAAAATAATTGGTTAATGTTACTGTATTGTTAATATATTGAATAGCTCAAAGTAAACAAATAATTCATTTATGTGGAAACCTATTCATTCTATGACATACCTCAACCCTTTTTTGTTAAATTGAGGGTTCAGTAAAAAACCCAGTTAGTTTTAAATTGTATTCATTCATCAGAGTTTGAAAAAATGCAAAAACATTTATTTACCATATAAATAATGATGAACAGAACAGGAAACATCTCAACATCACTCATTATTCCCATTGTTTTACTGTTTATAGATAAGACCAGTAACATTGTCTTATGAAAGAAATGTGATTTCTTAGCAGTGCTCTAGCTATGAAATGTCAACAGCTCTTGAGTGTGTATTTGAGTGTGGAATATGACTGCTGAAAAAGATTTGTTTGAATTGTTTTGAAGCAAGAAGCACATGTTCAGATTAATATGACAAATCAATCAAATACAAGGAATTTAGATTTCAAGTAATGTTTTCTTGTCTCAACAAAATAACTCGAAATAAAACTTAAAATAAAATAAAATAAACAAAAAACATTTCCCGGAGATTGTCCTCTTCAAAAAGTCAATTCGAGGTAACTCGGAAAATCAGATGGTTGTAAAAGTCCCCAAAGAGACATGATTTGAGAAAACCTAAGTGCATAACTTCCTAAAAGCGGGCACATGTTTCATCAGCAGGGGATAATAACCGAACCGGTGCTAGATGCCGTCCCCCTGGAGAGCCCACACTGATTGATTCAGGAAAATGTTTAAACAGATGATACCTGAGGGGACGCAAATAAATTGTGGTGTGGGTTCTTATTTGTGGAAGAGATCAATACCATTCAAAATGAGTTTGGGACCCTGTGTGCCTTGTGTAGTGGTTTAATATAGAGGAGGTGAAGTGTCTGCATCGGAGTTGGACAGGGAGAGAGGGAGAAAGAGCGCTCAAACCCATCCTAAAGGGCGCCAATCAAATCTGTGTTTTACAGCGAGTCAATCATCAGTTAGTGCTTTTATTTGCCGCAGCCGCTTATTTGAACTGGAGGTATCGGAACTTTGTGCTTCTCTTAGGTATAAGCAGCTCCCCTGATAGCATCCCTGAAACTGTGTTCTGTGTGTTTTTGATGAAAGATGGGATAGTAATGGATCAGATCGCATCTTCTAGACCGGCTGTTCTTATGTGCCTTCGCAAACAGCCAACATCTGCTGTTTGTCTGCGTGCCCGCATATCCTTTGCTTTTTCTTTACTTATTTTGTTCTGCTGTGTGTCACCATAGAAAAGTCAATGTAAAGAAAATTTACAACAATCATTTAGATTCCACCTAAAATATATGTTAAAAAAAATTGCTAATCGTGTTCTTCTTTGTGTTCTGCAGAGGTGAATCCATCATCACGTTTTTCTGACGAATTCGTGTATCCTATGAGGAAATGCTCAGAGAAGAGGTAAACACTCAGTTCTTATCAAACCCAGCAGATGTTGTTCATTGTTGCTGTTGCTTTTTGTCTCAATACCACTTTGATGGTCTGATACATTGTTTCTCTTTCAAACAAAAAGATGCGCAGAGAATTCACAATTGCAGCCGAATTGAATCACACCTGCTGATAGCTCTGTTGTTTTTTGCGCCCGATTCGCTAAAGAAATAATGCAAATAAGTACACGGAACCTGTGTGGTATTGCCAGCACTAGCTTGTGAAGGATGCAGCAGAGTAGCGTGATCTGGTATACCTTGCTGTAATCGTGTAGCATTGCTCCACCGTTGCAATCGAGGCATCTAAATCGGCACTCGAGCACACTGCTTGCCTTTGCCGCACGTTTGAAACATATCCGGTAACGCCGTTCTCCATCTTTTGATGCATAACTAATGCCTTGGACCATAGGAAATGTACACAAACACCTATTTTAAAGTACATTACCATTTACAGCATGCTTTCAGCCAGTAGTGATAGCCTAATATTAATCGCACAATCCATAATGTGCCTTATTTACATCTGCTAAAAAAAGACAATGGACTAATTTAATGCTCACAACAGACTATTTCGACACGTTTAACACCTGGTGAAAAGGATTGCAGATGGTTAGATGTGGGTTTCTGAAAGGTAGAAAACTGCCCGGCGTATTTCCCCGTAATCATCCTCCCTTCCTTTTTGTAAATATGTAGGCAAATTTTTTTGGCAAATGTAGCTTCTCTCCAGTGCTGATAGCGTATTACTGTCCTGTCTGTGTGTGTGTGTGCGCGCGTGTGCGTGCGTGGCAGCTACTTCACCTTCCCTGAACAACTGTTTCTGTGTGATGTTTGTCTCAAGGAACTGCTAATAAGAGTTTAATGTACTATATAAAGCTATTGTACGTTTCAAAGCTTCCTCCCAAGTCCAAAAACACTGTTTAAAGAATGAATATGCAAGTATGATAATGTCCAAATTAACACATGAAAACTGTATATTTGGTCCTTTCAGACATTACTCACTACAGTAGTAAAAGGATGTGTCCTATTATTCCTTATATAAGATTTTCTATTATTTCCGTTGGCAGATAGCATGTGGGGGAAGGTTCACACAACGTTGTGGGGTATCACCTGTAGCTCTCTATATCCTACTGAAGGATCCCAGCATTGGAAAAAACAGTTTTAACAAGGTCCCTTATGATTTTGTTGTGTCGGGACAGTTTGCGTTGCACAGTTCACATATTTTAAACCTCCCAGTTTTTTTTTTTTTTTGTAATACAAAAGACATTTTTTAAAGCTTTGTCAATATAACAGAAAACACTATATACAAATCATAAACATTTAAAAAAGCAAGTACATCCGTGCAAAAAAACAAAACATTTCTAGTGCAAGAACCTTGACTTTCATTATTGAAAATGCAGTCATAAAGTACTTTATTATCCATCAGATAAACCCAAATTATGTTGTGATATCAATAAATGTATCTATATAAGTTTCTGTCTAAGTTACGGTGTTCTTAAATGAATCACAATGTCATTTAAACTCGCCGCCAATCAACCATCTGCTGCTCCAAACCGTAAGTCTTTAATTAGTTAAGATCAAAATGATGATTTTTTTATTTTCTTCTGTAAATCAACAGTTTTCAGTTTTAATTAAATGTAATCTAAGACTTCAGATTACGAACAATCAAAGTTAACCCTTAGAACTCACACCTGCAACGCATCACAACATACAACTAGACTTTATCTCGCTTGAATGTTTGTGTTTTCAGTTTATATGTCAGTTCTCAGTTTCTTAAGCCTTATTTTAATTAGGCTACTTGTTTTACTGACACGGCAAAGCCGTACAAGAAAAAGAACTATCATGCTTGTGCGTGTTTATGGTTTAGCATTTTTGTTTGATTCTTACAAGGTATTTCATCAATGCGCTTAGAATTTTAATGTGCACTTAAATCTAGTGAGAAATTAATAAATTAATCGATAAATAAAATGAATAAGCAATAAATGAATACTAATTCCCACCAACAGTTTCGTAGCGTCGGCATAGTTCTTCATAGCATTGCGTGCCGTAGTTCTTTAAAAGCTTGTAAAATCTCCATACGTGCTCATTGTTCTGCGAGAGGAGTTAATCAAAGCTCATAAATCACGTCCGCAGGCACTTAGAACATTAGGCATGCAGAGGCAGTCACCCTTGTGCAATTAATGGCAATTAAAGCTATACTTTTATGATGTCTCCTACTTGCACTACAAAGGAGTAATTGCTTTTTACGGCTTTTAAGTCGGTAGCTGTCCTTTTACAGTGGCCTACTAGTTATGAGGGATTCCCAAAAACATGCTTTTCAAAGGGGTCTACATATACATTACTCTAATGGATTAATAGCATGTGTTTGGTCCGCGGCCAAATAGCTCTCGTTCCTCAAGGCTTTTTTCCTGAGGAAACCACCACAACGGTTTCCAGGGTTCCCCCGTACTGGCGGCTTATATGGAGTGTTGTACTTATTGCTTGGACCATATCCCCATCACCTTTCATCTTCATGCATTCTGCTGTTTTCCTCTCCCAGTTTTGGCTATTCTCTTTTTTCATCAACCTCTGACCTGAGTCCGAATGTCTGTTTTTCTATATGGACGGACTACACGGACCTTCATTGTGTTTCATTGGCTCTAAACCTGATCTCATCTCACAATTTATTTCTTGACTTTCATTCTTGTTAGGGTCAGAATAGCTATATTACATCTACCCAGAAACATAGACTTGTCACTACACATTACTTCTTTATAAAACAGCAAAAACATAAAACAACTAACTTTTAATTAGACTTGCAGCTGAAAATAGAAATTCCAGTGATAATCCAACAAATATGTAAAAAATAGAGAAACGAAATATTGTATTTCAGTTTCATAATGAATCTTTTTGTAACAACAATGTGCAACTACAATTTCTTTAACAAGAATGCTGGGTCTTTATGATAGAAAATACAACTAAAATAAATAAATATAAACAGCAGCAACAACAACAACAATAAAACATGAATAGATTAAGAGATAATTGTAATTAAATAGCAATGCAAACATTATTATTATTATTATTAATAATAATAGCTATTATTATTATTAATAATATTATTTAGTAGTAGTGATGTTAGTATTAGTATTTTCGAAAAATGCATAGAAAAAAATGCTTAGTTTCTGCATTTCTTGACTTTTTGCTACATCGGAAACATTCTGGCAGCTCACGAATGCCATTCATTCCAATTTGTTTTTGTTTTGATAGTCAATAGAACAATTACAGATTCCAGAGCTGTTTATTTTTTTGTTTGTGACAGCAGATGGGAGCTGTAAGGTTTTTTCTTCCGAGCCGAATTCCTCTTCATTTCTCCCTATTTTTCTCTCTTTTTGAGAGAAGCAGCCTCCACCTCTTTCAGTCACACAAACATGGTGAATCCAATGGATTAGGATGAGGCAGCTGGGGTTCTGTGTGTGTGACCAGCTACCTGAATTGAGACATCTGCTTTAGAGACAGTTTGATGAGAGATGAAGCATGTACCAAAAGGTGCTTCAACGTGATTTGTTCACTGTCTTTTAGTTCGCAGCTCACACATTTGCAAACGTGTTGCCTATATTAACATAATTCTTAGATGAAAGCAAATAAAGCTGAACAAAACAAATTTACCAGATTATTATTTTTATGTACTGATATTATGATGTACATTTTATTTTAAGACAGTTAGATCTTATTCTGTTAAGCTCATAAGAGCGATTTTGTGTATTGCCCTTATCCCATCATGCTTATAGTGATCATACTCACAGTTATCAGTAGTTTAAGTCAACATTTTCATTTGCGTGAGATGTTGGCAGACGGTCATTACAGTTTTACATTGACATTACATTTACTGTGTGCATTTTCCACAATTTTTTAAGTGATATAGTGCATTCAAGGTTTACATTGCAACACTGTGTTCCCAGAAACTTGTGACCATGGTTTTGCTAGTGCATGCTTTAGGTCAATTGAGTTTCTACAACTTTTATTCTTCCAAAAGAGAGTTGTCTTTTGATTGACTTTGCGTTTTGTATTTAATGCGTACTTTGGCATTTACCTGTGTGTGTGTTTGCAAGGCTTTTTATTTATACAGTGCTGACACTGCAGTACTGCTTCTTGAGTTTATTGTTGCAGATTATTAAACAGAAGACAGTTTTAGGGAAAGCAAATTGTTTAGGACTTCCTTTGAGAAAATGAAGGGTGTGCATGTAAATTTGCTGTTAGTACCTCTAAAATGAAAAACTAAAACTTCTAAAACATGCTATAGTATGTAGCCATTCACAGTAGTTAGACGTTTTTAGTTGACAGTTATAATACTGACACCTCACAGTCTCCTACAGTAATCCACCACCTCGATCACAACATCCCATTTTTCCACTTTCCTCATGCATTTGTCTCCTTTTAATGCATTATGCCGGTGATTATGAGATAATTCCTCAATTCATGCTCATCAAAAATGTCTTTCTGACAGTCAGATCTAGTTTTATTAGTGAATGGAGGGCAAGTGTTGGCATGTGAATAGACTTTCATCTCCCATCCAAAAACACCTTCAGCCCCTTTAAATGATGTGCGCCGTCAGCAGCCTATTGATTTTATATTGCAGATATGAAGTCGTCAGGTGTTCAAGGTTGACAAGGACGACTGCGAGCGGCCAAGTCCAATATTAGTCACCGCGCCATCAAAGGGTATGCTGCCTCATCAGCCAATCACAGCGCAGTATCAAGAGCATGTGTGCTGGTGTAATGCTTTGTAGTTGCAAAATTACATTTAAATGAATGAATTATACATTTTTGACCCTGGACAACAAAACCAGTCTTAAGGGTCAATTTTTCAAAATTTTGATATTGTCAAGTTGTTAACCAGAGGCGCTGCTAAGAAGAAACTGGAAATAGGACAAGTTTTGATATATTTACAGTAGGAAATTTACTAAATATCTTCATGGAACATGATTTTTACTTAATATCTTAATGATTTTTGGCATAAAAGAAAAATCGATCATTTTTACCCATACAATTTATTGTGTTCTTGTGCTACTTAAGACCCTGATTCAGGGTCACATTCATTTGATCATTAAATTAATAAATAAAAGGTTAACCAAATTTTGTCCTTGACACGGTGTACACAATTGTTCTTACAACCATCACGCTGAAAACCTGCTGTATACGAAACATTTCAAGTGAGGACATTTGCACAGGCACTTTGCTTTTATGTATGGCTTTTCTGTGATTGAAAAAAAGATTTAAATAGCAAGTCTGATGGGTTACGTTTTGTCCATGCATTCCACAAGCTTTTCATTTCATATTGAATTGCGCATTGTTTTTCATTCATACAGAACTATTCAAGAGGAAAGAACTGTGTAAAAGCAGAAGAGACCGAAAAGGAGAAAAAAGAAGAAATTTAAGTCAAAGAATGTCAGTGTCCAAGTCATACTGTTATTCTTTTGTTTAAAATTTCTGGTGGGATTTTTTTTATTCTTCTGCTGAATATCGAATAAACATTTGGGTACAAGCTGAAATGAGTGCAGCGTGTGAAGAAAGGTGCAAAACATGGCTTCATTACCAGGCCGGGTTTTGTCATGGAGTGGGTGTTGACAGAGTTTCTGGGTTGCGTGGTTGAATTGACGATGGTGACGCATCATTAGCTTAGTGGGGTGAAATAATAGCGCGTGCTGCTGTTCCTTTAGCTTTGTTTAGCGTAGCGTCCTAGCCTCCCGGGATGAAACATGGGGAAATAGGTGTTTCTTTCTGTACCGAGTGAATGTTTGCAGCCCTAACAAGACACCCAGGAATAGGAGTTTTATACGCAGCACAAGCCAAGCACATTCCGAGGGCCCAGAGAGCCTCAGCGGCTCCTAATGCTCCCTTGACACCGCGATTGATGCTCCAGTTACTTTTCTCTGCTTGAAACCTCCTACAGGAACAGCTGTCCCTATATGAGCTTTATTTGCCTAAAAGTAGTTCAAAAACACAAGGCTGACCTTAAATCATTTGAATAGCCCCACACTGCTAGCAAACAAGTTTATTTGACACTCATTTGCTTCGGTCATAGTAAAACAATCCATTAGAGTAAGTAGCACAGGATAGAAACATATGGATATGGGCTACTCTGGGAATATAATACATGCGCAAAATGCTTGTTTGCGTAGCGTGTCTCACATTTACGGTCTGTTTCATATCATTATCATTTTTTACAGTTTGTTCGTTCTTTAATGAGTTAGTTTTGTAATGATTTAGCGTTATTCATACGTAACCCATGCCGGGTTTTTACAGGTGATTGAGCGCACAAGTATCTGCCTACCATAGATGTCAAAGAAATGGCCGGTTTAAGATTGTGAAAATGCATTGAAGATGTCAACACATTAAACAATGATACAGAGAGCATTTAAGATAAAAAGTAAACTATTGCTAATAGGTGCATATAGTGAACTATAACAAATATTAAAGATGAATAAATAAACTTGATGCTGAATTGCATATGAACATGCATAATATCATATATCATGGTCAGGTAAATGTTTTCTTAATTGGTCATATGTTTTGTTTAATGCCATAAAGCTATTTTTCATGTTATTTGCAATCCTGCCATTACTCCTGCCATATGTATTTCTTTATAAAACAGTGCTTGGACAACAACGCTGAACTCTGGGATTTAAACGTTCTGGGATCAGCTTTATAATATTCATGAAGAATAAGTATAACTATGCAAATAAACATACAATCAGAGTAAATACCGGTTTATCAGAGACTGAGATTAGAAATCCACAAACTGTTGACCATATCAACAGTAAGGTACTGTTGATATGGTTTTTTAACTTTCTCCCAGTCAAGCGTGTTTACTATAGTTGGTGCTTTTCTTGTCACAGTTGTAGTATCAAGAGAGTTAAACTCCATCACTCCATCAGGGTGCGCTTCATTCATTATAAACGGGAGCAATAGTTTTATTAATGCTCTCTGATCTGTGTTACACCTTTAATTGTTGGATTAACAGTTTGCAGCTTTTACAATGTTTGACAGCTTGTTCCCAGCAGTCTAAGTATAGAAATTTGTAAGAAACATAACTTTAACACTGACATCACCGAGAGAGAGAGAGAGAGAGAGAGAGAGAGAGAGAGAGAGAGAGAGAGGACAAAACAGCGCTGATTTACTAGAGCGGATTATGAAATTACAGTGAGAGAAAAACAGATGTATCATTTCTAATTCTACCTCTGATTTATATAAATCTGTTAATTACTAATACTGTTTGCTTGAATTTTCTGTATTATGATTTGTGAAAATGATAAAAAATGATAGAAAATATATAATAATAATATTGCTACAAAGTTTTATACTTTCTCAGCAGTCACTCTCTCTTCGACTATCTCACACACTTACAGAACGCTTACGTATGCTTTCACTGAAAGAAACAAAAGATAAAGCATTTATGCAATAAATGCAATGTAAATAAAAGGAAATATCAAGAACAAATTAAAAAGCAACAGAATGAAGTAACAGTAAAAACAACCTCTGAAGGTCATTAGACCACTAAGTTTTAAAGCAGCACTATGTCGTTTTTCGAGCTTAAAATAATGTCTTAAATTATTTCAGTGGTGGAACAACTCTTACTGGACAAATTTTTCTGCCACTGCTGCCTGAGCATCCTCCTATCGGCTGTAAACGCACTTGTAAGTTTTGTGTTGGGGTCGGTACACACAGCCCCGCCCATCAAGTTCTCTAGTGTTGCTTTAAGATACTTTAAAATGCTAAAAAGTAAACTACTCGTATGTTGTCTGGAAAAAATACTCACTCAACACTTTTTAGTTGTGTTTTTTACAACATCTAAAAAGTGTTCTGGTGATCTTGATCTGGATTTATTTTGTACTCCTATTGTATAGGGTTACGGCTTTAGGGTAGGGTTGTATCATGAACTGATGTTGGTCCCATGGATCATGGTTGAATGGGAACAAATCTATATGAAAAGATATATTTATTATTATTCTTAATGTTGGCTAGCGATGCCAAGGCGGCTGTGATTTCAAGACTTTAGAATACAGTTTGTACCATACAGCTTTGAAAGCCTTATAAATCACTTTGCGTCTGTCCAATGCATAAAATGTAAATAATGACAGACTTTCATTCAAATCATTTTTGGGTGAACTATTCCTTTAAACTGAAAGCTTTGTAAGAGTTTATGCTGTGTGCGTGTGTGTGTGTGCAGGTTGACAGTGTCACTGTCAGTTGAGGGATGATTCCACTGGAGCTGTAGAGAACGGCTCTCCGTATCTCCATCTTTTTTGACATCTCTAGTTCACCATCAATCACATCTGTGTTGCACAAGCATTCTCAGACAGATACACGGCATGACAGAAATCTTGTTGAAATCTCCCTTTTCAGCTCTCGTCGTCCTCCACCTAGACAGTATTGGGCGAATTCACTAAACAGACAATTTTAGGTTCTGCGTATTTACTGGAGCTTGTGCTGTTTGTCTAGTGCTGTTAACATCTATTAAGACCTGGAAAAAAGCAGATGAAAATCTACATTTTGTTTTGAAGAGATGTGTGTTTACAATTTCTTTAGAAACTTTCGAAAAGGTTCATTAATGTTGGTTTGGTTAGAACGACAAAAGATAGGTGTGCTGTTGTCTTAACGGCACAGACGCATTACAGAAGCTCTCTCTCTCCTCTTGCACATTTGCATGGAGTGAATGCATTTGCACTATAGATGACAAGATTTATCTCCCACCCTCCTGAAATTTTAGGGTTAAAATAACAGCACTACACCGTGTGGATCACTCTGGGTCAGCTCGTACCAATAAATAACAGCCTGTCTGAGGATTGATGCTTACAGGACCATGTTATGATGAATAGGTTGGCTAAGTGAGCCATTTTGGAAAATAAGAAGTTTATTTTCAACCATTGACCTTGCCTTGTTGAATAATGCATGGCCGGGCAGGCTGGTTTGTTGGAGTGTGTGACAAGCTGCTGAGAGAAGTTAATTTGTATTACATGCAAAAGGTTTTTAGCGAGTCCGGTGATGTGCCATCATTCGGAAATAAAGCTTTGACAACTACAGTCATTACAACCAACATATACCAATAATTACTCCCCCCTCCGTTCCCCCTACCGCAGCTTTCAACTCACATTTTGCACAAATGTTTGAACGGTTAAGCCTCACAAGTCAGTCGCTCAGATTTGCGCAACGTTAAAACATCCTGTCATTAGCAATACCGGTGCTGCACGGCGGTCTCCAGTGCCTTGGTGTATTGTAACCATGGCAGCGTCCAGCCTCCTTGAGAACATTCCCTATTGGTTCTCATTCAAACCATGTCCCAGCATGCCTCTCTCAAGGGGTATGCAGAGCAAACAGACGTATGATTAGCTCTCTGTGTGCTAGCAATGGAAGCACAAGTTTGAGACAATTACTCGACTCAACTTCGTGATCGGTCTTTCTTTCTGGGTTCTAGCATACTGTGTCCTTCAAAGATTGTGATTAATGGCTTCCAGCGGCCAGAGAGGTGAAAATTACTGTATGCCAGATTTATTCAACCACACTTATTTGTGATGTGTTTTGCAGTTGCAGGAAACAATTTACGCTGTTTTTAGAGCTTATATATATATACAAACTTCAGTCGCTGCTGCCCGCTCTTTGGGAATAAGCCACTCAAGTTTGGTATCTATGTAAAACTTAGAATTGAACATTTTGGGTTCAACTACACCCCACAACATCATTACAGCGTTAAGCCAAAAGAAAGCGTTAACACAAACCTGTTTCTTCTTACCAGCGGCCTGCTACAGCGTCTCTGATTAACAACTTTAAAGGCGATAACATGGTTTCAACTAGTTTAAGCACACTCATTATTGCTATTTTCCCATGGGGCTTTGCAACAGAACATTTGTTGTTCCATGCAGCACTGACCAGATAATCAGTTCACATTGCAATGTTCAATTATGTAGTTTCATGTCTTCAAAAATATGGAATGCAAAATGGTTGGGTAAGTTTGTGTTTGCACCAGTGCACACAAAACGGCAGAAAAGTCTTCGGCCCTTTAAATGAGGTTTCTTTAGTATGGATTTATGTGGGATAATGGGACAGCTCCACTAGTTAAGCATGTGTTAACAGCAGTGAAGTAAGGCAGAAGATCACAGGAGATTTTGCGTTTGCTGAGTATTGGCTCATTTGAAATGGCATCGAAGAGGGTGAGAAGTTGGGCGGTAGGTCGCATCAGGGGTGCGGGATGAATTGCTTTTAAAGTGGGTCAGCATTTAATGTGGCTAGCAAAGGATAGAGATATCTTAATTCTAAAGTGGATGTACAATGTGTTTGAAACAATAGCTTTGTTTTATAACATGATGAGTGACAATAGGCAATAGAAATGGCTTTTAAGGCAACATCCAAACAGCCATGTAAATGTATAAAAGGCTTATGTGCAATGTTTTATAGACAGCAACCTTCACAGAAAATTTCACTTGATGCAGGACATTTTATGCCGAGTTGTAACTGCGTGACACTGTAATAGAGGCGTAAATCTATGAAATGCTTCTGGATTATGAATACACATACTGTAAGATGCCCTGCAATTCTGTCTGTTCTGGCACTCACTAGTACAGATGTGCAAAACCTCCTATTTATCCCAACTTGACTAGTAATCAGTCTGATGGAAGCTGTGTAATTAGGCCTGTTTTTGGTTCATCTAAACCTGATTGGGCGATTTTTGGGGTCATTTACATAAGACACCTTCTTGAGTTCAGTAACAGCTAGGTGGAGTGCAGCAGCATGGAACAGAATCCAAGAATCTTGAGATGTGTTTTAAAAGTTGGGCTATTTTTAACTTGACACATCACCTTAAATAAGCAACACCTGTGGCAGGACGATAAAAAAACCACACACACACTGACAAAGCCTGTCTGAGTGTGTATGTCTGCAGCAATGGTGTTTCAAAAGGAATGAATTTAAAGGTGCAAACTCACAGCTGTCTGACAGCTGAAGCACATTGGGCATTCAGCTGTAAATCATCAACACATAAAACACATCATATTATTTCAATATAATTCAATGAATGTTATTATAAATGATATTAGTAAAGTCTACTTTATCTTGACTAATCAACTAGTTGGTTGTTGGACAACTTTTCGTAGCAGCTGTCAAAAGAAAATCCTTTGGAATGTTCTTATCTAACCGATACTAAATGTTTCATGTGTGAACCACTCTCAAGTCTTTTTTTAGAACCGAAAAGTGAAAACAAAAGGAAGCCAACGACATACATTGAAAACAATTTGTTTGAAATGAAAGAAAAAATCATTTGGACCCGGCTGAATAGGATTCGTTGTGAAGCCTGACAGGCAGACTAGAAGGCAATAGAATTATGCCAGTAAAGGCAACAGAATAACGCCGAAGGAACTCTGCGATTGTAGCAGTGATGGGCAATTTGTATTACAAGGGTACGGGTCATATGATCAGCATTTCAAAGTCCTCACTGTCTTCTGAATGGGCTTTCGACCAGCACAAATGAGTTTAACTACTCGGTGGACAGTAGGGCAGAGAGACAATATAGCATTAATGACTCATGAAAATGAATTAGTCAGGCAGAAAAAAGAGAATAACGCTGGTGAAAATAATTCAAATAATTTGCCTGTTTAAATGGGCAGAATGGAATGGAATAGGAATGTTCTGAAATAAAACTATTACTAGCAATTACAAAAACATGTAGTTTCCATTTTGATAAGTTTCATGCATTGCAATGGTTAATTCGCATGAGGAAGAAACCGTTAACATTAATGTTCATTTGTACATGGAATGCAGTTTTACATTAGTTGTAATTAATATGAATGTATTATGAATAAACGTGAATAAACAATATACTATAGTATATTTTAGAAAATAAAAACATAAATATGCATGTTGTTGATTTGATAGCTTTTAACAACTATTTACTTTTATTTATTAACCAAGAATAATAAATTCTCATTCTCAATTTTTATTTTTCATTAATGAAAGCAAACTTTTACACAATGTAACATTAACAACTAGGATAGTTGTTCTTCCATGCGGGCCACTGAGGCTAATCTTTAATGCTTCAGAAATGCCACTCACGCTAGTAGCATTTTCTGCTTAATGTAGCAGCAATGGCAAGTTTATAATGCATTTTATAGGCCACAAGTACTAAATTTGACAATCTTCAAATGTGACAGGTCAGTGTATTGTGTTATAATTGTGAGAAATGAATCTTGGGAAAATATAGCAAAAATAAACACATAATTTGTCACTATATGCAAATGGAATAAAACTGAATTGTTTAAACAAAACATATAATAAAAATAATAATAATAATCCCGGCAGCTTATCATCATCAAAATAGAAAATGAAAAATTGAAGCACATGATGTAAATGAAAAGCTGTTTTACAGCTGCAAACAGAAAGCTTTGTGTTTTGAGAACTTTACCACCTTTTCTAGACGGAAAAGATGACAAAGGAAGCGCAAGAAATCAAAACAATCGCGGGAAGGCATTTGGTCACTTAGGAGAAGATAGACTAAAGTAAGTACAATATGACAAGTTCAGGGTTGAGAGAAAAGAATAGCTGGAGGCAATGTACGAGTAGAGATCCTCAAGTGGATGCGAACCTGGATCTCAACGCTAAAAATGCATTCACCATCAGAGCTGAACACAACAAGCTTTCATCAGTCATGATTTAGGTTTAGGACCCTTCCTTCAAGAGTACATTCTCAATGCTTACTGTCCTCGCGCTCAATATCTGATGGAAAAATAGCTCCCGCCCCGGAAAAATAGATAGAAACACATCCAGTGCATGTTTTTGTTGAGTATTGATTTTGTCCTTTTTCACCTTTCCTTGAACACCATCAGGGTCCTTTTAAGCAAAGAGAAACAGAAATGTCAAAGTGTTTCAGAGAGAAAGAGAGAAAAAAGAAAAAGTGTGCGAGCGTGGAAAGTGTACACTTCGGGCATGTAATTACAACTACGTGACATCTAATCAATAAGGATTAGAATGCCTCGTCCATATTAGCCATCAAGAGTGCATCTGTTACGAGCTTTAATCAAAAAGTGACAAATGGAAGAATGAGATGCAACAGGCAGAATTGCAGGCTAATATTTATTAAGCTAGCTTATGTAATTGCATTGGCCAGCGCATACATCTCACACTTTCAGTCTTTTATTCAGGCTGCTGTGAATCAGACAGATGTTCTCCATACTGAAGCACCATTATTATGGAATGTATATGTCGTAGGCTGAAACTATTGGAGTTGAGTGATTCTAAGACATGCATGACAAGAAATAAATGTTAGAATATAAGACTTCAATTTTACATTTACATTAGTCATTTAGCAGATGCTTTTATCCAAAGCGACTTACAAATGGAGGTAAACAATAGAAGCAATTAGTACAACACAAGGACAGCAATACATAAGTGCAATAAAACTGGTCTCAGTTAGCCTAACACAGAATACGAAGCTAAGTACAAACTACTTTTTTTTTAAAGGATAGAAAAGTGTAAGGATAGAAGAAATAGAAGTCTGTATTAATGGGACAGGTGTTGACGGAAGTGGTGTGTTTTCTTAAAGATGGCTAAGGAATCTGCTGATCTCATAGCAATAGGTGGATCATTCCACCATCGTGCATGGAACCGATTCAGACTTGGATGAGGATTCTTTGGGATTCTCAACTAACAAAGACATCTTGAAGTTCAAATGTTTCAATTCACTTCGTATTTTCAGTTTATATTTAATTGTACGTTCAATTTTAGATAATACGTAATACTTTACACAGCAATTTAAATTGTTTGCCACAAATGTATATTCCCTAATATGTAGAATACCGTTATATGTAAACTAAGTCCATTTAAAAACATTTTTATCAAAATAAAGACATTTATTTATTTATTGCAAATGTTATGAAAAATAACGAACTTTTGTGGTACACTCCAAAAAGTGTGTTGGATTAACATGAAAAAAATATGTATTGGACATCTGTTGCACATATTAAAGTATGTTTACTTTATTCATGTTCAAGTTGCCCAAGTTAGGATTTTATATGTAAGTTTCATATTTTTGATTCAATTGTCCAACATAGACATTTTTCGTTAATGTCAAGTTGTTTTTTGTTAAATTTAAGTTTAAAAATATAACCTCCCTAAGCTAAAGGAACAAATTATTCTGAACAAGGTTAACAACAAAACAAAATTAACTCTTAAAATTATTTCAAAGATAAATTAACATTAAACACTAACAAGTCATTCTCTTTATTGAAAAATATTATATAACACAAAAAACACTAATTTCTCTTCAAATCCAATCAAACGCAAAGCATTCTGGGATTTTTCATTCTGGGACATTCAGTGTCCTTTTACTATGGTCTATGTTGTGTTATGATAAATTATGATCATGTTAATGTGTAACTCATGCTCACAAATAAAATGCTATTAATATTATTCTTATTAGTCATTTTTTATTACTGTAAATTAATTTAGCTTACCTCAAATTAATTCAGGCATTATATTTATTCCACCATTCTCCAGACTGCATTCTTGTCAGCACGTGGTCTGAAACCTTACCCTTTTCCCTTTTTCTGACTGTTTGTCCGCACATATATTTGTAACTTGAAAGGTTTTTCTTGACCTGTGGCTTGCGCTCTGGTCTAGCTCAATTACTAAAAGCAATCGCTGACATCCGCCGTGTTCAGCTACCTCTGTGATAACTGCCACTGTGATCACCAAGGCAACTGTTGCCAGCATTCTCCGGCTTGTTCGTCATCAAAGTCCATTCTCGTTCTTTCAGAGAGAGTTGGATAAACTCACCGGAGCATACTGAGTCAAAGTGACCTTTTTTGAGAAAGGAAAGGAAAACACAAAAGACTTAAAAGCCCATTTGAAGTGAAAGGTAAACTTTTAGGAAAGATCAAGGCAACGTTTTGATTAAATAGCAGGAAGGAGTGAAGGAGTGAGAGAGAAGGTGCTGGTGGGCCTTCACGGGGAGATGGGTTTAGGAACGTGCCGGCATATGCACATCGCTCTCCTCATCTGTATCTGTCTCTCTCTCTCCTTGCTGATGGGCTTGTGGTATTCATCTCTCCCCTGCTATCCATCTTGAGCGAAACAGGATGTCACAGCCACCATCTGTGGACCATGTTATTTTTATTTTCCATTTTCCGTTCGCTCCGTTTTCCTTCCTCCCTCACCCACCCTCTATTTTTGTCGGAGCGGAGGTGTTTGTGATTAGCCCCGTCTACCTGGCTAATTAAAAAGGCTGGCAGGCTGACTTGAAGACGGAGGAAGCACTGGTGTCACTTCCTGATTATGTACCTGTTTTTGAAAAGAGCACAATGTGTCAAGGCTTCTCTGAATCTCCTACGCACAGGTATTTTTCCCCTGTATTGAACAGGTGGCCAGATGTTCCATTATTGCACGCCGTAGCACCGGCGTGCTGCGGAGGCACTCGCTTCTCCTGATGGAGTGGAAAGTTTTTGTGAGCTACTGTAGTGAGTTGGAACAAGAAGTTTCGGTGTTGAGGCTTGACATGAGCTTCTGCGGTTTGGTAATACAAGCACTTTGAGTTAGCTTGGACTGTCACATTAGGCCTTAACTACTGTACTAACAATAAATACATACAAGACTGTAGATTTACTGTGTAACTACATGTTGTTCTGGAAATTTCCTGTACTTTTAAATTACAATTCACCAAAATGTATGCACATATGTTAATTGCATCAAATAATGGTAAAGCCACCTAAAATAAAGTGTAACCCAAACAAATGTGGTGGGAGGAGCCTGGAGCAGGAGGAGCCTGGTGGAGTCCAGAGACCAGCCAGGAGGACGGCCTACGGTGGAGTCGCCGGAGGGAGGATGATTTTTTTACTTAAGAAAAGGGTCAAAATAAATGTTATCCCATTTTTTGCTCGTTTTGAACATTAACTTACTTGATTCTTACTTTTTCTTACATTTACCTGCTTGTCAAGTAAATGTATCTCGGTATAAGAATATTTTGATATTTGTAATATCAGCCAACTCTGCTAGTGTAATAAACTTTCTCTATAAGCAAACATCAGTCAAGAGGAACCATTTTTGTCTGAATTGTTTCATAAAGAACTTTTAATACCCACATAACTTTTTTGTTGCACAAAGGGTTCCTTATAGTAGAAAAAGGTTCTAAAGACTATAAACAGATCAAAAATTGTTCCTTTAAGTTCCTTTGACTTAAAAGAATAACCGAAATCTGTAACTCTTTTTTTGAGTGCACAACTTACAATCTGTTTTTGTGTGCTCAGGGATGTTCAAAGAGAGGTCACTCACCTGTGTGTGCTGATTTCATTTGTGATGTTAACCATATAAGACCAGCACTGTCATCTGTATCACTTAGTTCACATAGGAGGGTGCAGAGCCAAAGGTTTTCCAGCATCTTTTTTAACATCAGAGCCGTACATTTTATGTGGGCAGCTGCAGGGCATTTATCTAATAGAGGGGTGCAGACAGGGTAAAAGTTCTGAAGACTGAAAATTCCTGCCCATGAGATACATATACTCAAACCAGCAGAGAGCAATACCAGTTATCTCCAGTTCTGAGAGGGTTAATATATGAGTCTGATGATTCACTTTGTCAAAAACATTTCTTTGACCTAGAGTAACAATACAGACAGCATAGCCGAAGTCAAAACACAATTTTATACACAGGTTATACATGTTTAAAGCAATCCCTGATAATCGAACCCATGAACGTGGTGTTGGTAGCACTGTGCTCTACTCTTTGAGCTACAGAAGAACCAATCATTTTCAAATAAGATTTCAGACATAAAAGACACTAACTAAAACATGTGCATGTCTACAGCACAATACTTATGTCCTTTTAACGTGCATCAATGACAGACTGATAAATGTGCCTTTGTATCGTATGCAGTTCTGTTTTTAATGGACCGTGTGGTCCTTCATGTCATTAAATGTACAATTCAATGTTGGTAGATGACAACACAATCTCACGGCCCTTTCATTTACAGATACTGTACATCCATTCATCCGCTCGGACGTTCAAACAGGTTCTTGTTTTTATTCCCACGACACAAGGCTCATAAACACACACCAACACATCCATACATCCAGCACCCCTGCTTACAATAGATGCCCACTGCCACATAATGCCTTTCCCTCATGCTTAGTTCGTCAATAACGTAAGCAGCGGGAGGTACTTTAAGCCTTTCTCTCATGCTATGCAACCCAGAGAATGAAAGAAAAGACAGGGGGAAAAAGAATAAAGAAAAGACCCTATGACAGAAAATGTAATAACAACTTTGATCAAAGTCACAATCTACGACACTTGAAAGGAGCCGCGCAAACATCCCTCTCATTTACTGACCCTTTCTGAAACGCTGCGTTCTCAAAATGAGATGAGCTAAACTAACATAGTTAAAGTAATAGAGTCGAGTGAAAGGTAGCGTGGAACAGACTCTTGTTTGCTCAGACTCTGACCTGTAGCCAAAGGGCTAGGAAATGTTGCGCGAGACGTCAGTTTAGTTTAAGGGGGAAGGGCAAGTTTCGAGGGGCCACGGAGCACATTGCTGTGAGGATGTCCCTGTCAGATTAAAACTGACCTGTTGTCTGACAAGCTTTCATCTCGTTGAGGGTAAACTTTCAATAGGGAACAGAGGCTGCCGGATCTGTTTTACAGAGGGCAGTTGTGTAGAGAAGTTCTGATGGTTCAGTTTACGTTAGATATAATGCATATGCAATTGTGAATATCGGTAACACATTTTTAGCATTGATTTTCTTTTTTTGTGTTGTGTTCATAATGCTGTACCAATTGAGCTATAGATGGCCTCAAAGCAATAACATAAACAAACATAAACATTACTGCACACTTAACTTAACCCAAACTTAACTTACGGTACACATCCACAAAGAATAGAGCCCCTGCAGATTATTTCTGATAACAGCAAATTTGAAATAGTAAATGACATTAGCTAGCAAGTTAAAAGTATGTCTAGCCAGTATTATTTTTGGTTACCAACAACCGTTACTTGGCTTAACTTAAATGCGACAAAGTTACACGACCCATTCAACAAATAGTTTATTTATTAAAATTATTATACAAAAAAAATCAACAAATTGTTTATTTAATACAATTATTATAACACTAAAATATTAATATGAATAAAGTAAAATAGAAATAGTTATATTATTAAACACTAGCCAGACCGATCAACAAACAAAGACCATGTTTGACTACTTGTTCTACATAACAAGCAAAACTAGTATACATTATTTTATTACCGTTTGTTTTGAACTTCTCCTGTCAGGTTGACATCGGGCTTTTCATACCCCTCTCCTCATGAAACGTTCTCCCTCGAGCTCCAGGGCTAATTGGGAGCTCCTCTGGCTTGAAAAGCATCACGTAGCGCTGCCTTCTCATTTACTCACACCGAATAAATGTCTCCAACACCACATCATCTCGGCTTGGCACGAGGGGAAATATGGACGTAAAAGCATTAAACACACATTTAGACACACAAAGGCAGGCCCGAAGCAATCAGCCCTGGCTCTGCCGCATCAAAGATACAGTCCCGTGTCCATAATAAAAAACGCAGGACCAATTATTCTGCCGTCCTTGAAAATACACGTCTGTTTCTCGGCACTCAGAGCTGATCAGATCAAACATTGTTGTCCACCTTAAAAAGTATCAGAGGCCTGTCTGCTCAAACAAAAACATTTTGAATTCCAAAGAAAAAAATCAACAAAAACAAATAAGGTGTTATTTCATTATAATATAAATAAAAAATAATAATAAAAACAAAAAACAGGCAAAGTTTTTATTCATATCTAAATCAACACTATTGGTGTTATATTAAGAGCATGGGGGTGTAAAAAACAGTGCTTTCATCTTAGCACAACAGTTTTTTTATTATTATTATAATATAAATAATTGTACGTGTATTTCGATTAATTTAATGTGACAGGCATTGTCAGATTTTAGTGGGAAATTTTGCGCGGAGGGCTTTTATTATCTAATGAAACAATAGACTTTCATTACTGGTTAGAAATATGTATGACAGGTGTGTGCCACTCTGTCAGCATCGTGTGTGAATAGACACCTCACACAGCTGCTACATGCCCGCTAACTGTTCCAGCATTTACAAAATGTACATTTTCATTTTTTTCTTACCAAGTTAGATATTTGTTGATTTATTTTTGATATATTTGTCTTAATAATAAAAAAATGTGAGCAAATACAAGAAGTCATTTGTGCACGTTTGTTTGAATATCTCTCTGCGCAACGTCTTTGTGGACCATACGTGTTTTTGTTTTTGTTTTAGGAATTGGAAGGAAGCGGTGAGATGGTGCTCTTTGCCTGACAATTTTAACCTGTTTGGAGAGCACACAGTTCTAATTGTTTGTAAATAGTGGTGAAATGTTGGGCTGGTGTACTTGAACTGATGCTAGGGAGACTTTTCTGGAGCTCTCTGGTTTGTAGGGTTACAGATGGGTCACCATGGTTATGAGCGGTAAATGGCAAAGGTACTCAATCAGCAGGCTTTTGCGGAGAGATGGAGTGGTTTGTTGAAAAACATATTTGCTTGTGAGCGTGTTTGTTTATATCAGGGTTGTTTTTTATTTAGCTTTTCTATTCCAGAACCTCCCTCTCTTTCTTGACTCAGACTATGTGTTGTCCTGATGAAGTTTTCTGTCAGTGGCAGACATCTGGTCTATATACAGCGACTGTCATATCCTCCAGTGCCTACACAAAATGGCCTCCAAGATCCCGACACAGCGAAATGGCAAAGTGTAGTGACATGAAAACTTTTCTCTTCATTGAGGTCCATAAAAAACACAAACAAATTAAATCAGGGCCCTATGAAATCAGTTTTATTTTTCAGTTTTAATTTTTCTGGTATCTGTGTTTTCCGTTTTTTTTTACTATAGCATTCACTTATAAACTATATTTAAAAACCTTTAGTGGATACCTTGAAGCATAGAGGGGGGAAAATAGGGTACAATGTACTTAACTATGTTAATAAACCATCTTACCAGTTAATTTTATTTTTTCTTTTGTTTTCAGGTCTACTTAAATTTAAGTACTATTTTTAATAAAGTTATATATTTTAAAATAAGAACTATTTTTATAATTTGACTTACACATTAACTTTTACTAAAGTATTTAATATACTAAGTGGTCGATTTATAAAACAATTAAGGGGGATGGTGTGGTAAAATGTGGGTTTGTAACTTATTCAACTTAACCATACTTTTATTTTGATGGGTCGCCGCAAAGGTTGTTTGACAGTAGCTTCAATGCAGTTGCACGATCTTTTTTAATTTTTCTCTGATCAAATGCGCATATTTTCATCTCAAGTTTGTTTAAATATTATATAACTAATTGTGCTAAACTGACACAATTTTAAATCCATTATTACTATAAAATACATCAAAGTTGAAAGTTTACTTTCCTTAATATGTCCTCAATTGCAGCATAATGTTTAGTTGCAACATGTGGGAGGACATCTAGCACGCTATATAATGAGTACACACACCGGCGCACACACACACACTTTTCCTCGGCAACTTCCCTCGTCTCTCTTGAGAAGTCCCACTCTCTATCTCTCTATCTCTCTCTGCAGGCCTCATTACTGTACCTGTAAAAAGTGACAGAGAGGAGAAAAGGTTGTGGAAGTCAGAGATAAAACTCAAGAAACGTACACAGCAATCTGTCAACTCTAAATATACAGTAGAAACCCGTGCTAGGCTCGAAAGCAGATGCACCGGTACCAAAGCACTGGAGAGGGCCTCCGTGTGGCCCAGCTGTCAGGTCAGGTCAGGTCAGGGTACACGACTCTCACCACACCACATAGGAAAGAGGTCCATGGCTTTGCTTTTGATGTATCACTGTAAACTTTGAAGTAATGCGAAATTGGCTGAAGAAGCTGGTATCCTGATTCGGTTGAGTTTACAAACAGCAGGCTGTTGCTGTACACAGAGCCCACACCCTCAGAGGGTTTCAGTTCTCCGCTTGCTCATTAGTCCCCGGATGGGGCTGAAGCTGTTTTTTGGATCATGGCTGTACCTACTAAAGTGCACAGAACTGTGGCGCCTGTGTTCTTTACCACAACTCGCCTTCTCCTCCCTTAACTCATAATGGAGCTCATTACTGTAGCTCTCCATCTCTACTGTGTGCTATATAGGCACATCAATATTGATGAGGCGCTGATGTCATCATCAGTTTTGAGACTGTTTTGGAAGAGAAACGTCGGTTTATGACCGTTTGTTTGAGAGACACATCCCCTCGAGAGACACGAGGCAGTGCGAAGTAGGTCACATCAGGACTTGTGAGTTTATTTTATTTTCAAAGATTATTTATTTTAATTTGTTTACTTTGTTTTTACAAATGATTGACATCATGTTTTATTATTTTGCATAAAACGTATGAAAACAAATTTCTATTTGTTAAACCTTATGAAAAAGCTATTGTTAATGCCATGTTAATCCAAACTTGCTGTTGAGCAACCAAATGTTCCCAGTAGTTTTTCCACAATGTTTCATTCCATGAGCACATGCATTTGATCATAAAAAAAATTATTTTGATGCTTGAAGGTTTTTCAAAGCTGTGTTTTTCCGTATCGAGCTGACTTAAAATACTGGTTGTGTTTTATTTGTTAGGATCTTAATTAACTAGTTTAAGATGCTTAAAATGTATAAATAAGCAGTTTATATAGTAACATTTATTTAAATATATCAGACTGATATACAGTAGTCCAAATGTTAGAACAAAGTATGTTTAAGGTATAGTAAAGTAAAAAGTAGTTCTCATATCATCATAATATCAGGGATATATAAGACATTCTAACTTAAACCAGATGCATTGTTAAAATAATTAGTAATAGTTTTGTATGTTTCTTTTTTGTTATTACATTTCCATATTCTGTGAGGTTAGGAGCCATCCCCTGTGTGTTTTAGCACCATATTGCTTAGATAAACTAATTAGTCATACTTCAGAGTCGCTACGCTATTCACATAATGTAAAGAAATGCTAATAAGATTATAATGAATTGCTCTCCTCTGTTTCAGTGACACACACAGATATTTAGAACTCGGAGAAAAACACAGATAATTTTTTTTCTCTTTTTTTCTCTCTCTCTCTCTTCAGCGAACTTTAATTTACTTTTTATCCCTATACATTATTAAACCATCCACTCAAACGAATTCACTTTTAGTGTTATTCATTTTCCTCGCAGAGCGAATTAAAATGAGGATACAGTCATACCACGTGAATAACAGAGCACATGTAGAAACAAAATGTTCCTAGTTTTAAATATTATGTATTTGTGTGTCCTCTTTTCTAAATTGATTTGCATTCTCTAGTTGCACTTACCTTTAGTTATTCAGCTAATACAGCTATTCATCAGTTTTCTATAACTGCAATTTTACTGCTTCAGATCAGTCATGTTTAAAATTTAAAATTGAAGTAATTCTTCCATGTTACATAAATATGTCATATCTACCATTTCAATCAGAGCATTGAGAACTATTAAAATGAATCTTTACATTATATGATATGTTTTGTTATCTGTTCATGAAGCTTAGTATCCTTATAAAATGCTTGTATGTTTGTCCAGCATATTTTTTTGCGAGTCAGTAACTGTCAGTGTTATTTTTAGGTTGTTTTATTTTACAGACAGCATACGATAATTGTTTTTGCAATGTTCTTTAAACCGTTTCTTGTGAGGTAAGCGTTTGTTTATTTATTCTTTTTTATGTCAAATGCCTACAATATTTGTGTTATTAAAACAAATATTTAAACAACCTGGTTTATTTATTTAGTTTGCATAGCTTGAAGCAATGACATGACAGCATCATTCCAGCATTTTTTTTTCACTTGCATAGAATAAACACTGTTGTTTTCAAAGCTGAGTTTATTTTGCAGGAACGTATTTATACGAATTTAAAATAAATGAATAAATCAACATCTAGAACTCCGCATCTGTATTTAGCTATTGGATGGTGCATGTAAATAACAGTCAGAGTTATCTAAATTCAAACTATTTTTGTTTATATAATGTGTATATAATGTTTCATCAAGCAGATGTGAACTTACGTTTTTGCCTTTAGATATTTAATTTCACACATCATTAACACAATTTCTAACACAATCTTCCTGTCTTAATCTCCAAAACTAGAGATTATTTCCAAACGTATAATATTATGCCAACCGCTGCAAATAAAGAAGTTGTCCTCACTGTGTGTGTGTGTGTGTGTGCGTGCGTGCGTGAGCGGGTCCTTATATGCAGTTAATGAGTGATGGAGAAGTGTGTTGGTTCTTGTTCTGACTTGTGTTAAGATTTTTTCAAGCGTAAACAGATCAACATATCAGGGTGGGGCTCAATGTAGACATGAGACAGCAGGGCTCTGGCCGATAACATCTTTCTGAGTAACAGTTTATTGTTTCAGGGGGAAAATATTGCTATTGTTTTTGTGGAGCATTGTATCTCCATATTAAATTTTTTGCCATAATCAATATTTTTTAAAGGGCTTGTTAACTTTAACAAAAGTACAGTGTTTTTTCCATTTCCTGAAAAAAGCTGATTTGGACATCCAAGGTTTCAGAAGGACAACGACGATATATGATCTTTTTGAAGGTCTTATCATCACTGTGCTTTCTTTTCTTTGAGTGTCCTTGAGAACAATGTGCCAAGAAAGTCCCCTCAGGAGGGTGAGACCCAAAAATGAAATGAGTGCGTTTCTTTGTGAGCCGTTTATTCATTGTCTTCATTGTACACAGGTGTGTCTGACTATCTGTTTGATTTATAACATGAAATCACATCTTTTATGTTTAGGCCAAATAGTTCTGAACGCTGAAGTTCGTGCGGAGTGCTGAAATCTATCTGCGTGAAGCGGTTCCCTCACTGCCATAGATACACACTTTGAGTGGTTGCCAGGGTGACGGGGTTCTGACCTGTGGAGGCAGGGGAGGGATTGACCCGTGTCGGAGCGCATTTGCTGCTTTTGACACGTCAGCCGTGGCTTTCCACTCTGCCGCTGTCTCTCAGGTGTCTTCAAGGCTGTCGCATTCCCTGCGCCGCTCCTTTGTGAGCCCTCCCCCGTCCGCCTGCGTTTTTCCCTCCATCCCTTCATCTCTCCACCGCTGGCATGGAATCCTTTTCTTTCGTTTCCTGCTGGAGATCCACTGTCTTGCTCGCGACCGCTGCGGTTCTGCCCAATGTCGAGCTGGTGATGTGCATGGTATGGGCACGACGGTTTTGTTTTCTCACCTTAGGTGGGGTGGAGACCAAAGCTAACACCCCACACCCCATCAACATCTTTAGCCGTGCCCAGCAACTGTAGATGGGCAGCTCAAACAAGAGCTCAGCGAGCGGGGCGTCGTTGGTGAGATGCCCCCCTCCGTTTGACATGTGCACAAAGGCGCTGACCCCTCCGACGCTGCTCTCTCAAACCCACCAACCCAGCGCCGGTACACCTCACACAACAGCTGTTCTCAGCTGAGCGGAGATCACCCTCACATATCACGTCCATGTTTGTGGGAGCGATCATTATTATTTAACAGTATAATCTTTTGGCTCATAAAAGACATCTTTTGGTTGTGTATGTTCATGCTGTTGTCATGGAAGCGAAAGAGGATTTCACAAGGGTAAGAGTGGCTAACTTTTATTAACGCTTCTAAAAGAGGTCAAAGGTTTTGCTTCTTTATTATTTTTATTGATCTATTTATTATCGATTGTACTGTTCGTATTGTTTCATACCCATGAGAGTACTCGGATCAACAATAAGGATCAACAATAAGGTTTTTGTTTTGTGATGGACAGTTTTCGTTGGTCTCATCACAAAATAAATAAATAAACACATTTCAGAATTAAATGAGCAAAATTCCAGCAACTACAATACAGAAAACCAAACCGCTGTTGTGATGTATAATGCCGCATTGGACGTGATGAAAACAAAATATTTTATTTTGCAGTGGCCCCAGATCATCTCTTATTCTTATTGTTGGTAATGTATTCAACATCTTGTCAGTTGAATAAAGTACCAACAATACGGATGTCACTCCATGTCTTCGAGGGTTATGTTAAATAAATATTGTACACATACAAAACACTTTTTTCCAATTACTACTTCTTAAAACTCAACATGTATTCATTATGTACTGTACTTTGTAATGATGTAAGACCAGCTTTTACATGCACATCTATATTTATTTTTATTCGGTATTTGTCAAAAACGTTTTAGGTTGATGCACACACTATAATTTTGGCCACTGTTTTGCCATCTGAGACAAATTTGGGGTATCATAAATTATTTATTTTATCATACGAAAAAAAATGTCTGAAATGTTGGCTGGCAGTTTTGAATGATGAAGGAGAACCAATAGGAGAACAGCACTTGATGACGTATTTGGGAGAGATAAAGGAAAAAAATAGATTTATTAAAGGTTGTCTATACGATTTGCAAATCGGTTTTGCGTGTGAATGAGAATGTCGGAACGTGACTTGACTGATTTCCTGACCGATGCTGTAAATCGTCACCGAAGTTTTAAGATGAATATCGTACAGTTTAATATTAAAGTCTATGTTGTAGACTCGCTGTGCTTTTATGCAAGACCTTAGACCATGCCATCGTACAATCTGACAAGCAACAATCATACAGGAGAGAGAGAAAAAATAGCACCCATCTTAAAACATAATATTCCGCTCAACCAATGCAACAGCAAAAAAAGAACAGCTTGCTGAAATATGCATTAGGTTTCCATCTCTGCTCAGCTGATATACAGCCATTAGAGGGCACAGTTGGCTCTCCACAGCAGGAGTCTATGTACCCTCCACTCCACCCCTTCTGTCTCTCTCTATCATTCCCTCTCTCGCTCGTGTGCTCGGCTTTCTACCCTGTTCCCTTTTTAGAGGACAGAGACTGGGGAACCGAGACACTTTATAGTAGAAATGATCTGCTGTTTACATTCTATGTTTCAAATATGTATATATATATATATATATATATATATGTATGTATATATATATATATATATATATATATATGCTTGTTGCAAATCTCCCACACATTTCGAAGTGGGGTTTGCAACGTGGCCTTACTAACACAGATGGAATTTAGATTTGCATGGTGCTCATGTCCCGACACGAAAAGATCTGTTTGCTCTCGGCCGAAACGGGCTCCAATTTACACCTAGGTGTGAAATCCTTGAGCCAAGGAGATTTGTTGTGTTGTGGCGAGAAGCTGTTTCTGTGTGAAACAGACGCACGCTCGCTCGCACACACGCTGCTGTAACATCTTAAAGCTCCACTTACCTGCTTTCACTGGTTTGGATGATTCCCTTCACGGTTTGAAGAATGACTGCTTTTCCTTTTTTATCTTGTTGCTTTAATCCTGGTCAAGATGGAAAACGTATACACACTGAAATTTTTATTTTTTATGCTTTCACATTTGATATCAGTGTTTACTCTGTTATTAAAATTGCAAAACCAACTGTTATAGTTTTATTCTAATGTTTCTCAAACCAACTTGCAATTGTTCAGCCAAGATCTGAAATTAGCCCTCGCTGAGAGCCAAGTGCATAAATGATGCCACGGTTGGCCAGCAACTTCATTATGACATGCAACATTATATTTGATTTAAATTGAAATAATAACAATAAAAAAATAATAATAATAACAACGATAGTGTAAGTGACCTTTGTGTGTGTGCGTGTGGGTGTTGAAGTCAAACACATCCATCCTTCTTCTAAACAATTTTAAGAATCTAGAATGCTTAGCGTTTTCTTATATATTTCCTTCTGGATTATGTTCCTTTCCGACATGCAGTGACATGGGTAATGTTCCTCACATATTAGCTCCAATATAAAAATATGACTGTTTAACAAGTAATGCTGTGAGTGACACATAATAATCCGTGTTGTTTGTCACAAATATACAAGGGAAAACTGACTAAATAACCCGTTTGTCATAAAGACATACATGTTTTTTAAAATAAAAATTAAACAACGTACAGTACAGTTTTATAGCCAGCAAGTATTTATGGTTGATATATTTTCTCAATTGATTTACCATTGACAGGTGTAGCAGTGTTGTATAGTTTATAGTCTGTTGTATTTTTGACCCTTGTTCCAACTGTAAATATTACAAGATTAATGGGTTTGCACGTCAACAATACACTCTTAAAAATAAATGTGCTTAAAAGGTTCTTTGCCATCTCTTTCTTACTGTTTTATAATCTGAAAAACCTTTTGTGAAGCAGAAAAGTTCTTTATGAAACTATTTAGACAAAAGTTCTAAATGAAAGTTCTTCTATGGTATCGTGAAGCATTTTTATTTTTAAGAGTGTACGTTGATGATGATAAAAATGTGGTCTCTTTATTCGCTTACATAGCGTAAAGACTACTAAGAGTTAGATATGAATCATTTTGTCGTGATGATGGGTTCATCCGATTCATCTCTGTGTGGTTTGCTTGCAGATATTTCAGTTTTTCCCCTCAACTACTTTTAATTACACATGCTTTGAGTCTCGTCTTTGTCTTAATTGTGACTAGAATCTGTTACATAGAGCTTTAGCTAATTATTTAATTGTTGCCTCATTTGTGATAATTGCCCATCTGAACAACAAGACATTCGTGCCTGTGGCAGATATCGGGCTTGTCAAAGGCACGTCTCTCGCTCGCTCTCTATCTCTTTTACACTCTCTCGCCATGTTATTAATATGATATGATATGTGTGTGATATATATAAACGGAGGTAGTAAAGTGAGATGAGTGAGTAAAGAGAGTAAAATGAGATGAAAGAGTCATGGAGACACTGCACTGCACACGGCACGGTTCCGCGAGCCTGTCCTTGTGTTCCCGTTCTATGTTCGAATCTGTCTGTTGAAATTTGTTGCTGTTTTATTTACATATTTGTCTGAACTTTATGCTCGAGTCAGAAAATGCAGGACCATCTTGCTTTTGTTTTGTTTGCACACTCTTTTATCATGTTTTTTTTCTGTGCCTACCCATTCTCTTTCTCCATCCATATCTCTTTGTGTGGATCAAGCTCCGTGCTCATCAATGTAATTTTTTTCGCTCGTATCTTCTTTTTGTCTGTCCAAATGTGCCTCTCCGTAGTAAAACTGGGGTTAATAGTGCCCGTGTTGGTGCGAATAATGCGATTGGTTGGCTCCTCCAAGTGATTGCTGGTGCTATTTTTCTCTCCACGCTACCAAATGGGTTGCTGGGGAGGGGGTCTTTAACTGAAATCAGACGACAAGCCAATGAGGCGCTGGCATGCCGGATCAGGCTACAGAGGTGGATTGTGGGTAAAGAGAGGGTGGTATTCAGCGTGCCGTTAAAGTAGGCCTCCATCCCAGTGCCCCAGCTGTGAGACGCCATGAGCTGAATAGGGGCCGATTTCACAATCCTTTCAATTAAAATCACAACATAATCCTTCTCGCAACCTCTTCAGAAAATGTCCACCACTTCACTCTCTTTGTGTGCCGAGCCTGACGTCCAGTCAGCGAGTGGAGATGTGTCTGGCATCAAAATGTTTTGATCCACCTTGACTCCTGTTTGGAAAACGCGTTACCGGCGTCAAGCGACAGCCGGATACCTGAAAAATGTGTCTTCATGAAACAACCTTTAGAGACTTTGAAAAGTAAATCGGGGCTCGTGTTTTACAGTCGTGATTGTCATAAAATGGGCCAAACTCTCTCAGGGGAGAACCTGAGCTCTAATTTGCCATGGTGGACTAGACAGTCCCACAGGGATTGGCTGCAGGTTTATGGTGCTGCATCAGCATTCATTTATTTGTGAATGAAGACAAGACAGTCAGTTTTCAAACCTCAACATGCTCGAGGTGGAAATGAATGTGTGGGGATGACGTTGAGACGAATGGAAGAAAGTCCCATGTACAGCTTGAAAAAGTATAATAATATAATTATAAAAATATATAATCAAATTAAATAAAAATAAATAATGAATGTAAAACATGCAGGTTTCCAGAACATCCACAGAGATGATAACCTTGACCTTTGGTGTTAATGTATCTTTTAATAGGTTTTAAAAATAGAGGCGTCTGAAACAATCTGCCAAGGCTCATTTACACTAGTCTGGTCTTATGAAATCCTAGAGTTTTGCACTCTCCGCCCGCCTCCGTTCGACTCGCTGTGCCAAAGGTCCTTTCGGTCTCTTTAGTAGTTGCCCCCTCGTTTCGCCCGTTCACTGCATCTCACCTCTTATTCGTCTGGACAGGTCAGCAACACCTTCTTATGAGTTGCGGGGGGAAAGTGACACAAGCAATTTGCAACCGAATCTCAGCACCATTAGAGAAATAAGGCAAGTGTGATCAGCGGTATAAATAGTACTTGTTATTCTATGTAATAAGGTTACTCCTGATTGCTTCCAGGTGCAATGAGCAGACAGTAGAAGCCTGAAGGAAATTCAAGCCTTCAGCGCTTCTCCCACCAGGGCCGGGTTGAGAAAAGCAGATTGTCATTTCACTACATTTCTTCTCCGCTCTTTTCTAACGCTCCGTAACTCATACGATTAACCTCCTGCGAGTCTCCCGTCTCAGCCCGGTGCGGATCACGTTCGGGGATCGTTTCGCGTCTGATGCGTAAAACATCTACACGTAAAAGTGAAGATGATTGTCATTGAAATTGTTTTTTATGCACGGCTAATAAACAAAAAAGTTTGGCTTCCGGAAAAAGGAGAGAGGAAGTTAGACATAAAGGAAGAGAGAGAGAGAGAATGAAAAAATAAGAGCAAACAGTAATGGTTCCAGCGTGGGTGTACTGTAATATTAGAAGCCCTCTCTTCACCCAATGTTCACATGAAGACTACTTCAGCTACTTAAACTCGACGGCCAATTCAAGCAAATGAAAACCTGCTCTGACACACTACTATTAGGACAAAAAAAAACTGTTCTGAGTGAGAACAGGTAAGAGATCATGTAGAAAGTCAGACGGTCATTATACCAAAATAAACTAAACAGGTTTCCACATAACCCTGAAGGAGTTTGTCTAGTGATGATGGCCGACTGAATGTACGTTATCCAGATTACACAACTATATACTACATAACCAATGGACTTGATAAATAAACGGACCTGACGTATTGATTTGAGTTGAAATTATTTCATTATGTGAGAAGAAAGAGACCACAGAGCGTTACAAGAAACATGAACGGATGACGGTCATTGTTCCGAACTGATAGAAAAGAAAGATTTAGTGATTTTTGTAGTAAATTAGAAGTTGCAATGTGTCAAATAAATAGGAAAATAATAATAAGTTATTTATGTAATATGTTTTTATTTTTTTTTAATTTTGTTTAAATTATCTACCTGATATAAGAATTACAAAATATATAAAGCAGATTTAATAGGGTTTTATATTTGTTCACTATATACATCTGAGCTATTGTTTAAACTATATTTTTAACTCCTGCTTATGTTTAAAGGAAGGAATAAAAATGTACATTTGAGCTATTGTAATGAGAAAAAGTATTTACAAAAATAATATTTTTTTTTACAAAAATTATTTTACAAATAATAATATTTATGTTTAATATTTACATTTTAACTATTGTATTTGCATTTGCATTTCATCTTGTTTTGGAAAGCATTGCCAAATGAATCTCAAAGTAGCCTTTACAACATTTTTTTAGCGTTTGAACAAATAGATTGCGATGTGTATGCATGAATGCCAGTGAACCGTGATCTGGATGCCACAGTGTCGTTCTAGAAACTCATCTTCCAACAATTCCAGGAATGAGAGAAAACTGTCAACACAATTCTAATCAATCAAATACCATCACTCACATACAGGCTTTTTGTTCTTGAATAGTTTTACAAAGATGAGGAGGAACTTTATTAACTTCTGAAGCAGCAAGATATTTGACTTATTTATGCCCCGTGTAGTTTCTTTGGCATTGCGTGAGATGACAGGAGATCTCAGATAAAGCATTTGACAGGGTTCTGTGCTCCATTTCTCTTTAGCAGCAAAAACATTTGTGTGACTGTAGGTGTGCTATTTCTACTGTAAACAAAACCTTTCATTGATAAATAATGGCTGTAATCATCTGAGAGATATGTTCAAGTTCTGCAGACACTGTGGACATCAATGTGGATTCATGGGGCAAATATATTTAACCTCCATTTGCTCCAACTCCGAAACGTTTGTGGTTTTAAAGGGAGAACAACGTTAACCTTGCTTTGAAAATTACATTAAATGACCATAAATGACTTCCCACTGACCTTGGTTCAGTTTTTGTTCTAGCTTGTGAAATAGTGATTTAAGAAAATTACTTTGACAGAATAAAACGTTCAAATTTGACAGAATAAAGCGTTCAAATTAACACTAATACTTAATAAAACGTATGTCTCGGTTTAAATTCAGAGTAAAAGTCAATTAGGAAAAAAATATTTTTAAAGGAATATACAATTTATATAACTCTTAGAACAGCATCTTAATAAATCATTGACCTTGGAGTTGATAAATCTGTTTGCAGTAAGAATGCCTGTCCCAAGTCACCTTTTAGAGCTGTCTTGTAAATTCACTGCTGTGCTTTGTGTGGATATCTCAGGCATGACTTGGAACGTTCTGTCTGTCTGTCTGTCTGTCTGTCTGTCTGTCTTACTCTTTCTGTCAGTTTCCTGGCACTAAAGGTTCTCATGTCAACGCATTGCTCGGAGAATCCCATTTTCCTTTTTATGAGGTGATTCACATTTTTATAGTTGGAATCACAGGCAGTAGTCCCCATTCAGAATGGAAACTTGAGCGGTCTGAGAGGTTCGCTTTGAGGACATGCATTCCCCACATGACTTTGGTGAAGAATATGATGGTTTATTACAGCCAAGGGAATAATCAGACACATCCCTCTGAGAGCTGTGTGTAAACACTCTCTAAACACATGCGACCATGCATGCACGTTCACACTCAAGCTGTAATGATGCTTTTATCAGTATAATAAAAATGTAAAAATGACATCAAATTCAATCTAATGTTTTATAATATTTTACTTTTAAGATCTGTAATGTGAAGTTCTGAAACATATTCTATAGTTGATCAAATGTATTTATCATTATTATTATTTATTTATTAGATGTATTGTTATTTTATTTTTATATATTACTTTTTATTTAATTATTAAGTATTATTTATATAAATATTTATAAAAAATACTAATCATTATAAATTATAAAAATAAAATATAATAATATTAAAAAATAATATATATTTTCAGGATATGCATTTCTTATGTGATTCATCGTTCATAAATGGCCGCAGGTGTGCATTTATATAGCCATTTTACAACAGCTTGGAATGCAGACAAATTTTCTGTGAATGTCAAAAGGATTTCACCATACTAAAAGGTTAGATGTCAATATGTGTTGGTTTAAATATACCCATGTGAGGTCTCCCTTAAAAATTTAAATCATTTCTTTGTGGTTTTAAAGCATGATTTTCTATTATAGTCTTGTAAGTGATTTGTCACATCCATAACAGTCCGTATTGCTCATACCATGAAAATAAAAATAAATCAACTATTTTATGTTCTAGAAAGAGCCATCCCTTCTCAGTTTGTTGGGTATAATTGCTTTTGGTTTGTACATTTAATTAACAAAAATCTTACAAAGTATGTTGTCTCTCAAAAACGTGCTTCTTTTTTTTGTCGCATCCATAATGCATAAATTTTTTCCTTTTTAATTCAAAAACTCATGCAGGAACTGATACTTTTCTGATGTTTACACACTATCATCAGGGGTAAAGTTTTAGTAAAAGATAAACAGATGGTTCAATATATCTGTAATTGATGCATTCTCTAAGAATTTTAGTTTTGACTGAAAATGTCACATCCATAACACTAGAATTGCACAAATGTCGTTGAGCTGGGGTAGGTATATTTGTTTTGGATGGATGTTTGCATTGACACAACTCAGCTGATGCTACACCTCTGTAGTGTATTATTGTGTGTTGTATGGTGTGTCATGCAGGATAGATGATAGTGATTGGGACTGTTTGGGTTGTTGTCCCTCTTATCTCCTGAAAGGGTGAGTTGTTTGTGCTTTACAGCTCAACAGGAGGTCCATCCCAACACCTTGTGCTATCCCGCAGTCTCCTGTTGTCCAGATCCCAATCTCAATAGGGAGCTAATGCATTCCCTCCTTTTGTCATATATATACAATTTTGCAATTGAGAAGATGATATGCAAAACGCTGTTACTTAGCAAATAGCTCTCAATTAGACCTCGATTAGGTGAATCCATGAATGATAATCAAGCCTTCTTGAAGTGAGTGCTATCAAAGCCCGTGTCTAATTTACTGGCCTTTTTTGGGACCGAAGTGGCCAGAGCTTGTCAGGTTTGTTTCAGGGCTGGTTGCAGTTTTATCATGCTTGGATGGAGAGGGATGTGCACTTTCTAGTCTGTGCTTCAGATGTCCATCACAGCCTGTCTCATTAGAACTACATTAATTACACCCAGACTCTCTCTGTTCGCTCCATCTCTAATAAGCTGAAGAGACCTTTAGTGCCCGGAGAACATGCCCGCTGAACCCGCAGTGTGAACCATGACATCCGTTTCCGTTTCCTGCTCTCTCTGGTCTACAAAGCAATGAATGTTTCATTTTTCTTTTCTTGCAGGTTGGTCTGCTGATCTTCTCAGTCCTGATGCACTGAGGTCCGTGGGCTCTTGACCTTCATCCATGGATTAGTTCGTTTACGCTCAAGGCAGATCTGAGTGACCAGATGGTATCCCTATGTGTCACTTCTTGTGTGTAAGGTGAGTGATGTCCCAATTTGAAATGACATTTATTTGCTCCTTCCGTCTTTACGCAGTCACCTCGAAGCACGTTTGGTGTAAAGATTCACCTCAGCATCTTTGTTTCAGATGCGGCTCTGATGCTGCCTTCATACTTTTTTCCATTTATTAAAAAACTGTGAATTTTGGACATTGCGGCGACATGCGTAATTCTTTGTGTAGTTTCATGTTTGAAATTAATATTTTTTGCAATTGCAGTTGCTGACTCTCTACATCATTAAATAGTAAATGTGCTATAAATACGATTTGAAATATTGGTTTTGTCGCCAGATTTTTCTTTTTTGTAGAATACCACAAGCATTACAAAGATTCTCAAAAACAAAAGATCACGGATAGGACTGCTTTAAGAATTTTTACTTGAATAAGAGACACATACAAAAAGCGAAATGCCAAAAATGGGCTCATAAAAACACACTGTATGTGACACAGCAGTCATTCGACCTTCAACATTTTAAATCGGCTCGCGATTTTACTTTCTAATGTGAAGCCTAAAACTGGCAAGTGTCTTTGTGAATGCATATTGTGTTTGTGTGTCTATGTCTACAAGACACACTTTCTCCGAGCCCCATTCCTCCGAGGCTTAACAGCATCAGCCAATCAGCGTCAGGCGCTGCCTGGATGAACCAATGAGGACACGATTGGCTAGTACTCCATCTACGGAATCAAAGACACAAAGGCACAGCACTTCTATGATATTAAAATGCACTCTGTCTTTGTTCACACCATGCCAAAGCATGGGAGGGAAGGGGGTAGGGTAATAAAAAAAATAACATACCCCACCCAAAAAAAAAAAAGAACTTTTTGTGTTGCTCCACATATATCTCTGCGGGTGGCCACGCAATGACTATCCCACTTCTCGCTTTGAAATCTCTGGCACTTCGGCAGGCTCCATGAGCTTTTATCAGCATCAGACACTGCACCTCGATGAAGTAGGACAAGCGGAGTACAGTTTTCGATCCTTCTCATCGTCGCCGCCATTTTAGCTCCTGTCGTCATTTCCTTATCTTGTTTGTCCCAGTTTCCAATGTTACGTGTAGTAACGTACCCAGTATTGTAACTTGCCCTATTTGTCCATAAAAACCTTTTTCTATGTTTAAAACTATTCTTGCACTCAATTCTATGACTTCCATATTTTTCAAAGCTATTGACCTCTTCCCTTTGTGTGCGCCATCTTAGTAATGACCCATATTGTTTAGTTCCTCCGGCCAAAAGAAAGTATTTTGCCAGGGTTTTCTTTTGATTGAATGGGTCAGAGTTTTTCATTCTTTGTGTCTGTATGCAGTGCATATTATTGGGTAAATTGTGCAGCTTTCATGCAGATAAATGGGTGTTCGATAAAAGCCGCTGTGTTTTTTTGATGCAGCCAGAGAGCCGGGCTGCATTGGGTGATAACTTCATCGCAGCATGGGGTCAGGGGCAGGAAGAGAAACCCGGCTAAAAGGGGATTAAGAGGAGCCTTCGAAGAGCTTTGGACTCAGACCACCTGCTGGGTTGCCGGACCCGGTCCGCGGCTAATGTTTCTGATCAGCGATGTCATTGTCTGTCACCCCTTCTTTATTTTCTCTCCTTGCAAGAAAAATAGGCCTTGCTCCCTATTTTACAGCACCTAGATTATCGCTTTGACCTGTTTTTGTGTTGTGTACTTGTATCCATTTATTTGACCTAAACTCAGACATCCATACTTTCCTTGTATATTGGCAAGGTTATGTAAAGGCGACTGCACGTGTCATGCTCGATGGATCAGTGACATTTTGCAGTGTGTATGTAAACACTGCTTTAATGTAAAACAAAGATAGCAAGTTTACTCTTTGCCCTGAGGGTGGAGGGAACAATCAATTGACTGTTCAAAATCAATTGACTGTTCGATGGCTTTTTGGATTCTTATTCAAACGATTCAGGATCGATCCACAGAGATTCTTAATCGGAATTGTACATTAATTATTAAACATTCTGTTTATTGAAAAATAAGCAGGCCATATTGCATCACCAGATAACACACAGAGGGCACATCTGCACCACCATATGATGTTAGAAAGTGTGCTTGCAAACACACAGCCTTCAAAGAAATTTGCTGAAGTTTTGCAGCAGGTTGCCAGTAACTCACTGATTTAATTTACAATTTGGTTATAAACATAAACATAAAAAGAAGTTTTCATATTTTCTTTCATAAAACAAGACTAAATATCTAAGGTCACTCTTCTTGTTAAGTAAATGTATTTAGATTTAAGAAATTTTAGTAGAAAACAAGACAAAACTGGACTAATGCCATTGCCAGTACTACGACAAGTCTCTTCTTGCTCATTATCAGTTTCAAAAGTCAAAGTGTTTTAATTTTCATTCAAGTATAGCTTAAAGTATATAAAGTATAGGTGGTTTGAAAATAGTACTAATAGGAAAGTAGTATTAGTTAAATCTACAGTAAGTTACTGGCAACCTGCTTCAAAACTACAGCAAATTTTTACAGTGCAACCAATCAAAGTCTGTATTATGAACTCTGTATTAAAGAAAACATGTATTTACACAGGACACAATGTATCACGCTCATATTTCAACATCCAGAAATGAAAATAACGCTTTGTTGCGAAATTGAACTTTTAATGCATTCACTTGCAGAGTTCACTCTTACGCTAGCTTATCATACCGAATTCTACTTCTATTTATGGATCAAAGCGCACATATTTTCATGTAAAATCTTTACATAAAACAACATGTGAATAAATTTGTGACCTTTGTAAAGATTCCCACACCTCCCACTGTATGTTCTAATGTGACTCTTTGTGTCTTTGTTCTCAAAGGTAACTAATGGAGAATCGTGATGAGAGAACATCCACTCATCAGTGTCTGTGGTCATTTTTTATTCATCTTATATATTCACACATTAGCTGCAGGGGCTTCTCGGAATTTTTTATTTTCTCATTTTCTGACTCGCCCTTTTATCAATGTCAGCGAATATAAAAAGATCATAAAAAATGAATGTATACACAGACAAAGCACATTTTCCCTGTTATACATGTGTTCGGCGTGTTATAGCTCCGCGTCTGTTAAACAGATCTTCCAGTAAAATGTCCCCCGCAATCAACACATCTCCATGTGAAATATTTCCCCCCGCCATTTTATCCGTGGCCGTGTGCTGAAACAGCTGTAGTTACAGTAGATGCTTGAATACAGATCGGGCCAATGGCACAGAGAAGTGTAATGCAGAAGTGCGGGTGAACGCTCTGTTTGGCAGTTGCCTGACATGTTTCTTCTCTTTAGCATGTGCGGTGCAGACAAGCTCATGAATAACAGGTCTGATGAATGGGCCGAGCGGGCTTAGCGCTAACTTTTACAGCACCTGCTTCTGTGTTGCGCCCCACGGAGGACTGCGTGTGTACAGTATGTGCGTGTATAGTTGACACACACGGTTACCAGAATAGCTGTTACGTGTACGCTGTACATCTGCACTTGATGGAAAAAGTCTTTGTATTTGAGTTATGAATCTCTTCATCAGACACACTTTATTTTGATGACGTTTTTTTATGTTGTCAAAAACTAGAAGTGTGGAAAGCATCAGAGAGGACTTGGAAATTTGTGAAAAAATATACAAACTGGTTTAAATGGACCGCAAGGAATCTTGTGTATTTATTTCCACCTTTAGCTTCTGGTTTGTGTGCTGTATTTGTGTTTTCACATGTGGTGCTGTATGGCCATCAAGCGTATGTTTTGTCTCAGCTATAAGCAGAAGATGTCTTGGTGACTTGTAGCGTAGACACAGAATTTGACTCTAGAAGGATGGTGTATAAAGGATAGCCTTGACGTCCCTCGATGGCATTGTATAGTCCCACATTTTCTCTCTCTCTCTCTCTCTCTTGCAGCGGCTGTGGTCGGCCACTCTCGGCCTGTGCCAACTACCAATAACCATATTCCAGGAAAGAGCTCCACATGTTCAATTATATAATTACATCATCTCAGATTTAGACAGATGTCCCATAATATGTTTCAAATGCAATCAGCCGCACTCGTTCCCCACATAATGCATTTGGAGAAGAAAAATGATGTCCGCTGAGCATAAAACAGATCATGTTTGTTATGTTGCTGCTTCTGTTACTTGCTCTATTGATATTGTTATTATTAGTATTGCTGTGAGCATCATTTAGTATTTTTCTTGCATTTTTATAGGGAGCGCTTAATAGGCCTTAATACAGACCTTTATTGTGCGTAATAGGAGATGCATTTTCATAAACTGAAATCCACGTGCTCCCGAGTGCCTACCTGGAATTCTATTGATAATGTTCCAGGCCTTTCCCACTCATGTGCTGGCAGTTTTAAAGCATATCTCCTCATTGTTCGGCAGACGGTGCACAAATCCCTTGAGCCTTGAGTCCAGTCCTAAGAACCTAGAATGAGTAATTGTTTACTTCATAGACAAAGCTGTATCCAATTGTTTAAGCTGAATTGTAGTTGTAGTCTAGTAGTGGATAAATAGAAAAAGGTTTTGTTTATTTATTGTTTTGTGTCAGTGGTTAAGCTGCTCATGGACAGAATTTAGTTTGGTGGGGCTGCATTTGCTGCAGTAAATGGGGGGTCTTGGCGTTTTTGTATTACATTATGTGCATGACATTGTTTTTTTATTTTATTTATTTTATACTAACTGGTAGTAGTAGAGGTTTTTTACTATGATACTAATACTACCACAGCAAGGATAACAAAATTACATTGTTGCAAAAATGATAATACTTTTAATGAATAAATAATAAATACAGATAATTTATGGGGTTCGGAGGAACAATTTCACTATTCTGATGTAACTCCAGGAAAGCAATGAATTCATACGCTTTAATTAGAAAACAATGGAATATGGTGCAACAAAAGGATAATGTAAAGTCAGCTGGTCATTATAGCAGAATAAACCCCAACATGGTGATCAAGGCTCCGGTGGGAAGCATTATGTCTCTTATTGCACTGCCGATTATCCATGAAATAGATAAATGAAAAGGACATACTTATTTCAGTTAATATTATTTTATTATGTGTAAAATAGACTGATAAAATAGACATGGTTATAAGGATATTAGTTGCATGAGACATGGTACAGTTAACCATTCGGTATACATTTGCTTGCAGAATGTTGTGCCTGGCCTGTTCCAGAGAGGATGTTTTTTATTCTATACATTTTAGTTCCTAATAATACATTATCAATAAACATAAGATGTCTTGACTACGCAGCACTGTCTCTGGGCCATTGTGTCATTGTTATTGTTGTCCCAGTGCTTTAAAGTTGTTTTGTATATTCTGTGTTATCACTATTTTTAGTCTTTTTGTGATTAGGTTTATCTAATAATTGCTAAATTGGTTATTAAAATGTGGCCTAGTTCAGCTCAGAGAGGGTATTATTGCATAAATGAGTCTTACAATTGAGTTTGTAAACAAAGGCAACACTATTTAAATAGCATTATCCTTTTAAAGGCCAGCTTTTTGTGCTCCATTGATGACCGATAACAAGGAATACAACTGATTTGAATGAAACTATTAATATGCACCCGTTCTGTCAAAAGAGCCTCTTGACAGGTGAAAGTTAACAATAAATACCAGCAGTCAAATAACAATTACATAAATTACAGTGTATCTGTCCATCTTGTTTTTTAACACTCGTAATGGTAGTTCCAGGCTAGAGTTGGTGAATATCATGATTGACTCTGACAGGGGGATGTAAATGGGGACGAAACGTTTGAAAGCTGACCTTTCCAGCCAAAACTCCTAGGACCGGCCGCCACAAAGCGTCCGTTTCAATCGAGAACCCATCTCCATTTTTCACATCAAAATGTGTGAAAAGAGATAAAAGGCCTATTTTATTAAAGGCAGGGCCATTCTGCCCCACAGCAACCGTGGATATGGCAGCTCACCTGCACGGTCGCCTCCCACCGCGCGTGAATCAGATAACTCCACACGCTAATCACAATAACCAGCCCCTACTGCGACTAACACCGCTGACCACAGCGCTGACGCGTCCCTCCAGCTCTCTTACAGCACACGCTCCGGTGGTCAATTATACCCTCAAGGCAGTAAATACTAATCATTTCCTCATGAAGACAAAAACTGTCGTTTCTTTAGCCGTCAAATGGCTTCGCAACAGATCACAAGGGCAGTTTCTCCATTGGTGTTGAGTTATGAAAACCACATGCGGAGGAGCTCTGCACAGGACCGAGGGGGCGAGTCACGTTACGGAGGTGACGAGATGTAAGCCGAGCTGCCAGAAAAACAGCGTGTTTTAGATAAGATTGACTGTGTTTTATTTTTATCAGTAGTTTAAGAAAACAAACCCTCATTCATATACAGTGAAGCTATAAGAGGCCCAAATGTCCGCAGGGAGTGAGCTGGTCTCAGTCTGTGATTCTTCAAACAGCCTCGTAAGCAGATGTTGTATTTACTACATTAGCGTGAAATTCGACGTGCTGCATTTTCTGATTTCTTTTCGTATCTTCACACATTGTTACATGTTTTGTTGGTCTACAATAATAATGTCATTATAAAGCAGATTAGAATACATGTATACAGTGTGCAGTTTGATAATTTTTTTCAAGCAGTGTTAAATGATGTGGAAAACAAGAATTGGTTTGGGGATATGGGACATTCTTACTACATGCATTTTCATGTATCCCATCATATGTATATTGCATAATTTGTTTATAATAATAATCTTTTTTTTATTTTCTTTCTTTCATATTTAGGTTTTTAATCTCTTATATCATCACAATTTTGCAATAAAGTAAACCTTTATTATTAAATAAAAGATTTTATTAGTTTATGGCAGTGATTTCAAATAAAAATATTGTTTCTATTTGTATTAATTTGCAGAAAAAGTCAAAACAACAGAATAGATGCTTGTTTTTTTTCAGACCTCAAATTCTGCAAAGAAAACAAGTTCATATTCACTTTTAGGCAATACAACATTCACCCTTTTGATCTTGGTATCACCCACGTGATTTACGGCACCGCTTTCCCAACGCATGTCTGGAAAAACTATATTTTTTACAGATTGTATCTGGTTTTATCAAGTATTTACTTGTTTTGCTCATAGCAAAGACATACAACCAGGGCTAGACTAACATTTCAGAGAGGTGGCACTGGTAGCACCAGCCCTAAATTTGGTAGCAGCCAGAGTTGTGGGACGAGAAAAGAAAAAATAAACACTAAAACTACATCTAAACGTGTTTAATACACCAATAAAATAATTACAAATTAATACGAAATTATATATTGATCAGCTGGCAGTGGCACTGGTCGCACCGACAGGAAAAATAGTCGCAAAATGCAACCATTTGGTTGCAGTCTAGAGCCCTGAACTCATTGCCTCCATGCAGATTAATTAATAAACCATCTGTATCGGCCTTTTTCATGCTATTGCCGATATGCCGATGGTCTTAAATGAAACCAATATCGACCGATTCATATCGGCGACCGATACATCGGTGCATCCCTAGTTGAAATTCAACAGACACTGGACTGAAATGACCACAATACATCTAGAAATGCTGGTTTGAAATGAAAAGTTGGAGTGGTCTCTTAATTTTTTCAAGTCTTTTTTAAATTATGTGTAATTGGTCCTACTCGCCCCGCTCTGCCGGCTTCAAACCAGCGTCAGTCCGGCATGAGAGACGGACTTTCTAGCAAGAAATGCTAAAGACTGCAGTCTCTAGCATCTGTCGCTAGAGCACCTCTGTTGGTCGGGGAGTAAGGTTTACTCACACAGCTTCTCTCTCTCTCCGGCCTCCTTTACATATGTATATACATAGTTTTAATGAACAGCTTGAATTTATTTGGATTTTTAACATCATTCCCAAAAGTTGACACCCACATGTAAGCCAGGTATAAATCTCTCATGAACAATAACTAACCATAGCTTTTTATTTCCCTCCTGATAAGGTTTCATTAAGTAAGTCTCCCAGATTTTTTTTATTCTGTCACATCATTTTCTAAAATACTTTTACTAAAAACAATACAATATTCACCCAGTTACAGAGTTAAGTAGGTACCGCATAACAGGATTGACCCTTATATATGCAGTCACATTACATTAGCACTGTTTGAAAACAGATGAGCGAGTTCTCCCTATTGGAACCACATTCAGACATATGAGCAACCTAATAATAGGCCTTTAGCAGGTAATATTCATCCTTTGCTAGACAGAAGTAGGCCCAATGAACGTAGATCTTAAGGGTTCTTCCCAGCATAAGAAAATCATAAAACTAGGTCGTAAGTCAGCTCCGTCGCTGGAGACCGAGAACGGCCCTGCATTAACATAACGAGACATATCACGTCAGCAGGTGGCAGATTGCATCTTTCATTCCCTAGCATGTAGCATGAAAGGTCATCCGGAGCGCCGTCACCGAGCGCCTTGCAGGGTTACACAGAAAAATCCCATGATGGCCAGATTCACAGTGATAAACATAGTGCTTTTAGTAAGACGATACCTGTAGCGCCCATGTAGGCCTTCACCTATGAGACCAAACAAGGAGCGTCGTCCCAAAGCAACAGCGTAAGCGTCAAATTACTCCTTTCGGAGCCCACAGCAGCCCCTCTGTGAGATGACATCACTGCCAAGGCGTACCTGTTAGCGATTACTCCCTCTTCCAGCTAAATGTTTTCAGCCATGTATTATTGCATGGCACCATGTGATTCGAATCATTACGATGTTTGCCTTTGTGCCAATGTGCTTTAATGGGAACACTTTTCAGCGGACCTGTTGTTTTATTTTGCCGACCTGTTGTTTGTGCTCCAAAATTAAAACCATGGCGCGGCATAAGCGCGCTGTAATAACAGCATCCCGTTTTCTGCTTTGGCTTCGACCACGATCCCCCTCCCTCGGTTTCCCTCGCTAAATTCTTCTAGAAAACAAGCCTCTCCACGGGGAAAATGAAACAGAAACTTTATACCTTTCTTTTTAAAGGAATCAAATGTGCATTCCATCTCAAAAGTGTCAGTCAAAGAGCCACTCGGTGGTCTGAGATTGTCTACGTATATGCAGACTGACGCCGGAGGTTATAGCAGCACACGGCAATTATTTTTTAAGAGGGAAAGATTACAGTGCTTTTTATCAATTAAGTAATAGTTCGTAAATAGCGGTAACACCCTACATAATTTCCTACCTGAAACGCAGAACATTATTCCCGTCCAACAGTTTTGGACATAATCAGTCTTTTGCCATTAAATGAAGCATGGCAAATTCATTCTGAATGACTTCTTTGCAAATACTTGTGATGGTTTTAAACAGTTTTCCAGCCAAAAAGCAGAAATTGAATGGAGCGCATTAAACGTTTGATTAGTTGCTGAGGTTGCATTGTGTATGCTTAATTTATCATCAAGCGCTGAAGGTTTAATCATCACGTCTTTGTAGAACATTTGCTGGAACAGTTAAATGCGAAAGGGCTCGCTCAATCTGTATGACGGATTTATAGATGAGTGTTCATGTGTGCGTTTGACAGAAAAGATTTACTTCAAAATTAAAATTTTAACGTTTTGACACACCATTGTGTCTTTTTATTCAGGTGAGCATTTCATGGGGATCAGTGGCTGTGACACTCACAAAATACACCAACTAAGCACCATAAAATTATCATTGAAGTAGGCATAAAGTTTTTTTGGTTATGATTTTGTTTAATTTTTTTCTGAGGTTGACGAACCTTGTTGTGTTGCTGTAACACTTTTTTCATAAATATCTACTTCCATCTCTAACTAAAGCAACAGCAACCCAGATTTATTTTCAGTAATTATATTTATTTTTTCATGTTAAGTAACCATTTATTAATTCAGCTTACAAATATTAGTTGTTATAACGAGTTTGCATGAAATTCGTTCATTAAATTTTTAGGTTGAATGAACTCAAAATTTTAAGGCAGCCAGGTTACTTATTTTTTTAAGGTAACCCAATGAATTATTTTTTTAAAACAAGTGCCCTTGTTGTGTTGCTGCAACACTTTTTTAGAAATATCTACTTTCACCTCCAACTAAAACAACAGCATAAGTTTAGATTGTCACGAGGATACGTAAACCATGACAGAATTAAGATTCTTGGCTGATCTAATCAAAAACAATAAATAAACAAAACAATGCACATTATACTGGGAGAATGATGGAATGTAAACACTGATATTTTAGTCCCTGACTATTTAAATTAGTTTAGCATTTTTTTCCTTTTTTTGTCTTTTGATCCATTGAAATGGTCAAGTGCCACTGTATCCAATTTCCCACAGATTCATAAACAGGACGAGCACTTAGCCTCTAATCTCGATGGCATCACTACTGTAAATGGAAAGTGGTTTATTGTGTCTGCTTAAACACAAACAGCGCTGGTTCAGTCTGTGAAGCCATTCCTTTTGGTTTCAGGCACAGATGAAATGAGATCAGTTCATGATGGCAACAGACGCATTCTGCTTCTACTTCCTGTGTTTAGACTGGGGTCTGATACACACACACACACACACACACACGATCCCTCACCCGCACATCACTCACTTTGTTGCCACTTTCTCATTTCCTCCGGTCCCGTAATAGACCTACCCTCAGCTGGAATCTCTCCGATATGTGCTTGAAAACTCGAGTGTGTGCATGTTCCAAAGTCATGTACGATTATCTTTCATCGTTTTGGTGTTGTCACAACTTCTCACAACTGATCTGGTGCGTGTATGTGCGAGAAGCTTTGTGTGTGTTTAACCTTCTAGTGAATTCATGATGAATCTGAAAGGAATGCCACAGATGTCTGTAACCAGCCAAACCCCCATGTATCCTGGCTGAACTAGTTCCTTCAGTCATAAAGTGTCGCTAAGGATCTCGGAGAGAAAGAACTCACTGTATTCTTTATTAGACTGCATATGGATTGACTCGAAGGCTCCGTATCGATTGTACAGGTTAATGAAGAACAAAGTGTGTGGCAAGCACTTGAAAAAGAGCGAGACTTTAAAATACAAGGAAAAACAATCAAACAGAAGATGCAATCAAGTATCGAAGCAACAAAATTAAGAATAAGCCTCCAGAGACAAAGAAGGAAGAAGAAGCTATTGAGATCAAAGGCTGAGGCCATATTCATTGACCAAGACTTCGGTATCTCTACGCTAATCTAAAAGTTAGAAAGAAGCTGAAAATAGATGCATATTCCATCCTGTGATGTGTCGCGCAGAGCTGGAACAGGTTCAAATAATCCCGTTGCTCTGTTCAATTCAAAGCTTTAGGTACAGCATGAACCCATATGTACAGATGGGGTCAGTCATAAAATATAGTGGGATATTGTCACATTGATGGAGGTCAGAGAATGAGAAAAGTGAATTCATCATGCGCGTGATGCATGGAGCAATATGGCGAAAGTGCACAGTGGCGACGCCTGCATCGGGAGGGCGAACGTAGTCATGAATTGTGCCCGCTTTCCAGGCTCGCTGAAAGCATTTTATTAAAAAGCTTGGTTTAGTAAATTGAATGGTGTGTTCTAGATTACACCGAGCTTCTAAAAACAGGCCAACGTCTGCTTATGAGAGCGTGTCAATAAGAAAAGTTTTCTGTGGAACCACAGAGCTTGTTCAAAGTGAGGGAGGAAAATAAGCAGTTAAACCCTTACTGCTCATGGAGCTGAAGCTGCAACCTTTCCCCTTTTGTAATTATTACCGTATGTTTTGCAGATGACTGCAGATGTTAGCATTTTCTGTTAACAGTGGATTTGTTACAATTCGGAGTGGAAAATAGCGGTAATGTGGTCGGTGCAAATGCACATATACAGTTTTTATCCATCTGTCTGCATGGGAGCTTTCTGGCACTCATACGAACTTATAACAGAACAATCTTCTGCACATTTACATTGTAATTAAAGGAGATAGTTCACTCAAAAATAATCATTTATTTACCTTCATGTCATTCAAAACCTGTATATGGCGCTTTCTTTAGTGGAACACAAAATGAGATATTTTAAGAAATGTCTTAGTTGTTTTGTGTCCATTCAATGTAAGTCAATAGGGGCCAATGAAGTTTTTTTTACATTACATTTTTCTTCATTTGTTCTTTTGTGTTAGGAATGACAGGGTGAGTGAATTATTATTTATTATTTATCTATTAAGCAAGCATGCACTGGTAGTCAGTACAAAAACAGTACCAAAAAAAAAAATGTTTTGACCATGCGGTTAAAATTTCATTTTGACAAGCAATACACAGTGAAATTCTGTCTGGAATCTGAGACAGATTCATACATTTGGGTACATTTGAGGAAACGTTCGATTTCATATTGAAATATTTAATAATTTTTACTTTTGTTTACAGACTTGGCAAATCTGAGCTGAGTTTGTGACATTCTTGAGATCTCTTAAAACTGGGTCTTTTCCTCAGGAGCATTATGAGACGTGTGTACTTCCATTTGCACTATATTGAATCTCATTGATATTTAATAGAAATAAAACTAAGATATTAAAGAGATTGGATCTGTGATGATTTTTCTTTTTTCATGGAACGCAACAAGTCCCAGTGTTGTACAACCAAATATCAGCACTCGCAGATCTCCTTTTTTCCAATCAGATTAGTGGATCTCTTATATGATAACATTTATGTACGCATCAGGTATTCAATTATCATGCCATAATCTATGCTTTATCTATATCATGTGCTCTGTATTTTGTTCCCATCTCTCTGTAAGCTTCTCTGGCACACGAACACACACACACAACCCCCCGTAGTGCAAAAACCAGTGATGTGCATCTGCAGAACCCAGTGGTCATGTGACACATCTGGAGGTTTCCAGTTCTATGCCCTAGTTGGCTTGAGATGAGGAGGACCTCGGTGCCTGGTGAGAAAGAGAGAGAAAGAAAGAAAGAGATGACATTGACTCGTCCTAACACTTCAGTGGCCGTGTGAAGGATGTGCCTGTGAAGATGGGGGAGGGCGATATTTCACTGCTTTACGGTGTATTGCCATCAGTGGTGTACATATGCCAAACGGAGACACTCCCACACTGGCAGGAGAGCTTCAGACAGTAATTAGGAGTGGGATTGTGGGAAAGACGTGCGGGACACATGATGCCGATGTACATTAATATGTATTGCGCGCTATTTACTCGTTCGGCAGGTAAGACCGCATCACCGCAGACATGGCATGCCGAGCACCTCTGTGTGGATATCTGCGTCTAATCTCCTATTCTGGTGCAGTGAGTTGTGCTTGCCAGCCGAGTGTCTGTCAGCATGCAGGACAAGAGGGAAGTTTTGCATTTGCGGACACTTAGGGACGGGCTGTGGACGGCTCTATATGTAGTGAAGCGTGAAGCGATGTCAGGGTCTGTCACTGCCAGCGCGCGCTACCCACTCGGGGCCGCCCCAGAGGCACTGACCAAGCAGCAGCTATCTTTCTCACACACACATACTTAAACACACATTCAGCCAGCACTGGGGACTAGGGAGGGATGTGCTGTCTTATTGGAGAAGCATCTTTCTTCTCTAGTGTGTGTGTTTTCAAGCTGTGTTTTCTTCTTCGGTGCAGCAGGTGAATGGATCTGTATCCTGGACTGTGCATCTTCAATCTGGACCCCCTCAGGTGTGTGTGAGAGCGTCTAGGGTTTGGATGGGTGAAAAATAGAGTGAGGGGGCGTTTGTGTCCTGCAGTGGGAGAAAGAGAAGGAGCGGGAGCGCGATGAAGGGTGAAAGCAGGGGGAGACGAGACACTTTGATGATGTTAATTTTGGGTTTATCTCACAGATGGTATGAATGATTTCTGTTTGGTTGAAGCTCATCTAGAACACTGGGAGTCCTTTTATCTTCCTTCCACTTATTTATTTATTTACCTAGTTTATTACCGGACCCCCCCTCCACACACTACATCCACCCAAACAGCACTTTGACACTTGCGTTTTGATTACCTTGTTAACATTTCACATCATTGAATATTTTTCCGCTTTGTGTTTAGAGAAGAGGCTTCGTGTGGACTCATTTTGATAAATGGCCAGCGTGCTCTGAAGAGCCAAATAAACTTGCTCGTTACTGAAAGTGGCTCCTAATGGAAAGTCTGAACTTGATTGAGATCTGTGATGTTGAATTTGGCCAACAATACCAGCAATAATGGTTTTTCAATGGAGCATTCGATGAGGACAGTCTGATGTTTATGGTCTCTAAATGGGCTGCTCTTTATGAATCCATTTGAATGTTTAAACATACTTGTAAAGGCATTCATATGCAGTTCTTACAGTAAAGCTACAGCAAAATAGTTAAAGGACTGCTCTATAGAACACTTTGTGTTAAATGTTTTGTATACAGTAGTGGCCAAAAGTGATGTCTGACTTTGGAGAGTTGACATCTTTGATCTTTATTGAAATATTCCATTAAATATGCATAAATAATTGTACAAAATTACAAAGTTATGTGCAAAGTTGATTAAGACATATTACCACAAGAGAGGATCAACAAATATTGTTAACAGATACAATTACAGTCAATGTATTATTTCCTCTGAGCTTTTTATTTATTTATTTATTGCATATTCAAATTAAACATTTCCTGATGCGCTATAGTTTGCATTTTTGCCAGATAATTTAAATTAATAAATAAATAATAATGTTGTTTTGTGTCATACACCTTATATTTTGATGGGTTAATCTAACTTAAGAAGGCATTTAAAACAAATACAGTATATCTATGCATCCCGGACATGACTTTTGGCCACTACTACTGTACGTAACGTCAGGACTTGTGAGAGTTGACCAGAATGTTAACTATAATACAAATATTGAAAAGTAATGAAATGTGTTTTTATTCAGTTTTGCTGTACTTTAAAATGGTGGCAAAATAATCTTTGTGAGTGCTTGTGTAAAACCTGCAAGCCAGTGTGACAACATCAGTTTGTCCTTTGAGGGTCCTATTGGACCCATTGTTAATCTGTTCATTCAAAATGTTGGTACTTGGACAAAAAAAATCATCATCATAACTGTCTCACAATCCAATCCAGTAATAATAAATGGCTGGTACAGTATTCGGGCACATTGCTTGGTTTACTGACTCATTAAAATGATTAGTTATTGTTTATTTGTTGAAATATCTAATGCAAACTATGACAGATTCAGAATGCATTACACAAAATACACAGCATGCAATCCAATGACCTCCTATCCCTTAGAACAATTGCATCATGCATAACACAGGAACTTCAAATGAAATCTTCTGTCAAACTGTGGCTGCTGTGATTTGATTTCTGCAGAGGATGAGTTAAACAGTCAACTGTCCCGCTGTGCAAAGGCAGAAGGGTCCATCTTGTTCAAAGTATGCTAAAGCCCTGAGCAAATGCACTGGATTCAGCCGACATACCACTCCCTTGTACTTTTGTTCTGCCGGGTGTCAGCGAAATTAATAATTCATACCATTTACACAGCGACTCTGAAATGAATCCTGAATGAAACTTGAGGAGAACACCTGATTACATTCATTTAGCTCAGCACATCTAAAACACTTTGATGGTGATGTGAGAGACTGGCATCATTGCTAGGTTTTAAAAGAAATGAAGATGCATTTAAAATTCTCACTTTACCTATACAGTACACTTCTGCATACAATGCGAACATGCTCTGAACCTGACCAGAACATGTGAAACTTCAGGTGTTTGTAACCGTAAAGCACACAACTGTAGGTTAAGCCAAATGAAATACCAAAACTTGCTTAAACTGCATCTACAGATCCTTACACACTGTTTTCTGCTAGCTGTGCAGGACTTATTTCCAGAAATATTTGAACTTTTTAACAGCGTATGTGGTGGAAGCAGGTGGATGAGGTGAGATGGTGTCAGAGGTTTACTGGAGTGCCATTCCAGATTGTGATTTACAACACTGGTCATGCACTGTTCATTTATCCAAAGGATATGTTTTCTTTTCCTTTTTCGGTCCCGATGTGCCATGACTTTCACATCGGAACAATTATTCTCTCCAAACATACATCCTCTCTGATGTTTCAGTGCACTGAGGGGCAGTGATGCTCTCAGGCAGCAGTTGTTCAGAGACCCTTTTGGAAATATTGTTTAATACCATATTGTTTAAAAGAGAGAATGATATTACAACATCTTGTTCGTTTTCTCGCTATCAGTAGTGTGCATTCAAGTGATTTAGTAGTATACATGTTTCTGCTATGAGCAGTATTAACTTTAAGACTTTAAAGCGCGTGTGAGAATGAGAGCAAACGCAGAGAAGAGCCAAACCCATTAACCGGTTACAATCAGAATCAGAGACATTACGATGACGAGGAGCTGCTGAAAGTCATTCATCAGGGTTCGGCGTTAGTCATGGATGACCCTTCATTTATCACCGATCCAGCGCTGGATACAGACACATAACGCACTGATTGGACGCAACGGGGGGGGGACCGCCAGCGCTTCACATCCACCGCCAAACCAGAGCTGAGGAAACAGGCTCCTGCCCTGCGCGAACGATCCGATCCCGACCTGTCGGTACGTGTACTCTCGCAGGTAGACGCGCGTGTTCGCGCTCTCGGCTTCGTCGACGCTCCGTGAGGAAACAGAGGCTTATCGCGAAACTCCGCGGATCCGGACGGTCGCTGCTGATATTCGGCACATGAGCGCATCTTTCATGGTACTCCGTTTGTTTTACGCATTCGGCAGGATATAGAAGCGCGTATCTGTCGGCATCTAAGTGACTCTCGGTGAAGAGATCACCGGACTATCGTTTGAAAGGGAGTTGCTGCTGCTTACAGCGCGTGGGGAGCACTTGCTTCGTCTTCGGCTGTTTGTTTCTGTGTAAACATCTCTCGGCGGTGTCATTCTTTGAAGTTAGCCATCGTTTAGTGAAGTTTTCTCAATGGGATGCTGAAACTCATCAACGGCAGGTAAGAGTTCTCATGGCCTCGCTTGCACACTACTTTTAGTCGTCAAGGTGAATAAAATATTGTAGGCTGAAATTACACACGCGACAAATATGGTTTCTTTTCTATTACTTTGTTCATTTTTTTATCAGTTTATTATCTGATTAATTAAATAGTTTTAGATTGTAGCCGAAGTCAATTCTTGAGTATTTTGTATAGTTTAGTGCGCAGGTAAAACGAGTTGTAAATTCCTGTACAGGTTGTAAATGTGTTAACGTGCTGACATTGTAAGTTTCACTATAAAATAGATCACGCGACATACACCGCCGTTTTATTAACTTGAGTTAGCCGCTTTATATATTTTAACAACTATAATTATTTTATGGATAAGTTAGCTCGTAGGTAAACATCTCTGTAACGTTCTGTATTTACAGAAATGAAACACGCGAACACCGTATAGCCTACTTTGTATATGAAGTCAATAAAATAAACAAAATATTAAACAAATAGAGATGCAGTTTGAAAGGCTTTCGTTGTACGGCTTCTAACTCTAAAAGAAAAAAGGAACGCTTGATTTTAGCAGAAGCCTTACAAAATCAATAGAATAAAAATGCACCATTTTTATTTAAGTTATTGTGCAAGAGGCTGTTTTGTATAGCAATGACAGAATTCAAATGCTAATAACTGTAGTAGCATTGTTATTGTTTCGGTATCTCAGTGCTGCTCTGATTTGAGATGCATGTGTTGAAGTTTGTGTCACCGCTTAATCTGAAGATAACTGTGTAGCTTTAACTACATTCACAGTTTGTCAGGAAATTTGTAAATTTTAAATGTGAAAGTATGTGCATGGGCAAGTAATTTCTTTTTGAATGGAGCTTGTCTTTCGTGTTTGCTTAATTTTTGTTATCTGTAAAGAAATTCTTACAAAATAATTTTAGTTTCAAATTTAACGCACTGTGTTAGGTAACTGATAACGTTTTCACCCATTACTCATTTTGCATAAGTACAAAAACGTTTTGGTAATTTAGAAATGTTTTGGAAAGTATGGTGGCATGAAATTCACTTTCTGTCTTTTTTTATCTGTGTGTAGCCTATATGTAGGCAATGTGTGAGTTGTCTTTTCTCATCTTTATCCTATCTTTTAGAGTCAAAACATTAATGTTTTATGTATATCCATATTACTTATTAAGGGTGAATCATGCATTTAGTTTGAAGTGTTGCTTTGGTGATTTCAGTGTCTTTGAGTCAGTATGTCACACGAACAGAATTCAAACCTCTAATGCCCAATATACCCAAACGATAATATAGTGTTACATAAAAGCAACAAGACACAAAATTGAATTAAAAGCCATCAGTTCTATTTTACTTATGAACACATACCTGAAGGTTGTGTGTCGACAGAGAAAGCAGCAGCGACCCTGTGTGTGCGTGCATACGCACACTGGAAACAGTGTGGAAGGGAGCATGGAACCGAGGTATCACCATGTACTGTAATTGCGCTGAAAGCCGATACACGCGATAGTGATTGGTGAAAGATCCCTGGCCCATCCTAAATGGTCCTTTGTTTAAATGTTAGTATACAGTATCTCACCCACTGAAGTCTGTAAGTGAACATATACTGTAGCATTAAAACACGGCCTCCCAGTAAATCACGGCTGACCTTATATATTTTAAGATAATTTTGTATTCACTTGATATGTTTCTTTGTTTTGACCGCTTTAGGCCTTTTGTTAAAGGAGCTGCTTATTTTTTGTGAGTATTTTTTAGCACATCTCTGACCTTCAGTTCTTCAGTTCAATCCTTACGTTAAGGTCAAACAAACCAGGAAGGTTGCTTTGATGTTTTTATGTGTGGCAAACTCATAGTTAACTGTAGTTAGTTTGTACGTGCAAGATGTCCTTAATACCTGATTAGATTTTCCCCATAATTTTTGTAGCACGTGTGCGTACGAATGTGTTATGTTCTTTATGCTTGACACTAACACATATTGAATTGACACGTTTGAAAATGTATTTGTATTGTAACGTATTCCGGTGAATGTATAATAATCCAAGGAAAGGATTTGTGTCCGTGTACGTGCCGAGCTTCGGGAGAACTCTGATTAATCGGAGGTGTAGTCGTAATCAATTTTTGATGTTGCCTTGAACTTGGCCTTCGTTCAGTCGAGAGGCGGGCAGGGCGGGAACAAACGGACAACAAAAAAGAAACTTAAACTGATTTTATTATTTCGCATTAAACTTGTAGTGATTGATAGGAGCACTTTGAAAATCTGAAGTGTCATTTATATCATGACTGAAACAGCTTTTTTTAAAGACCCCATGACAGGCCACAGTGTGTGTGGGACGGAGAGTGTGCGTGCATGTTTGATCTCACATCAAATAAAGAAGCAAGTGGTTGCCATTTGTTACAGTAATGATGTTAATATTGTCACATATAGTGGCTCTCTTTCCCTCATAAAGGCCAGTACAGATGTTATTGGCTGGGGGTTGTCATGGTAATGGGATTCGCAGAAGGTGGATTGATTGACAGAACCTGTCCAGAGTGGCCAGATGTTTTATGATCTCCTTGTTGCTTCTGCATTCACACCTGTTTAAAACTCAGAATATGTATCATTTCATTATTTAAAGGCCAATTAGTCTGTGTCTTTGTTTTAATCATTGCCTGTCAATGGGAGGCATAGCAGCTAATTGCAGAACAATTTTTTTTTCCATGTAATTTTATTTTCAGCACAACAGCAATAACACTGTAACATGATTAATAATGGTTGGGAGTGAAATGAGTGGGAACAGGTCAATCGGAATTGTTGTTTTATATTGATTTGTGTGTGGGGGAGACGGGGATGACACGTTTTCATTTCCATTTGGCTGGACGTATGGAGGAAAGATGGGCTTATTATTTGACTATTTGTATTTTCATACTTCCGGACAGTACGGGCTGATTCACCAGCTTGTTAAATTTAGTGTGTGAACAATTGGGAGCCAGCATTGCATAGCTTATACGCACACACATAGAGAGTTGAAATGGCGTGTAACATTTGGAGCAGGCTCATTGCTGCCCAGCCATGCTTAAAGAGGGAGACACGGGCGTTTTTGCCGGCAACCCAACACCAGCGCAAAGCTCGCTGACTTGAGTGCACATGCCAAGTGTTAGCCTTGGAACTGCCAGGCCTCGTGTCTCCCAAACCCGCCATTCTTCAGTAAATGCGACACTTAAGTGCTTCGCGAATAATGTTTGTGACCTGTGGATCGATGGGATGTCCTATGCAAGGCATAATTAAAACATAACAGAAGATGAGCTAAAGCGAACGGCTCGAACGTATTGATGCGCTACCGTTGTTGTGCAGCTTAATTGACATTTTGAGAGACGCCCTTTCACTCGTCCGTTACAAGTCGGAGCGTGCTAATATTTTGGGGAAGAAAGCAATTGTCTGTGTTTAAGACCCATCCCCTTGACCTGAACTCTTTAATGCAAAGCCTTTTCTTTCAAGTCTGTCACTCTGATTTATGCTCAACTCTTGAATGCATTGAAAACGGGGAGAATACTTCAAATAGGATTATGCGCGCACACTCACTCTCGCACAGACTTTCGCTCTTGTTGGAATCCAGTCTTTAGAGACGGCCGATGCTGTAAATAGTGTTTATATGGTAAAATGGATCGCTAACTGTTTAATAATGCTGTTACAGGGAGAACGTTCTCACGGAAACCGCCAAAGAAATGCTAAGCCGCGTGTCAGACCTCTGTACCGGACAACATTCGCCCGTTTTCCTTTAACATCCTCTTTTGAGAGCCGTTACACTGACACGCCAGCATACTGTTAAATAGATGGAGACGGTTGCTTGCATATGTGGGGAATTTGGGGAAAGCGCACGGCTACCGGAAACAAGAGAAGCTGTAGCTTTGTCTCTGAGAGGCTACAAGTTCAGTCATTGTGTTTGTTTCAGAACAGTCGGAGAATCCATTTATCAACATTCCGTAGGGTTTTGTGTCTGCGCGTCCTTAGATAATTGTACTTGACTAATCGGTTTATTTTGTGGAGGGATTCGCACACGGCCTCACAGAAATTCAGTTTCTCCCTTCTCTTTCGCAGCGAAGAGTGGCGAATGACCTCTCCCTGTGAGCCGCTATGAAAAATTCATGATCTCCTCCTTCTTCAAGCCATTATGTCAACATCTAAAAATACTTTATTTCACACTGGCGCCTCTGCGATGGTCAATGATAAACAAACCGCTAAATTCCCCATCTCAGGCTGGCGACACTTTTTCCGTGTTGGCATAAATAAGTAAAAATTTCCAGTTGCATCAAAGTTGGACAGATCTGTTGTGTTACATGCAAGCGTATGTCTTTTTTTGCGAAATATGCAGTGCGACCAATGCGGAGAACAAAGTTTGTGTGAATTCTGTCGAGTGTGAAACGTGGATATAACCGTCAGCTTTTAAGGAGGCTCCACCTCCAATCTTAAATCTGTTGTTGTTGTTTTTTTGTCTTCTCTAACAGTCTATTTGCCAAGTTGTGACACATTTTATCACGTTTATATTTTCAGCACATTTGTCAACAGTTATTTTACAAGATGGGTTTGTGTTAAACGCTACGCTATAGGGTTTGCTGGTGGCTATCGCACAGTGTACAGTGTGTCTTCTGCCAACTGTCGAATCGTATGCGCCAGATAAATAGGCTAGTGAGGGAAGTATGAGCAGTCAGTGGTAGCCGAGTCATTGAAGGATTTTTAAATTGTCTTTATTTTAAAAGAATATAATGCCATGGCACAAGACAGACTCGAACCATGGACCCCGTGAGCCCCCGTGAATAGCTCATATATACAGTATTGTGAGGAAACATTCTTCCCACAGCACTGCAGGGATGTCTGTGTTTTAATGTCTGTGTTCTTCATTTAGCATTTATGTATTTCAGTTGCTGGCACTGTTCATGTGTCTTAACTGTAGGGTTGACCTGCAAACGGCACATTTAACTGTGCATTAAATAACTTGACAACAAGGTTGTATTCATCTAACGTTTTTTTTTCATTATTGCAGCTTTTTCCTGGATCACATTGATTGTTGTAAATGTTGTCAATTTACAGTGTTTTTATTTCGAAACAATTTATTATTCGACTAAATGTGAAACAAAGTGTGCAGTGGTCTCCTGATTTGCTTAGAAGCATCACAAACCTGCCTGAACATCGTCCGCAGAGCGCTGAATTTCGATTGGCTGACGGCAGACTCGCTCTACGGAACATTTATAGGGCAGGACAGGTCAGTAGTCTTTGTGACCAAACCTTACGACACCCCCATATGCTGTTCCTGTGCGCTCACTGCTGGCACAACATGAGGATTTCCCTTCACAGCCGCAGTAGTTCTTCAATGACCTCTTTAAACTTTGGTTCATTGGACTCTGGAGACAGGTACAGTTTGTACTACAGTTTTGTCATTTTTCATGCTTACAGGTGATTCTGTTTAAGATAGTTTAATTGTTTGGGATTGAATTAAGTTGAAGAGAAAATGCATATATTCGAGCAAAAACTAAAAAGTCATAGTTTGGCATAGTGTGCCAGTGCCAGATGCTTTGATTTTGTATACCTAATTATTTTCATTTACTTGTGTGTGGTATTTTGTCTAACATCCATATTTTATGAGTGCCGCTGTAAATAAAATGGAGGCTGTTGTGTGTAAGCTTGTGAGTGTTTGAGGAAGGGATGTCAACATGTACCCTGTGCTCCTGTGGCGGAAGAAGGGTTCACACGAAGGTCTTTCTAGTTCTCTACGAGCCCATCAGCCCTTTCCCTTTTGTCACCGATGTGGCCAATCTAAGCCCCCCGCAACTCCTTTTGGCTTTCTTGGACAGGATTCAGAATTCCTGCGGGTGCAGCTTTGTGACCAGCGGGGCAGCCCGGCATAACCTTTTGAGTCCAGCTGCAGCGTTCCTCGGCAGATATGTTCATTAAGCAGAGAAGCGAAGCTTTTGTCTCCCTCTGACAGTGGAGAACGCAAGTGCGCGCTATTGTGAGGCATCATTCGTATAACTGTCGTCCTGTGTGATGTTACAGCTGCTCAGGTGGTGAGGTTGTGCCCATTTCCAGCGCCTTTATTTTGTTTTTCTTCTTAACCATCTGCAATTTGTTTGGGTTAAATTACAACATATCATTAAAAACAGTCCTTGCTGACTTTCTGTGGGTTTCTCTCTCTTTTCTCCCTTGAGCTGTATGTTGGGTTTTTTTGTAGACGCTGAAGAAATTTGTCTTGTGATATGTCGCCTGAAAGTGCACGGTGCACTGTCATTTACCACGTAATTTATTAGCCTTTCTGTGTTTTTTGGGAGAGGTTTGGTTGTAGAAATGGAGACAGAACAGTCCTCTTGATAGCTTTTTTTGGATTAAGATCACGGAGGTAGAAGGGCCGGGAGGAGGGATTCGTCTTTCTAATGGCCGTGATGAAAATTTTCGCCACCGTAATTTATGTGTTTCAACGTAACTTTATGAGCACTTACTTTTGGAATGCGGTAACCCCCTTTTCCCATTAGTTTCAGGTTTACAGGAAGGCCCACTCAATATTGCTTTAAATACCATATGAAAACCACCAAATTACAAAATTATATTTTCCCTAAGTAAAGAGGTGATAGGGGGCGTCATTTATAATTCATACGGAGTGATTTGTGCCAAAAAAGGCGTATGAATTTATGTGCAAAACATGAAAGCTTTGCTGTCTGCACTGTATGGTACAAAAACTGGCAGGTAGCGTCTTCGGCCAATCAGCTCCTTCACTCCTCCATATCAGAGAGAGATAGCAGGAGGGGGCGAGAGACACATGAAAGACATAATGAAGGTTAGCGAAATGGAGAGCAATACATCTTGAGCATTGAGCTCGCTACTTGTTAAAGCGACAGGGCCTAACCAGAAAGGAATTTGCTTGATGGATGAATTTTACCCTTCTAATGGATACAAGCACTTGAAAAATGAAAACATCGATCCGTTCCCCAAGTTTTTCCATCCCTCTAATGAGAATGGGTGTTACGAGAGATTTGGAAAGGGAAGAGAGGGGACTACGTCGTGCCGAAGATTCGCAGCACATGCGTCTTAGGTTTCAGTCACAGCTGAACTGCCGCTCTCTCCGTTGTGTGTATATATAACAGGAGAAAAAGAGAATATCTCTCTGTTGATGTGCAAATTCAAAACGAGTTAGAGATTTCCTCTGTCATCTCGCTGGTGCTTTTTTTCTTGAACCCCTTTAGCCCCCATTCAAAAATATATTTGGCTGCTTGTTGCTATGGACACGAGTTTATTCACGATAGCTAAAGATGGTGTCACCACAACATTCAGGATACTGTAAATGTTTTTAAATGATCATAAAAATGTTTATTTGTGTTGCTAAGTCACTAGAGCGATGTTTCTTATGTGGTGGTCGAGACCCTATGGTTTGCAGGTTTAGTGGAGACCTAGAAACTAAAATTTGACTACTAAATGAATCATGGTTAACAGGTCAGGTTAGCAATATAAATAAGGTTTATCAACTTTTAACACGGAGACGAAAAGCATACTTTATTTTTTAGTTGTTATAGACAATGGCCATGTATCCCATGAAATTTACTGTATTTTGGCACAAAATCCTTTGCCACGTAGTAGTATTCTGTACGTTTTCCCAAAAGATAAATATTTAAATGTTTGTTACATTATTTTTGTTAAATATGTGTTGGCTTGTAAACAACAAGAGTTTGCAAAAGATTTGTTTATGTATTTACAAAATGTTCAGCCAATGTCATGTCAATATTTTTTCTTATTGTTGGGCCTGGTTCATGATAATATTACATTTAAGTTTATTTATCTAATAGTTAACTTTTTTATCTATCTACCTACTTTTTTATTTACTGTTTTACATCAGATTTTTAAACAAATTTCCCCTGATACAAAACCAGTTGGACCATGTAAGAATGAAAAAAAGCATGTCACAAATTATAAAATAATAACAAAATAATGCTTGCAGAAACAATTTTCATTAAAAAAATAGTAGTTAATGTTGAAATTAACATTAACTGAGCTTAATAAATGATGCAGAAATATTGTTCATTGTTTGTGAGCGAATGTAGTTGACTAACAACGAACGAAAACGAAAAGTGTTACCACATACCAAACACTAATGTGGCATATCATACAGGGGTGGGCCATGTATAGATATACTAAATTTTTCTTCAATTTCTGTATTATTTGACAGTTTCTGATTGATAAACTTTGTAGAACATGTCCACAGCTTATATAATAAACCAGAGTATAGGACATCTGTTTGAAACTGTCAGAAACTGACTTTATAAATCTATAAAAAATCACCTTGACACCTTGGCTATTAAAAAATCATAGTTAGTTTTGGAACGAGGTCTGGCACTTGGTTTAATAAGTTTCATGTAACACATTTCATTTATTTATTTTGAATTATGTATCTATCTATTTAGAAAGATTCCAAATGCTTTTGTACATAAACATTCTGTATATATAATACAACGTATGTATATAATGTATATTTAAAATGTTATATTATATATAAGTAATGTTTATTCAATAGCAAAAAAAGATGGTAGAACTTGTTCTACTAACTTCTCTTTGTTGAGTTTTGCTTAATATGTGAAGAGCACTTTTCAATTCCCTCTTCTGTCAGTCATTCTATTACTTGAAATGTAAACAAGCAAAAAGAAATCTAAATCCTTATCTCCACAATGTCTTATTATATTTACTCTGTCTTCCGCAGATGTGTTCATTGCGTGTGTTTGACTGCTAATCCTCATGTCAAACTTCAGAGAGCGTATGTGAGTGACAGCTTACAGTTCATTAAAACTCCGCATCACCCAGTTTTTCATTCACCTTGTTTTTTTCCTTTCTTCACTCTCCCTTACCTTCTCTGCCAATGACACCGTGACATTCCGTATTACCGCCGCACGTTTCCAAAGCGCTGCATCCTCATCTGCCCTGATCGGGCTGCGATTGGCCGGGGTCACCGAGCAGACGGGGTGAGAGCGTGAGGGCACGATGATGAAGGCGAGGGTGGAGAGATGTGAGATCCAGAGATCGCCGGGTGTTTGAGCAGGCCGGGCTGAATGTCACACACCTCGCCCCCTCCACACACATTGACTGGGTGCTCTCATGGCACACTGTTAATTAATCTGTAGCTTCCAGCCAGACGGGCCCTGCTCATGCAGCCAGCTGGGAGATGGTTCAGACCGAGCGTGCTCTTTCTCTCTGATGGCTCACTCCGCTGGCATTGTCTGCCAGGTTACATCAGGTGCGCGTGGGTGTGAGTCCACACGTGTGTGTGTGTGTGTGTGTGTATGTGTGTGTGTGTGTGTGTAAGGGAAAAATGAAATTTAAAAGAATAATAATGTGGAAACAGAAGATGTTTATGCACAAATAATCTAAAGCGAAACTATGATTTAAAAAAAAAATCATATTAATATGGAACGAAAACTGTAAGTAATCTTTCAGTTACTTACTTAATTATTCGGTTTGCATTTTAACCAACATGAACGTTTTAACCAACATAGCAACACTGACTTAACCAATGGACTCAATGGACACTTTTTTTCAAGTTTTCACTTTTCGCCAGGTAAATGACACATTTCAGTATTAGCTTGCTTTAAAGACCCACTGAATCGCCTTGAAACGCGCAGTAATTTCAACAGAAAAATGCATATAGTGTAAGACATATCGAATGGCCCCGCCCCCTTTTTAAAATAACCAAAAGCGTCTTGTTTAAAGCACAGTCAGCCTGGCAAAGCTGCATTTAACAGTGTGACAGTTGTATAGAAGTCTAATGGGAGAAATTAGGAAGATCATTGATACCAGTGATTTACGTCGGTTTTCTTTGCTCATCAAATGGCTACAATGTCTGATCTCTTCCATAGGGGCTTAACATATAACATACTGTGTAGAATTGAAACGGGTCAGATACGTTTTGTTTTAGTTCTCCATATGATTCTCTATGTGCTGTCGTTTCTCTTAACTGCGGCACACTCATGTGCTCGCGTGACACTGATGCGAAATTCGACTTTATCTGTCCCAATGAACTTCAGTGTCCTAACATGTTTACACTGTCTGAATCATACCCTAACTCATATCTAGTGCACTATGCATCATTCACCATCTAGGACATAATAAATGTGCAAACAAGTGGCTGAAATGATGCGCCGCTCCAGCAAAGATTCTAAGGCATTTAAAGAATTTTAAATTCTTTAAATTCTTTTCTATTTCTTGTGTTATGTGTATACTGTGTGTTTAAGAGCTCCTGTAACCAGAACGAATTCCTTGTGTGTGCACTTGGCAAATAAAGCTGATTCTGATTCTGAATGTCATGGAATTTCTATTTTTTTGAGCGCACGTGCGAGACTGTTATTTCTTCTTATTTCTTTTAAATGCGAATTTAGCGCTTAGGAGCATATCAGTTTATTGAAGTCCATAAGGCTTATATATTTTAATAAAAGGAAAAAAACTTTAATTTTAAGGTCAGTGGATCTTTAAGTAAGGTAACTAAATTCAAACTTTAGATCTAAGAGAATGCTTTATTATTCATTTTATCCTCCCAACTTTAGTCTCTTGTTATGTCGCATCTAGAGAAAAATCTGCATCTAAATTTGGTGTTATTCAAAAGATTTTGAAAACGTGTTTATGCCATGTACAGTCAAAATGCTACAAAACAGCAATGTGATAAAATACACTAATATTAACTAAATAGTTCAAATTAAAATAACTAGAATAAACAAATAATTTGCCAATAAATATTGTTTATTAGTTTACCTGTTGCTAAGCAACTTGGTACATTATTATTGCATTGGTGTAAATATCTTTTTTCCAACACTGCTCATCAGATTTACATCTATTTTATAATGAACTGCTGTTTAGTGCCTAAGATTTGGCAATTCCTAGACATCTCTGTGCAACTTAGACTCAAGACCAGACGGGTAGCACACATGTTTGGTAATCCACCCGCACGTCCTACAGAACCTGAGGAGGTGTTGGACTTCACGCTTGTGCTCTCATCGCCATCCACCCATAACCCACCAGTAAGGAAGAGATAATTTGATCTGCGGGGCTCTGTGACTCCTCTCTCGCTCCTCTCTCATTAATTGAGTCCCAGGCGAGCGAGGAGTGAAGGACAATGGGTAGTACAGTGAGTCAGTTGGCTTGCGACACATTTGCATGGCACTAAGTGCATCTGAATGTAATAAAGATGGACAACAGTGAAATGAGAGTGGCAATCGTCAGATGTACATTAGACTGCAGTCAGATTCTGCATTGCTCAGAAAAAAATTAAGTGGAGTTCTCTGTTATTTTACTTTTGTGTATTACAGTATCAACTTTGAGTTCATGTTGTAATGTCTGATGTTTGATTGCAGACTTTAGTGTTTTGGCAAATCTGAGCACAGCTGTAAGACACTTTTGAGATCCGAAACTCTAGAAGAGAGACATTTGAGATTTCTGAGGTTGTTGTCTCATGAGAAAATCTGAGAGACTGGATAATCCATCAAAAGTCTCCATTTACTCTCCATTTATTCCCATTGTTGTCTAGGAGAACAATTGAGACATCACAAAACATTTCATTTGTGATTTTTCACGCTAACCTCGAAGCACGACTTACCTGAAAAGCTTTTCGGCGACTCGAGCACCCGCAATCCCTCTCGAATGTCCCGATGTGTGTACCGCCACAAGAAACATTTGCATTGTTGCTTTCTCACCGGTTGTCATTTGTTACTTTGCTTGTTAACCAGATGTCGCTCGCAGTACATGCGAGGAGGGCATTTACGAAACCCTCGCTTTATACTTTACACTTAGCATGCATTATTGAAGCACTTTTTAGACACCCACCATCTCAGAGGAGTGGTTTAGGTGACTGTGCCATGCACTGGGAAACGTCCATGGCTTCCCAGAGCTTATAAGTGAAGAGCTTTCAACAGCCTTTCATCATTCCTGCCCCTCCCGTAAGCTCGACCGGTCTTCCTCAGAGAGCCCGATCCCCGAAATGGAGTCGTCTTTTTCCTCCTCGCTTATTTTCTGCATCTCTCGCCGTTGGCATAGCGACGGCTTGCAAGCTACAGGTGTCCCTGCTTGCCGGCGTAATGGTGGAAATGGGCTCTTGTACTCAATGAGAGAAAATAGCCACTTTACCAAACAAGACTGATTTTCAGACAAAAAAATGCATCTGAAAGGTAGTGTTCGCCTCTTGCTCTGTTTTACTTTAGGGCTAGCATTGTACTTGTGTCAGTAAAAGTAAATTTAAACCATTTAGAAACTACTGTTATGTAATGCAGCTAAATTAGCATCTTACAACTATTAGCAAACATTATTGCTTAGTTGGTGAAACACAAACAGTCGTCCTCTTTCTTTTAAGCTCTCTCTCACAAAGAATTGAGACGCTCCTTTGGTTAAAAACAAAAGCAGCATGCTATGATATATGTTGTTGTCTGTTGTTCAGCGGCAGAGTCCCTCAGCGCTTTAAAATAGTGTTGACATCAACATTTCTGCTTTTATTCTCAATTTAGTTTTTTTCCTCCCTTCCCCCTGCTGTTCTCCCAAGTGGGCACATTGACATTTTGAACAAAATCAGGCCTGACACTCAGGCTTCTACAGTAGTAATTAAAGGGAGGGTTTGTCATATCAGCGTTCTTCTTCAGTCCTAAAAGAGTCACCACTTATGCTAATCCGTGGAAGCAAGACTTACAAGGTACACTGCGATAAAGCTTTAAATGTTGTCTGTAGACAGTTCGTTTACGCTTGTTCTTGCTTTTTTCTTAAGACAACTTTCCCTGTTTGGGAAGTAAACCTTAATACAAAAGTTCTGTTTTAAAGTCTGCTGAGCTGTTTGATGCTTACAATACTGTACTTTCTACACGGCAACAGTCAGCAACTCTTCCCTTTGCAGAAAATAATGACTTAAAATTTAGCCAAATTTAGGTGACTAAGGAGGAGAGATAAAGAGATAATTCACTCGAAAAAATGCTTTTGTTTTTCATCATTTATTCACCCTCATGGCATTTTAAGCTTTTATGAATTTTTTTTCTTCTGCGGAACGTTGGTAACCAAACAACACTGCCCCTTTATTGACTTGCATGGACACAAATACAAGTGAGACCACTGAGACATTTCTTAAAATATCTTTTGTGTTTTGCAGAAGGAAGATATAGGTTTGCAATGAAAATGTTTGTTTTTTTGGCTGAACAATCCCTTAATTTACCAATTTTTTTTTTTTTTTACAAACATTTGGGAGCATATATATGGGACAGGTGATTTGATTTCAAATCCTGTACATATGTCCTATGGTGTGACAGCAATTGTTTTTTTCAAACAAGCTGTTATAAATGTATATAAATATATTTATTATTGTAAATAATGAAACTTTGTATTGTACTTTTATATATAAAATAATATGTTAATTTAATTCTTTATTTTTTTTGCCAAAAAACATCATTAATATTCACCTTTTATGTTTGTCACTGGGTTTTGTAAATATATGACCAATAAAAAGTATTAGAAAGTGCTCAACTTTGCCAACACAGTGTGTAATAATTTAAAAAGTACAGTGTGTTTCCATTTCCTGAAAAAACTGTGAATTTGGACATCCAAGGTTTCAGAAAAACAGCGACAATATGTGAGATTTATATTTATTGTTCGGTTTTTTACCAAATCTTTGCTATGTCACATCATAGGACACGTGCGGTTTATTTGTCAGCTACCTATATAAAACCTTGAAGTTCTGCTTCTGTAAGGTGTTTTAAAATTCTAGGTTTCATTGTTAATAAAACCAGCTGCAATCTTTTGTTTTAACAAGACAGAAGTTAAAACCAGTGTCACCTGTTGAGCGCCGATAACACTTAATTATGTTTTCTAATCTCATTTGCCCTTTCCAGATGTGACCATATGCACTGTTCCCACTTTAACTGATTCGTTTGTTTTTGGTAAGATGTGCATGACAAATGAGATGAAATAGAAAAGAAGATCATTACCCCATCCCAATTTTATTTTTCTTAGTTTCTGCTCATTCGACATCAATGCCAGGCCCCTCAAATGGATGTACTCCATTATCAAAATTCAATTTTTGTCTCCCGTCACTGTGGTCCACTCGGAGAGGCGTGGGGCGATCAACCAATCCTCTTCTCTGCCTGTCTCATCAGCATCTGCTGCAGGAGAGCAAATAGTCTTAATTGTGTTTGGTGAGAAGCGACCACCGCATGACTAATGAGCCCCGCAACCCCGCAGAGAAGCAACGCTGGGTTCTCCGGCCCTCTGATAGCTGTCCGCCGTCGGATGGCTCAGGCATTCTGCGGTTGGGAAACTTTTTTTTAAAACTGAAGACTAAACTATAATTACAGAATGGAGGAAAAATGCACCAACTTTTTGTGTTTCTTAGGAGGGAATGGGATAAATTGTGTAGGTGTGTGTGTTCCTGTTCCTGTTTTGCAAGGGACATCTGTTTGTCCCCCTGTTGACCACACCTCAACTCTCTGAACAATTATTCACGGCATCTGAATTCTTTACACTCCGTTGAGTTGTGGAGAAAAATCATTATCGTCTATGCAGAATATTGAGAACATTAGGATAATCATAGGTGCTTTTTCAATTATAGTTAATGATTCCCACATTTGAGATGAAGAGTGAGATCCAAATCCAGAAAGTACAAACAAGGCAAGACAAATTGAATGGATTAAAAAAAACTGAACAAAAAAAAGTTTCTATAAAACAAAACATTGTCAGCAGATTTACTTTTTCAATGTTAAAAACTATAATGTATTTTTGATTATTTGTTTGTTTCTTTGCAAGAAAATACAATATGGCATACTGTACATATACATTTACAGTGGCCTGTCTCTAAGGTAATAAATAAATAAAACAAGCTAGGCTTAAAGTCACATCTTGTTATTAAATAGACACATTTAATATGACTTCATATGACACATTTCTTCCCCACATCCAGCGATGTAATAAATACAAGATGTAACAGGCAGGCTGTCAGCAGACTTAAAAAAGGGCTAAGTACCAAAAAAGTAAACAAAATTCCTTTCTTAGATGCTTCTCAAAAATTGCCAGTGACACAACTGAATAGCTAATGCAATTGCTACACAAAATAATAGTTTTACTCAAAAAATTTTTATATGCATTAGATATAGCTATTGAAAAAGTCATACTGTTAAAAGCAAAAAAAAGCAAATTGCCTTTCTGAACATATTAAACATGATACATTTGAATTGTTTCATGTCAGTCAACATTTTGCTTATTTATCTATTTTGCTGTTTATTTAGTTCTTGTTATAAAACCTGACAATCATCGAAAACGTCCCGCATTCTGTTTATATCAAAGTATCTCATCTGAGAGCACATGTGCATAAACACACATTGTTAGGAATGCCTTACGCATGATGTCTTTTATTGTTACCGTTGTGATTATTTTTTATGTTTATGTTATAATTTTAATGCAGCATTCAGAAGCCGTTCTTAAGTCACAGTGAATATCTAACGTATCTTTTTAGAATTTTTCCAGTGCAAATCACTGCTCACTACGATCATTTGTTTTCGGGTATTTATCAAATTCTGCTTCAAATAATCATCCAATTGATTTAATGTAATATTAGGAGCAAAGAGGGCATTTCATTCTCTCCTCTTAAGCTTTCCAACATAAATACTTTTGAATAGGATTTGACCTCTGACCTCACACTTTATTTAATAATGAGCAAAGCGGGTCAATTAACTTTAACAGTGTCCTTAAGTGTCCTTTCTTTTCTAAAGTTGCATTAATTCTTTTCTCATTCAGTTGCATTGGCCCAACTGCAGAACAAACATGTTTACAATCTGTACCCACTGCACAATTCACAAAAGTTTTTGTTCTCTGTAGCCACTTTGGATGTCACAGTAAACGGGCGCCCGAGTCCCAATTCACGTTGCACAGAGGGTATTATTTACCTCTGGTCTGGCTGGAAACTCATGGGAGAGTCTGTCCGTATGAGCCTACAGCTTACAGACAGAGTTATCCATCTGTTTGGACAGGAGGAATGAAAATTATTGTGATTCGCAAAGCAAACTTCAAACCATCGTATTAAGTGAAATTGAACCATTTACCATATTTTTACTGCCTGCTTTGCAGTCCGATCAGAAATTAGAAACATTATAGCACACCCAACTTTAAAACAAGCTGGCCACGGTTCCAAAAAGTGATTCCAGACTTAACACCATCTTGCCTTGTGCGCGAGGAGGTGTTCAGATGTTTGTAGCGCGCACACACCTCTATGACGGGATGCTGCTTCTTCACACAAGATGACCAGATGGTATCTTTTATGTTGCCGGGTGGAGAGGGGAAATTGTGTAATTCGCTCTCCCGCTAGCTTTGCAACATTTGTTGTTTATTTCAGCTTGAGAAATGCGGCAAAAATGTTGTGTTAGCTCAAAAAACGGTCGCACCCAAGCATTTTGGGGTTTCTAATTGCGCCGGCCACCCAGCGCTTCCACTTCTGTTTAGACTGTCAGAAAGAGTTTATTTCTCTGGACTAAACAGCCACCAAGTCGTGAAGGAAACTCCCTGTGCCTCTTTGGCTCTGAAGGGCCCGACATTTTGTGTTGACAGAAGCCACAAAGTAGATGTGCTCATGTGTAGGAGGGAGAGATCAAAATCTCACCGCCGCCACCCCTTACGAAATCCCACGTCCTTTATAAACTTATCGCCGTTTTCCCTCATCCCTAGCCTCTAATTCCATTATCCTATTTCACAAACAACCAGGCCTGTTTACTTTTTTACTTTTGACAAATTCCCTCGTTTTTCTGCCAAGACTTATTTTCGGAGCGCGCTCTGTTAGAGCAGGCACGCAGCTTTACCGCATATTTCCCTGCCGGTTTTTCCAAATACGCGGGAGAAAATACCCGCGATGGAGCTCCGATCTCCAATCTTTTGCGGATTAAGGCGAGTAATTAAGTGATATAATTGCACGCTCTTGTTCGTTCAAACACTTATTGTAATAATTGCCGCTGGAGTCCCTCCAAAGCTCCGGGTTTCTGTCGGAGTGACGTGCAGTGCACAGGAAGAAGTTTCACAGTAACGGCCTGTAGAAACATTGATGGAGATTTGGTACGCACGCACGGTTAAATAAGACACAGCCAGACTAAATGAGGACTAAAAGACAAAAGAATGCCAAGGAATTACGGTTGGGCAGGTTAAATCAGGAGACGAGACGAGAAGTGAGGAGAGGGCAGAAAAAGATTATACAAGGAAGGGGATGGCATGAATACAGTGGAGAATAGGACTTTGCTGACAGCGTTTATGTAATTTAATCTGACCATCTGGGGGAAAATCAAACTAATTTGAAGAGCTCGGGAGGGAGAGAGAGGCAGCCTCTAATCTGCTCTCACAGCCACATTGATATTCAGGAATGCACAAGTGCCACTGAAACACAGAGCCCATAACAGCTAGACGCTCTTAATGCTAAAAGCCCAGTTGGGAAAAGACAAAAGATGCAAGCTGTGTTACAACAGCGTTAAAAAAATAAACTTTTCATTTGTGGTTTCTTTTTCCGTTTTTGTTACCTGTACGGAAGACATCTAATGTATTGATTAAATTTCCACCTTCTGCCATCCTTTCTCTTTTCTGCTGATGTTATTAGGTTTTAAACCTGATGAGAGCAGTTAGCTTCCGTCAATAGAGGAATATCTAATAGAATCAGAATGTTGTGCTGAATATCAAATGCGTTAGGAAATTAAATCAGTTTTCAAAGACACAAGTAACCAAATCCTACACATCAAGGAAGGCGTTTATACTTCTGAAGAAAAGTGCTGAAATGGAAGAAAAGTGCAAGAAAATAAAAACTAGTATTAGCTTGTTTTTGAATAGGTATGCCTTTCAGTTTACCAAACACAGTTTAAATGTGTGTAACCATATGCGACAAATAAAAAAATACATTGAATTTATCTAAATGTAATCTAATTGAAAATGTGCCAGATTGCCACATGCAGCTGTATATAACAGCCCGCAGTTAAAGGGGTAATTCACCCAACAATTAAAATTTTGTCATCATACTCACCGTCAAACCTTTATGACTTTCTTTGTTCTGCAGAACACAAAAAAAGGATATTTTGAAGAATCGAACAACGGCGGTACACATTCACTTCTATTGTATGGACACAAAACCAATGCAAGTCAGTGTGTACCGCAGTGTTTCCTTTACCAACATTCTTCTAATAATCTTCTTTTGTGCTCTGTAGAAGAAAGAAAGTCATGCAGGTTTGAAATGACAAGAGGGTGAGTATAATAAGAGTTTTACTTTCGGGTGAACTATCACTTTAAGATAATAAACTATAATGCTGTATTTACATTGTGCCCCAAAACACTATACCACCCAGACTCTCATCAAATTGATTTCTTTTTATTTTGGCAGTTCTGTGTTTTTATGTCCTTTTACGAAACACAAAATTGAACGTCAAAGCACCTCACTTGTTGTTCCTCACACCTCATACACCCTTCTGAAAACACAGTATTCCCCCGTGTTTTCTCAGATCTGAGGATGAACTTCAAGGTCTGCTCTGAGGTGGGAGCAGTGTTAGCACCTTTCTCTTTTATATCCTCAGATGTGTGCCGGTGTCCTGATATGCAGTGAACCTGTGAGAATGTTCACATCACTCCATCATGCGTGCTTTCTCACCCAAGCTAGCCTCTCTCCAAATCTAAACCTTCCACCAACACACAGGCCCTTCTAAAAAAAGGTGCTTAAAATGTTATTCAAGAACCATTTTTGACTGAATGGTTCCATAAAGAACCTTTAACATCTAAAGCCTTCTGTTTTACAAAAAGTTCTTTATAATGCAAAAAGGTTCTTTAGACTATGAACAAGTAAGAAAGAGTGTACACCCGGTATTAAGATCTGTACCTTAATGTGAGCCAATCACATGTGGGTAGGAGTAATGGGCTATGATCTACATCAATTACTGCTTTGCTGTTACTGCATGTTGCTTAAGATAAAAAAAAGTACAAAAAGAACATGCAGTTGGCAAAATTAGGCATACCTAAAAAGTTTTGTGAAGTCTGCCAAATTTTATGATCAAGTGGTCTTTTTAATTTGTAGAAACGGCATAACCAGCAAAGTTCGTCAAAATCCAAAAGCTCCTCTTTGCTCACATGCACAAGAGATTATTATTATTAGTAGTAGTATTTGTAAAAGAAGTACTCCTAGTACTCCCAGAAATATAACAGACTCAGAATAATACAATAAAAAAACACAAAATATCAGATTATGGTTACTATAAACATAAGCAATAGGAAATCAATGAGAATGTGCAGTTAGGGATATTAATAAATATGAATTTAGCACGGTGAATGATTGACAGGTGAGTGGACAGTGCTTCACTGCTTCCTGGAACAGGACTAGTTAGCGTTTATATTAAAAATTCATTTTTTTGTATAATTTTTTGATGCCATTTTCAAGTACCTCCAAAAGAGGTTTAAGTGGTTGGATCATGTTTATTTACTGCTGTGGTTGTATGCAAATAAAACTATTATTTTCAAATCCAAAATAAAATAAAATAAAATCCGTAAATAATTTTTGAAAAACTTAAAACAGGAATTAGGTTAGAAAAAAATATACGGAATAAACTGAAGTTTAAACTGAAACACTTAAAGTAGTAACTGAAAATAAATAAAAACAACTAAAGCTACAACTAAGATAATAATAAATTCAACTTATACTGCAACATAAAAAATAAACAAATAAATAATAATTGCAAAAGCAAATAAACTAAACATAAAATACATACAAATTAAAAATAATCATAAAAATATAATAAAACGGAAAATAAAATAAAAGTACATTCAACATATACATGATATGAGTGTCTTTGTTCCCATGATCTTTGGACTGCAGGAACACTTCACGGGGTGGTTGGTGTCTTCCAGTACCTGCATGTCTTTACATCATGAGGATAAAGTCATTCCCCCGTCACAGCTGTCCCATACTGTGTGTGGTTGCTTTTCCCTTTTGGCAATGGTGTGGGCGATGCCTAATGGGAGACCCTCCCGCAGCTGACATGACAAACGGTCAGAGCGTCTTCCACAACTGTGCCTGCCGTGCCGCTAGGGGCCCCACGGCCCCTAAATGCCTTGTTACTCCTGCGGCTTTCTGTCTAAATGCTGAGGATTAATTGCCCGCACCAAAAATAGAGACACTAAATGCAATATTTGAAAAAAGGAAAAGAGTACGGAGGAAAAATATGGAGGGAGTGCTTGTGCGTGCTCAAGACTTATGAAGGGGAAATGGTTCCGCTCGAGGCCATGAGACTACAGTGCAGCCTGATACAAATATGAATGAATAAAAGTGAATGATAGTGCTGATAGTTTATTGCCAAATTTATCATGATAATTGTAAGATCTATAATGAGTTTTGATTTTTTTTGCCACCCTGGTGTCTGTGGGCGTTTTTGGAATAAGAAATCTTGCTCTCTGTGGTGTTTGCATATCGAGTTTATATCGTAACATTCTGTCGCTCACGTCTGAGTTTATTCGCAGGGTTAAGTGATGTCTACTACTTGTCCAGCTTCTCTACCCTCTTCGCCCCTTACAGGACCCTCCGTCCATAAGCATATACCCCCCGCCAGCAAGTCAAATGCCCATGCAGCCCTTCCCCGCCACAACCCATTACAGCACAATCATACGATCACAGACACAGCAATTTGAGCTAGCAGCATGTAGTGGAGCTGTTCTCCTCAAGTGCTTTGTGCTTTTGCAGCCCTATTGATTTTCATATCATATGGATGGGTTCATATCATCTGTGGTGAGAAGCCTCAGATGTATCAGAGGTCAATGACACGGCTCATCTTTGAAGTATGTGACCTGCGTTTGCAACGGGCCGGATTTCGATAGCCCTCCTATTAGATGTCACTTATTAAAATGTCAACTCTGGTGGGACGTGAGATGGTCTCGGGTTATAAGTTAAGCTCAGATGCAGATACAGAAGAGACGTGGCTGAAGGAAGGCAATAGGTAAAGAGTCATGTAATAAACAATAAAATAAACCTAACTCTTACTACTCACCCATTCTACTTTTTACTCAAACTCTATTCTAAATTTAGTCTAAAACATAATAAACCAAAGGATAAATCCAAACAGTTTTTGGTTGCAATTGACATTATGCAACAACTGTTGTCAATTGAGCTTAACTCGCATTGAACCTGAAACATCCTATTAAGTTGCCAGAATTGCATCTCAGAATTAACCTTCTTAACCCTCGTCTCAACCACGTTAGGTGTAGTGGCTCATATGAGGAGCATTCAGTGGAAAAGAAAGCTTATAGTAAACCAAAAGCGTTGTTCTCAGCTCGGTAGCGGGTGAGAGTTTTGAAGAGGGCGTTTTATAATGAGAGCCGGAGAGCGTATACATGTTTAATGTTGGCCTCTCTTCCCGTATTCTCCTCTCTGATAATGCTTTCGCTCGCGCTAAAGAGCGACATTGAAAGGCGCCCACTTCAGCGTCGTTTCAACCCTCTGGAATGTTCTATAGAGGAGGAAGACTCCATTTAGCGGCTGGAGCAGCGGCCACAGTGAGAACCTTTCAGAGGGAAAGGGGAGAGGCAGTTGGAGTGGCTAGTCTGCTGCCTGCTTTGCTGGAACACATTGTCCTCCGAAGACCTTTCTTATTCCCTCACTTTGTCCGAGAGTCTGGAGGGAGGAGTTTGGCGCGGTGCAACCGGCTCGCCCTGCCCTCTGGTCCCACTACATCGAGGACCCCCGTGAACTGATAGGGAGCCTGGCGTCCCACCGAGCTCTCGATTGTTTTGAAGTACCGCACACAAGTTTTTTGTTTTATGTGGGCTGCTCGCTCCCTTCAGATTGCCCACCCCCCCCTGCGTGTCTTCCCTTGGTGGTCCTTGGGAAGCCAGGTGTCTGGGATTGTCTCCAGTGTTTTACCTCAGCTAGCTAACAAGCTCCCCCTGGCCCTGGAGGAAGGCCCACTTTCCCCGCTGCCCATTCCCATAATGCAGTTTCATTATGGTCCCCACTGGAGCATACACGGCCATTCACAGTGCAAACTTCTGATAGCTTAACGACCACTGCGGAAATGTTTTTACCGAAAGCTACTTTTTCAAGTCCCCTAATTTGAGTTTACATTCAAAGCTGTTTCCTTTGGGAAACTTGCCAACAGTTCTGTGGAAACTTTTTTCCTGCCCTTAGCGTCGGAGTGTACGAGACCAGCACTTATAGCAATTATAACTTATCAAGAGAGATTTTTCTTTGTTATTACGGTTCACGCTGTTTGCTTTTTTCGCAGCCAACATCGAAGTCTGACAACGCTGAGATCCATTAAAAGTGATGCAGCAGGGAAATTGCGCACATCGCACGATTCGAGGACCCTAATGGTGGCAGTTATAGCTCAAATATCAATCAGTTTCTGTTTACTGAAATGGATGATTCTCTTAGCGCAAGTGACTATCCATCGCCCCATTATCCTTAATGAGCAGCTGCCAGTAGACACTTTTCCCATTTGTGATTTCTTCCTCAAGAACCCCTCTTCGTCAGCCAGCAGGACACTCCCATTTTGGAACACGCATCCACTAGAATTAATTAGCCCCTAATGGTTTCTGCCATTTAATGCAAATGAGTTTTACAATTATCGTTTTGTTATCGCTCATGGAGTGCGCTGCTGTTTGCCTTTGCCCTCTGAGTGACACCGCTACTCCATTACCGCCTTTGACGCCGGTTCCTCCGGGCTGCGCCGTTACGGCGACTCGAGTCGTGCATCTTCCCCCGCGTCAAGCCGAGCGAGCCGGCCTCCTTTTATCTGCCCGGTCCATCTCGCCGACGTTCTGTTGTTTATTCCTACCCCCATGCATCAACTCCATTAAGGTCCCCGCGCCTGCGAAATTGACTTTCTGTTGTTTCTCTCGCCGTCCCCTGTTGTTGCTATCATAGAATGTATCTACCGTCTCTCAAAAATGCGTTTGCACCCGGGCCGTTGACCGTTCGGTGTCTGTTATTCAATCTTCAACAGAAGGTTTGGAGGAGGGATCCCAGCTGCTCGATGGCAGCACCCCTGCGGTAAACTATCAGATCCATGCGAGGTCAAGCTCACAAAGCGCTCACCTCTGGCATGGGTCTCGCTTTTTATACTGCTGATGACTCGATGTGGAGGCAAATGATTCTTCAGTCTCACGCTGATCTATTCCCCTCTCTTCTTTCCTGTCATACCTTTAACACATCCACCTCTGCTAGGAATACAAAATAAATAATAAACAAGACCTCAAAGAACATCACCGGAAAACCTTGAATTAAAGGTTTGCTTTCTTTTATCCAAGTTTGTTTCTTTTTTCTTTTATTAAACGTGACAACCCAAACTAGGAATACGTGTTGATGGGTTAAATTCTAGATTCAAGGTCTCTTAACCCTATGAGTAAGAGATCCATAAAAATACTTTAAAAATAATTTATTGCTATTTTCCCATCTGCTAGAGTAATACAAATTCTGAAATATTGCTTTTGATTACATTTTACTGCTTGTATCTCCAAATGAAAAAGAAAATGATGGAATGAGGCCTTTTCTCAGCATGTTGCCATATTTCTTTTAGACAAACGTGGTGAGTTGATACAAGAATCACTTGATTTGTGTATCCGTGTCTTCCCTAACTTCTCAAAAATCTGTGTCCTAAAAAAAGGATAGATACAATATAAAAAAAACATGAATGAGATATCCAAAGTGTTGTCATGGTAATTAAAGCACCACGCAAAAATAGATCAACTATTTGACTGACTGGTTGTTTGGACAGTAAACCAGTCGACCGTCGTGACCCCAGCTGACTCTACTACAGTATGTTGTGGAATTGCAATGCAGAGATTACACTTTTACACTCTAGCTGTGAGATTGGATCATGTTCGAAGAGGGTTTAATATTTCCGGCGCGATGCGGGGGCGGATCTAGGCGCCATGTGACACTTCAGTCTCCCCCAACCAGAAGTCAGGGATGCTGCACAGACTGCAGTACCAGTTGTCACTTGTTGTCACTTGGAACATGACATACGGATACTGAGGACCTGACGGCATATGTGACGCTGGCCTGCCAAAAGCATGCTGGCACTTTTAGGGCCCTGTTTTTTACACCATTAGTCACATTTTCCTCTTGGCTTGGTTCAGTCAATCTCCCCATTGCCTTCCCTGCTTTTTTCTTTCTGTTTTTCTTTTCTTCTCTTTTTCTGCATCTCGTGCATCTTCATCTCACGTTGTTAGCAATTGTTACTCTTTTAAATGTATATTAATATATTGCTGTAGGGGTTTTAGAAGACTACATTAGAAGACCTCTTTTATAAATGTGGTACAGATTTACTTTATTATTAATTGTTTATGTTGTACTGTCACTCTGAATAATCCTTTCAGTGAACTGAATATGTCTTCAGACTCTGCTTATGTTGACCTTTCCTGACTTCATCAGTAAATTCACATGCTGTTTGTTTGACTTTTTCAGATCGTTCTTTAACTAAAGAAGTGGTTACATCATCATAGAACTTAATTAATGTCATAATGCACTTGCACGGCCGAGTTGTGTTGGCCGTGTGTAATATGATATAAAGGCGTAATTGGTCTCTGCTGTTTTTAGTGTTGCTGCGTTTCCCTTTCCCCCCTTTGGATGGCGGTTGACAGATTAGTCATTACCTCTCAGAGGGCCTGAATTAGCGCCATGTTTAACGGCACTAACACAATTGAATCCTTTAATGATACCCTAGAGTGCAATGTTCTTGTGTAATGATACTGGACATGCTTTTTTCTTACGCACTGTCCCTCTTTCGCTCTCGCTCCGTGTCCTAGTCTAATGCATTGTTGTCCTAGATAGTATCTCACGCTTTGATGATGGACTGCATTAGCTGCTTAAACAGTTAAACACGCCGCCTCCTCTGTCCCACTTGAAATCGTTTATCCAACACTCAAAGCCGAGTGCAAGTATCAATATTAATTTAATGCGGTATTCACAGGGCTAGGCAGTGTGACGGTATATATAGCACAACTATGGAAATTTGTCAAGTAGGAGAGAATCTGTCGTACTGTTATACCACAAAGTAATATATCACTGAAGTGAATGAAAATAGAAGCCTGTTTCCAAGCTAAAGTCTGTAACCGTAAACTATAGCTTATAAACTGTAGGTTGTTTATGGTTGTTAGCGTTGGCACTTAGCGCTCCGTTTTCTCAGCTAAACATAATATGTGATTGTTACGTAACTGCAACGTAATCTGATGACCAAACTTTCGTTGTGGCAACGTAGCTAGTTTCGTTGTAACAAGCAGAAAATAGTTTTTTATTGAAAAGCAAGACAAAATAAAAAAGCACATTTTGACCATTCGGTTCATGTTATAATATAAAAAACATTTGCTAAATAAATAGAAGAAATGCAAAAAACATGTTTGGTTTTCGGTATTTGGCTTTCGGCCAAGTGTTTCATTTTTATTCCGCTTCGGCCAAGAATTTTCATTTCGGTACTAGGGATGCAGCGATTACCGAATTTCACTATAAAGGCTCCGTTACACCATGTATTTCTGTTGCACGGAACGGAACTGTAGCAACTAGCACCAAACGAAAAAAGTTACACCAGCGGTGCACCAGCTTAAAGAGCCGTACATGCTTATCAGAGACACGGAGGCTACACACACTTATGGCAAAGAGACCAAACAGCAAATCTAATATGTACATTAACAATCAAGGCTGTAGTGGTGACAGGTAGGCTTTCAGTGCAACGTAAACAAACAAAGCTGCATTTAAGTTACCGGAGTCGCGCGTCGGATGAGCACCGCAGACAGCGCACAGGACGTGTACATTCTGTATGCACAAGCTCGAATTCAAAGTCTACTCCTGATGCAAGCTGGACCAATGTAACTTATTTTTGTTATTTTTATTAAACAATAACTGGGCTTTGAACGTTAATTAGCGATTAGGTCTATTATTTTTTGCTATTAACAAAAATAGCAGGGAAACAAAATGCATGTGATCAATACGCAGTAGCTCTTAAAGGGACAGCAGCATAATAAACATAGGCTATCTGTTTTAATGCTCATCAAACAACAAAAAACGAAGACACAAAATAAAAACACTCTTACTGCTGATGACTGATTAAATTGTATAACTTTAATGCTTTTATCCATATTTAACTTATACTGTAAAGACACTGACTTTATTCAGTTTCCTTACCTGATAACCACAGACCAACCTAAAACATCTGAAAAGTACTGCTTATTTTATTTGTGTGTTTGCTTTATTACAAATATAAAATACATAAAAGTTCTGTTAGTTAATTTTTATTGTATTATAACCTTATTTATTTAGATTACATGGGTAAAAAACAAACTACTAACAGGGCAAGTAAAAATTTTGGCAGGGCCAGTAAAAATGTAGAAATTAATGAATGCTTAATAATCGTCATAATCGTGCAATCGAGATTATTTCTCAGACAATAATCGTGCCAACAAAATCTATAATCGTTGCATCCCTATTCGGTACATCCCTAGCCTCAACGTAACTTTGTGATGTTGTCCGTAAGTAATCGCAACTGTATCTATACCGCTTCTTTGTATGTGTATATATAAAATTTTTAATATTTATGTTTTAAAGTCATTAAATTATTGTAATTTGACACTATTACAAGGTGATGTAGTATATAAAATATTTTGAGGAATAAGTTCTAGCCAAAGTAATTTTAGTTTATATTTGTTAACTACATTAGTAGCAGGCACTAAGAATAAGCAATAGGCCTAGATTTATAATATATATATATATAACAAAATAGATTTATTCATCTTAGTACAGTTTTAATTTCAACATTTACTATCTAATAACCTGAAAAATGAACAATTGCATTAGTATTTAGCATTAATTAATGCTAAAAAAAATAATTTTGCTCCTTGTTACTTCATGTTATCTAATGCATTAACTAATGTGAATAAATTAGTCCTTATTGTAAAGCGTTACCCACTCCTAAATGAGCTAAATGTGTTGCTTCTGAAGTTCATTAGATTAATGTGCAATCGACCTTTCTTCTGTTGTTTGAAAGCAGAGGAATAGTAGCACAGCTGCACAACACGAGATGTCCTTCCCGCATTTCAATCGAGGCATGTGCCTTTACTACAGAGAAGAGCGATTGTAATGTGACCCATGCAATTGGCAAACAATGTCATATGAAAGTCCTGCTCACTTTAGTCAATGAATAAATCAATCACGATGCATTGCAATGCTCAGTGTAAGGCAACACGTATAAAGAATCGTGCTATTTCGTATCCAAAGTATTGTGATTGTATTGCACCATATAATCCGTGCCGATTCTTCTGCATTAAACAATGAGAAACAGATCTCATGTTCTGGGTTTTCTTGTGTAGATGCCAAAGAAGCAGGAAAGCCCATGATGTGATTTCCCTTAAAGTCTATTATGATTAGCTGTAAACAACAAACTATCCACTTTATCCTAGATATTTAATGCCCGTCTCTCTGGACCATTCCCTCTGTTGGTAAAGAAACTTTGAAGTGCTACAGGGCACACATTTATGTAACTTATCCCAAAAAATGTATCCCCACCAACAAGCAATGGCTCTAAAATATGCCTATTCTCTGTTTAGCCATGTCTGAGGCATAAACATCTCTTATTTATATGATTGGAGCCAGGCTTATGTTTCTCAGTCTGGAGGATTCGAGCTGGATGTGAATAAACTTGAGATAAACCGCAGAGGCTGTGCTCGGTAAGGTAACTCCTGTCCCCTGCCGGGAGTGGCCGGGGCGGCGGGGCTTCTGATGTCCAGCCTAATTGGTTAAACATTCGGTACAAGCCCGCGTCGCCGTGATCGAATTTCGGCTTGGGCACCGATCCGTTCCTGATCAGCTCCACATGGTCCTCTTCTCTTGACAGCGCCACGGCAATCTTCCCATCTGCTTTTCATTTTCCGTCCTTCCATATCGCTATCTTTTTCATGGGGACATTCGTATATTTTTAGCCCCCTGAATGAATAAATGAAACGCTATATGATGTCAATAGACCGCAACACAGCGTGATAGAAAGTGGTTTATGCGTACGTTCCAAAATTGATTCCTTTTTATTCATTTTTACGAGTTGTTTTTCCCTTTATTTCTCCACCGCCTGAAGATTTTTCAGTTTCCCAGGTTACACCAGCCTTCTTCACTGTACAGGGCTCATCTGCAGGGGAGAAAAGCTTTTGTCTGAGGTCGAGCTGCCCCAGTCAACAGCTAATTTCCCTCGACGTCAAGGACACGGCAGCCAGGCTATCTAACTTTTTATTCCATAATACATGTATTGATTTTGCTGCGAATGCTCCTCTTCACAGGGCGTGTCATAATCTTTACACATCTGCTTGTTTGATCATACGGGGGTTTGTAAGATGTAGCGCCTGTATTCCCACACACACATTTGTCAATCTAGAAAACGCACACACACACACCACTCTTATGATGTGTTGTGTTGCTATTTCATCATACAAACTGACCCCCACAGGTTTTCACAGATGAACTGGAAAGGTTGAAATAAGAGATTATGGTGTGTGTGTGTGTGTGTGTGTGTGTGTATGGGGAGTGGTTTAGATGCAATAAAAAAAGAGAAAAATAAAAAGTATTTTTTAATGGAAACAAGCATAAATAGCAGGATTGGGCATCTTCAACTACCTTGTCATATTTCACAATTCGGTACCTCACAATGGGTTGCAACATCATAATTGGATCACGTCTGAAACTGTGCCAAGTGCACAAAAGAGACCCGGCATGTCCATGCGAGAAAATATATCTTCAGCTTCAGTCTTTCCTCCGTGGAGGTTTCAATCTTTCCTATGTGCGATTAGAGTGGGCTCTGATCGTGTTGAGAAATGCCAGTTTCAGAATTTGTTTTCCAGCCAAACTGCTTCTCCATTGTCATTTGAACTATAAAAAATGTAAGGATTGAGTGCACACCTAAATAAATCAGTTAAATAAAAATGCAATATTTTGTTAAATTAAATATTGTGTATGAAAAATTGTAAAAAGTACAGATTTTTTTGACTAAAGGATATATGTCAAACATCACATGACTAAACGGGAAAACATGTCTCGTTACTTCCACTAAATGTCTTTGAGAAGAAGTAAAAGTTGAGACGGTTTCATCGGACACACGCTCCTGGCCCAAAGTTAACTTCCAGTCTGGCTAGTGGCTAATATAACTATATTTAATTTAATTTATATTAATATTTTCTTGTATATTAATTGTATTAAAGAAACAATTTGTTGAATGGGTCGTGTAACTTTGTCGCATTTACGTTTAGCCAAGTAACGGTTCTTCTACTGGTAACCCAAAATAATGTTGACTCGGCATACTTTTCACTTGCTAGCTAATGTCATTTACTTGTTATTTCTTTTGCTTGTTATCAGAAGTAATCTGCAGGGACTGCACATTCTTTGTGTACCGGAAGTTACAAAAGCGTGTAGCGTATGTTTGTGTTGTTTGCAAAATCTATTGGCATTTCTTTTTAAAATGTAACTGGCATCAGATTGACAGTTGGAGGGGAGGAGTTAATAGATGACATTATCAGAGAAGGGTTGTCAGTAGAGGGCGGAAGTGCTTAGTTTATGAGGACACATGAATAAAAATAATAACACGGAGAAATGATTTATAACTGCAATATTTCCTTAAAATTACGACTTTTTTATTTTATGGTGACTTCAAAATAAGCCTTTATACTATACAAGTGCTGTGGCAACAACACTCCAACACTCGGAGTTTCTACGAGAAAAAAACATCGCCTTTATGGGCGATGTACTGTATAACATATGACGTTTTCTGTGGTGCTGTAATTTTTCGGTGAGGCCCAACCGCAGCAGCTTAGGTAGTACCTCCATGGTGAACACTGCAGATAAAGGCAGTAAAGGTTATCCATCCATCACCACACACCAATTGACAGAGCTTCACAGTGGGCTGAGTGCTGTTGTGCGGAGGACCACAGAGCTTGAGGAAGACCCACTGCGGTTAGCTCTTACTGTACTATATTCTCCAGGAAAGCTTTGATATACTGATATCCCACTATGGCTGGTGCTTAGACACGCAGTCCCTGGAGTAGACACCATTATGCAAGACCACATGTCACAACGTTGGGTTTAACCAAACAATAAAGCTCGTCTTTAACCTTAAGATGTCACACGCCGGGGTTTTTCGGTCTCTTTTCCAAGGTGACTAATGTAGCTGCGGGCACTTAACCGTGAACGCTGAATTCCATAAAGTGACTTTTGTGACAAGAGCACAGTTTATTCTGTGTTTTCATTGGTAATGTAGATCATTCAGGCTCCAGGCTACAACAGTCCCACACGCTTTTTTCAAATTCATGCTTTTAGACTGAGGTCACAGTGGAAGCGTTATTTCAGAAAGCCACAGAGCTCCTGAGTTTAATTCAGAGTCAGCATGCACCAGCTTTGTGATTGGCCGTTCTCCCACGTATTTGTAAAACCGGCTTCCTGTTAGGACAGAACCTCTCGCCTCCTGTGTTTGACTTTCAGATGTCAGGGGTTCCGTTTTTTTAAGGGACTGCTGTGAGGCATCTACGAATGGAAAGTGGTACTTTACAGCTTAATGTTACAGCTGTGAACCTGTCGTGAATTTTGCCGTAATCTCTTTCTTTCATCTCTGCATGCCAACCGAAACGAGAGTAGCTTTATAGCATCCGCTGGCATATTACTCATTAAAACAAGTGGGCTTGCCATCTCAAATGAACAAAAAAGATTATTAAAAAAAATAAAGTCTTAGCATAAAGCACTTGTTTTGAGGTACCTTAGCATATTCTCATTTATTAATTATACCGCCGCTCAGAGAAGCATTAATTTCTCCTAGAGATGTTTTGTTATAAGGCTCTGTATGGATATACCTGTTAGCTTTCAGAAAACTGTCAAGTGCTACTTCTCTCAAGATAGACACTTCACACTTCAGTGAAGCCCAAGTGTCCTTCACGCAATCCGTAGCAACTAGCATTCACTTTCTGCCTGTTTGTTGATGCCCGTTTCTGCATGCAGGCACTCGTGTTTTTGCCATTTTAGCAGCATATCACATCTTGCTTGGACAAATCTTTTTTAAGCTCTTGGCCCAGATCTCCCGAAGGTTTGCCAAACTGTAGGAAACCTTCTATATCTCACTTTGTTGTGTTGTGCCGCTGCCTATCTTCATAAACAATCATGTTGAGACATGAGAGAATTTTTTGAATGAGTTCAAACTTTGTAAAAATGAAAGCAAAAGTTTTGTCAAAACTTGTTGTATGCAAATTGTGGCCTTTATGTGGTTTTGAATTTTGTTTAAAATTCAGGAGACAAAAAATTAAAATTAAACATATTTAAACATCATGCACAGACCTCAGTGCTTAGTTCATGAAACAGGACAGGAAAACTCGTCCTGACATTACTACACTACAAGTTACAAAACATGACAACTAAATCAACAAAACTGTAAATAAAACTAGCGAAAAGTCAAACAATACAACCCTTTAAATCATTTATCTTCCAGTATAAGCTGAGAAGGGCTGAGTATGACAGAAACACAAAACGGTTTTGTCAGTCAGTATACTTACACGGGCAGTTGTGATCTAGGCTTTTGCTTAGATGAGCTACGTGCTAAATCTCTATCCAAGTACATATGATACAGTGGGTAATTGACTATTTACAGTACACACACATCTCATCTCAGTCTTTCGGAGCATAAGCGCCTAGACTGAGAACCTAGTGTCATGTTGTCCACAATTGTGCATTTGTTAGACGCTTTTATCCAAAGCAACTTGCAGAACAAACACGCTATTCATTTCATGTGCGTTCCATAAGAACTAAATACATGACCTTGGTGATGGTAGCACCGTAGTTAGCAGTTGAGTTACTGTATAGGAAAACAATTGCACTGACATGCTGTCATGCTACAGTCACAATAACCAAGTTCGTTTGTCTAATTGTGTTATTTATTTTACTTTTTATTTATTATTATTATTTGGCAAATTGTCTAATATAATTGTTTCATTTGGCTAATAATAATAATAAAATCAAAATAAACTAAGTCAAATAAATAGTTAGATTTCAGTCAGGCAGTTCACATTTCATAAAGTCAAATTTTATGAATTTTTTTTTTTATAAGTGAAATTATGTTTATCACACATTCTCTTGTCCTATTCGATTTAAAATAAATGCATTAATACTCGCATTTGAAATGTTGCCTCAAGGTTTCCCATTTGTGTTTCTAAACACATACGAGGTAGTAAGAATAGAAATGTAGTGAATATTATAAGAAGGCGTTTGGTGTGAATTAAAATGCAAGAGAGCAGAGTCAGAGTTTGTTTTGTTTGTGTCATTACACCAGCAGCTCTCACTCAGCTCCATCCCTGTTTACATTTGCTGCTGTTTACAAGCAGGAGTTTAACATTCAACGATGTCATGCTGCACTTTAAACATGCTCGCAATACACTTTTCCATTTTCCCGAATCCTCATCTGTGAGGGAGTATCTGTGACAGATCCCAACACTTCCAAAAGTGTCAGCGCTCTTTGTTCCAAGTGCTAGAGTATTAATCCTTATGAGATTTAGAGGTCTTTAAAAAGTGTTAAACTGGCCTTTCTGAGCTTAAATAAATACTGCTAAGCACACAGGTATGTCCCTGTAAGTCTGTTTTTTGGACTTTTTGGCGCCAGTAGTCATAACCCGCTGGAATCTATTTTGCGACTTTGGGAGAACCCCAGTAGTGTTGTCCCATTTATGAAGTAGGCTGCTAGAGCGTGTTTAAGCCTGAGGTTTTTTAGGCTGCTCAGCAGAGAGTGGATTTGATTGTAACCTGAGGTTTAAGGGTTATTTCTTCGGTGTAGAATAATTCTGCCGTTTAACTCGACAGGTAGAGATGTATAAATCAACTGGACATTTACAGCTCCGGAACCAGAGGGCTGTGGCCAAAATGCGTGCGTTCCATCAGCGGGTTTAGCTGTAAGTGATAATGACATCACAGTTCTTGTTATCCAGTAGAAAGCGCCCTCGAGGGCTGATCCGGCATCAAAGGTTAGTGTTCAGGTCAGTAAGGCAGACCCATGATCAGACATTGAAATATCACAAAAGCCACTGTCACAGGAAGTTCTTTATGCAATAATTGTACCCCTACATAACTACAAACTTATTGATTGTCCTGTGAAAATAACTCTGAGGTGGAAAGGGGGTGTTAAATCTGCCAGAGTTTCTCATCATCGCAAGCGGGACTGGCTCGGATCCGAGCAGGATGTGCAGTCGTTTCAAATCAGCCTGGAAAGACGCGCTGATGAGCAATTAGAAAACGGTTTACATCGTTGCAATCATCAACCATTATCATAATCAACTTCAGACTGAAGAGAACCCTTTACCAACACCATCCTGTCCCACAAAAAAAGAGATTTGCCTTTGTGTGTGTGTTCGTTTTTGAGACCAAAGAGAGAGAGAGAGAGAGACGCAAAAATTGTCCACCCTGCTGGGTGAAACAGCTCCACTATGTTCCTCTACATAACACCTTCTCAAAGCCCACATGGACAACCCCCACGACTGGCAGAACGGTAACTGAAAACATCATTTTGCTCTACTGTAATACATTATTTACTGTCTTCTATGGGTCGTGCTCACTTAAGTGTGATGCGGTTAGGTTCCGCGCTACACGCTCCTCTCAGCCTTCCGCTGTGGGGTCAAGCTCCCACCAAGGAGCATCAGTCACGCTTACCTCATCCTCGCGGTCATATTGGAGTTACATCACTCTCAACGGGCCCGCGTTTGGACGTTATAGCCGCTCCATGGGAAATTAAAGCTTAATTAAACATGCAAGGCGACGAGACGCCGTTACGATACGATATTTGACTGCTCCGACCTGACAGATTCATTATCTGAGAGAGTTTCTCATTTTTATGACACCCTCCTCTATGGATTCACAGGCTCTGATAAGATCTTATACCGTCTGCCTAATGGTCCAGACAACACGCTGCCTGCCTGGGCAACAGGAATAGCGCTCGCTGTTTATCTCATTTACCGTTTGCACAATGGAGAGCGGGTTTAATTGAGTTTGAACGGGTTGAGCTGGGATATAAGAGCGTGGATGTGCGAGGTTGTGCGAAACGCACCCTATAGTTGTGTGACCTACGTTGGCAGTTTGCCACACTATGGCAACGTTGAGCCTTGTATACACAAACATGTGATCTTATCCTTTGATCCAGTGTACTGTATACAGAACACAGAAAAAAGCAAGCTGCAATTTAGCTGGATGTTGGATTCACATGCAAATATATGCAAATATATAACTGAACCCTTGCACATACAGTTCTCGATATTAATGCCAGGGCATGAAAATGCTATACAGTAAACTTTCTGGCATTGAAAATCTAAATTGCATTAGGTCTGTACTTTTTGTGAGTGGTGCTTATTCATGCCAGTACTAGGTGCTTTCCAGAGCATTGATATGCAGTTGCTAAAGTGTTGTGTGGCGTACCGGTGCTATGGTAGCATCGCAACGCTACACCTTCAAAATACTGGCGAAGCTAGTATCATAGTACTGTAAGTAATGTTGCATTGACATTCATTTAAACACGTACACCGATCAGGCATAACATTATGACCACTGACAGGTGAAGTGGATAACACTGATCTCTTCAGCACGGCACCTATTAGTGGGTGGGATATATCAGGCAGGAAGTGAACATTTTATCCTGAAAGTTGATGTGTTAGAAGCATGAAAAATTGGTAAGCATAAGGATCAAGTTTGACAAGGGCCAAATTGTGATGTCTGGACGACTGAGCATCTCCAAAACTGCAGCTCTTGTGGATGTTCCCAGTGTGCAGTGGTCAGTATCTATCAAAAGTGGTGAACCAAACAGTGGTGAACCAGCAACAGGGTCATGGGCGTCCAAGGCTAGCTGATGCCTGTGGGGGAGCGAATGCTGACCTGTGGTCCAGTTCAACAGATGAGCTACTGTAGCCCAAACTGCTGAAGAAGTTAATTCTGGTTCTGATAGAAAGGTGTCAGAATACAAAGTGCATCACAGTTTTAGTTTCACATTTGAAAGCAATTTCACTTTTTCAAACATTGCCGTATAGATGTAATATGTCGCACATTTGAATTAGTTCCCACGTAAAAATGTTCTAGTGCAGATGTTTTTCTACAGTACAGTAGTTGCCTGGATTCCGCGATTCAGTCTCCGTTTTCCGCATCACGGAAATCGTACGGCCCTACGTCCCCAGCCCTATGCGATATTCTGATCCTTTTATTCTCGAACCCTAAATGATTTACAAGTACAAGTGCTTTAAAACGTACAATACGACCATACCTGTCCTCATCATACCTTCCATTTTGACATACCGCAGTGCCGGATGAGTTGCCAGAGTTAACTATTTAGCAAAACCACAGATGATTTTGAGGTCTGTTTTAAACAACACTAATCACCCTCATAAACTCCTGTTCTTTGATGCGATAATAACTTGCATTAGGACTTAAATACATCGACAGGATAGAGCAGAGATACTGTATTGAAAAGGATTTGAACGTTCGCTGGGCAAAGACTGTTAGTGTTGTCGTTGGGATTATCTTAATACTCAATAAACCAACAACAGCGAGATTAGCATGACTGACACACCGCATATGTTAATAATGAAGGGATTTGCACCTTGGCTATTGTTTGCTTGTCAGGAGAGCGATTAAACACCCTGAGACGCTGCGTCGGCCCATCTCGACACACAGAGCATGTTTTGCTAACTCGGGTTTAGCCCGCGCGTTATGCACCCAACAGGGTTTCCCCTTCGTGATGTCATTCATTCACTCTAGTTAGTATAAAACTGTACAAAAATAGGTCTCTTCACGTTTTCAGCCTTTTGTAGTTGGTATACTTTGAAGGATATGCGACAGAGTGCAGTGTTTACTAATTGTTGTGTGTCAATATGCCATTAACTGTATAAGAGCTGTTTGGATAAACTTAAATGGATTCATTTACTCACTAATCAAGAGTGAGTGTTTGGTGTTAAACGCTGGTTTGAAAATGAGTCGCTAGCTGTGACTAGCATTTTTCACTCTAAGGGGCACTGTTCCCACTCATAGATGTGACAGTTCCCATTGCTTGGCACTGCACACGTCTGTCATTCTATTGTCGTGCAGCCGCCTGATAGTGAGTTTCAAGTGGATCAAGCAGCGACGAGAATTTTTTAGATGTCCGTCAAATTGATGTGCTTTTCCTCAACACTAGTACACAGGCAAGGTTGTGTACTTACAAGCAAAGTGTTTCGAATCCACAGCTCCTATGAGTGATGATGGCTGAATTGTTACTAGATTGTAAACCTCAGTGTTATGCAGTGTTTGTCTGACACTTTAGATCTTTCCAGGTAGCACATGTGAGATTACTATTTTCAGTTTCTTATGCCAAAAATCACATTAAATGCAGGAATCCCTATGCTCTTCATTTGAATGAAATGGTATCTAAAAGAAACAATTGAGAGATGTGACACGCAGAATGCAGTCGACAACAATTTACGTTGCTCCTCTTAACAGCAGGAATGTTCTGTTCATGATGGTGGAATGCAAACTCCCGTCGCTCTCTCCCCGTAGAACAGATGCCTCTGGAGTGGGATGACTTCATTAAACGGGCTCAAGAGGACTGGGTTTAATCCTCCTCCCTCTGGAGAAGGATCGCACCTGGTTAGCCCTCAGCATACGAGGGACTGTATGCTAACCATAGCTAACATTTCCTCCCTCTAAGCACACACACATGGAGCTATGTACACAGTGTTCGCCACAGTCAGCGGAGTCGGTTTGCAAAAAGAGATCAAATTATTTCCTGTTTCCATCCGACATGTTGTCAATTACGGCCCGGCGCCGGCCTAACAGGACACTTTAGCGTCACCAGCAAGTGACCTTACACTGTTCAAACAATTAGCCCAAAGAAAACATTGTCCTCATTGATTTATCGGCCATCCTAAAGGAGATTTCTGGGGAGAGAGGAATCCCTCTTCATTCATGCTGCCATCATCTGGAAGTCTTTCAGCACAGGGTTCAGAGAAAAGGCACTGCGGTGATGGTGCTGTTTAACACAGTGCATCAACTGCTAACTACTGTCATTCATGAAGTCTTTACTGAACCTTGTGCTGGTTTTTGTTGTGTGAACTTCTAGTGAGTTAAGTTGATGAATAGGTCACTATTGGCTCCCATAGTAGAAAAGGGAGTACTATGCTAGTCAGTAGAGCCCCAGAACTATTTGGTTTTCCACATTCTTCAGAATATATTTTTTGTGTTCAACATAACAAAAACGTTTGGAGGTTTGGAACAGCTTAAGGTTGAGTAAAAGATGACAGCATTTTCTTCTTTCTTGAACTATCCCTTTAACTTAAAAAAATTACAATTCCTTAAAACCATGAATCAAGTTTGAAACTATTTACAGTATGTTCAAAATATTTTAATTGGATTAAACCAGTCGATTTTTCGAAATTAAGATTTTTACATCCATGGATATATGGTTTGTTGGATATATATATTTGTCCGAGATACAACAATCTGAAAATCTACAATCTGCAAAAAAAAAACATGTATATTAAGAACATTGCCTTTAAAGTTGTCCAAATGAAGGACTTAGCATAGCATATTACTCACAAAAATAAAGTTTTGATATATTTATGGTTGGACATTTTTTTAAATATCTTCATGGAACATGATATTTACTTAATATGCTAATGATTTTTGGCATAAAAGAAAAATCAATCATTTTGGTCCATGCAATGTATTTTTGGCTATTACTACAAATGTTCCTGTGCTACATAAGACTGGTTTTGTGGTCCAGCGTCACATATAATATATTATTTAGTATTCCTTAGTTTGACATTTCCAGAATGTTGACCGTAAGGCTCTATTTTGTATTATACTTTGTGTGTGTTTATGAAAAAATGTGGTGGTTTTATGAAAGTGCTTTGTATCATGGAATCTGAGAAAGGATAAGAGTTCATTGGCGGCGAATAAAAGTCTGAAAATCCTCTCGAGCTATAAGACTGTATATCTTCAAGGATAATGGCTGATATGCGCTGAAGTTCGAGTTCTTTCCCAGAGCCATGTGTTTGTTCACGGCTCCCAGCACGCACGGCCAGGGCCTGAGACCCCCGCCTCCCAGCGCACATAATATTTCACACAAAGCCTTTTTTTCTGCATCAGTACTCTTATCTTTGAAAAAATTTTCTGAAAGCACCGTACCCCAAACAGACCTGTTTCTCACTGATCGATCGCCATCATTTTTACTGGAAGAGAGGGGACATAGAGCGCGCGAAAGAAAAAGAGTGTCTACTCATCTTGTGACAAAGTACTCCGAGAATCTTACATGGTGTTAATCAACAGCCATAGTGCCGGCTGTCACTCACAAAAGCCGTGAGAGAAGCCAATCGATATCAGCATCCAGTGCTGTTTTCACAGGCCAAGTTGAACTTTTGTACGTTTTACAGCGACGTTCGCATTGACCAGAGCCTTGCTCTATGGCCTTGCAGACTCGCTGTTAATTTCACAGCTAAATTAACGGCCTCCATCTCACGGCCATAAAGCCAATCAGACCCTGGAGACGTGCGCGCAACAATACGGCTCAGATAGAACTTGAAAGTTTCACCATTTCAATTGTAGAGTTTTGGCACAAAATGAAAGATTTGTTCTGCGTGCATGCAGATAACTAAAGTCGCCCAGCAGTAATAAAAGGCTGCAAATCAATGGACTCGTTTATTTTCCTGCACGTGTGGATTTTTCCCCTTTTTTCTTTTTTGTTTGGATGTGGTCCTAGCTGCGGGCTTCGCCAAATTAAAGCGACAACATCACTGGCTTTGATTTCGCCAATTTGATATGTGGTGATTTTCATGTTCCTCGGGGCGTTGTTTTCTGATATTGTCTCTGTTTTATCTGAATTGGAGCTTCTGATGTTTTGTTGCTTAATTTCAAAGCTTTTGTAAATGTCACAGTGTGTGCGCTTCTCTACATATGCACTCTGGGTTGCACACATTAGTGAACACCCCTAAAACAAACAGATATACAACATTGATCAGAGTTGCAGTGCAGATTTGTCCCATCCACACAGAAGAAGTCCTGTAGTGATTAGCATTGCAATCGCCTCTTATATCTATCCCGTGACAAAAGAACCACGGGTCGTGTCGAGAGCGTCCGTGGTGAGGTCCGAGCTTGAAGGTGCGGCGCTCTGGATGTGTGAATTTGTCAGAGTTTAATGAGAGTTCTTCCTGTGCTTTGCTACGGCCTCCTCTGCTGTTGACATTTGTCCACCCACCTGTGTCTGGACTTTAATGACCCTTTGCATGTCAAGCATGTGATTTCCACCGGCACGGAGGCATACACAGGACATTTTGTCGAGAATTGGGTCCTCAAAGGGGATTGAGTCTTCATGCTTTATATTTAGGTGTGAAAGGCGAGCCAGGTGTCTCTTCTCTCTGTCTGTAGTTGTGTGTGTGTGTGTGTGTAGATGTGGGGCTTTGTGGCATTGTCCATAGCAGCTGCTCTTAAATTAGATTTCTCGTCTGGCTTCTTTGTTTTTTCTGTCCTCTCGCCATGTTTTTAGACATGACTGAGGCATGTCAGGAAAGAGCCGTGTTTTCCATTATGGTTGGTTAACGGAGTGACTGACACATACACACACACACCTGATCGCATGTTATGGAACAACCCCTCCCCTTGTGCTCTGTGTCGCTCTCTGTCTGTCTGTTTTTGGATACAGTCTGGCTTAGACACATTGCTTCAGCCTTCTTTCACAGTTTCTTTTGTTAGTACATCTGACTGTGCGTTCACACCGCAAGCGACTCTGTCGCTGGGTGTCGCAAGTCTCTTGCTACGAGGTCGCTAGAAGGCGTTCCTCGATTTGGTCGCTCCCGAAAGTTGCTCATCGTTTGCATGAAGTTCTCTCAACTTTGTCGTGTCGCTAGACACGCCCACTTCCAGTCGCCAACGGTCACTGTTGCCGGAAGTCACCGCCTCTCCATTGAAATGATTGATATCGTGCCGCTTTGTGGCTAGGTGTCGCTGGCGGCGTGAACGGGGCATGAGCCTATAAGGAGTAAGGCTCGCAAACAGATCAAATTAACTCTTGTGTATTTGTGGCATTCGCTTCAATAAATAAAAAAAGAAAAATGTCCAAAATTCTGGTTTAAATCAGATGTCACTGATAAAAAGACACAGTATTGAGCAGTTTTCATGCATGCATCTGTTTCATGTTGTCCACTAACAGAATATGGTTTCTCTTTAAATATCACTTTTGTACAGTCATATGAGGGCATCTCACGAAACCTGTCAATAGCATGCCCAGATCATATTTCACCCTGAAATCAAAAGAAACCAAAATAAGAAATTATATTTGACTGTAGCCTAACCCTAAATCCCACATCCCCCACAAAGCAAGCTTTGATATATTGTTTACACGTTATGGCAGTATGTTTTATTTATATATATTTTACCCTCTTTAAGATAACTCGAAAAATATGTATTGGTATTTTAGAGTATTTATGCAAAAAAGAAACAGTAAAATAAGAATGAGAATTTGAGATTAACCATTAAAGTGGTTGCAAATGGGAATTGCAAAAAAATTAAAGATAGATTAGAAGTTCATCCTATTTTCAAAATGTTACGGATGTTTCAGCGGACGCACGCGCCTGGCTCGAAGTTAACTTCCAGTCTGTGTTTGTTGATCGGTCTGGCTAGTGGCTAGAAATATAACTCTTTATATTTGATTTAATTTATAGTAATAATCATTCATATTAATATTTTATTGTATAATACTTCTGTTAAATAACAATTTGTTGAATTGGTTGTGTAACTTGTACGCATTTAAGTTTAGCCAAGTAACGGTTCTTCTACTTGCTAGCTAATGTCATTTCCTTGTTATTTATTTTGCTTGTTATCAGAGATAATCTGCAGGGACTCGATTCTTTGTCGTTGTGTACTGGAAGTTAAGTTTGGGCCACAACAGCGTGAATATGCAGTAATGTTTATGTTGTTGCTTTGAAACCGTCTATAGAAATAGTGTTATTTCACAACATCTAAATGTTATTAATATAGAACAATATTAAACAATATATCAAATATTTTTGTAATGGTAGACAGCAAACCAGTAGTATCACATAACCGGGAAAACCTTTGTTTTGTATGTTTGTGTTTGTTTCTGTATCACCTAGTAAGTAACAATAAATAAAAAATCTCAATATTTGTACATGTGCATTTTTTATTATGTACATGTTTGGTAGTAATGTAATCTGTAAGATAATGTTACAGTTTGCTCATTATATAAATATTATATATAACAAAATAAAATCTATATTTTACTTTGAGTTATGGGCTGTTTTGATAATTGCTTGTTTCAAGACATGCATATTGAACTCTCTCTTGTCCGTGTTCTATAATAATGAAGGATAATGTTTCTAATTTTACAATCCATTGTGCTCTATTACTTGTGTGTATATGCGTGTGCAAGCATGCGTCTGCTCGTGAGCTTGCATGCCAAATTCACAGAATTATTTTGAATTAATGCAAAGGCTTGCGATGAGTTCAAAAGTTAACTGTGCATTGTGTCCTTTTGTTTAGTCGCAGCTAAATCAGTTCGCAATTTTCCAGTTTGTGTATGATAGAAATTGTACACTGCGGTCAGTAATTTGCCACGCTCTCTAAGTCTCCCCTCCCACCCCCTCATATTTGTTGTGTCTCATATGCATATGTTCTGCATTGTGTATAAAAGTGCTTACTGTTGAGATGTTTCAGACCGTCCCTCCCTTTGTGATGCATCACCAGAGCGGGGCACAGCTGCAGTGCACACTACTGTACGTGCTGTAGTGAGACAGGGCTATCGATCACTCTCGCACCCTCCATGCATCCATACGATACGTACAGTGACACACACAGTGGTCATGAAAATGCTTCTTCCTGCCTCCAGCTTCAAATAGGCCCCATGTAAAGTGAGACCGATGGAATAGGTGACGCTAGCCCCTCCGCGTTCGGGTTACCCGTGTTTGTGTGTCCAGGAGTGGATGTATGGAGGGATTTAGACAGGTCGCACACACTCGCTCTATCTTACTGTCAGCTTGACCTCCCAGCTGTGTCCTATCACATCCATGGCCGAGGGAAGCACTGTGTGTGTGTGTGTGTGTGTGTGTGTGTGTGTGTGTGTGTGTGTGTGTTTGCAGATATGTCTCTCTGGCTTGCGGTGGAAAATTCAATCTGCCTGAGTTCACTCAATGGCGGTATTAGTGTAGAACACTTCAGTGAGACAGATATAGTGAGACGTACATGAAAGCATGTGTTGGGGAAAGAAAGGGAGACACGGAGAGGGAAATATGGAAGAGCATAATTTCCATTAGGCTGGTTGTGGAGTGTTGAAGGCTGACATTAATATCCAGTGAATAGCACTGTGGATCTGTAAAGCTTTTCTGTATGAGGCTTTGCTGTTGCATGGAGCGATTCACAACGGAAAGCTAACATAACCTGTCACATCCGTCCACAAGTATTCAGGTCGACTACCTGGTGACCAAGAACTATAAAATTGATGTAGTCGTTCATGTTTTTCTGGAGCACCACTTCACGGATGAAATGATTTTCAACTCCTATTCAACTGATTTTCTGTTGAGAAAGAACCTTGTGTGGTGTATATTTATATTTATATATGATATTTTTGTATTCTAAGATAAATGGCTAGCACCTTTGTTATTTAAGTAAATGACAAGTATTACCCATATATGAGGTATATTATGATATGAATAAATATATTTTATAGAATTCTATGAAGTGTAGATCAATAAAATGTTAGAAGACAGCACTATACAGAAATATAAACACTAATAAAGATTTAATATTTTGCAATAAATCCATATCAGGAATAATAATACAAAATGTTTGTTCATATTATTATTATTATTATTAGTAGTAGTAGTAGTAGTAGTAGTAGTAGTAGTAGTAGTAGTAGTAGTAGTAGTAGTAGTAGTGTGGATATTATTAATATTTTCAAAAATAAATATCTTTAAAATATTTTTAATAATTTACCATTAATTGTTATTATTATTATATGTCATACTATACACATAACTAATAACATGTATTAAAACAAAGTAATATTACCAAATAAAGTATTAGTTTATTAATTATTATTTGCTAAAGCTAAAGTGTCATATAATAAAATGTCATAATACCAAAAGAATTTGGTAATAAATAAAACATGTGTGATGTTGAGTTCATGCTTATTTTAGTATGATTCAATCTAAAAAAATAGAGCCTGTGTATGTGCCTCAGGGATTCAGTGTTTCCCTGAGTTTGAATGAGCGCAGCCACTCACAATATTTTGTTGGTGTCCTTTCACACACTTTGTCTCCAGATAAATTCCAAGTCTGCCAGACTTTCGGTTCAACTCCAAACCAAGTGTCAACACACAATCCTTCAGGGAAGATTTCTAACACATACACATGCACACATTCCTCCAAACATCACAATACAAAAAAAGAATCCATTCTCTCATTGTCAAAACCAAGTAAAATCCTCTCTTTCATCCATACGCATCGACCTATAGACGGGAGGCAGCGGGGAGTCAAAGAACGTGGGAGTCAGAGGGGCAGACGGGAGGAACTGTGAAAGGGAGATGGAGATAAAGGGCACAGCTCGGCGGTCCAGCACACTGCAGGGGTGAAGCATCGAGGACCCAGGAGCTCGGCACTTGTCGCCTGAGACGGCCCAGATGTGTCAGGCTTCTGTGTCTGAGAGATTTCCATCTCTTTGGCCCATGGCTCCCAGCCCAGCAGGAGGACCTTCTCATGCAAAACTCTCAGAGCTAAGCCTTCTGCGCATCGTAAAACATTTCTTTCATCATCCAGATCGGCGGTTTTTGATAGGTTAGTGTGACATGCTCATCGACGACTGTTTAATTGTGAATACTCCGATTAAGGTTCGAATCAAGAGAGAGACATTTTGGGTTGTGCCATTCTCCTTAGGCAAATGTCTAGCGGTGAACCAATAGGAGCACAGCCTTTGGTGACGTGTGTGTCTAAGAGACATCTGAGAGAGAATATTCATTCCAACATGAATTATTTATTTATATACGTTAGTTAGTCTTCCCTACGTTTGGTGATACTAATAAAAATGAAATTGATTAAGAATGAGCAGGTCCCTCTTTCATACGTTTATTTTCTTTTTATGGGCTACATTCGCACAAGGGTTTGTGAGGTATCATTTTATTTCACTTGTCAATGAGGACGTCAGAACGTGACAAGATCGATCGCCCCACCACCGTCGCCAATCGTTAACAAAGATGTATATCATACAGTCTGACATTAAAGACTGCTAATGTTGCACGGCTTCACTTGGCTTTTACCCAAGATGCCATTGTGGCCTTATCGTATGATCTGACACCATACACCGGGCATTATTCAGCCGACATAACCCAGTGGGTTGTAGAAGACGCGGATCTACATACCTATGAGGGCATAGAACCTGTTCTACAGACGAAAGGAAACTGCAGAATTACGCAGCACTGTGAAGCACTCTCGCAGATATTTTTATCCATCCCGAATTTTCACACTCGCAAGCTCTATCTTATTCTGTCAAAATGTTCCTCTCCCTCATGAGATGATTTCGGTGTGTGTGAGCACGCTCCTGCTGCGCTGTGATCTGCCTGTATTGAAATAGCTCCGTATCGTGACCTACATTCCTCAGCTGGGGGGCTGACACTCGGGGAGTGAACAGCAGATAGGGTGTAGGTAAAAAACACGACTTGTCTCCCATCTCGCTTTTGTTGTAGTTGCGGGACAAGCAAAGAGACAACAATAAACTTACCATTGTTCTCTATTATAGTTAACAAACGTCGTCCCTTTCGTCTTGTACTCCTGCTTTTTGTTTTCACAGCTGTAGCATCTTAAGCCACACTTGTTTGTTGTGTTGTTTATTTGTTTGTCAGAATTATGCAAGGCTCGGAGATGGGGCAGCAAGGGAGCGTTTTAGCACAGGCTAACCGCCGCCGCAACCCCCTCTGCTGTTTCAGCGCGAAAACGTATAATAGCGGCTGCCTCGCCGCTGGTCGCTTATCTATGAGGTCACTCCGGCACACTGTACAAGTTGATGTATGTAGATGCCCGGGGCCTTTGGAGTGTTTGTTTGTAAAAGCGGGATTATTTTGTGTCAGGAATGTCAGGCAAGCGAGTGGTCGGGTTTATTGACGTTGAAGCTTTTTCCCGCAGGCCTAGGGCTAGTGTATTTGAGTCACTCAATGTGTTTTAACTCGGGACTTTGTTACGTCTGTGCTCACCTATTCAGTAGACGTTCAGTGAAATATTATAAATGTAATTAAAGTTTTTAATTTTCATTTATTAATATTATTGCTGTTAGGGTTGTTTATTTTTATTTTATTTACACATTACATATTTATTTTGTTATATTAAAAGTGACTCCAGCAGACAACAAAGTACCTCTAGCTGACCTGACAGACAACAGATTTATTAATAATATCCGATGAGCATGTCTTCACAGAAGTAAAGAGTGCAGCCCGCAGTTCCGGAAAACTGTTGACACCATGTGGGACCAAACAATGCTTGTGACGGCTAAATGTCTATCACAAGCTATTCCAGTGAATTCTGTAACACACACCAGTGACATAACAGGCCGTCCCCTCGTGAGCATGTTCACCTGCTTTACGTGTAAATAAATCCTGAGTTGTAAACATCACGACTCTTTCCAGCTGCACCTTCAAAATACAATAACTTTTCTGCCCTGTATTAAATTTATCTGAAGAGCAAATTTTCGATGCTGTCAACAAGGGGAAAAAGATCAAGTTAGTCAGGTTTTGTATGGTTTGAATGACATATTTACATACATTTGTCAAAACATCAAATCTGAGAATGCATGCAACGTTCTTTTTTGTCAAAGGTTTAGACGTTTTTCACCACAATATCATATGTAGGTTTAAATTGAAAGCATTTGATAAGTAGTCGGTTTTCTTTCTCTTTATTCTTTTTTTATTCCGTCGGCTTTAAGCGGACTCATGAAAAACGTTTACCCTTTATGTATCCCACACTGACTCTTTGTCTTCTTTACTGCCTCTTTCTCAGTTCTTACTCTCCTTGTATGCTTTTAATAAAGTTTTCTTAGGATAAATGGTCTTGGGTAAAAATGTAGCCAAACCACATGTGTTTGCCCCGGGTGCTTATCCAGGGCCCTTTCTCATGCTTCATTCTGTTAACAAACCTCACAGAAAGCCCTGAGGGTCCGTGAGCAAACTACAACACTGCTGTAGTACAGCACCGGAGAATAAAAACATGTCTCTCATGCATATTCTTAATGATGTGTCCGAGCCAAATGAGGAGGTGAGTGTTAGGTCAGTAGTGGGGAAAAGAGCTTCGATATCTCCTCGCCAGCCCGTCACAAGAATGTGGATTTCATTTTAGTCTCTTTTCTCTGCACCGAGGGTACTGTAGTTTGCTTTAAAGTAACATAATGACTCGTCAGGGCCGATGTGGGCCGTCTTAACAGTTGGGTTGTTTTCAATATTAACAAAGAGCGGCGAACTGCACAGGGAAATCAACGCTGCAGCTGCAAATTCCCAGACTCGAGCGGGCTTTTATAAGTCGGACTCCAAGGCCTGGAGGGCGAGGAAAGGAGAATTGTGCAGAATCACATCACCATGTCCTGTCACCCGTAATAAAGCGCTCTGACAGTCCTTTGACCTGAGAGGGAACCTGTCTTGATGTTTGATGATGATGGACGGACTCGAAATCCAAACAGATAATACAATTACTTCCTCGCGATGAATCGGGGTAAAATCACGGTCTGTGGCGCGTGGCTTTGTCTTGTTGAAAGATGAATTCGACATAAGGTGATGAGAGTTACATGTTGATAATGAATGCTAAATTAGACCTCCTGATGCTGTTTACATGTGTATGTGTAGGGTTTTTCTATTCCATAATAAATATATGGAAAATGCAATTTATTTAAATTTTTTATTTATATTTAATATTTTTCTAGCTATTAAAAATGTATGTGTGCATGCGTGTTTGTGTGTTTTTATATATGGTTTACAAATGTGTGTAATAATGTGTGTGCCCCGTAAACCTAGCATACGTGTGAGTGAGTGTGTGTGTGTGTGTGTGTGGTTTGGTTTTTATATGCCGGTGGGGACGTAAACCTGAATACACACCAACTTGTGGGGACCAAAATTGAGGTCCCCACGGGCACAGAAGCTTATAAATCGTACATAAAGATAATTTTTGAAAATCCAAAAATGCAAAATGTTGTCTATGATCTTTAGGTTTAGGTGTAGGGTTAGGGGTAGGGAATAGAATATACAGTTTGTACGGTATAAAGTCATTACACCTATGGACTGTCCCCACGGAAATAATAAACCAGACGTGTGTGTGTGTGTGTGTGTGTGTATATTGGGGACACTTTTGTCCACAAAAGTGAGCAAAACCTGACTAATAACCTCCCTTTGGGGACATTTTCATTTGTAAAACCACTAAAAATATATACGTTTTTTCACAAAGGTATCTTTAAGGTTTAGGGTTAGAGTGTGGGTTGGTGTTAGAGTATAGTTTTTATAACTAGCTATGTATAAAAAATAGAAGCCTGTGGAATGTCCTCATTTAAATAAATATAAATGTGTGTGTGCATGTGTTCCCAGTCCCTTTAGGTTTTTGACCTTACCTGTCAATGACTTTATCAGCCCATAGCTTAAGTGAGTCTGTTAGGTAATATCACACCAGGCAAATGCATGCTGATTAATCCCTCAACACGCACACACCTCAGACCGTAGGGAGCGAGATCCTAATCTATTTCCTGTGCATAGCGAATGTAGGCGTCGTGAAATTGTATATTTTCAAAATATCTGCGACCCGATACCACCAAATGTATCCAGTATACACACAGACCCAGTCCAAGTCTCCACAAAGTCTCTTCCTTGCTCTCTGAAGTTACCGTTGGCGTACTTCAAAAACAAAGACTTTTAATCCCTTTCCTCAAACGCTAACTTAAGTGCCCATGAACTTTCCTCACTTTCACGCTTCTCTGAAACTTTACAATTCACTTTGTTCCGTCTAATCCTCTGTCAAAAATAGAAGACAGGTAAAGACCAACGGAGGGCCTTTCAGTTCAGAGGTGAGCCCGTCATTTCTGAAGAAAAACAGACAGCGAGGATTTCAGAGACATCGTGCAACTACATCTGATAATAGGCTCTAATCTGTATATTATTCTGGGCACAGAGGCCTTTGTTCTGCTTTTGTTCTGCGGTTATTATGCTGTCCGTAAGGTTCTGATCTCGCCTTGTGCCTGTGTAATTGAAATAACCCTTTCCTTTAAAATCCACTTGATGTGTCCATAAAGAGATGGGAGATATGGAGCGAGAAAGCATAAAAGAAGTGAGAGAGAGATGGTAAGCAGCGATTTTTGTCACATTATGAAAGGGTTCTCTTGATGGTCTATATCTCTAAGGCCACAGACTGTCCCACCTTCCTGTAGGTCAGGAATATTGTCTTCCGTTAAGAGGAAGTATTTCTGCTTTGTGTCTTTTCATGCCTTGCCAGTGCTCTCATTGAAACGGCCAAAGTTGTGTCCCCTGTACCCCAGAAGCCTCAGAGTCTCACTTATCTTGTGTACTGTGAGTGGAGGATTGTGGGAACTGTATCCCCTCCCTCCGTGTTTTTTTGGCTCCAGATTATATATGAGAGTGGTTGTTGGTAACCGGTGTCTGATATTGTAGTCTGTAGCTTGCGGCCCAGACCCGGAGAGCCCAACAATCATGCTATTGTCCGGCATCCGTCTGGTTGAAAGTTGCTACCTGGCGCTATCAGTGAGAGCAGAGGACATGGAAAAACTATTTCATCAATGGCTGCTTTGTAAAAAAGGCATGTTACCTCCACCCCCTTTCCCTTCAGGTTGATAGAATGAGAGTTATAGCACTAAGATCCAGCCAATTCATCACAGCCCGTGATTATCGGATGATTGTAAACCCCTAGACCACCGATAAGAAGTCAATGAGCAGACTTCAAAACCCGTGTGAAAATAAAATCTAGCATAAAAGTCATACGAATATGCGCAAGCTACACACTGTGGCTTTGGTTCTGTAGAAATAAAATGTCACATCAGAGCCGCATTTCACTTTGTCGTTGTCATGACAATCAGCGTGTGCCTTGATTCCGGTCAACTCGATCAGACGAAGATCAACTAGCAGTAGCCAAAACTAATAGTAGCCTAATAGTTCAGTTTGAGAGAATATCTAGCATTAGAGGCAGCAGTTGGTCTGACAAAGAGGTTAAAGAGGTTCTTTAATCAGAGTAGATGAAGAGGGACAAATGGATGCTGCAGAAAAAGACTGCGTGAACACAGATTGAAAACAGGTGACGGCTATGCTCAAGTCTGAAAAGTTTCTACAAGCAACAAACCACAACAAGTGGAGTGACTCCCAAAATTTAAGAACTTATTTATTTATTTTATTAATTTAATGAACGGTCTCAGAGGACTCATTCTTTGGCAAATTTAGTATTATTTAAGCTTCTGTGAGAAGCTGTGTAACAGACACTTCTGTAATAGCAATATTAATGCATTATTATAAGAAGAATATTGTTCAAATTCAAATGTATTCAAATTTAAAATAAATATATTAAGAAAGTTAAGTATATTTTATTTCAGGGGTTTTTTAACTTTTTCATGCCAAAGACCCTTTTACGAGGGACACTTTTTAAAATACATATCCATTTTTTGTATAAAGAAGCATTTAAACTTTTGGTCAAACAGTAAGTGTGATATTATAAAGACAACATATTGTTTGTGGAAATTTAAACTGGAATAACCTTCAGTATAATTGTACAACTTGTGTTCTGTTTTTTGTTTTTCAACAATTTTCTGTAAACCCTTTAGAACATTCTGGAGGCCCCCTGGGGTCGCTGGACCCCAGTTTGAAAACCTCTCTTTTATTTGCTCTAGTATATTTTTATATATTTATGACTATTTTAATTATAATATATTTTTAATAAATTATAAATATTACATAAATGTTTATTGGGGAAAAGGTCATAGTAATTGCCACTATACTGAAGTGTGACCATATATTTTAATAATTAATAAATAATTTAATTAATTTATATTAAGATGATAAAAATATTTTTTCTATAATCATTTTACTTGAAAATTCATTTATTAATGAATATTTATATAAATTAAATGTTATATTTTAAACTTTCATTATAATGATTATATATTTATTTTATTTTATTGTTAATTACTTAAAAATTACAAATTGTGTTGACATATTTTTGTTTTATTTTTCTTATATAGTTCTATAGTTCATGTTAGTGATCTTATAGCACACAGTTTGTTTTGTGCTATAAGATTCAGTTTTCAGCTTGTCAGTAAGTGGCCTGCAGATGACATTTCATGTTAACTTGAAAGTGGTGTTCGGAAAAGTGAAACTACTATTTGAATCACATTGTTTTACTGCACAAAAGGGGAAAACTAAAGAAAACATTGTTTTCCATAATTGCATTTCTTGTATAAATGCATTTATGCTGCCCCAGAGCAGCACTAAACAGTCTGTGTATATCCACGTCTTGGAGGGATATATTCCTCCTTAGACTGCTGCCTGTGTAGTGTAAAGAGGGCACAAGAGTGCCCTAACCAGAAGATAGGAGCAGGATTTTACGCAAAGAAGAGCGGTGTTATTAATATAACTGCCACCAAGTTGTTACCTGCAGTACTTATACAGTACAGTACTGTATAATTGTGTTAGAAGTGTTTGTGGTTCTGTTTGCATGTGTTCTTGTTTAAGTTGAATGGAGTTGTAGACTTTTTATTTTCGTTCAAATTTTCATTTTAATTAATTTGTCAAAATGTAACTTTGAAGTTAATAGTCTAGCTCTATGCCAAAAAATAAATCAAATGAAAACAAGCCAATTCTTCTTTTCCACAAGGAATGAAAACACCTGAAAATAACCCTGTTAAAATGAGGAGCGATCCGTGTCTCACCAACCTGTACCACCTCAGTCTGGATCTTGCTGTGAGTCTAATTTGAAGGCAAATATTCATAACTCGGATCTCTTTCTGATGCTGTGCTTTATTTGGACTCCGTTCATTATTTAATTGCTCCGTACGAACGTTCGGTTTTAATTGTTTTTAATTGGCAGGTTTTTTAGGTGCTCTGGTTTCAATGTCACTTCTAACCTCTCAGTTTATATGCTTAGATGCTGTCTACTGACAATACAAATATATATGATATAGCATGCTTGCATAGTCCTTTATGATTTAATTAGCTATGCCTGTGTGTGTGTGTGTGTGTGTGTGTGTATGTGTGTGTTGGAAACAGCTGGATGGTTCCTCTGGCTCTCACTCTCTGAGCTCAGAAGAAGCAGCTCCCGGCGTGCTGATCATCCTCCCTATTGTTTCCTGAGTGGCTTATTAAATTACTCGACCTCCCTCGTATAGTGGGAGCTGTCACTGTGCCGCCCAGCTCCACTCTCCTGCAGGGCTCTCTCTCTCTCTCTCTCTCTCTCTCTCTCTATCTCTCTCTCCCTCTCTCTCTCCCTCTCTCCCTCGCCGATAACAGGAGCTTGTATCGGGGCATTAATCCTTATGCTCTCTTGGGTGGGATTAATACTCACTTTGTGTAATTATGACCTCATTGCTCTGTTCTGATAAGAGGCAGGTTATCGGGTCAGACGACCATAGAGGGATGGAGTGAAGCAAGGAAGGAGAGAGAGTGCCTCAGAGTGGCACAGTTGAGGGAGAGTTAGGTGACCTGGAAAGGAGGATGTGCTCCTCTTTTTGAATATGACGTCTTTAAAGACATTGTGTCAAGTGTGTCACTTCTGCAAGCAAAATAATGGTTGCTTTCAAACAGGTTGCCCAGAGACTTACAAATAGCTTGGTGTAGTTGTCTTTACATCCGATTCAGGGATATGAGAAAGTATTTTCAAGAAAATCACTTTCAGCTTTTGAAAAATGTGTCTCGAGTCATCTAGTTGTGTTTGAGCACAAGAACACACCCCGTGTGACCCCAAGACAGGTCTATTTGAAACTGCTCGGGCCTTGTTTTTATACTTTTATCAGGAAGATTACAGAAGATTTTCCTTTCTCAACCCGTGTTGTCTTTCTGCATCTTTCTCTATAGCCATTACTCTCTCTCTCTCACTCTGGCTGCCTGCTGTTGCCGCTCTGTGCCATATGGAGCTTTACTGGAACTCCTCTTAAAAGATTCACAGATGAATCTCTCTCTCAGATGATGGCTTTCTCATTTAACAGATTGGCTGATGTGTCAGAGATGACTGGGTTATGCCACCACAAAATGAGAGGAGGGAGAGAGAGACATGTGCTTCCAAAGGCTCAGTGCTGCTCCCAGGGCAAAAGTTCGGTTTCTCTGTTATGTTTGTTTATGTATTTATTTTTTGCTGCAGTCATCAGTGCTGTGCTGTTTTGCATTAGCTCTGAATCATTCTTTATTACGCAGAAAAAAAATATAGGAAAATTGTATAAACTTGCTCTAGGATTCTTAATTGTTTTATATAATATTTTAATATAGTAATATCATTATTTTTTTTATTTTTTTTTACATTACTGGCAATTGATGTAGATTTATTATGATAATGATTGTTATAATTATTATTATTATTATTCACGATTAATCGATTCCAAAATAAATGTTTGTGCTTATGTAATATATTTGTGTGTGTGGCATGTATATTTATATGTATATATAAATACACATACATGTATAACAAATATTTACATAATTAAATATACATGTAGATTTAAATATAATTTGCATATAAAATATATTTACTAATGTATATACATATATACAAGCATTTATTTGACGGTACTATATTATTATTATTATTAATATTATTATGTATAGATTAATTGTCATATCTTATATAATAAACATAATACTTTATACATTTTTTCATTATAAATGACAATTTTGAACATTTGAAGACAGATAGATGAATGTAGATACTTAAAACATAAACAAAAAGCAATAATAGCTTCTGCATGTAGTATAGCTGTGACCTAAGGAAGTGCACTCTGTGCATCACTCTACACCGTGTGTGTGAATGGATTAGTCCTGTCTTCATCTGAATTAGCCGTCAGTGTCAGGCCATTCCTTTGTGTGTTGAGCAGCTGCCTTCAGACACTCACCCCTAACCTCACTAAAGCCCATTGACCGCCATTAACACACATACAACTCAGCCTTCCGCCATCTGGAAACAACTGCGCCCCACTTGAAACACCCGACGTAGATTAAGAGGAGCGGGGCCAATTTATTAGAGGCCTGTCCCACAGGCTCAGATTTCAGCTAGCACTCGATACCGCTGTCCTATATTCACACGTTCACATGCTCATCTGACAACATTTTCTGCTCAGACGTGTTGTTTTTAGATACGTTTGTTTAATGTAACAGATTATTTCTAGTGATGAATATAATCTCCTGATTTAAAAATGAATACAGTATGATGTCATTGTTTATCCATTCTTATGTCATTACAAACATGTATGATGTTATTTTTTAGAACATTAAAGTTATTTACTCCAAAATGTCTAGCTGAAAATGTTTATATAATGAAAGCAGATGGGGACCACCTCTGTCTGTAGTCCCTATCCACTTCCATTGTGTAAAAATTATCTAAATTTAGAGGAAAGTAAAGTGATCGTTGTTTGAGATAACAGATAACAGATTTCTTCTGCTGATGAACATAATCTCCTCTTGACCACATCTGTCTGTAGTCCCTATCCACTTCCATTGTGCACATATTTTTAATATTATTTTTAATGCTTAAATTTGTATAAGCTTACATTCTGAGATAAAGAAAGTCATATGCGTTTGAGATAACGTTAATTGAAAGAATATATAGCAAATCTCATCCGTTACCATAAATAGTAACCATTGGCAACAAAGGTTATTGCAAAGTAATTCTCACGCTAACCTACGTATTCCCTCTGTGTTTTGTAAGATTGAAACTTCTTGAGTTTTTCTGACAGCTCGAGGCTAAATTAGACACGTTTTATTGAGGTTGTAACAGTCAGTGTTTTCCGTCCAGGTGCGCGTGTGTATGTTTAAGTGTGTTTGTAGCGGTTCTGACTGAAGGCTGTTCGTAATTAGCGCCGCTAATGGCGAAGTTTAGAGAACGGCCTTCTCCAATTTGAAGCTGGGTGGCATCCTGTTGACCATGTCAGCTTAAACTTACAGCCAATCACCGCGAGGCAACATCAATCACCCAGCGGAGAAAAGCAGAGACATACACAGGAGAGAAGGTAAACACTTCCAGCTGAAAGCATTTGGGTGCGATTTGTTGAGAGGAATGATGTCGTTTATATTGGGTGATCAGCGATGTTTAACAGACTGGCGCTCTATTTCATTTTCTCCCCCTTGCGCACTCATCTCTCTTCATTCTTTTCGCCTTTTCTTCCCACACGCGCACCAACTGCCTGAACGCTCTTTCATCCTTTTGCATTCTCTCTCTCTCTCTGGGCCTGTCTGTCGTTCCCGCATGTGTGGCGTGGCGCGCTTGACACGGGGGCGCTCCGGCGGAGTGACGCACGGAAGCCATGCTGCGACACGACAAAGAATGACAAGCATTCGAACTGAAACATTTTAATGATGCCTCTATACTTTCAGTCAGGAGAAAGAAAAAGTTCAAGTCACGACAAGAGTATTATCTCTGACCATTCTTCAGTGAGCAGAGCTTTCATTCCGTCCGTCTGGAAAAGAAGTCTCGGGCTACTTTTCTTCTGGCCGCTCCCATCCACACAGCCTCTGTTCCGGTGATTATGTACCGGCGGTGAGCGGACGCTCGGCTGCAACACCGTCCAAAAGTTTCAATTTCACACCGTGTTCAGCCACGTCAAACCCTCCTATTCCACAAGGAGCTTCTGTCAACCTCTGTAAACTTCGACCCCCCCACCTACCTTGATATGTTTCGCTTTCCTCACGTCGAAAGCTCCTCTGTTTCCAATTTTACCAGCCCTCACTGTCAGTGTCTGGGTGTTCTGCGGGGTGAAAACGCTCTCGCGCCCTTCCCTTTCTCTCTCACTTTCATGCTCGCTGTCTTTCACACCCTTTCTTTCTGTGTTTCTTTCCAACTTTTGAGGGAGAGTGTCTGATGAGCTCAAGCTGTTGTGTCTGTCTCTTAACAGATCTCAGATTATTAGCATGTGGCCTAAATGCCTTGCTCCCACAGTTAAAGCACTCTGCTGATGGAGATAATTGTCTACCATACACACACTCGAGTCAACCTCAGAAGCCCCGCCCACAGAGCAAACGCAGTCCATCTGAAGCATATTGCACAAAACTGGCAAGCACTCGCTGTAGGAGTCAGATCCAATCTGATTGGTTGACTTCCGGAAGAAAGGGAACACCACTTTTTTGATGGTTTTGTTTTTATCTGGTTTCCTGAAAACAAAGTTATCAGTGTAAGGAATACATTTACTACGATTGTGCATGTATGAAAAGATTTGGGGGTATAAAATAAGGTATCGAATAAAACACAAACTTACATGAATACCACAGTTTCACAGTATAGAGTACCTCAGTGATGACGTATCTGTGTATGCAAAACCCGGAAGTGAGCATTTTAGCGCTTTCATCGCCCCAAAGTATTTTTTTTTTAAATGGGTTTTTGGTAAATCGCCTGAAATAAGATCTGTGGTAAAACCTTTAAATATTTTCACGTTTTAATCTATGACATAAAACACACAAGTTATAATGTGCTCATAGTTTTTTAAAGCTTCATCATGTCTTAAAAACTGCATGCTAACAAGTTGCTAAAAGCGACTACATCCTTTGGTGGGGATGGAGATTTGTGATATAAATCTCACAAATGGTGCAACATGAGAAAAAATCTCTAAAAACGTTTTTTACGTTGTAATTACTTACCAGGAAACACATTTTTAATAAAGTTTGAAAAAGTTGTCGGAGACTTGGTGGTGGTGATGGTGACGTTAATGTCGAGCGATCGTTGTGTAGTCTGTTTATAGCCTCATGTTAGCTTTTTACTTTTGCCGATTGTATTTAGGATTCAAAAGTAACAAATGTTGTGTTAGTTTGTAAATATAATCTTGATATACAAAACATGTAAACATCATAAACCTTTGTTAAACACAGAGATTTATTTGTTGCGAAAATCCATAGGCTTTTTGGTCAAGAGAACCAGTGCGACGCCAACTTCTGGGTTGGCCTACAAAAATACGTCATCTCTAAGGTACTCTGTTGGCATTTCATGAATGTATGACTTAGTAATACAATCATGTCTCTGGCATTTTTAACATAGTTCACTATTAGAGGTCTTACTTTTCAGCTGTCAAAGCAAAGAAAATCGTCTCATGCTTTGTTAGGCTGCCTTCACATTTTAGCACAGCTGTGCCTCTATACCCAATGTTTTACTTTAATATACTGCACTTTGTGCATGTGTTGTAAGTACTGTGCGTGTCTGTCATCATACTGAATGATGCTTGATAAAAATATAAAAATGCAAATGATTCTGGTGAGGGTTAGGTTTAGAGGTGTGGTTAAGAATTAAAGTGCTTAAAGTGTTCTTCACAGCGATGCCATACAGAACCATTCAGTCAAATGTTCTTTAAAGAACCATCTCTTTCTTACCTTTTAATAATCTAAAGAACCTTTTTTGCCACAAAGAACCTTTTGTGAGAAGAAGGATGGAACCATTTAGACAAAAAAGGTTCTTCTATGGAATTGTGAAGCACCTTTTTTTTTTTAGGAGTGTAGGGGAAAGAAAATGCCATTAGATCAGTATTAAACAATGGACATCTATGGCAAGTCCCCACCAGGAGTGTGTGGGGGTGAAAGAGAAAAAGAGACAAGTTATGCTTTTGGTCTGAGGTCAAGTTATCCGTTTTAGCTCAGTACAATTTAGCCCAGAACAATTACTCAACAGAGCAGTCTCTGAATGGAGAGAGAGAGAGAGAGGGAGAGAGAGAGAAAGAAAGATATAGTGGAAAACCGGGGTGGCGTTTAGGCAGGTAATCCTCTGCTGTAGGAAAATGGGTCACTTCCATTTTAAACCCGATTCATTCCCTCTTTTAGTGTCTGTTGTCTGTTCCTCTCCTTCTTCTTCTTTAATTCCACACCCCTTTCATCTCGCCAATTCAAACAGTCATAGAAAAGATTAACGGCAGGAGGGCAAAGCTGCTTTTTTGATGATGGCATTTGCGGGATAAACAAAAGATCTTGACAGAATCTAACACTAAACTTTTCCTTCCTTTGATCCCAATTTACAGTGCTCCCCTCCCTTTCTTTCATACCGAACTCCTAACTTTATATTAGATACAGTTGTGCCGGTCTGGCTTGCGTTACTTGTGTTCCAGAGCTTTCAAATCATACAAGCTGGCAATACATAAACCTACAAGCTCCCAACGGCCAAAAAAGAAGAGCGATGGAGAGAATTCTCATAAAAGTGGAAATGCCCAGCTGATGTTTCCAAGCTGTTGAGAATGATGGGAGTTCTGGCAGCGTTGCGGAAGATGAATATTTCTCCCCAGTTCCTTTTAGTTGCTTTTTAACCTTCTGAATGAACTCATCTTCAAGTGTACTCAGCTGGTAATTTAGCTGGCTTTCTTACTTACCATTTCTCACTTTCTCATTTTCTCTTTCTGGCTGTTGTGATAAGAATATTAACCTACGCATTGATACAGAAGAAAGGGAGCTATTCAAATTGATGTTACAGGCAAAAGCATGAACGTGCAACAACAAGTCTGTTCAATCGGCGCCCATCTTGGCCATGTTCCAGCTGCCGTCCTACACCCTTGTGTTCCCTTTCCAAGTTCAGATTTTGGCGACGTGATGCCACGTAGACTGTGGGGTACAGTCTGCTACCCAAGGGGGTGTATAGTGGATGCAGTGGGGGTGTCTGTGGGCAATCTAAAATGACAAATGGGACGCCCTGCAGTCTCATGGACTTCACAGGCTTTGGCACACAATGGCCATCGCGAGTCCGCAATGATGTTTCAAGTGTGCCGTCTCGGACAGGGCCTAAGGCAAGTCAATTCCCTCGATAGCCATTTTGGTAACCCCCCCAGGCAGCTGTTTTCAGTGTCAGCAATATGTTTAGAAAGTAGAGCTTCGATGTACTGCAGTGGAGAACTCTCCACTATTCTCTAATAATATTTGATAATATTTCAATAATTGTAATAAATAAAGTAGTTGTCTGTATAATAATGTACATAAATAACAATACCTAGTGTTATATCTCCTCGATTCATGCACGATTCACACAGACAGACACACACATACCTGAGGTCACTGCCTCAGATCATTTATGAAGCCCATAAGGACTTGTGCAAACATACATAAACGCACATGAACACACATGGTTGATGTAAAAACAGTGAATATTCATCTTTGGCCATCACTGGTTAAAGCTGAAATCCTTCCACCCCATGTAGCCAAGTGTTACTTTCCGCTTGACTTGATTCCTGCATCCGCTCTCACGGACCTTCCAAACACACAAACCTCCCAATGATCTGCACACACCAAACACACAGCACACACGGAATGACTCATTCAACAAACACACACAAAGACACATATGCACACAATTTAGGGCTGGTACTTATGTACGGGTTTCATAGGTCTGGTAGGTGGATAAAGCTGTAGTAGTACTTTTTTAATGTTAAAATGTTTTTCCCATCTTAAAAATAATATAAGATAATACTTTAAGTTTGGCAAATGTTTAAAAAAGCAACATTGGTTTAACCAGTGGCATAAGTTTTGGGGTAGGTTTGTCTGTTTTCTAGCCAATGGCAGGAGGGAATGTTCAGGAAATAATCAATATTTTTGCTGTTAGTGGAAAAATACTTTTAAACTTTTAACTAGGATGTTAGGAATAAAAATGACAGGGTTTATATTTCTGCAAATCTACTGCAGCAATAGTGATCGGTTTGGGAAGTTGCTATTTTCATACACAACAGGACAGTAATAGTGGATTTTCAAGTTCGTCTTGTCGTCCGACTGATTTTCCCTCTGGCTGTCTGAAAATCTTTTTTCTCACAAACCAGAAAGATTCAGAATTCATCTGTGCTGTGAACCATCATTAGCGCTGTTTATCATAAATACATATTGCTTGCAATAACATCTCAGTGTCAGACACACAGCACCAGTTTTCCATATGAGATGGAAATGTAAAGTTTTAAAAAATTATGTGACACAGCTTATCTGATTTATTAGAAGGCACGGCCATTTTTCTTCAGTGCACAAATAAACTGTCCTTTCAGATCCTCGCACGCCGCACTGAGATTTTTCTTCCGTCCCAACTTGATTTTTCATAGAATTATTTATTTTAAATAAGACGCTTGATTTGTGCAGGACATCACTGGTTCTGCTCTGTTTAATGGAGCGTGATGCACTAATAGATCCTCATTGATAATTTAACATCTTCACTCTCTCTGACGGCAAACGTAAATGATCCTTCAGTGGGCCTTATTTTTTTTTTCTCCTTTTCCCCCCCAGACCCCCATGCTAATACAGCACTCAGATTACCTCGACAGTCCTCTTGTACGAACTGTTTGCTGTATTAGTGATGTCAGTGTTTTCCTATTTAAAGCTTTGTGCTAGTCATCGAACCGCAACAGTTTTTAATTAAGAATTTAATTACCAATAATGCATTTGATCAGCCCCTCTTAATTCATTTATGACGCCAATGAAAAATCTGATAATTATGCCACACGTATTCTTCACAGACAAAGGGGTGTTTTGTTAATTCATCTGATAAGAAAAATGTATATTTCTTCATAAATTTTTCCTACACTTTTCATCAAAGGTTTAGTGTCTCAGCACTATTGTTCAAAAGTGCCTTTTTTTTCTTAAGTTTTTTTAGATTAGAATTATTTTTAAGAATTATTTTTATTATTAAAAAGTGCAAATTTCATACTACGTGTCCAATAAATTATATTTCAAAAAGTTTAGACATTTTTTTAGAGTTTGCTTCCTTTTATGGTGGTTAGAAGATAAATGGTCAATACAAAATATAACTTTGGGTAGCATGACAATTCACACTTCAGTTAGATCAGCATATGGACCTGGCAAGCTATAGACTGTAGCTCTTCTCAGAGGAGCTGTGTGTGTGTGTGTGTGTGTGTGTGTGTGTGTGTGTGTGTGTGTGTGTGTGTGTGTGTGTGTGTGTGTGTGTGTGTGTGTGTGTGTGTGTGTGTGTGTGTGTGTGTGTGTGTTTCCGGTTTGTTTTTCTTGATCGGTCTGGCTAGTGGCTAATAATTAAATATTTATTTAATTTAGGTAATATTAAGATCAGCTCCAAAGTGCAATTATTATACAATACTAAACAAGGTAAACAAAATTTAAATAATATATTAAACACACTAAAAAATGTTTATTAATTTAAAAAAATGCCAGATTCTTTGGTTTGACAGAAAATATAGCTCAGTATAAAAAACAATAAACATCAGTGGATAGAATAACAAATGTGCGTGCATGCTCCTATTTGTTCAGTGTCTATATCGCATTAAAGCCGGTTCAAAGGAAGTCACGCCTAATATTAGTACAAGCCAATAAGAGCGCTGATCTGTGTAGGAAGCACCTCAGATGCTCTCTGCTGTTTCCATCAGCAACAGAGCTCCACTCACACGCTCTCAAACGCTCCTTCACACTTAACAGACACTGTGATGAACCCTCTCTCTCCCTCTCTCTTTCTCTCTCTCTCTTTCTTTTTCTCTGTTCTGTCTGACACATTCATGTTAAACAAGGAAACACCCCGTAACAGTCTTCACCTATAAAAACACCCGAACCCCTATCCTGTCTCTAACGCGGCCATATAGGGAAGCTTTTGAAAATCACCTATGCATGACGTATCCAAAAACAAAGAGGGTGCCGTCCAAAAAAAGAGCGGAAGAAAGGAAGGAGTGAAAAAAATATGTTCGAGTATGCAGCGAAGCATGCATGTTGGGAAAGCTCCAAAAGAGGGCCAGCCAAGAAAGAAATGAAAGTACAGCGATTATCAGGACCCAGAATTAGAAACAGAGGGTTTTGGACTAATAAACATTTGAAACGCACCCCAGGGCCCTCACCATCATTTATTACACCACCATCTCCCATTAATGTTTTTCTTCTTCTTCTTTCATACGTTTTCTTCATTTTTTTTCTTCATCGATTCCCAGCATGTTGTAGGTAGATTTTATTAATTCTTGCTGGCAGGGTTTAATGAAAGGTTGTTGGCTGTTTTTTTCTTTCTTCCGTTCTCGATACCTTCCGCCTTAGATGTTCTGATCCGGTGTTTTGTTTCAGTCTTCTGCTTACTGTATCGTTGTTATCAGTAACTCTTGACATATAACAGGTTAAAGAGCCCGGTCATCAATTAAGCAACGACCCACACGCACCTCCAACATCCAAGCCCATACACCCCCCCCACCCTTGTCCCATTTTGACCTCTTAAGCTTATCACCTTCCAAAACACACCACTTATACAGTACTGTGTGTGGAATAGGACTGGGCAGCATATTGAATATTTTTGATGTATTCACAATGATTTTTCTGGCAGTATAATATTAAACAACATCATAAATATTATAGTGACTTTAATGTGCTTTTTATTCAGTCATTAAGTTTTGGAAATAGCTTGTCATTAGATTAGTTTCACGGTCCTTCATTTTCTTATGACTTGCAGCAAAAACTCGCAGTTTTGAGTTAAGTTCAAACTGTCCAGAATTGAAAGCTGTTCATCAACATCAACTCATTTTGGAGTTGTAATAAAAATGTGTAAAAATACAATTTATTGTGATATTGCTTATCTGTAGAAGAATTATTTCTTTCAAATATTATTTGTCCTTGTGTTCATTTAGTGACAAACTGCATGAAAAATAAGCTTTGTGTTATGTGTATATCATTAAACAGAAGATTGCATTGAATCTTCTTTACTACAATGGCTGTTTAATATTAACTCTCAGGAAAAACTGTACAATATTTATTCTGTTTTAGGTTTATTTATTATTTTTTGCATATCCTGCACACACACACACACACTTGGCTCAGAGCCATTCACAAAAACTTGACACTACATTCAAAACCTCCAGGAATGTGTGTTACTCAGATACACACGCAGGAGGAAACACTCTCACGCCGCCTTCTGAAAGAAGACGTGCTCATGCTGTCTCACCACAGTCCAGAAGGTGGAAAGGATTTGTGAATCCTGGGAAGATTAAGTGTACAGCTTAGCGTGCTATTTGGCCGCTAGTTTACACGTTATTTAATTCTCTCTCTTTCCCTCTGTTCTCTCGCTCTCCAGGTAGACAACAGTAAGCTCACAGTCAGGCGGAGTCTGCAGCGTGCGAGCGCTTCAGTTGGTTTCCGCGTCGCGTTACGCCGCGTCATGCGGGCAGGATGGATGTGAAAGAACGCAGGCCGTACTGCTCACTGACCAAGAGCAGGAGAGAGAAAGATCGTCGCTACACGGGCTCATCCGGCGACAGCGAGGACTGCCGCGTGCCCACCCAGAAATCCTACAGCTCCAGCGAGACCCTTAAGGCCTTCGATCACGACTCTTCACGCCTGCTGTACGGGGGACACGTCAAAGAGATGGTCCACAGAGAGGCGGACGAGTACACTCGGCAAGGTGAGTCACCTGCGCAGCTCATGCCTCAGTGATGAAACTAGTGTGACATCAGCCGGGCCAGATGTCACATGTCACACTGATTTAAAGTACATGCTTTAAAAACAACTCGAGCTGCTTGTCTTACGTGTATAGGTTTTTTGACATTAGAGTAAAATCACAAAATGACATGGATATTTTCCTCTGGAAATAATTGACCTTTTTTTGTGACAAATATGCTACAGGTCATTGCATCACCTCGGTGAAACTGCATGTCGCATCGAACCGTGAGAATGCAGTTTGATTTTGTTTCTTTTTTTTTTGGTGGCTTAACATGAAGAGTGCGTCTAAGAAGTCATTGTGGAAGTAGATGATCTGGTTATGTGCGATTCTAATCACTTACAGTGTTAGATTAAGTTTGTGTAAGATTATCGCTCATATGATGCAATTTTTAGTCGTGTTTTGCCATGTGTTGCAATAAAGTCATCAGCCAATTGGCGAGCAGCTTCCTCACCAAAGCCAGTTTTTAATTTTGCATTTAAGTCTTGGCACGCGTTACATTTGGATCCCGCATAGATGTGTACATGAAACATGCGTTTTTGGACATTCAAAAAATGATAAATCGGATGTATAACCATAATTATACATAATTACAGGAAATTAAATTTGGTCTGGCACAATAGCACACTTTCTCTGACAAAACTATTATTTTCTTTGATTGAAAAATGAAGTAGTAGGAAAACAGATTTATGTACGCACACCGAATGACGACAGAGCACAGAAATAATGCATTTCTTCTGATTAGCACTATTGAAACCCCTGCTCCCGGTCTCTCATTTTCAGATTTGAAGTTTTTCTTATAACGTATGCCCATGTGTCCCATTGGCAATAATGAATGGCACCATAAAAACATAAACAGCATTATTGCGCTGTTCTGAAGTTTGCAATGTGCCCCGGTCGACCACAGTTTTATTACTAATTATGTGCGCGGAGGGTGAGAAACCATTCACGCAACCCTCGCTTTATAAACTCTTGCAGTCATGGAGTTTGTTCTTTGTTTTTTGTGTTTGTTTCTCCTGCATTTAAGGCTTCATCCAAATATACACCAGGAAAGGTGAGTGCGGTACTGCGGGTTTAGCGCGAGCCTTAGATTTGGGTCAGATGTTTTTTCCCTGGGTGTTGTGGTTGTGTGTGTTGTGATAGAGGTTAACCCTCTGTATTTGTGCGCCCTTAACGTAAGTGTTGTGTTAAGCTGAAGGTCAGTCTAGCTGTTATCAGTCACCGGAGTGCTACAGGCTCTGTCTGTTGAGTGTGTTTATTTTAGAAAGCACAGGAAGTGACACCAGATTACAGCAGGGGGTAAAGGAGCAGCCTGCCTCAAACCATTATGCAGGTTAGCCCATTCGATCACGGAGCGAGAGAGAGAGAGAAAGAAAAGGCAAAGGCGCTCGCAGATGTAGTGCAGACACCGTTAAGCTCTTGAAACTGCGCTCGGGTCTTCAACACTCTCTCCATAATCAGCCCATGGCAGCCGTCACCTAACCCCGGTCTCCTGCCCTAACCTTAACTCGCACGGCGTTCTTCATGAAAATAATCCCTCTCGTGTGATATATTTCTAGCCTTCAGACCACTGCAAAACGCCGGATAATTAATTTGTGAAATATAAAGGACCAGGCAGGCGAACCCAAATTGTTAATTAGCCATTACACAACAATGGCAGATTGGAATTACGGAGATCTGAAATAATGCAGGCTCGCTGGGAAGTGCTGCCGTTTAGTTCCATTACAAAGTTCCATAAAGGTCATTACCAGTTCATTGATTGCTTTCAAACTCAAATTAACACTTCATAAATATTTGAGCAGAAAAACCATAATTGCTCAATTATCTTATCCTGTACAATTTCATCTACACTAATCGCTGTTCATTTGGAATTTATATGATTTTAATTGAACTTTAGTGGAACCCCGATTATTTCTGTAGTTAATAGCCCTTATTAATTCCTTTGTTAATGCAGGGGATCGATGATTTTACGTATTTCTTTTAGTCTTTATAGTCATCGCATAAAAATGTGCAGCTTTTATAGTGATTGTTTTAATATGGAATTTGGGGGCTCAAGAAGGTTTTCGTGTGTAATGACTTTTTTTATTTAATTTGTAACATAATCAAATATATTTCGTTATACAACATAATATTTTAATTCAATTCGGATTAACAAAAACAAAAAAAGTCTTCTCAAAGACATTTGGAAAAAGGCATTGTTTGAAGTACCGATCATTAAAACTTACGAGGATCTGCCTGTAAATGACAAAATCAATGATCCGTTTTAGGGACCCATATATTTCGGCAGTATTTCTGGTGCTCTGTAAATGTGAGGAAAGCTTTTTCTCTGTCGCTGCGGTTCTTCGGGCTTCATTGTTTTTAGAGCTGCACACACCTATCACCATGGCAGATAAGCTTCCTCCATGGAATGCAGTCTGCTCCACAGATTCCACAAAACACGGAGTTTGCAATTCATTAGATTCATTCACCAGACAAAAAAGAACGGGAAATGAATTATAGAGTAAAGCGTAGAGGGCGATAAATTAAAAGCCTTCTCAAAATTGTCTAAAGTCAAAACTTGAAGTTAAAATTTAATGGAGTGCAAAAATCTTTTTTTATGTTTACATAATTTTCTTTGAGTTTCTTTATTTTTTGTGTTTTGGTGTGTGTGTGTGTGTGTGTGTGTGTGTGCGTGCGTGCGTGCGTGCGTGCGTGCGTGTGTGTGTGATTTAAATACAAATTTCATTTATTCATATAAACAATAGATTCAAATATTTAAGTAGTTCATTTACTAGTTTGTTTTTTGATGTTTATTCTGGTTAGTAGAAATTGTACACAATGTACAGGTTTTCAATGTATTATATTTTTTCTATTTACAAATACTTTATGTATGCATTACATTTTTTATTTTATTTAGAGCTAAAAAATGTATTTAAAAAATCTAAGACATATGTAGCTATATTCTTATGTTATATTGTATATCATATTTAATTTATTATCATAATACTTTGATCAATTTTAATAAGATATTTTTAAGCGATGTTTTTGATATCATAAAACTGTGTAGCTTCTGACAGTCTGACTACCATCACACAATGGCATGATGAACATTTTTTATTATCTGTTCCACATTCTCTCTTACAGTATGTACATGTTTGTGTGTTTCTTCCTCTCTAAAACGGCACCTGTATTTATTAACTTCAAGCTCAGTCAAAACTAATTTGATTTTAATTGTGAATTTGCCAAATGGTTCAAACGCTGCAGACAGCAGTATGCTGAACGTGATTTTATTCCCCTCGTCACCTCCACAAACTGCAGAAATAAAGTCTTATAATAAGTAATATGACAGGTTGATTACAGAAAATCAGTGATGTCTTGTCATTCTTGCCGTGCTGACATGACATGGATATAAATAATCTCTCATTTCTGCAGCGGTTTTCCCTCGGTATGAAACGGTGCACAGCCCTGGAGACTGCAGTCAGTTCATTAAAACAGTTTTAAAAAGCATGTAAACGGCTGTTTAGACGTGTTGCCGCCACGTTCCCTCTCGCAGCTAATTGCTGCAGTTTATCTGCATCCTTCCAAAATACGTGCAGAAGGTGCACAGAGAAGACATCATCCGTCTCACTGCGAAACACATTTTTCAAGCTCATTTTCAAGCTCACTTAGCACAACTAGACTTGCCAAGCAACATAGATGGTGTTAAAGAATAACAATTAGTCAAGTGGCAGCCCACCTTTCACAGCCAGAATACACACTTTGGGTTTGCTGATCTGTTTTGTGAACAGTGATTTAGCTATTCTTGCTATTCGTTTATGCATTTTAATGAAACAAGTACTCGCAAGATTACATTAGGCATTTTCAGATTTCTTGCTAATCTGGTTTTTGATTTTTATTCCTCATATCTTTTTACTCTAAAATGACTTAATTTTTTACTTAATTTGACTTATTTGTTTCTTTAATAATTTTCTGTGGTAACTGCAGCAAATCCTCACACTTACCTGGATGAAATCAGTGATCAGTTATGTTTGATTTAAATGACCGACCTGGTCCGAGATGTTTTTTCCTCAAGTCTTCAGGAGAAATACAAATCAAAACCAGTTTGACAACTGTAACCATAAATTGTGCTTTGAATTGCTATTGAATCATTGGGTCCTTAAAGAATGTGATGAGACATTCGCGATGACATATCTGACTTTTATTTGCAGTCATTGATAGAATGGAAAATCTCAGCACAGTTTGAGACATTCCTATTGAGATCTCTTCTAGAACAGAGGAGATGAGAGATTTGTAGAGTATTTCAAGCCAAAGTTTTAATTTCATAAGAGAAATAACTGAGAAAATCTCATTTGTATTTTTTTCTTTCCTATGGTTATATATCAGGTCGACATTTTTGTTTTTTCACTGGGCAAGAGCTAGTGTGCATAGTCTCTTAAGCAGACATCTGTGTTTATATCTGTGGTTCCAAAAACCGATCAGGACTCATATTTGCAGTGCATTGTGGGGCAGACTGCTAAGTCTTCAGTTATTTGACTGTCTGATGAGACTTGATAGTCTCTTTGTTCCACACATGGGGTGTTAGCTTGCCTTCTGTGTAGTGTGCGTGTGTGTGTGTGTGTGTGTGTTTGTGCGCGCGTTTTTAAGGGAGTCGTTCACAGCAGCTCTGCTTTCCATCTATGTTTTGGGTCAGTTGACACAATCTCCCATGTTTAAAAAATGAAGAGACCAAAAACACAAAAAGATAGATTGCACTATCAATTTACAGCTTTATTTTTCTTTTCTCTTCCCTTTTCTTCTGAGCTGTGGATCTTTTCATTGCTCAACGCTCCACAAATGGCTCCCCGGTTGCCAGCAAAGCCCATTTACCTGTCAGCTTGTGTTTGACCAATGCTCTATGGGCTTCCCTCACCCTAAACCACCCAACAAAGCATACCTGAGCGTGCATATGTGGAATTGTCCGGCCCACTCTCACATTGAGACCAGTTATCATGACATCCGGTCTGCGAGTAATGGTCTCCCTCCATTGAGAAAACTCCCTTTTTTAAGCTCATTTATTTCAAATTGTGTGTGTTTGGAAGGGGCATCTGGGGAATTAGTGGTCTCTCATTTATTTTTTTCATTCTCGTGATACTAAAGTAGCACAAGGCAGAAATAAGCGCAGAAAACCCCAGTCAGACTTTCAAAGCAGGACGTTTAAAGTGTCTCTTCTGTGTGTCTCTTTGATTGATTGTTTCTTCTCTTTAACTAGGCCAGGTTGAGTATCTCTCACTGTGATTTTGTGTAGCGTATAGCATTTTATTATTCCAAGTGATGTATGTGTGTGTTTATATATTCTCACTGTGTAAATATACATGTGTACGTCTTACAGGGCAGAACTTTAACCTGAGGCAGCTGGGAATATGTGAACCAGCCACACGCCGTGGCCTGGCCTTCTGCGCCGAGATGGGACTCCCCCACCGTGGCTACTCTGTTGGCGCGGGCTCAGAGGTGGACAATGAGAACGAGGGGGTGATGTCACCGGAGCGTGCCATGCGCCTCTGGGGCAGGGGTGTGAAGTCCGGCCGCAACTCCTGCTTGTCCAGTCGCTCCAACTCGGCGCTGACCTTGACCGACACGGAGCACGAGAACAAGTCAGACAGCGAGAATGGTAAGTGGAGGCGCACTTCAGAGTCCTCTTCAGTCTTTCAATCCAGATTCAACTGGGGCGAACGGGGACACATTTTTATCTGACTTACACATGTATTCAAGGTCCAGATTTAACTTTTCGACACGCCTTCGACAAGTGTTCTAAATAATAGCTGATAATAATAACTATTAATATTAGTAGTAGTAGTAGTAGTATTAAAAATAATCATCATAATAGTAATGATAGTTTTTGTCTTTTTGGGGACTTTTTTGTGTTTTTAAAAACATTTTAACTGTTATGTATTTCAATTTTGTATTTTGATAAAATTTTCATTATAAAAATCAACCAGAAGCTGTTTTGAGTTCACCAAACTTACCAAACTTATTTCAGTACACAACTGTAGAAAATGTTTAACGTCTTAAAATTGCAGTCTCATCACAAGTCGGCTTTACACTGATTCTGCACACCTGTCACACCTCTCTTGCGTAACATTATAGTTATCACACTCTTTTGACTTTTATCACGACCGGCCGCAGAGTCAATAGCTAGCACGATGAAGTCAATACATTCATGTTTCTTACGCTTTGTACCTGTACTACTGCTTCCCCGGCCCTGAGGGGACCTTCCAGCGGTCCAATCAAAGGCCCGCCTTTGTGTCGGGCGCTAGGAGACCTTACCTAGCCATCGTTGGAATGCGCCGCTCGCATGAGCGATCGCACACAATGGCTGGTTAACAGGCCCTGGCGGTTTGATGTGCAAATTTCATCATGCTTGAAACCTGGAGAAGTGATGGCAGCGTCGATCTCGCTCTCTCTCCCCTTTTCCTTTGGTTCTGCAGTTCATTCTCACAAAGCAGCTGTGATGGTTCAAAGAATGCTCAGGTGACAGGTTTCCTCCGGGCCCCACACTTCCGCTGCCATTCTGGGGTCTCGGCGGGGGGGACGTCATCACGCCCTCACACACTTTTTTGATTATATTTTTATTCACGCAAAAATCTTTTAGATTTGTTTTTTGTTGTTTTTTCAGATCCAATTGAGAATGAATTGAGTTGTTTTGCTCTCCTGCTCCTGAATTGAATTGAGAATTGAAGCTGCTGACAGCAATGTAAAGGACAACCATTTTTAAGTAAAGTTGGGGGAAATTAAGTAAATGAGGAGCACGTTCTTTCATTATCTTTCCTTCACACGCTCTCCTGTCACTTCTTCTCATTTATTATAATTCCTCGGACTAACAGGTGTTGTGCGCAAATAACCTTTAAGAAGACCTTATCTAATCACTTTCATTAACACCTTTTGGCTTAATTAAGAAAGGCAAAGCGCTGAGTGTGTAGGATTGTTATATTTGCTTCCATTATGAGATGAATGTGTAGAGCGACTCATATCTCTGATGACTGGAGCTGTGAACACACTTATCCAATGGGAGCTTATTCTACCATTTTTAATTCTTTTTCTATAATGTTTTTAATATTTACAAAAGCAGCCCTGGTCCTGTGCATATCAGCATGTGATATGCTCTTCTCTCATGCATATCAAATGTAAGACAAAGCAGTCTTATTTCTGTCATTTATTTTATAATAAGGGGAGCCTTAAATATTCTTTTATAATTTTTTTAATTTTTATGCCATGTAAAAATGTTTACATACTTTTGTTTAATGTTATTTGTTACATCCATACATTATTTTTTTTGTTAAATAAAAAAACATGTCTTACCAGATGCGGAAGATTGTAATACTACTACTTGACATATTTCTTTCTGGGACCTACAGGACAACAATTCTACAAAAAAATTGTTTTAGTCTGTTTTATGTGTTTATTGTATATATCACTTCCATTTTCTCATTTAAATGCAAATAGTTTCTATTTGTTAAATCTGATTGAATCAAAAAAGAAGATATTTTAAAGAATGTGGGAGACCAAACAGTTGTGGGACACCATTAACTACCCTTATAGTTTTTTCCTACTATGGTAGTTAATAGTGCCCAGAACTGTTTGGTTACATTCCTTTAAATATCTTCTTTTGTGTTCAACAGAACAAGGACATTTATACATGTTTGGAACAACATGACAGTGAGTAAATGATGAATTTTCATTTTTGGGTGAACTGTCCCTTTAGTGGAGGTAGGGTTTGTTTTAAACTACCAAATAGTAGTTTTGAAAAACAGACACAAACGCACAGATAAGTTGGTTTTTGGATAAGTAGTAGATTTCTAAACTAGTTTAACAGAGAGAAATATCAAAGTTTAAAACTGCAGCACGTAAAACCCAGACGTTTAATCGATAACGTGTTACAACACTCCCCAGTCTGCACATATGAGTGTGCGCATATGATGCTTCAGAAGTCTGCTTTCATAAACAGCTCACTAGGTTTTGGAACAAAGCATTTGTTTGGACTGTCGTATGTGCTGGTGTTGACACGTAACGGAACTGTGTGTGGGTTTTTCATAATTGTCTCATTGAATTGTGGCATATGTAGCAGTTGTTGAGGCTTAAGTCCTAACAAGAGACAGCTGCAGGCGCTGTTAGCGAGTCCACGAGGAGACAGTGAATATAATGCCTTCTGTCCTTACTGTGTCCCACTTCACTCCATTACAACATCTTTGGTAATACCGTCAGCTACCATCTCCCCCCAGACGCGGTGCCTCTTGACGTGAATGTAGAAAAAAAGCTTTCCCCAGCCATATCAAAAGACTTCCTGTTTACATGTGCCTGGCGTCACTGTGGAAGAAAGTGTGTCCAAATGATTGACACACTGTTTGGCTTTTTTACCCTTTTTCTCCGACTCCCTTTCTAGCGAATTCAAAATGGAGTCATTTGTAGCTTTCAAGATTTTTCGGCTTGTCGCCTCGGAGCTTGATTGTGTTTGCGCGAATGGGCCGCTGGCCCGCGCGACAGCGCCTTTTGACTCGAAACTCAATGGAGGTTAATTCCGTATGGGAAAAAAGCGGGATTTGTGGAGAGTGGAAGCGAAAGACGTGCGTGTACTGCCGTCAGACGCGGTTCTAGTGAAAGGATTGCAATTCCGTTCCCACAATTCCAAGTTCACCCTTCAACTCTATTAGGGAGTACACTAAGAGATAGACGTGCTCAGCCTCGGCCTGCTCGCCCTCTTTGGACTTAATATCCTGTAATAGAGAAGGGGTTCAGGAGAAACACCTGAGCACAATGCGTTTCACTGCCGCATAAAAAGCAGGGAGAGGGAGAGAGGAAAGGAGAGGGCGAGCGAGAGATGGCAGCTAACAAAGGAGGGATATTTTGTCTCTGGTCTCCAGGGGACATTTGAGCCCGGGATGCGCTTCACCGCATGCCCACCCGTGTCTCCCTCTTCAGGGTCACTGGACACCTGCTCACTCCCCAGGAGGGAACGAATGAAAAGAGAAAGACAGACACAAACACACACACATCAGTGTTCATATCAAAGATTTAAGTATCATAAAAATAATATATAATTTACTTACATAAAAATATTTGTATTTATATTTTAACATAATATCTAGTTTCTCATATAGTAGTAGTAAAAATGTCCTGCAAATTTGAGGATATTTTTCTATAGTGATTATAATTTTTTTTCCAGTTGGCTTTTTTCATTTCCAGCATCACAAACAACTGGAAAAATCTAAAGGTGTGGGAGGCCTTGCACTTTCAAGTAAGAAATATGTATAATGTAGTTTGCATAACCATATCAATTATGTGCGTTATATAACACAGTATTACGAAGTTAGCTCCAGCAGTAAGTGTTATCAGTAAGTGCCATCATATGACACCTGCTCCTCTGTTTAGATCTGTTTGAGTTTATTTGAAGCTCCTCACCCATCTGCACGCTACAGGGGTTCATGGGAAGAAGGAGAGAGAGGGGAGGGTGAGCTCTGACTACAGGAGAAACAACCAAAGACCGAGGCCGACTATTTGTGGTGTCGTTTGCTCTGCTCCCTGACTGAGGTTGTAATGCGCCTCCATTTTGATTTGGATTATTTCTTTATTTTGGGGGGCTTTAATCAGAAATTGCACACCAGATATGAGAGAGACCTTCCTGCTGTGAGCAAGGAAGCTGTTGCTGTACCTTTAGCCTGTGTAACCAGCTGCGGGAGAGAAAGTTCTAGCATCTCGACTCGTTTTTTAAGAGGCTGTGAAGTTACATCAAAGGATTCGACAGGAAAGAAGCAAAAACTTCCCTGTCCTAACAGTTTCTTTTTTTAAGAAATGGAAAGTCTCACTTGAATGCTCACAGAGGCCCGTTTGGTTTGGGTCAAAAGCTTTGAAAATCCACCAAATTTCTTTGGTAATAGTTGCCGAGAGTCAAGTCAGTTTATTGTGTTCAAACATTCCCTGTAAGGCATCTTTTTTGTATTACTTGTACGGCCATAATAAACAAAGGCCGCTTGCTCTGTTTTTTTAATCCGTCGCTTTTTTGCTGAATCATAGGAGGTGATCGAGTCCTCCGGGAGTAATTTTCTGCTTGGTAAAGTGCAGGGCAGAGTGCAGCGTCCACCTTTTCTCTTCTTATGTTTATGCGAGGTGGTCACAGGTGTCGTCTTAATGAGATTAAGAAAAATGTGTCAACAACAATGCAAATCCTGTAAATATCTTAACCGGCTTAGTAAGTCCGGCCCAGCAATCCAGAGCACAGGAAGTCGTTCCAGGAGGACGCCTGCTTGTAGGTACAAATGCACACACATAAACATTCATGTATGAACATATTGTATACTAAGAAGCAGCGGCAAATGGAATAAACTTTTCTTGACATTTTCTACACCGATTTTTGTTGACTTAAACGTTGTGTCACATGGATCCGAGAGTATTATTGTCCGGTAATAAGTAGGCCTAGGATTGTCACGTTTTCCACTTTGACTTTGCAGGAAGTATATGGAGCTTTGCAGAATGGAAACAAAGTGCGATTTTGTAAAACATTCTCATTAAAATGGTTAATCAAATTAGCCCCAAAATTCGGATTAATAACATTAAAGTTGTGGATGAAGCAAATTTTTTGCGAATGTCCTGCAAATCCGTAGAGCTTTTTGCGACTATGCATTCTATGTGGGTCTGCTAATAAACATCGTGTTAAAACATGCACAGTGCCGTTTAAAACGCACACATCTAATTGTGTAAGGTAGCTTTACAAAAATGCTTAATAAGCAATTAGATGAAAACTAAAGCCTTTTATCCTAGAAGCGCTCTAATATATCTAATATATGTAGTTTAGTGCGTCCTGCTTCCTCTTTAGCAGGCTAATGCTTTTTCAGACAGCGCCGCTTTAATTGGATGTGTGATTAAATGCACTATAGAGATAAATACATTCAGAAAATCTGTACAACAATTACTTTTCAACAATAACCAGGTGCTAAATATATCTAGCGAGAGGAGAAGATTTCGAGCGAGAGCGCTGATAAAGCGCCATGCGTGTTTTATATTATAAAAGACTTACTTCTATAAGGGTTACGGCTTTCATGTTGAAGCAGAACATTTGGAATTGAAAAGATTGACCGTTGCCATTTCCTTTCGGTTCAAATCCTTGTGCTGGTTGTGCGGGTCACCGTTGCTGTTGTCCTCCGGTCCTCGCGAGTTATTGATACGAGTGCTTTTGCCACGAGAAGATTCGAGGTGAGATTTATGAGAATGAGATGTTGCGAAAGATCACACAGGAAAAAAGCTGCCGTTGCACAATGACTGCACCGTTAATAATGCAAGCCAGGGCTCTAATGCGCACGCCACATCAAAAAAAAGCTTGCAGACATAAAACAGCATGGAGCATGTGCGGACACATTACGACTGTTTACGCTCATGCATTTACTGTCATTTAGTGGTGACAGGTGATTTTGTCAGAAAACCACAAAAGAAACATTCCTGTACATGCCACAATGAAAACACAAAGTCTCTTTGTTTTCACTGAGACATGTTTTACAACAGTAATATAAATGTGTGGTTTTGATAAGTGTTATGCCGCTTTGTATTGCTAAAGAAAAGTCTGAAAATCCTTCTAAGAAGCAGAAAATGATAGTGTTACAGTAGATTGCATGAGCTAAATTTTTTTGAAATTGGTGGTAACAAACTCAATATTTTTGTTGTATTTCAAGCCAAGTAGGGTCTAAAATAACACTTTTAAAATGTCTAAATAATTGAACACTTTCATGATCGGTGGTAAACTTGTGATATGTGAAAAAAATCTCACTTCACCAGCCATTGGCAGGTGTGGCACAAAGTTCACTTTTGACCTTGGGTTCACCCATAACTAATGACATATCATTTATTCCATGATCCATTAGTGACGGCAATCCATTTCTTCCCTAAAAATCAATCAGTCTTTTTCAAGTCTGAAAGAAAGCATCACATGCTTTTGTTCCAAATCTCCTGCAGTGCACCAGTTGTCTTGGTAAAGACACCATTTTGGAAAACAAACTTTAGCCTCCTGGCTTTATACTCACTACAATCCATCCAGTTGTAGAGGTATCTGTTGCTCAACCGCTGTGAGAGACTAAAAACATGAAGGAAGAACAAAAAGACATGCCGGCAGTTTGATTTCATCCCATGCCATGGCTGAATGACCACGGTTTTGTGGCGTCTCCGGAGGCTAAATCGAGACGCATTGTTTTCCCACGAGGGTCGTGAACTCACCTCGGCGGTGTAGCGACAGCACCCGTGTCGGTTTTGTGAGAGGGATGAGCTATCGGCAGTTCACTCAAACACCTTTATCATTCACACAACAGAGAGTGTGTTTACTGGGAAACATTGGACTTCCTGAGGGCCCTGTGGCTGCTCCTGTTTGTTTTGGGGGGGTTGTGAATTTACTTATACACAGCCTTGTGTGGGGGTTGGGTTGCGTGTCATCTCAGGACTGATTTTTTATATTCAGTTTAATATTTTTCGATAAAAAAATAATTGTTTGCAAAGCCTGTCATTTCCACACACCTCATTATCTCGAGGTCTCCACACTGTCAACTGTGAAAATGCTAATATTTACTTACATCTCAGCACCTGAGCAACCAATGAAGCAAGATGATGGTCAATTTTATAATAATGTTATGCCTGTAATTCTTAGGAAATTGCCATCTGGTTGATGATAGCAGGCGCTACACGAAGTTTAATGCTCTCTACTTTGCCACTTCATGTACTAGAAAATGAAGTCTATTCATTGATTTTAATCATAAAAAGGGGAATTTTTAGATGTGAGAAATCTTTTTATATATTTGTCCTTGACTTCAAGCTTTTATAAACAAATACTGAGAATTGTTCAATACTGCTTTTGCTCTTTCTCAAATTCCAATTCGAATTCAAATGGTATTAATATACTGTACAATATGTGCAATTGTGGCTTCATATGAATTCATTTTATTTTTTACTTTTATTAAATTGTGATGAAAAGCAGTCAATTGCCCAGTGTATATGTAAAAACAGTATTTTTTACTCATATACTATATGAATATATTTATACTCTCTATAAATATAAAATAGATCTTGCACACACAAACACACACACACGGAAAGAGAGAGAGCTGACCCATATGGATCCATTTTAAAGGGCGCCAATACAATGTAAAACTCTGCTACCTACAGCTCTTTCTCCCAGCATGCCTTTGCAGTAAAGGGAAACATTACTTCAAAGGCGAACAATCAGCGCGCATCAAAGTCCTCCAAAGAACAGCGGTCGACATCAACTGCATACTGCAGCTCCAGTTCCAGTCAGCTCACAATACAACTCTCCATGTAAATCCTGTGATTCGGAATTGAACTGGAAATGTTTTTTTGATCAGGTAACAGAAGAACAAGTGGAATGGAAACACTGCAGCAAAAAGTTCATTGTTTGGACCGCATTCGAGAGCGCTGAGAAAGCCACAGATGAGGCACAGGAAGGAAATGCTGAAGAATGTGGACAGGTTAAAGGTCCAACATCAGGAAACATCAAATCATCTGAGCAATCACCATACTAATTGATGCTTCTGATTAAGAGCACAGACATGGACGTTTTCTCTTACATATATGCAATGAAATGGTCTAATTTATATATATATGGATGGTGGATTCGTGAGGTTTCCTTTTCAATTTCCTTTTTTTTTTTTTTTTTTTTAAAGTTTTCATTTTTGTGGCTAACAAGCATGCTGAGAACATGCTGTGCTTTAGCTGATGGACAGTTTGAGCGATTAAATTCTTTTTAGGGAAGTTTCTCGATTTATTCTCTTTAAAAGCTGTAATATACACAAACTAGACTTTTAAAATCTGAACAGATTTTTAAAAACTAGACATCACACATTTTTTGAATGTTTGCAGAGAAAACAATACATGATCAAATCTGCAGACTGGTGCAGACTTTATGCAACAACTCCAGGCTGAAAATCTGGGCAAAAGTCTTGTAGTGTATTCCAGCCTTAAAGCACAAACACATACAGACAAACATTTTTTGTTGATAGTGTTTACTGAGCGTCTTCAGTGCTGCATATTTAAGATTTTGCATTAAGTTAAAAATATTTACTTTTCAAAAGATGTCTTGAGACCACTGTGTTCTTTGTTTTATTTTGTCTCTCTTGAATGCCCCCGAGGAACGCACCTGAACCCGAAACCAGCATAATTATGCAAGACTTGCTTAAGACAGATTAGTCGACCATTCAGGCAACCTACCAACTATTCATGTTTCACATCCAAATGGTCATTACGTTTTGTTTTGTTTTGTATTGCATTGCAAACCAAGCATTGCGCACATGAGATTACACATGAACATTCCACAATCTATAAAAAGCATTTACAGAGCAAACATATTTGTAAGCATCTATTTTGGTTGTTGTTCTTCAATGTGTGCAATGCATGTGCAAACTAATCTCCATGTTGTGTATACATAGCAGCTTTGGCTGATAAAGTGAGTGCCCTTATCTCCGTAAGCCCGGCGTGAACGAGAAGCAGCTGTGTTCTTTTAGCACTACTCAAACCCCCCCCTTCCCTTTACACCCCCTATAGACTGGACATAATTCAAGCAGACCCTTCTAGAAGCTCTAAGCCCCGTCTGGATGCTGATAAAAGCTCTATTTGTTTTATTTCTGTCCAGCGGAGGGGTTACAACACTCTGGTCATTCCAACACAGTGAAGCTCTGGAACCCCGAACCGGCCCCTGTTGCCCCAAAATCTCACCCTGCTGGCATTCTGACTCGCTGTGAAAGAATGTGTCATTTCCTGTCACCTAGAGGGAAAAAGTGGGGATCTGGGTAGAGTTAATTGCAGCTCGTGAAGCAGAGAGTTTAAAACGGGCGCCATTGCGGCAGGGATGTTATGAAGCAGCGCTGGCGGGGTAATGGCATTAAACATGCTCTGTTACGCTAACACACCGTCATTAAAGAGCACTCTCTCCACAGTGGCACTCTCCAGCGGCCAGCTTTGACTGACAGAGTGACAGTTTCACGAGCCGCCAGCCAACGCCGCGCACAATAGGCCACGTTAAACCAGACTGTGTAATCGAACGTTAACAAGCCTTTTTTTCCCCCATCCTAGTCTGCTGTTTAACATCAGACTCACGTGCCCCGAAATGCCTATTCAAATCAGTATAAATATTGGAATTCGGATATGGACGGTTTTCATCACCGCTTGGATTATTTGAACAGAGCGTGTATCTCGTCGTGATATTTTGCCCCGGCGAATTGAGGGCAGCGGTGGAGAGTATTTCTATCTGCACCCTCAAATTGCACTCTGAAAGTTCCTAGCCTGAGAGCCCTTTCCAGTGTTAGCAAAAGAGGCCAATAATGTCAGTATTGGAAACGAATTTTGGTGAAGAAGTCTGAGATGGAGGAACAGAAAAAAGCCTACAGCCATCTGTGCAAAGTATGAGCTCCGTTGCAGGAGTTCGGCATGTTATTTGCAATGGAAAAGGCCAGAAGGTTTCATTTACAATGCATTTTTTGCATACTTGCATACTAAGGCATGCTGATTATGGTTAATACTAAAGTGGCTTCATGTCAGATTTTGGTCAGCGTAAATATTAAACAATTTGGACTCTTAACTGAATTACAGGTATTGATTTCTTGAACAATCACAGAATATTAGACTTTGAGAATACACCATCTACGGCTGTAACCACTATATTTATTATTTTAATGTATTTTTCTAGTGGTTAATAATTTTACTTAGTCCAAACAAGTCTTAATATGTGGTTTCATGCTTACAGCATAATCTGATCCCTATAACCCTATGACTTTATTTGTATTGCGTGTGTGCCCAGATATTTATATTGTATTGCGAAAATGTACCCAAAGATGAAAATTCTGTAATCATTTACTCACCCTCTTGTCATTTCAAACCTGTATGACTTTCTTTTATCCGCAGAACACAAAAAATATATATTTTGAAGAATGTTGTTAACTGGCACCCATTCACTTGCATTGGTGCATTCTTCAAAATAGTTCTTTCTTTGTTTTAGGGTTGGAGTGGGGGTTTGGGTTTGGTTATAGTGTATAAAACAACAGTCTATGTCTATGAAATGTCACCATTTTGATGAGTTATGTTAACAGGCAGCTTGAAAGTTTTTCAAATGATGTTCATAATGTTGGCATTTGTTCGGGTGATGCCAATTAGCCCTGTGTGTGTGTGTCTGTGCCTCATATCTATATAAAAAGAATCTTGGCATATATGAAATCCCACATGTCTAAACTTGAATGCTGTTAGGTTGATGTTTAAAACGCAAGAACAACTCATAAAGAACCAGCGTATAGCAATGAATCAATACTTTACAATTCGCCCGGGGGAGGGGGGGTGCCATATGTCACAATCAGCAAAAGCTAACAAAGCACCTCTAAGCCCAGATGATGTGTGCTGCTCGGTTCAAAAAGAGAGGCCAAATTTAAAACAGAGCAATAGACGCACACCACTGCTGCACATTGTTCCTAAAGTTCAGCATCATACTGAACTCAATCTGTTATTGTTCTAAATTGTCTGTTATTGTTCTAAAGTTTTTCTTTTGTGTTTGTGTCCATCTAATATGATTAGTATTCAGGTGTCAGAACTGAAGAGAAATTGCAAAAGTCCGGTTTTACTTTGTCCTTGCATTTAGTAATAGGAGCTAATGATGTGAGCACTGTCTGGAAACTTTTACTGGCATGAGTTTTCCTCCCCCACTCTCTCTGTTAGCCATTAGCCAGGAGTCCAGCAAACCTTCTACACCTTATTTAATTACCACGCTCACCAAGATATAATTTAATTACAAAATGTGGTGTAATTGCTGATGAAAGCCGGTCTAAATGTGCGTCTCTTTTCCCCCCACTGCCCACTGTTAAGATCAATTGAGTTTTATAGGTCACCTGGGACATTAATTTTTTGGATGGCCGGCAATCATCCTTTTTAATGATACTCAGAAAAGGCCCTCTCAATTAGCCTGTCTGTCCGAACAAAGAGATCATTCAAAGCTTCCAGGAGAAGGGGAGGGCAGAGGAGACCCAAGAAAGCTGTAAAATTATACGAGAATAAGGGTGTCCAAAAAAGGTTATTCAGAGGGGCTAAACATTATATAAAATGGCGCACTAACACTGTGTTATTCATGTGGATCAAGTTCATCCAAATTCAAATTCCAAAGTATGCATGTGAAGCTCCTCATCTTCCCTCGGCATCCAATCATTTGACAGAGGAATAAAGGTCCGCACATTTTCTTTTGAGATCATCTGTTTTGTGTTGAGTTTGAAAGGCCTACAAATATGTTGAATATGCTGACAAACAAACAACAGCAAACTGTCAAGTTTGACCTGGTATGACAGTCATGCGTGGAGTAGAAGACAGGTGAACGTCATCATGAATGTACTGTAGCCTTCAGAAAAACAAATTGGAGTATTCGTTTATTTATTTTGCAAACATGTATTTGAAAATACTAGGTATGAGTTTTGTCATTTTGGCAAGGCTTAGACATTGTTAGTTAGGATGATGTTGTAGCTAGTGACAAAAAATTGGGAACACTCATACTGATAATGTATACCTTAAATGCACTTTGTTGCTTTGAATAAGTTAGCTTAAAATGTAACGTAAATGTGACATTACTTGCATTTTTTCATTTTCTCAGGAGAAAAATGTGAGAATGTGAAAATTGTTTTCAAGAAACATTTAAGATATTAAAGCTCTAATTTTGTCGCCTTGGAATTATAGGAATTAAGTTCTGTTTGACATTTTTGTCAAAATTGAGTTATTCACATATTCTTATTCTGTGACAATTTATTTACATTGTGAAACTTCGTTATTATGTTTTTTCTGTAGATTTCGGGACTTTTTTTTTAGAAAAGAATGATTTTGCTTTGAGGCGAAATATCTCAAAACTGCTCAAAGTAGATAGAACCTATCATTTCAATTTGTATAGGTTCTTGGTTTATTGGTTACATCTGAAAAATATACTTCTGCTATAATGCCTATTTTCATAATTCTTCCAGTTTCCCCACTGCTGTTGTACGAGCTTACATTTGATAACCATCTCAGGATGAGAGAACATTTTCCTCTTTGTTGTTTTTAGTCATCTCTTATGAGCGAGACACTTTTATTTATTAGTCTCTCTAATGTCTGTTATATTTTGGCCTGTCCTTTGCTTGTCGTTTTTAGTTCATTCATCTATTAAGAGCGAGCGTCTGCTGGCCGAGCTAGAGGTCAGAGAGGAACACTTTACCAGCGGTGTGTCAGAGAGATACCCAGGGGAATGCTGCCTTAACACATCCCAGAGCTGCTTGTCTACAGCCTTTACAGATACATGCACACATTCCCTCTCAAAGCTCAAGGCCTGCATTTTCTCAAAGAGTACAAAGGAATATGGGAAATGTGGCACGAGAGAGGCAACAATTTTTTTTAGACCGGGCCGATTTTTCACTGCTTGAATGAACGGAGGGTCACTGAGCTGGCTGGGAGCTTCAAGGACACAAATTCACACTCTCTCTCTCTTTTTCTATCTGTCTCTCTGTCTTTGTCCCCTGTGTGGCGCTGTGTGAGCGACAGCCCCAAAGGCCTGTGGGATATGTTTGGAGTCAGTTGTTTGGAGCACAGGAGCTCTCTGGTGACTTAGGAGATGCACGCTGACATGTGACACGAGGTGACAGACCAATACATTGCTCACACCAAGACATAGAGAGAGAAAGGGAGGGGTGGGGAAAAAATGTGGAGGATAAAATAGGAAAATCACATTTGAGATCTCTTTATTATCTCAGTTGTGTCTCCTAGACTGCAATGAGTTTAAATAGATATTGATTGATCTGTTGGTTTGTTTCAAAAATCATTTGTATTTATTTTTATTTCTCTTGGAGAATAGACACATCTGGGACAGAGTTGTTACTTTGTGTTTTTATACTAGAAACACACAAGAAATAAACAGTTAAATCCCCTGAGCTATGAAAACACAACATCTAAGCAATAAAATGTTCCTTTAGGTTGTTACTTAACGGATTGAGTAGTGTGAGTTACTTATAACACGTTATTTCCAACACCGGTGAGAACACCTTATTAAACACAATTGTTCCTGGAACTCTTGTATCACTGGATAACATTTCACAGAAGAGCGCTCGTGTCTGAATCCATAATGAAGGTGGCGCATGAGAGAGCTTTGGAGGGCAGACAGGCGGGACGGCCATTGAAAACCCCATAGACACAGGCTACAGCTCTAGTGCCACCAGCGGCTCCAGCGTAAGAGGCCTCTCTGGCTAAACTACTGATAAGAAGCATAAAAATCAATGATTAGCGGCTGGCGCCTATGCTAACTCAGCCCGTGCTATTCATTTGGATCAAACACGGCCACTTCCGACTCGGAGAGTGTGTACTTCTAATGTTTCATGGGCTCTTGATTTGGCCGATGTTCACCACCACATTCATTGATGTCCTGCTAACAAACAGAGTTACAAATGGCCGTGACGGTATGGTTTTGCGCTAGCGTTTTTTCCGAACTTTTTACAATTTCTTTAGAGTTAGTTACTCTGTAGGGTGCCATTGTCAAAATCATTGACTGATTATATTTATTTACGTAAAATGATGTCATCATTTCTTAAAGTGATAGTTCACCTCAGAATTACAATTCTGTCATCATTTACTCATCCTCTTGATATTTCAAAACTGTATGACTAACTTCTGCAGAACACAAAAGTATTTTGAAGAAACCGTACAACGGCGGTACCCATTGACTTCTGTTGGTTTTGTGCCCATACAATAAAAATCAATGAGTACTGCTGTTGTAAACATTCTTTTAAATATATTTTGTGTTCTGCAGAAAAAAGTCATACAGGTTTAAAATGACAAGAGGGTAAGTAAATGATGAACTATCATTTTAGGTTTGTAAAGTTGTCATAGGATAAGTGCAAGTGTTAAAGTACAAAAATAACACATTATTATTATTATTATTACATTCCTAATGTACATCAAAGATAAACAATCCTGTAAAAAGTATAAAACGGGACAATTGTTAAAAAATATTCATGTAAATTCTTCATTTTTATGTTAATTACTTTTTTATTTGATTTATTTATTAATTTGATTAGTCATTAAATATATGTATTTGTTTTGTTGTACAGCTACGTTGTTATTTAATAAGAGCTACATTTTAATGCTCAGCCTCATAACTGTGTCGCACATAATTTAATCATCAGTGCCGCAAAATGTAATGGGTCAGTGCTTTTGCTAGTGTCCGAAATCATCCGCACGATATACTGATTCACCTCATAGGGAGCCTGGGAGCGGAATGAGACCATATTTTTCAATGAACGACTTTCCCTCGTGATTCCGTAGCAGTAAAGAGAAGGAGCAAGGGTGAAAGGACGCATGGATGGATGGATGAAATGATAGAGAGGGAAGTCGATGAGAAGTGATAGCAAGATCTCAAGGGAACGGGCTGAAATATCTGGCTTTTCTCTTCCTCAGCAGATACTGCAGCGGGGCTGCGGAATGACGCCTGTGGGAACAAGAACAGTTAATACATCACATGAGTCAGAGCGCTACAGTGTCTTTACCTTCTCTTTCATCCCCTCCCCATTTCTCTTATTTCTCTCTCTTTACCGTCTAATAAACCCAGAGGAAAATTCTGTTGCTCGAAGGTTGCTCTTTCATAACAAGACTTAATGGAGTTTGCATTTGATTTTAATTGAAATACCAAGTTTGTATTGAATGGTTCTTTGAAAATTGACATTAATAAGACAACTGTTGTTATGTTATTATATACGCTACACACAATAAGACTACATAGCTATACAATAAATCTGCAGTTCTGCACATATTACAAATATTAATACAGTACTGGTTGCAAAATATTTAGATATCTTTTCTTCTAGTTCCCCTAAAAATGTAATAGTTATTTATAGGTAGTAGACTGAAACGTGTTTCTTATGTACCTGGTCAGGTGCGAGATATTCCACAATTTAATCGCTAATTTATTTTTAAGCACACTATAATCAGGTGAAGTGCACGTCTGCGCTGGCGCCTGAGGGTGGACTCTTAAGGATAAGTGTAACCCTGATGTAATCACATTTTCATCTTAATGTGCATGGCACTTGAGTCACACGTCAAGCCTACTGTGAAGTGTGCATTTGTGTGTGTGTGTCATGAGGGTTTTGGCCTGGCTGACCTCTAGAATGAACCTTGGCTCTCTATTAGATCCGCAGGGCCATTGGCTAACATGTTTACTACCGGCATTAGCAACTGGAAGGTCAGAGGTCTTCTGTCCTGTTAGTGCTGCTGATCGTCTTTAAAATGTGCATAGCTGCTTCTGAGAGATGATGGCATGAGGTCACTTATTGAGTTTTAGCTTGCTTGACACAGAGAAACATATATGAATTCACTAAACAGTCACGACACTTCCACACGTCGTATCTGAGTGCAAAGTTTGGAGTGTTTGAGTACATTTTCGATTGATCTTGACAGTAGTTATCCATTGAACGGTGATCAAATGATGCAGAACAGCGTTACAACCGGGAATACATCCAGAGTCTAGTGTAGATGTGTGTGCTTTCAACGAAATCTTTAAGAGGGGATTCAGTTGGCTGGACTGCAGTGGATCGCCATAGTCCGCTGCATCCTCCACAACAGAGCACTCAGAACAGACCCGCACATTTCGTAGGCGTTTGTGCACTCTTGTGTAACTTCTTTGCATAATTTCTTCGTAAAACAGCAGAGACGACATGCAAATAAACGGCGGCCACTTTTCATTCCTAGTGAATATCCCCCACACTCTCTTTCGCATGCACAAAGAAACACAATACAGATGGTTACACACACGCACTTGCTCCTTTCAACACATCTATGCGATGGACAGAACGCAGGAGTCCGGCCTCTGAAGTGGCTTTCCCTTTTATATTCAGCAGACGTGTTTGCCATCACCAGCTGTATTTGTAAACTCTAATCCTCCGAAGCATGTGTGAGATGAAGTGTCTTATCAAGACCTGTAGGTGGTTGACAGTGTGAGTTTTTTAAGAGCGAGAGAAAGAGAGAGCAAAATATTAAACCGCAAAATGGGCAGAGCGGCTTATGTGTGAATGTAAAAGATATTGCATATTTGTATGCGAGGACATCTGTCCAGCATACTGCAGAACTCTCCAATAAAAGTTAATGAGTTTGAATTTGAGTTAAATGGGCAACAATTAGTGAGAAATTGAATTGGGATTTGAACAAAAATGACAGAAAGACGAATTTCAGGAATTCAGCACAAATACAAACCTAAAGCAAAACATTCAACAAAAATGACGGTGATTCCTTATTTTTTTCATAATTATTTATGTATTTATTATTTTCATTACATTTAATTAAATATAAATAAGATTTCATTATTATCGTTAAATGTATTATATTTATTAATTTAGACATGTCATTTTGCCTCTAAATTTTCAACATGTTATTTTATTGACAGATAACGAAAAATATTGTCATGAAGGTTAGCATTTATTATGATAGACAGTACATAGTACAAAAAACGTTTGGCATTTAAATCATTCATAAATACTTGTGCTGCTAAACACAAAGGAAGATATTTGGAAGAATGTCCAAATCCTCCATTTACTGCCATAGTAGGGAAAAAAATACGGGAGTCAATGGGGGGATGAGATCTGTTTGGTTACTGACATTCTTCCAAATATCTTCCTTTGTGTTTAGCAGAACTAATATATTTATACAGATTTGGAACAACATCAGGTTGAGTAAATGATAAATCATTTTTGGATGGACCGTCCCTTTAAATTTCAACCCAACTGTTGGGTTCATCCCTTTATTGACTCAATGTTGACGTTTTTAGAGTTGGTTTTAATATTTTACATTTACATTTACATTTACATTTACATTTATTCATTTGGCAGACGCTTTTATCCAAAGCGACTTAACAGTCACTTAACAGTCATGAAGTAATATGCTTCAATGTTTTTGGTCGTTCTTGTGTGTCTGATAACACGTTTATGTGTATTTTATACACACTGACTGTCACAAAATTTCATTCCATTTTAATTCCACATTCTTCATAGTCACATTTTTGAATCATATCCTGTTTGCGAGCGTGCCAGCAGCACGTTAATGGGCACGTTACAGCAATCTCTCGGCCTTTTAGAGCTGATCATTCCTGTTCCCTTCACAGTTCCTCTGCCTGTCACACAGCCCCAAAAGAAGGCGTTATTATGCGACAGCTAACGAAGCTTGTTGCTGTTATTCCTGGGTGAAATCTTGACACTTTCTCATGTTAAAACGCTGCAGACGGAAATTAATGTCAATTAATCAGGCCAGTTGGCGGGTCTCTGGTGAGCTGGCCTTGAAGAACTGAATTTGCATCTTTAGTTTTCCTTTTTATTCCTGAACAAATTTGACCTGATCCGGGCAAGAAACTTCAGGGACTTAAGTTAATTTGAATCGACCAGGAACATCGTGTTTATGGGCATTAGAAATGTCAATAGCACCCTTTGGCAGATGCTAAGCCATCAAAGTGATTTATGCTAATGATGATATTTTTGTAAGGTGGCCATATTATCCACTGGGAAGCGGCGGTGTGCAAGAGTGAAGACTCGTTTGATTGTCAGCGGGATTATGTGGACGCTTTTTGAGGGTATTACGCCGGAAATGAGGTTTGTCTTGGCACTGTGATTAGAGTAAGGCACTTAGCATTAGCCTGTTCCCTTGTTCATATTTGCCCCAGGGAGATAAAGCAAGAAGCTGACTTTTCTGTTGTAGACACTGAGGATTATTGGATTGGTTCTGGTAAGAACAGTCAGGATGTGGTGGCTTCAAGCTTGTTGAGGACTACATTGTGCTTTTTCCTTGTCAGAACTGCTGAGAATTGCTATTGTTTACTAAAAGGTAAATCTGTACTTCTTATTGGTTAAAAATAAACAAAAAACAGTTACAGGTGATCTCGGATGCCCGTGCCTGGCCGGTCGGTGTTTGTTAATGGCTAATATAACTATTTATATTGTATTTAATTGATATTAATATTCATTTATATGAATATTTGATTGTCTAATAATTGTAATAAATGAACAATTAGTTGAATTGTGTTGTATATTAATTTTATTAAATAAACAATGGGTTGTGTAACGCATTTAAGTTTAGCCAAGTAACGGTTCTTCTACTGGTAACCCAAAATAATACTGGCTAGACATACTTTAAACTTGCTAGCTAATAGGTCAGATTTTGTGGGTAATGTCATTTAATATGACTCGTCACATGTATAGAAAAGTGTGTAATTTAAACTGCAATTTACGTTTCAAGCAGAGATGGCGATGAACGGCTTAATAAAACACTGTTAAGTATTAAAATATCGCAAACGTCACATCAAGCAAATTCATTTCATCAGTATCAAGCTGGTAGCTGGCAAACCCAGGTGACAGAAGGTGCAGAGGTGGTGCTTTTCTGTCACCACACACACACACACACACACACACACACACACATCCTGTGTGTTAACACCACATGCCTGCACACTGCAGCACGCAATCACTTTCTCTGGAATAATGTGATTAGTTAAAAGCAACTCTCTCTTTGACCCCTAACGGGGAAACCAAAGACACAAGCTGTCCTCTATGGAATGGGCTCAGTTTAAGGGGAGAGGAGAGGAGAGGAGAGAGGAGAGAGGAGAGGAGAGAGGAGAGAGGAGAGAGGAGAGAGGAGAGGAGACCCCATAAGCCCTATCACACTTTAGAAAGCATGTAATCTCTCATGCTAATGTGCTATATTGCAACGTTAAGCTGTTGTACTAAGTCCCCAGGTTTCCAATCCCTCACTGCTTTGAGGATTGCTGCTCTCTCACTGTGTGTGTGCTGTGTCTCACGACTACTGGATTCATCTGTGTTTTAACTCCCTCATGAAAAGGCCAGTGTAGGTGGTCTCCAGCATATGGTGTGTTTCGATGCTGGTACCCAGCATGGGTTTCAGATGCACCGGTGTTTTCCCCAGGCAACTTTAGTCAACTGGCTTTGCTACAATGACAATACTTTCTAGCCTGTTTTAACAGTTTTACTGGTGAACCAGCTAGACCAGCAGCAAACCAGTATTAACCAATCTGGACCAGCATGTAAATGTAGTTACAGATAGTAATAGAGGCAGGGATATTCTTGATAGGAACAACATTTGGTTGTGCAAAATCAATATTTTGAATAAAAAAAAATGTCTACTGAGAGAGGTCCTTTTAGAGGGTTCTCCCCTTTAGGAATAATTGTAATTATTAAATTCCAAAATGTATGTTTGTGCATGCGTGTGTGTGTGCATTTGTATATACATAATAGACATATAAATATACAATCGAAATATATATAAATATATTATATGCCGGGCACACATATATATTATTTAAACACATTTTTTATCAGTTAATCTTTTGAACATCTGGGTTAGGTGTATGAGTTTTGCCATGATAACATTTCCAAAATTATAGTGTGCCTGGCTGGCACGTTTAACAATTGTAATGTTTTAGTAACACGTCCTGTATAACATTTAATCTGTTTTGACCACATTTATTGATCAAACTGACATAAAACTAGGTAGGAAATATTGTGGTGACAAATTTACATCGGCCTATAAACATTAAAATGGTTGGTGTATTTCAAAAATAATTTCAGAAATGGGTCCATTTTGGTTGTTTTTATATCCTCCATTTTAACCCGCATTTTTCAAAATTCTTACGGGTTAATATTTACTTTGGTTTTTCAAAACAAGGATTGTACTAGCAAACTGATGACTTGAGGGCTAATACACAGATACACACTGTAGCATGTTTGAGTGTGTGTGTAGAGTACGTCTCTGAGGTTATGTTGAAGTGTAATGGAATGATGAGGTCTGAGCCCAGAGCCCAGCAGACTGAATTCTTTCTGCTGTCTCAGTCCAGCTTTTATGTTAGGGAGGTTTTGGCAGCTGTTTGAAGGAGTGTGGCCGGACTTTCTTCCATTTTTCGGCATCGGGTTAGCGAGGGCAGAACATAGGACACTTTGCTAGCAGCTCTATGAAGTCATATCTCTCTCTCTTCTACTTAACTCTCTCTCTCTCTCTTTGTGGCAGCCTTAGGGCTCATGTAACCCCATCTAATGTCTTATCATGATGTGAGAGACAGCTTGAGGAAGAGTAAGTGTGTGTTTGAGTAGAAAAATGGGTGAGAGCTAAATAATACGTGAGACAATGAGGCTAAAGAACATGCAAATATAATGTGAGGAGACATTAAAGCAATAAATGTTTTGGAGGGTTAGGTCACTAAAAGTGTAATGTTTACATGAAAATAGTGATCAGCTATAAAACTGAAAAAGCATAGATTCTCACGTAATTGAGATTAGTTTTTTAGTGATTTTCAGTAAATAATGATTTAAATGAAGGTCTTTAGAAAACTTAAAATATAGTGCATGGGTCATATGAAGTAATTTTATGGCGCTTGCTGTCATTTTTCGAGCGTGACAGGCTTTGGTCACCATTTATTTTAATTGTATGGAACATTCAGGTCAACTTTTCATTTTATGTTTCATGGTAGAAAGAAAACCGAAACGCCATGAGAGCGAGGAAATGATGACAGAATGTCTTTATTTTTGGGCAAACTTTTCCTTGAAATGAGAGACTTGCCGTAAAGAGTGGGAGGAAGTCAAATAGCATGTTTCACCTTAGCATGTTAAGCCGGTAAGGAACACCTTATTGCTCTAGGCCAACTTTTATAACTTTAATGTCCCCCTGGTTTTAGCGCTGGCTGAAGGTTTTATTTGCCTGGCTCAGCGTTGGAGGGAAAGCATGTGGGCGCGGGAGGCTGGGATGTAGAAACCGAGGCGAAGGGGAAGAAAAGGCGGTAGCTGCAGTCGTCCCTAATTATTTCTGCGGCTTACAGTGTACTTTGTGTCAGCCTTTGGAATGATTTACACACTCGGGAACATTATGAGGAAGCTTTGTGTTTTTCAGGGACTACAAGAGAGGAAAAAGAGGAGAGAGAGAGAGAAAAACGGCCCGCTGGTGCACTATGCCCTAATGAGTGCTGACACAGCCCGGGCCCAACACAAACTACATTACCAGCTGTCGGCCATCTTGTTTTAATATGGTCTTAATGTTGCAGCACTCCACTTAGCGTGTCTCCCTCTCCTCTCTTCTGTTTTCGTTTCATCCCCCCCCTTTTATTCTCGGTAAGGGAGTTAAAGTGCTTTGGTGGTTTTGCCATTTTAGGGATATTGGAAGGAGCCACCGCATTGCCTTTGTAACCGCACGCAGCTGGCACCGAGTCTGAGCCACAGCAATGGGGACTTTAATTGAAACACTATATGTGTTTATAGCCTCCTCCACCTCTCTGAGCCAGAGACCATCCCACTGACATCTTGTAATGTTTTTTCAATGCGCGTGCATGTGTTTTTGGGACCCCGTGTGAACCGAATCTGTGAGTGTGAGCACTTGTGTGGTTAGTCTGAATAGCGTGTGTAGATGTGTGTGTACATTTTATGGCCGCTTATGTATGTCTACCCTTAAAAGAAAAAAAAACTTAAATGAGATCTCTTTGATATTGCAGTTGTTCCTTTTAGACGGAAGATTGGATGGAAAGTATTTTCCCAGAAAAGACCCAAGTACCCAAGTTACCCAAGTAAAACTAAAGTATCTCCGCTCTAGACAGTGTTAGCGGCAGCAGCAAAGAATCAATAACTGTTGAGTAGAATTTAATGCAATTAATATACAATAAAATATGAATATTAATTAAACATAAAATAAATTGTTATATTTATCCAAACACGAGCGGAAGTTAACTTCGGGCCAGGCATGTGCGTCTGCTGAAACACTCTATACCAGTGGTTCTCAAACTGTGGTACTTAAAGAGACCCCTAGTGTTATGTGACAGGACAGGAAATTTAAAAACTCTATATTAATTTCGTGTTATAAATATAATTTCAAATGTTATACGTTATAGATAAATATGGAATACATTTCAGCCTATGTGCAATTTTAATATAGTTGTATGAATTATTGTTTTTTTATCATTAGTCGTTGACGTAACTCAGGCGCGTGACGGGCCTCTCAAACACAGAGCGGGAGCAGACAGGCGCTTGTGTGTCTCTCACTCTTTCTCTTCCGATGAGCTGCGTGTAAGTTAAGCTTTTTATGTATTCTTGAACCTGAACCGCTGTTTAAAACTGTTATTAATGCTGTAAAGCACTAATTTAACACGTGTCTGCATCTACTCGAGATTAAATCAACGAAGCGTCCGTTGCAATTTAGTTTTGACGCACCGTTTTGACAAGAGCCGCTGCAGTAAAGTGTGAGTCTATAGACAGAAAACCAGACTAACTTTACACATATAAGCACCACCTTAAAACACACAGTTAACCTGTCCCATTTATAATCTGATCTCTCTGTTTGTTGTATAGGCTACAGCTGTTCTTTGCATGTTTAATATATATTTAAACTTATCTTCTGTTAAATATTCTGTGTTATATGTCTGTCTTTAATATAGGTTAGTCTTTCTGCAAGTCCCCAAAAAGTTAATAAATCCCCATAAGAGTCATTTGCAGAGCCCTTCCACTATTACTACTGACTAACAAACAAAAAAAAGAAAGAAAAACATGTTCTTTAGTTTGAAAAAAGGGTTAGAATTGGAGGTCGAGGTGTATCTAATCATGAGGCAAGTAAAGATTTACAACTCTACCATTAATTTGAGTGTTTATTCATGTGATTTCTATGGCGGTCAATAGGTGGTTAGAACAACTCATTTTATTAAAGGTAGAGCTGCACGATTCTGGAGAAATTGAGAATCACGATTCTTTTTTTATTTACTACAGTAAAACAAATTCATAAGATGACGCTTGCAATTAAAGGTCTTTAGAAAGATTTGACATCGATTGCTTGAAAGTGGTCTGTCATACCAACACTTTATTCTCAACTATAAACATTTTAAAATAACCTGAAAACATGAAATGTTGGGCAACTTGATGAAAAGCTCTTATAGCACTGCTTCTCTATTAGCGTAAATACAGTGATAACGCCACAAACTCTCATGACGTGTTTTTACCGTAATGACAGATATAAGCGCGCATTCGGATTTCTCCGCGCTACAAACTGCAATTATTAAAAGTTTTGTTTCAAACCTGACCAGTTAAGATGTGTGAAGCAGAATCACAACAATGTAACACAACCCTGAAAGACAACCATGTTGCTAGGCTGTATTTACTTTGTTGGTTTGTTATTTGGTGTGAGATTAATATGGGCAGACTGAGCTAAGAAAACGCATGTTTCATGTGTGCGACTCTGCAACTCTGCTTTAATTCCAATATTTTTGTGATCATTTGACACAGAAATAATGACAGTGTGTGGTTGAAGACCGTTTCATACCTAATGATGATCATTGCTTTCTCTGCTTTAGCGGCAGCAGCACCAACACAGATTGGAGCGTTATGATTTTAGTCAGAGGTGTAATAGACACAATAGAGAATAATAGAGAATCGTTGATTTTTATTGATGAGATCGTCTGGGTGTTTGAATTCGAGATCGCGATCTATTAACGATTAATCATGCAGCTCTAATTAAAGGTGGTACTTGATCTGAAAAGTTTGTGGACCACTGGTCTATACTATTCACATACGTTTTATAGCACTGCATTCTTACTTAATGAAAACTATTTTCTCATTATGTTTCTGTATCTCAACCGGTACAGCATGGCACTAGGAATGCCAAGGTTATAGGTTTCCAGGGAACATTAATGTAAATGTATCTCTCCAAAGGAACTAGAGGGGAAAACATCAGAGACAATGTTGATACATTAATAAAACTGAGAGCTTCTTTTATTCTCCCGAGTCTGTGAAGCAGCATGCCAGCAATAAAAAAACATACTGTAGGTACACGTGTGTGTTTTGTGTGTCAGTGGTCCACAAGGGCTTTTGTCTATAAATGTGTATGGCAAAGCATAAAACATACAGTAATCCTAGAAATTACAGATCTGGAATTTTTTTTACTAAATCATGAAAGAGGGCTTCAAAGCCTTTATGTTGACACACACAAACACATTTCTTATTGGACATGCCACCATAGAATGGACATATAGACTGGAATTAACCACATATCAGAGAAGTTGTATAGTCAGTGTATGTTGAATTCATTCGTTTGATTCCATTATATAAATATATCATATTTTTCCATGATTTTTAATTAGCTTAAGCTTGTGTGACATCTAAATAGGAATCATGCTATAGAGAGATCAAGGACAATTTGTTTACTGTGTGTGCGTATGGTATATTCTGTACCATAAAACTAGTGCAGTCATGTATAGTATTTGAGGTCTCAACTGATGTTAGATCAAGTATACTCAAATGTGCATTTTATCTTTGTTGTTAATTCATGTTCATAAGATTTCATGTTCTCAATATTTTGATTTTTTTGCACCCTTATATTCCAGAGTTTTAAATAGTTCAAGATTTCTGCCAAATATTGTCCTAACAAACCATATATCAATAGAAAGCCTATTTATTCAGCTTTCAGATTATATGAAAATCTCAATTTTGAAAATAATGGTTTTGTTGTCCAGGGTCACATTTTTGAAAGCCTCAATAGACATTTGATGGTACTGAACTCTGTGATTTGGAATGTTTCATCCCTAGAAAACCCACTGTCCATTAGAGTAAAATGTAATCAAAGTCCACCCCACACTGGCACTAGAATTACACTGCAACCTTCTTTTCTCACTGCTCAGTGTGTAACCCCTAAGCCAACCTATCAAAACACACCTTTATATATTTCTGGATTTATTTCATATACTTGAGCCCTGAGAAATGATCTTCCTCAACAGGAAAAAAGCGCTAAGCCTGCTAACTGTTGAAAAATACATCTTGCAAAAAGCTTTGGGCTCGCACTTCAAATGTCTATTCTTTGAATATCATCTCACCTCGCAGGACATGAAACAGCTGTGCTGGATTCAAACTATGAAACTTCTCACTTAAGTTAAATAATTAACACTCAGCAAGAGCCAAATGAAGGTAAAAATTGGCTTTGCTGGCTAAATAAAACGCTGTTACTCACCAATTGGGCGCTAACTTTATTAGGAATTGTAAGGTAATACATTGTTTATCAAATTGTAGGAACGAAGGTCCGGCCCTAGCTTGCGTAAGTGACTCGTGAGATTTAAATCAAAGACATACAAACTATCTACTAAAGAAAACATCTCTGACGGCTTGCATGAGTTTTACCTCAGTGGAAAATTGACTGTTGGTTTATATTACACAACTTCATCTTGTGACACATATGTAGAGTATAACTTAAATTAAGCCAACAAAAATATAAGACATAAAAATGAAGATGTGTTGTAAAATGTGCAGTTTGTCAGAAACAAAAACATTTGATCGCCTACGTGTATGAAATGTCAAAATAATATAATGTTGTTACTAGTATTAATGTAGAAGGATCTACAGCATGTTTCAGAGGGCTTTTCCCAGCTGTATGGAGGTCAAAATGCTAAACCGGTGCCAACATATCATGCTCCAAATTCACTCGAGACTGCATGTGATATGTGGATTTACCATCCATGTTGCTTGTGTAGATAGAGAAGTGAGAATTTTCCTCCAATGGGAACAAATAGCATAATAGGTTCTCTTTGAGATTAGTGTCCCTCTCTTTTCTCTCTAAGCCTCTCTCTTGTCTCTCACACTCTCCTCTGTCTTTCTTGCTTGGTCATTGGTTCAAGCAGACAGCTGTCAGTGTGTGAGAGAGCTCTTCGCTGGCACTATTGGTCTTGCGGGACTGGTGTTTGTGTGTGTTTCCTTTGGCTCTACACAATACAACAGGGAAATATTGACATTCACTAGATGTATTCATTATTTTCTCCTGATCTAGACAGCTAATGATACCAAAGTCCCTTAAAGGGCAAGTCACTTCACTTAGTGATCAACTTATTTTCCTTTGTAAGCAATAGGCATATAACTACAATTCATATTTAATTGTCTTCAGAAATGTTTTGTATTAAAAAGACAACAGAATGATTTGAAAGTTTATGTTTTAACTCAAATAATGCATTAAAAAAATAGTATTTTCAGATGCATGTTCTTGATTTACGAAAGCGACTGAATCTTTCCATTCCTACAGTCACCATATTGAGCGTTACAATTTCTTCTTCCATTTATTTCTCTACGGGCGGTCTGTTGTCTCCTCTTTACACTGAGTCAGATGATACTTTGTGATTTTTCTTTTAATTTGCGCATGCATTTATTTATTTATTTCATTTTTCTGATCACATACCAAAGGCCGCCAGCACAAAAGAACATCATACAAGAACCATTAGCGGCCAGTGTGACCATGCCGACCGCGGCGACTTTCTCCCCCACTGTAGCCGTTAAGTCTTTTACCGTAGCCTTTCATCATTCACACAATCCTTCCACATTCAGATCAATATCACTCATGCACACTGCCCACTGCAGTCATTAAACCCACTGTTTATTCCCTTATAAGGAGAATAGCATGTTTCACTGTTACCCCTCTATAGAACACAACTCTAATAATGGACAGCTCAGTCTCACTGTCCTTTCCTCTGCGCTCAAAACACACGCTCCTTTGATTTGGTTAGCAAATCAAACGGTTGTACCGCATGTTTGTGCGAGCGTGCGTACGGCCACGGCCGCGTTCATTTTCATTTGCAGCCGGGCCGTAATGAGTTTTTGCCGCCTGTGTTTTCGAGTGATCCCTTCTTCTCTGCGTTGAGAGAAGAGAAAGACATTTATTTCTCTTAATCTGAGACGAAGCCGAGGGACTCGTGCTTAACGCGACTTTTCCTCCCCCTGCTCGCATTCACCGGAATTATAGATGATGGGCTTACATTTATTAAACTGCGGCGCGCCTCCACTCTCGGTACCTTGCACGTTTCTAATCAGATGTTATTTTCCTCTTCCCCCCGTTTCGGCGACAAAAACGCTTTTCTAATTTACCTGGTGTGAGTGCGTTTTTGCCAGGAATCTATGAAGCTTAGGTTGTAATGAAAAGCAGAGCGATTTATAGGAGGAGAGGAGATGTCACGCACACACGCTGCCTGATGTTCTGTGATCTGAGTGTGATTTTCCTGTATGTTGTATTGAAATGATGTGTGTTTTTTATATGATGATAATTTAGTAAAGGTTTTGGCTAAATTGTGCACTCTAAAAATAACCCATTTTGTTACTTTAAACTAGGGCTGTCAAAAGATGAATTGCGATTAATCGCATCCAGAATAAAAGTTTGTGTTTACATAATATATGTCTGTGTACTGTGCATATTAATTTTGTATTTATAAAAACAAACCCATACATGTATATATTTAAGAAAAATATTAAATATAAAAATTAATAAACATTTAAATATAATTTCAGTTATTGGTAAATATAAATAAATACATCTAAATATTTCCCAAATATATATAGGCCTACATGTATGTGTTTGTGTTCATAAATACAAAATGAATGTGCACAGTAAACAGACATTTATTATGTAAACACAAGCTTTTATTCTGAATGCGATTAATCTTTTGACAGCCCTACTTTAAACACAACTTGTGTTGCCCCTTTCATGTATTTAGGGTTAGTGTCAACACAAAATGTGTTAAATAGCATAATGCAATCTGTATTAATAATAAACACATACTTTTTAAGAGTGTCTTGAAAAATGTCTTTCAAAAATTATGAACAAAAAATAAGATAAAATAAAACACGTCTCTACCGTAACGAAAAACAAGCATGCGTGTGCGGTTTGCGAAAGAAAGTTAAAAGAAAGCGAGTTAGCAGAAAGTTCTGCTTTTAGCTCAACTGGAGCGCTCTGGTTCTTGGAGGATACAGCGGTCTGGCAGTGGACTTGCTTTCATTTTGTGTCACCATACCCCTCAGTGCGGTGAACTTGGCTGTGTGTGTGTTTGTGTGTATGACAGCTGAATGGATAATGCCTTGGAGTTAAAGAAAAGCCTAGAGTGAAACCAGACTCGCTGCCCTGCCATCAATCCTCTTGCCGTCTTCCCTCTCTTACTTCCTCTCGCTTGCTTTATCTCGCTCTGTCATCTCTCTATCTCTCTCTCTCTCTCTCTCTCTCTCATCTCTCTCTCTCTCTCTCGTCTCTCGGTCTCTCTCTCTCTCTCTCTCTCTCTCGACTCTCTCGTCAGCGTCTCTCTCTGCTCTCTCTCCTGTCTTTCTCTGTCTTCTCCTCTCTCTCTCTGATCATCTCTCTCTCGTCGCTCTCTCTCGGTGCTCTCTCTCTGTCGTATCTCTGTCCTTCTCTCTCGTGTCAATCCTTCGTGCTCTGATCTCATACCCTCGTCGAAATGATCATAATCGTGTCTCTCTTATCAATCTAAGGCTGTTAAGTCTCTATGATACTCTGCGTAACTAATGTCTCTCATGCCGTATCATATAGACAATCATCTATCTCTGGAACTTACGGTATCTCTCTCTGCTATCTGTTATTCTGACTCCGCTAATCTATCTGAGTTATCTATCTCTCATTCTATCTAAATGCTCTGATGGAATCTCATTATATAGAATCTCTGAGACATCTTCTATATTCTCTATCATCTCATCTGCATCAGCTCTCTCTCTAAACTCTCTCTCTCATCTCTCGAATCTCTAGCTCTCTCTTCTCTCTCATCTCACTCTCTCTGTCTCTGATCTCTCACCTCTCTTTTCTCATCCGTCTCTCTCTCTCTCTCTCTCTCTCTCAATCAGGTCTAACCTTTCAGGGCTGTTTGGTTGGACTTATTTGTCACCTTCTAGGCTTCCACTGGTAAAAGAAGCTCGGTGTCCTGTGGTTTTTATTGGGAACCTGTAATAGCGAAAGTGAGAGAGAAATATATAGAGAGGGAATACTGAAACTGGAAGAGATGGAGTGAGCAAATACACAGATCCATCACACAGAGGAATAAAACTACTGTTGCCCCGTTGGGGAAAAAATGAAGCGTCACCTGCACTCATCCGTTCTGAGTACAAGCTACCGTTAGCTTTATGATCGATACATGACCTTCTGACCTGGTACGGAGTACCGTGATACCAAAGTGCTTGCACCGTTCTTCCAACCAATGATGCTGAAAATGCAGCATAATGTACGGTAACATGGACCAATGAGCAATTCTTTTCCAATATAAAAATACAATAAAATCCTTCTGTGTTTAATTCTCACGAACGTCAAGGCACTGTGCTCTGTTGGCTTAGTCTTTTCCCAAGCCAAGCTCTACATGTAACCTCTTTGTCCGATGCCTGCTAAAAGCCCCGTTAAGTTCAACCAAACATTTTCTCTGGGATTTTAGACCAAACAAAGACCCAATACCGGCTAGGCTTTTCAAATGAAGGGGCGCTGTATAAAAGTGGGTGATTGTCCGGGTGCTCTATAGAGACCCTGGTGTTCATGGCTGCCGTTCTGCTCTAAGCCTGTTGTGTGAAACCGAGCAAGCTTCTAGATTAGCCGGCCCTGCGTCGAAGCGGCCTTTTGTGCCCGCCGCCTTTCGAATCCCGCAGTCGTGACCAACAAAGCGTGAAATGAGTAAATAACGCCCCTCGAAGAAAGCCCAACATTTTACGCCATTGTCCACGGTCCCCTAAGCTGCTTAAAGACTTCAAATGCTTCGCCACTTCTGTGTTCTTTCCCTCTTTTGAACAGTAAAATGATAATGACAGTCATTGAAATGTGTTTGTTTTTGTCAGTTTTTTGGGGCTTTCGTATCTAAATGCCAAATGATACGTTTCCAGAGCATGACCGCTGCGTGCATGCTAAAATGTGCGTGAGTTGCTTGGCACGTCTAAAGGTGAAATTAGCGCAGAAATATAACAGCAAAGTAGAATGAGCGCTGATCTCTGCTAGAACGTGAGATCGAACTAGAGCGAGGTCAGATAATCTCAGGCAGGAACTCAATGCCATCTGTAACTCCGTTTCCTCACTATCTTTCTATCTGTCTGTCTCTCTTTTTGTCAAACATTGGCAGAAACACCAAAAAGATGGCTAGATTTGCTGTTCTCACTAAACATAAATGCAGCTCCAGCTGAAAGTAGACCTATCATGAAAATGTTCCACAGATGCTCGGATGGGTTGCTATGGTGGTCCATATGGTGGAATAACACAATTAATTTACACCAGATGTATTTTTCCAGAGGTTAGGCGATGGTGTCGTATATATGTGATGCCATTAATAAACTGACAAATAACTGGCCTTTAACATGTCTCCGGTTTCAGCGAACCTCTCAACACAAGCGTCAGGCTCTGCTTTGACCCCTGCATGAAAACGCTTACAGATGGCATTACACTTTTAGTCGTTTAATTCAAATTAAATATCTAATGTGTACAATGCAATAATTATTTTCAGAATGCTTAAATATGCTTTCACCAGGGGGGAACAAAGAGAAGAATGTTTTGGGGCCTTGTGATAAAAGGGGGTTCTCTAAGGTCCTCTACACTTGTCATGTGGAAGAAGAAAAAGGGCTTCATCAGTTTTAGTTTTCTTGATATATGTACACTACCGGTCAAATGTTTTGGAACACATGAGTGCAATGTTTCTCGTAAAAAGGTTTTGATCTGAAGGTGTCAAAATGTAATCGTGCTAATATAAACTTCTCTTCCCGTTAGAAAATAAACTTTTATTTCATAATTATTCCAATAAGAACATAGAATAGATGGGAACTACTTCAATATTGTTTAACAAGCATCTCAGGGTGAAACCCCTGCTGCTAGATACAATGCCAAGAAAACATTTTTGCAAATTCTAGGCAAAAGGTATTTTCTGGCAGCAGAGGCAGTCAAAAAAACGCAAAAAAATTCCTGTAAAATTACATTATTTTGATGTTTTTCTTGTAAATTTGCAGTCTTTTCTTTTTTCTTTTCTTTTTTTACAGTATTTAAAAAATTGACTGTATAAAAAATCCAGCTGCAGTGCCAAAAACATACTGTAAAATTAACAGTTTTCCCCCATAAAATTACGTTTTTATATTTCCTGTGATTTGACTTTTTTTTTTACTATAACATAATTCTCGTAGTTCCCTTTGTGTTACTCGATAGTTTTGATGGGCTTGCATATTTTGTCAAAATGAGGAAAAATATCAGTGAGAGTGTGTGTTCTAAAACTTTTGACAGGTAGTAAACATCAAAACTATTTATATTTTAACATGTTCAAAGCCCACGTTACCTGTGTTTAACTAAATATTTTAAGTGTTTTTATTGCTGAATACATTTGCTTAAAATTGAATGCTCAGATTGTTAGACCCCTGGTTAGAGTTGTAAAAGCAAAACTATTTATATTTTAGCATTTTCAAAGTAGACACCCTATAGGATACTTTTTGTGCGCAAACAAACAAAAATACTGACTATATTTAAACACTTAAATATAAGTTTACAAAGCAAAGGAAGACGCTCTTGGGAGCGCACGCTGGAAACTAACAATCAAATCAGGAAGTGTTTGAATATAGTCGTTATTTTTGTTTTTTCCTCATCATTTCACCAAAAGTATCCTCATCGCATTATATTAATTAATACTGAACCACCAGAGTCGCGTGGACTATTTTACGATGTATTTACGCACTTTCAGCATTGAAGTTTGGTTGCGTTGCCATCTATGGAGGAGTCAGAAAGCTTTCAAAAATACACTAATTTGCGTTTTGGGGACCTGTGGATTTTTAACTACTTAAGGGCGAGTAATTAATGACAGAAGTTACATTTTTGGGACGGAGGTACCCTTTAAAGGGATGTGTTAATTATTAACACACTGTTTGTGTTATGCTTTTTAACACGCGTGTCATTTTAACACATTTTTTTAAATTCGTATGACATAAATGAAAGGGACAACACAAGTTGAGTTAAAAGCAACACAAAATGTGTTAGCCAATAATAACACAGAGATGTGTTCAGAATGTGTTGTTTTTAACACAACTGTTAGTTGAGTGCATTCTCTTGTTCTTATTGGCTGCTTTTTCTTCATTAGTTAAACCAAAAACTTTGTCAATAAGATTTTTGTTTTGTAGTGAAAAAAAATGATATATTTCTCCAGATAAATATTATCAAACTTCCTAACATCGTAGAGTTGTGTTATATATGGCATGCCTGTGCTACTTTCTCTCTCTCTCTCACACACACACACACACACACCTAAATCGTCGCAAGTCGTAAGCACCCAGAGCAATTTGTGCTCATTAGCACTAATTACAGTGTCAAGAGGTAATAAGGGACTGAATACTTTCACAATCAGCGTAGTTTAAAAAGCTCTATCTCACCATACACTGTAAACATACAATTAGCACTAAACTAACTCAGGTCCCTGACTTTTAACCCAACATCTCATATCCTAACTTTATCTTAAGTTTCCTTTCCGAGGGGCATTCGGAATGGGGTTGGAGTGGCGAATCTTGCTTTTGAGCGGAAACGTAATGATTTTTCTGCCTACCTCTCCCCAATCGATTTCACCATGCCGGGCAGGAAATGATGTTGGCACACCACAAATAGCCTGCAGATGACGGGAGATTTGATGCTAATAATTTGTTGGCGGAGAGAGTCACGCGGGCCGCTCGCTGATTGAGATCAGGATGCGTTTGTCAGCAGCCAGTCGGAGGTGAGCGAGAAGAGGGCGGACCGCAAGTTTTCCAAAGCGGGCGAAATGATTAGCGAATGTAATGTGGCAGATAATAGACAGGAGAATGAATATTTTATTTGGCCAGAGCTTCTGACGAGAGCAATTTGCGTGTCAGGGGGTGACAGACCTCGCGCGGATGAGTGACAGCTCAATCGTTCGGGGCTGCGTTAAAACATTAGCCTCAGATATCGGCTGTTACGAGACACTCTCTCCCTGACGTAGCACAAATTTGCACACACTTTTATCAGGCGTGTGTGCTCACGTTATCTGTGTTTAACATCCCTGAAGTATTTTTATTACTGAATACATTACAGATATTATGAATCCGATCACACGATCGGTGAGAAATCCAGGCCCAGATTGTTTGACTTTTGTTAAGTTTTAAATGCATCACAGCTCAGCATTGAAAGTGTTATGAAAGTATGACTTGTGTGCTATATTGCACCGTTTGATAGCTTTGTGCGGTTGTGATTCTATACAGGTTAATGTAAGATTCAAGTTTAGTACGTGACGTTTGGATTAGTAAAATGAGCAACCTCATGCCAGACAACCCCTAGCCTCAGCCACGGTCAGCAGGCATTGCCGAGGATTTAGTGTTGGAATAACACTAATCCAGGTAGGGTCTAGAAGGATAATCAGGCCATGAGAAGGTTGCCCTTAAGAATGTTGCATTTGGCTAAGAACAACATTGGTGAGAAACAGAGAATGAGAGTAACACATCCACCCTCCCTGACCTTTCTTTTATGGCAGCCAATCTGGTTTGTAAACATTAATTTATTCATGAGCGTGCATCTGGCTGTTTAAACAAGAGACGCAACCCAGCAGCAATAAAAAGGAAAGGTTGACTGAGTCAGACACAATACACACAGTGACAGAGAGAGGGAGATTGAAGAGCCTGTTTCTAATAAACGCGCTCGCACACTTATGCGAGGCCGACAGGTAGTGGCTTGAGGTTATAAATTCCCCTCCATCAATCTTTATAAGCCTTCTTATAACACAAACTGTTAAACCCTGGCAATATTCAATGGGAGGTAATTGAAAAGCGATTCATGGAACAATTGAGATGTTGAATGTGCGCAGAGTCGCAACTTTTAAAAATCGGTTTGACAATAAGAAAAGTGGGCCGAGAGAGATTAAAAACAGCACCACAACAAAACAAAAACAACATTTTGAGAGATCGGCGTTTGAATTGATTGTGGTAAGAGAGAACAAAGATATAATAATAAATAAACAACGCGTCGTCTGGATGCAGTGTTCTTGTTGGTTCATGTGGCAACAGACATGCAGTGTAACCAGTGCTGTATAGCATGCGAATGACTTGGGTTTTTTGGCTGTGTTTTGTGTATTTAAGATTTATAGTTGGGATAGTTCACCCAAAAATGAAAATTCTTTCATCATTTATTCTTTCATCATTTTTGTGTCCATACAGTAGAAGTCAATTTTTAGTAGAAGAAAGAAAGTCATACAGGTTTAAAATGTGAAGCGGGTGAGTAAATTGTGACAGAATTTTGGTTTTTTGGGTGAACTATCCCTTTAAGAGATGTAAATTATAATTAAAGGGATAGTTGACCCAAAAATAAACATTGTCACTCCATTATTTATTCACCCTCATGTGGTTCAAAATGTGTATTTGAAAAATGTTTTAGTGGTTTTGTGTTCATACAATGGAAGTTAATGAGGTCCAATGGTGTTTGGTTACCAACATTCTTCAAAATATCTTCTTTGTGTTCTGCATAAGAAAGAAAGTCATACAGGTTTGAAATGATATGAGAGTAAATAAATGATTTTAAAAAAATGGAGGGGGTGAACTGTGCCTTTTATGACTACTTCTTCATATAGCAGTATGCATGTAAAAGTTTTTAAATAGTTATGTAGTAATAAATAGTATTTTAAGTCTAAAAATAGGTTACCAACATTTATTTATTATATTTGTTAAAAATATAGATATGCTAAATTATTTTTTCAGATTTAAAAAAAGTTGTTCAGTACTCTTGAAAAATGTTCTGTAGACAGATCCAAATCTGTTCTTGGTAAATCCACAGCTTGAAACTGTCATTGATTTTAAGCCCAGTCTGTTTGTTATTAACTTGCAATATATTTAAATTTTGATTGATTATTGGCTGTAAAAACAAGCGAATTTAGACAATTACAGTGAATTTGTATAGTTCTGTTCCCATTGTCTGTTTGTTAGCTTGTTCAATATTGACATGGTGAGCAGGAGACTTCATTGAGGGGTGTCACTTTAAGACCCTGGGACACAGAATGATGTAATGCCAGTATATTTACCCTCACTGAACACTGTCATTGGTCTCTGGGCTGAGCGCCCATTTCAGATGAATCTGCAGGTCACATTAGGCTGAAGATCAAGCCAAAATACCAAACGGCGTGTCTTTTAGCTCATGTTTAACCATAGTGCCTCCCAGCTTTGCCCAAACAGGAATTGTCAATATTTCCCATGTTGTTGTTTCGTGCTCGGAGGACGTAGCTGGCTGTGTTTCCGCAGTGTCTGTCCAGTACAACAGTGTGTGCGATGTGTCGAGTTCAGCAGTAGGTTGTGTTCACTTCCCTCTCGGTTCCCTGCAGGGCAATCGCTAGCTGCTGCCATCAGCACAACTCTGCCTATTAAGCCAGTGTCAGACATGTGGGTTCATATTCTTGGCTCTGGCTCCACCCTTTCCTTCTCCATCTGCTTGGACCTTCTTATCTGCTGCCTCATTTGTCCCTCGCAAACCTGCTTTTACCAGCAGCGGGGATGAAGCTCTCAGTTTGTGTGTGCAGGTGTGTTCCTGCGAATGTTTCTTTGCACTTTAGGGGTGAATTAATAGCAACATTTTGGCTTTGATGCGACAGTGAAATTATGGATCTCAATAAAAAAACATTCAATTATTCTGTATTCAGATTCAATAAATGTTTGGCAAATTTATTTGGATGACACATACAGCACATTGTATTCAGTCCCGGTCAAAAGTAATGTACAACTTGACAATTGATGTCTATGCTTTTATTTAAATATCGTCACTGTCCTTCCGAAACCTCAAATCTCCAAATTCACCGGTTTTCAGGAAATGGAAAAAACACTGTACGTTTAAAATTATTAGATCCTGCGTTGTCAAAGTTAACACTTTATTACTTTTTATTGGTTTGATTTTTGCAAATCCCAGTGACAAACATAATTTAGCAAAACCCAGATGACTAATAATAATGTTTTTTTAAGGTTTTTTTTTAGTAAAAAGCACAAGATATGAACAAATATGGATTGCAGCAATTTATTATTAAAAACTTAAAATTCATGTGTAATTCTACTTGGGTATAAACTGACGCTTAGTTTGCCATTTTTTGTCAAATACCTTTGTTTAATCAATATTATAAAACATTATTTTTGTACAATGCACCTATATATTACATTTAATTAAACCTGGGGAAACTTAAAAAGCAAAATTGTATATAAATATACCCCTTGAACAGCACTTTTGCCCTCTACTGTATCTATCTATATATATATATGCAATGTACACGTGAACACACGTATAAAACCACTAAATATTTTAACACTTTATAACACTTTCTTTACATATATAGCAAAAACAATATATATTAAATATTTTCTTTATACAAATGTAAATTAGTTTGTTCTAAATTACAGAAACATTGCAGTATTATTGTTTGTGTGTTAAAAACACAATCTCACAGGCCTCTCATGTATCAACTTTAATGTTCCTGGTTTGAACTCTTGAACTGTGTTGTCATCTAGGTCAGGTACAGAAATTTGCGAAAAGATGATATTGTACTGTGGTGTTTTTAAAACGGGTATAACAGCGCTGTACTCATTTGCACTTCCTCACAGTATGCACCTCACATACGTTCGCCCTTCCACCTGCCTGCGAGTACGATTGGCCGAGCTCAGGGGGAGGCTGGGAAATCACCTGCTCCATTTAGCCAGGTTGCATTGGTGATGGCGGGCCGGGCGTCCCGCTAGCAGCCCTTTGTGCAGCGCTCGACACACTAAAACAGTAGGACTCCTGATTAGCGTGAATGGAGTTCTCCAGCATGGGACCTGCTCTTTATGATCATAGTGATTGTTGTTATTTAGCCCTTCTGCGAGTTAGATCGGCACGCTGCCGCGCTGGAAATCTTTCTGACGGCGCAACAATTATCTGTGATCTGCATGACCACAGCAGAAAAGTATTTGTGATTTAGAAAGATAAAAAAAGAATAAATAAAATATAACCCCGCCCCAATCCCCACACTAGTTTGTTTTCACTCTTTTTCTATTTCTATCCTTGCCCTTTTCATTGCTTTTCTTTTACTGGCTGTAGCCCCTGGTCTGGGCCCGGCAGGGAGCCGTGAAGCCGATGAATGAAGTGGCTTAGCCGAGTCGGCCTCCAGCCCTTACAAGGGTCACCCCAGGGAGTCTTCACTAGTGAGGGGCAGCAGCTGTGTCTGCCCCCTCTGAACACCTCCCAACCCATAATCCAGCTTGTGTTGCACTGCATGGGGTGAGCATACATTGCAGATATTGAGGAATAGTTAAGGAGAGAGAAAAGAAGGGAGTTAAAAGAGTTTCGTCTTCAACGGATTTCATATTTGAGTCCATGCTTAGGGTTTGGGAAAAGAAAGAAGAGTGTGTGCGCGCGTGCGCGCGTGTGTGTTAGGGATAAGATATATGTATAGATTTCTGCGTGATGCCACAGATGATTTGACTATTTAAGTAGTTTTTTAAAAGTTCATAGTCACTTAAAAGTATATATACCACAAATATGTTTGTTTGTGTGTATATCTCATTATATTCAATGTATCGCCTAGCCCTAGTGTATGTAAGAGAGCACTTCTCTTGTAGAGAGTGTCATATGAATATTTTAGTGGCTTGAGAATGAATGAGCACTGATGACAATAGACACTCTCTCTTTCTGCTCACGTCTCTGCGGAGACCTGAGGAGTGCGCGAAGAATCTCGAAAACACTCGCATTATGAAAAAAAAAGCAAAACTCTCTGCTGACTGCAATTGTTTTGTTTATTGGCCAGAAATAAGACGACTAATAAGCAAAAATCATGTTTTCTTCTCCACCCAGTGTCACAGGAAATGGGCAGCACCACCACAGGAAGTCTTTTATATTCCGTGGACACTCAAAGAAAATCTCCGGCAATGAGCTCCATCTGCCATCTCAAGGAGATTCTTAGATGTTTATGGCATCGTATGACTTGACACAAATCCCCATTTTCATTCCTCCCCTGCTCCCAAACACCATCTTTTACACGAGACGCTCGGCGACAGCCCATCTCAGCGTGCGCTGTTTTTTAAATCCTCTGCTCTTTTCTAAGTGCGGTATTTTTGCGAAATCATTACACCAGTGGGTCAGTCTGATGTATGATATCATTACAATTCCCTGTAAATATACCCTCATTTTTTTCTTTCATTCTGTGAGCAAGAGGCAAATGTAGCACATGATCAATGCTCAGTGCGAGAAAGGAGAGTCTCACAGGGAGACGGCCTATTGACTCGTAGCACGTATAAGCCTTTTCCTGCATATGCATTTGCTTTTTCCGAAATATTCATCCTTTCTGGGTGGGGAAAGCCCCCCGCCATATCAAATAGACACAAAAAATGTAGTTATGAAGTTACATTCTTAAAAATCTGTTTCTTATCTTTTAATAATCTGAAGAACCTTCTTTATGGAACCATTTAGACAAAAAGGTTCTTCAATGGCACCTTTTTTTTTAAGAGTGTCGTATTTTATTTTATTTTGGTTGACTTTGTATCTGGAGATTTGGGCGCGACTGCTAAATGTTTATCTGTCTGTAGACGGTCATTTTTGGAGAATTGTGGGTGATATTAAAAGGACATCTCTGCTTTGGCAGGATTTGCCTGGAACAAAGGAGCCTAGAAGTCTTTTTTCATTGTAAACTAAGTTAAGTCGTAGAGATGTACTCTCAAAACACTGAGTTTTAAGCCATTTCAGTAGCATTTTTAGCTTAATTTGCAAGCCCTTTGCAATAGCCGTTTTTTATAATTGCATGTAATTGTACTTCCTGAGAAGTTCTTTAAAGTTTAGAGAAGGGGTACTTTATAATATAAAGCTGTGCTAACGCTGTGATGTTAATCTCCCTGTGCACCCATTAGTGCTGCAGAGCAGGAATCTAGACTAAAAAAATTGAAATTCAAGCTAGCTTTCCATCAGTTTTAATGTCCTCGCTCACTAATAAAGAAATGTGCAATAATTGGCACAAATAGTTTTCTCAAGCACCTTCTGCGGAGAATTAGCACGTCTGAGCTTAAAGCAGATAGGAGTGAATCAACAGTTACTTCTGTACCTTAAATTGGCGTTCACTAGTTTCTCGCACCTCTCTCTCGCTTCCCCTCTCATCCTTTAGCAAGTCTGTTCGCACCTGCGCAAGGACACGGGCCTAAATTATCTTCTGTCTTACTTATAATGAACTACTGTGCCTTGTTTGATGTTTGAATAGAGTTGTCTGAAATTGGCGCTAATTTGCATCTAATTACGCAAAGATACGGAGACATGTTTGCCATCTCCATCAGCATCGCTTTACAAGATGCAAGCGTGCATTTTTAATGAGTCCTGACGGAACGTCTCCATTGTAAACATGGCTGTGGCTATTGACGGCACGCTGGGAGCGAATCGGGTGCGTCAGAGCCAGCGCTGTATTGAAACGCCACCAACGTAAGGCCTTCGGCACGGACTGATAGGTAGTTATCACCATTTTTTTCTCCTCATCATTGTATCTGTTTTAAAAGCGGGTCAGGTGTATTCAAGCCATGTCCTCTTCAAGGTCCAGCTGTAATGAGGAAAACATTTTTTTTATTAATTTCAAGACATATTAAGAATCTATTAAATCTTGTGCAGTGGTTAGAAAATCAATAGCCCATTACGTCTTGTTACATCTGATTCATCCACAGGTTCGGCAGTAACAATATCTATATTTACCATTGAAGCATTGTACTAACAAAGTGATTGTGCTTGAGTTTTATTACCGTCTCACCACAACGCAGAAGGCTCTCATTTAATCCGTGCGGTTGTGGGCGTATGTAAAAGACTATTTTACGACCTTTTTTGTATCTAGATTCTCCCGACGACAGACACGATTGTTTTTCACTACCCATTTACTTCTAGATTGATTTGAAACAGATTTTTATTGTTTCCAGAGTACAGGGATTGTATTTTTGCCTCTGTAAAGGCAGCGCCGATGCCATCCCAGCCGTGGCACAAGCAGCTGCTGCCCGGCTATTGTGTCGCCGGGCCATCTGTGACGCTCCCACTAACAGCATATTAATCTACGACACTAAACTAGCCTGCCCTTGGAGGGAATTAAAGCTCAAATTTTATCTGCCCTCTAGATAAATTGTGTGTCACCGCAGGAACGGCAATGCGAGTGTTGTATATCGAACCTTTCTTAGACTCTGAAAGTCTCTGAGAGTCTCTCCATTATTGGTTTAGGAAAAACGAATTAGCGTCGAGAGCTCAGCGTTTTAGCCACAGGCCTTCTCATGTCCCCAAGTCACTTGACCCCACGTGACCTCCAAGGTCACGCCCTGCCTCAGATTCAGCTTTCGGGCCTGTCAGCATAGAGTCTGGTCTGGAAGTGAAGTGACATGTCTTGTGATTGATGTTGACCCCTTATTGAACTCACACCCCACACAGACCGCTGTACACAGGGGACGGGTGAGGGGTTTTGACCACCGATACCTCTCAAAGTCACACGCTCTTTTATTTACACATAATCAAACACATGCACATTTACATTTACATTTACATTTATGCATTTGGCAGACGCTTTTATCCAAAGCGACTTACATTACATTGTACTATACATTTGTACATTTTGTATAGTAAGCAAGTGGGGGTTAGGTGCCTTGCTCAAGGGCACCTCAGCCGTTACCCGCCAGCCCTGAGAATCGAACCAGCAACCTTCTGGTCATGAGTCCAACTCTCTAACCACTGGGCCACGACTGCCCATACGACATGCTTTATATGGATAGAGAGAGAGAGAGAGAGAGAGAGAGAGAGAGATAGATGAGTTGCAACTCTAGCAGAAAGTTCAAACATTATGCGTGTGTGTGGCATGTTTGCACTGGGGCTTAAGAGTGCTTGCGGGGTGCTGTATTCACCAGGGGTTGCTGGGACTGGCACGGTGTGAGCAAACAGCCTTCTCTATTCGCCGGCCTCCTCTGTGGGGGCATCAGTGGGAATATGAGAATGAAGCAGAGTAAGGAAAACAGAAAGAGAATGTAATAGAGGAAGGTCCCGGCAAACACGCGTGACCCGCATTAGCATACCCACCTGTCGTCGTCCCTCGGCGACTCCGCATCAGCTGTCAGTCATTCCCCGACTCCTCGTCGGCCGTGTCAATCTTCCCTCTCCGCCGCCGCAAAGCTCTGTCACCGCGGAGTGGACTGTTTACCTCATTACACAACCTTCTCAGGGATAGTAAACAGCTGGCACAGGCAGACAGGCGGGCAAATAAGCAAGCAAATAGGTAGAAATATTGAATGTTAAGTGCAGTACCTGGGGACAAAACAGAGAGGAAGGCACCCCGAGCGGATTAGCGAACGGCAGGATCTGTTTCTCCGGCCCTCGCACTTTAGTGACTGATGGATGTACTCGTCCCCTCTCTGCTAGTATGCTTAATTTGCAACTTAATGATCCAGTGGCCCGCTCCACTAACCAGCGCTCACATAGACTCCGAGCGGCGCCGCCGGTGCTAAAGTCAAGCTTAGCAGGGCACGCCTGTATTCGACAACACGGCGAGCAGCTGCCGCACGTACGCTCATGCACAACCGGGGGAGCTCTTCCGTAGAGTTTTGAACACAGTAAACAATAGAAAGAAAAAACGTTTCCTGTTTTTTTCTTTATTTGCTCTCACCCGGCAAACAAGTGTAATCTGCACTTGTAATGCAAAAGCAGGCAGAGCAGAGAAGCATGTTAAAAAACATAATTAAAACTAGAAAAACACCACTGTAAGACGCTGTTGGACACCAGTTTATAGTGTATTTGAGATGTTAGGATGCTAGTTTGCAGGAATTTCCGCTGGCTTTTTGACTAGCTTAAAGGAATAGTTCACCCAAAACTGATGGGTGATGGGTGATGGGTTTCGGCTACTACGAGCTCGCCATGTGCATAACTTTAAAGAATCATTTGTCTTTAGTCATCGATCAGCCTCTTCATATAAATATTCATATTGCATAAGCTTTTGTTAATATCTGTGTAAGGATGTGTGTTGGAGGTAGTGTCTGCCTCACAGAAAATCTTTTTCATAATATTAACAGTTTAACTGAATGTGGATTTGTTTACAGTGAGCTGTCATATGTTAATGCGTGTTTAGCTTAGCGTTTCACGTACCGCTGTGTGTCTATCCGTGCACATCTGTGCATGTGTATTTTTGTGTGATCTACAGTGTGTATCAGCACAGTTTGCCTAAGTCATATCTGTAGTTAAATAGCCAACGTAACACATTTAAACATCCAAATGAATCATCTGTAACCTTCCGAAACCTTGACTCTGGTGTCAAAATTGACAAGCCCTTAACACTATTTAAACCCAGTGACAAACATAAAGATTGACTAATAATAATGATTTATGACAAAAAAATTAAAATCATGAAATATGGAGATATGGACAGCAGCGATATGTAAATGTAATAATTACTATGATTATTTAAATTTGTTTAATATTTAATTGTTTTATTATGCAGTTTAAATAATACTATAATAATAAAGGAAAAACTAGTAAATACTCAATATTTCACTGTAAATAAATGTGAAAAAAATTGCTGCCTTAAATTTTTTTATATCGTCAAATCAACTTTACAACTCATTTTAGTGTCTTCAAATCATCAAAATAAGTTACATTTTTGCTTTTTTTTGTAAGTTACATCAACCATTTGCCAAAATGTAAAAGTGAATTTGATTGTACTTAAAATCTTAAGGCGTAGTAAATGACAACTTTAAAGTACATGCCGACATACAGCAAACATCCCACTCACAGGCGCGCGCGCGCGCGAGTGATTGTACTTAAAATCTTTAGGCAGAATAAAACAGTGTAGTAAATAATGTATATTCTAGCCTATAGTGTAAAACTTGAATCTTAAATCTTTAAAACCGCTATAAACTGCATGTCGACCTGTTCACAAAAGTAACCCCCCCCCACACACACACACACACTCAGATAGATGGACAAGATGCTTGAACATAATGTCTGGTGCCTTTAGTTGGCGCATTTGCACACACAGAATGTTGATATTCCGTTTGATCACATAAATGCATAGCATACATACACAGTTGTGCGACTGCCTGTATATATAAGTAATTGGCTCCATCACTCTTTTAAACTGGCTATTGCGTTTACACAAATAATAATAAGAAAGGTAAATATTGCCACATCAATATCACGTATTCCAGAAATTCTAATGTCAATAAGGCCGACATGAACAGGAGACCCAGACCAACAACACAATACATTTTTATTTAGCTGGTGCAAAATATTTGTCAAAAAGCTGAAAAATTGTTTTCTGCATAGAAATGTAGAAAGACTCTCTCTCTCTCTCTCTCTCTCTCTCTCTCTCTCAGTAGAATAGAAAGGCTAATGGCCTCTCCCGAAACATGCCCGCAGGGGGTGATCATAAAGTCATGCATTTATGCACAAATGTGTTCTGTTCACATCGGACCTGCTTCCAGCCATGCTCCTAAATCAAACAAAACTGCCCTCAAACTTTCACTTGTGCTTTTCATTATGTACCGCTGGACTCCAGTGTAAATCCACTGCTGTTAGAGATTTTCTTTTCTTTTTTATGTATTTCATCAATTCAGCACCACTTAAAGGCTGAAAATATAATTGATGACAATTATCTGTGTGCCTGTAACAATTACAATTAGCACCCGAGCTTTCCGAGGTGTTAAATACAGAGGGCACGGAGACTTTTTCATTAATTGTACCTTTGTTTGAGGAAAAATGCAACTGGATTGATTGTGTGTCTGTGTGTTCGAGGAGGAGGAGGAGGAGAGATTTTCTTCAAGAATGGCAGTGCTGAAACTTTAGAAGGCGAGAACTGTGTCAAGGTGGGCTTTCTTGTTCCCCCTCAACAGCAGCAGTAACAGCTGCCATCTCAGGGTGTTTGTGTTTAAGGTGCGTGCTTGTGTATTTTTTGGGGGGTTGGTTGGGAAAGCAGCAGTCTGCTTTCGGCTTCCAAATGGTTAATGCAGCTCAGATGCCCCTCCCATTCCCCCCGCCTCCGCTGCTGTCTCCGCCTCTAGAGTATCAGATTGACAGTGGCTCGGCCAATAGCGTGCGCAGGGACCAGCCATGCGTGACGGGGGCTCTACGGAGGGCTGCAAACTTCCCAGTACATCGGCAGCCTCTGCGATCAGCACAGCCTGCGCGTGAGCGAGCGAGCGAGAGAGAGAGAGTGAATGAGAGAGACAGAGCAACAGAGCAGAGTGTTAGAAAGAGAGAGATAATCGGACCGCATGATGCTTGTTTAACCACTCGTTGAGCAAGTGCTGCAAAACAAGTCTGATCTCTCACCTGTCATCTTGCGTTTTTCATCTTTTTTTCTCGTGCGGAGTTTTAGCTCTTCTGTGGAAACATCGGGACGCAGATCTTGTATGTGCCGCGCGCTGCTCTCGGTGCCGTGCGTGTGTGTGTGTGTGTGGAATGGGAAGGGGATGTTAAGTATTCTGTGCTGAGTCTTGATGAACCTCAACAACCCTGGAGTGGGGGGTTCATTTTAACCCTTCAGGTCATCGCTGGAGGAGCCCTGACCAAGGTAACACACCACCCCCTCCACCCCCCCACCCCCCAAATGCATGTTCGTAGATTGAACTGTTGTGCTGTCCGATCTCTCCGCTCGTACTCTTTATCGTTTTCTCTTTCCATGCTTTGTCTTTTTTTATTGTGTGAATATGTATGTGTGCAAGGCAAATCACACAAGCTGTTTTCTGACTGTTTAGATATGAAACTACTCCTGCAATGTGAAAAATGTGAACAACATGTAGTTTGAAGAAGCTTTATTTTCCTTAAAAGCTGTATTAGTTTGTTTTGTAAGGTAAAACAATACATTTTCAGTCTCATGTGTAAGAGGATGCTACATGTGAGTGCGGTATTTCTAAAAATCACTGCAACCTCTTGGAGTAAACGTAACCCTGGCCGTGACGCTTCCGAAAGCACACTCAAGCTGAGGATTTATTTACTGTTCGCAAGGACATGTTTTTCCTCCTATTTTCCCTTCGGATGCATTTTTGATCCGCTTCGAGGGAACAGACATGTAGCGGCGGCTGTTGCGAGTGCCGCGTGCTGCCCGCTCTACAATAGACGTTTACAGTGCAGCTAATTGGAAACAGCTACAGCGTGGAATTTCTCGCACGCTCTGCTACCTTTTCAATTGAACTGCTCGCGCTGTCCGCTCCCTCTGCCCATTTGATGGATGGTGATGGATCTGATATCCGCACCTTTCTAAAAAGTGTAATTATGGGTTTCGGACACAAAGGCTTTGATCAATGTGCGGATATTGTGCAGAATAGTCATTTAGTTAGGGCACTTGAGAGTGTCGACACCTTTTTCGTATTATTTATATCTGTTTGGTTTTCCAGTGAAATTGTTAGAGAGGTGTGTTGAATTTTTTGGGGGAGTACGCGAGTGTGTGCCTGCGCTGTGCCTGAAGTTCTCCTGCACTTTTCAGCATCAAATGATTTTTAGTGGTAAAGCTCAGAGCTCAGAGGAGAAAGAGGGAATAATGAGGAAAAAAGTGATCCGCCGTGTGTATCATGTGTGCCGCAGAGCATCTGACCCCGGCGCTGTGAGGAATAAGCTGTCAGAACGGCTATAGAGTTGGAGGCCATGTGTGGAGGTGTTTAATGTCCCTTTTGCAGCGGACATTAGTGGTTCCACTTTATAACCTGTATCACGCTCACGTTTGATTTATGATCGTGTTTATCTCCTATGATTCCAAATAGAAAAGCCTTTCTTTCAGCTGAACTAATAGTCCATTTTTTAAAGGAAAAAACAACAAAAAAGAGAAAGGAAAGCCATTTTGGTGTTGTGTACCCTCATGCTCCTGTGTCTCCCTATTTCTCTTTCTGTCGCTTACAAACGGCGAGCCATCTCCTAGCAACCAGAGCTTTTTTTTTGCTTTGTGTGATATATGTTCCGTGTGTGCAGTAATCTTGCTGATGGAGTGCATTACTGGAGATGGTGCTATTACTCAAAGAATAAAAGTTTCAATTACCTTTGATACCAGCCCATAATATAGGCTGATTTAGTGTGCTGTAAAATGAGCCAGGTCACATTTTCTTATCCATATATTTTCTTGTTTTATTATTTTTTGCACCGGATGATGATGAAGGGTGTTTTGGACGCCCCAGGTGAGCGGGTCGTTTAGAGCGAGCGAGCTTGTCTCCTGGTTGCTCATTTAAACATTACCAAGCCTCATATTTAATTCATGCAGAAAAAATTGGTTCGTGTCGGGGCCCGCATGTGGCGGTTTAAATGGGAAAGAGGAAAAAGTTTGGGAAAACGTTGCGGTTCATGGCCCAGGCGTCTCAGCCCTCCACCTCCCATTATGCTTAGCGCCTTTATTGAGACTTCATCAAAAACATGTTTCTCTAATTAAAATAAAGGAAAAAATGAATTAATATGAAGTGAGCTGCTGCATTGAGGGATGTGCTAGAAATAGGGAGTGATTGACATTTCGCTTCAATTGCTCGTTTGCTAACAGGATAAAGCACTGTGTTCGTTGTCCTTTTATGTTATCTTTTGTCTTCCAGCTAATATCTCATAGAGCTGTCAGTTTGATGTGTTTTATCTTCGTTCTTTTTCCTCATTATCCACCTGTGAGAAACAACGGAGGTTGATAGGCACTTAAAACGATACAAAATGTAACACAGCGAGAAAAAGAGATGGAATCAAAGATTCAGATATCTTCCGTCGAAGACAGCGACACAGCCTCATTTTCAAAGAGAGTGACCGAGATTTATAGAGTAAGATAAATGAAGAGCAAATAGATGAGAAGGAGAGAAAAGCTGATGAGAGATGAGGTGTGTGCGGAAAAAGGGGTCTTATCTAGATGGGTGTCCAGATGGGTAGGATCTCCGGTCTGTCTCGAAGGAGAAACATCTAGCAGCAGTCAGGCTCAGGGCTGGACACGAACAAACAAGAGACTGAGGCTGAAGCCACTGTAAACCCAGATTACATCTCAGACAATATTGATCTGTTTTATTTTCTCATCACAACTCTTGTTTTATAAAAAACACAATAACAAACACAAAAAAGGAAATCACTTTAAATTGTGGGAACACACTATTAAATGGCGTCGTAAACGCTCAGTTAAAATATGTTTTGTAGATTTTTTTTCTTTAAAGATTTAGCTATTTTTCTTTTTGGATTATCGCAATAATTGTATTAATTACAATAATGTATTTGTAGTTCATTAAAAATTGTTTTACAAGTAAATTGTGTGTGTGTGTGTGTGTGTGTGTGTGTGTGTGTGTGTGTGTGTGTGTGTGTGTGTGTGTGTGTGTGTGTGTGTGTGTGAAAAATTTAAATTCAACATTTAGAGAATTGTAAATAATTATTGCATTTCTATTTCATTATGACATTTGTTTTAGATTATTTTAATATTTTATTGTATTTAATTAATTATGCAAAAAACGTACATTGTATTGTATGGTTCAAATTATCATTATTTTTAGAAAGTATTTATTTACTTAAATATCCTAAAAACAGCAATTATTTCATAAAGCTACAGCTACTTTTTTTATATATGTGGAAAGCACACATTCAGGCACAGCCACGTACACACCTACACAACTCATTTGACACATTTAGCAGTTTACTTTTTGTCAAGAGAGTATAATAAAATGATGTTCAATAATTAAAAAAACAGACAAAAATACTGTAAATATCAGGATTATTTTAGGATCAATATTTAGTGCAATTCAAAAATGCTTTCTATTATAATGACTTAAAATACTGTACAGTAGCATAAAAAATACTTTTTAAAGACATGCTTGCATTTCAAAATTGTATTTAATTCATTTTTATTTTTCTAATCTTTTGGAAGATCTTGAGCAGAATTAAGTAATAGTGTCTTAGTACAATTATGTAATTTTTTCTCTTTTAATTTATAGTTTTTAAAGATGCTGCTAAAGCACGTAGCAAGTAGGAATTTTTTTAATTCTCCTACACAGCCTGCATCGGCCCACTGGAGTGTGTGTGTGAGTGTGTGTGTGTGAGTGTGTGAGACAGTGAGACACCGCTGTGCCGGGTGCTGGACTATGACAGAGTGATCAGCTTAGTGAGGGAGAGAGACTGCTGGGCTGCCGGTAATGGCTGCCGAGGGAGGGAGAGAAAGACGATTCGTCAGCGCTGAATGAGGGGTCAGAAAGGTCAGGGTCCGGAGACACCACCATTTGCAATGAAGGCTTGTATGCATCCGTGTACACACACTTGCACAAATACTGCTGTGGGTCGGACTCGCTATATTAGTCCAATTGTCAGTTGAAAACAAGCGCTGCTGTGCCATAACGGAGATTTACGCTTACAGCTTAAAACTTTTTAACCTTCACATATAAAAAGACAGCAAAATTGGCTGCGTATGTCATTTTTCTATTGATTTCTTTTCTGTCAGGGAATGTTGGTGGGCTTGTTCATCTCTGCGGGGGGTTTTGTGTTGTAGTTTTTCCTGTTGGTTTATATTTACTGCCAGTGCATAGAGGTGCATGTTTCTGTTTCACAGCAGTGAAAAGCTTTATTTTTTAAAGTTTTGTTTGCATTGCGGTTTATTTTATTACTAGTCCTAATCTGTCTATAGGATCTGTAATGTACATTTAGTGTACACGTGGACTCTTATAGGGACGTGTGCTTGCATCAACAAATTGGTTTATTACCGTGTAGATGGCAGGATGGAAAATCTGTTTGTCAGCAATTCGACACGTTTGTTCGTTTCTTAAGGTGACTTGTACTAACTAGACTACAGTACGTCCACTTTACCCTCAGTGTCCTTTTGTGCTCCTTCGGTTTCCAGATCCCCTTTAACACATAATAGCTACGATATTTAGTGCGGAGGAGCGAGAAAAGAAACGCTAAAACTATTCATGGCTTATCCACCGAACAGCATAGTCACGTATAACAAAGCAGAGCCATTGCGGAGCGAGGCCGCTGTGCACAGAGGAATGTGCCTGTTGAAGGCAGTAAAACAGATTCCAAATGAGATTACGCTGACATGGAAGAAAAGAGACGGTGTTTGAGAAGCATCCGAGCTATGGTTAAAGGGCTGCGGCCACACATCATTGTCCTCACAGTTCCACGCACTCATTAAGGTGATTAAATGAGCATTACTGTCAGTGGGACGGAAGAGAATGGGTTGGGTTGATAGATGCAGAACAGAACATCATGTTGATGCTATGTAGGGCACTTCTGAAGGGGCTTTAAGGGAGAACGAAATGCTCTTTGAATACTCTGTTTAAAAAAATCAACCTCCAGAATTTGCCAGAGGGGGTTGAGGAGCATGCAAGCGAGTGACCCCGTGGTAAGAAGGCGGGTGAGTGAACTGTATTCCTGTTGTCTGCAGAGATCTCAGTCTACTTCAACGTCCATGTGAAGTGTCAGCACAGAGCTCATGTCCAAATTCCTGGCCTTACAACAAAAATTTGAGAATCACTGTTTTAGGGGCATCATTTCAACACAGGACATCATTCCATGTACTGTTTAAGAATGAATGCATGCACCCATTGAATTAAGAGTTATATATGTGATTAAGGTTATAATTATAACCTTATGTATATAATTAAGGGAAGGAATTAATTAATGGCGGCCGCTGCAGTGGTCGTTCTGAGCTGTTTCGGACTCTCTTTATCGATTTCATTTTGCTTTCATGTTAGATGGTATGTCAGCAATACAGACTATTACTGTATTTTACCCAGAACCTTGACAATATGCCTTGAATCCATAAAGCACCGTGCAGCACAGCAAGAAATGCAACTGTAATTACAGTATTCAACAAAGGTCTAAATAAATAAGCAGAAGCGTTGTTAAAAATAAAAACTGCAATCATAAACATTCCTATCCAGCCATGATTGCATTTCTCGGAGGACCCTTGAGTTAGCCAAAAAGCTTAGGTAATATTCTTCATAATTTTTACAGAGGTTGAGTGAGACGAACACAGACCCGTTCGATTCAGAGGAGAGTAAAAAAATAAGTGCGTGTCCTCCTCAGGCTGTAGAGATGTGACTACACAATGCTAATATCTGTGAATTAACATAGTCTGGATAAAAATATGCTTGCTTGTTTCATTTTTATTAACGCTGGTGATTATTTTTAGTAGCGCTGGTTTTTATTAAAGTAGTCTGTCTCTCTCTCTCCTGTGCACGGGAATGTCCTTGTTGTAGGTTGGAAAAGTCATTTCGATAGTTTATATATATGACAGCGCTCCAGTGAACCGGTAGTTAGTGCTGTCCCACCCTCAACACCACCAGCTACATAAATCAAACCTCTCTCTCTCTCTCTCTCTCTCTCTCTCTCTCTCTCTCTCTCTCTCTCTCTCTCTCTCTCTCTCTCTCTCTCTCTCTCTCTCTCTCTCTCTCTCTCTCTCTCTCTCTCTCTCACACACACACACTCACACACACTCTTTCTCTTTCTTTCTCCCCCCGCATTTAATTTCAATTTAAGTGTGCTTTTTTGGTATGACAAAAAATGTTTACAGTTGAAGCTGTTTACTACTGTAACAGTACTGTACATGTTTGATGTTTTCAAAGAAAAAGGTTAATAATGTACAATGCACAAAAGTAAAATAGAACTAAAAATGTTTTTGATCTGATAATGCTGTGTTGATCTTTTTGTGTATGGTTATTCTTTTGCTTGTTCATTTGTCAGCTTTATTGAGCTTTGAGGCAACATTTTTCCCTGCAAGATTTGTAAATATTTATAATCTCTTATTCTTGTCTATCCTATCCATTTTTTACAGTCGGAGGAAACTAGATTAAAGGGATAGTTCACCCAAAAATGAATATTCTGTCATGAATTACTCACTCTCTAGTTGTTTCAAACATATATACATTTCTTTGTTGTGGTTGAACACAAAGAAAGATATTTGAATGACTGCTGAATGACAGTTCTTGACCACTATTGACTACCATAGTAGGACAAATGGCAATGGTGGTCAAAATAACTTTTTGCTGTCCTACATTATTCAAAATATCTCATTTTTGGTCAACAGAACAAAATAAATTCTAAAGGATTTTTCCTACTATGGAACTGTTTGGTTATAAGCATTCTTCCAAATATCTGTCTCTGTGTTCAGAACAAAGAAATGTATACAGATTTGGAAATGCAAATGTTTAAAATGCAGACACATGGTACCTCTTCTCTCTCAAATTATTCTTAATCTGAAACAACTTTAGCGTGAATATTGTTATGCCACAGAAGCACGCATAGTGCTGTTACGATATATTCGGTGTAATTATTGCAGCTTGTTGACTTCTGTAAATGGAGCCATGTAGACACTGTTTGTTTGACCACCATGCAATTATGTTGCAACAATATACTTGATACAATGACAAAAGATAAAAGCTAGATCAGTGATTCATTCCATACCTAGCTATATGAGAGGGATTCACACATAACAGTTAATCGCTGTGAACATCGCATGTGTAAGCACACACACATAGTCTTTTCTTGCTCTTTCTTTCTGGCCATTTGAATTCAGCTGGGCACCCCTGCCGGTCCAACACTGAAAAAGAGGAGCTTTTGATAACTCCAGAAAAAGACCACTTAAAATGTTCTCTACTCATTGACGGTAGCAGCCGCCATTTTTGCAGCAGTGTTATACAGTTTGAGTGCAAAACTGTAAACACTATCTAAGCATCAGTTGTGAGTGAAGGATTGGCTTTGGCAAATAAATAAAATCAGCTGGCCGATAACTTTTTAAGGAACTGCTACATAATAGACAATTTTTTTTGCTTAATTATGAACTGAAATATACTGAAAAACGAAACCGAGATTTATAAATATATATATAACATCATATTTTTATTTAATTCAATGAAACAAAATGCCAGTTTTAAATATTTGTAGATGTTAAATATCTAATTTCTTGTTATTCATAGGTGTGACAAAAAGGTTATTTTAAGCCCTTTGTGCCTGTATATGAGTAAGACAAAAGAAAGCGAGCAAGAGAGACAAAGATGTGAGCTTGCAACTGCGCATTTTCCCATGTGCTCGCCACAACTGGTCAGCACATTCTGTTGTTGTGTTTCACTGCTTTGTTTGCTAATGATGTTTGTCAGCGAGGGTAAAATGTTCTTACCGCTGATGCCCACAATATGACCGCTACTTCATTTATTTCCTTTGGCTCATAGCAGACGGTGATTTGCGTTCTTTCTCTGCCTTTAATCACAGCTGATACCGAATCAGTCACTCTGTCACAGCTTTGTGTGAGCCATCTGAGGTGATCTCATTCAATGAGCAGCCCTAGGAAAAAAATTAAATGTCATGCTAGTGAGCGCCTTCATACAGACGATGTAGAAGGTGGCTGTTATCACCTTGTTTGAACGCTGTGGGGGAAAAATAACGATGATGTCACTGCGCTTTCTGTAACTCCAAATCTGCAGGGAAAAAATAATAGCGGGTAAAAAAAAAATTGTGGATGGATTTTAAGTGGTTGCCGCCACAAAGCTAAAGTGTTGCTTTACTGTTGCTATGGTGTTCAGAGGGGTTTTGTGGCAAGTTCAATGCGGCTGCTAGGGTATTCAGGGTGGTGGGTGGGTGGGTGGTTGCTTACTCGCCCAACTCAAAAGAGCCAGTTTTTAAGTCTCAATGACAACCTGGTCTCTCAATATTACTCTCGTTCCTTCCTCAATATTTTAGTCAAGAAAACCCAACACATCTCGGCTCAACAAGCTCCACAATTTGAGGATCGTTCGTGTCCAAACTGCGTGGGATTACAGTTTAAAGCAGGGGATCTGTAATGGTTACCTCTTGCAATTACAGAAAATCAGCGATATAAGATTCCGTGGATCTAGGAAGTTGGCCCTTCAATTAGGTTTTCAGGCAGAATTTCTAGGCCGCAGTAATGGCAGAATCAACTTAAACTGCTGCACACGTTCCTTCTAAAATAGCTTTATTACAACGTAATTCATTACAGGAAATAAAGGCAAACGAACTACAGCTTCAGGACCAACATCACACCACCGTGGTTTTGACTCGTGCCACAACGTGCAGCTTGCCGTAGACATTATACTGGTCAGAGTGCATAGGTTTCACCCATCCTGTCCTACAAATCGGAAAATATTACACCCGGATGTGCCTGAACACTACATTCAGCTAGATTACCCTCTTCACATGATGATCAGCTAACCTCAGCTCAAAGTGCTGCTCATTTACATTAAAATACACACAGGTTCCCCACTTCAATGCACGTTTTGTGGGTTGAGTACCTGCTGTATTTACATTCCCATTAGGATGAAGTAAATGTGTTATTCTTTAAAACTCATCCGTGTTTGAATTAATAAGTAGTCTGGTTTAGCATGATTTAACGTAATAACTGTAATAAATCATGCTAGACGGCATATTTCCATTTTATCTGCAAGTGCTTCTACAGTATATTCTGCTTTGTAATTCTATGAAAGGAGCAATAATCCAATATATAGACAGACAGACATGCAGATAGATATATAACTCCGGAATTTTAAACGAAACAGGCTTTAAATCACGAACAAATATGCATGTTAATGCAAAATAAAGGCTTATTTACAAACCAGCTCACCCTCTCAAGGTTGTTTGTCTCAGTGCATCTCCTCTTTTAGTCAGCAAATTAGCTCTAAGGAAGAGGCATTCATTACCATGATACCAAGCAGGGCCTTCAAAATATATATATACATTCTCAAAGCCCCATTAATTATATCAGAGTAAAGTAAGTATGCAGAGGTGGCTAGTCCACAAGAACACTGTGAATTTGTTCCCCCATTACTGTAGGATGAAAACCTTTTTTATGCATTGTATAGCTACTTTACATCTCTATTTGGGTACTGTGCACCAACAAACATCGAGTCCATTATCAACCACAGACTGAAAGGCGGGGTTTGGATGAAGAAAAGAGCACTTCTCAGTGATGCTGACATGGCAGAGCATTTCACCAATCTGGTGTCTGGCTACAATAGCCAAAAGTCAGCCCACGGGACACAGGTAATGACAGAACAGAGATGCAACAGATGAAGGGACGATGGAAAGACAAAAGCTAGACTGCAAAAAGAGACGGATTCTCAGCTGATGGCGTCTGCCGTGGCACCTCAGCCACGTTTGTGGAGCTCTCACGGAACAATCCCCAGATGTCTGGCATTCGTTCGCTTCAGAAATGATGAAGTATTTCGAGCTCTTGATTTCACAGTGACAACGTACTGTGTGTGAACTCACGCTCAAACATGCTGATGAAACGTCATCACTATTTCTTCTTCACTAAACTCGTTTTACAATAGAAAAGATGCTAGAGAAAGACAAGGAGCCGGAGCGAGGGATGGATTGCAGGATCGGGTTAGGTTTAATCCCACAATTAGTGAAACTGAGCGCCGGGCTATGAATGCCATTTCAGATTAGCCTGTTGGAGTTCTCTCATACGCTGACAAAAACACTATAGATCCCTTTATAAACTTGTTATAGTGTAGACTCGATTCACAACTCAGACATTTTCTTTTCAAGACCGAGTCATGCAACCGGATTTGGAGAAATGAACGAAACCTCTGGCTGGATGCAGAACCAAATGCTTCTAGATTTGCAGATTCATTTTTAGGAGTGGGAATTGTCTGTATATCAGTTGTCAATATTCCTTTTCCGATGTGCTGATAAAGAGATGATACAGAATTGTGAATTATAGGTAACCCACTTCCTCTTTTGCTGTGGGCTGTGATTCAGAATGTTCCTCCTTTCATCAGTAACAATCCATCTTTCTTACATGTGCATGATCCGTTTGACTTCGTAGTAATAGCAATGTTTTTGTTTGCTCGTAATACAAGTCAATAAAAAGTTTACAGTCATGGTCACATCACTTTGGTTGAATTGTCATGGTATATTCAGATCTTCATCCTATTTTTTCTATAGTAAGTCTTTTCGACAACATTTCCTGAAGTATTCAGGCTTCTTGATAAGGTGCAGGAATACCTGAATAGTTGGTACATGAAGATTCATAGTTCTTAGGCTTTAGGTTGACAAGAAGCTTTGTAATGTCAATAAAGAAGAGCTGGGTAAAATCACTCTTATATACACATTAATGCACTCTACAAATGCATAATTTATAACCGAACAGTTGGTTTTGTCTATATTTTACTCAACAGAGAGTTAAAACGGCTCTATTTTTTAGAGAGTCCAGTAGTAGGAAAGTGCTTGATGGTTCATGGTTATGACGTAATAAAAGTCCTGTAGACAAATTCTTGTGTCCTGGGCACACTTCCTGTTTTAACAGGAAATATGTCCACACAATAAAGAAAATGTCTTTATACAGTAATATAATTACACCCCCACCGCCTATAATTCTCATTTCTGGAAACTTCAGTCCTCTGTACAGAGATGGTTTTGGTTGCAAATGTTTGTCGTAATTAAAGCGTGTTTGCATTTGCAAACGGCAGGTCAGCTGGTGAGATCAGGGGTCGCTCGCCTTTCTGAGAGGCCTTTGATCGAAACAAAAACGGTTTTAGGTAACGACCGACATTTAAGTGCTTGCGATGGAGAGAGTGAAAACAGAAGGGAAACGTGAAAGGGAAATAGGGACATCCTTATCTTTTCATTAAAATGCTAATACATTTAAATGATCTGCCAATTGAAGAAGCGCTTGTTTTATTTGCTTTATTTGTTTTAATCCCACACTTCAGAAGGCACACTGAAAGTTAATACACTCGAGTGGGACAAATATCGCACACGCACTCACAGACATGATTCGAATCCCTAACATGCAATGCGACAGTTCTGCCGGCATTGGCATTTTAGCCACTGACCTAATTGGCCAGCGGTAAAGAACGAAAGGCCGTCTAAACCGCCGTACTAAGACAATGTCAAGCAGCCCACGTCGCTCCAGTACACGGCCACGGTTTGGAATCCTGCATGCGTTTCTGGTGTTTCCTTGGCATTCTGTATGCACCGCTTCTGCTCGACTGAGTTTTTTCCGCTGCTGGCTTTTCATTAGCCTTAAAAGCACTCGGGTGGTACAGGTTGAAACGCACAGAAAAGCGGGTGTCTTTTCCAGCCTTCTGATACGAGCGTGCATGAGAAAGTTTAAAGAATAGGAGGCCATTTCGGCGGCCTCCCCCTCAGGCTCACCGAGCGGATGTTCAGAGCCGGTAGCCCGGAGATCTTATGGAAACGCAGCGAGATGATAGACTTTACCCGCGCCGTGAGTAGATGCATGTGTGTGCGTGGGGTGTTTGTTGTTGTGTTCATCTTGACCTTGGGTTACAGAGCTTGAGGGAACAAATGTAGTCGTGCATTTGAATATAATAGCTGTTATTTATTTATTTATTTGTCCTTATTTATTTATCTGAATTTTTCATGGTCAGATTTACATAATCACCCGCAGAAAAGGAAGAACTACAGATTGCATGTAAGCAGGCTATAGTGACTAGTTGATGCTGTGCATTATAAATCATGATATCCAGTTCAAATCTGCATAATAGTTTGTATTCACACAATGTATGTTTTTTTACATATTGTTACATATTTATTGTTTGCATATTAAACATGTATTAATAACAGTGGTGTGCAGTTGTGAGCTGTAAACAATCACATAAAAGTTTTTATATATTATAATAACAAATTCAATCAATAAACCTACCAATCAAATCAAAACTGTTCCAAAAAAGGAAAACAGAAGTACCAGAGTCACAGAAATACTGTTGTATATTATAAAGTTGTTCTGAAGATTTGTGTACGTCAGGAGTGCAGTTATCACCCATCATTGCTCAAGAACTCAGTAAAGCTTGTGTTTTATAATCTAGACGTCTTGTATTCCGGTTTGCACACACTCACAGGTGTATCCACCCCTCTCTCTCTCCCCAAATAGCTCTTCAGTCTATTTCAGGGTTTTGTACTCAATGCTCTCTTCTCTGACACTATGATTGCTGACTAAGTCTTCTGTTGTGCGCCAGGCTTTGGTTTTACGGTTAATCACCATCTGTTTACGGAGTTGCTTGAACACACAGTGTCCCAGTAACGTTAAACAGTCCAAAAACATCTCCTTGGCTCTGGTCGAGAGTGCGTCTAGGGACTTTGTTATGGCACATCCTGCTGAAACTGATGGCTAATTAACATTTATTTAAGCTTTCTAAAGGCCCAGAGTATCCTGTTTACCTTTCCGGCTTGTTCGCTGTGAAGGTTTGTGTGTGCGAGTTCGAGTAGAAGTGTGCATGTTAATGCGCACTGGAACTATGTGTGTACAAACTGACATTGTTATCATGCAAAGGAGAGTTCAGCCCCACATTACCACCCAGCACCTCCATAATGAGAGACCTATCAGAGGGTGTGTGTGAGATGTTCAGCGCTCTCATTAGTCAACAGTGAGTGAAGCGGGCTCTGGCTCGTCTCTTAATGAAGGCTACTGTGTTGTTCCAGAGGCCAGTTAGTCAAGCTTTCTAAACTCAGCCCACTGCTGGCCTTTCAACCTATTAAACGCCACAAAACAGCTCTGTCATGGGCATATCGACAATTTCAATGTGAATCTGTATTTTTTGGCGTCACGAAATACTGTAGCGTTCCCAACTCATATTAGTATGGTAATGTGACATATTTCTGAGCCTAAGAGAGTGCGCAACGAGAAAATACATTTCGTAGGACGAGACTTTATTTTATCCCTCTGTAATTGATCGGATTGTGAGAAGTGGGTTTCTAGAGCCAGACCTGAATGCAGGTTTAAAGGTCAAGTTCAACCCTGATAGCATCTCAAAGTGTCCCCATGGTAACGCTTCATCCTTCATTGCTATTTGCTGCCCTTATTAAATTATTGTAATCTCTAATTAAATTACCGTGTTAACTATTTGCAAAGATTTTAAAGAGGCTGAACTGCAGCGGTAGTTTAAAGCGGATAAATAGCTCGTTGCCTATTGGTTATTTTTATTACCTACGCAGGCTAGGTGACATCAGGCGAAAGTATTTTCTCATCCAAAGCAAGTTATAACATTACAAGGTACACTAGCGATCAAAAGTTTTGGGACACAAGTTTTTAGAATAATAATAAACTCATCAAAATTATGAAATAAAACAAAGGGAACTATGGTTATTATGTTGTAATTAAAAACAATTTTTGAAACATGTTATATTTTATCGTCTTCAGTGTTGTCAGCTTTCGACTAGAATTTGCGGAAATGTTTTCATGTAATTCTATCAAGCAGCTTCTTGAGGTCTCACCCTGACATGCTTTTTAAACAATATGAAAAGAGTTTTTATCTATTCTGTGCTCTTATTATTTCATCAAAGTTATCCATTTAAAAAACATTTTTACTAAAATGAAATATTAGTTTTGTCATGAAAAACATGCATGTTTCAAGTGTCCCAAAACTTTTGACCGCTAGTGTACACTGATTAAGAAAGTGTGGTACTGTAAAAAGATCGACTTTGATTTTATGAGTTGACTTGAACATCCTCAGGAATGACCTCATTGCAGCAAAAACAAATTGTATCCATATTTCTGCCTGGTGTACAAACAAAGCTAGGTTCATTTATCAGAAGTTTACATGGACAGACACTAAATTCTGTTCAACCTTACCCCGTATGACGTTACACCGAATTTATTTCAGAACGGTGGAAACCAATTTCTTTAATGAATTAGCACCAAGTTAACTCTGGCTGTTTATATCCACGTGCACGGATGCATTTCACATGCGTGTGATTCAGCGGCGAGAGCTTGAATCAATCAGTTGGGTAATGCAGGTAGGGCTTGATTTTCAATCACAATAGAGCTTTAGGCCCGTGCGTGCGTGAATGAGAGCGTGTGGGCTGAGAGCGGAATATTTCACAGACGGCCCCTGACATAACCTATTTCAGCCCTTCAATTTCATCAAAAAACCTGTTGGAAGCTCTTCAAATCTCCTGAATATCTGATAATTCTCTCCCCTCTGTCCCTGGAATGAATCGAAACAAATAGAGGAATAAAAATGCATCATAATTCTGCTGGTCGCCCAGCGGTGTAGATTATCCCTGTGACAATCACCACAGCGCTCTTGATGAAAGAATCCAGGTCAACCAATCAGGTGGACAGAGATCAGACGTGCTGCTTTTTTCAACGCTCAGAGGTCACACAAACCCTTTAGCAATACATTTTTAGATTTATTCAAAAACCTTGTGAGCAGCTTTGCTGTCTACTGCTACATAGGCTGCATCCTATATGAAATGGTCTCTTTGTATGAATTGAATTGAAACGCATCCCATTTCCTTGCATCCAACATGTAGAATTACTCACTTGAAGTCCATTGAAGACTTAAATTGCTTGATTTATAAAGCATTTTATGTTAGCATAACACAAGTTAGCATAACTTATAATGAACAAATATGTACAATAGTGCACACAAATATTCGTTAAATAGTAAATACAATGTACAAAAGTATTAATACAGGAAATTCCTATTTTTATGGACTTTTTAATAGTATAATGGTAGAGTAATAAGTGTTTTTACTTTAAAATGTTTAATAAAATATTTTTAACATCTTTGTTATCAACATTCCTCGAAATGTTTTTCTGAGATGGAATGAATAGAGCTTTTGTGTTTACCCATTGTGTGGATGCCTCTTCATCTTTTTGTCTTCTGCCACATCTTTTTTGATAGTATGCTAATCTTTAATCTGCTTTGAGTTTTGTTGCCTTGAACAATTTGCTTCTGAATTGTTTCAGTGGTGTTGACTTAACCTGGATAAAGTGAGGTTTAACTGCAGAGTAACTGATGTGATGTTCACCGGCGCCTGAGGAACCCGTATCCGAGCATCGTATTGATTCTCACACAATTGAGCAGATTTGTACCATTGGGCTTTTGGGGGATTGCAGAGCATCTGACAAGCGTTCCAGCCTTTAGGACCGACCCCTGCCACTCAGCAGCCAGCCATGTTAACAAACTCCTTCCCATGTTCACACACACAAAAAGGGTAATTTGGGAAAGGGCCGTGGAGACTGAGCCTATCGCAACCCCCCCCCCCCCCGTTCAAGAGAAACCCGGGCAGACAGAGGGGCTGTTGTGTGTGGGCAGCTTCCTGAAAAACTCCCCCATCCCGATTGAATCTCCCAGACTCTTTCGTTGCCAAATAAAGCCTGCAGGTACGAGTAGTACGGTCCAGTGGTCACTAAATCTATCCAACACATGGAACAGAGAGCAATTCATATTCAATTTAATTACTATTCAATTATCAATTCAGCCAGCGATTGCCAAGTAAATTAAATTTGCTGCACTGAACGGAGAGGAGAGAAGAAAAAAAAGAGCGAGCGAGGTCCCGAATGGTGTTTGGACAGAATGAGAGTGTTAAATTTTAACAGAGGTTAAACGGCGTACAGCAGTGGAAATTTGGAAACGCTGGGAAAGACCTTTAAAAAGCCAGAAAGAATGAAGAAACCAGTCTGTTTTAGTGGATGTAACCAGAGCTGAATCCTACTGCAAAAAAAGCAGGCGAGTGGAAGAAAGAGATACACAGAGGTGAGGAGAAAAGTGATCCTGTAGGTGGAACTGCAGGCTCTTATCTGATGAGGAACAGCTATCATAAATATCCAGCGCTGCCATTACAGGAAACACATTTACACATGTTGATCTGAAGAGCACTCGGTCAAAACGAAACCCATTCCCTGTATGGGATCTGGTGTCTGATATACTACTAGGTGATGGGGATCAAAAGGCAGAGCGAGATATTGATTCGTACAGATACTTATTCCTTTCTTGCAGGAAACTTTATATTGTTTGGCATTTTCTTCACCATGTGGGTATCTTCATAGGAGCATGAGGAAAAAAATAAGCCTATTTGCAGCATTTCGATTTTGGCAATATTTGAATACCACAGAATTATTAGTGAAATACTTAATATCTTTTTTTATATCTTATTTATATAATTTTGCAATGAACTATTTTCCAAATATTATCTTTGAGTCACCCAGCTGGTCTCACCAGACCCATAAATTCTGTGCGACTCTTTTGGTTTCTCGTGTGTCGTGTGTGTGCAAGCAACTTGACAGCCATGTTGTTTGTTGTCGGGATAAGCTGTATTTTGGGGTTGTTTGAGGAAGAAGAACGCGCTCACGCGTACAGACATACACATCCACGCCCGCGCAGATGGGCTCTTTTGTGGAGAGCTTTATCAGGGATCTGAGGCGTGTTTACCACGGTTGTCTGACAGTGGCTCTCTAAGCTGCGGATGTGTATCTAAAGGAGTGTGCTTGCCTGGATGTTTCAGGGCTCAATGGCCTCTGTTGAGATCCAGGCCAGATGCACGGGCACGCAACGCCCGCCGCTCCATCTGACGCCCAGCATCAGCCTGCATCTTTGCTGCAGACACTCCACGGGGAAGTGTACATATTTTCTTGCCGCCAGCAGATAGATGAAAGCCCCGTGCGCGGAGGTTCTGCCGGTGTCCTCGCGCCTTCCTTCCCTCTGCGCTCATCCCTGGACAGATGTGTTGTCTCTCTATTGTTGGTCCGGGTGTCTGAGGCAGGTCTCTCTTTGTTTGCTGCCCAATCCACCATCCTTACCCCCCTCCTCTCAGCTGGTGCCATTTGAACATCTGCTCTCTGAGAGTTGCCACCAACCAAACGACAACAGCATACCATTTTCTAAAGAGTCATGCTGGCTAGAAGAAAAAAGGAGAGGTTTGTAACACCTCAGTGTATTGTGGTGGGGTGAGTTGTGCCAGCCAGTTGAGGCTGACCTAGAGGGGGCCTGACTGTACGGAAGAGCCTCCGGTATATTGTGAGGCTGTCTGATACCTCTGAATGACCCAGTTTAGGCACTGCCGTTACTTATTCATTTACAAACACTGATGCTGTCTGAAATATAAGCCAGCAGTATCACACAATACTACTGAATATGCAACACAATTTTACAGGAATTCATAACTAATTCGTAACTTTCACTCCGCATCATTCGCATTTTGGGTTTGGCACGCAATATACTAAACGCTATTCTAAATATCAGCACTCTTGGAATTCTTGGCCAATCAAATTTGAGGAACTTGCTGTATATATATATGCTTATTGTCCCTCAACATCTGTATTCATCAAGCTTGAATAAACCTGCATGTTCTAAATTTGTTTAGCGGCAAGTCTTATTTATAGTTAATGAATTTATGTATTCTTAGTTGTAGAGCGCACAAGAGGCTCCCAGTATGCTTGTTTGCCTATATTCTGTCGTTTGTAAATTTTGAATGTATACCACACATACAAGATCAAAACCAACTTCAGCTCATTGTTCTCGATCTGAGAAACACGGAAATCGAGAGTCTAATTTATTTCCTCCGTTACCGCTCTGGGACCCGTTTGCTCCACCGTGCACAATGATTCGTGATTTATGAATCCCCTCGACACTTCCGCTGTGCCATCTCCCGGCCTGCTCTCCCACAGTGATCGGCTTCACACCTCTGATTGGTCCCTGGCTGTGGTAACAGCGCGGGCCGTATGGTAGGTGCGCCGAGCGTGTTGGCTGGTGGCGAGCTCCTAGACTGATTTTGTTATCGCAGGGGATGGAGATAATGAAAGGCTCTGGTGTTTGTGTATGTGTACATGTGCATGTGAGATTACACCCTCCGAGAGGCCTCAGCCGGCTGTTTTGCCCAGGAGGTTGCACTGGCGGTGCTGGTTGGTTTAATGCTGAGAGATTAGGTCTCTCTGCAGAGGTAATTGCTCACAGCACGCTCTATTAAAGACAAAAGGAAGGAAAACTGCTATTTGGAGCAATGGTTAATTTATTATGTGCTGTCCGGCAACGTCTTTATAGCACGGTGGCTGTGTGGTCACGTGACCGTGAGGGTCCCTGCTACATTGTGGAATGTAAGAGCCCATTCTGTTTAATTAACACACGGAAATGTCTTCGGCAGTGTCAAAGGAACTCGATGTTGCTTTTGTTCCTGGAAAAACATGTTTTACATGCGTTTTTGAATGATTTCCCATCCGTACTTGTGGGTCGATTCCCAACACTCCTAATGGCTCATAAAAATACCGCACCACAACATACTAAACAGCAAACTAAACTATACTCACCCGCAAAGTATGTCTGCAAATGCATTTTAGCTGAAGATCATCAAACGGCGAAATAACGGCGTGGAAATTTTGGCTTTTGTTTATTGATTTTGTGTGTGTGGATGTAGCCATGTGGTGTAGCGGAAAGAAAGTGGGAGCGGGTAGATAGCAAGATCAATAGCTCAGCATTTGAAGCAGCACATTTTCTCTCTTTTTCACCGCACGCAAGGAAGCCATTGTCCCTGCTTCGTTCCAAGCTCTTTTCCATTCTCGCAAATACTTTTTTTAATACTGCTGAAATTACCAGCTATCACAATGGCCTCGGTGTAAAGAGAGGTAATCAGCGTCACTCACCAATTGCTCTTTAACAACTCATTCAACTTTGTTTTGCCTCCAAAAACACGCTCGTGAAAGAGAAGGTGCTGCTTAACAGCACATGAAACGGCGCCGTAAAAACGGCTGAGAGCAAATGGCGACCAGCCACTCTCTCACTTTCACACATAAATGTGTCAGTTGTAATACTTTTTCTCTTTCTGCTAACTAACCCTAATTCCTTTGTTGATTGCTCCTGTTCAGTCACCTCAAGCGGGTGGGTAGGATTAGGTTTTTTTCTGACCCCCCAGCTCAACCCTTCACCTCTGGATGAGTGGGTCTTTCACCAGGACTTAACTACTTAAACCTTTTGATCTCTGTGGGCATCTTTATTAACTCGCCCGTGTCTCAGGAAGTCTTTTGTTGTCGTTGTATTGAACAGTGTAATAATCGAATGGATTAACTTAAGTCAGATGCCCTAATGTCTAATATTACATACATTGCATAGTCAGTCTTTGCTGTTGCATTTGAGTTAGTGTTTTTTAGAACGTGCGAGATGTGGGAAAGTGAAAAAAGTTGGCAGATTGAGGCTAGTTTGCAAGTCCTGCGGCTGGGGTGTGAGTGGGTCAGACTTCATCCAGAGGGTTGTTTTGTATGCTGGTTCGGTTAGGAGGTAGGATTTGGGAGGTGTAAAGGTTAGAATGTGGGGGTGGCGGCCTGGGGACCACCCTGACCTCCCATCATCCTACTCGTGTTGCACATATTATTCATAATAAATCTGTCTGTCTGTCTTTTTACTTTTGTGCTTGGACACTGATCGCCAGTGTGGGATCTTGTTTTGCTGTTTTTGGCCCTTAAGGTACTTTAGCCTAACCAGGAACACAACCATGGCCAGCATGCTTCACCAGAAGGGCCGTGTTGGTTTACCGTCATTGCGTGGTATGCTTTGCTCTTGCTTTGCTGATTTACCAGCTGAAACGGCACATATCCATCCTGCACCTCATGTACTGTAGCTAGCTTATATCATCATCCTACATTTCTATACTGCACATAGCTGTATTTGGAAGAGAGTTGATACAACAGCTTATCTCCAGCTGGTGTGGATCGACCTACTGGTTAACTACTTGGGCTGAACCCAGCCAAATATTTTTGCATTTGTTTAAATCCCTCATTCTGGCACAGTTCTGAAACCCCTCAACACGACTCAGAATTCAAAACATCATGTGCCGTTCCCACCTCATTATACGCAGCGGTTAAAGGACTCTTTTTACAATACACACAACTTCGTATGTATGTGTGCGTTCCCCATATCTGCATATCAAAGATTTCCACCAGCATCGTCTCTACATTTCTCAGCCGCAGTAATCCGTCGACAGAAATCACTTGGCTAGCCAAGAATTCTCCCACTCTCTCTGGCTTTGCGGCAGCTAACCGCATCTGACCTATGGAGGGACCCTGCCCGCACCCTTTATTGCAATTGGGCGAGTGCTTGTGTGTGTGTGTGTGTGTGTGTGTGTTACCAGGCTTAGCCTCCTGCTGTTCCCATTTGTTGGTTACAGCAGTAAACTGGGCAAGCCCTGGCCGTTTTAACAGCACATGTGTTGATGAGCGCTCCTTGGCTTTCGTGAGCAAAAAAGGACCCAATTAGACTCAAGGCAGAACTCGTGAGCTTGTATGCACAAGTGTGTATTTTTTATTTATTTTTTATCTTGTTTACGAAATGTTGAAATGACCTTGTTGGTTAGCGGGTGTTGTTTTTGATGGTGGTAGAGCATTGGAGTGTCGCTTGGAGAAACGTTTTTATGTGCAGTTCTCCAGTTGGCATCTTTTCATCCTCTCTTGATTTCAGCCATTCATTTACTTTCCTCCAAGAGTCTGATATGATTCTTATTTATTTCCCTACTGGGAGATTGGCCTTAAAACAAGTTGGATAACTCATCTGATGGTGTTAAATTCAGTTGTTATAATTTAAAGGAATGGTTGAAATGAAAAATATTTTTACATGATCATTTACACAATCTTGTTTCTTTACCTACAATAAATGTGAAAATATTTGTCAAAACATAACCTTTTTGTTTTGTGGATAAAAGAAATTTCGTACATGCGGGTGAAAATAATCTTAGTAAAATATAAATTCTCAAAGAATGTATTTATTCCGATATACTGAATCATCTGTTTGTATTTGACTAAACTCTAATGATACAGTCCGGACATCAGAAAAAATATCAGTCAATACACAAGTTTTCTTTTGAAAAAGAGAGAAAAATTTATGCATTATGGATGTGACAAAACATGCACAGGTTTTGGGGAGATTTCTGTGAATTTAAATGTACAAACCAGAACCAATAATACCTAACAAATGAATAAGGGATAGCTCTCCATAGACCACAAAATAGTCTTTTTTTTTCATTCTCCTGTGCCAATTTATGAGCAATATGGACCGTTATGGATGTGACAACTCCGTTATGGATGTGACCGTTCACTTATCTGACTATAGAAAACTATGCTTTAAAGAAGTAAAAAGTGCTTTAAAAACATGAAGAGATGCTTCATGTGAATATTGCACAGCTGCATGCATCCTAGTTGTGTGGCGTGTGAATTATTTATATATTGTCTTAGTTTTATAAGAGCGATTATGTGTCTAATCATACACTGGAGTTAGCTCTATTTATCAATGCTAGCCTATACAGTACACTCTCCGCACACTTCCGTCTGAACCATTAACATCGCTGCGGCATGAATCATTGTAAATCGAATAGTGCACTTTGTGCGGGAATGAAACACGGCTGTCTCCGGATCATAATGGCGGAATTATAGCTCTCCCCCATCATCACGCACGCGCTGAAGTCATCCCAAACCCAATTAAGGAGAATCCGTCTTCATTTGCCTGGTTTTGGAGGCTGACAGGCAGAGTGTCAGAGATGTGCTTCGGGATGTTTTCTTTTTGAGGGGAGGTGGGGGCCCGGATCACGGTGTGATCGATCACAGGAAGTTGGCCTAGAATTGAGGAGCGTCGTTGCAAACGGGGCGAAGACCTTAGATAACATCATCATTAGCCAGCAGACAGACTCTAATGTTCAGGGTTTAAATTGGGCCGGAGCAATCCGGAACAGCGCTCCGGCACTTTCGATACAAATGAAAAAGTATCGTTAGTTCGTTTGTCAGTCAGTGCGTGCTCCAGTCCAGTTTTTTCTTTCATCCGGTACACACGTTCTTTCTCCATTTAGCAAGTGTAATCATTCAAAACCTTCATTAGATTATGGAGACTACATTAGCTGAGGCTACGTTTTCGTCTAGAGTGGCACGGGTGCCCCGCCACACCCAGTCCGCGGCCCGCTCTCGTTCCGATAAAATTACAAAAATACACCCTCGTTTGAGCATGTTTACTTTTTTTACAGCATTCATATTTTTCTGTTTTATGTATATGGGAGATACATTTAATTTAATCCAAATGTATTTCTAACACATGCAGACAGTTAAGATGTAAAAATATGTCAAAACAAAAAATAATAATTATTGAAAACAGAACAGTTATGAAATATGTATAATACATGGTGTTATAGAATACATTATTGTATAGAATACACATTTTTCAATATCATGCATATGTGTATGGTACTCACAGATGGATTGCATGTATATGTTTCCTCTGGGATGGGAGGAGTCATGTTACATCATTATAGATGTTGTGTGTAGCATCACACTCTTGCATTGTTCTATCGACGAAGCAGTGGCCTGTCTGAGCTCCGGAGAAAGCCGGGAGGAAATGAGTGCTGAGATGGAGAAACGAGAAGGGAGATGAAGTAGAATGAGATGTGTGATGATCTGAGAGAAGAGAGTGAGATAGACTAAAGGAGGCGAACTCAAGAGGAGAGAGAGTGCTATTGGTGTTTATGGATTTGCTCTCTTTTTTTATTTCTGGGGCAACAAGGAATTTCTGATTCTGCAAGGAGAAAGAAAAAAATGTGAACAAGCGTAAGACAGTCTGAAAAGAGATGAGGAAGACAGAGAGCTGAGGCAGAGAGACACAGAAAGCTCCAAGCTGTATTTGATTGTTACTGAAATATTGGCGTTTGGAGAGAACAGTGTTTGGTAATGAGGTTTAGACCTAGCGAGGCTGTATTCTCTAGTATTGATCATGCAGGACATCACCTTCTGGCTTACCGTAGCTCTTAATTACATGTACAATATTTAATCCCTTATTAATAATGGCATTTAAGAAAAATCTTTAGCAGTGTTTAATTAATTTTTGCCTTATCATATATTCATTTGCTGGAGATATTCTGTTACATTAAAAATCAACATGAAATGGTGTTTGTAATGTTTTTACAAGTGTAGGGTGGATTTTTTTTTATCTATTGAGAATTGTTTGGTAGTGAACTGGTCAAACTGGATAGGCTGAATAAAGGGAAAAATAAAGTTTTTAAGGAGAAGCAGGTATAGTCATAAAAGTTTTATTTAAAAAAAAAACTCTTAATATAAAAAAGATATTAACACCAATATAGATATAATGTGTATTGGTTTTCACACTGTACTAAAATTGTAATTAAAACAGGGAATTATAAACTCAGATTTCCCAAGTTATTTGATTTATATACTTCAATTTAAAAAAGTAATTCACATTTTTTATGGATTTACAAGTTCTACAATGTATAAGTGCGTACATATATTCTTTGTTTTTTCTCCAGAAAATAAAAAAACCATTTCATAGAATAACTTCACTTTTTATAGTCTGTTCACCTTTACTTGTAACTTCCCAGCCAAAGCATGCACACCCACATACAGTACGCTTATTTTTTAAGTACACAAAACTTTTACCCTCTTCGCTCACAATACTTCCAAAGCACGGACATCTCTCTGGTTGTCGACTGGTGAATCAGAGTGGGTGAAGACAGTTGTGTTCTGAGTGGCTAAGCTACTGTGAATCTATTTCCTGTTTCAGCAGCGTCAGAGCATGGGCCGTCTCTCTCATGTTAGCCCAGCCGGAACAGGGGTCCCAGGTGTATGGGTATAAGTCTATCGCTTTCTTCGACCATTTTCTTGTTCCTCCTCTCTCTCCTTCTTTATCTGTTCCTCACCACTGAGGGACCATCTCGCTTCATTTCACATGTCGCCCGAAGGGGAAGAGAGGCCGTGGAAAAGAGAAGCTAGCTACAGAGAGGGAAAATGAAAAAGATAGAGGGAGCAAAAAATAAGAAGGGAAGGCAGAAAGCAAGGGAATCTGGAGGCATTGTTCCACTCCAAGAGACACAAACAGTCTCGAGCTCTCTGGAGTTCAACCCGCACCTCCGCTGTGTGTGTGTTGTGTGTACGTGTGTGTTTCCAAATCATTGTAATTCTACAGACTGGAATGAAAAAAGGTTCAAATGACACCAAAACATCAGTCCGGTGGAGTAATTTTCTTGTTAGTTCTTTCTTTCATCCACCTCTCATGCATTTTTCTCCATCTTTGCTCAGTCATTTCTTTATTCTGCTGATGTTAACTGCTGCACTTATGTGCAAACTTATTTCGATTTTCCTTAGTGTTTTGAATAATGTTGTGAATTTACTGGGTTAAATATATAACAACGTCAATTAGGGTTTTGTGAAAATTGTGAGAATGTTTTTGGAATCATCAGCTGGATGGGTTGGAAATGATAAACAAATGACTGTACACTGTTGTTTTCCAGTAAATATGTGTTTTTGAATTTATTGCTGTCAGGGAGTAAAAATGATTGCATGTTGTGCTCCGGCACGGGTGTTGAGTACTAGTGTGTCCGCGCAAACACATTAACACGCACAACACACACACACACACACACACACACACACACAAAAACAGCAACACCCCTGAATGTCATTTCAAGTGTACTGCATCATGTTGTCCCTAGTGTGTTTCATCAAGTGTTTCTTCTACAAATGATTTGCGGTAAGACACGTCTAATGATAATTATACAGCATCCACTTATTATTCAAGTGACCAACAATTGTCATTACCATATGTCCATTAGCATCAGCACAATGATAGCACCGCATTAGTTATAATGGACGTTTAATCTCTAAAGGCGTCTAATCCATTCTCTATCTTTTCTTTGGTCTCCCATATGCAGTTCTCGGTTTGACGGAGTGTTTGTCGTGTGTTAGTCAGTGAGACCACCCCGCGGGGGGTCCACACAGCCACGCGAAACTCTGAATCCAACTTCACACAGTTCTTTTTTTATTGCATCTGATTCATCAAGTCGCTTTTTTTCTCAGGGGTTCATTTCATATGCATCAAAGTCTGTGTGTGTGTGTGTGTGTGTGTGTGTGTGTGTGTGCGTGTGTGCGTGTGTGCGTGCGTGCGTGCGTGCGTGTGCGGCTTTTTTGTCTGTGATGTGTCAACTGTTGTGGGTTCGGCTCTTATAAAACTCTCAACCCTAATGGACCAGAGACATTATAAAGGAGGGAGACAAAACACGACTGAGAAATCATAAGCTCGTATGGCAGCTGTGGGAGTGTAAGCTCTGCCTTTTCAGTCATAAGAGCAAATCATTTTTTAAAAATAGAATTTGTTTACTGTAAAATGCATTGCGTTATTGAAACGTTATCTTGACAGACAGTCTAAAGGATGCATAGTACCTGCATAGAAAATAGATGCTGGGAGGGCATATCCAAGATGGCCGTCAAGGGAACTGACTTGGCTTAAAGAAATGTCATGCTAGACTTTAATGTTGATATTTCTCCTACCTCCCAGCATAAATGTATTCCTTTCCTGATTGCCAAAATATCACAAAAAAATCAAACCATAGGCATTGTGTGTGTACAGTATGTGTATGATTTATTCACACATTGTTCTTGTTGAGGCAAGTTACAAAGTGTGGCCTTCAGCTGACGTCCACTGAGGACCGGGAAAACAGACAAAGAGATAGAGAAAGAGAGAGACAGATGGTTAGTGATTTCAGCAGTACGGCTTTTCTTAAGCGCTCCTGTTAGCACCGCGGCACGGGTTGCTATCGATTAGAATATGAAAACCTAGAGGCCTGCATATAAGATCGGGGATGAGAAGGCAGCAGAGAGCAGCGGATGAGACAGGTTGCACACACAGCATGCGCAGACACGCGCGGCGGCACAGGAAGTTGCTGATTAGGTTTGACCCAGTGTCAGGCGAAAAAAAGGGAAGAATCCCAGGCAAAATCACACAAGGAGAGGGGGAAAAATCAATGAATGACAAACAAGCACCTTTAGTTTACTGCCGTGGAATGATGAGGCTGTGGAAATAATACCCTGATCATTGACTAATCTGCACCCTATGTGTGTTGGTGGGTGTTCGGACGGCTGAGGAACTGGATCCCATATTTACAGCATTAGGATTCGGTTACGTGTGCATTGCAGTTAAATCAGTTTTTGAAAACGAAAAGTTTCCACTTGAAATTTTGATGAGGTGAGCCGGTTTCAAAGCCTCTGTGAAATGACTATAAATGCACACCTGCGACCACACGTTCTGTATTAATGCGGTAGGTTGCCCTGTTGCTTGGCAACCGTAAACAGCCTGATGTTAGAGTAATATTAATGCTCATTTATTTAACGTTTCTACATTTAAGAGATTCATATTTCTGTCTTTTGGATTTTTTTAGAGAGCCGTGTACTGATACTGTTTAAAACGCTTTGTACTGAACTTTGTACTGAATTGAGTGCTGAACTTTTCCTCCACCGGGTCTTGGAACAAGTTTCCTCTCAACCCTTCTTTATTTCCGTTGTGTTTAGGAGTCTGGTTTGTTTGTGTACTGGGAAAATAAAGAAAATAACACTTCCCTCCCGGCACCGCAACAGCGGCTTCATCTCCCGCTTTCTCCTCTCAGCTTTAATTGACAGCTGCACTGGATTATGGGCCGTGTTCAACTTCTTCTTGTGCTCTCACAAATCATTACACACAAGAGAGAGAGGGTCAATCTGTGTTTGATCTCCCCTCGTGTGTGCGTGTGTGTGTGTGTTCTAGCAGTAAAGAGTGCTGATGGAGCAGGTTGGCATGAAACCACAAACAGTGCTAGGGGTTGTCACAGACAGAGAGAGAATAAAAGAAAGACAGATTAGAGTCACTGAGTGAGAGAGAGAGAGAGAGAGAGAGAGAGAGAGAGAGAGAGAGGGGATGAATTTTAAAAAGCTACAAAAACAGCAGGATTACACAGTGGCCGTTGCAATCACTTGCTCACTGTGCTTTCCCTTCAGTTTAGTGTATTGTTTATAAGAGACAGCCACATCCAACTGAAACCAAAAATGTACCGTACTTTCTGCCAGATATGCCAATATGGAGTGAATTAGGAAAATTATGCTGTAACTGTATGATACTGTATGTTGCGTTGTTTTATATGGTAATTGTATTGTATTTGAAAACATTAGTAAATGCAGTAGCTGCCATGAGCTAACAATGAGCAATTACATTTTTCAGCATTTATTAATCTTTGTTAATGTCAGTTAATGGCAATGCAATTGTTAATGTTCATTGAGCATTAACAGGTACAACTTTTGATTTAAAAAGGTATTAGTAAATGGTAAAATTAGCATGCGCTAAGGTTAATAACTGCTGGCGAAATATTGTTCATTGTTAGTTCATGTTAGCTAATGCAATAACTGATGTTTACAATTTATTTTAGGACTTCATATTTTCACTTTTTCAGTCTATATGCATTAAAACACATGATCAGCGCTATCATAACGGTGTTTACTATTAAACACCGTGAAAAAAGATATTGAATGACTCAAACTGCATGAGCCTTTATTTATAATACATAAAGTGTGTTACTAAATTGTCTTCCATATTAGCATATTGTATATTTTACATAAGTGTGTAGGGTTAATAACCGGTATTATTCCAGTTTTGTGCTTTAGTCAGTGAGTCCGCGCTTAATACAGTCAACACACACACAAGCGTGTATCAGTGGCAGCACATAATGTTAATGGCACTTAATTTGTTGGTTTGGATGGGCAGGCTGGTGTGAGCCCGGCTCCCACAGGACTCGTCTGTAATTGTGTTTCATATCATAAATATATAAATAAAGCTCCTAATAATTACAAAATAATCATTCTCCCTCGCTCTTTCTCTCTCTCCCTTTCACACACGTATTCTGGTTGTCTTTTACCTTTTCTATTCTCCTTCACGATGCATTGACTGCAAACAAAGGAAGGCTGTTAGGGTACATGCAGGACTGTAAAACACATGCCGCAGAAGAAGAGGTGACTTTGCCGTCTCAGGAGTGTGTCCATTCCCATGAAAAGGCGCTAGGAGTCAGTCGGTTAATTACTATTCAAATACTGCTTTGCCTTTGACTGCTCGTGGATCAGGGGTCCTTAACCATGTCTGATAAGCTTTTATTATATGTTAAATAGTGGCACTGAGCCCAGGTCAGAGTCATTGTGACTGGCATTGTGCATGTTCCTTAGAGGCTGCTGATAGGTTAGAGAGGTGATTATTATGTCGCTGTAAGACGGGCATCAGAACTGTATGAGACAAAGAGAACTATTTACAGTGTGCAGATATGTGCAGTAATAACATTTAAATATGTGATGTTATAGATTAAACATTAAATAGAATTATATATTTGTATAAACAAATATAGTTTTACTATACATTATATAAACTTTTATATCAAATTTTATGTTTAGGTTTGTTTTATTTTAAATAAAAGAATAATAAAAGGGTATTTAGTATCTGTATCTGGTTAACATTTAGTATCATTTCCAAAAATAATATTAATAGTTAAAAGAAAATAATTAAATAAGCCACTTGTACATATGGATGTGCTCAACTAATAATGTAAAAAAGTAACGTAATCCTAATAGGCATATGACATTTCAAGGAACCCGTTTCTGAGATGTTAGTAAATCAGGATATTACTTAGCTTTTTTTAATAGACATAGTTTTTGTTTTACTGCACTTTTCTATGCCTCTGCTTACCTAAACACTACATCTTTTTTTGATAATAATATATGTTTCTAAGGCTGTTTTTGTTTATGTGTGTGCCTGTAACAGTCTTCATTTGGTAATAGTTGAATTGATGGTAAATGGACTACAAGCGAAGCTATCAGAGATGAAGATAAAGTGAATTTGGCAACCACAGAAAGCAAGTGTGTATTTGTCTGTCTGTTTCAATGGAAGAGAGAAAGTGAGAGGGTTTGCAACTTCATGCAAACTTTCCAATGTCATAACTTTAAAGACAATTGTGGGTATTGTGGAAAACATTTCCAACTTCATGAAACCACAGCTAGTGGAGCAAAACAATAACAGCATCAGAATGCATAATCATACGCACCATAAAGCTTCATTCTTTGCTATTTGCTATTTGCTATTGTTTTAGTTATGGAGATTTTCTGTTCATGCAGTTTACCTTTATGTTGCTTGCAATTTATGTATCATTTTATAGATGACTTGATTTAAATTGCAAATAATAAAAGATCAGATAATCTAAACATATTTTATTTAAATTCATTTTTGTTTTTTTACTTTGCATCATTTATAGTAATACAGTTTTATATATAACTTTTTTCAGCATTTGTTTTTTTTTTGGTTTGTCATTGGTTTAAAGTGGTTTTCTTTCCTTTAGGTTCTCCCATGCCATCCTCTCTCTCCAGTCCATCAGTCACTGAGCATTCCCATTCTCAACCACCCTCACCCAATCTCCATGACAACCAGAGTTCGCTCTTAAGTAATGCCACCACGCAGGCGGCGCAGGACTCTGATTCGGAAGAGGAGTACGCGGCCGCTCTCTATAGATCCATAACACAGCCTGGCCCCGGCCACAGCTGTAATGGTAAGATGACCATTTCTCTCTTCTCTCTTTCTCTTTCTTCGTCTGTTTGCGAAACAAGAAAAGCGTGAAGCCTGCATGTTCCCAGTGAAAACCACAGGAATGAACTGTATGCAGACCTTGCGGAAAGTTTTATTGGAGGATGTCACATCCAATCAGCGGTGCTCAACCTCTAGGTGGATTAGGGGCGGGTTTAACCGGTTTTGTCTATAAAAGACTCTGGACCTCGTATTGCGCTCTTAAACCAATTTTGCATGCACAAAATCACATTCGGCAGAAAGCGGCTAGTTTTGATTTGCCTGAACTTTGATTGAAACGGCAACGTGAAACGCGGAGGGTTTAAAAATAAGCACCGAACAGCATGCGTGTGTGTTTTTACTCGGGGCTCATTCTGTTTTATGTGTTCTCTTTCCATCTCTCCAGCAGCTATGCTCAGAGCCTCCTCCTGTTTTTGTTTTCGTCTTATTTTCTCTCTGTGAACACTAACACAAACAAACACTCCGCTGGTGTGTACTTGTCCTCATGCTCCGTGACCTCGTTGTCTTTGTTGGAGAGCCTTAGGAGCTCCAGCTTCCTTCATCAACATCATCTTCAGCCTGCGTCCCACCAGCCGATTTTTCGGCTGACTTTCAGTTGGAAGATTCATTTACAGTGCCCTCCACTATTATTAGCACCCTTGATAAATATGAGCAAAGAAGGCTGTAAAAATAAATCTGCATTGTTTCTTGTTTTGATCCTTTATTTAAAAAATCTACAAAATTGCAAAATTTCATTTGCTCATATTTTGCAAGGGTGCCAATAATAGTGGAGAGCGCTGTACATAGTTGTTGAGAATCAGACGCAGTCGATGTGTGTGTGACCACGTGCCTCAGCAGGTGGGCAGTAACTGCCACGGCTCCTCAACCATCTAGAGTTAATGGCCATACCGATTTGGAGACAGTTGGTGAGGCGGATTGCAAAAAATAGTCCCAATCCAAATTCACACAATTGACAAAGCCAATGATTCTGTTTTCTGTGCTGGTTGGGATGTATACACAGCAATACACAGAGACATAGTGTTTATATCTTTCAGCAAAATCGGTCTGTAAAGTCTTAGTTATAGTTGTCTCAGTATTTTAAAGGCATAGTTCACCCAAAAACGAAAATTCTGTTATCATTTACTCACCCTCTTGTCATTTCAAACCCAATTACTTTTTCTGCAGAACACAAAAGAGAAGGTTTGTAACTGAGCAATGGCAGTACCCATTCACCCATATTGTATGGACACAAAACCAATAAAAGTAAATGGGTACCACCATGATTTGGTTACCAACATTTTTCAAAATATCTTCTTTTGTGTTCTGCAGAAAAAAAACTAATACAGGTGTGAATAAATGATGAAACTATCCCTTTAAGCTGCTATAGGAGATAGTTTACACATCAGATTTAAATAACTAATAAAATAAGAAAGCGGAGGCAGAAGAGATTGAATTTATTAAACATAAATCTTTTTCTTATTAAAGCTGCGCACGACGTGTAATTTCTACACCAAGCCCTGAAGGGACAAATACACAATCACACATATTCACAGAGTAAAGTTACCCCAAAATTTCCCCCTTATTCAATCTATTATAAATGTTTATGTTCATACGGTGCTTTTATTTCATATGCGAATGGCTTTCGTTCAGTCCTCATCTAAGAGAAGTTGTTCTGCAAATGCGTGTTAGACGGCACGGAGACGTCTGGCTTACAAACCGTAACAAATCTATAAGTACATCTGAAACAAATACACGAATAGATACTTCATGCGATCCAGTACTTACTGTATCTACCGTTCATTATAACCAGCCAGGAATCCCACTATCGCTGGCAGACCTGCCAAAGATCTACTTTCTTCACTCTGCGTTGTTGACATTGGTGTTGATGTATCCTTACCTCTAAAAGCCTGACTTAAACAGAAACATTTCATTTGCCCTAGTATTTTTCCATAATGGGCATGATTAGATTTGCTTCATGAAGGGAATGCACAGACGTTTCCCTGCCATTGTTTATTCGGCAGAATAGCATAGCAAATCGAATTTAAGACCCTCCTCTGCACAATTCTTAAATTCTGTGGCACACAAGCGAGGTTGTTTTAAAAAACACTTTATGGGAAATATAATTTTATGTCTTTATGCCGCGACACCAGGACGGTTGGCAGACGTCAGTTCTGAGCTCAAACTGACCACACATATCCTCGTGTTTACAGTACGCGGCCCTTAAAGGAATACCTCCTTTTCCCGCGTGCGCTGGCATCCAGGCTCTAATCAAAAGCAGCTCCGGTTAAGGGAAAAAAATCGGTGTCAGGCTGCTCATAATGGATGAGCTTTTATCTGAAGTGAGGGCCTTTCTCGATAGCCATCTGGACTCACGGCGACGTGGGCATGACTAGGAAAACCCAAGCTTACCGCCAGTAAGTCTTTTAGGCCGACTCACGTGTGGCTGTCAAGTGGGGATCGGGAAGCACTCCAAGCCCTGACGTCTCATCATTTGAAGCGATCGTCGATATTTGTAATGAGTGGAGGTGCTGTTGCTGATCGTTGCGGAGATGCAGGCTGCCCGGCCCACTTAGTAGATCAAACAGGAATTGGGGTGGAGAGAGAAAGAGAGAGAGGAGGGAGGTTGAAAATAAAGGTTCCACCTCACATCCTCAGAGGCCAGGTTTTAATAGTCTGAGAGTAGACAGCAGGTCAGTGCGCCAGCTCCTGTCTGCAGACCTCCATATTAAAGACATGAACTCAGGCAGAACAAGGACGAGAGAAAGAGGAACGGGAAAGACTGAGAAACAGAGAGGTGGGAGGGAGGAGAGGATGAATCGAATTGAAGGAATGAATACAGATGGTTTTCTTGGTTTTCTTTTTGAATGTGACAATGATTTAACTTTTTAGTTTTTTAAAACATTAATACCAATAATTTATATTAATACAATATAACATATATTGATTATTTATAAATTAATATCAATAATTTAGGCATTTCTCACAAATAGGCTACAACAAATATCAAAATGATTTCTTCTTTTTTATTCTATTAGTTTTGCCAGTTTGGTCCGAATAGATTTTAATAGAATTTTTGTGATTTGTAAATACTAGAAATAAACAATCAAAATCAAAATTCTCTTATTTTGGCCAATGAATCACACTTAAGAGTCTAGAGAGAGAGAGTTTGTGACCATTGTGGCTCTTAAGGCAAAACTTGAAACATTTGCAGAATATTTAACATATTGGTAGACGTAACTCGATTTTAATCATCGTGGGGTTTAATATCACGGTTATTGTCAATACCGGTATATTGGGACACCCCTTCTATACATAAACTCTTTATACATATTAAAAAAAGGCCCCACACAATAAACACGTCCTGTTCTGTTGTCAGTCGGTCAAGATCCACTCAAAACACACAATAGACATCAAGGAGATGGACAGATAGACAGCAAACAAGAGCTATGTCCGTCGAGAGCGATTACCCTCCCTCTGCGTAACCCATCCAACATGGACTCTTGTTGTCAATTAGCCAGCCGGGGGTCCGAGTGAAGCTGCCAGTGTACCGTGGTGCGGACTTTCTAAAACTGAGCCTTGGGTCGCCGGGCCTGTCGAGCTCCTCGTCTCTCACGCATCGATTGCTATTGTCAGGTGCAGTGGGCATGAAAGCAGCAATTTTATAGCACAGGAATTCCAATAACGTTTACCGGAGCCGATGGAGGAGCCCAACTCCCGCGCCTTGTTCCCTCATGCTACGCGGGTTGCTTAAGCTCCCACTGTTTCTGTCCTTCTGACTTCTTTTTTTCCTCCTCTTTCTTCCCAACTTTCTCAGTTCTCTCCAAAATAGGAGGTGAACAGGGAGAGAGATCTGGCTCGCGGGCCACAGTTGAAATTAGTCGGCCAAATCAGTGCCTGTTGGAAAACAAACAGCAGTGTGCAGTGAGAGATTTCAGAATGATCTGGCTCCAGATGGAGGGCAGTAATAGTTGAATAGGGCTGTAAAAGTTGATGAATCAGGGCTGGACTCGGATCAGAAGCACAGTTGTATCAAACGGTGCCTTTTTCTGGTAAGTGCTGGTGTCAGGGGTTAGATCAGGGATAGGTCACTGAAAATACATTGTAGGAGGAGTTCGGTCTTGGAGGCGTTCAGGTCAGGTCTCCATCGCTAGAATTGCACATCTCATTACACTTTGGTAAAGGGTAAATATATATTTAATATTAAAAACAAAGTTTAAACATGTATATAGTGTGTTTCTGAGAATAAAAAACGCTCAATCTGAGGCCTTGGTGCTTAAAGGTAAAAGTTAGTTTTGCAAAAAATAAGTGTTGTACGATAAATCTTAAGCATTGTTTTTAAATGAGCTGGATCGGAAAGTGAAGGAAAAGCAGCCAAGTGCCCGGCATCTATTGGAATTCCAGTTAGAAAAGCGTCCCAGGTGAATGCCTCATGAAGTTAGTTGAGACAGTGCCAAGATTAAGAGCTGTAATCCAGGCAAAGGGTGGCTGCTTTAAACAAGCTACAACATCAGATTGTTTTGATTTTGCTCACTGCAAAATTTTAGTACTTCCAATTGTGTTCTTTTTTAGTTAATCACTCAACAAATTAATTAAAATGATTCGCATCCACACTTTTACTGTATCAAAACTACTGCAATTGCACATCTTGCGTGCATTCGTGAAGCATCTACCATTACTCACAAACATGATGCAACTTGTGTGATGCCACAATGGGTCATTAATAATAGATTTAAAGGTTAAATATTAATTTTGAGTTACAATGGAAAGAGAACCTCATTTATGCTCTTGCTGGAAGTTTGTGTGCAGTTGCACTATGGTTGCGTGGAGTCATTTTGACTCCAGTAATATGTCTTCCTGTCTGCTTGCCTGTATGTCTGTCTGCCTCTGTGTAACATTTACTTCATTGCACTGTTAGGACGAGCCCACACTCCCCTTCTGCCAGTTGGATGTAATTGGGAGCACAACTCTATGTCAGTTACAGTTCAGTGTAACACAACCCTGTTCTCCTCATTAAAAGGCGCGTGTGTGCGTATGCCGCGTGGGGCTCGGCGTCAGACGGCTAAAGTGAACAAATTTACTCTCACCTGCTCATTAAACATACATAAGCACCCAAAATGTTTCGTCATCAGCATTTTACATAATGCTCATTCTTCCTGTGAACTGCCGGTGTCATGCGAGGTAATGGGTTGTCCGACACCTGGCACAGCTAGCTATTAGCTTGCCCATAAGCTTGTGAATGATCAGTCTGACAGAGTGAAACCTTCACCTTGAATGTATTCACTAGGGGATTTACTGATGATTTTTGCTGGTCACTGGCTTTAAAGAGAGCCAAGAAAAAAACTGCCATTTTGTTCAAATACCTGAAGTTAAATTGGGCTTCAGCGATCTGGAATAATGTTGCTTCACTTTCCATTAAAACATGACTGACAATTTGATTGTAATCTATTTTTTTTGCGTGTATATGGTCCAGTCCAACTATTTTTGTTGTTGTTTTTGTTTTGTTTGGAAACATTTTGTGTTTGTTTTGTTTTGTTTTGTTTTGTTTTGTTTTGTTTTGTTTTGTTTTGTTTTGTTTTGTTTTGTTTTGTTTTGTTTTGTTTTGAGATTTCCATTTTATTTTTCAACATTTTCATATTTGGCAGGCAGAAGACAATAAGCCTGAGGTTGTTGAAAGGGCAACGCTTTTCAAACGCATTTCCGCACATTTTCTCATCTTCAATAGGGTGCTGTTTATCACGGCTCTACATTCAATTTGGTGTTGCACGTAATTTCATATACCATTTCAACACATGCATTATTGCCTCAGAACTACAACCTTGCACTTTAATTCACCTCCAAGTGGTAATATCAGGGGACTCATCAAAGTGGAAAAAAGAAATAATATCCCTCTAAACCCCACAGCAATTACTCTGAATTACGCCGAATTATGAACCTGCAATTCAGCTCTGAGGCTGAGGATTAATGTCAGACTTCCTCCACGTCGTTGGTTCATCTTAAATTGCCTCTTACTGCCTTTGACAGTTTGAGAAATTTACATCCTTCCGCGTAGTGTAATTACATTTCTTTGTTTCTCTCTTCTCCCTTTTCTTCATTTTCATAACTTCCCAAAAATACTCTTTTTCCCTCTTTCTCGGCACACTGGAGATTCCATTGATCTCAAGTAATGATTCGCCCTTGAGTTTGTCAATATTTAAAAACCACTTTGTCCCCCAGAAAATCATAGACAGCCTGGCAGATAAATGTCACAACCTGCTGATATTTATCTTTTATAAATAGCACACTGTCCGCATGTTTGACAAGAGCGAGCAGGAGCGCGGAACTCTGCTTCCTCCTCCATTCGCTTGACCTAAAATTTCAGCATCGGCACCCGAAACGGGGCCCCTACTTTACTTCAGACATACCGCCATTAATAACCATTCAAAGCCACTGTCTGCTGTTCTTTGTTGGTGGGAGCCCACATATCTCCCACAGTGACACAGACTGGTCGAAATTTGCCCAGTGAGTCGAATGGTGAGTTGTCCCTTCTGCCTGTGTTCATTACTCTTTGGTAATGGTTGTTCTCTGTTGGGGGTTGATGCTAAATTGGCTGTTAGAGGCCAGAAGCCCAAACTGGCAGTGGCAAAATAGAAAAAGACAGCAGGAGAGACCTTGAATCGGCAAACTTTTTCTTTTTTTCCCCTCTGTTTTTTTGAGAAATGGATGTCTCCTCTTCGCTGCCCCCAAACTGGGCCCCCCAGCCACTTCCTTGCGCCTCCCCACACACATACACGCACACCTGTCAGCCATAGACGCTTCACAAAAGAGGCATTTTCAATTCTGTCTGGGTCGCTGATCAGAGGACACGGTGTCTCGTCCAGATCCCACACAAAGAGATGAGGGCCTGCATACGGTGGCAAAGGCTTGATCTCTCCTTTGGATGAAAACGCTGATTTTAGCCTCCCATCAAAAAATGATAGTCTAGTGTCAAGCATCTGTTTTTGTTTAGCTGCGGCTTTTAGCTAATCAAGCGGTGCTGTTTTTCAGTTCCATTCAGCAGCAAGAAAGCATTTCATGTGTAACCTGCTCCCTGTTTTTTGTCCTACACAATCATTCTCACCCCGAGCAATCATGCTTATCAGACGTAAACATGCTCCTCGAACACAAAGTTTGGTTTGCATTTGCATTCAACATTCAACCCAGGACAAACTGACTGAAGTTTGTTTTGTTTTATATAATCAACGGCTTCTTGTATGTGACTTTGTAAACTATCTTTTTCTTTGTTGTATTCCACGCATATAATTTGCGTGGTATAGTCGGATATACAGTAACATTCATTTTGGGTAAACTGTTTCTTTAAATCTAAAAGTTGCATGCGTCCAATATTGGGCTTTATCTCTAAAGAAGCTCGCACCCCGGCCGTCAGTTTCTTTGCCTGCCATGACAACATGAGATGTGACGCTTGCGCTCTGCGCTGCTAAAAGAAGTCTTGACACTGTCTGTCGTGGTTGCATTGTATTCCGGCGATGCGAATCATCTTAGTGTAATATGTTTATCTGTGAGGAAGTTTGATATGTCACTCAGCTCCTCGCATGGCCGCCCCCTCCCCAAGTCGGTTTGCATTAATCCCCCTCGCCGATGAAATAGAGAGAAGTTCTGCAAGGTGAAACATGACAGGCCGCAACATTGTTGACAAATAACCTTTCCCTCCATTTCTGTCAAGCCTCGCGAATGACGGCTTTAGCTTTCAACGACTGGTGCGCTTTTGAAATGTCAATTTAGCATCTTGACACATATTGACGACGGAGAGCTGACATTTTGCAGGCCTTTCAGTTTGGAAGCGGCATAATCCTACTTATCATAATGCCAGGCATGCCGCAGTAAAATAAAGTAGCATTGAACTTCTCATTTCTTTAGGTAAAAAATAGTGATGTTGTCACCACGCACCTTGTGGGGGAATGAGCTGAAAACAAAAAACTCCTGACAAAGCGTCTTAGCTTACCTGCACAACTCACTCTGCATGTCCAGGTGCACCAAACAAACCAAAAATTGCCTTTGTTATGTCAAGCACGTTTCTGGTAATCTAGGACAGTGAAGGAACACCAGGCCTCTATGAATTTTTATTTTGGTTGAGATGTGCTCTAGATATCAGAGATGCTAACACTCTTTAATCACAAACTCTGAGATGCACAACCTTATCCGAGTTTAAGCCACCGAGTTTCTTCAATCCCTGCATCACAGTTGATAAGAACGTAACCTTCCTTCTGGTGACACAAAGTATGTCACATAATTTTACATTAGTTAGTTCCTGACCTTTCATTTGATTGGCCAAGCCGTGTTTCAAGAGTGCTGGCACCAGCATTTGGGCAGTGGCACATAGAACACCAATGATTTTAAGAATAATGCATTGGTTATTTTTAAAGAGTAAGTATCTTGTGATTTTTAAGGCCCTGCTTAGGTTTATAGAGTGTCCAACAACATGTTTACGTACATACAAGGTGTAAAAACACTTACATTTTCTAATAATAGGCCGTTATTATCACCTTACTTCTTGACTGACTCTCAAATGATTTGTTCTGCGATTGATCTTTCTAATCCCCTCCTTTTCGTCAGCCTACTCTGATTTGATTGGTCAGATGGTCTAGTCTGCTGTGATTGGTAAAGCATCGCTAAAGCATGTGTTCAAGTTTTCGCAGATGCTCCAAGCAAAAAGTAGGCGGGCTTTGCACCGAGTGACACAAATCAGTCACGGAAATGAAATTAGAACGCATGATGACTCGTTCAAGTGAATCAGAGTCGACTCATTTTTTTCCAAGCCAATAACTAATGTTTGAAGACTGGTTACATACACACACAGCAACATTGCACACAGCATGAAATATATTTTTAATAATATCAAAATACCCGCTCTTTAAAACCTGTATTCCAAACCTGTATGACTTTCTTCTACAGAATACAAAAAAAGATATTTGTCCCCATTGACACAAGAACACTGAGACATTCAAAATATCTTCTTTTGTGTTTCAATGACATGACGGTGAATAAATGATAACATAAATGTTATTTTGGGCTGATTTATGCCTTTAATTTGTTTATATGGCTGTTGTATGTTTACAAGCAATATTGCATTTGCCTTCATGCTGTTGTATTGAATATCTGCATGACTTCATCCCCAGTACAAATGCAGTCTTGCTCGTGTAATATTACTTAAATAAACAGTCTCATTAATCTCAGGAACGTCCCATTGGGGAAGTCCAAACAGTGTAGCCCTATGGCACGTCTGCCAGTTTTCCTCCTGGCCCGTTGTCAGCTCTGTAGTCCATTGACTGTCTGCCTCTTACAGGATACACAACTCTATCAAAGCCCCATTTAGCTTTGCAGTCATTCATTCCTCTTTTTCCCCAAACAAGCAACTGCATCCCGACCACACCGCCATCGCCCCCCCCCTCGCCCGACACGGCCATTGTGAGCAAAAAGACATTGATGGACGTTGATGGACGCTCCCCATTGAGCGACTTAGGCCTTCCTTTTGTAAGGCTTCTTTCAGGAGCAGAGGTTTACAAAATGAGCATTGAGAAAAGACAAGAAGAAGGGTAGATGTTCGATATGACAGGCCTCTTCGAGCGCTCCTGACAGGTGCGTGTGAAGGGCATGTGAGGTAATGTAGTGTTTGACAGTGCAAATATATAAGCACTGACACTCGGAGTGTCAGGGCATTAGAGCGTTCGTTTTCTCAACCTCTTTCTCTCGCCGTACACTCGTGCTCCAGAGGTCGTGTGTCTGCCGATGAACCGTCTCTGAAATACATGCTCGGGTTTGAGATGTGTTGGTACAGATAAGCTACACGTTCATTATTAGTTGTGTTTTTAAATAGCTATCACTCATCTCCATTAGGAGACAAACTGCAGCGGCTGTAATTTCAGGTCTGACTGTGAAATCGTAATCAGAAGGGCTCTTAAAACATTTTGAAGAGCAGGAGTATGACAGGCCTGATGAGTTACAGCAAGCAAGCCATCCGTCAATGATCGCGTTTCAATGCCCGGGCCATAAAACCCGCATCTGTCTCATTTATCTCACTGCCCGCCGTCAGGCACTGACATGACCAGACTGACTCCCCAATCACTACCTTCTACCATCTATCCAGAGAGAGAGAGGAACCCAGGCTGGGTTACACTCCCCTTCTGCCATCTCCAGAGGGAGGGAGTGTGTGTGTAAGAGGGGTCAGGTCTGGAGGTCAGAGAGGGGGCTTAAGTCAGTGTTAGTTGGCATGTAAAGGGTCTGCACGTGGAGTCCCCGGGGAGAGACAGGCGCGATGAGGCTAAAAGGGCCTGCTGCGTGACAAATGTCCATCCACGTTCTGGAATGGCACCTGTGTTGCAAACATATGGCACAGTAATGGAGACGTATTGGAGAGCTGTCTCGGAGACGGGCCATAAAGTTGTCCCCCACGCACCCCCGAAAAGTTTGTGTGTGTGCGCTTGTGTGCGCAGGCATCTAAATGCATTATGTGTGTTTCTCTGCTGATATGAAATAGAGATAAGGTGAGCAATTGCTGAAAAGGCTGAGAGTGTCAAATCAACCCACTTGATCATCTCCTCCCACTCTTTATTTACTCGTTTTATGTTTATTTCATTTAACAACTGCTACCCAGGCAAAAACAGCCAGAGGCTACAAAATAAGATTTTGAAGTCTTTTGCTGTAAAGTGTGCAATCACGTCTCAGCTCAACCTTCTGTGATGAAATATATATATATATACACGTAGCGTTCAGAATCAGTTAACTGAATTTTTTTAATGATTTTTGTATGCAAAAATATAATTGTGCCAACTTACATTTGATTAAAAATAGTTTGGAAGTGGGTGAATTGGACTGAATAATGAGCCCAGAATAGATGGAACTCCTTCAATAATGTTTAAAAGATCTTAAACATCACGTTGATCCAATGGAATATCTTGGCATTTCTTAAATAATCTTTAAAATGTGTTTTATTGATTTTAAGATGTTTGTTAGCTTGTTTTTGTTATTTTTCCACCGGAAAGCAAGACTCTAAAAAGGCAGTATTATATTGTCATGGCTGAGGAGTTTGTAAGCTGTTACAACATAACATCCTTCAGCTGTATATAGATCCTTTCAAAACAACAACATAAACGTTATTGCTCATGCATGCTTTTGTAGCCCAAACATAACTTCCGGGACACATCCGCAAATAATCCCTGCAGAATATTTCTGATAACAAGCAAAAGAAATAACAAGTAAATGACATTAGCTAGCAAGTTAAAGTATGTCTAGCCAGTATTTTTTGGGGTTACCAGTAGAAGAACCGTTACTAAAATTCAACAAATTGTTTATTTAATACATTACTATTCAATAAAATATTACTATAAATTAATAGTAATATAATTTAAATAAAGTATAAATAGTTATATATATGTTATGTATAAACAGCAGACCCAGACATTTCTTATGTCATGTTTCTTATTATTATATTATTATTTGTATAGCTGGTATAGACCTGATCTTGTCCTGCTAGCTCCATTTCTCCTTTGTTTATTGATGCTTGGGTTAACCTCACTATGCACATGCTTTATAAAATTTCTTTGCTTTATTATTTATAGCATATATTTATAGTTTTCCCTTTAAAATGGCCCTGGGAAATTTTGAAGAGATTTCTCCTGTGACCACAGTCGAGCAGAGTATTCTGGGTCTGAAATTCTGCCGCACCTCTACGAAGGTGTATCCTCCCCATACCTAATGACTCAGGAAATATATGGTGGTGTGTTTACTTGTGGGAGAAAAAGGGAATTGAGTACAGAAGAGTGACTTTCCTAGAATGACTGTGTGTCTGACAGTCTGATTATCATGGGAGTGAGCGCTACCATGCGCCATCAGTTGCAGAGGAGACTGGAAATTGAATTTTAACAGGCTCAACAGTCCCTCTTTCCTCTCCCTCCATTGTTTTTGATTTTGTTGTTTTGCCTTTTCAAACTGCCGGCTGCAAAGCGGATAGGACCCAATAGAACGTGCACACCCAGACTGTGAAAATACACAAAAACTCTCCCTTGAGGACGTTATGAGAATCCAATCTGAAAGCTGTCTGCACTCTTGCCTCTGGGTTTCAGGTACTCGCTTTGTTTTGGTCAAAGAATAGATCAATCCCTGTTTTTTGTCTGGGTTACAGCCCATCCTGAGGTTCTGTGTGTCTGTGCGGATGACTTTTAGGGGAGATATATTCATACAGACCCTAGACAAAAGCCAGAAGGTAGATGTGTTGCGATTCCCACCAGATTTGCACTCGTGTATCTGTATGTTGCCTTTAGCAAACCACACCGCATATGTTTTCTTTTTTCAACCTCTCAGCACACCTTGCTTGCTTCTTTCCTGTGTTCTCCCTGCACAAATTTCCTTGAACAGCGAAGACTGCATCCCACTATACTGTGGGGGTGGACTGAACTTCTTCCATTGAGTTAGCTCTTTGATTCAGGATCAGCGAGACACACCTGAACCATAGAATCACAGCATCATCATATTTTTTCTCTTGTCAAAAACAGACTAAGCTGGTTTGCTGGTCCACCTTACTTTAGCTATGACCAGAAAGTTAACCTAGCTTACTTTCAAAGAGGTTATACTCAGATTGTTTGCTCATTTGGGTATAAAAGAGGCGAAAGGAATGAGGAAGAGCAGAGAATGACAGTGAGGTCAGAACCCTTTCAAACACAATCATTGTAAACTGCTATAATCTGATAGAATGTATGTCTTTAGAAGCCTGTGGAAGTCTCAATGAAAGCAGAAGTTGAGATGACTGGAACAGACATGTACAAGCAGCACAAGAAAAGGTCAAATCTGTATAAAATGGCCCCGTCAGACCAGAGGAAAACTGTTCTGCTGTAGGTTTGGGAAATGTTACTTTAAGAAATAATGTTGCAGTGTTTCATTTTTCATTATAATTTGATAGTAACTAATTCTGTCAGATAGCAATATACAGTGAATTTACTCGTTTTTTTACCCTGTCGTGGATAAGAATGAGTTTTCAGTTGTATTATGATGTTGTAAAGTGTAGGGTCATTTGACTGAAATGTTTTTAATGATCTTATGATCCTTTTGATCTGAAGGTATATGTCTGAATTCATATGGAGTCATATGGAGAAAAATTATAATTGTGCAACTGTGTTATTTTCTTTCATTTTCCTCTATTATAAAATATAAAACATATACAATTTCAATTATTATAACATTATAGTACAATTATTAAACAATACAAATTATTGTAATTATTGTAAATATTTTTTTAAAGTATTACAATTATTTACAAATTAATTCCAAGTAACATTTTTGTGATTCCATAACTTTTATCAGTTTACTGTTATTCTGAAATACAGAATAAAAATCATGTTAAATAATTTAATAAAATTACACAAATATTTTAATAAAATAAAAATATAAAAATGTATTTACAAATTAATTCCATTCATTTTTTCAGTTTGCTGTTAATCTGAAATATCTGCAAAGATATACATGCAGAATATAGTAAATTTTTTAAAAATTACACAGAAATTCATTACTTGACAAAAACATTCACAATGCATGCCACCTTCAACCAACACAGCAGCTTCACTCCAAATCTGCTTCTCCAATCCGCAGTGCTTTGTATGCTTACTCGGTTCGTGTTTGTAATTCTGTTTAGCCCTTATAGCGACCCCGCCATATCAAAGTGCCATCAAAGACCGCCATATGAGTAACACTACAGAGAGAGCACAGAAGTTGAGCGATGGTTTTGTCTTTCTGGAATTGATGCTTCGCATATGTATCCCTGTGTTCCATCTTATCTGTGTTCGAGGAAAAAGGATTTCGTGGCCTCAGGTTACAGCATGTAATCTCATTCGCTCTTTCACTCGCTTTCTCGATTTGACTTACCAAAGGTTTAGATGAGGACATGATCTCTCGCAATGTGGCAAATGGGAAAACCGCTTGCCCCTTAGGATTCCCGACCCGAAAAGTTGACGTAGCCGGTTATGAACTCATGCTAAGTACACAGCTTAATCTAGTCTTAAAACTTTCCACCTCCCGTTTCTCTCACCTCAGCACTGCGGCCACAGAGGTTTGTGTGCTAAGGAGATTACAAAGATGGTTTTAAGGATCTGATTAGGGATCTAGCAATGAGATTGTGAGAGTCTTCACTGAAGTTGTATGGAGAAAGGAGGAGACGGTTTGTGCTATAGGACCAAAATTATCATTCACCAAGTGCTAATCACACGCCAGCTGGCTGGTGATTTTATTAGGAACAGCAATATAATGCTGTTCAATCGAATTCAAATTAAAAACATGCAAACTGTCTTTTGATGAAGGCGTTTTACAACAACTAAAATTTACCATCTGAGTTTTTCTAGGATGTCTAAAGTTTATATTCACCAGGTGGTGACTCATATTGCTCACATTAAAACAAAAATATAGGGAACAAAATCATGATGCGCCTTGACGTTTTGTGACAGGTGCAGTTTCACAGGGTGACAGGTGCTGGCTCGTCTCGTATATGATGCTGTTAGTGACACGTTGACTGCAGTTTGTCACCAATACACAAGGAAAAACTACTAAATAATTACATTGTTTAAATTGTTTCATGGCCAGTAAGAAATATTTATGACCTCTGTAAATTTTGCGTATACTCTGTCAATTGCATTGCCAAACACCTGAACGGTATAATTAATACTAAAGTAAACGATTGTAACCCGACTTTGAGATTGAATGAGATTCCTATGTGGTGTTCAGTGTTTGGAACTGACTGCAGGGCAGATGGGTCATTTGCATTGCAACCGCAGTAATCAGATCTGAAACAGAGTCTTAAGCTGGAGTAATGAAGCGCCTACTCGACTCAAATCTCCACTGTTCAAAACGCTGCTGCTTCGTACAGTTCTTGTTAGCACGACAATCCCGAACAAACCCAAAGGCGCATTTACTGCAATTATGGCGGATAAGCGCCGCTAGGGTCCCCGGGACATCCGAAAGTGGCTTTTTAATTTGTCTCAATCATATGTTTATGTATGTACAGGATGCATATGTGTCATCGTCACCCTCATCAGCTCATTATATAGGCAGCAGTCAGACAGCTGGTGGGAGCGGGTTGCAAACGGTTAAAGTCATCATCACTCTACTGTAATATGTCCCAGATGTTCTTTGGCAAAAGCGCATTCGTTCAGACACATTTGCCTAACTGCCACGATTAATTACCGGGGACATCCGCCCGCGTCTGCGCGCCGCCCTGCCATTGGTTAACCCAGTTTTCTGTGTTTGTTTCTGCAGAGCAACCGTCCAATCACCACCAGCAGGGCCAGTCCACGCTGCCACCGGTGCCGCCCCCGCACAAGCAGCAGCCGTCGGTGACGGCGCTGAACCACAACTCTCTGAGCAGCCGCAGGAACGTGAGCCCGGCCCCTCCGGCCGCCCTCCCCGCCGAACTGCAAACCACGCCCGAGTCGGTGCCGCTGCAGGACAGCTGGGTCCTGGGCAGCAATGTGCCGCTGGAGAGTAGGTCAGTTATGCAATCGCACACACACGCGCACGCTGTTACATTCTAATGTGTGACCCGTGTGGCATGCTGTTGTGTAATGGAAAGCTCTTTTATTTGACATTATTCACACAGACACAGAGTGACCACGTGACCTTCATATCCCTATTAAAGAAGTCTGATGATGGCATCCTATATTCAAATAAATGTGCATTTAATCATTTTTGGTATCATTTGGTATCATATTTTTTTCTATGCCTATAGAGGACCCTAATTTGTTAATTCAGTGAGAAAAAGCAAAAAGTTGGTCATGTGATCTTAATGGGGTTGTGCCATCCCTGCTAAAAAAAAAACATAGAAACCCAATAGAAACCATAGTTTCCATTAAAATAGCATTATGAACCATTACCTTATTCCATTAAAACCATTACAAAATTCCATTTTGTAGTGTGTTTTGGGCATTATTCCAATAGGATTTAACATCCGATCAATAGAATCCATCACATTCCAGTAGACACCATTATAGTTCCCTTTAAAACCAATTCAAATCCTGTTAAAACCATTAAAACCATCACAACATCTTTAATGGTTTCTATTGTTTTTGGAGGGAACCAAAAGAACGCTATGAAATCCAAAAATGTTCATGTTGGTAATTTAATGAAAACCATTAGAATTTCTGTGATGGCTTTTATTGGATTTCTATTGTTTTATGCTACTGATTTTACCCAAAACAAACTATAATGTCCTGTATCTCATTCTGGACAAAAGCATCTACAAAATGCACAAATGTTAATGTTTTTAATAGTTCTTTGGTGGTAAACACACTTTTGATGGGGCAAAAAACAGTGTGCTCTTAACAAGCAAGTTTTGACAAGTTTGAGAAACACAGGTTTTCTGTTTATCAGTCCACAAAACAATATAAATCTACTCATCCAAAACATCTGACAAAACAGTTGATAATATGGTGGCGTCAAAACGGGCCTCCGCTGATTCGGCTAACGTACCCCAGTGTGACTGTGGCCTCCGCAAGCTTAGGAGAGGATACGGCTCGCTTGTTTTTCCTCAATAAATCAGTGAGGCTGTAAGCTCGGAGGAGACTCTAAGGGGTCTTTAAACACTAGCAGAATGGGAACGCTTTGTTTCGGAGGTTAGCGCGTCAGCGCCGTAATGGCCCCTCTCTGTTTTTGATCTTCACTTTCTAGTGACACTGTATGTATAATGACTAAGCCTCCCCTATTAAGTGATGTGACCACCTAGCTCTGCTTTCATTCATCCTGTGTGAAATAAGCCCAGGAAATCTGCCTAAGACAGAGGGAGTGGGTGTGAGCGCGGAACGAGAAAACCGTGGGTAGTTGAAGAAACTTTGTAGAAGCAGTTGGTAAGCGACGCTGTCATTGTGCCAAATGTCACGCTGTGATTCTTGAAGAAGATTTGATGAGAGAGAGTGAAAAACTGACAGCCTTCCCTCACTTCATCTCACATAGTCTGAAAGCCATGGGCATGTGGGAACTGATTGGTGGCTTGCTTTGAGTTCATATTTTATGAGCGCCATCGCAAAGCCGGCGTTAAGAGATCCAGGAATAACACGTGTGCCTACGCACCACTGCTTGCTGCTTTCACTTCACATGGACACAGTGGTCCTACAACAGGGATATCCAACAGCTACGCTTCCTTTATGGTCTTTCCCTTCCTTTTCTCTGTTTTCTCCACCGTTTTTATTTTACTCAGGGGGAGTTGACTGAAAATGAAGTGCTTTGTGTGCGCTTGACGTCTGTTTTGCACTCAATTTGAGATAAAAAAAAAAAAACACAACCGAAAAATGGGTGGTGCAGGCAATTCCACGACTCGCACGGCCGTTGTGGATTATGCGAAGATCTACCACAGTCATCTTGATTTAGGCACTTGCTCTTTTAAAAGGCAAAACTGCAGCACACATATAGATAAATGCTAATAAATAAAGTGCAATTTATAATAAGACTAAAAAACATCTAGTGCACAGTTAAACTGAACTCTTTTTGAACTTTTAAAACTGAGAATTTAGTGAATTCACTCCTCTGTCTTTTGTTTGTGGCATTCTTGGTCTTTTGGTTTGTGGTCTTTCAATCATGGCAACATTTCTCTGCACTTTAGTCCATTGTTCCCCCACCATTGTTTTGCTTTCTGTCTCTTCTCCAACTTTTTCTCCGCTGTTTGTTTTTCTCCACTTTTTCTGTCTCTTAGGTCACACGGTATCCTCGCGATGACCTTGGCGCTCTTCCATTGACAAAGCATTATGCAGATATCTGAGGATATTAAAAAGAGAGATAAAATTGCTGAGTTTAAATCCGGGGATCTTACCACACCGGGCCACACGCAGCTTAAATCCAGCAGGACCGCACCGATGCTTAAAAGCACAGCTTTGTTACAAAAATGCAGAAGTATCCGTTACGTGTCCGCTCGGCAGCGTGGGTTTTTAAAAGGTGCCGTTATCCGACTTAAGCGCAGAGCTTACTTAACATTTGTTTACACGATACAAACTGCCTGTTTACACTTCATATAAACACAAAGTCCAGCTCCTCGGCAGACACGGCGGTGAAGTTTAGAAGAAAATAATGAAAAACATCAGCGCTGGTAAATGGACGACGGCGCGCTGGCGGAGTGTGGAAATGTTGCCGGTTCGCAACATGTGTCACTGATCAAGTTCATTGATTTGTTTGAGACGCTGGCTAAAGAAATAAAAACATTTCAGAGGATTGCATTAGCCTTTGGAGAAAATTACACAATTCAGCCTCTTATCCCCGTCTTGCTAATTCACTTGCGCTCAGATAAGTTGTTATTTGACGTAATTGTGTGTCTGTTTTACATAAATTTCATTAGGGAAACAATTCAGAATTTGTTTAACGGGCAGGCTGTTAGACATACTAAATTCCTCTAGCGGCGCCTTTCCAATATGCTTCAGTGATGGCTGCTTCCTTGTGTTTACAAGCGTGACTGTGGTTTCAGGGGCTCAGGTGGTAGTGTTTCAACAATTACCCACTGTACTTTTAGGGTATTATTGACATTGTCACGCACCTTGTGGCCAAACGCCGATCTTTGCCGAACATATGCTTCCGCCGACTTGTAATTTGCACACAATTTGCGTTAACAGACTATTTTGAATAAGCGAACGTGGCTCTCGTGAAGTCAATTATTTCATTTTACTGTCCTCACTCTCATAGCTATCTTATTATGCCGATATAGCGCCGATAGAGACAGAGGAGAACCCCTCGAGACATCTGCCGGTCCTTAACTGATTAAAATAACCAAGTAATGCATAAGGATGTTTTCCACATTTTGAGTTTGAGCGCATTTCAAATGTGATAACAGATCAGGCGGACGGCGGAGCCGCTCCTGGACGTGATTTCATTTCAGCACGCAACAAAACAGCTCTATTTTCAGTCCGTGTGGAGATAACCAGTCATGCTTAAGCAAGGTGATTCTCAAAGCACTTGACTCGTAGGTCAGCTCCCATGCCACACCTCAGAGGCAGACAGCTAAAGATAGAGCTCACGATTTTAGAAAGAGTGAGAAGCGACGACTGCTTTTGATTACAAAAGTTCATTTATTGTAGTTGTCTGCAGTATTTTTACTCTCAAGTACATTTTGAAGTATCTGTACTTTACTCATCTTTACTCATTTACTCATCCTTTTATCAATTCAAACCTGTAGTACTTTCTTTCTTCTGCAGAACACCAAAGAAGATATTTTGAAGAATGTTGGTAAATGAAAGCAATTGGTCCCCAACAGTTTTCATTTACCAACATTCTTCAAAATATCTTCTTTGGTGTTTTGCAGAAGTCATACAGGTCAGAAATGACAAAAGGGTGAGTAATGATGGTCATTTTCATTTCTGGGTGAATTATCACTTTAAGAATTAAAGGTGCAGGCAAAGAAATAAAGCATGCAATAATGTATTTATGAAGCATAGTTGAGTAAAAAGTATGATATGATAGTATATTGTTTATAATGCAGTGAAGTTAACATTTTTTTTAAAAACACTCTGATAGAGTAGATGCTTGAAATATGTACTTGAGTAAAAATACTTAAGTACTGCCCACCTAGCACTGAGCACAAGAGGTGATGTTAAGTGGGAAGTATTGCTTCTTTCTACAATAAAAATGAATGTTGACCAGTGGCTAACCAAAACTGTATAAAGTATATCATTGCAGTAGTCCATATGTCTCATATTCAAGTCTTGTGAAGATAGTTTTATTCATGGAAAATCTTATTCTGCAGCTGCTTTTCAATCGCATTCGTGTTTGACAGAAAATAGAAAATCACACAGGTTTGGAACGATGTGAGGCCAAGTAAATGATGACAGAATTTTTCACGCTCCCTTAAACATCAGCTTGCCTCCAAAAACGTCCCCAAGCCCGGCAAGTGCGCAATGAACTTTTCCCGATTTGTCATTTTTTGTTTCTGTATGCAACAAAGTGATTTATTACGTCAAAACAAAACCAGGCATTAAATTGTCATTAAAATACAACATCATCAATCAATATTGCATCAATAGGCAATTTTACTACAACATAAAAGCTTGAAGAGTGATCAGGGAATCGTGTTCAGAGCAGGCTCACACGTCCTGCCAAGCCAGGCTAGTTAGATGCTTCATTATTTTGTCTGTGATCTCCACCCGCGGGTGGAGGGTCAGTTCGCACAGACAAAATACGCAACAACTGCAAGATGACACTCAACACAGGCTTATCTCAGGTCAAGTGCTAAAGCTCATTCCAACACTCCGTCCCTCATCACTTCTGCAACTTGCAAATGTTCACAGTAGCAGTGCACAAAAATACACTGCAGGCAGGGTCCTAAAGAATAACAATAGCCCCATTTGCATTTTCCTTCAAAAGGAGGTTACAGCGTTTTTTCCTCATCTGTTGTCTATTTTTCTGCCTTCATACTGTAAGGTGGAGCAAAAATAGAAATCTTAAAATTTATCTATAGCCTTTCATATGAGAAACAAAGTTTATCACTGTAGTGATGTTTACTGTAGACTATACAGAATTCTGGAAACATTTCTCGAATTCGTGAAGCACAGTAAATGGGCTTGTTACAGTGAATGAAACATAAACGTGATGGAAAGGCAACAAAAAAATATGCTGGGTTCCTCACAGTTTTATTCTGTTTATCTAAAGTAACTTCTCTAAACATTTTTTATATTTAATCTGTCATAGTTACATGAAATTATGTTTGTAAGTAGACTATTCAGCGTATTCTCCAGCTCTTTTCCACGTGCGCTCTTCTTAAATCTTCTGCGAAGACATTTGTCAGAGGATGACAAACATGAAAGAAGATACACGGATTAGCATAGCAATTTCCAGCCTGATGTCATGCCTCCTGTAATCAATTAACAATGGTTATCCCGTCCCTCATGCGCTCAAATCCCTGTTGGCTCTCCACTGTGTCAGAGGAGTGTTATCCAGTCTTACCTAAACAACAGATGCTGCAGTCAGTCCTCGGATACCACAGCTGGAGATTTGATCACTGTTTTTCACCGTGTGTCTTCCATTACCTCTCGTATTAGAGCGCGGTGAATCTACAAAGCTATTAAACATTTCTACCGAGCATATAATCTTAGCATTTAATTCCACACTATTTTCAAGCACACAGCATGTATTCCGTTATTGCTGTCATCCTATTAACTGCGGTAAAACCCAATCTTATGCGGCTATAAACGCCATATGAGCTGTGAGGCGGAAGTATCGGAAGCTATAATAAAATGTAATTAATGTTTATCACTTTCATAAGAAAGTGACTTAAATGGCGCTTTCAAGTGCAACACAATCACCAGAGTCTTTGTCTTTTTTTCCTATTGTTGCAATGTTCCCGTCTTCAAAGTTTGGACAAAGAATGATTGCGAACCTACCTATAAATCATTTTTAAAGCGGCTGTATGGTTTGTATAAAGGCAGAGCGCTCAATGTAATTCAAGAGGGATGAACATATGTTCAGGTCATCCTATAGAATTACATGTCGATGAGTTACTTGTTGTGAAAAGTCGAAGGGAATGTTAGAAGTCCTGCTGGGAGGTCAGAATGGTGAGACGGTTGGAGTGTAGGTCATAGTGACGTTATGGGATAAAAAACAGGAGGTCATGTGTGAAGTCAGAGCAAATTTGAATTTAAATCCCATTAGTATAAGCTTTTGTTAAGGAAAAAGATGATAAAACTGCACATTGTCTCATGGTTTTAGATTATGAGCATCTCTAGAGATTCATGTCCCTTTAGGATGCTGTTCACTAGAAATACAGTAATTAATATATTCACACACTTATCTAAGAGTGAATGTTGAGAGCAGTAACACTTTATAGTCATTTGTGGTTGTGTTAGTCATTTAACATAATAAATATTGTTTTATTGCTGTCTTTGTTTTTTTAACAAATGATCAGTGAAAGAATGTTTTCTAATAATAAAGCTTTTTATTTTCCATTCATTTTATATGAAAACCCTGTTATATCAATTTGTCTAAATAATTAAAAACCCTGATTCATGTGATTTGTTACTTTATAGCAACAACCATTAAATAACATCAAAGTTAAATAGATATCCACAAATTGTAGAATTATTATTTTGCATATAATGTATGAGTAATGGGTTGTACGAATTAAAAACAATGCTTGCATACACAAAGAATTAATGGAAACATTTCATTATAAAATCATAAGTCAAATATAAAATTTGTCAAATATATTAAAAGTGTATAAATATATGAGACATGGTTGTACAGAATAAAATAATATATAACAGTAAATTGAACAGAATGATATATTCTCAGAATATCTGATTTACAAATGCTACATCTATTGGAAAGAGTCATTTAATTAAAGAATTTATCATTTTTTATTGTAAATATGAATAAGAAGGAACATTATTAGGAAATGTATATTTATATAGGAAAGTTATAATAAGCATTTATATTTAATACAAATTAAAAACTGAGTTCATGAATAAAAAATGCTTTTTATATTTTTAAATATAAATCCAAGAGAATTCAAGAGAATTATGCATTGTTTATTTAGCTTAGACAGTTCTTCTGAGGTGGGACAAGTCAAACATTTTTTGGGGGTGGGTGGACACAGATATTGAATGTAATTTAGTTTCATGTTAGATGATTGTTTATCTGGCATCTCTAAATATCCTCCGAGCAAAACAAATGCTGCTTACGCTTAGAGAAAAACCGAAAGAAACGCTGGGCATAAAACTGCAGTATATTTGTTTTATGAGCCTTTTATGTGTTCGGGTTTGCGTTCAACAGTCTGTCCCTATTCAGTGAACATTCAGCTATGACTGACTGCCGTCTGCGAAACTCTTCCTCTGCAGATTTGCTGCCAAACTCATAATTAGAAATAGCTTGACTGTCTCATCCTCAGAAAGCACTGACGACCTTTATTCTAATTGTTTGTCTTTCCCATGTAGAAAATTAGCAAAGCAAGCAGTTCTTGAAAACGGGCATGACAACTTAATAGAGATGGATGTGTTCCCTCCCGTGTGCCACGAGGGCGGCTATGGGGACGGGTACGTGCTCCTGAGTCTTCTCATGGTGCCAGCTGCCGATGCCAAGCCCAACACTGAGCCAACCAAAGTGCTAAATCTGCAGACCCCTGCCACCCTAAACAGAAGACCAACATCGAGCCAATCAAATGCCCAAGTCCTTTTATAAGCCTCATATTAAGCTGTCCAAAACTAGCAGCCACGCACTGGCCCGGCTCACTGTCGTATATCTCTGTATGCTGACGTTTGCCAGTGAATGCAAATTATCAAAAGACAATTGATTGGCAGCCGTTTGTGACACTGATACTTGCTTGGGAATAATTGCTCTAAATTAAGTTGTAATAAAAATTCACTAATATGCTAATCGATTCGCCACTTTCATAAATCAAGTTACACAGTCTTTAATATTTTAATTTGACTAATTCGTTAATTGATATTCCTGCATTACTAGATTAAATCCTGAAGCCCAGAGAAACTGAAGGCACAGCGTCTTGGCTTTGACTGGGTTGATTGATAATATTGAAATAACTGAGTTGGCAGCAACTGTTTACTGCGCTGAAGCAAGGGCACAGTCTCTCTCTCTCCCTCTCTCTCTCTCCCTCTCTCTCTCTCTCTCTCTCTCTCTCTCTCTCTCTCTCTCTCTCTAAAATGCATTAAAATGTAGAGAGATTGTTGAATTGTCTCACTAATTGGATTTAGTGCTCAGTGTTATTTGATATCGCAGCTCGAATCATCTGTTTGTCCCATTGTTCAGTGTCTTCATGGGTCATTCTGTCAACATAAAGAATGCAATCGAACAGACAGCCATGCAGTTTTAGAGAATTACTTAGCTCTGCAAGCTTGCGGGATGTTTTGTTTAACAAAGGAACAGGATTTGTGTTGTGGAGTTCTGTCAAGGCCTTTAATAGATGTTGGAGGAGACCAGGAATAGTTTTTCTCTGTAAACTTTCTCAGGGTGAATTGCGGCTACAAAAAACTCGACTTTTATTGCTCAGAAAAATTTTAACCTTGTTGTAGGTTTTTAGTTAAATGTAAACAGGAAGCAATACAGAAATATGAAACCATGTTATGGTCAACAAATACTGTACAGCCGCTGAAAAAATTAAGACATCATTTCAAAGACCATTTTTAGTTTTTCTGAATTTGTGTGTTTAGGTAAAATAAATATTTTTGTTTTATTCTGTGAACTACTAACAATATAGTAGTTCAATAATATTGTTTTTAATTTGCATTTATTAGCAGAACATTGAAACTGGAGAAACGGTCAAAATAACAGAAAAGTCAAATACGGCAAAGAAAACGAGTTTATATTTAATATTTGTACATGTATTTAGGAAAAGGTAAGATAATCTTGATTTTATCACAGTTTTCACGTGTCTTGTCATTCTGACTTTGTCACTCCTGAGGTTTGATTTTGTTGAAATTCAACACACACTGGATTGAAATAATGCATCTAGAAATGCAGATTCAATGACAATTTTGAATGATCTCCTATTTTTTTCTGCCGCTGTATGTAATATTTACATTTTTAAAAAGTTATGTCATTTATTGAACTAAATATGAGCAACGTCCCCTAACATGACATTTATGAAAAATAGATACTGTGCTAGTTGACCTTTTCTCTAATGTATACCTGTGTAGTTTTTTGTTTTCACTTGTTTACCCCACAGCTATTGCAAAATTTCTATTTTGCCGATAGATTTCTAGTAAAAGAGGGTTTCGACCTACTGATGTATGGTAGATTTAGCACTTACACGAGTGCTTCAAGACTCACACACTAGAGAAAACACATTTGTGTAATTGGACTTTTTGATGCAAAACCTTTAATTACTGAGATAGAGCCCTTGTGACAACTTGCCCGTGTGTCCTTCCTCTAATGTGGCTTTGAAATGCTAAACAACAGAAAGTCCATTTTAAAAAATGTCCTCTGTTGCTGAGGTAACAAAACCTTTAGTGATTTTAATCAGGAAAATCTTTCTCCTCACCTCTTTAATTCATTCGACTGATTCACAATTTAAAGAGAAACACACACACATACAGAGACATTTCCCATTCTCCGCTCTCAGTAAGAGAAGGTAAAACAGCAGGCTAAAGCAAAGTCAAACACTAGAGCTTTGATTGAGATGGGTTTTCTGTAAAAGTGTGTGAAAGGGGCTACATTTTCACTGTGGTGTGAAAGCAGAAAAACCTACCAAACATAGAAGCCCGACTTAATGCTGTACATGTGATGGTAATATCTGGCTAGAATAATTTCCACATGCCAAGAGGTTCTGTTAGCCAATCATACCTTAAGTGCCAATCAGCGGGGAAGGGTGTCACTAACTTAGCGGGAGAGCGGGCCGTATGGGATTGCTGTGCGCCTCACTTCCTGTAGCCTGCCCCACGCGCTCTATGAACACTCTGTGACACTGTAACTGTTCCTTTAGACTCATTTAGATTTAATATACTGAGCTTCCAATGAAAGTGCAGAAATGATTTCATTAAATGATTTTTAAACTTTAAAAACTGTGTCTGAATGTCTGAGCTTTGAATTCTTGCCATTAATCTGTTTTGCCCAGAGCTGTTGCATGTAAAATGAAAATGTCTCTTACAAAACGAGTAAATCTCTCTTTTTGTCTCTCTTTTCTTTCAGGCACTTTCTCTTTAAAACAGGCACTGGCACCACTCCTCTCTTCAGCACGGCCACACCAGGCTACACCATGGCCACGGGGGCGGTATACTCGCCCCCCACACGGCCCCTGCCCCGCAACACGCTCTCCCGCAGCGCCTTCAAGTTCAAGAAATCATCCAAGTACTGCTCGTGGAGGTGCACGGCTCTCAGCGCCATGGCTGTGTCTATACTGCTCTCCATACTTCTGTGTTACTGCATTGGTAGGTGCTAATAGGCTATAGTATGCAGCCATCACATCCCATTACATTTTTTTGTATTCATAAGTATCAAAATCATTTACTGAGATGCTCTGAAATACTATTGTTTAAAACAATTGCTTTGCCAATTACGTTGCCTTGGAAACCACTGCTAATTTCTTTCTAATACCCAGTCACCTGCACAATTGTCCACGCAGCGCATGTTGCCATAGCAAATGTGACCACTTAAAGTTCAGTAAAGCCTATATTCAGTATTTATTCCATATCGTGTGCCAAATAAAGACGGCCTCTACGCTTCCTCCCTGAATGAAGCCAGTTGTTTCCTCATTCCCTACGAATGTCACGCTGATGAGGATTTGTGAATGGCCTGTAAAGATTTTTATCATTGTGAGGTGGGCTGGTTTGTCTGCTGTTCATCTGTGTCCGGGAGACAGTGATGCAGCAGGCAATGGACCTCTGTTTATTTGGCATCTGCTCATGCTGAACTCTTCTGCTATATAATAAGAGGATGTTCATGGATGTTTTTGTAAATTTTATATGACTTAAGAGGGAAGGGACAGACAATGAGAGAAAGCAGATCAAGGGAGGATAGAAAGTGATGGAGGGGCAGCCCTTTTAGTGTATGTACAAATTCACACACAAACATTTTACTTCAAGGACTTTCCATTGACTTCTTTTTTTAAAAGTGAGCTTATATTTTCATCCCCTGATCTTAACCTTCAAACAACCCTTTGACATTGTTTAGTGTGTTTAAAGCAGTAATTGAAGGGACTTTTGTTGCTTTTGACTGCAAAGTTACATTTTTTTTGTACATTATTTTACAAGTCAAGTTCCTCTGAATAATGAACTAGAAACAACTATAGAAAAACACAAACCTTAGAAGCTATATTAGTTTGAGCCTCTATATGTTACTATATATAAGTTTTCTATTGAAACATACGCTATTGTTTCAACGCTCTCTATTGGCTTACCGCTGTAATGACGTTGCAAGTAGATGAACATGAAAGTTGAAATTCTAAGCTTTACATTGATACCAAACTTGAGTGGGTAATTCCCAAAGAGCGGCAGCAGCGAGTGAAGTTTGTAGACGTGTTCCCATTTTTGTTAGCAATTTTGCTGCATCCACTCACAAAAATAAAGTTTTGATATATTTACGGTAGGAAATTTACAAAATATCTGCATGGAATATGATCTTTATTTAATATCGTATTGATTTGGTAGAAAAGAAAAATCTTTAATTTTTACCCATACCATGTATTGTTAGCTGCTGCTACTTATTACTGGTTTTGTGGTCCAGGGTCACATATATGATAATTTAATAATAGTATATGATTATGTGTATGTGTGTTATAAAGCAGAAGGTATTAATTATAATAAAAGTACTGCATACAATAACACTATCGCCTTGTTCTTACTATAAGGGCACAAGGGACTGTCTCAGCCTTCTATACGAACACAAATAACACATCCAGTTATACACACTTTCACCCAGTTTTGTTCATCGATGACATCAACCCTAGCCTCCAGTGTCAATAATAGGAAACAAAGCATCCTTTTTTTCCCTTCTTAATGAAATATTGCTCCAGACCTATTCCGTGCTGTAGAGATCAAGCGACCCCTTATCATGGAGACGTAAAGGGATTAGAGCTTAGCATCACTAAGCCCCATTTATTGCATCATATAGAAATGCATTTGTTTAGTCACCGGCTTTTCCTTTTTTGTGTCAGTTGTGTCTCATTTGTACATTTTGTAGTACTTTTTTTCCACTAGCGCTAACGCTTCGTTCAATAGAGTTTGGATTTCCGCGGAGCGGGGAAAGAGAGAGCGAGCCAAATAACAAAAGCTAATTTTGCTCTTTAGAGAGAAGGCTAAATCCATTTTGGAGTTAATTATTTCACTGTATTTTAGTGGCAGTCGAGCAGCTTCCAGAGAGCTATTTACTGACACTACACGGCCGGGTCTGTTCCCTTTGTCAATACGACCGCTAATAGAGCAGAGGTCCCAGCTATCTCTCCAGAGACAGAAAGAGAGCATTACAGGTGCTTCACCCATGGTCTCATCATAATTGGCCCGTAATGACCATTTCTTCTCTGTTACCTTTATATTTGATATTTTCTTGGTTGTGCATTGGCCTAATAACACCTGCTTATTTGATATTTTCCACTTCCCTGACTGTTTTTATGAGTTCTATACAAATGTCTCAAAGGTTCTATGTGCCTTTTTAAATGTTGCCTAAAAACTTTAGTTTATGGCAGGAAATCCACTTGGATTTGCTTGTTTGCCATAACGACAGTGGTAGTTATTCTCAACGTCATTATGAAAAATGTGTTTGTACCGTACATGGCTTACAACCAACAGGGTGTCTCTGGCCAGACCCTCTACAGCTCTGATCATTACTGCATTTTAAGGTTCCTGAAGATGCACGCAGCAGGACATTGAAGAGCATCACAGAAATTATGGAAATATATGGAGAGCTAATCATGACATGCACTGTAGGGGCCAAACATTAACAAGACCCACAACAGATTTTTTTCTCACTGGCTTTTATCTGTGGCTTATTCTTGTCTTGTCTCAGCTTTCATTACCAGACCTCATTATCCTTCTGAATTTCAGTTTCAAACCCTCCTATTTTAAACAGATGCTGATCTACAGGATGCAACATTGTTACTGCACTTTCTTTTGGATTCAGGATACTTTCGCAAATGGGCTTGACAGCACAAGTTCTCATTTTCCAAATTACAGAGAACTAATAAAGTTTGGGTTAATAATAAGTTAATCGTCTGACAATCCTTAAGCAGTACCACTTGAATCAGTGGAATTAACTGTTATCTTAAAAACAAACACGTGTGTCTGTGCATGGGACTGAATATCCACCGGGGAATATCAGGAGTGATGCTGTTTGCTTATAAGGCGATGTAATTATGCATAACCAGAGACTGCGGCACAGCTTGGGTACAACAATTGGAATCTTTATATCTTGTCTTTTTTTTTTATTGAGGCCAATGACCTTCTGATGGATAGAGAGCGATGAAACCTGCATACTGAGTTCATGTTTCTATAGAATTTTATATTTTACGCCAGCCCGATAATTATACGCACACAGTACCATATGAATGTGTTTACATGCATTGCTTACATGTAAAATAATCATTAATGGTGTACATGTCATGTCAGCCGTGGCCCTCTATTAAAAAGAGATGGAATTAGCACAGTGTCTTCATCTCACCGAGTCTCACGCTGTCAGCAGTGCAGATGGAGAACATATCCTCCTTTTCAGTTTCACACAGCAAACAATGCCTTGCTAGCTATGTGCTATGCGTCAACAGCTCTTGCAGTTACTAACGAAACCCAGAGCCTCTTCGCAGTCAGACCCATCTGGTGTGTGAGACCCCAGCCATTTTGGCTAAGCCCACACCCACGGAACAAGAAAAGCAGAGGACAAGGGATACTGGGTTTCTCCATCTCGTTGTTCAGCATGTATAACAGGGATTTGATCAATACCACATCCTGCATGGATGGCTTTAATAGTGAATAGAGGTTCACACAGATGCCTCCAACTTGTCAATGAAGTCCTCCAGCAGCCGCCACTTCTAACCACAATAACATCCGTATTGAGACCAGAACAACGGGTCGACTGAATGGAGCTGAGATGAGTGTTTTTTCACAACACATACCCAAGTCCTTCATGCAGTTCTGTCTTCTGAACAGAGCGCCGATTGCTTGTTGTTAGATGTCCTCCGTTGCTCTCAGCATTGAGGCTCAAAGCAGGAGAAACTCATAAAAAAAAAACGGCAGCCAGAGGAAGCATGGCATGCCAAGAGTTCCACAGCCGTCTTTTAAAATCCTGCAAGATATGGAGAAGGTGTTCATAAATACTTCAAAGCTTTTTACACCTCGGAAAAGCATTTTACATTTAGGCAGAGGCAGGCAGTGTTTTTATTCGCTTTCTGTCTTGGTGAATGAGTAGTGACACTCTGGAGGAAACAGTCACTTCATCTTTCCACAATGCAATGTTATTTTCACAGGTTAGTGAGACGCTTTGTCCTCCCACTTGCTGTATTTATGCAACTAGTTGGATGATGTCAGAAATATTAATAATGTCTGAGGTCATGTTTTCATTCTTGTACCCTAAATTTGACAGATTTTCATATTAAAAGGTTGCTTTGGTGCTGTTCAATCAGTTGATAGGTTAGGATATAGTTGTTTCTACAGTAGCCCTAAATGGACAAACTGCTCTACAGAACACGTTTCATTAAAAACTTCAGCAAATAAGCGAAATGTGATGACATCTTTCGAAAAGGGAGGGGTGAGCGGTGGAGTGAGCCATTGGTTGCAATTCACAACCTTACCACTAGATGCCGCTAAAAGCTCCACCTTGCTCCTGTAATTCTTTGTTGTACTATATTCACGTTTTTAACTGACACTTTGATCCAAAGCATGTGCATTGAATGTATTATGAGTTTGTGTGTTCAAACATGCAACCATGCTCTACCAGTTGAGCTACAGACACTGTTAAACGCTATAGTCCTCAACAGTTACTATTTCTCCAGCTTTGCTTCGATAGTCGTATTGTTTGTCTCTCTTCAAAGTGAAAACGCATTCTGGATGAGTCACATCTCACAGAAATCCAGCTGTCCAACACCCCCAGGTTTTGTCTTGCTAATGATCATAAGTGACATACAGTGATGTATATGAAACTGCATTTTAATCCTAACAGAAGACAGATTTCTGTTACCGGAAGCAGTTCTATGTTCTCACTAACATTGTGAGTCCCGCCGGTTACATAACCGCCAATCCAACCTCATATAAGTTACCTTACATTTACCGCTCTGCGTATGAACTCTGGCCCTGATGAAAACGTTCTCTGCCTTCGTCCTCATTTGCTCATTTTGCACACACCTGAGGCGGCACTAGACCACCTACAAACCGATAAGGCTTTGCGTTTTCCTGCATTGTCCTCTTTTTCTCTCTCCTCCATGAACACCGTGTAGAAAAGGTATTCTCTCTGCCATTCATAGCTCTCTGCGCCCAAGGCTCATCTACAATGCGATCCACCTCCCGTGAGCTCGCCCACCTTTTGCTGTTGTAGCACTTGCGAGGCAACCAGGGGAAAAGAAGAGAAAAAACATAACAGGCAATTTCCATTCGGTGTCGGCTAGAGAGGCTCTTTTATTTTACACTTGGCACATTCGTATTCTAATATGTTGGATATGAGCTCTGTTCCAAAACTTACAGGAGTGCCCTGTCTTGGTTCATCCTAACCAAACCCCATAAGTGATTTATTTGGAACGCTCTACATCGGCTGAAGCTCTGCTAATAACGCTCCTCACATAAACCACACGGGAGACTCGCTATTGATTTCAATAGAGACACGACGCTAATGATGCAATGCTCTAACAAGCATAAAACACACGACAAACACGTACAGTATATTGCTTAATACAATCTATTTTTCATTACACTGCATTATTGTATATTACATTTTTTAAGTGTTCAATTAAATTAATTTTAAGGAGTGGGATTGCCTTCTCTGCAAAGGACACACACGACACTGCCTTAAATTCTGATCAAAAGAAAGTATTTTGGGAGGCATCGTAATTAAGATGCCTGACTTTTGGAACAGCCTCAGTGCCTACGTAGGTTTTGGAACAGACAAATGTTCCATACACACACCGAAAAGCCCACAATAATTACAGAACGTTCCACGGCGCTCTGATCCGCGCGTCATCTGTTTCTCTTCCTAAGGTTGTTTATTCATCCGCACTTTTTCTTTCCATCAAGTGGATCCCATTGACGTCTACAAGAAACTTTTTCATTAACAATAAGAATCTAGCATGGAGGTTATAGACTTTGCTCATCCGCTTTAGCTCCACGTTTTTGATGCTGAAAGTTTATGGAGCAGCTCCGCACAAAAGTGCGTCTGAGGCTCGATCAGCTCAGCGGGTGGTGGTCGTCTCTCTGGTGGAGAAGTCAATACCGCCCACTCTCCCATAACCCCCTGCTTTGGCTAAGGTCAGAGTGCCGGACATTGGCTGGTCTGCAAACAGGCCGAACCAGCGGGGATCTAATTTAATGAGAGTGAGAGAGGACCCGATAGAAAGATAGAAAGAGAGCGCAGAGTATAGGCTTAAGGAATTTTATAACCCAATTACCGCTGGAATACTTTAATGTAGCTGTGTTGCACCTCGAGTATTCCATATGCTCTGTCTTTATCTTTCTCATTACCACTTTGTGTCATTGGAGCAGAGCTGTATCTACAGATATCAGGAATAGCGAAACAGTCCCAGATAATAACCTTACATAGCCAACTAAACACACTCACAAATATAGCAGTGCGGAGAGAGGGAGAATGATTTATGTGTGGAGGTTGTGTGTGGCTCTGGGGGCATGAAGAGACCCAGTGGGGGTTGTTGGCAGGTCTAAATTACCTTTATTAGAGGCAACGTCTGCAGCTAACACTGCTGTTACTCAGAGAAAGGATCAGCCTGTCCCCTTAGAGCAGCCCACCTCAGCACAGTTACCACACACACATACTGGGACCCATATACAGTGCATGTTAGGAAATTTCCAAACTAATGCAACAAAATCCTTCTAACGCTCTTACAAATGAAAGGTACATCACAATTTTGTTTGTTTATAGACCGTTTCATCGAACGCACGCGCCTGGCCTGGACTTAACTTTTAGTCTGAGTTTGTTGTTCGGTCTGGCTAGTGGCTAATAATATAACTATTTATATGTAATTTATTTTATTGTATAATAATTGTATTAAATAAACTATTTGATAAATGGGTTGTGTTACTTGCAAACGCATTTAGGTTTAACCAAGTAACGGTTCTTCTACAGGTAATCCAAAATAATACTGGCTAGACATACTTTTAAATTGGTAGCCAATGTCATTTACTAGTTATTTCTTTTGCTTTGTGGATGTGTACCGGTAGTTAAGTTTGGGTCACAAAAGCATGCATGCGCAGTAACGTTTTTGCTTCGAAACTGTCTATAATGTAAAACATTCAATTGTGTTCTTAAAGAGCATTTATTGGAATTAAGCTGCCAAGTGACTCATTCTATCTTCCGTAACTCAGTGACATCACACACTTGAACGCACAAACGTCAATAACACCAATTGGGTAATCAGAAACTTGGCTCGCCCCGGCATGGTAATGATTTCTGTCCATTTAGTGTAAATCCCATGTGGGGGTGACCTGAGTGTTAAGAAGACCTTTAACTATATATAAAGTGGGTTCCTCTTTGCAGTTAATGTCCTGCTAAATAAATATCCTACTTTTTCTTCCATTACAAGTATGTTTCTGCATTGTTATTTTGCTGTACTTCCTCTAATTTTACAGCCAACCAGTTACCCATATAACAGTCGGGCCCACATGATGGCACAGTTCCCATAAAATCCTACAGATTGCACGCTCGCCTATATGGTATTTTCAGACAAGTACTTGAGAATCATTGCCAGGGAAACAAAGTGTGTTCGGATTCACAGTCCCAGGTTGTCATGCTACCCGCAGGGAAATGTTGCAGGTTGGAGAACCCTTTGGCACACACAGCCTGAAATGTAGCCAGTTGGGTCTCCAGCCACACCTAACCTGATCCTTGTGTCATGGCTCTACAGACTCATCATAAACATCCGATCCTTCATCTTAACCCTTGCGTCCTGGCACGCACATGTTTACTGAGCCCTTCCCAGCAATCTCCTCAACTGTTCGCTGGCAACAGCCAAATCAGAGACCAGTTTGCTGAGACCATTGAGACGTTTCAGGAACAAATTAAACAGGACAGCAAAAGCAGCTGTCTAAACATATTATTCCGCAGAGCAGCCAAAAACTCTTTCCAGTCAGTAATACAGTACCAAACTCATCAACGGAGGCAACTGTACAGTTTCAGAGCTATTCGGCTTAAAAACCTGAGATTTGATTGATGCCGCACACATGAATTGGCGCTCTCATATGACATACGATAATGACTCATTAAAGAGTTTCTCAGAGTAAAATAAAGCAGAAATATATCAATAGCGGGTGCTTGGAGTCACTTTTATTCTCTCATGTGCCAGAAGTGGTGTAATTAGGCAACATCTGTGTGATTGGGCTTTTACGTTTTGACTTTGAATCTTTGTCATTTAGGCAAAATGAGAGGTTTTTCTCTAATTAGTGGTGTTACTAATCACTCTTACTGTTGTTCATACACTAGGGACTTTTATACTTTTGGGGTTAGGGATTCGAACAAATTTTGTCACTTATACTACATAGTTTGCTCTAGGAACATTCCTTGAATACTCTAGTAACAGAACAGTAATGTTTTAACTATGGATGCACAGGTCATCTGGTACCGAATGCAATCTTTAACAGTAGTCAACATCAAATAAAAAAATGTAATTGAATTAAATATTATTGTTGTAATGTAACGGTATCCCTGTTCCTATTTGATACATTTTATTATATTTTTACTACATTTGATATTTTGTTTAATTTTAAAATTATTTAATTTATTTCTTATATATTTCATTGTTTTAGTGTTTGTTAATTGATTTATTATTTTATTTAACTTTTATGTTTTTTCATAGTTTATATTTTTTTAATATACTTTATATTTTACGTAAACTGTTGATGTTTACAAATCGTCGCCTTGGAATTATAAGGTTCTATCAGCATTTGGAGCAGTTTTAAGATACTGAGCTTTAGAGTTTTTGCATTCCATTTGTGCTTAAAACCTTTTTTGTTTTCTAAAAGAAAAAGATCTGAAATGTACACAACATGAAGAAAAAACATAACATAATGTAAAGAAGTTGTCACAGAATAAGAATATGTGAATAACTTAATTTTGACAAAAATGTCAGATAAAACCATATAATTCCAAGGTGATAAAATGTTTTTGTGTTAATAATTACTTTTATTAGTAATTAGTTGAAGTTGAAATAGAACCAAACCATGACTTAAAAACCAAGGAACCATGAGTTTTGTGTACCGTTACACCACTAATACATCAGTGTATCTACTCAGAGCACCTCAGATAGCTCATAGTTCCACCTTTGGACACAAGCACTCCACTTTAACATTATCATGTCAAGTTATCCATGGGCAGACACTAGTTAGCCACTAGTTGTAGCTTTACTGTAAATGATTATATTGATAATACAGAATATTCTCTTTCTCACAGCTATATCCAATGCTTTGATTCCACTTCTATGAGCTGTATGTTGTTTTAAACATTCTTAAGTGTTAAGTCTCTCTCTTTCTCTTTCCACAGCCATGCATCTCTTTGGATTGAATTGGCAGCTGCAGGAGACCGAGGGCTATGCTTTTGAGAATGGCCAGGTCAAATCCGACGCCACAGCATCCAACGCAGTCACTGCCCTGTCTACTGAGAACAGTAAGGGTCAAACGCACACACGCACAAACGCTGATCATGGCGCCAGCACGCAATCTGTTCAAGCCCTTTCTCCAGGATGAAAACACATTTGCATTTGGTTAAAAGGCATCGCAAACGCACAGACATACAGAAACACACTCATAATAATTACCAAACTGACTTACTCCTACACAGATGCACCTCTAGGACCAAAACCCTCATCCATGAAGACCAAGACACCCTTAAATAAACATAACTTGAGCTAAATAAACACCCCCACACCCAGCCCCCTTTAACCGCAAACACTCCCACACACAAAAAGCACACACACACACTCCAAAAGCATTTCTCTTTCTTTAACTGGCACTCTGATCTGCATTTTACTGATCTGGTGAGGGGGGTATGAACCTCTCTGTGTGTGCGAGAGCAACAGGCGAACATTCCTCGGCATTTAGACTCTAGTCTTACAGTATCAGGGCTCCTGCTTTGATGTGTCTGCTGTCAGGGCCGTGGCAGCCAGGTCCGGGAACCATCTGTGATTCAGGATGATGAGCCAAAAATACATTTCGATGAAGATATTGAGTTCAAAGAAGAGAGAGGTTTAATGTGAGAATATGTGAGGGGTGTGTGCATGTACAGAATGCTCAATAAATGGCTTCTTAAGATTGTTTGTGTCTTTGAAAACATGAATTCGTTTTCAAGTAGTGTAGACTGCGAGATGCCCTGGAACTCTACCTAGGGGCTCTCTCTCTCTCTCCCTCTTTCTCTCTCTCTCTTTCTCTCTCTCTCTTTATTGTTCAGCCCTTTTAGAAGTAAGATTCATTCTGTCCCTAATATTAGCTGCCACACAAACCTACTCACCAGTGAAATGGAGTGCCATTTTAACATGCTCGCACATGCACGCAGATAATACATGAGACACCCAAGGGAAAGTGCTTACTAACCAAGTACATGCTCATTATGTGCCTTAAAGATTCTTTTTATGAGTATCTGTCAATCAGAGAGATTTTACTAAGTCTACAGTAATATTCCCATGCCAAAGTCACGTTCTGGTAAACCACAAGTTGATGGTTCAAGCCCCATGAGGTCTGATCTGCGACCTAAAGCATTTACGACCATTGCTTCCCTAAGCAATGCTTAAGGGAGGCTGTCTTATTTGTAACTTTTATACCATATCCAATTCAGAGTGAATGTGATATTTTCAGCTTTAAGTTTTTTATATGTCCACACTAATGTAAGAACAGCATTAAAACACAGTCACAGCCAACCTGTGATATAATGATATAAAAAATATGAGATTTTACCCTAACATGATGCCGCATATTCATAAGAATGATCGGAAGGGGGGACACATTATACACATTATTGGCCGGGCTCATGAATTTTAATAATGTGGCTCAACATTTTGTCCAGTAGTCGAAAATGATTTGCTTAAAGCACGTAAGTGGGCGCTAGCCATATACGGGCAAACAGCTTACCGATGACTGACTGGCAGTGCAGCAGATTTCTCCTTGGTCTCCTAAAGCTGTCGTTTTACATGCCTGCTTCAGTTTTTGTTCACACTGTGGCCAAGCAAAACTCTTGAACAGAAATTGTTTTCCAAAAAGTGTGAGGCAAGCTTAAGAATTGTTGAATTACTGGTAGCAAAGGATGCAAAATCTGAAATACAGTTTCAGTGCTAGTAAATGTTTTTAGTTCACTCACCATTGATCGCTGTGGCTGAAATGTTCATTTTTGTGCTTAGAACATGTAATAGCTTTCAGTTTGTTGACACGGTATAAGAAAAATAAATATATACAAGTAACAAGTACACACAAATGGGAGGCACGGTTCCCTCTCACCCACCTGCAGGTGTATTCCCACAAGATCTCCCTCACTTAAGTACTTATGCATGTTCTCCCACGCCGACAGAGCAACACACAGTTGTGCTGTGAAGATAAATGGCCATACGTGTGAAGGCTATTATGATGATTCACCGTACAGTAGTGTTTGTTCTGGAGGTGATGGACGTGTGCACGCTCTCTACCTTTCCGCAGCTCAGGACACTCCTGCATGTAGCTGTAGGACATTTTTATTCTCCACAACGTTTATTTGCCATCAGCGGAGTTAAACAATTGGATGTGCTTTTATGTATCGGTCATAAATTGCTGGTAAATTGATTGTGATCCAGTTATGTAGACATCAGTGGCTGTTTACTTACGCAGCATAAAGGAAGTCATTCATCTCCCCGTAAGCAACAGTGACACAATCAGGTTACGTATATTTGAGGAAAATTTGCATTCAGTATAGTCTGTCTTTTGTTTCCTAGCTTGAGGCCCCTCTCTCACGCACGCTCACCCCCCACCTCGCATTCTATCTCTTTTTCGCTGAAAGAAATCAAAATTTGTATGCCATTGAGTGCATGGGAATGTTAATGTATTAATAGGGCAGTAGAATTCGCCATGGCAGACGCCTCCAGCGACTGGTCTTTATTCTGCCGTGAGGGCCGATCAGGATGATGGGGAATGTTGGGGTGTCCTGCGGAAGAACGGCTCTTTAATGAAGCCATCAGCAATGCGTGCAATCGCACAGCTAAGTCTCAATCAATACCGACAGCAGCTAACACCCCCACCTCCTTCAGTTAACCTTGATCTGAGTAAGCTGGCCCGACACGGCTGTCTGTGAAGGACACGTCACAGCAGAGCGAAAACTGCAGTCTGGCGATTTTAGTGAATATATACATGAATGCATCCTTGATGCATGCACATGACCTTGTTATCTGTTTCTATTTTTCTTAATATAGGCTAAGTAGGTGATATCACACGAGCAAGACAGCACTAATGCTGTCACAACAAGAATTGAATAAGGACTTGTTTGTGTTTCAGACAAAAGTTTTGGCATTAATTTTGCATTTTTATCTGCTGACTAAAATATCTAAATATAATCTAAAAGTCAACTAATTTGCGCAAAAAAATCCTAATAAATGTTGTATATTTACTACAAGGGAGTACTTGTAGCTTAAAATGCTCCAGTGATAGTTAGTCATATTATTTCTAGGACTTTATTATGTATATTATTTATTTATAGAATTTACATACAGGTCAGGTGCAGGTGTGCCGCACATGTCCTGAAAAGTGAAGTCAAAGCAATTCGATTGTCCCCTGGTGGCTGGCTGCACTATAGGTCTCAGCCGGGAGGGCCAGTTCTCCTCTGACGCATTACAGCTCCAGGCAGTGACTTTTGAGTAATAGTTACAGAGTAAAAGTTTATAAGTACACATTTATTAAATAAGTACACATTTATGATTAACATGATTTATTGAATTTACATTTGTTTAAACTGCATTTCGTTGCCTTGTACTTGTACATGTGTAATGACAATAAAGTTGAATCTAATCTAATCTAAAAACTGTTTAGCTATGGGCAACTTTTTCCGATCTATGGTCAGGTGCGTAAATTGTTAATTTGTGTTTCCAGTAAGTGCCCAAATTTTTTAATGCATTGTTTTTTTATATAATTAATCACACCAAATTAACGTGTTAAATTGACAGCCCTGGAATTAACACATTATTGCATGCTTTCACAAACCTTTCAGTCTCGCAGGGATGTCCCTACAAGCCATTTTGTCAGGTTTTGTTGTTCTGACAAGATTTTAAACATTTTACACCCACAAGGATAGAAAACCTGCCCACACACACAGACGTGCAAACAGAGCCACAGCAAATTCAAACAGGCGCATATTCATACTCGCAGACTGTGCATGCATCGCATTCACATTCACCAGTGTTTGGCTTCCACAGCTGCAGTAGACCTCTTAAAAACAGCATGTACACGTGCACACTCATTTGTCTGTCTCGCCAGCGAAGAAAGAGCGAGTAATAAGTGAGGGTGCTGCTGTTGTCATCTCCAGTTCACCTTTTTTTGAGAGACAGCTGACCTAAAAGCACTCACTCCATAAAAGAGCTTCAAGTGCTCCGTCTACCTCTGTGTTTATTTTCCAACCAGGAACAATAGCCCTAGCGCAGTCTCTTTCCTAAATGACAGGATGTTCTTTAGATTGCCTGCCTCACTTCAGAGGCGAACGTGTTTGCCTGTGTGCCTGCGAGTTGTTGGGAATGTCATTAGCATACAAGGACTTGATGTCTGTTGTTGTTTTTTTTAAAGAGAATGATTTCCATAAACATTGAATACTGGAAGTAGACTAGCCTTTTTACTTTTCAGAAATAATGTTTCTCGCACTCACTCCTTTGTATTCAAACTATTCTCTTCAGAGACTCCACCATCCTCACACAGATGTACAGAAGCGATTGTCGCGCTCTTAAAACTGAATTTTATCACATTTTCTTTATCCCTTGTGTCTGGGAGTGGAACCAAACTTTTATTTTGCATTGTTTCATGGGCCATGTGCAGCACCATTCTGAAAACAAATCATCCAACCAGCTGAGCAGCTCGGCAATTTACTGTGCAATCCCTCCGCAACAACGTAGAGAGCCGAGCATGACACGTTCTTAATATATTTAATATATATAATATATACCACCACTTCCCCTAATGCACACACACACACACTTCCACAGGCTTTAGTGAATTAAAAACTGCTCAAGTGACTTTTCTTAAAGTCATAAAGAGGCGCTAAATCTCAATGCATTTGGAGAGAGGAGAGTCACTTGGCAAAATCGCACATGGTGCTGTTAAAGTCTCTCAGGACCCGACAGAAAGAGAGAGATGAGATGAGAGTGAATAATAGGTAGAAAGTGAGATGGAGGTAGAACATAAATGAGTGGGAAATTGAGGATAGGTGTAGGGATGTGAGGGGATGTGTGCATTTGCAATGGAGTTATCAGTCAGATTGAAGAGGCTTGATTTCAATGGGTTTTAGCTGCATGCTGTTGAAGAAAACTGGCCAAGAGCATCTCGTCCTCATCTGTCACAAACTGCGGCGGGAACAACCACAGCTCATCTTTTTAATTGGTTCAGGGTGAGAGAGCGTATCACTCCTTTGAAGATGCTCTTCCATTTGAATTTTCTTTGTTTAGTTGGCAGTATTACGACTAAATTCCATATGAAATAAAAATTGACCTATTTTTTATTAATACATGTTTCTGATCTTACTTTGCATAATTTATTGGTTCATGTTGTTCCAAAGAAAAATAAAAGTTTGCCTCTGTTTGAAAGTTTGCAATAACTTTGTTTCTGCTGACATTACCAGGGCCTCTTTTTAGAGTCCACACCATGTTTATAAAATGAGGTCCCACCTTAGTATATTGTTAAAAAGTCAAATTAACCAAAAATTCTGTCATCGTTTACTCACCGCTTGTGATTTCAAACTGTATGGCTTTCTTTCTTCTGCAAAACACAAACAAAGATTTTTTTAAAGAATGTTAGTAAGCAAACAATGACAGTACCCATTCACTTTCATTGGTTTTGTGTCTCTACAATAGAAGTGAAAGGGTACAGCCGTTTTTGGGTTAACAAACATTCTTTAAAATATTTTTTTGTGTTCTTGAAATGACAAGAGGGTAATAAATGATGACATCATTTTCATTTTTTGGATAAACTATCCCTTTAAACAACTTGAGTTGTTTTGATAGAGCCACCTCCAGGTATTTTGACTGGCTAAAGAATTCTGACTGCAAACAATATTTATTATGTCATTTTGTAAAACATCTATTACAATAATATCTGTTGGTTGTAGGCACAATTTATGCTTTTCATAAAAAAGCTTACTACAGCTTTCATTGTCATTCAGCGTCTTCCACAGACAAACATGCACACATTTAAACAGTAAAGATCAAGACAGTTTGGCTAAGATGAGCTAAAAAGCTTAAAAAAGCGAGAGAAAAATGGTTTGGGGGTGTCTTTGCATCAAGCCAAAACAAACCTTCTACTACTCTTTGTTTCTTATGTAGAAATGCCAATTCAATATCCATGTCCAAGAAACACCCGGGGCATCCCTGGCACAACACGACAAGCAAATCTGTTTTTCCACTGGCATTCTCTGAGAGAGCCATCCTCTTCCTTTCATCCTGTGGACAATACTGTTGATCAGAGCTTCACAGATGGTTTCTCTCTCGCTCACCGCTCTGTAGAAGGTTCAGGGCCACAGGCAAGCTCACATTAAAACTAACAGTCAGCAAGTCCTCCCTAATTACTCTTTCATTCACTTCAACATGCTCTTTACGTAGCCGGCTGACTGCATTAGCGACGCGCGCGGTTATTGCCCGCGTGCTAAGGCATTACGCAATAATAATTAATGCAATATTAATGCCAGCTGCTCTCCATTAGCTAGCATATGAGCATAGCCTATTCTCCTTCCCCCATTACTGCTCCATTCTGCACTGCTGCTTTGCAACACATTGTGAGGGGTTTGAATATGTATCATCAAAGCTTATGTTGGCGAAGCGTGTTGCGCGTGTAATGTCTAGACATTAGCTTTCCCGCTTGTTAAGGGAAGAGTCAAATAGCTTCTCTTCCACTCGTCTTGTGATTTTACCACAGCTGGCTGGCGTATGAAGGGCCCCTCGAATAAAATGGTGGCACCACAAGTACCAGTGTGATCATTTTGGCTGAGCTTTATTAAAGCAGACTACGTTTGTTTAAGGTTATTATTAGGAAATGGATTTGTTTCAGTCAGAGATTGAAAAAGGATAATGGAAGAATGGTGCATGAGGAAACATGTTATATTCAGTGAAGAAACTCATAAATAAGTGTGCTTTGGGTGGATATGTGTAGTATAAGTACAGTACATCTGATCATTTAAATACAGACTCATTATTTTAATGTTTTTGTTATTTTCTTTTTTTTTATCTAAAGGCTCCTTAGCTCTTGTGGCCACTGGTTGCACACTTCAGAATCTCAGCGGATGCAGTACAACATCATTATATTGGTCGCCTGCTGTTTAATGTGTGCGTGCGTGCATACATGCATTTTATTTAACTAAAGACTAGGTAGTACTGTTTTCTTTCAAAAGCATTGGACAGAAGTGGCTAGCACATCATTTTTGACTTTGTTATCCTCATGAATATTTGATTGTTTATTATTGGATCTCTCATTACATACCGATTATGTACCGATTCACACTAAGAATAGTTCTAACACTTGAAGTATTGTTGGTCATAAAAGACATTCCTACTCATGTTTTACCCTTTTCTAGTTTTAAAAATGTGAGCACAAATCCATTTTCTTGTCACTGAAATTAACATTTTTACATAAAATATCAATACATAATGCATCACATCAAGATACCGGGTTATCTTAAGATAAATGATGATTCATAATGCCTTTATCTAAATCTATTGTAATGCAGATAATTCCACTGTTCAATGTGGTTTTTAAGATACTTTTTATTATATTCCTGAATGTAGGCAGAGGCAAATCATTTTGAAAGAAATTGCTCATAGTACTCTATTAATTTCTCATCTCACATGCACAGATCGCATTTGCTCTACTACTTTTACGTACACCGGTAGTTGCATTATAACTCATTTGCACATGTTTCCTCTACTTTGTTGCATCGGCAAATGTCACTGTCGCTCGATGAATAGCATCCGGTCACTTTGTATCTGCCAGTATGAACGCCCTTTAAGGTTTCTACGCATAAACACGTTTTCACCCTGTTTTTCTCTCAGACATAATCATACATCTTTCTCTCTCTCTTTCTCTAGGAGTTTACTTTCAGGAGAATAACACTATAGACACAGGTGAGGTGGATGTGGGCCGTAGGGCTGTTCAGGATGTGCCTCCAGGAACTTTCTGGCGCTCTCAGATCTATATCGACCAGCCGCAGTCCCTCAAATTCAACATCTCCGTCCAGAGAGGCGCCCTGGTGGGGGTCTACGGCCGAAAAGGCCTTCCTCCCACGCACACTCAGGTATTTATTTACCATAGATGAACACTAATAAGCTTTGTTTAGATGGATGTGCCACATAACAAAAATCAAAACATGGGGTAAGACATTTAGTCTCTTAAGGTTTGGATGACTGCTTTTTATATGTGCCAAATGAATCAGAATCAGAAAGAGCTTTATTGCCAGGTATGTCTGCACATAAGAGGAATTTGTTGTGGTGAAAGAAGCATCCAGTGCACATGGCATTTGAAAGCACCATTGCATTATGCTAAGTCAGGAAGAATTGAGCAATCTCTTGCAGGATGCTGTTTTTCACCTCCATAATTTTTTTTCCCATAATTGCAGCCGTAATTCTCAGCATAACTGCTTGTAAGAAATATCACAGCGTCCGCTATTCCAATTATTGTCATCTTATTACACAAGGTTCACAGAACCGCTACAGATGGCATACAGCAAACCTTACTCAAAGGACTGTCGATTTTGTCACAGTTTCAAACCTGACCTTCAAAGCTACACGGCAGAGCCAGACAAACCCCATCCAATTTCCATCAGTCCTTTCTCTCGAAGTAATTTAGTCTTAAAGCAATTCATACTTTTATGCATGTTGTGCCCGCTTTGATTAAAAACTTAGCTCGGCCTTCGCAAGCAAACCAATTATTTCTCCTTGTCCATCTTCTTTCTTTTTGCCAAGCAACAACAGCACCAGTAGTTTTTCAAGGGTACATCACAAAACCCCTAAATGCTTAATAGAGGTAATTGGTGGCAGAGGCCTCCAGAAAAAACAGTCAATAGCACTGACCCAGTGCTTTAATTGCCACAAATGAATCAATATGTTTCTTAAAGGAGGAAAAAGGGATAGGTTGAAAGGGTATTGACATACAGAGGCGTGGAGACTTCTGTTTCCCCCGCTGATCGAAATGTCTTCTGCTTGTTTTCTCAGATGGTGTCTTGTAATTTCTCGCTCACGTATTCTTTATCTTCTTCTCTTGTGTCCAACGTGTCTCTTAGGAGAACTAAGAATTGAGAACAGCATGTTAAACTCATCAGAGGCCTTGACTCAAACTCTTTCTTTGGAGCAGCTTGTCACAGTCGCAAAAAATGTGTTGTAAAGCATTTGAAATGTGAAGTGTCTTTTTTAAGACATTCCCTTATCGCTCACAAGAGTGAAAGCAGGCTCTTGATTCTAAACATATTCATTACATCTCTCGCAATTTATACACAAATGTCAATTCCCGCATTGAAGCCACATGCTCTTCTTACAAGTAAATCATCAAAACCAATTCTGTTACATTGTAACATCTAAATTCTCACCACATTCTGTCAGATACACATGCTGTGCAGGTATATTAAAATCAATGAGGTGACGTTGCACAGTGACTGCTGGAATGAGGTTTTATTGATGTGCTGTATGTTCATGTGCCACTAGTAATATATATCAGTTACAGCTTTAGTAAATCAGTAGTTCAAGAAGTAATATGTGCAAATGATGAATTAAGGGCTGGGACGATATATCGTGTAATTTTTTTATGCTCAGTTTCTCAATGAATTACGGTTAAATGTCACCACATCCGAAAGCCAGAGGGCGCTCTCGCGCAGAAACTCCAATTATGGGCCACAGAAGAAGACACGCAGTTTCAGGAAATGGCAATGAGCATATTTTATCGCTGTAAAACCTAAAAAGAAAAAACCTTCAAACATTCAAACCTTTCGAGGTATTTTCATGATAATAAAGTATATTTATAATGATGATGTTTGACGAGTGTTTGGATGCACGTTCAGATGCTGTGTCCAAATGCACGTTATAAACGACTCAATCTCGTAGTGATTTTATATTGACGTTACTTCCTACTGATCAAAGAGCTGTAGTTCATGAAAGAACTGTGCATAAAACACAAAATTGAAACCGTTGCTATATCAGCCGCACCCGATACATCGCCCAGCCAACAGCCTGCACTGTAAAAAAAAAGAAATGTTGGTTCAACTTAAAAAATAAGTAACATGGCTGCCTTGACATTTTAAATTAATTCAACTTAAAAATATTAGTTATCATAACGAGTTTGCATGAAATTAATTCGTTTACTATTTTTTAAGTTGAATAAGCTCAAAAGGCAGCCAGGTTACTTATTTTTTAGTGTTGCAACTACCAACAACCCTAGTTATTGATATTTGTACTGTTCTGCAAAAGTCCTTGTTCCTGCATATGCACCGATTTAACAAACCTCAATGTTACATACTCTTCTTTCTGTCTTTGTGTGCATGTTTGTTCAGTATGACTTTGTGGAGCTGTTGGACGGCAGTCGTCTGATAGCTAAAGAGAAGCGGGGACTGGTGGAGGTGGAGGGAGCCGCAAGGAGGGCCCGTTCGGTCAATGTTCATGAGGCAGAGTTCATCCGCTTTCTAGACTCAGGCACCTGGCACCTCGCCTTCTACAATGACGGCAAGAACAGTGAGCAGGTGTCCTACAATACCATCGGCATTGGTAAGCAAAATATACGGTGTGTGATATGGGATGCAAAATACAGTAACTATATAAATAAATTAATATCTAAATATGTAAATAAATTAAAAATATGTCGAAATAAATATTAATTAATAATATGTCAATTGTATGTAATGACGGTCAGAGCTGCATCGATCTGCACTTTAAGTGGTTAGTGGGTAGCAGCTGACTTTAGAATGTTGCCTGGCGACCTGCAGGACCCTCTCTCTCTCGCTCTGTCTCTCGCACTCTCTCTCTCTAACCTGCTCCTCTTTCCGCACTTCTCTCTCTCACCTCCGTCGTGAACTCATAAAAATAGGTTTCAGCAAGAGTAATTTCCTTTCGCATTCGATCACAAAGGCAAGAACATAAAAAAATTGTCTGTGGGACTGCTGCCAGAGTCCTTTTTAAAAGGGTGTTGATTATGCTTCGATGAGTAAAAAGTTAACCTTTTGAAAATGAAAATTGATTAGTTCTGTGTAGCAGGATAATATGGGCCTGTAGAGGGCTTGTCTGAGAGATCCACTAAATGCTTCAGCCGTGTCATAACCGAGCGCTGATGACAAGAGACTGCCGCAGTTCATTACCCGGTCAGAATTGACTCGGCCACCAATGAGCTGTTTCGTTTAATGAAACTATCGACAGGTGATGCCACAGTTATTGACATCACCTTGGCGACATGTGAGAATCAAAAATAGCATGAAAAGAAAAACCTTTCAGCTTGATGCCAATTCGGTTTGGCTGCGATTAAATTTGATTAGATATACAGTACTGTAGGGTTGCAGAGTGCAGGAATATGCTAAATGCAGATGAAATATTGCATAATGCATAGTTAAGACAATAGAATAAATAGGCTTGTCAGGAATAAAGCTGTTGTTGCGGTTAAAGATAAAATAACAAAAAATTGCTGCAGGTTCATATATAAAATAAACAATACAAAGAAACATTATTAGTATTATTATTTCAGCAGTCAATTTGCATATTGGTGGACCAGTAGGCCTTGTTTTAATGGTTTGGATTTCAAGAGCATCTTGTGGTTTTACCACTCCAATGTCATATCCGGTCCTGAAGCCAAACCAGTTGTGCACCACTGTAATAGAACAATGTCTCATTATAACGCCGATGTGCGCTCAAATAGTTTTCGCTTGTTAAGTCTGTTTTAACTTCCCGACTCCTCGTGTGTCTACATAAATAAACATGTTTTTAAATATAAATATATAAAGTGGAGGAAGGGCACACTCAGGCATGTGTGTGTTTTAATGGCCATCCAGCAGTGTAAAGAAAGCTCGGAGCGGAGCGTCTGGCTGCTAATTGGTGGTAATAATGCTCTGATTGGTTCATTAAAGCAAAGTAAGCTTAGATGCAGCTTTTTGTTAATCACGCATCTGGCACTCCTTTAATTAAAGATGGGGGGGTCTGAATGTCTGCTAATTTCCACAGACTGTCTCCTCAATTAAAGCTTTTTCTTACATCCTTTCTCCCTCTCGCACGCTTTCATTCTTTTCCCCAGATACCCTCACAGAGTGTCCGCACAATTGCCATGGCAACGGAGACTGTCGCTCGGGAACGTGCCATTGTTTCCCAGGGTTCCTTGGGCCCGATTGCTCACGAGGTATGCTTTCTTACTCGCGTGCACTCACGCAGTCACACACACGCGAGTCTCCGGAGAAATAAACAACCAGTGTCGCTATTCATAATTGCTTTCAGATTGTCATTTGAACGAGTGCGGCTGGCTAGAGGGTTTTTGGTGGTACTTCATTCTCAAGCGTGATCAGCTTTCTATTAACAACAGGAAGCAACAATTTTTCCATGCTCTTGTTTTAACTTTCAGTTTATTCTTGTTAAAATGTCTGTCACATGGTGTCGAAGATGGAACAAAGAAATCTGAAAACTGAAAACTAGCACCTGTTGCATTGTTTGAACGTCACAATCTTCTTTCATGGGCATTTCTCAGTGTTTTTAATTGTTTTCTGTATTTCCCTTCAAAGCTGCCTGTCCAGTGCTGTGCAGTGGAAACGGCCAGTACTCAAGGGGGCGCTGTCTTTGTTATAGTGGCTGGAAGGGGACAGAGTGTGACGTTCCTAGCAACCAGTGCATCGATGTGCACTGCACGGGTCACGGGATCTGCATCATGGGCACCTGTGCCTGCAATACAGGATATAAAGGAGACAACTGTGAAGAAGGTCAGTGATGAACGTATGATGTCTGTGCCGTTATAAGATGAGTTTTGTAATACAAATTTGATATAAATTACTGTGTCAAAACTGCCACATGAATAAATTATGAACTTATGACAGGAAATAGTTCACCCAAACCTTCTGTCATCAGCATGAAACTCAAGGGGTAACATTTTGTGGAAATGCTCTTGTTTATATATTCAAGCTGACAAAAAGTACCATAGAGGTCCATCTTTCTTATGTTTTTGTGTGCGTGCTCCATGCAAAATGTATGTCTGGACATGAGGGTGACTAAATAAAGACCTTTAAATTCCTTCCATGAAGTGTCCTGATGTTAGAAAACAGTTTAATTGTCTGTTTAGAAATGTTTCACGGCCATTTCGGCTGTTTTCGAAATCACCCATAAAGAGATACTCGGCATCTGAAGTCTCAGTTCATAAGAGAGCCATCAGAAGCTCTAATGGAAGCGTTTATCTAACACTGCTATTTTCAGTCTTGTTGCCATTAAACCCCACTGCATTACACCATCAAAGATGTGCAAGATAATGTGTTATCAACGTGATCACTGATTACCCATCAGTTCGAGGGGATTGATTTTTTTCACTGGAAGTGTTTGAAATCTCCATCTCTGCGGACACGGACAGGCTTTCCACCAGACCTGATAGAAGAGAGAAATCAGTCAAGTTCATATCGCCTTTCAGCGTCATTTTGCTTAACGAGGAACTCAACGCCTTGTCTGGTGCTATCAAAGGGGCTCTTGTGCCTGTGACCTTCTTTGATAATTTACTGTCCCTGCAATAATCATTATTGCATGAGTTAATAGTTCAATATTCCAGAAACAATTGCCATTCTCCACTTCACAGAGCAAATAATTGCACTCGTGTGATGCGTCGGTCTCTTACCCATCAGCGTACGGTCCGTGTTTATCGCAAGTAGGGAAAAAGCGCTAGATTACAATTGATTTTTCTTTTGCTCACTTAATTAGCAGAATTAGCTTTGCGCCTTGTGCTTATGTTGACGTGACTCGGCACGCAGGGCGCAAGTCCGCGGTGTTCCATGTTTATTGTATTTTTTTCCTGTAAGATTGTTTTCAGTTCTGCAGCTCGATCGTAACGATTCGGTGTGACGAACAAAAACAAACAAATACATTTCCATACCTAGCGAGACATGAGCGAATTAAATTTAAGGAGGGAACGGGCCTATTGTCAATCAATGGTGCGATTAAGCTCCGTCAATTCCTACACAATTAACGCTTACTGAACCTCAGCCGTCTCCCGTGGGCTATTAGGAACACGCACAGTAACCCCTCGTGTAGGTTTTTTTAAAGAATCCCGTAGCTCTGTCCCACTTGCCGAGTTTAACACTGCGCTTCAAAAACTGAGAAGTAGACTTCTCCCAATGAGATCTCTAGCACATTTTCTGAGGGCACATAGATCATTCCTCTACATGAACCGTCTGAGTTTCCTTATGATATGTAAGTGGAAAATAGAGCAGGAGAATTTTCAATAGCTATATAACTCAAAGCCTACAGTAGGTTATATACTCCTCGAATGTTGCTGAACTGGTGGATTTCACTGAAATGTGAGCGTTTTAAAAATACCCCATATTTTTGTATTGAGGTACATGTCCTGCTCCTAAACGAAAATTCTACCATCATTTATTTACACCCATTTCATTTCAAACCTGTACGATAGTTATTTATAGAACACCATCCAAACGGCTCTTTTCCATACAGTGAAACTAAATGGTGACCACAGCTGTCAAGCAAGGCAGGAGTTTCGGTGAATAATGCCTTAAATTTAAGTCTGTTCTTCAGATTATGCTGTCAGCGACTTGGAATATAGTGCAGTCATATGAATTCAATTCTTGCTGCTTTTTGTCGGTTTTAAAGCTTGACAAGCCATGGACTACATTCAGTTTCATTGTCTCTAGAGATCAGATATGCAGAGATTAGATCAGACAGTCTATACTTCTCATTTGGTCCTTTGGCAGAATTTTCATATTTGGGTAAAGTGTGTTATATCATGATCTACTTCATGTACCTCACCACCATAACATACATATACCATGCTGTTTTGCTAACGGTTTTTGTATTTCCAAACACAGTTGACTGCCTGGACCCCACCTGCTCATCTCACGGTGTGTGTATTCACGGAGAGTGTCACTGCAATCCAGGCTGGGGCGGCACCAATTGCGAGATCATGAAGACTATGTGCCCAGACCAGTGCTCAGGACACGGAACGTACCAGACAGAAAGTGGCACCTGCACCTGTGACGCCAACTGGACTGGGCCAGACTGCTCTATTGGTACTATTTTATATTTTAACTTTTAGCAATGCATTTATCTTTTCAAGGGCGACACACTGTAAAAAAACAATACTATTCTGGAAGCTGGGGCACCAGAAAAAAAGAAGAAAAAAAAATGTACACATTTTTATGTAATTTTACACCCAACATGTAAAATTCGGACTTAATTGCTAATTCTGTGAAAATTTGCAAACGTGTTTTTGGTTAAAGCAGCGAGACACCAAAAATGTTGGTTATCCAGCATGCTTTTAAGAGTGATTTCTGTATTCTATACACATTAAAGGATTTATTCCTGCATTTGAATGCAGCTGTCACTCCAAAATGTGTGCTGTGTGTATGTGGCTCATCCCTTCGGGTTCTTACTCTGATACACTGCAAGTCTGCTTATTGTCCGTGACTTGATATTGAGGATATTAACAGTCTATAGTTTCAAAAAAAATTTACCCGTCCTCCCCACTCTTTTGTTAAATCAGCAGACCTTCTCGAAACCACATTTGAATGAACCTAAAATACACTATTATTATGAACTATCTCAGTCAAAAGCACAGCTTCTATGTTATCTCTCCGCCGCCTGTGCCGTATGTGTGCGCACGTCTTGTGTTTGTTCGAGTGACGATACTGATCTCTGTAATAAGACCGGTATTGGGCTCCTGCTGTTTTAGGACTCGCCCATGGTCGGCCTTTTAGTTATACAATGCTATTTTCCCAGCAGCAAACTGTGTCTAATGAAAATACTATTTCACCCTGGAGCCCAACACGGCAATCTCTCTCTCACTCTTCTTTTTTCCTCTCTCCTTTTCGTTCTCACCCGTTTTAAACCACCTGATGTTTTTTAAATCTCTCTTCCATTAATTAGCCGTACATCTTCAATTAGCGCAGCGCTAATGAATGAGGTCTGCACACTTCCCCTCTGTCACGTTGACGGCTGCAATGCTGTGTTAAATGCAGATAAATGCGTGGGGGCGAATTTTGATCGGATCGACGGAAGCTTTCCCGAAAGCGCTGATAAAATTAGTATTGCCCCTCTTGTCCTAGATAATGACACACAGAGAGAGGAAGAGAGAGAGAGAGATGAACTGACAGAAGGCCATTTAATGGCAGTAGTGGATTATAAACTTGACAATTTGACTTTGTGTAAAACATATCAAATATTACATCATTTAATATTAAAGAAAATGTAAATATATATTTTTTAATTAACCAAGAATAATTTTTTTCTTTCGTTTGTCATATCTCACCTAGTGCCCCGCGTGAGCCACTGGTGCCCATCAGACAAAAATTGGCGCCAGTGTAACAGGGACACATTCAGGCACTTAGTCCGCACGTTCTGGCAGCGAATCTTGGAAAGACAAGAGAGTAATCCAGGTTGATGTAGTGTAGTTGCAGCCGGCTAAGAGTTAGCAGACTTACGGCTCGAGCCGTCAGTTTTCCAGAAGCACTTCTCAGCAGCTGCACTCCATCTGTCTATGTGAACTTTTCCCTCTACACACAACCTCTCTCTCTCTCTATTTCTCTCTCTCTTTCAATCATACTCTCGCTTTGAGGAAACTGAGACGAACATCAGCGGAGTCTCGTCTGATGAAGGCTAAAACACACAGGCGCCTGGGGGCAGCTGCGTCATTTCTGCCCACCTGCAGGAGCCATAATAACAGCACGCAGCGGGGAAGCCGACCACAAACTGGCACTCACCTGACCCAGGAGCTGATGGGAAATGTTTCTCTGCATTTCTTTACTTCGGTTTCTTTTTCTTGATACACTTTCACCAGCTCCGGCTGAGTTTCGTGTCACAGATTTGCACCTTGTCAGGGTTCACAGTTAGAACGGAGTCAGAAGGAATGTTGAAGGAAGGAGTTTAACAAAACCCCATCCCATGATTTGTCATCAGGGTTATGTGTCTTTCTGGTACGTTATTTCCTGTCTTCTGTGACAAGCTGTGGCAGAATGTGAGGTTCTCGCAAAATGGTGTGTGGGCTGTGAAACTACAGCTTGCCTTAAAGTGAAAGAAATTTATGACATTATTTATTCAACCTTACTTCGTTCCATCCTGATTTTATTGAATTCACATGAAACAAAACCAAAGGGTAAGTTTAGCATAATGTGTGAGCTGCTTTTAAACTTTTAGTGAAAGTGGATGGTGACTGCCAGTGCTTGTCCAAAATCTTTAGAGAGTACAAGCAGCGTTAAGCCTTGTGCACACCGGACGATAATCGCGCGTGCTTATCACCAGCGTTTTTTTATTCATACCCAAGCGATTTTCACTGGCGATGAGCCGAGTGAATGTGCAAAATGACTCCCTGACATTAGATGGCGCTTAATAAAAAACAGAAATACCCCGGTACACAAGGTGGCGCTGCGCAACTTTATGATTCTGACATTTGTTGTTGGCTTCATTGTGTGCTCGGCAAGACCATTTTGTGCTTGAGCGCCACCAAGTCGTGTTTTACTGTAACTTCAGTAGGCGCCAAACTCAGTGGTCAGCCGGTTTTTAACGTTGTGCATCAAACCAAAAAAACGATGCCTGCCGTTTTGCGCGTCGGTGTGCATTCTTACATTGGCGCCCTTTGTTTAGTCACGTGGCGTTAAACGTGTGATTATCGCCTCGGTGTGCACAATGCTTTATATTAAAAGTTCTAAGCTGGATGTTGTACTATAGCTTTTATTATTTTATTTTTTTAAAGCTAGCCTTGGTGATGATACATGAAAACTGTGGTCACCATTTATTTGCATTGTATGGAGACGTGCAGCTTGGGCAGCTTTTTTTGTGTTGCACAGATGAAGGTCATGTCTTAAAAGACAATGTAGTAAGGACATTATTACAGAATTTTCAAGCCCTTTTGTCTCCCATCCACTATTCAGCAAACCCACACACGTCCGCACTCACACAGATTCATAAACCAAATCTAAATCACTATCAGGCTCTTTTCAAAACACACTTCAATTTTCTCTCGTCATCTATTGTCACCAGTTACCCAGGACAGGCTTTCATTTACGTCCCGGCATGCTAAACAGCAAACTAGCTTCTATTGACAAAAACGTGTAATTTCTCCGTTGGAGCGTTGGCCAAAATGATTTGTCAATACCGAATCTTTACTGTAAACAGCAAACATGCCAAAAAATGTTTGAAGAGTGCAAATCTCGGAAGAGACATGCTAATAAAATACTTCTGTGGTAGCTTCAATCCCAGAAATCATTCAGACATCCTCCTGATGTTTGGCAGACTACACTGGAATGTGTATAAATTGATTTATTTTGACTTGGTGTGTTTGCTAGCTGTTTGTGTGGGGGGTCCGTCTTTGGGGTCCAGGTGGAAAGTTCACAGTGTCGATTCACATCCACGTCTGCACTCTCTGATCTCTCTTTCCTCCCCCCGAAACGCTCACCTTTAGCTGGCACCCCTCCGCCGCAGACTCCTCACGTATCTCACACACACAAACACTCAGCCGGGTCGGACAAGGTTGATATATGTCATTGTTATGGAGTGTTGTCTGAGGTGGGGCAGACGGTCCGCCACTCAGCCCACTAAACCCAGCGGGGGTCTGCAGTTATCTATTTCCTGTCATAAGTTTTTCGCACTTAAAGTCAATAACTTTGACGTGATGGTTCTCAGGAACGTAACCTCTGTTCTGGTTGTTTTGAGTAGGGGAGAGAGTGTGCTCGAAATGTGTTGCCAGCAGGCATGACTTTATAGTCCTTGAGTTTTATAGAAGTCCAAACAAAAAATGTGATTTAAATTTGTTTGTCTTTGCAGAGGTGTGCGCAATGGACTGTGGCTCTCACGGCGTGTGCTTAGGAGGAAGTTGTCGCTGCGAGGAAGGCTGGACGGGTTCCGTGTGCGATCTTAAAGCGTGTCACCCACGCTGCACTGAACACGGCACCTGCAAAGACGGCAAATGTGAATGTCACCAGGGCTGGACCGGAGAGCATTGCACCGTCGGTAAGAGATTCGTACACACACGCATTCAGTCATTCCTTAAAAAAAATGTTATTGCTACGACGTTTTCCTCAGGAGAGAATTTTCTAAACCTGTATACATTTCTTCGTTTTATTGAACACAAAGGAATTCATTTTGAAGAATGTGGGGAACCAAACAGTTTTGGGCACTATTGACTACCATAATAGTTTCTATATCTACTCTGGTAGTCAATAGTGCCCCAGAACTGTTCGGTTTCAAACATTCTTCCAAATATCTTTCTTTGTGTTCGACAAAAAAATGTATACAGGTTTGAAACAACTTGGGGGTGAATAAACAATGACAGAATTTTTGGGTGAACTATCCCTTTAAAGTTCTCCCTTTAATGGCCTTGAACAATTTGAGCGCAATGTGAGACAAGAGACCTCAGCAAAATCTCCATCTGTTCTCCACTGAATCTATAATTGATAAAACTTCCCAGAGATTTCATTGTGTTTCTTCTACTCTATGGATTGTCAGTATGCACACACAGACACACACACACACACACACACACACACACACACACCTGAGTACAGTGTTATTTTGTCAATGCTTTTCAGCAGGTGATGACACTTCTGTATACAGCCGTCAAAGCACAGTCTTATTAAGGTTTACCTCACATCTTTGAAGTTGTTTTGATTGCATATTCCCTTTGTCTTTCTGCCTTTCATTTACACACGTTGCCTTCTCCCTCCTCTACAGGAAGGGGCTGCTGGTGTTTGTTCTGTTTTGTACCTTCCGCCTGACCTTTGCTTGCTATCAAAGGGTTGACATTTTCATTGAGGTTGATGCAGGTTTCCACTGGGAAACACATATTGGGAAAGTCTTCTAGGTTTTTGTATGGGGCTAAATGATACCATTGTTAGAGTACAGAAGCACTTAAGTCCTCCTTATTAGATGAATCGAGAAAATGGAATAATGGATATTAACAAGATGCGTAACTGCTGTTACAATGAATGGTCTCTAGCGAAGGAAGTCCCAGCTTCCAGTAAAAAGAGCCAATCGATAAAGACGTGAGCCTGCACATGTGCAGTAGATGAAACAACCTCAAAACATTAGATTTTTAGCACAATTTAGGCTTAGGAAACAACAAGTCATGCTTTACTTATCAATCACAATAAAAAGCTTGCAAATTAAGATTTTAACAATAAGAATTTAATATGCATGTTCTAAAGTCTTGTTTCTTCTCAAACTCTACTCTAAAGTCAACATGTTGCTGGGCAGTCGACTAACCGTCAGTCAGTAAATCTGTTCATGTTGTTAGCGTGTTGGCTACATCCTTCACCAGCTCAGCTCTCAGCAGGATACGTCAGCTGCTACATTACTCAACACGAGCGATGGAGGTACGCAGCCTTGTTAGCGAGCAGGCCTGTTTCGCCGGGCAGCATTATGAGAATCTGGCCAGCGTTTTGTTATTCGTCTTCCAAATTAGCATGGTTAGCACGTAATGCTGTCACGCTCTTCTGTTCAAACCAGCCACCCACGCGCCACACTCACCCCGACTCCAAACTTTACTGAGCAGAACAGCTTTCTCAGCTTGATCACTTAATGACCTTGTTGGTTTAAAGTTTAAAGATTATAAATGGCTGTTTATAAGCCTTCAGGAAAATATATTTTAAATTAAACGTCAGTGGGCTTTTTTAATAGATTGGTCAATTTGACAGTTTCATTAAAGTTTTTACGCGCCATAATGAATTGTTGATGAGGTGTTGTTTTTTTAACGTAATAAACCAAAAGTGACAACATGTCATAAAAATGCCCCTGTAGTGAATTTCTCTGGTGTTTTTTAACACTTTTTGATTAAATTTCATAATGTTTAATTCTAGATCTAGCTTTATCTTGTTTTTATAGCTACTTTTGTATTTAAAGTCGATTTTTATTTAATCTTGAGCGACAGCCATGATGATTTTCAATTAATTGGTTTTATAATGTAAATTAAGATACAATTTTGTTTACAGTTGAAACTTTGAATATGTGAATATATCTTTGGGCCAAGGTTGAGACTTTGTCCCCCTGTGCTGTCCGCATACATTGCAAGAGTTGGACTGCGTGCGTGTGTGTGAGAGCACGAAAGGGAACTAAAAGAATTATGGTACCTCGTACATCATGTGTGTCAGACTGAGATAAGGGGGCTCTTGGCTCCATATAGGTGTGTGTGCGCATTTGTGTGCGTGTGCGTGTGTGTGTGACCTTCTTTGTCCCTCTACACCTACTCACTCTCATTAGACCTCTTCACAGTGTGTGTGTGTGTGTGTGTGTGTGTGTGTGTGTGTGTGTGTGTGTGTGTGTGTGTGTGTGTGTGTGTGTGTGTGTGTGTGTGTGTGCACATCTCCCATGCATTACCACATACTTGCATCATCATTCTTTCACACAGACACCTAGACACAGGTACGACAGCTTTCATACTGACCAGCAGCACCCAGACATTTACAATATATATCACAGTTGTAATACAAAACATATCAAAAACTTTTGATTTACGGCTTGTACTGTATTAAATATTAAGAATGTTTTGCTTTTTTAACAATATTGCAATGCTACAGTGTGTGCCCTGTTAGTTTGTTAGTCCAAGCTATGAATGCAAAACTAAAATTAAAACAAAAACATTTTTGCTGGAAGGAACAATCTGTTCAAATCTGACTGGAGCCACTTTCACACAGTAGGATTCATCTGCGCCCTCAGAATGAACCGCTGAATTTAAATTCAGAGGTGCACAAATGTGCAGCAGCCCGGACTGTAGCTGTTGTCATCATTCAGCACCCGCAGTGCCTTACCTACAATAAAGAAGCTGAAAACTGAGGAGGAGAGTCTGTAAAAAAAACGTGAGATGGCGGGTTTAATTGTAGACGCTTTCGATTTAGGCAGCGTTAGCACATTAGTTTTGCAATTTGGTTTACTTGATGGAGTGTCTGTTTTCTTGTTTACTTGCGTACGAGTGGGAAATGCTTGTGACGTCATTGTTGTTAGAAATGTAAACCCTTCTGCTGTAGCAACAGTCTGTTCACATTGGCCCTATTTACACCTGGTATTAACATTCGATCACAAGTAGTCAGCCGAGACACATTCCTCTTTACACCTTGTATTACAATACGTCTAGCACAGATCTCCTGTGACGTCTTGCGATTGGATTTTGTCGAAGGAAACATCTCTGATTTCGTGACTACATACATCACTTATATCAGTGTTTTGCTGCATGTCGATAAAGTGATAAAGCCAGAACACTGTTGCTCGCAAATTTATTGAGCCACAGACGTGACGTTTTGAGCTCATTGTTATTTTTGTCAGGAACCTTTTTTAAATGAACTTCAGATGTACGTGCCTCTCACGATCTGCATTCATTTAGCGGATGCTTTTATCCAAATTACCACTTGCAGGCTATTGATAATGTTCTCTGAAGTCGATTTATTGCTGGGCTTTTCCAAATTTTCAGGTGATTATTTTTGTCACAAGCGTAACATAAAAGGCCAAGTGTAAACCCTCAGACTGGAGTTTGAGTGACGATGCAGTCACTGATTGTTTACACTTGCTTTCAACACCGTCCACTTGCGGCTGAATCAGACGAATTTAAATACCAGGTATAAAAGGAGTGAAAAATGAGCAAAAGAAAAGAACTGAGCATTAAACCTGTAAACTATAGCCAGACAGTACAGCATATTTTTAAGAGATATGACTATTTGATTTAGCTTAGTGTGACACAGATCTGTTTATTCATTCGGAGATGATTTGGGAGTTAAAGAGTGAGAGGGGGAAAAGAATGAAAATGAGGGCACGAGAGTGAAATATTTCTCACGAAACAGACACCAAAAACAGACTTTCAGCCAACTGCACATTTCTTGCTGATGTTCTTTTTGAGATAGCAGGTTATTTCAGGGGTTGTTAGGAGTTGTTTACAACATTCCTCAGCGATGTTCGCTTTATATGTAGTGAGCTTCGCTACAGTTAAAGACTGAAGTTTAGTATCTAGTTACATTTGAGAAGCATTTAGCTACATTTAGTATCTTAGTGAACTACACAACTGACAATATACAGTATGATGTACAGTATGAATAGTTTACTGTATGAAGAAAGCAACAGTGGTCTTATAGAAAGATTTTTAGATAAAAACATGTTGAATCAGTTTTCAGTGTAAGAGAATCAACTTGTAATTTATTCATTGGTTATTTTGTTGTGTATGCATTATCTTGACCACCATAAAAATACAAATTTGTTTTTTGAGCTGATGATACCCAGATTTTGAAGTTAATGAATAAATGAATGAAGCGTAATCTTGAAAACGTAAATTGTTTTATAATAAATTAATGACATGTAAATATACATAAATAATCTAGCCACCCAAGGGTGTGACAAGATGGTTGTCTAGTGAACCGACTTGCCCCTAAAGTGACTCTGGCTGTACTTCCCAAATAAAATCCTGTTGCTGGGATGTAACTTTTCTAATCATCTCTACATCCTCTGACCTCAAGCGTTCACTTTAATAGGTTTAGAAGCCATGATAAATCACAACGTTGGCATGTTTTATAATGTGAATATATAAAGCATGTTCTGGAACATAAACGGACCCATGCTAGCATAGGCCATTGTCTTTGGAGCATTTCTTTTGTAATAGCTCCTTAAAGACTCTTTATGACTTAAGAAAAGCACTTTTTTTCTGGAGTGGGCTTGTCAGAGGCTACACTGCCAGACATTTGAGATTTTTATTAAGACTTGTATGCTTCATTAGGCCTCGGGCCCTTCCAGATCATTCATCAGCCACACAACTCTTACTGTGAGAAAAGGCCTGGATTACAGCAAGCTGTGCACACACATCAATCAACCCCGCAGGAGCGGCTTTGTGTGTGTGGATATGCTTGTGCATATGCATAAGCAGATATGGCCACATACAAAAGTGCATACAAAACAGTCTTGACGAACTCACGTGGTAGAAAAACTGAGAAGAAAAGTTATTGGAGCGAATCTGTTGGATTCTCTTGATGACGCCCCCCTGGCAGCAATTAGTTGGTTGTGCAAATACAGTTTCAAACAACTTGGGAATGACCAAATTATCTAAACTGTTTGGGTTTTAATAACATGTGTCAAATAGCTGGGAAAGGTCTATAATAAATTTTTGTATCTCTAATCAGGCAAAATAAACATATTTTCCCGGCTGGTCCGGCTAATGAGCATACATGTTCTTTCCTAAAGCAGACGTATTGACGTTTCGTTTTTTCCCATTCATTTTTCTATACAATTGGCCTGTCTCAGTCTGTATACTCTGCTCATTTTACCAAATGCAAAGACTAACACACACAGTTCACCAACACTAGCACAAGCATTAACGCCTGTCCCTCACAACCTCTCATTTATTATCACACGTGCGCAGACAAAGAAATCAATAGCACACCCTACAGGCGTGCAATCGCGCACAAACGCGCAACTCCATTCCCATTCAGTGCCCTCAATTCTCACTCACATTGAATCATGTCAGATAGAGGGTTAAAGCAGTCACACAGCATGGACTGTACATCTACAAATCATTCTCCACGCTTTATCATCTCGATCACTAATTAATGAAACGCCCTTTCACAGCACATTAATCCAAACAGCCTGTGAAAGAGAAACAGAATAGAGACGCCTCTCTACTGACGGAGATGGCATCGTGTGCCGTGCTGTCATTATAGTGGAGGGTAGTTACACTGTTAAAACTGATTTGTTGTTTTAACTTTTAAAAATTAAGTTACCCAGCTGCCTAAAAGTTTGAGTTAACATAACTAATTTTGCATCAAATTCCTGCAATAACTATTTTTACGTTGATTTAACTCAATATTTTAAGGCAGCCGGGTAACTGGTAATTTTTTACGTTGAAACAACAAATCAGTTTTTACAGTGTAGATGGCTGACACGTTGCTAACATTTAAATGGTTCTGTGGGATGCTCATGAGCGTGATTATAACACATGTTTGGCCCTCGTGTCAGACCTGCTATACCTACAGCTGTGGGGGCATGTATAGCGCACTGTGGCTGCGCATAGCAATTAGGATAATGGAAATTAATATAGGCTCTCTCTCCCTCTCTTTTTAGAAGCAGTGATTGAAGCGCTCTGGACGTGATGTATAATTGTTTTCAGATTAATGTCACTTTAATCAGCGCTCTTTGAATGTGCACGTAAATAATGAAGCATTGATGTCCATAAGGGGAAGATTGCCTTTTTTATTTCGCTCTCTGCTTCAATCTCCTCTCTAACTCCCTATATCTTCCCCTCAGGACAGTCAATGTAAATGAACAAAACTTTGTTGTAATTAGGCAGTAATTGGCTGCCCTTACTGGCAAGTTTCCAGCTTGGAGCATGTGTTAGCTTGAGTTTTTATAACCCGCTGTGGAAAATTAGGTAGATATACACCCGATCTACCACAGCTGTCTACGCTCGGGATCGGTGGTTGTTAACTGAGGGATCGCGACTCATAAATGTTCTGTTCGGATTCAATGTTAAATGCACTGATGTGTACTGTATATGGGATAGTTGGGATAATAAATAAGTAGGTTTATCAAAACAGAGAAAACAATGTTTTTCTATGTCTCGTTGTTGACGCCGAAGGCTGTTTCGGCCCATCAAATTGTACAGCGTTTTGGCAAAACTCATCTGTCACTTGATAGCCACTAGCCAATTTACACAGATGCCAACATGGACAGGTTGCATGACATCCCATCCTCCTGAAAATCACAAACAGAACTGCGCAATGTAAAACAAAACGTGATGCAGATTAAAATAAATACAGATGCAACTGGGTAGTTCCATGCAACATTTTCACCATATTGATAGCACAGATGTCAACATTTGGTGGTTTAAATACAAATGTGAGGTCTCTCTTAAAGTTTTAAAGTATTTTTTTCGATAGTGAGGTAAGTGCCTCTTTCAGAATTGTCACCTCCATAACACTACATATTCCTCATAAATGGGCACATGAATGTTAAAATATGTTATGTTTCAAAAAGTGTCACCCCTTCTCTATTTGTTGGGAATCATCTGCTCTCATCAGCTTCTGCTTTGTGCGTTTTAATTCACAGAAATCCTACAAAATATGCTGTCTGTCCATTTTCATCACATTCATAACGCATGTTTATTTTCCTTTTTTAAAATAGAAATAAAATAAAATCGTTCAATATATTGTTTACAAATACATTCTCTGAGAGTTTATGTCACATCCATAACTCTGAAATTGGCCAACTGCATCAAGGACAAACATGGCTTAGTAAGGTGTAGTTCCAGACTGAAAATTGCTGGTTTGTTGTCGGGTCTAGTTTTCGAAGTCTAATGCGGACCGTAGTTGGCCGATACTTTTTTATTAAGTTAGTTAAGTGAGAAAATCCTGCTGGTTAAGCTAATTAAAAAACCTGCTGGGGACACCAGCACACTAGCAGGCCATGCTGGAGTTTTTCAAAAGAAAGCCATGGGGATTAAACACATCACTACAAATCATAAAAAATTCAAATATTTTATTGTTTGATTTAAAGGACTTTTATGGTAACGTGTTGGGCTGCCATTTAAAATGTGGGTTCAGAAACAATGCAAGTGTAGAACAACTGCACTAGATTTCCGAGACACAACTGTACGTGTGTGGAAACAAGACACCCGAGGAATTTAATCAGCTTTCACTGTTCTCTCTCTTTCTCTCTCTCATACACACACATTCACAACCTCTCGATCGATCTCAACCACACACGCTCGTACTCCGTTCATACAGGTTTCTTAAACCGTAAGGCAGCTAATGAAACTACCGTATAACTGTATTGTGCTTGCATTAAAAGTTGACCTTTTATTTGTAATGATTTAATATGACTCAGCATATGTAATATTATCACACGCTGCACTGGGTTTCTCCCAAAGCCTTGTCAAAATCCATTTTGTTTAGCCACAGGAAGGGAATGATTTCTCATGTACACACATGTAGAGGATTTAGAGCTTACTCACGCTGTATTGCACACACATGCTTGTCTTTGTTTTGTTTCTTCCTCACATGGGGGTATATAGTATTTCCCTCACACACCAAGGGCCTCAAGGATAATAGATCTGATGTGATGACAGTGTGAAACGTGAAACAGCAAACATACAGCAGAATTCATCCGCCACATGCCAATCATTTCCAATTAGCATGAAAGGCCCCGTTCGGTACGCTATCCTGACGATAGTGTAAATCCCATGATGCCCATGTTATTTACCGCATGCATTTTGAGCGATAGCTCCACACGGTCGAAAACGGATTTAGGAGTGCTCAGCGAATGCTGAAGAGGACAAGTGAATTATTATTAAATGTGCATGACTGTTTATCAATGAATAAAGATGTGTTTTGGTCTGAGATGATGTCATTTCTGCATCTACCAGCAGGGGCTGAAGTGCTTAAATTTTGACTGTGTTGAATTCTGACTTTGTGCATTTCAGGGTGACTATGTTTGTTACACCTCTTTTTAACATCCTGTCTTTCTTTCTTTTCTTCTTTCTTCTTCTTCCCTGTAAAGCTCACCCAGAGACGTATGTCCAAGGTACTGTGTCTTTTTCCTTCTCTCTCTCTCTTTCTTTCCCTTGAGCTCTTGTGTCCCGGATTGAGGTCTTTATGACATTTTTATGGCGCATTAATAACCTCTTCTTTCTCTCTCTCTCTCTCCTCTGCGTGTCTCTGCTATTATTGTGATTCTTCATTCGTTTCTTTTTTGGGACTGTCAGAAATTCAATCCAATGTCCTCAGCGCTCTCCTTGGCTAATGTTCCAAGTTTTGCAGAACCACCCCGCTCCCGACTAAATCACAGCAGCGCCACATCTGCACTTTAGCATCTCCTTCAAGTCTCAGAGTTACATTCTAGTTCATTAAAAGCTGATTTTTAGGAGATGTGTGCAAATGATGAGCAGCGGTGTTTGTTTAATAATGAACCACGAGCTGGCAAAATACACGGATGTAAGAGAAGCTAGCGTATTCTTGTTTACTGTTACTGAGGTGTTTTTGGAAATGATTTCACAGGGCTAAATCAGTGCTAAGCCAAGTGTGATTTCAGACTCGCATACAGGCATATGGCGCATCAGACCGCCAAGAACTTTCAGAAGGGTTTTTTTTAACGAAAAGATGTTTCTTATCTTAAGGGGTGGTTTTGATATGTCTACTGAAAACCTCAATATGTTAGCTGTATCTTTGAACACTTGTTTTATTATGTTTTATCACTCTTTGAACATTTCATATTGCTTTCTTCTTTCATATTCTCACTCATACAATGCTAAACAGACATGGCACCTAGCGTTTCTCAGTACGCCATTTATTCATGCCTTGAGTAACACTATATACACACTGTGGCAATCCTCCAGACGGAGTCGTCCAAACTCAAAACAGCTCCTTTTGCTCTTTCAACATCTCGCTTTCCTTTTTCTCAAAGCCCTTCTTTCCTTTCTCTTTATGGTCATTTGCTTCCTTTCTCTCTTTTCCTTTTGTGTTTTTCGTGTTCTGAATCGTCCTTCACTTGGACTCGAGTGCTCAGATTTTTTTTGTTCATTTTCTTTCCCGAATTTTCCTCCCTCCCGGCCCCATAATAGGAGAGAGGATAGGATTTAAAGGTAATGCATACCAAAGCCCCAGGGAGACTGTCACAAGCAATCACCCCAATGTCTCTCTGAGCTTTCTTTCTCTCTCTCTTTCTCTCTCTCTCTTTCTCTCTCTCTTTCTCTCTTTCTCTCTTTCTTTCTCTCTTTCTTTCTCTCGTGTCCCCTTGTCTCTTTTCCTCCCTGTTATTTGTCTTGAAGCACGTTGTCAGCGTGTCTATGTTTTAGTCTCCTCACTGTTTTTATCGTTGTCTTTTTATCTGCCAAATTCATCATTGTTTGTCTTGACCAAGTCACAGACCCACAAGACACACACACACCTAATTACACACACACACACACCTGTGGTCCTTGAGTTTTGTTTGGGAATCCTGTGGGTCCTGTCTCCATGCATCCCGCGGCCTGATCCCTGGTGTTTGTTAGCCTAGCTGCTACCACAATCCTCCCCTCCTGCCCTTCCCTCCCTGCCCGCCCTGCCCTGGCCTCTCTCGCTTTCCTCCGATTCCGTCCGGCGGAATGTGACCTGGGCAGAAAGTATAGTGCTGGAGGCACACACTCTCCCGCCAGCTCAGACGTCCACCCTATACTTTATGCCACTGGGATTCTCTGTGTGCAGTAGCTTCACATGGATGCTGTGCATAGATTTATCATTCCCTCACTGTCTTCCACTATATATGCCTTCCTTTAATCTCTCTTTCTAAATTCAATTTTCTTTCGTTTAATTAATTTTCTTTAAACAAATTATTATTTGGATCGGTTCTTTTTTCCTATCGGATCTCACCTTAATTTTTCCATATCCAATTGGTTGGATTTTGCGTGTCGAGAGAAGCATCCGTAACATCCATGTGAATCTACAGCCTCTGTGCATCTCACTAGGCCTGTTCAAAGTCCAGCGTCAGTCTGTGTCCGCCTTTAAACCTGTATTCTCATTCACAACGATCTCAGTGTATCTGTTTGGATTACTGTTCATTTATTTGTGTTTCACAAGTCGCAAACACACTGTACCCCCAAGTATGACAGTTTGTAACAGCAACTGAACCAAATCAGTACACTGTCATTTTGCAATAAACCACATAATTATAACAGCACACACATACGTTACTCAATCCGACACAGTAATGAACACACAGGCATGTTTCTATTAGTGTATGACGGCTTTATCTGTTTTTGCAGAGGGATGCCCAGGTCTGTGCAACAGTAATGGTCGCTGCACGCTGGACCAGAATGGCTGGCATTGTGTCTGCCAACCAGGCTGGAGAGGGGCCGGCTGTGACGTTGCCATGGAGACGCTCTGCGCAGACGGCAAGGACAATGAAGGAGGTGAGGTCACCAGTGACTGGCTGGATATTGAAATCCGAATTTTAAATGGTATTCATCAAACAGAATTGCATATGGAAATGCATATGGAAATATCACATAAATATTTGTCAATGATAATCAGGTCGAGGATAAAACCCTGGTGGATACAGTCAAATGTGCGTATGAAAGTGTGCTTATAAAACAACTGTCAGGTTTTGACATTGTAATTTCACCCTCAGTAAAAGTCATAGGAAATAGTGAAGTCAAAGTTTAGGAGCGTGTCCTATGTTGACACTTGCGACACCAAACAGAATTGCATATAAAAGTCAAAAATATGAGAATGAATAAACAAAATATTTTAAGAATACATTTTTACTCTATTTGCAAAATATTTTATATTTTAATATCTTTACTATTATTACATTTCAATGACTTTAATCACGTAATGTTTTTTAATATAATGTTCTTCCTCACAAACACAACCCCAATCTGGCATTGTTTTAAAAACAGGTAACCCCACCCTTACTAACTCCATTGGTTGAGCCAATTTCTTTACAGACGGTCCCAACTAATTGATTGTGATTTTATTTATTTTTTTGCTTCATTTTTTTCTTTATTTGGTGCATTTCACCAAATGTGTGGTCCTTCATATGAATTTAATATACTCTGAGGGCTTCAAGCGATGAATTTGTTTCAAGCAGTGTAAACATTAGCACATCTTAAACTGGGTGGGATATCACTGTGTTTCTCACTCTCTGTAGTGTTTTCTCTTCTCATACCCATCAGAATGTAGCACATTACTAAGGAGATGAGTTTAATTTGTTCATGACCCTAAGACCAAAGACAAGCAAAGTCTCGGAACAACATAAGCCAATCAAAACACAGAACCCTCTCTTATTTCTCCTCTCATCTCCCATCATGTTTCACTGTCTGAATTTGGATGTTCCACCTCTTATCTTCACAAACATCGGGAAGACTAGCTTCATGAATAACTCAGCATCTCTTGTTACTTACATTTAACTCCTAAAGCAAATGACAGGGCTGTTCAGTGGGCAAGTGTGTATGTTGGAATGTGAAACTTTTGCAGTACATGTGAGATGTCATATTGGGTTCTCTGTACATTAGTGTTCAGGTGAGATGCGTCTCAAATGCGTGACTTCATGAAAACCATTTTTACAAATATTATAAAACTTGAACCAAACCACATACATAATGTTTAAAGCTAGATTTTCAGCTATTCTAATTTTTTTATGTGTATATATTTGTCTTAAGCATGTTGGTTGGATGGTAACAATGCCATTTTGACCCTGTTTATTCTGTATTAAGTGCTATCAACTTGTGATTTGATCACTTAAAACAAGTCTTAAAACCAGACGTAAACAGACTCTTAGATCTCGGAATCCGGTAAGAGTTTTTTTGTCCACACAAATGCCTAAAAATCCCCTCCAGGGAGGCACAGAGACGAGTGGCCTGAACGTTTAAACACAGCTTACTTCCAAAGTATTTGAGGAGGTTATTTTTCAGGTAAGGAGATAAGGCTGTCTGTAACATCATAAGTCTGAAGGATTTACAGTGCTCTGGAAGCTTGACAAAAGGCTTTGAAGTTTTTCCAATGCGGAAAGAAAAATATACAGTAAGGTTATGATGTACTCCAAGTTATACAGTAATCGTGCCACGTATTTCACATTTCTTGGAATAGCTTTTCCAAAGAGGTATTGTAAAAGATGAGAACATAACAACACTGTTTGGCTACTTGTCTTTTCTAAACTCAAAGATAAATACCGTTCTTCTTAAATACATATACATGTCCAAAGATCTTGTTACGTGACCTCTGTAGTTTGACCTGGACAAGCTATGTTAACAAATTCCAATCTCTCTGCGGAGGAACCTTTTTATGTACGTGTTGACTTTGGCAATACAGAACCGGATTTAAAGCAGTGTGAGAGTTATGAGAGATCCAGATCTCACATGAAGTTGCACCGTGCGTTTAGCAGGGGGTGCCGGGACGCTCGTAAGGCAAAACAAACAGTCGGATGCTCTGTCTCTATCGCACCAGTGCCATGTCAGCTCGGGATGCCGTAGAACCGGTCTCCCACTGATTAGCGCAACAAAAACGTGTGTTTGTCCGCGCGCGTGTTTGCACATGTGTTCTTTTACAGCCCCCCCGTGACCGAGTGCCAGATGTACACAGGGCTTTTTATAAACTAGCCGAGACGGATGGCAGAGGTTTATGGCACTTACCTGCGGGAGATCGGATCACATTTCCACACAAAGCAACCAGGTGTTTTACTGATAGAGAGAAGAGAGAAAGTCTTGACAGTGTGAATAAAGAAGGGACGAGAGAGGATATTGCTCTCGTGTCGTTTGACCCTTAAGGTGAGAGAAATAAAAAGAAATGGGGGAGGCTGTGTGACCTATAGATGTAGAAACATTTCACTTATTTATTTATAGGGTGGGTGATATGAACCTTGCCGTATACAGTAGCTATAATACAGTATACAGAATATTTTGCGATATCATTTTATTTTGTTGGTCAAATGGATTTTATATTGAATAATATAAATACTAGAATAATTTAGAAAATCAAATAGTTTTGTGGATGCAAGCCAGAACAAAGGATTATTTATAACAACTGAAAAAGTCACATTATTCACCCTGATGTTGTTTAAAACCTGTATGACATTCTTTCTTCTGTGGAACACAAAAGAAGATATTTTGAAAAATGTCTTAGTGGTTTTGTGTCCATACAATGGAAGTTATTTTTGCCAATATTGTTTTGTTGCAAATGTATTTCAAAATACTCGAGACTCAAAACAGGAAAACATTATAAAAACAGACCTACATGGTTCTGTTCAGATTAGCCATGTTCAAAGCTGAAACAAAATGTACACAATTATTATGTTATGCCTCTAAATAGTCCATCCTCGTGTAGACTAGCTTACACATCACGCAACACATACTGTTATACCACCCAGCCCTTCTCTGTATTATCCACATACTGCATGTGGTGTGACATGATCTCTAAGACAGGACTCAGGATATAGTGTAAGACTCTTTAACACATAGCACCTCATATTTTTTTATGTCATGGTGTGTGTGTGGTTGTGTGCAGATGGTCTGGTGGACTGCATGGATCCTGACTGCTGCCTGCAGAGCTCATGTCAAACTCAGCCCTTCTGCCGTGGCTCTCCCGACCCTATCGACATTATCAGCCAGAACCAACCAGTCAACCCACAGCAAGCTGCCCAGTCATTCTATCAGCGAATCAGCTTCCTCATCGGCCCGGAGAGCACGCACGTCATTAACGGAGACAACCCCTTCAACCGGAGGTGAGACTGCACTGAGCAATGTAGACCTGAAAGATAACATTGAGGTGTGTAGCTTGTTTTTGAGCTGGAAAACAGGGTTGCGAAATACTGATAAGCAGCTCTCGTTCGTGTCATCCTGTGAGACAAATGTAATGGGTTGCACATGTCTCATTATTTCTTTCAAGGCTTTTTTGTAATCTTTTTTATTGAGAGGAAAGGAATTGTGAAAGACTTAATTTCATAGAATATATCCTTTAAATTTGATATATATATTTTTCTCAAACTGTATTTATTTTTAACATTATGAAATCCAACATAACATTTTATTTGCTTGCAAAACTCTTCAAAAATTCTTTTGTAAATATTGTTTAAAAAATGTTTAGGTATTGAGTTATGATACCTAATTAGTTGCAAGCATATGGAATATTATCACTTTGTTACAGTTGTCCAGTTTCCACTTTGCAAGTGACCACATGCAGTGACCACTACTTAAAAAAAAGACTCTCCTGCTCCTAACAGTTAAAGACTTCATACGGTTGCCATAGAAACAGATGTGCTGACAAAACCTCACAAGAACTGTGACCCCAGTTAAACAGGGAAAGATTTCCAAAGTTGCATTAAAGTATAATTTACTAATTATGCTCCTCGATTTGCATTGTGTATGCGAGAGCGCCATTACAGTTATCGGAAAGAGACGTTGGATCTGATAATAGCCCACTTGAGTAAGCAGCACTATTAATTAAGTTGTCACATCCACAGCGTAGGTTTGTCCATTGCATCTTCTCTCTGTTTGCTTGAATGGATATAACCATTTCTCAGTTGTCATGGTCAGCCGCATTTATGTCTCCGCTCCTCCTTTCTTATTCCGCTTGCTCTGTCAAATACTCGCCCGGCGCTATTCAAGTCCCTCTTTGTGAAACTATCTCTTTGTGCTTCTAATGTAATTTCCTTCTTGTTGTGGCTGACCACTATTCGGAGACTCCAATATCTGTGGAAACCAAGCTTCGAATCTGGCATCAAAACACACAGCAGGCCGACTGATCTTCACGGACAGTGCATATGCTCGAAGTCACATTTCTATCCGAATGATACGTGATAATAATGCAATAACCATTGGTTTGTTTATCTCTTCCCCTGCTTTCTATGCATAACTCAACGCACATGTTCGGTTAACACGGAAATCACATTTAAGTTAGCTTCATTACTCTTAAATCTTAAATATTTCTTGGCAACCGCGAGTCATGATAGATAACACGATTATGCACAACAAAGGGTTTAATAGGCCTGATGCCGGTGCCCTGTATGCCGGGACATTAAACCTTTAAGTACCTCTGTGGCAAAATAAAGACAAATAATCAGATAAGGGTAGGTGTAGACTAATGTGATTTAAAAGTAAATGCACAAACACACATGGGTCACATTTGTGCTGTATATCGGTAATTTTGGCTGGAGAGTTTGTCAGGAACTCGAATGTAACACAAACCATGTGCAACAGACTCCCTCATCCTCCCAGCTCATGATAAACTAGAATAATCTCTTTTTAAGTTATATGAATGTTTAAATAAACATTACAGTCTGGTTTTTGTATTCATTAAGCTGAGCCGGTAAGTCTTTTTCCTGCACTCTTTTTGGTTTTAAAGGTGTTGAAGGAGTAATAGCATTGAAAAGATGCAGGGAAAATATTTATTTTGGCTGTCTGAGGAAAAGTTCTTAATGCAAATACTGATATATCACCACCCTTTGCCGCCTCCTAGGTCCAAAAAGTTTGAATTAAAAGTCCTTTAATTCCTTTAAGTCCTTTAGAATTGTTTTCTTTTTTACATATATATTTTTTGGTGTGTGTCATATTTCATTGTTTTTAGGATAGATAAAATTAGCTTTAAATTTAGCTTTAGCTGTGGTCTACAATCCACAGGGTTTAAGTTTACCCAAGCCCAGCCAACTCTCTTTAGGTGTTTTGTCCATATATCCTTCTCCCGTCCATTTACTTGAACACCTGACTCCACCAACCCCTGCCTGCATACATGAAAATTTCTAGTTTACATTTTGCTTCATCTTTCCTAGCACTAAGGGGCATTTTAAGCAGATTAAGCTTCTGCTTGGTACTTCTTGGCAAAATGGAAGGTGTTTTAAGCAGCAAGGTTTGGACAAGACACAACTGGAGCATTGAGAGGGTCAGCCATCCAGAGAAACATCAGAGGAGAGCGCATCTGTGTGACCTCTTAGCAATAAACCCAATAACACCTTTGGTAATAGTCCACCTGGATCCAGCTATAATCCTTATGATGGCAACATTCTCAGAAACCAGCAGAGAGAGAGAGAGAGAGAGAGAGAGAGAGAGAGGCTTTTTATGTTCTTAGAAACAAGGCCATGCTAATGAGATGAGTTCATCCTTCCAACCAATATAACAATATAAAATCCAATGACCACTCGGGAGTTTTGTCGTCATGGTGCGATGAGAGCAAGTGGAAAACATGCAGAGCGAGTAGTTAGTTAGGGGCTAAAGAGAGAGAAATACAGCCTTAAAGAGGGTGAATTACGGCGTGCTTTTAGAACACGGTCACGCTTGACAGTGGACACTGTTGTTTTATTAGCTCACACAAAGCGAATGGGATTCCTGAGTTATGGTCACATCAGGCAGCTTATTTATGGATTGTTTACCTGTGCGTGTGACCCGCGGGTCATTTCCCCACTTCCTCCATTCCGGCTGAAAGCGAGAGGGGACGGCACACTGTGATTCACCGCTGCTTTGCTGATTAGCCCCCCAGAAAAGCAGTAATGACCTGGAAAATCAGCCAATAAGTGCAGCGAGGTGTCCTCAACACTGCAGTGAAGTGACTCTGCCTTCCCGCTATCGATTAACAGCTGGAGTAGATCTTTTCTGCTCATTCTAGACAAAACAATCCAGACTGTGATTCTTGTTGTTCTATTTTTAGGGCTGTCAATCAATTAAAAATTCTAAGTACATTTATTTTTGTATATTTGTAATTAAATGAATCTTCTTTCGGCAAAGAAACGAAAACGTGACATCCTGTGTCAGCCACCATAGTGCTCCGAAAGGGAGGGATGAGCGGTGAAGTGAGCCATTGGTTGCAATTTGCAACCTCGCCGCTAGATGCCGCTAAAATCTTCACATCGCTCCTTTAAGGCAAAACTTTATGGCAAAACTTTATTGTGTTATTTTTTTATTTACAGTATTATCATATTTGTAGTATTAAGACATTATCAATAATCATGTTGTTTAATATCACGGTTATTGCCAATACTGGTATATAGTGACACCCCTAGTACATATTGTATTGTATTTGGACAGATGTAATTGGCGATTGCTGCTTTTCAGCATCTCACCCTATGAGTAAGTAGTTTAACTGTTTAGTTAAGACTCCTGTGCTATTCATTTCCATTCCATTCAGCTATTTTGCAAGGCAAGAAAGCGTACTGGGTGAATAACTTCTCACTCATTCTGTGCTTTCTGCTCAGTTGTGCAAGTTGTAGTTTCAGCTGCGGCTGGGCTTACTGCAAATTCACACAAAAAATAATACTACCTGCTTGAACTTTTCAAACAAAAATTCCCTTTGTATGAGTTTTTAATATTTAGTCTCGCTAAATCATACATTACATTAGCAGTCCTGACAGTCTTATTTTTTGTCATTTAAAATGTCAAGCTGCCATTAAAAAGTGATAATGTAGGGTTTATAGGTCTATTATGTACTGTTTGTTTGTTTGTTTTTGTTTCCCCTGGAAAGTCCTGGAGGAAATGACGAATGTAAAACAGTTCCAGTCCCTTGCACGCTGGCTTTTCTCACATCGATCCTGCTGAAGTCCCTCAAAGAAAAAGCTGCCCTGGGATTTAAGGACATAAGAATCCCAATGCAGCCTTTAGGGGGTTGAATTATGACCGTCTGTAGAGATGGGGGCAAAAGAGGCACATAAATAAGCATGGGACGAGTGTGTGGAAAAGAGAGAGCCTGTGTGCTTGCAAGTTATTTACAGTGGATTAGACATTTTAACACTGCAGTGAAAGCTTGGCGAATCCATGTTCAGTCATGCTGTAAATCATATTAATATGTGTGTGTGTGTGTGTGTGTGTGTGTGTGTGTGTGTGTGTGTTTTCTTAACAACTCTGTGTGTTTGTTTTGCAGCCTGGTGTCCATTATCAGAGGGCAGGTGCTTACCGCAGATGGTACACCCCTGATTGGAGTCAACGTGTCCTTTATGCACTACCCAGACCACGGGTACACTATTACACGGCAGGATGGCATGTAGGTTTATAACACACACACACACACAATACACACTTCCATACAGTATCTGTCCTTGAATAGTTGGCTGAATGTCATAATGCAGCACCGAGTACAGATGTCCCTAAAACCATCTGTTTAGACTTTTTTGCATAGAACAGCGTGTGCATTAATGCGTGAACGCTTTGGTGGAATACGCACCCTCTTGCACGCCACAACATTTTGTGAGTGCGTTTAATATCGCGCTGTCTTATCTACCAAGATGGTCTCATGAAAATGTCAGGCATTGCTTGGGAAAGCAGTGCTTTAGCAAACGGCCTGTTTAAAATGCATTGGATTTACAAGGAGGGAATCAATCAGCCAATGGGCCGCACTCTCCCATACCGTTAAACCAATCCCAGTGTTATTAAGCAGAACTGCAATCATGAAGGCCTCGGGACTGTAAGCAGCCCGGCTCTTTAAGTAGACGTCTTTGTCGGAGGCGGAGGCTGTTAGGACCCACCGCCATGGACTGTCATGTGTCAGTGGCGAACGGCTGAAGGGAGGCAATCGTGCTCATCAAGCAACGCTGAGCTGACAGGAATTGAAATTAGGTTTTGATTTGAATGGAGCACAATTGAATTGAATTGCATTTTGAGTTCAATTGAACTAATGAATTAAATTAATGCAAGAAAAACAGTCTTGACTGAAGGATTGAGTTAGTTCAGCTCTTTTGAAGAATAGTTAAATGAAAAAATATTTTTTCCATATATAAAATGTTCTCCATGGAACACAAAAGGTGTTTTTTGACGTCAGACTTGATGTGACACATTCCATCTTTGCCTAGAGAGCTACAGCAATTTTCAGACGATTTTCAGGATAGTGGCTTAAATTTTGGTCTGTTCCTCACACAAAGCTATTGTATGGCTTTGGAATATAACGCAAAAGTTGTTTGGACCACCATTGTCATACTGAAATGCTGTTTTTTTTATATTTTGAGGATTGACAGCACCCATCACTACACACTGTCATTATATGGAAAATAGCAGCCAAGATATACTTAAGAATAAATACAAGTTTTTTTGTCCCGTGATTTAAAGGAAATTTGAATTTTCATAAATGTACGGTTGAGTAAATGACGTTATTTCATTTTGAATTTGAATTGGCACCTGAGTGGCATCTTTAAGAAATAACGCCAATTGAAGGATTTCGCAAACAGTCCCTCCCCCTGCCATTGGTCAGGCAAACTGACAGTCCCGCCCCAAACTCGCACCGTTAGTCTAACCATTGTTGTTATGTCAGACTAGTTAACATCCCCAACAAACGCAGAGGATTTTGTTAGTAAATACACACTAAAGAAACACTTATAGTTGTTTCTGCATATTTATATTCGACAAGCTCTTATGTAGCAGAAGACAGCGTGAGTGGCCATGACATCACATAGGAGAGAGGTTTGACCGTGGCAGTGAATCCAAGATATAGAGAGTGAGAAAGAAGTGTTGGTGAAAGAGGCTGCCAGAGAGATATGTTTAATAGAAAGTGTGATGAAAGAAGAGGTTGGACTGGCGGGAGGAGACTCAGGAGGAGTGTGTCCGAGATTAGCCCGCTCGACCAGCTGTTGCAGCCCTTCAACGCACCACAACAGGGCGGGCCGCGAAAACGGCAGTGGATAATCATGCCTACACCTCTTCCCTATCCACTTACTCAGAGAGAGAATCAAAGCACCAGCCGCGCAGCTGTTTGGGCCCAGTCGACATCATTCTCTCTTCCAGTGCCACTCAGATGTGTGCGTGCCTTTATAAATGAGAGCGAGCTCTATATCTTTACGCTTCGACGTGGATAATTTCTGCCCTATCTTGCTTCTGCCCCCTGCAGCGTTGCAGAATATTTGAATATAGGACAGTACCCCCAGTTCCTGACTCATTTCCTATCTAATAAGTCTCTCATGGCTAGAACTAGAAGGACGGAGAGAGTGAGAGAGAGAGAGAGAGAGAGAGAGAGAGAGCCGGGGGAGAGTTTTGGCTTTTACACAAATGCAATGATAAAAAGGCTCGACCACATTATCATGCATTTTTCACCATGGCAGGGCCCTGTGTCAGGAAGGATAGGGCCCTTCTTAGAAGCCTTTGGCTCAGAGGAGGCCTGCTCTGGGATCAGTGAGGTTAAAGGAAGAGACAATTAAACCAGCTATCGGCTCTTTTAGCCATCAGCTCTCATGTCTAATTCATCTCACTTACTCACTCTATCACCTCTGCAGTACATTACCTGCATATTGCTTTTATCTAATGAGGAGAACATGAAATGCCTATGGTTTTTTTATGCGTGTCTGTCTGTATCGCTGAACGCTTTAACCCAAACAGATTGTGTGTTAACGGCAAAGAGACTTTCACTTTCACAGTATTTCAGCAAAAAATGTGTCGTATTCATTAACAACCCGCAATGCAGTTCCACACTTTGTAAATTCCCTCCTAAATGTATTTTATGTTATTCAAGTGTTTTTAAGTAAATCGCTGTTACATGTCTGCAGGTTTGACATCCTGGCCAATGGCGGAGCATCACTGACACTGAGCTTTGAGCGGGCTCCATTTCTGACACAATTCCGTACGGTATGGATCCCTTGGAACGTCTTCTATGTGATGGACACTCTGGTAATGAAGAAAGAGGAGAACGACATTCCTAGCTGTGACCTAAGTGGCTTTATCAGGCCCAGCCCCCTTATCGTGGCCACGCCCCTCTCCACCTTCTTCAGATCCTCGCCTGAGAATGGTCCCATCATTCCAGAGACACAGGTAAAGATCCAGTTTAATGTGTACTTTTATATTTAAAAAACACAAAATGAAATATAATAATTAAAGCATTTTTTTCAGTTCTAAAAGATTTGGATTTAAGAGTTATAATAGTTTTATTATATTTATTATAGTTGTAATATATTTAGTTGTTTTCAGTTCTTTGTTGGTTTAGTAATATTTTGATTTTTTTTCAGTACTATGTTTATTTTTAGATTTTTAGTGAAAAAGAATTATTAAAATGAGTTAATTTAGATAATAATAATTTACTTAAAAAAAATGTTAGTGCTTATCTTAAAATTATTTCATTACTTTTGCTGAGGCATTTCTCATTTTCGTTTAGTTTCTCAAATAATATTTAGGCTGATTTCAATTAACGGAAATGTTTTTGTTTTGATTTTAGTTTTAGTTTTCATTTTAATGAACTTATTATTATACATTATTATTATTATTATTTATTAAAATGAAACGTTGTCACTGTTAACATTAGTTAATGCACCATGAACTAACATGAATAATTGTATTGACATAAACTAACATGAACAAGGATTAATAAATGCTGAAAAGCTAAATTGTTCAATGTTATCTAATGTTGTCTAATGTATTTACTAATGGTAACTACAATAACACCTTATTGTAAAGTGTTACCAAAATATATTATTTCAAAAATGTTCCCCAAACTATATTTCTTTTCCCGCCAAAGGGCTAATTCACAATCGTACATAGAATACTGTTTATGAACGTTCAACCTAGTTCAAGGTGAAATAAACGAAACCTCAATAATCTTTTATTTATCTGTGAAAAAGAAGGTATTGTATGACAGAGTTTTGAATCTGGATTGAGTCTAGACGTGCTAGAGTTTAGAGACTAGGATGAAGTACTGCACAGCTTAAGTCAGAACAGGAGGCGGCTTTGAGAACTGTAATAGAAGGAAGAAACATCAGGACACAGTCTGTTCCCTGCCCTCAACCTGCACCCAGAATGCAGCATTCAGGGAAAAAAAAGAGTTTTGAATCTCAGTGTGGCGCTGGCACAAAATACAATTCACCACGGCTATCAACAAACCCACATGTCGAGGTGATATTGGTTAGTATTTTAAATTCAAGATCCTCTTGCGCACCATTCTTTTGTGTTTAAAAATCCACACAGACACACGGTCCTCATCCACATAATCTGCGTAAAATGGCTCTTGCTTCCACACCGCTTGCGTGTCTGTAACAATGAAATCTGGAACCACATCAGACCCAAATAGCTTTGAAGAGAGGAATATAAAAGCTTGCTTAGTTTGTGTCTGCACAAAACAATTTTGAAGGTCTTAAAGCAAACCTCAAAACGAAAACTTGAATATTGAATTCCTCCATCTCTATTCACTGTGGCATGTAGAGTGGACTTGGAAACTGTGAGCCGGTTCCGTTACGCTTCTTTTAAAATGCAGGAACTGAATGATTTTGTCGTCAAGTTACTCTTAAACGTCGAGTAATACCACCGAAAAGTCTCAAAGTTTTTAATGGCCCCAGAGTTCGTCTTCTAAATCTACAATGCTTAGCACTTTTACTAAAGTCATCACTTTCATCATGCTGCAATACATTTTTTAAAGAATTGTATTACATTTACTTTTGATTTGTAGCGTTTTGAAGTTATATCTGTATATTTTATATCTATATTGATTTGAAATCCTAAAAGAACTTATTTGGCAACAGACTGCTGAGAGTAGTAAATGCAATAAGAGTCATGTTTCTTATCTCCAAATATTTCTTCTTTAAATGTACAAAAAAATGTTAATGCAGTCTTTATGGTGAATCAAAACCAGAATCAACACATTCCTTACAAAGTTAGTGTTGTTATTAAATGAGAGGTTTAAAAATCTTGGCACTGTCCTGTCGGTTTCTATCTTTCTTTATTTTCTCTTCCACCCTGCCTTGTGTCCAGATGTGCATTTGATCCCTTCTTTTATAACCCGGCTTTTCCATCCTTACCTTTCTGCGCCATGTAGCGGGGGAAAACATCCCCTGTAACGCGAGCACACTGGGCCAACACATATGCCGTCTTACGAGTTTGCTCCAAGACATAAAGGAAAAAAATTGCTTCCTTATTGTCGGCAGCCAAAAGGCCACACTCCTCTTCCCATGTTTCTCCTCAGTCCCAACAGGGCCGTCTGTCCCCTCGGTGGAACCCCACTCATCAAAGTAAATGGGTCCTGATTTGAATTACAGTCTGCTTTGAGAAGAACTCTAAACAGGGGTAATCAGACCCAACCAAGTTAGCATTTAATATAGGCCTGTTGGACCCCAGATGTAATGGCCTCCGAGGTCTTTTTTTTTCTTTTTTAAGCGTCACACATAAATGGCAACCAGACATCCCTCAGCCAGGACCCGTAACAGTTAGCGGCCATGACACAGAATGGCCAAGCATATTACTTCCACTTGGCTGTTATGCAGGCCTGAAAAATGTTATTTGGCTGAAAGAATCCAGCACATTTGCACGTCTGTCCGACAGCGAGCCAGAGAAAACCTCGGCACGACAGTGGAAAATCAGACGAGAGGTTTAAAGAATGAAAGATATATGTGTTGCTGTCTTGTAAAGCATAACACCTCCAAATGTAATGAGAGAGACTGCTGATGTGTTTTGGCCTCTTGCAGAAACATCTAGCAGCTTCCTTCCTTTTTTAGCATTAAAAATAAGCTTGATGATAAAACTAAATCTGGTCTTTATTACTGTGCATTTAATGGGCTGTATCAAATGAACTTTCAAGGCCTTTTTCATCTTGCCTTTCATTTAGCAAATGAGAAAATATTTAGCTTTAATGCAGCCATATGCACTTACGGCCCTTGCCCCCGTGGCTAAGAATAACAGCGCTGCACACGTAGAGATGTGGAAGAGCATGCGGTGCCGTTTATTAAGAGCTTATAGCAGGCAGAGTAAAGCATGTTATTAGCTCAGACTCTGTAATCAAAATCCACAGAGGGGAAGCCAGAAGCATAGCACGAATGCATTGTGGCTTATAGAACAACCTTAAGTAAACTTTACGAGCACAGGGTATGCACACATGTGGATCCTGTCGGTTAGCGTTAGCGATCCTTCAAATCGAGAGCGTGTTGTCACAGTCACGTGCATGAATTTATTTCTGTGCATATGCATAATAAACCCCTTTGTCTTAAAGGGATATTTCACCCAAAAATGAAAATTCTGTCATCATTTACTCACCCTCTTGTCATTTCAAACCTGTATGACTTTCTTTATTCCGCAGAACACAAAAGAAGATATTTTGAAGTTTGTTGGTAACCGAACAACGGCAGTACCCATTCACTTCTATTGTATGAACACAAAACCAGTCAAGTCAACCACCATTGTTTGGTTACCAACATATCTTCTTTATTTTAAACCTGCTATTCCGTTTTCTGTCCGCTTGAGTTTCCATGCAGTCACTGCTGTAGACCCGTATATAAAAGGTTCTCCCAAAGCCATCTAGCCCCCTCTACTGATCCCAGGAAAAGTGCGGCGGGATCCAAACCGGAACAGAGAAGAAAAGAAATTCCCCCTGGCTCTCTTTGTCCTCTGCATTAGAGAAAAGTAAATGTCCCCTCCCAGTAGGACTCTCAACAATGCCAGGAGCTGGAAAACAGGGGGATTACTGACTTTCTACTGTGGCTTTTCATTAAGCACTTGAGGAGAAAGCTGTGATGCCGAATCCCTCTGTTGATCCAAGCTGCTCCTCATCTAGCATGCTCCATTTGGGGCATATCTAAAGAGGAAGAGAAATTAGCCCTAATACTCTGAACTTTGGTGACTTCGCACCGGGGGCCCTAACCGAACGTTTGCGTTTCATCTAGCACAACGAGCCAGCTGTCTGGAAATCGAACCACTTTCAGCTCGTCTGCTTCAAGATGTAGCGCACGTTGCTCCGTCCACCGTGGTTTAGCGTGCGGAATGCGGTACAGTAATAGCCTCCGACAGTGATGTAAATACAAACACGTTCCGCCTGTGAAAATCTCCCTCATTAGATCCGAGATGTCAAGTAAATGGCGGTCAAAGCAAACACAGGCCCAGATGTGCTTTAATCCTGCGGAGAGAAAAATTGCCGGCCTTTTCCTGAGCCCCAGTGCCTCTTCCAGATGTTCTCAGGATAAATCTCACGATCCTTCTCTCCCCTTCCTATATTCATCTTCACCTCTGTTTTTCTTTGATGTGCAGGTTCTTCAGGAGGAGACCGCCATTCCGGGGAGCGACCTGAACCTGATGTATCTGAGCTCTCGGGCGGCAGGCTACCGGCCGGTGCTGAAGGTTACCATGACTCAATCCACCATCCCCTTTAACCTCATGAAGGTGCACCTGATGGTAGCCGTGGTGGGGCGCCTCTTCCAGAAGTGGTTCCCTGCAGAACCCAATCTGTCCTACACCTTCATCTGGGACAAAACAGACGCATACAATCAAAAAGTCTACGGCCTGTCTGAAGCAGTGGGTATGTATAGCATGCATTGATCAAGGACACAAACGTTTTTTCTTCAATAGTATAGGTTACACAGATAATGTCATCTTTTTAGTGGTTAATGCATCTCAGTTCTATGAAATGAAAAGTAAACATGTCAAAACGAATAATGACTAATATTCGATATCGATTCCGTAAGCGTCGCTGAGCTGATAAACATCCACTTACCTCCATTTGTAACATTCTTCTCTTATAGATTTACAGAGCAGAGGACTAATATATGTACCGCACTGCACAAAGGCATTTAGCAAAATTTGTTACGTGAGTGTAGACGTGCTTAATGGCCCATGCCACTGTGACAGGTGCATTATGGGACATCTCCTTAAATGTACCTAGGCAAATGCAAACTGTAAATGGAAAACGCAGCAGTCACGTTCAAGGCCGCCAGCAGCACAGGAAGCATTTTGTTCCTCTGAGAGTTTTTCACGTTTGCATTTTTTATGCTGACTGTATTTTCTAGTATGATTACCCATCAGCAAAACCACAGAGAAGAACACATCTCTTGTTTTGTTTTGAGGAAGGTCGTGGTGATTCTGTGGCTTTGTTTTTCACTTGAGCGTCGAGAAAGACATCCAGCTGATGATGTGGCAGGCGGTAGGCCAGACCAAACCAGACGTGCTTTCAAAGGCTCGCAGAAGCATACTCGCAGGATGTCGGAACACAAAAGGCACGTTTTCCACTAAATGGAGAATGTTTTCCGCCTTTGCAAAGGGAACTGTGTAAAATTGTAAATAGGTTAGGCCGGGTCTTATGAGTATTGATTGGCTTTCACCTTCTCATCAGGCTTTGGTTTGCCAATTGAATTAAGCAGGTAATTTTTTCGCCCGACGAATAGCAGTGTGCTTATTGATTCTCTCTGGGGGACACAAGGTCGCTTTCTTAATATGATCGGCTGAAAAAGTTATAAATTTAAAACGATTTGCACCTGGTGAAGCGCAGCGCTCCCAGAGATCGCTTATGAGATTTACCAAAGTTATGATAGAGTCGCAGCGGTTTTCAGGCAGGCTGCAATAAAGATGAATTGACATTGTGTAGGACATCTGATTAGGCCTTGAGAAAATGTGCTCAATGTTTATATTGGGATTTATCTGCATGCCTCTTGATGTTGTGTAAAGTTGACTGACTAGAGTTGACTAGTCTGTTGTCTAGTTTAGTGTACAAAACTTGCTGTGATGTATGTAAACACCTCCATCATCTGATCAGGTCGATCTAAAAACCATCCTCATTATACAGGACTGTCTTTATTTTTTAAAATATGCAGTTCTGCACATCCCGTTTAAATTCTGTATTTGATCAGTTAAGTCGCTTTGGATAAAAGTGTCTGCTAAATGCCCAAATGTAAATGTATTTATACAGTGTATTTGCATAAATGAATAACTGCAAACTCTTTCTATATCTTCCAAGTGTCTGTGGGATTTGAGTACGAGTCCTGTTTGGATCTGATCCTGTGGGAGAAAAGAACAGCCATTCTACAGGGCTATGAACTCGACGCCTCGAACATGGGTGGATGGACCCTGGACAGACAGCACGTTTTGGACGTTCAGAATGGTGAGCCCACCTCTACCCTCTGACTTTGCTTATAAACAACATGAGCATATTTCTCTCCTACACAAATGTTAATATGCAAAGCAGCAGAAATCAGATTGATCTTTGCAGTCTGCTAAAATAACTCTGAACTCCCCACCCACACGCTCCCGAAAACAACAAAAAAATCAATCAAATCAAATATACATGAATCACCTCTTTTCCTCTCTGAAATAAGACTCATTTCTGCCTACAGTAAAGCTACTTAACATGACATGGGTATAAAACCTTTAATAAAGAGTAAATGAATGCTCATTAGTGTCAGCACTGTTAAATGGTGTTGATGAAGTGGAACTACAGTATAAGAGCCCACTGTCCTTATTGCCTCAGTTTCCCGGGCATGCCAGTGAAGAGACATTTGACATTTCTGTGTGGGTGACCTTCACCCGGACTAAGCAGTCTGGAGTGCTCTGCGCAGCAAACATTTATGGCCACGTGTCATTGGGGAGAGACTGCCTTGATGAATACTTAAGGAGTCTCTCATCTCTCATCTTGGCTCTAAAAGAGTGCCGAGCAGAGGTTGTCTCCACACACCTTGCTTAAAGGTTGAACCTGTTTATCCAGTGCCTACCCTTGAGCCCTTTCAAGAGGACAAAATGAACTGTGCTTAGATCATAGTTTTTTTGCCGTAGCCCCGTGCGATGACAGTGGCGAGCGTGTTCACCTTTTCAGTGATGAATGTTTGTTTTAACCTTTTACGGAAGTACCGTATAAATAGCATTTAGCCACATGGTGAACCAAAGTCATCTCTTAAAGCAATAGTTCAGCCAAAAATGAAAATCGTATCATTTGTATGTATCCCAGTGTTATTTAAAGCTCATATTATTTTCGTTCTCCAAACAAATGTGGACAACATGGACACAATAAGCCAACAATGTAAAGTAAACTTGTGTCTTGGTATGTTTCTCACGCTTTCCATTTATGTTGTATGTTTGATCGCATTTCCTTTTGTGTTTCACAGAGGACAGAAAATAATACATAATACAGGGCTGTTAAGTAAATGATGTCCAAAATACATAATAGTTTTTAGTCATCAAGTTTGCTTTACAAGTTAAAGCCGAAAGGTAGATAGTACCTAGTCTAAGCCACATGGAACAAGAACTGATTTTAGTCCCTCATAAAAAATGTGAGTGAAGCAAAACTGTATCCTCACCGGATAGCCACAGACAGTGATGGACAGCTGGTAGCTGGTGAATCCGTGCGGGAAGGCCATAACTAGCCCAATGAAGTGAGCCCCTGAGCTCTGATGGAGGGAAGTGATTCGACCCGTTCCAATGTAATGATTGTGGAAATGAACCCTCTGGAGCAGGACACAGAGAGCATTGAAGAATTACACTGCGTCTGAGAGTGGCCGTGATATAAATTATAGATACAGTATGTATATAACCTACTATTCAAAGATGTACACTAGTAAATAATAGTAAAGCCATGGAATAACACAATTGTAACTGTGGGAATTGTGTTGTGACTAAAAGCATCCAAAATAAATGAACTGAATATTTAAGCATCTTTATAGTGTAGTCACACTTTGACTAGATGTAGCAAAATCGTACACTTGGCATTTTATCATTCAGCTTCTTGAGGTCAACCTGGGAAATTTAAAAACAGAATTGAATGAATTTCAATGCTGGACTTTTATTTTTTATTCCTTATTTGGTCCATGTCATCCATTAAAAGAATGTTTTTAAATACAAATGAGTGTTCTAATGAAATAAATTAATATGTTGGCACAAAAAAAAAACATTGAAACATACACCTTCAGTTTAAATTATTTTTTATAAATTAAGAAACATTTTTGTCAAGTGAACTCTTAACTGGTAGTGTATAACTGTATATTGTTCACCAAAAGTTAATAAAAGAACTGCCAGGATGACTGCATATGAGGAAATCCCAGATATGTTAAACAAGCTGATGTGAAGATAAACTAGGCCTGAAGTGTTTAATTAAAAGCACTAGTGTTGTTATCATCATCTGCTGTAACGTGCAAAAGCAATTTCTATTGCAACCAGAGGGTAAAATTCCTGATAAGTTGTTCACATACTCAGCTGTAGTTATCCAAGCCTTTTTTTTTGTCTTTGGCATCTTGAGTGACACTAAACCCTCATTTACCTCACTGGCCAAGATCCAGCTGTCCTACAAATTCCAACAGTCTTTCATCTCTGAGCCTGTTGCCCTTCATTCGTCCCCGACCCCCTTCTGCTCACCAGCCTCACCATCTCCCTCTGTGAGTAAGACGCCTGCTCTGCCTATAGTATCCCAGAACGCACTGCTGTAGTGCATGCAGGCTCTGCTGGATGTCTTTGATTCATGGTTGTGAATCTTTCCAGTGTCCTCAGTTCATAATTCTCATCCCAAGCCCTATGTTGAAGTACATTTGGCCATGCGAGTGAGAAAGAGAGAAGGACCATGAATGTTTGTTCAGGCAGCGGTGCAATCCAAGGTCACTAATTTTTAGGCCAGTGGCGGCAAGACAAGATACCTTTTGCGAATTAGCCACACTAAAATATTATTTCTGCTTTTAGCATGTTAGACAAACACGTAAACAAGAAATTATTGGATTGTTCAGATTTCACTTATCCAAAATGTAGAATGCTCAATATGTTAGCAAATAAACTACACGGTTGCTAGTTTTCCATCATAAGCAAGAGCAAGAACTAGACTTGTAAGAGTCCATCTGTAGTTGTGTAGCCCTAAGCTTTAGGCCAGAGAATCCATGTGTATCTGTCTTGTTGTAATGAAAGGAACAGAGTAATAAGACCTACAGTATGTTCCTCTGGGGCTTGGTTAAGTGTAGGAGTGTTTGTTTGCATTAGCTTCCTGTCTTGGGTGACCTCACCCTGTCACCACAATTTTCAAGCTGTCTCACAGGGAAAATACATACATGCTTACATCCAGACAACGCCCAGCCGCAAACTAAAACATACACTTGTTCTCTTTAGCATCCTCCATCTGTTCACATACATGCCCTATTTTACAGGAGCTACTGTAAGTGATTATCAGCATTGGGGAAGCTACTTGGAAACTGTGGCACCTGAGGCTACAAGCGAGTCATAATTTAAAGGTGTTCAACCCAAATAGATATTTACATTTATGCATTTGGCAGACACTTTTATCCAAAGTGACTTTTGGCAGTACAGTATGTGTGCTTCCTGGGGATCAAACCCACAATCTTTGCACTACGCAATGCTCTAACCACTGAGCTACAGAAAATATAGCTACTAAAATAAAAATCTGAACTATTTAGCTACATTATATTTACTTTATTTAAGAGGGAAATACTGTACATTGAGGGTCCGGATTAGAATTACACTATAGTAATTTTAACATATAAATATACACTATTTATTTATTATAAACACTATTACATTTATCTAAAAACAAAATGTATAGACCACTTTGCAAGATGTACACTGGTCCAGAAGCACTTATGTTTTAAGTATATCACTATATTATTATAATTTATAATAATAATTATTACATTTTAGGCATAAAATTAAATCTTAAATATTTGTTCGGTTTTGGATGTCCACATACCACAGCTAGCACAGGCTCCAGTCAGACGTTTTGTTATCTTAATTCATACAATCCCTGCTAATATCGTGTTCCCCTGTACTTTCACTAAAAAACCTGCTGTTTTTAATGTGTGCCTCTTTATACACACACACACACACACACACACACACACACACACACACACACACACACACACACACACACACACACACACACATATATATATATATATATACACACACACACACACACCTCAATCTGTCACTCATGTCTACACTAACACATACAAATGAAAGTGGCGTAATCGCATTTGGACTCAATTCCTCTCTCTGTCTCTCTTACTTTTTTTCATTTTATCTGAAGGCCTCTGCACTCTCACCTTACACACACAAACACACACTCCAGCACAGCAAATTCGCCCACGCTAGAATGGACTGCCCTTTCTAAATCCCATTGAGTTTAGCTTTAGTCATGTGCAAGCATGTAATGCAACTGTGAAGCTGGCACCATGAGCCGGCCGCACCTTGCTCTCTGATGTGGACCACCGCTGCCTAGGGGGCTTACCTGCATCCTCTCTCGCTCGCTCGCTCGCCACCTCAGCCTCCATTTCCTTTCATCTGCCCTTATCAGGCCCCGTCAGTGTCGGGCAACTGTACCTCCCCTCCCGCCACCTAACGGCAGGAGGTCAGGGAGACAGATTCAGCCACTTCTCTTTGGGACCGCAATTACTTCCAGTCAGAAAATCTTCAAAGACTGAGCGTGTGATTGAGGGAGAGCACATTACAGATTTCTCCTTGTTTTTATTTTTGTAAAGGGCACGTTTGTGGTGCGGACACACAAGAAACATCTATTGCTTATTGCTGTTTTTGTCCTGACTCCAAACATACTGTTTTCCCATTATTCAAATTGACTCCGGACCTGTCGGGAAGGAGTTACTTCATGAAATATTAATGACGAAAAAAATGCCAGAGAGATGTGAGAAATGAACATACAGGGAGAGGCAAAATGATTAAATTAAATTGATTTTGGTAATACTCAATGACCACTAATCTCACTCTCTTTGCATCTCTCTCTCTGTCTCTCTCTCACACACATCATGCAGTGCTACGAAGATTTATTGCTGCTTTTCCGCACTGTTTTTTTATATTTTTCAAATGAGCTGACACCGTGGCTGTGAATGCGAAGATAAACAAATCCTTTGAGAAATGATGTATTGCCTGAAAATACCAAAGGCCTGGAATCCAAAGTTCATACATAATGTACTTCTATTGAGGAAGACAGTTCTTGGTCGAACGTAAGTTTTATTTAAATTCATCCCAAAAACATTTTCAGTTTTATCAGATTCCACCAAAGTATAAAAAAATAACAATTGAACATTATCAGAAGATTGCGACAAAGGAAGTAGAGTCGAACAAGAGAGATGAAAGAGACAAAATGATATGCTGAGAAAAGAAAAAGAGGCAGTGACGGATGGCTTGTGAGGCGTAAATGGAAGAAAATTGACTACAACTCCAGCTCTATAATCTCATCCAGTTTCTGACCCGGCATAAACGCGGCAGCTATAAACTCCAATTCAGGCCTTTATTGGCAAATCACTGCTTTCCACTCATGACCTGCCCCCCTCTGTCGGATTTCTACATAAACACACGTCACGCATATCAAAGAAACATGTACACACAATCATTATGAGAGGAGGGCTGTCTCTCAGCATGCCTGAATGAATAATGCAGCACATCCCACGTCGTGTGAGCCACTCTTGATTCGGGGCCCGTCACAATCTTAAAATGTGTAATTGAAGACAGTCATTGTTGTGTGCGTGGGCACATGTATATCCGCTTGCGGTATCATTCCCAGCCTCTCGCAAAGGAGATCAAACAGGTGCTGTGTGTATTTCATTACTGTAAAGAATTTGCATTAAAGAGCGGCCAATGCGCACGGCTCCAATTAGCCAATAAAAATGCTTGGTTTTGTAAACATGCACGTGTGCGTGTTTCTACAGTGGCCACCCTCAAAGAAGCTTGGTTTGAAGTCAAGGTCGTGGGTCTCTCCCAGAGCCCTCAGCAGGCTTCTCTTGTCTAATTTGTCTTTGTTAACGGACCGTCGCTACAGAGTGGCCTAAAAGCGGTTCAGAAATCACCCCGTCCATCTCCTTCCCTCCCGTGTACCGCCATCCCTCTGGCCTCTCACTCTTCCAGCCCGCTCAATGACTTAATCGATGGTGGGTGGTTGATCAGACGAGGAGGTATATTGAGATTTATGGGGACGTTTAGACTGCGATGCGGCTTCCGTGCGTGGACCGTTGCCCAAGCACACCCGAGAGGGGCTTAAGATGGCGTCATTGATCTCGCTCATAATTAGCGCACAGAGGCGCTAGATGCAGAATTCCAGCACGTTGCCCGATGTGAATAATTTAGCGAGCACAGTATGAAGTCATCCTTTGAAGTGGAGCTTTGAAGACCCACCCCCCAGCCCGATCTCGAACACCCCGCCGTTTTCAAAGCAACTTCCAAAAAGCATCTAACTGTGTTTGCTCGGGCGCTTTCAAAAAACACTCTATTGACTTGGACACTTTGAGTTCACCTGCACACTTTGACTCGATGCGCAAAACTCGCACTCTTGAAGGTCTTCGGTTTTGCCCATTCTTATCGTTGACATTCGCACAAACGTACTGTACATAATACAAATAGACGCCCTTAAAAATCTATCTTGTATTCTCACTAAACCTCTGGAAGTGTTGTGTATTTTGTGATTTTTATCCTATATTTTGGTTTATAGAGTGTCCAACAACACGTTTACGTACATACAAGGTGTAAAAACACTTTAATTTTCGAATAATAGGCAGTTATTATCTTCTAGACTGACTCGCAAATGCTTCGTTCGCCGATTCATCTTTCCATACGCGTACAGCGTGTGTTCAGGTTTTCGCAAGTGGTCCAAGCAAAACGTGGGTGGGCTTTGCACCAAATGACGCAAATCGGTCGCGGAAATGAAATTAGAACATCAGACGACTCGTTCAAGTGAATCCGAGTTGACTGGATATCAAAATACCCGCTCTTTAAGGCATTTGGATGAGCCTCCTTTACGATACGCTAAAATCAAACTCTATCAAAATCAATTGCATGTCTAGACTCATGAAGAGCATTCAAAATCTTTACAGGGTTTCTTGATGTTCAGAATTCTGGCATTTAACTGTCAAGGTCAGCAGTATTCACCATGTTTTCGAGCAGTTTCTCTCTTTACTGCAGTAGGAAGTTAGTGGAGTTCACAGTTGACAGGAGACTTGTGGTGGACTCCAATTTGAACGTTCAGAGTGGATGACAGCGGTTTGCGGTGGCACATGTTATTTCTGCTCCATCTGCGAATCGCTTGTCTCTCCCTGATGCCCTCCATCTCTTCTCTCTCCGTCTTGTTTGCTTTTTCTAAGAGGACGAGGAGCCAGCAACCCCATTAAATTCAGCATGCTGTATTAAAGTCTAAGGCCTAGCTTAGCAGGTGTCATGTGTCCTCAGCTTTCTGTCTAGTGCTTGCCATTTAATGTGAATTTTCTGCTTCCGCTAAGAACGTAAATGGAGGAAGCTGCTAAGAATATCAATGGCAATTTAAAATCACACGCACGCCTTATTTCTGGGCTTTTGTAAGTGTCGGGCCAGATACTTTGAGTTTCCTGCAGGGTAATATGTTTTGTTTTTAAGGATGCCCTGGTTCTTGTTTGCAAAATGAAACTTTCCATCACTTGCTTTATTACGTTCATGCATTATCGATCTGTTATAAATGGAGAAAACATGCTGAAGCAACATGCGCTGCATATTTCAAAACCAGTTAAAAATGTTATGTGTTTTTCCACAATGAAATTCAATAGCTAGCAGATTCCGTATTGCCTGTAGCTGCACATTTATAAACATTTCGAAGGCTAGGAGACTCTTATTGAATAACTCCTATAAATAAAAACATACATTTGATTAACATGCTTACTTGAAATGTTATTATATATTGTATTTTAATAGAACATAATGGCGGTTAGATATAAACATCACAAAGTTGCGCTTTAACCAGATGTGAGAGTGCCAGTGAGCATGTCAGATGCTTGTCTTATCTTCAACCATTTTCAATTCACTTTCATATAAAGTGAAAATATCGATGTCTATAATCATGGATTTTAGTAATGATTCCTGCTGACCCTACTCTCCTGGTGTCCCCCTTGATCCTAACCAGCATTAAAGAAAGATCAAAAGCCTCTTCTAGATATCCATATCTTTTTTCCACTCTTGGGCCTGATAAAAGACCCCCCATGTTCTAACTTATTTTTAACCAGATGCTTGATCACTCCTGCATGTTTCGGGCTACACATGCCATGTTTCTCAAAAAGTTGACTAGAAGGTTTTTTTGGAATGTGTCTTTTTTGAAGGTTGCCCTAAACAGTTGTAGACACGTTTTTTGACACTAAATTATAGTAATTTTCATAATAATTTGTTACTACTCATTTTTTAAGCCCTAAAACCAGACAGGGTGATCAAGTCTTGTATTGTTAATGTGCAAATCTTATTATTACATATATTACTCCAATCTTTCATAAAGAAAAGCTTTATGGAAAAAGAGTAAATCTTACCTTATCCAAAGAAAGACAGCTAGTGACACACTGTAGAGAATCTAGTGAGGTTTGCATAGTCTCAGGTTTTGCTATTAGTGCACCATTACAGTTTGTCCTCAGGCAGAGTCTTAAAGCACAACGCCAACTATCAAATCCAAACCCAGGGACAAGCATGCTCATCACACAGCCCAAACCCACAGCCTGTGGCATTTCCCCACCGTTTAACACACAGACACACACACACACACACAGCGACACTGAGAAAGCGAGTCACACATGCATTTTCCACACAGGCCCAATCTTACAGGTTCATCAGTTCACAGTCTCTGTGGCTATGAGATTATCAAGGGTGTATTAGCTCGATTCAGAATTGAAAAGATGCAGCCACAGAAGGGAAAAGAGGAAATAACTTTAGTCACAATGGGTATTTATATGGGTAATATCTTGTTCACATACTATAATACTTTATCCAGTTATGGCTTAGCTTCCTGATGAAAACAACCGTTTAAACCAAAGTCTGAGAATAGAAACAACAGTAGCGTTGAAATAATTGTGTTAATAATACTATAGTTTTTGTTTCTTTTTGTGCATTTGGCAGATGCGTTTATCCAGTGCATTTAATGTATACTTTTATGTATTTGTATACACACAAAAACATTTTTATGTTGCACTTGCCGCTCAGTCCATCGTGATCTGAATGGATTTTCTTAAGTTGTATAATCATTCTGGGAGCGTGTGTTTGGGCTGTTTATCAATTTTGAACCGCCGCCAGATTGTTTCTTTTCTCTCAGTGCTGGAATTATCAGAATAATACTTTGTTATAAGGCAGACAGTTTCGTGAACCAATTTTAAACCTGTAACGCCCTTTGATTATTTCTTGAGAAGGTAAAAATCTTCTGAGGAAAAATATTCAAAGCCAAAAATTAATTTCTGTTTGTGAAATGCTAATGCTTAAGATATGAAAGGGTTCCTTTTTTCTAATTATTGGTATCATTCGTTAGATATGTTTGCTTGTTTATTTCTATAATTGTCTAATAATATAATTAATGATAATAACACCTTTTTTGGCAAAGGTATGGATAACAAGGTGGAATATTTAATCAGCTTTGTATATTTTTGGGGTTATTATAGCAGTAATGAAACAGCATAGATAAACACATTTAATTGAATGTGTTTATATTCTGACCGATTACATTGTAGACCACCTTTTTTCTTCTTTTCTTAATCTGTAAACAGGGCTGAGAATGCTAAACTTGCATCGGTAGCTAAAAGAATAATCAAATTCTCTAAAATACCCAATATTCTATTATGTGAGTTGCAGGGTATGTGCATGATGAGTGTTAAAATTGTCGTTATTACTACAGGATTTGGTGTAGTGGTTAAGGATCCAGTAACTGAATGGTTGTATCACACAACTTTATCTTTCTGTCTTACAGGGATCCTGTACAAAGGCAACGGTGAAAACGTCTTCATCTCCCAGCAGCCCCCAGTTATCAGCACCATTATGGGTAACGGGCGCAGACGCAGTATCTCCTGCCCCAGCTGTAACGGTCAGGCCGACGGCAACAAGCTGCTGGCTCCGGTGGCTCTGGCCTGCGGGTCCGACGGCAGCATTTTCGTCGGAGACTTCAACTACATCCGACGCATCTTTCCCTCTGGGAACGTTACCAGTGTCATGGAGCTGAGGTAAGAGACGGAAATGAATAGAAGCATCAAGGATCTAAAGTATGATATGGCTGATGATATTAAACAGTAATTTCAATGCTCCATGACAGCCCGGTATAAAGATCATGTGGCCTGAAAACAACATGCTCACAGCGTGTGTTCTCATCTGAGGCAGGGTGACTCATTACCGGTGTTCTTTAATGCCAAGAAGAAATGCATATTCCCATACCTCTCTTTTTATCATCCACCACAAGCCTTTTATTAAGCTGGTCCAGCCCACATCAAAGGCTCAGCATGTTTATATACCAGGCTCGGGGATATAACATTGTTTAGTTGGCAGTGATACTCTCAGAGCTCTAAACAAACTTTTTTGGTTTCTTCAAAGAGATTTAATCGCTGCGATTTTAATATGGCTTTAAAAGTGTTGATTGCAATTTTGTTAGGTTCATTTTTCATTCAAATGTAATTATTTTGTTGGATACAAGGCATTAGGCACTAAATCTATTGTATTTGAGTTTGATTTGGCACTTGAAATCAATTTGGCACCTTAGTTTGGCTACAAGCTCAGGTACAAAAGCATACCCACAACTGCCGGTCTTCTAAATGTCAGAAAGATTAGTTTTAATCTTTTAATGCAAGCTAAAATGTAAGTGCATGTGTTTTGTTTTCCACTCAAGTCGTCCTTAAATGGAAAAATATAACCAAATTGTGCATTTGTTCAAGGTGGTGCTTTGATTTACTCATGAAGTGTGAAGCATGCAGGGGTGTAGCTAACATTTATAATGCAACCCTCCTACGTTTTGGGAAATTATCATTATATAAAAGTTAACACTGATTTTAGGACCCGGCAGAAGACTCGGCACTGAACCGATCAAACACTAAACGACAATTTAAAATGCCAACCACACATTTACCTGCCTTTCAGCGAGGATTAACTGGGTGAATGCTATGTCATCTAATTCATATTCATGAGCTGAGCCTTCATAATGCCCCACCCCCTACTTTTCAGATTCTCCCTACACCCCTGGAAGCATGCATGCATTGATTTAATAAGCGAAAATATTTCAGATATTCAAACTAGATTCTCTTCCAGCTGTAATCACTATGTATGTGCGTGTGTTTAATCTAAACTCCATGCACCGCAGAAGTGCAGAGCTCATACATTACAAACATAAGGTGAACACATGTGCCCTTTTCTTTCAAACCTCAAGACCTGTCATTTCCTTTGCTTAGATCTGGAGTGGACTCACACATACACACAGAAAGAGACGCACAGATATTCTTTCAAAGTGCTCTCAGGGCACCTCCGTATGAAACCAGAGCCGTGACTCTCGCCGAAATGATCATAAATTCTTCCCTCACACTCGACGGGGCCTTGTGGGTCCTCCATGTCACTCTCCACTCTCCTGCAACACCTCATTTAGCCATCGCAGTGATACATGACCACTGTCTCTTATCTCCTCTCTCGCCTTATCGCTTATCCCTTTTTCTTTCAGTTTAAACCATCTGGCCCTTTTAGTCATCTCATGTTTTCCCCGTCTGTGTCTTTTTGTCATTGACACTTTACTGTATTTTTAACCTTATCTTATCATCTTTCTTTTCCTCCATCTGCCCCAAACGTGATACCCGCATAAAATCTCTTATGCACGCTCGCACGCAAGCGCTCTGTAAATGGCCCGGCACTTAACAGGTTTCAATATCATCTCTGTGTGTACTGCTGCTCCTTTAAATTAAATCCCTTCATTAAGGCAGTAAAACACATGGATAAAGCAAATGAAATGGTGGTCCTCTGTGTGACATATTCACAGCGTGGCTTCCGTACAGCTAAAGGCAACGCTTAAGGAATTGCTTTTCATTGTCTGGGACACAATCAATTTGCTATTATGGGCCAGTTAACCTCAGCGTGCGCCGTGAGCTCACACTGTTCCTCAGCTCCCAGGTGGAATATTCACACATCCAACTCTGTTTAAGAAACAAGACAGAGTACAGTTAACAGCCCTGCCTCTCTCGCTTTATTTCCCATTCATGTGTGAGGAGAAGATTAATATATGCACACCTGTTTTTTTTTCCTCTTCTTGACAAAGATTTATGTGCTTCTGCGGTTTTACACGCTCTCCTTTTTCTTATCTCTCTTATTTCTGCTCTTTTTCCCCCTCTGCTCTCCTAAGAAATAAAGATTTCAGACATAGGTAAGCCACTCCAAATATATACATATATATTTATTTCACAGTCTCATGAATACAGCACGTCCTTGTCTGGTGCATTCTGACAACAAATCTGTTCATTATAAAATGGTTTGTCTCATAAGGGTTGTTGCATGCCATCGCAAGGAAAGTAAATATGTCAGCCGCTTCGGGTTCTCATGCAGTACCAATGACAGTTTAAGATTACGCTTGAGATGTTTTTTATTATTGCATGAAACGGCACTTCATTAACTGTGGAGCAGTGATTCCCAACCAAGGTTATTTGTATGCCAAAACTATATAAAAAGTAACAGTTGAGTTGGTAAAATAAAAAGCTATTAGATCTATTGATATAATAATTTTTTCTCCACCAACAGTACAGCTTTTTATTCTGTTTTGTTCCGACTAATCTTATCAGCTAATCTAACCAATGTCAAAATACATTCAATTGTAAAGTAGCATACAGTATTTCTAAAACTCAAAGTATGAATCTTAATTTTCAGCTTCCTGTCCTTGTAATAATGGACATTTAAAACGTTTCAATGAAATTGTTAAATGATATCTGTTATGAGGCTTTAAAGAATAATGTCTGGTTTGGCATTGAAGAAGGTATACTTGATAAGGTTGGGAAACACTGCTTTAATGCCACTGCTCAGAATGTTAAAAAATGCAAGTACTTGAGATGTTTCTATTGCTGGTGAAGGAATGGAGTTGATCCTTTAAAGAAACTGATCTGGGGGTCTTTTACAGGTTATGACAACAGATCTGAATTCCTGATGCACAACTCTCAATAGCTGTCATTTTCTATTTAAAACCAAATTTCTAGAAAATCTTGGACATTTTGTAAATTCCCACGTCTCATCCCCCACACAATGAGAAATCCCTTCAGCATTTTTCTCTGGCTGTGTAAAACCTCTCCATTGTGTTGTTTTGGCTGGGATGTAAGGCTAGACATTTATATAGCTCAAGTGAAATAAGGGTAGCTTAGCTGAGACTTCTATGTAACTCGAGTGAAACATTTTCTTTTAATGTGGCATATTGAATGAACCAGAAAGCTCGGGAAGAAAGATTTCATCAGATTCCGTCCGGACCTTTGATTCCGCGGGTCGCGCGGTCAGAAAGGCTTTAAGAAAAATACACAGACGTTCATTTTAGCTGACACCGGTGGAAACCTGTTTTCTCGGGAACACATAAACCTCGCTTGACAGGTCTCCAGTACTGGAGTTAACCGCTCCAAATGTCTCCACCCTGGACGAGCAAGAGTTCCTGATAAATACTGCAAATAGGCCCTCATCGTCCCACAGATGTTGGAATAGTTCCACTTGAAAGGCCATGTACAGAGTGCTGTAGTCATTGATTTCCTGCATTAAGTTCTGTTTGAAACCTCTGTAGGGTTTAATCGCAGACGTATGTAGCTCACGACTGGAAATAAATGTGACTAATTTGAAGCGGCCCAGCCAAAGCCATTAGTGCCTGTTGAATAAATTTGCAACCAGGGATAAATTTAGGAATCCCGTGGACATGCTAACCATTCCTCTCCGTCTCCTACCAAATCATTTAAAATGGAATTAGAGGCCAGCTTCGCTATACGGTTACACGGTGTGTGGGCAAAATAGTTAAGTAATTAAAAGGGCCGTATTTTTAGAAGCATCATTTTTCCCCCCCCCAACATTTCTCAATGCTTCTGAGAAACAAAAACGACCCATTAAGCATTAATGATTCTGAATTAATAAGTGCTAAGAGTTATTAATTCACCACCACAGTTTCGGCCTGGTGAACATTAGAAGCCACCTAATGGCTGGTGTTCGTCTTCCTCCCATCCAAATGTCTCGCCTCATCTGTATGGATCATCAAGGCACGCCCATATAGCCTAATGCTCCACAGAGCCTCATAAACTTAGGAGATTATTGACCCTAAACCTCAGTGTCCTTAAAAAAAGCCACCTCTAAGCCTCTCAGCCCACAGTTGTTTCCATTTGTCACTGTAATATTCGTTGTACGGTGCATTTGTTTGAGGCTTTAAATCCAATGTGGCATAGCAACAGTAACATCATGTTTTGACCTTCTTAGCATCTTTCTCGAGTCGTTTTTGTTTTAGGTTGCTGGAGGTTTGTTTTTTTCAAACAATAATAATTAGTGATATGAACACATTTTAGTAGTTTTTATAACCTGTTCAACTCAAACACAGGACTTTATATCTCAAAGCAGTAACATTGACCTAAGAGCAGTATAGAAATATATACATAATATATAAATGTATATTATTACAAAAAAAATTATAACCACAATATTGTTTGATTATTAATATTATAACAAATAAATAGCCTATATAGGCCTATAGCTTAACCCTTTGAAGCAGGGTGTAGTAAGACATATAGCAGACTGATATTTCAAAGCTGTTTTTACCCATTCAGAGTGTGATGTGACATGGAAAGGTGATTATCTTTGACTCTTGACCTTTATGTGTTTGGGTATGCATGTGTCTGATGGTTTATGTGTTTTCAGCTCTTAAAACACAGCAGAGATACTGCTTCGATCCGCAAAGAAAAAATATTTTTTCCTTTCCCATTAAATAATTCATGCATCAGAGGGTTAAATAAAAATTAAGATATAAATAAGTTAGCAGCCCGTCACTGTGCAAAGAAGCGCTTTAGCAGCTCTCATCTGTCTCGCAATATGTCATTGAGCACGGCCTGCCCCGAAGCCAACCCTCTCGCGAGGTGTCTGCTGCTATTCTTAGTGCTTAGTCGCTTTTAATTGAAACACTGCGACGGGTTGTTGATTTTCTTCAACAGATACATCACTTCACGTTGCTCGCTGGCTTTTTTCCTCCGTCGTAGGGGTGCGTGTGGGAAGTGCAAATGATTGAAAGGATGTGACAGTTTGGTGGGCATCATTATGGTTGTGTCAGACGATAGTGATTTCCAGTCATAACGCATTAGGTTCAGTCTGACAGAGTGCTCAACTTCTTTCCCCTCTAACTGGTCGGGCAAACCAAGTACATTCGCTCATCTTCAACAGTATAAACACAACAGTCTGCGTGAGAAACACTGTCCATTCCTGAGAGTCTGGGATTTGGTTATATTTTGTGATGGATATGTTGTCTCAAAACTTGTTTACCCAGTCAGTTGTGTTTTATATACTTTGTATTTTTTTTATATGATACATATGTTATATATATATGATATTTGATACATTTCATACATTTTTTGCTTTAGCTTGTTCAAATACTTTCCATGGCTATGTCTATTTGTGTTACTGTACCGGCCTCTAATTCTGTATTGCATTGTGAAATTTCTATCTTTGTCCCACTAGCAACAATCCTGCACATAGATACTACCTAGCAACCGACCCGATGACAGGTCAGCTGTATGTGTCGGACACCAACTCACGGCGGATCTTTAAGCCTAAAGCCCTGATGGGAGCCAAAGAACTGCTGCAGAACGTAGAGGTTGTGGCAGGGACTGGAGAGCAGTGTCTGCCGTTTGATGAAGCTCGATGTGGTGATGGCGGCAAGGCCACCGAGGCGCTTCTGCTGGGACCCAAAGGTAAATGATATTAAAAACCAGCAAATCGTAATGGACTCCAAATTCAATGCATGCTGTTGTTATTATTCAAGGGTATCTGTCATATTTCATTTTGCATTTAGATGTCTTGTGTATTAAGAAAGATAAATATTATTACATTTGTGTAGCTCTGTTCACGGGCAGTGAATAGCATTTATTGAACTGCAGAACTGTGAAAGACATTTAAGGTTTTACACAGAAACATAAGAATTCCAGCATTGCTGCATCTCAGTAACCCCCCAATGTTGGACACTTTAACAATGAATAAAAACAGCAAAAATAACCAAAGTGTATTTTAGGTAGCATCCCAACATACAGACACAAACATTTTAAAGACAACCTGAATAGTACTTGCTCTCCACATTCCTCTTGCTCAAGAATAATTCAGCATCCGAAAGCAAACTGTGAATTATTTACCAAGCGCTTCGTCTTCGGTGACCTGTAAACCACAGGGGCAAGCTTGACATGTGTACCAGTCGTGTTTTGGGAGAGCAGTGTGTCTGTTTGCAGCTGTCACATCTGGGTCCTCTTTCCTTCCATGCAGGCATTGCAGTGGACAAGAATGGCTTCATCTATTTTGTGGATGGCACCATGATCCGCAAGGTGGACAGGAACGGCATCATCTCCACACTGCTGGGGTCTAATGACCTCACATCTGCTCGCCCTCTGACCTGTGATACTAGCATGCATATTGGACAGGTATATATCACACTCATCTGCTGAACACCATAGTGATGTCACTATTGATTTTTTTTTAATTGATGATAATTTTCCTATACGTTCCTATACAAAGCAGTTGTATTTGTTTCAAAGCAGTTCAAATGATATATATACACAGAGAATTTCAATAGGACCAAATGACAGGACTTTGCAACAACTGTTATTTTAATGATTTAGTAACACATTTAGTATTCATAATCTCATCCCCTGCCCATTGTCATTAGTAAATATTATAGTAATTTCAGTAGCAGCTGTTAGGAGAAACATGGCAGACAACACATAAAAAAAAGCAGATTTGGGAGAACATTTTGCCATTGATAAGTGACATCTGCGCTTCCCCACTGTTGAAAAGCATCAGCTATTCCTGCCAGAAAGTAATCATGTGATTTATAGAGGAGTTGAACTAATTCCGGTTTGCCGCTGGACTGTTTTTATAACTTCTGTTTGTTGTGGAAAATATTCAGTACAGTAAATGTGATCATATGGCATTATCACAAAAGTGGTAGGATGATAAAAGCAATATGAAAACATTTAAAACCGTTGCCTTATTTATATTGTGCATTTGGAATATACGTTTATCCAGTGCAACTTATATAGTTGGCTTAAGATATTGTACACTATCAGTGTTTTTATCCTTATGCATGTTTGGTCAAATTAAGCACTTTTCTTTATCATACATTTTTTATAATTGACAGTAAAGTTACCTCTAACATAGCATTTTAAGGCCTAAATGTGGAACAGTGAAGTATAAAGCAAATGGCTGAAATCTCTCTGTGGAAGCTCCACCCATATAAAAATCTATATGAGAAACTTCCTTAAAGCGTTGGAGCGCCCCCCTCTGGCTGCTCTTACTCTGGTGCTAAAGCTAGGCAACATGTATCCAACTCAGTATGCCTGTGGAAAACACATCTCCGTTTAGAAGTTCTAGCATAGTTAACACAAAAAAGGGCAATTTTATTATTGTGGGCGCTTTATCATAACCAACGATGCTTCTCCTGTTCGATACATCTCATATTTGGCCCCATTGTGTAAATGTTTGAGAATGCTTTAAAATAAGGATTTTTAGCTACTTTCCAACTACTTTTGTACAATAAACTGGCTCTTCAGCAATACTGAAGTTTACCTGCAGCTTTATCATCAAAAATACTCCTAACTATTTAGAATGTCTTAGAGGTGGAATTCTTCAGACCCTCTTCAGTTTTCTGAACAAAACCATTTGTCTCTGTCTGTGTGACGGAGTTTGGTACGGAGGTATACAGTACTGTTTTCCAACATACCCTTGGGTCCGCACTCAGTGAAGCTCAATGAAGTATGGACAGAGCCAGACAGCTGGTGTCAGCCTCACAATTACCCAGACGCTTTCTGTAGCGAGTTATCGATGTGCATCATTTAGGATATATACAGTACAGCTCAACCTCTCTACTGTCACTTACCTCACTAAGGCCATAAGGAACAGCAGTAGTAACTCATACAGAAGCACTTCAAGGAATCTCCTTTTCACCAAGTACTAAAACATTCTGTCTAAATGACGTAAGTCTCAAGAGCACATGAAAGTACTATAGTTTTATACTATAGTATCAGATGGTGAGCCTACGACTTGGTGAAACATTTTAGGGGCGATGTCGTGGAGCGTCCAACATTTGCCCCACGTAAAATCTTGTCTGGTTCATGCATTATGCAAAGGGTGGAATCACAGACGGACCTGGGCTAAGTACAGAAAGCTTTTATCCACATGAGCTGCAGTTCAGCACCATTACGCTTTAATGCGGTGCTCTTCAAAGACGCTTAACCTGCCTGTGTGGCCCAAATGCAGGTTCAGTCTACAGCGAGAACTAAAAGCAAAAAAAGCATGGACGGAGATGTCATTTGAAGAAAAATTGTGAAATCGCATGCGTCCCCTTTAAGAGTTTTGGAGGGGGATCACAACAATGTCTCAAATGTGCCGAGTCTGTAATAAATACAAACGTAATATTCGTTTTTAAACCCGTGCAGCATGTCTATGGTTGTCTCATATTTGAAGTTTTCTTATTTTGTGAAGAGAAACATCTGAGACAAAGTTAATACTTTTATAAAACTTCTATTAAGTCTCTTGAGCTGTGAAAGAGCAAGATCCCGACAAAAGATCTTGCCATCAATGTTCATTTAAAGCCTTAGAAACACACTGACAATTATATTGTCAGTATAATTTTGCGAGGGTAAAGTTATAGATTATGCAGTTATATAAGCATCCCCACTGGCACTTGGCAACGTTATTGAAGACTGTAAGGTATTCAAGAAATATTGAAACCAGATAATTCAGACAGACGAGACAGTTCATTATCAAGGGAGGAATCCTTGTGCTTTCTTAGAATAACGCCTGTATGAGATGAGAAAGCGTGCTTCTAGAGAGTGGTTTTCATGAATGGATGTCCAGACAAGGCCACCCTGGCAAACCATCCTTAAAAGTCTCGTTGAGACAGTGAAGGTATTCCAATCCTCAGCGCAAACAACGTTGTTCTTGTTGTTGTGTTTTCGTTTGCCAGACAGTCGTTCCCTCTAGGTGCTGACGAATTGCATCCCCTTGCAAAATAAATGACCCAGCGACAGGCAAATCGAATGAACTAGAGGCACACAATGTATTAGGCCTCCAAAGTAACGGATCCTTCTTCATCAGTGTCAGACCCAAGCATCAAATGTGCACAGAGTGAGAGAGCAGGAGGGAGATGTAATAACGTGCGTGTGTGCGCGTATGTATGCAAGAATCCATAAATGACCCCCAATTCTCCTCGGTCTGTCCTTTCTCCAGGTGCGTCTAGAGTGGCCTACAGACCTTGCCATCAACCCAATGGACAACTCCATCTACGTGCTTGACAACAACGTGGTGCTACAGATCACGGAGAACAGGCAGGTGCGCATTGTGGCGGGCAGACCCATGCACTGCCAGGTGCCCGGCATCGAGTACACCATGGGAAAGCGTGGCATTCAGACCACTCTAGAAGGCGCGACTGCCATTGCTCTGTCCTACAGCGGTGTTCTCTATATCGGCGAGACGGATGAAAAGAAGATCAACCGTATCCGTCAAGTCACCACAGACGGCGAGATTTCTCACCTGGCTGGAGCGCCTTCTGACTGCGATTGCAAGAATGACGCCAACTGTGACTGTTACCAGACGGGCGATGGCTACGCCAAAGACGCCCGGCTAAACGCGCCTTCCTCCCTGGTAGTCTCTCCTGAGGGAACGCTCTACGTGGCCGACTTGGGAAACATCAGAATCCGTGCCATACGCCGTAATCGACCTCTACAAGGCTCTTCTGGTCTTTATGAGGTCGCATCACCAGCCTCTCAAGAACTGTACGTGTTTGACGCCAACGGGACGCATCAGTATACCATGAGCCTGGTTACGGGTGACTATAAGTTTAACTTCAGCTACAGCAATGATGAGGATGTCACGGCGGTAACGGACAGCAGTGGGAATACCCTCCGGGTTCGCCGCGACCCAAACAGGATGCCGGTGCGTATTGTTGCCCCCGACAACCAGGTCATCTGGCTGACAATTGGTACGAATGGAGGGCTCAAGACTCTTACAGCACAGGGGCAGGAGCTGGTGCTCTTCACCTACCATGGTAATAGCGGTCTGCTTGCCACAAAGAGCATCCAGATTGGCTGGACCACATTTTATGAGTGAGTTTTTCACCAGTTCTTTTACAATAACTAAAAAGTGAATATTTATTGAATATTGAAAACACATTTAATAAGACGGATACTTTTTTATGCATTTATGGTTGTGCACATTCCAGCTGTAGGGTTTAATGCTTCGATTTGTCTTTTCTTTTAGTGCAACCTCAGTCTGTACCAAACCTAGCATTTTATTTCACCGCATGCTATTTAGAACATGTCGAAAATGCTAAATGAACCTGAATGTCATTTTCCAGCTCGAAGGTTTTACAAAATGCCACTTTGGGTAGATCCTTCTGGCCAGCATGTTGGACACAGTGTCTACTGGTCACAGCTACCCTGCCATAGCCACAAACACACTGTGGGCATATATAGGCTTTAGTGATTGTTACTACAGCCAGCTGTGACATAATGGCTATTTTATTGTGTTTGTGGACACATTTGAGTCAGAAACTGTCCTCGGGCCAGTTGTAAATGCAGGCCAGCTTGAACTAGCATTCTGCAACCCACACTGAACTCAAATAGCCTGTTACAAGCTCCATTTGCGGTCCATTTGACCTCAGTCAGAAAGCATACATATGTATGCTTAAACAAGACTCTAAACCAAACTGCTGATTGCACATTAGTGAGATTTATTTGTAGACTGTGTTGTATTCACAACTTTTTGTCTCGTGTACAGTCAAGTACAGATTGGTAATGACTGCTCTACTGTTATTTTTTCAGCTATGACAGTGAGGGACGTCTAACCAACGTAACCTTCCCCACCGGGGTAATCACCAGTCTGATTGGAGAGATGGACAGAGCCCTCACGGTGGACATCGAGACCTCAGGAAGAGACGATGACGTCAGCATCACCACCAACCTCTCCTCCATCGACTCCTTTTACACATTAGTTCAAGGTGCGTGTTAAGTCTCTGCTGTTTTTTTTTAATCATTATTAACAACGACCCTGTTGGCTCCATAAACTGACCTGTTGCTTTACATCTTGGAAATGTTCCACATTCCTAATCAAGCTGTAACTCACATGTTAAATCAATATTAATGACCAAATACTCATTATTCATTCATTAAGGCTGAAATTGTCAGATGGTGAGTTATGGTTTTACAATAAGCAGTGCACTGGAGTGAATTAATAAGACTCAACAGCTGGGCTCTGAAATAATACATTTGCAAAGCACAATTTAGAGCTGAAGCGTGTAATTTTGTCAGGGGTAAAATACAGTGCTGTTTCAATTTCATATGCAGAGCATTTCTCATTTGGTTGAGTTCTTTGAAGAGTGTAGACGCTTGCTCTGAAACGCTATCAAAGCATTGCCTTTTGGGAAACTTTAAGAGTTGGTTAAAGAGTACATACATGAATGCTGATTTTTAGGGAAACATAACCCTCACAATGTTCTTTTTTGATTACCGTCCCTTACAATTTCTTGCACTTTGTCCTACCGTAGATCAGCTAAGAAACAGCTACCAGGTGGGCTATGATAACTCTATGAGGGTCATCTACGCCAATGGAATGGACTCGCATTTCCAGACAGAGCCTCATATACTGGCGGGTGCATCCAACCCCACAGTGGCCAGACGGAACATGACCCTGCCCGGGGAGAACGGACAGAACTTGGTGGAGTGGCGCTTTAGAAAAGAACAGACCAGGGGGAAAGTCATTGTGTTCGGAAGGAAACTCAGGGTATGTAAATCATTTTTGAATTTAGTTGCTGACAAATATGTTTGGTCTATACGTTGTCGAGAAAACATTCTTTTAACAATTTTGTTGTGGCACAAATGAGACCGTTTTAAAACTTGTCAATGTCCAACATGAAGCACTATTAAATTATTAATGTCCAGGCATTTTACAAATCTGAAGCAATGCATCTGAGATTGTCAGTGTGACTTTTAACTTTTTCATTTTCAAAGTATTAGTGATCAATATGTATCCAATTGTTATATTCTTCTCAGTCCTAAACATGATATATGTAACTGAAGAGGGGCAATCTATTTTTCAGAAAAATATCAAGCCTGTAGTTAGCAATAAATGTTAGACTCAATATAAATATTTAGTTTTCTCATCTAAAAGGTCAATGGTAGAAACCTGCTCTCAGTGGACTATGACCGCACACTGCGCACGGAGAAAGTATACGACGACCATCGAAAGTTCCTCCTGAAGATCGAGTATGATACGTCTGGTCATCCTACCCTGTGGGTGCCCAGCAGTAAGCTGATGTCTGTCAACCTCACTTACTCCAGCACCGGACAGGTCACAAGCATCCAGAGAGGCCCAACAATCGAGAGGGTTGAATACGACAGCCAGGGACGGATAGTGTCAAGAACCTTTGCTGATGGCAAAACCTGGAGTTACACATATTTGGACAAGGTGAGGCTTTTTTTCCCCCCAATTGTGGGTAGATCTCTTATAACAGGAGGTATGATGAAGTATCATAAGACACATCGTCACTATCGGACTGAAAGCTTGTATCACCAAAACTGCCACTGTACAGGAATCACTGTGTTGTTCAATACTAGTTTTACTTTTTGTTGGTTAAATATCAGTAGAACTCAAAGACAAATATGGTGATGAATAGTAATGATTTATAAAAAAGTAAAAATAATAAAAAAATTGAGATATGAGGTTTCAGTCTGACAGCAACGATATTCTGAAATTTGTATTTTAAATTAATCATAAATTATTAATAAAATTATAAATGAATAGACAGAATGTTACATGAACTCTTGCACCTCATATTTATATGTTGCACATATTAAAAATAGATTTGTTTGTTAATAATCTTCCCTCTTAAAATGTCCCTCTCTATTTTTATCTTTGCATAATGATATATATGCTATGCTTTTATTTTATTTTGATAGGATTTCCAGTAACACAACATTTAAATAGTATAAGCATTACAAACAATAAACCTTTCTGGTCCAAAGCAAATTATACCTATTATAAGGACCTGTTGTTAGAGAGGTCAAAAATTCCCTCTGAAATATGTGGGTGGTTTATGGACTCTGGGATCTTGGGAGTACAAAGAGGGAGAAAAGGGAGTTCTGCAGACATTTTTGGGAGGGTAATGGCTTAGTGAGTTCAAATACAGACACAGTTACGGTCTCAAAATGAGACCACAGGGAGAAGTCAGGGTTTGAGTTCAAACTAATGATGTCATGAAGACAAGAAATAAAGAGAAAGGAAGACAAACACTGTTGTGAAATTCCAAAACTTGCACCACCCATCCATAACACTTAATGTGTTATACTTGCATTATACTTTACCCCCTTTTTGGCTGCTGTCCTGCATGTATGCTAATGTTTTAGAAGCTGTGTTTTTCTATCAGTTATTAGATAGAAAGTCACTCGGAGCACTCAGCCGAAACGTAAGAGTTTTGTGCAAAGAAAAACACTGTGTAGATTAAATATGCATGGCTTACCTGCCTTTCCGTCGCCTGCCACATGCGCAGCTAGCGTGACCAGTGAGAGGATATCAACGGAGAAACATATGCCACCAGTGGTGCCTGGGGAACTAGAATAATGTCTGTCCAAGTATGGTTGACAAGGTGAAGGCTTCTCACGGCTAGACTGCAGCAGTTCCCTGAGATGGAGGGGCCTCTGAGGATAGCCCTCAGATTCTGCTGGCCTCCCTGTGGGCATCTGCTAGTGTGGGGGGGGGGGGTTTGTACCAGAAAAGAAATGCAGATATAAAGCTAAAGTGTTCCCTGGCAGTCAAACCCACAACCTTTACACTGCTAACACAAAGGTATAGTTCACCCAAAATTTGTCACTTACCCTGTCGTTCAAAACTTGAATATGAATCTTATGTGGAATACAAAAGTAGTAGTTTCAGAAATGTGTTTGTGGTTTTGTGTCCACACAATGGAGTCAATGGAGTCGATGTTGTTTGGCTAACAACATTCTTCAAAATATCTTCTTTTGTGTTCTGCAGAAAGAAAGAAACTCATACATGTTTAAAATGACACAGGATGAGTAAATGATAAAAGATTTTAATTTTGGGGGGAAACTATTCCTTCAAGCCCCATAGCGGGAAACACACATTCATCATTTTTTGCTCAACTTTGCCTCACATGCTCTCCAACAAGACCCAAAACAGACTAAGAATAAACATGAGACATCAATCATTCATAACTCAGAAAACGTAGAGTTGTTTACCGCAAGTCTCAAATTTAGCATAGAACTGCATTTTAAAACCACAATGACAAAAGCAGACCAAATATCAGCAAATGAAGAAAAATTATAAACACACTTGAATTTTGAAATATGAAGGTCAAGCTGATCCCACTTATGCAAAAAATAACATGTTTGTGATTGTTTAATTAATTTCTTTCATCTTTTCATTTACAGTCCATGGTGCTGCTTTTACACAGCCAGCGGCAGTACATCTTCGATTACGATATGCAGGATCGACTCTCCGCCATCACTATGCCCAGCGTGGCCCGTCACACCATGCAAACCATCCGATCTGTGGGTTACTATCGCAACATCTATAACCCACCTGAAAGTAATGCATCAGTTACAGTGGACTACAGCGAGGACGGCCAGCTCTTAAGGGTGGCACACCTGGGCACCGGTCGACGTGTCCTCTATAAGTATCGCAGACAGAATAAGCTATCCGAGATCTTGTACGACAGCACACGGGTCAGCTTTACATATGACGAAACGGCAGGTGTGCTGAAAACTGTCAATCTGCAGAGTGAGGGTTTCATTTGTTCCATCAGATATCGACAGATAGGCCCACTCGTGGACCGTCAGATATTTCGCTTTAGCGAGGACGGCATGGTCAACGCCCGCTTTGACTACACATACGACAACAGTTTCAGAGTGACCAGCATGCAGGGAGTCATCAACGAGACCCCTCTTCCTATTGATCTTTATCAGTTTGATGATATTTCTGGCAAGGTAGAGCAGTTCGGTAAATTCGGCGTCATCTACTATGATATTAACCAGATCATCTCCACAGCTGTCATGACCTACACAAAGCACTTCGATGTCCACGGCCGCATTAAGGAGATCCAGTACGAGATCTTTCGCTCACTCATGTACTGGATCACAATCCAATATGACAACATGGGTCGCGTGACCAAACGGGAAATAAAGATTGGTCCTTTCGCTAATACCACCAAATATGGCTATGAGTATGACGTCGATGGTCAGCTTCAGACTGTCTACCTAAACGAGAAAATGATGTGGCGGTACAACTACGACTTGAACGGCAACCTGCACTTGCTGAATCCCGGCAACAGTGCTCGGCTCACCCCGCTCCGCTACGACCTACGGGACCGCATCACGCGGCTGGGCGATGTGCAGTACCGCATGGACGAAGATGGCTTCTTACGCCAAAGGGGTGCGGAAATCTTTGAGTACAACTCCAAGGGCCTCCTAGTTCGGGTGCACAGTAAAGCCAACGGCTGGACCATCCAGTACCGTTACGATGGGTTGGGAAGACGCCTGGCCTCTCGCAACAGTCTCGGCCAGCACCTTCAGTTCTTCTATGCTGACCTTAACTACCCTACACGCATCACCCACGTATACAATCACTCCAGCTCTGAGATCACCTCACTTTACTATGATCTCCAAGGACATCTGTTTGCTATGGAGATCAGTAGTGGTGAAGAGTTTTACATAGCTTGTGACAACACAGGGACGCCTCTCGCAGTCTTCAGCAGCAACGGGCTTCTCCTCAAACAGGTTCAATACACTGCCTATGGAGAGATCTACTTTGATTCCAACCCTGACTTTCAGTTGGTTATTGGATTCCATGGTGGCTTATATGACCCTTTAACAAGACTACTACACTTTGGAGAGCGTGACTACGACATTCAAGCCGGCCGCTGGACAACTCCAGATATTAGCACCTGGACCAGAGTGGGAAAGGACCCGGCACCGTTTAACTTGTATATGTTCCGCAAAAATAATCCCATCAGCAAGGTGCATGAGGTCAAGGAGTATGTTACAGGTAAGAGGATTTATTAACATCCATGGTGTACATGGCTATAAGTTAAATCAAGTAAAACAAAGATGTGAAATTGGTGGAAATGAACAAATTCTATACATTTCAAAAAATGTTTTTCTTTTAATGCACAGATGTCAACATCTGGCTGGTGACATTTGGCTTCCATCTGCATAACGTAATCCCAGGATTTCCCATCCCTAAATTCGACCTCACCCAGCCCTCATTGGAAATGAGGAAGAGTCAGCTGTGGGATGACCTGCCGGTATGCCGTTCTTTCCTCTACACTGCAAAAAAAAAAAAATCTTACTTAGTATTTTGACTTGTATTCAGAACAAAAGTGAGAAAAGTCCAGATACATTTATTTTGTTTTCTTTAAAATAAAATAAAATTTTGCTCAAAACAAGCCAAAATATATGCCAGTGGGGTAAGTTTAGTACTGGTGGGACTTTTTTCTTACTTTTATTGTTCTCTCTTCTCTAGACCATCTCAGGGGTTCAGCAGGAGGTTATGCGGCAGGCCAAGGCTTTCCTATCCTTTGAGAGGATGCCTGAGATCCAGTTCAGCCGTCGACGTTCCAGCCGGGAAAAACCCTGGTTGTGGTTTGCCACGGTCAAGTCTCTCATCGGCAAGGGTGTCATGCTTGCCATTACCAGTAAGGGTCAGGTGGCCACCAATGCACTAAACATAGCCAATGAGGACTGCATTAAAGTGGCCACTGTCCTCAACAATGCCTTTTACCTGGAAGATCTGCACTTCACTGTGGAAGGTCGCGACACGCACTACTTCATAAAGACCAGCCTGCCAGAGAGCGACCTGGGCGCGCTGCGACTCACCAGTGGCCGCAAGAGCTTAGAGAATGGCGTCAATGTGACGGTGTCGCAATCCACCACTGTGGTCAATGGGCGCACTCGCCGTTTCGCGGACGTGGAGTTGCAGTACGGTGCATTGGCTCTGCACGTCCGCTACGGCATGACGCTGGACGAAGAGAAGGCACGTGTTCTAGAACAAGCCCGCCAGAGGGCGCTGTCGAGCGCGTGGGCAAGGGAGCAGCAGCGTGTGCGGGATGGGGAGGAAGGTGTGCGTCTTTGGACAGAGGGTGAGAAGAGGCAATTGCTTAGCTCTGGAAAGGTGATGGGTTACGACGGCTACTATGTACTGTCAGTGGAGCAGTATCCCGAACTGGCCGACAGTGCCAACAATGTTCAGTTTTTAAGGCAGAGCGAGATTGGGAAGAGGTAACAGTGTGCAGAACATAGATTGCCTAACAGACTACTGCCCCTCTCTAAGCTTCACTCGCTTGTACACACCACTGGACTTCCCAGAGTCCAGAGACCGAAGGGAAGGGGTTTAGGCTAGAGATGGAGTTGTGCCTAAGTGCCACACGCATCAGTTATACAGAAAAACCTGAGGCACTTCCTCCCATAGATCAAACCACATCCCCATCCAACACGTTCGTCCCCATACTATTGCATTGAATGCATAATAGACTCCAAGAGAGCAACTCAAGAAATAACTCCTGACTTGTTTTATCTTTATTTTTTGCCTTTTATATGAAAACCTTAAAGGTGTCACCTTGAACCTTGCTCAACGTTAAAATGGACAACAAAAGACAAATGTGTTTACATGTGGAAACCACTAGACCCGAATGAACTAATATAACGCCTGTTTTGCAAGGCAGTAAGTGTGTTTTGGTGGTCTCGGGCATACTCGCGAAAGGGTTCCTGCTGTCAAATGAAAGAACTAGTAAGGACTGAGGTTTCAGACTGTGAGCTAGTTGGTGGTTTCTCTCCTGCTTTGATTCCTTATGGGATGCAGTTGTGGTTTATATAATCAAATCTGAGTGTACAATCTCATTCCTGAACCAACTCACATGGTTAATAGAGCGGAAACTGACAGAACAAAATATATAAATATACGGTATATATCTCTCATAACTGACCGGTCTTTTGACAAGAGATGTTAGAATATCTTTATGGATTTTTTAAGTACGAAAAAAATTCCGCTTATCCGTACAACAACATTAGTCGCAGAGAAAGTAATTTATGTACAGTGTTTATACATAAAAATAAAATCTTACAAATATTGAGACTTTTTCGTCTTGTCATGCATTACTGTTTATATTCATGAATTTTATGAATTTTATCTTATTACAATTTGTGGTAATGCTAATTGAAATAAAATCAGCTGTACTGTGTCATTAAATCCTCAACATTGTTTTTCTTCTCTCCATCTTCTGAAATTGATTGTTGCCATTTGATCTATTGCTATCTTTTTCAGCTTGTCAAAATACATGTTCAGTGGTTTTAAGTTTTTCAGTGTTGGGCTGAGTAACTCATTTACTAAAAACCAAGAAATCAAAACTAAAATTTTTACCTTGTTAAGGTACTGTTCTGTCTTTTTTGTTGTCTTTGAGTTTTAATCTTTAGCCTCACTTTCAAGTTTGTCTAAAAAGTTTCCGCTCTTTAAATGAGATGATCATGTTTTAGATGAAGGACATATCAGACTAGCAGCGCCGGAAAAACAAACTCCCAAGGAGATGTCTAACTGAAGTGTGTATCCCTGCATTTTAAACATGACTACAAATTTACACTTGGCAGGAAGATGAGCTCAGATGCTCTTGAATAAAAGGGGTCATTAGACAGAGCAGTAAAAGCAGTGTGGGTTGTTCTGGTGGGCATCGGTGTTGCCCTATGATCATGTCATGATGCCAGAAATAAAGCATTTTGCATTAGGCCAAAGTTGAAGCAGTTGATGACAAATTCTAAATACGTTTGGTTTTCCCTCAGTGTAGCAAAAGCGAGCTTACAAAGAGTGAAAAGAAGAATTCTGGGAATTCCCACATGACCCAAATGGGGAAGAATACTTTAGAGTTTCTCTCGCTTTGAAATATTTGAAACCAAATGTATTCATCTGAGAGCATCACAAACATTAAAGTTATCAGAAGTTACCCCGAACGGGAAAACAAATTCTTAATTTCTATGCCTAACTGGACTGCCTCCTTCAAATACTGTTTTTGTAAAGGCTTTTTAAAGATTGTATAAAATAAAATGTTCAGACTAATGAATGAGAAAATATTGTTTCCATTTTAGTTTCTTGTTTTCCTATGACACGTTTTTTTAATCAATCATGTAACTGTACGGTGGAGCCTATTTTTCTATTTGTGTGTGTATAGAGAACTGAAGCGAATGTTTCTGAACTGTGGGCCTGTGAGGTTTTGCCAGAACTCTCTGTGGATATTAATGGTTTTACTGACCGATTCGGGAGTCTAGACTCACCGTTAGGGTGAATATTTTCCTCAGCCAGAATTACTTCAATATATACTGTATACTTTGCTAGATGAAGGTGAGCACTTAATTCTGAATACTAGTAAGAAACAAGAACCACTGCAATATTAAGGAAAAAGTGTTTGTCCTAAAAGGTCTACATCTCTGCGATGTGGGGTTTGTTGGAGTATAGAGTGCCCTCGCTACTCAGGAGCCTTCAGTACTTCAATCAGTTTACATCTAAACAAAATCTAACTAGTTGTAAATTCTACCATTACTTGTTGGTAATGTCAGTTTTCACCATTTGTTTCATTCGACATATTCTTAATAAAACCCATAACTCGCTTAACAAAAGCGTTTGTGGAAAACGTGACTGCAGTGTCAGAGCAACGGTTATGATATAAATGGGAGAGGAATGAGAACGTTTGCCATTGATTGCATGCATACAGTGTGACGCCCAAGAATCAGAGAAAAATCATCACGTTTGTTTTTTTCGCAGCATATTAGTGCCAATATGTACGTGGTCTGTTTGGGGTATTTCTTTGCACTAAGATGTATATGTTCAAGATGATGCCTATACATTAAACATTAACTGCAGTTGTCTCATCTCTGACCTGATGGAGATTGTAAAAACTGGTTATTTTCCAAAATGAAAGAAACCTGTACAGAAAATCAAGTATTTAATTTAAAGCGTTCTAATAAATGCCATTGTCTTCACACAGTCACAGAAACATTGTCTCATATCATGAGATATGGGAATTGGTTAGTCTAACATGTGTGCATCGTGGGACTGAATTTGTTTGAGTATTGAAACGCTGTGTGATTAGTTTTGTTGCTACAGCGACAAGTCAACTGTTGTTTTTTGTTTCGTTTTTTTCCTCGGTTGTTTATGAACAGCCTTTACAGTTTATGTATTTTGTATTATCTACATTTTACATGTTCCAAATACTACAAACTGAAGTGATTAACCTGTAAATTCAATAACTTATCTTGCAGTCGCTCATGTGTAATAAGGATTTAGAGGGTGTTGTATTACTGATGTTTTTTTGGTCTCTTTTTGCTTTTGTATTGTTTTATAGCCATGCAGCATCTCGAAAAAAGGCTCATGATTTCCATTTGCTAGACACGTCTGTTTAGAGTGCAATTAAAGTGCAATTTTGATGTAATCTGAAGTAGGTCACTGCTGGATTCATTACCTTTTATCTTCGACATGTTTAATGCTCCACAGAGATCAATCATAAAAATAAAATGTAATATTCAAAGGGGCTGTGTATTTGTCGGTCCATTCAACAAACGTGGAATGATCACATACCTCACTAATTTAGCCAATCCTAAATCTCGGTCCAAACATTCTTGGTGTAATCTTCCTTACTCTTATCTACAGAACAATAGGAAAAAATAAAAGAAACGATCAATTATCAAGGTTCAAATAGAACAAAAATTTTAGATATACATATATTAGTCTCAAATTTGTATATGTACATATATGTATGTAAATCATCATCTATGTGCATCCAAAAATTACTGGAGTTACATTTATATTTTTAAACAATTACAATCGTTTTATCTTTATAGTTCCACCTATAAACTGAGGCCATACAATGAATGTCTATATGGCACTTCTGTGGAACACAAAAGATCGGTGGTTTTGTGTACATACAATGGGGGCCTGTGTTGTTTGGTTACGAATGTTCTTCAAAATACCTTCCTTTGTGTTCTACAGAAGAAAGTCATACAGGTTTTGAATACCATGAGGTTGAGTAAATAATGAAATCATTTTTAGTCCAACACACTATTATAGTCCTATCAAATATATACTTACAGGCTTCAACCATCTTTACTCCAACAACCCTTTACCATCTTCACAAAGCAGTATGTGTCCCTCATTTCTCTACTAGTCACACATCAGCTACTGTCTCAAACACAATCCTTATCAGCGAAACCCTGACCTACAGTCAGAATTCATTTCAATGCAGCCACGAGCCCAGCGGATTTAGGCCAGTAGATGGTCTCTGATTTCACGGGCAATGGGCCGTTTATTATTGCAGAGCAATAGCTCCGCTGCCCCTTTGTTGTTTGGAGAGCACCACACAGATGTGCTTCCATAAGTGTGTTTCAGGCTCACAAAGCACTGTGTACTCAATCAGAGCGGGCTGCTGTCCAAAAGACATCCCATCCCAAAGGTGGTTGTGTTTCCAGCAGCTGCAACTGGCCAAGCGGAGATTCAAAGCACACTTAAGGGAATATAGGAAGGCTTGTGAAAGAACCTGACTGATAATAATGGATTTCCCAGCCTATTCTGCTGTACCTCTGTGAGGATGAGGACATCTCTCTTGTCTTTCATTTATGAGAAGGTCTGAAGTGTTGATCAACACCATGTGGTGTGTAGAACAGATGCCTTACAGGTGCTGTGGTGCTTCAGTGCTGCTACTCCAGATACTCGAGCTGTTACTGTGAGTCTGTGACAGACAACAAAAGACATGCAACATGCTTAAAAAAGATGGTTTCTTTTACACAGACGTTTCATTGCATAGATGCTGATTTATGGGGGTGAAGACCTGTGAAGACAGATCGGCGTATGTTATCAATGTACCGTGAGAGCAATGCTAAAAGATACGGAGCAGTGTGATCTCAAATCTCATGATACTTTGATGTCAGACGCCGTTCAGTCTGCGCAGAGCTGCATGCAGCAGAACACACACTAAATCACTCTGACGTATTTGGAGCGTTTCTGTGGGTGCTCGAGCCCCAGAGCACCCATTGAATCATCGCCTGTTTCACGGTATAGAAAGGCTGCTCGGTTATGACAAAATTATAATCACGATTATTTTGGACACTACGATTATTACTCGCATTTGAAAAACATAAAAATCCATAACTTGTCTTTTTAACCTGAATTCAACTGAAAAAAATATGTACCATTGTACTGCACACTCTATATAAAGGTGCTTAAAGTGCCATTTTTAATCTCTTTCTTACCTTTTAATAATCTGAAGAACCTTTTTAAAACAGAAAGGTTCTTTGAATGTTAAAGGTTCTTTATGGAACCATTTAGACAAAAAAGGCTCTTCTATGGCATCGTGAAGCACTTTTATTTTTAAGAGTGTAAATCCTTGCTTAATGGTCAAAAAGAAGCACAATAATGTTTTTTAAGCAATCGATTTTGGTACATATTGTAAAAAAAACTGTTCTAAAAGAGAAAGTCAATGGCACATTGTGTCAAAAATGTTATGTAATATAAACAACTGTTATATCACAGCAATATCACAACTGTTGTATTGAATATCACCAGTTGATTTTAACTATTGCCTAACCACAGCCATGCTTATAATCTCTAGTAGATTAAAGCTGCACTTCGTAACTTGGTTTTGGTTCAAAATAAACAGAAATCAACTGAGCAAGTACATAACAAATCATTGTTCAAACTGTCGCCTTATACAATCCAAAGGTATAAACCAGTTATTGGCACCCAATTTGACATGCACTACAAAACGAAATGTTTCATGAGCTTTCATTTTGTCATTAGCCACCTACCCACTCCACAATTCAAACAAGTCAATGAAACTGGCTGCCAATTTTCAGAGATCATTATTAGCCGTAAAATCAGATCTCGACTTTGTAGTTTTCCCAGAACTGGATGGAAGCCAGTGCGAAACAGTTTTCGTGACAGCTTTAGTTTTTGAGAGCAGGGATTATAAAGTATATATTTAAAACACATACAGGCTAAGCCGAGTTGTGCTTGCACAGTCATGAACTGTCAACAACCTGTTTTTGATTGAGCTTGATATTGAGTTTTCAGAAGATGACGGATCTATCTTTGAGTCAGACAGACAAATCGTTTCTCTAGAGTTGATGCTTCCCAAAGGGACAGAGCTGCGCTTTAGCCAGACAAATTTTAGAGTTGCACTGACATGCACACTGTTTTTTGCATTTTGAGAACTTTTATGCTGACCTATAGAGTTTGCATAAGCAATGCATAAGAAATATTGCTAATGCTTTTTAATAGTATTTATTAAACTAGATGCAATTACATAACCTTTTTATATCAGTTATACATATACTATTACAATGCCATCACAGCACCAGTTTCCAAAGACAATCTGTCAGAATTCTGCTTGCTAGTAAGCTTTTGGATTGTGATTATTTGAGGAAATCTACAGAGAATGCAGCATTTAAAGGTAAGCTACGTTTATATTCCAAACACGCAAACTATATTTCCACTTGCTCATATTCAAACAGAATTTCTTAAGACTGTAATGATGCATAAATAAAACTACTCCCATTCTGATTAGATGAATTCTGTATCACCTATACATAGTTTATTTATAGGCAGGTGGAAAGGGTCATATGAGCGTAATTCATTAACTACCTTCAGACAGCCTCCTAACGCTCTCTGAATTTTAATATGACCATAGGCTATAGGTGCCGGCTGGTGATTAGGTTAAGATAAAGAATTCATGATAAGATTGATGACATTCAACCTTCATTTTGTTCCTCTGAGGGAGCAATGGGACATTGTAAAGATATGCTTTAACAGCTTCACTTAACACTTGAGAGGACAAAGGAGGAGTATACAGCACAAAGCATGTTTGACTTGGATAGGTGGTTACCTGCTATCAAATAAAACAACAGTGGGGTGACGGGGTGAGATGTAATTTGTCAGTTTAGCATTTTTATCAGCTTATGGAGAGAGACACGTTCACAACTCGAAGCCAAAATGTTAAGTAAATGAAATTAAAACATGGTATAAGTTTTAGTGTTTAAAGGAATAGTTCACGTTAGAAATAAAATGTTATGATTATTTACTCCCCCTCGAGTTGTTCCAAATCTGTATAAATTTCTTCGTTTGGTTGAACACAGAGAAAGATATTTATACGAATGCTTGTAACCAAACAGTTTTTGGGTCCCACTGACAACCATAGTAGAAAAAATAACTTTATAATTTGTTCTGTTGAAAACAAAATTGGATATTTTGAAGAATGTGGGACAGTAAAAAGTTCTGGGACGCTTTTGACTACCATTGTGATTTTTCATACTATGGTAGTCAATGGGATCAAAAAACTGTTTGGTTACAAGCATTAGTACAAATATCTTTCTCTGTGTTCAACCAAACAAAGAAGTGTATACAGGTTTAAAACAACTCGAGGGGGAGTAAATCAGAAAAAAATAAAGGTTTTATTCTAAAGTGAACTATTCCTTTAGTAAGGAACAATGAAACAAGAACTTCTGTGAGCTTCACCATCTTAAAACAGTGAGCCAAAGCAAATGCTATAAAATGTTTTATAGCAAATAAACTAGGCACGGTTCAGCTACCAGAACTACCGTTACAGTAATGTATCTTTATGCGTTTCATACAGTTTAATTTTGCAGAGTGCAAAAACTGTATTTTTTTGGTGATGCTTAAAGGTATAGTATACCCAAAATGAAAATTCTGACATAATTTATTCATCCTCTTGTCATTTCAAACCTGTATGACTTTCTTTCTTCTGCAGAACACAAAAGAAGATATTTTGAGGAATGTTGGTAATCAAACCATGGTGGTACCCATTGACTTGATACAATGGAAGTGAATGGGTGCCGCCAGGAATCGCTCCAACATTCTTCAAAATATTTTCTTTTGTGTTCTACGGAAGAAAAAATGTCATGCATTTGCTATGAATGTTCACAATGGCGAGTCTAGATACTAAAATACAAAATCATTTAAAATATGCAAAATACTCTGTCGGGTTGTTCACCCTCACTAATGGTTGTTATGCTTTTGGCTACAAGCTAATTCAGCTCTGCCAGTTGACATGTAATGGCGTGACCTGTGTGACTATCACAGAAACAGGTGGATAACTGTTGATTAAAAGAGCTATTTGGCTGCTAAATTGCAGACATGGTTAGATGGAGCAGTGCTTAAACATCTCCATTAACAATGCAGTAAATACAACCGTGCATCGGAGTTTTAACACGTCGTGCACAGTCGTCCCCTCTGTTTTATTTATTTATTTAAATAATTTTACATAAACTATACAGGATGCTTAATGGTACAGTAATCAAATGGAGCTCTGTTTCAGATTCCACATACCAAAGCAAATATAAGAAAGCTAATTTAAATAGAGGGCATAATGCGTTCAGGTCATTTTAATAGGCGATTGCATCGAGCTACACATCAGATTGTCTCTACATGGAGACGGTGTCTTAAATGAAATACGTTTTTTATTCTTTTTATTTATTTCTCTAAAGGGCATCATTTACGTTTCTGATCAAAGTATCAGCCATAAGAGTTTTTAAGGCTGTGCTTCCTTTAACTCACAAAGTTTGTGGATAATAAAAGATGGAGAGAAAGGGGGAAGGAATAACTCACAATACAGTCCCAATGAGTTACTAAAAGTACTTATACTGTCATAATCATGATATTACAAACAATTATTGTGACACCCCTAATATATGCACTGAGTTTAAAAATATAAACAATATAATTGTATTAAACTGCATTCAGTCTTTTTATAGCTCAACACCCACATTACCTGTCACTGTGTTTTTATACCTGCTGAGCACATTTTGCTCAAACAGCATATCAGACAGATTGCATCTCTCTGGTCTGAAGACTTTTGCCTTCACACTGAAGAGCCGCGCTATTGGCACAGATAACTCGTTTTCAGAGTTTATATCTGATATTGATATTTTCTGTCTATTTGCTGCCACACTTATCTGCCATCTTTACATATTCCTATGACAGAAACGTGTGTGCTGATTTAAGTACAACACCCGAACTGTCTCTCAGTGACCTCTCTACTGTAAGTATGTCTAACAGCAGCATTGTGTACCTTGCGCCTTAGGACACATATACATATTTTATACTGCAAGCAAAGAAGGATCTAAACTTGAGTCAGAGATCATAATGCAGTCTTGTTGTATGGAAAAGAGTAGCTTTGACATTTTAATAAAAAACTTGTTTCATAGGATAAAGGTGTTACCTGTTTGGTCAATCAAATCCAGCTTCTTCCATGATTTCCTGCCAAAGAAAAAAACATTAATTGTGAATTTCCACAAATAAAGAATTATTACACCTTGCCACAAATGTGTAATAACATGAAAAATTGAAGTGCCTTTCCTCGTGTAATTTTCTTGAAAAAGTATCAGTATTTCAGCTATGAAGAGGGCCATTGTGCTTTGGTCTGTTTTCCCTTCTCAAGTGCTGTCTGTCTGGCTGTCAGAGCGCTGTGTTCCAGAGAATGATTGCACTTGGTTCTCAAACAGGCTATGCTACAGCGTTCCATCAGCTACACCATCTGACACATGAACAGGTTTTCATCAGCTGCTGTAAACTTTCTTTCAGGCTTTTTATAACCTCTTTTGCAGCTCGCGTGAAACTTCTCCATTCCTCCAATAGACCATTACTGGAGTTATTTTTGGCAGAACCTGTAGACCAGAAATCTTCAACTTGTTAGCAGCTACCCAACGAAATCCAGCCAAAATTAAAGTCTGATTACTTTCCTGAATTATATAATTGCACGTTACCCAACTCTTACCTTTTTTATTTAAGATTTAAAGCGTTTATGATCGTTCAAAGGTAAGGGTAACAAATGTAATATGCCTCTTAAGCTAAACAACCGAATACAAGTTTAGCTTGACTCCTGGATGACTGGTTCTTAATGAATGTTCCCTATGATGTGTAAAAAAAATTTTTTATAGTTTTTAACCTGAATATCTACATGGATAAAGTGAATATTTTAAAATCAAGACTTATCTGTGCATCCAGGTCCAACAGCGATTTGGTCATCAATGACATCATGTGCCTGGTTTGCCGTTCAACTAGAATAAGTTGCAGTTTAGTGGAGAGAAAAAATTCATAAAAATCATTATTACATGATATTATATTAATATTTTATAGAAATACAACAGGCTTTATGCTAACACATGCAAATTTTACACATTAATAAAACCGTAATGCTTTTTTAAATGTATTTATTAAATTTATTTTTTTAATTAATTCAGTAATTAAATTCAACTGCATAGAATGTTTTTTTCTGAAACACGCACACACATATGATGATACAATAAGTTAGAATTTAACTATGATGATGTCAACCAACTGGAATTTCTTTTTTCTTTAATATTATTATTATAATTATAATTATATTCATTTTTCAGTTGAAGTTAAATTATTACTACAGTATAAGCAAAAATTCACTCCTCAGATGAGGTTCTTGTGGTTAGTAAAACAGATTTTTTTTTAAATCCTCCAATATTTGACATTATAGTCATTAAAATTTTCAAGATGACAGATTTTAAACCAAAATTGTTTTAATTCCTAAATCATTTCTTCAATGCATTTACTGCTCTGGTTTAATGCTGTTAAGTCTGAATGACTTTGTATGTGATGTCTGCACACACATCAATGAAGAGCTTTTGGGTTCTGTACTACCACAATTGAATTCATTCAAGACATCATCCAAGCAGCATGATACCCGGAATATTCCTTCAGCTAAATGAGTTTATTTACCGGCTTATATGGCATCACAGTAATAGTAACACTCTTACAAACCACTTTAAATGAAACCGTTTACTGCTCCTCTAGTCCATCGTGATCTCTCAAGTCACAGGATGGGTATAGAGGCCCAGTAGGATGTCAGAAGGCCCAAATGCAGCACACATCCCTTACATGTGAAACAGGATCTGTTATAGTATGCTTAGATAATCTTGTAAAAATCTGAACTATTTGACTGTACCACTTATGTGTGCAGGCATACATTCCAGGGGCTTTTGTAAAAGAAGCAATTTTGAAAACAGCTTATTGGGTATTAATTACCATTACATTTACATTTACATTTATTCATTTGGCAGACGCTTTTATCCAAAGCGACTTACAATTGAGGAAAACAGCAAGCGATTCGTCTAAGTAAGCAATATTCACGAGAGGTGCTAGTAATACAAGGTTTCAAATACAACGTCAAGATAGTATAAGCAAGTATATAGAGAACATTAGAAAAGGAAAAATAGGGGTAAAATGAATTTTTATTTTTTTTTATTTTATTTTTTTATGAGACAGTTAAGTGCTCATGGAAGAGGTGGGTCTTCAGCTGTTTTTTGAATTGTGAAATTGATCCAGCAGTCCTGATGGAAACAGGAAGATCATTCCACCAGCCGGGAACGGAGAAAGAAAATGTCCTTGAGATGGATCTCATGCCTCTCTGTGAAGGAACAATGAGGCGCCGCTCGTTTTCAGACCGCAGACTTCTGGAGGGGATGTAGGTCTGTAAGAGAGAGTTGAGGTAGATGGGTGCTGTGTTAGTGGCTGTTCTGTAAGCAAGCACCAGTGCCTTGAACTTAATGCGTGCCGCTACTGGGAGCCAGTGTAGAGAGATGAGCAGAGGTGTGACATGTGCTCTCTTGGGCTCATTGAAGACCAGGCGTGCAGCAGCATTCTGGATCATTTGCAGAGGTTTGAAGGCACAGGCTGGGAGACCGGCCAGAAGAGCATTACAATAATCCAGTCTAGAAATGACAAGTGCCTGGACGAGAAGCTGTGTTGCATGTTCTGTTAAGAACGGTCTGATCTTTCTAATGTTGTACAATGCAAACCTGCATGACCGAGTTGTTTTAGTAACGTGATCCTTAAAAGTCAGCTGATCATCCATGATTACCCCAAGATTCCTGACTGAAGTCGATGGGGTTATCTTAGATGGACCAAGTTGGATGGTAAGCTGGGGCTGTTCTGACGGGGTGGCAGGAATGACGAGGAGCTCAGTCTTGGCCAGGTTGAGTTGCAGGTGATGATCTTTCATCCAAGAAGAGATGTCAGCCAGGCAGTCGGAGACTCGTGTGGCTAGCATGGAATCGTCTGGATGAAATGAGAGGTGAAGTTGAGTGTCATCAGCATAACAATGGTAGGAGAATCCATGTGCTTGTATGATGGAACCCAGTGATGTGGTGTATATGGAGAAGAGCAGAGGTCCAAGAACCGATCCTTGTGGGACCCCGGTGACTAGTTGGTGTGATTTGGACACTTCACCTCCCCAAGCTACCTTGAACGACCTATCTGCGAGGTAGGATTTAAACCAGATGGTTGTATACCATAATCTTCTTACAATATAGAAGTGGTATTTATCATTGCATTTTGGTGAAACCAAAGACATGTAAGAATTGCAATCTAATACAACCATTACATCAACTATAACATCAAAAGCATTTCACATTTTGAATCAATGTTTTGTTTTCATTGGTTAAATGAAATCAGCATTTTTTTATATCCCGTAAGAAACAGATATAGCTAGATTTAAGTCACTGTCATCTCTTAATGTCGTGATTTTTGTTACAATATTTTGTGAGGGCTTTCGTCAGCTTTTTTACTGCATGCTCACAGACCATTTGTTATGAAATAATGGTAAATAAGTCCAATGCTCTTAACAAATGGTTGACCTGTGAAATCAAACTGTGATAAACAATGCAATGCTGTATGCCACAGAATAAAAAGTAACAGCAGCTGTGTGGGCAGTTCTGATGTATATTGCCTATTTTGAGTAGTGCAAAACAGAAACATTCTGAATTTCATGTACCACAAATGAGGAAAAATTTAGTTATTTATTAATTTTTTTATTTTGATAAAAGATTCTGGTATAGTAATGTATACATAACAGTTGCAAACTTGCAAACATTTGAACATTTGATAGTATATACAGTCTCTCTATTGCAGTACCTTTCCTTACTACATTTTTTGTATAAACACAAAACCTAACCAGTCCTCTTATAGATAAATGTTATACATAGATAAATGTTATATATAAAGCTTCTTTCAGATTGATTTCCTCATCTTACCTCATCCATAAACATTTTAGAAGAATCTAAATTGAAAACTTACATCACCTAAGACAAATTGGCATAAAAACCTGAATAAAATGTTTTCTACGCATTAAAATATAATAAAAATACATTCAAAAGTTAAAGAGATTACAGTTTCACCATCATTTTCTCACTCTCTTGTTGTTCAAAACGTGTACATGACTTTCTTCTTTGGAACAGAAAAGAAGATACTTTGAGAAATGTCTCAGTGGTTTTGTGTCCATACAATAAAAGGGTCCAATGTGGTTTGGTTACCAATATTCTTTAAAATATCTTTATTTGTGTTCTGTAGAAGAAAGTCATATACGTTTGAAATGACAAATAAATGAATGTTTGTTTTTTGATGGTGAACTATCACTTTAAACTCCATAAATCTCGAGATAAATTTAAAAAACAATAAAACGTTGAACTATAACTAGCCCGTTACGTCACCCGTGTAAAAAGCATGACGTTTTTTTTAAATCCCATAAGAAACAGATATAGCTATAGTTTAGCATGTGCAGAAAAACAATGTGCATTGTACATTCAGTGTCATCCTCCATGTTTCTCTGTCAAAGGTGGTGACTGCAGCCCATCTAGACCATTGACACCATTCTTTCCAGAGTGACTGATCGAACTAAAATCTATAACAATCCTGCTTCGCTTTGGCTCGAACTGCCTGCAAGACAGAAACATAAAACAAAATAAAACTGACCAAATCAATAAAGATAATATACAAGTTAAAGCAGATACAAATGTGCACTTCTCCTTCAAAGTACCTTGATAGTGTGAAAGACAATACTTCCTGTCCTCACTGTTCTTATCTCATGAGCGACTGACCTCAGCACACTAAAGCTTTGAGTAAAACAAGGCCCTCTTGAGAGAACACAAGTAGCTGCTCCACCATCAGGCAAAGGGAACAAATAGCTCCATGTCTCAAAAGAAACTGTCCCGCCAAAAAGAACCAAACCAGCAGGTGGTAAACTCTTTATTTTCACACTTTTAGCCTTGTCCTCTGTATCGCTCCACAGTCATTTCATCTCCTTTTATTTATTTTTCCCCTTTGTCAGTTCACTTTCTTCCCTGTTCTTTCTTTTTTTTATTCTTGCCCTCTCAGTTTGCGATGAGCTGGATGGAAGAAAAATCTATTTGCTTCCATTGAACCTCCATAACAACACAAACCAATGCAATAAGAAACTCTACAGGCACCAAAGTATTCGACGACTGTCCATGAACACCCACAAGGCTTTGTGTCTTGCTCTCCTCTGTTCCTTAATGCAAAGCCGGCTTAAGACCATCCCTGAACAAAATCGATTCATCGTCTTATTCAGAATGCAAAGTCTGCTTCAACAAAGGTGAGGTTTCAATAACGCTTCTGTTCATCTACCATTCCTCTTCATCAGCCTCTGAGAAAAAAATCCTAAGACATGTTTCGCATGTTGCTGTAAGTCATTCTTAATGTCAAAGTCAAGTTAATGTGTTTTATTTGTCAAAGAACACAGACAGACAAAAAACAGAAATATAAGAACAAAGCTGGAAGAAGAATAAAATAAGAACATGAAAGGCGATGACTATGATCTACATGTGCTATTCACGCATGTTACCAAGCAGCTAGAAGTAACGTTGGCAGTTTAAAGCATGTATGAGAAAAAATTGTTAAATGTCCAGATGAGTATTCATTGGTGCATAGCGATCAATGCTGACTTTGCATCAGGGTCAAAAAGCTAGTAATGTCGAGTTCGACGCGGGACCCATTTTAAAACAGGTTTTATTAAGTAGCTCTCGGGTCTCCAATCAAAGGGTTGAACCCATAGAAATGCAGAAACCGAGCTGGCCGAATTTGTAGTAACGCTGGAAGTATTTCCTTAGATGGGGAACAACCTTCAAAAAGCGTCAGCAGGGGAATTAACCTTGCTACTCTCAAAGACAGCCAAACAGCATGAAAGTATCTTCAAGGATTTCCTGATTTTCATCTTCAGGCGGATCTACTCCTTTTGTCTCCTCAGGCTCATGTCCCCCCAGTCCCATTTGATCTCGCTCTGATGAAAGTCTTCAGAGCATATTTAGCGTGCATCTATATATAGTGCGTACATATAACCGGTGAGATGAGATTTCCGTCCTGTCCTCGCTTGCTGTGGTTCCCGCTGGCTCTCTCGAACACAAAGGGGGCTGTGTTAGGACCGCAAACCCCACAGAGAGTTCAGTCGAGTTGACGGTTAACCCTGTGTTTCAACAACAGTGAAGGACAACTTCACTCTTTTTACATGCATTCTAGTCTCGTAGGTCATTAGGCGATTGCAATGGCACCAAAATATGCAAAAAATATTTTGTCAAGTTTCAATGAGAATACAATCACCATTTAATATTCTTTTAGCACAATGATGTTATAGTTTACTAAAACTATTAAAACATTTCTGTTAATCAAATTATTTGAAAATGTTTCTGTAAATGAAATGAAATATCAGCCCAAAACATTCTTATTTTATTTTATGCGGCTAAGGCAACATTTATTTTTATTTTAAGTTAACAAATTAACTGAACATAAAAACTAAAAACTGTAACAAAAAAAGACAAAAGCACATTTAAATAAAAAAAATTAAAAAAAGTATATATATATATATATATAATAAAAAATCATAAAAATAATGAAATAATGAATTCATAAAATTTATATATTTTGTATGTATAATAAATATATAATAAATAATTGATCAGAAGAATAAATATTATACATTTGTTAAATTTTTATAATAATAATAATAATAATAATAATAATAATAGTCCAGCCGACACATGGCATAGTTGCACTTAGGGCGACCAAAGTTTGATTCCCTGCTCAAGGTACTTTCCTGAGCCCACACCATTCCCTCTCCCACTTGGCTTCCTGTCCTTTATCAGGCAATACTATACAAATTCAGGCAAAAAATGCACACAAAAAAACAACTTAAAAAATAAGTACTAAAATTATATTATTAATATTACAAATATTAATAAAGAAAACAATAAAACTGAATACAAAACTAAAATGTAATTTTTTTGTAGCTCAAAACAGTAGCGTGTGTCACTGTTAGTGCTAACATAATTTGAGTCTCTCGGAATGCATTAAATAAAAAATAACCAGTACACCTTGAAGGCAATGCAAGGTGTTTTGAATAAAAGCTTCAGCCAAATGCATAAATGTACATGTAAGTGTGCATAAACGCTCATAACTCTCAAGACAAACACACGGCTACACTAACAGAATACATTTGCACTTGTATTCTCAGAGCTGCTCAAGCGTGTATGTGAAGAACAGCAACAAACAAACAACCAGAATTTTGATACAAGCGATACTAGGGTGTTGTAAGTGCATGCCGGCGAATTGTTATGCAGTTGCTAAGGTGGTCCTTACTTGGTTACCTACAGATAAGAAATCCACCTTCCAAGTTTTCTGTTATATTGTGTCTATGGTTGTGTTTCCTCATTTAAACCAAGTCTATGGATTTTCACCTTTTTACTATAGGAAAGGGAATAAAAGCATAATATTTTACATAAATGTTTCCATTTAATGCACTGTACCGGATTAAGCCCGAGGCTAATTTCCATCCATAGTCCCTTGGCAGGTAACTTAACCTCTGACAGAAATAAATCATGCTTAATACATACAATATATCATCCATAAAAACACACACTTTTGTGTCTTGTAAGTGCACAAAAAAGTATGAACTATTATAAGAGGAATTAAATCAAAACAAAGCTTTCACAGATATACTTTTAAAACACTAAACTTATTTAAAATTCAAAACCCACTTAACAAATAATGATGCTTGCCTAAGCATTAAAGCTATTTAAATGAGATATAAGTTAAATCAGTTTATTTATTTTCAGTTTATGGCACTTCAGACTTCAGTATTGCTATGAAGGCATCGGATTCTTATGTAGCACTCATGTGGCCCAGCCAGATGACATAATGCAAACTCATTCCTCCCCAGCGGGTCTATTTTCCTCACAGAGGCTTTTTAAGGTTTCAGGTCACACATTTACCCACAGGTCTGAGGGTCGGGCTCAATTGCAGCCCTGATTGTATGATAGATCAGGCCAGAGGTGACAGGAATGCAAATGAAGTCGCTTCAATTCCAAAGCTCACACCGACCCACCACTCAACCCCGGACATGAGAGACTCACTTGTATGCGATTCCCGCCAAGTTAAGCAGCCGTCTGGAGGCAGTCATTTCTGGACTGTCATGGTATTTGTCTGACAAATAGATCACATCCTTTATACCTGCAGGGCAAAAACAGAAGACAGACAGTAAGGGTCAGACAAAAGCACACTTAAAACACACACACAAAATTCAACAAGCTCAAATTGGAGCCCGAAGAGTATTGGGAGAAGGAAGGAGAGTTGCTAACTTATCGCGGCAGGCTCGAGCCAATATCAACCAATCCCAATAGAGAGGAAATGTACCCCGCTGGCGTCTTTAAAACACGCGGTGCATTTGGCGGCACCCCACGCTTCAAGCTGGCTATTTGCGAGTGGCCCACATGATGCGATTCTATAAAGAGCCCAGTTACCCGAGCGTTACAGAATAGTGTGAAAAAATGTAGCGCAGCCACTCACCTTCCCCCACTCGCCCTTAAAGCTTTCAGAGCTGAACAGTTCAACATTGCCATAACAGTCGTTACCACCTTCGATGAATGTACCGGATAGATACCCACCCGTCCCCTCCCCAACAAAACACAAAGTCTCTCTGTCATGTATTTTTGTCTGCACAGGAGGAGAGAAGGGCTGTGATCGAAGGCAAAATGACTTGCGCAGAGTGAAGTCATTAAAGGTTGTCATTACAAGCGTGGGGCCTCTCCACAGTATTACTTGAACAATTTTGGAGAGGAAACAGTCGAAATTACTATGGAACACCCTGGCTATGCCCATCTCACAACAATTTTGATGGTGACATTTTTGAGGCAGAGAGGGGGGAAAAAAGAACGATTGTCCAAGCATCATCTGGCTATTTAGAATAAAGCAAGCACTTAATAGTTTGTGGCAACTAGAGTTTGCCTTGTGCAATTTCTTCAGCCTGTTCCTTAACGCATCAAGAACTTCCACATAAACATGTTTTAAAAAAACGTCCCGTGAAAAGAACACATCGAGACGCTTCCAAAAAGACAAGCTGTCCGACACGACGAAACCCTCTGATGGAAGGTGGAGCAGAACTCTGGAGATGCCACTTTCCAGAACACTCTCTGGAGATGAGCTGGTGACAGTGCACATCAGTCGCTCCAAAAAACAGTCACAGGAAGTGACAAGATGGCAGGCACTTGGGAGCTGAACGCTTCAATTCCACAGAGAGTGGAGAGGCTCTGAAGCCGCGCTTCAGATGCGGCACCACAGGCACCGGGAGCCAAAGAGCAGGAGGACATCAATGCCAGGAAAGTGAAAATGATTCCGTGTCATTCTAAGCATTGAGCTTGAGTAAGGGATGCATTTGAACCGCATTCGAAAAGTGCGGTGATGCTTCCTTGCTGGAGGAACGGCTACAGAATTGCAGAGGTAAAAGAACTGAATGAAATATCTGGGGACTTCACTCTCACCAAGCCTCAGGTTCTTTATCCTTGTCTGTAATCTTGCCGTACCGTAACCGTACACGGATTTAAAGATGGAGAACGTACCGTGGAGATTTTGACACTGTAGTTTAAGAGCAGTTGTCAAATCACAGTCACAGCAGACTGTTTAAAAGGGAATCGAATTAATGAGATTAATGCTGGCATGAGAAAACCACACCAAAAAAAGCAACAAGATCAAAAAGCCATTTAAATTTAGAAGAACAAAGACCAGCAATATCACATTATTTACTTTACTCAAAAGCCAAGATCGATATATATCTCGCCTTTATAAAAAAAAGCATGGATTCGCATTCTATGTCTACTAATATTCCCGATATCCTCATGTTTTTTTATTGGAGAGGGGCTTTTCCATCTCATATTGTGAGGTTCTCATAAACAAACACAAGCATAACACCTTCAAAATGAACAAACAACAACTCCGACTCAAATCTTTTAAACTCACTGTGGGTTAAACATCAGCCGCTTTGCTCGCCCGGCATCATCCGAGAGCTATTTTAATTAGGTCGGACAATCCTTTTTAACCGCATCTCGCCGGGCGCAAGCGCTGCGGAGACAAAAGGGTGAGATCGGGAAAGAGCGCTGCTCGTGTTCCTTAATGATGCCGAAGCATCGAGAGGCAGCTGACACCCCGCTGAGATACGGGCTGGGGCAAGGCCAAGCATTCTGAAGATCAGACGGTATGCGAGCGAGTGTCGTGCTATCTTCAGCACACAGCTTCTGTAGGCTTTGCCACAAGAGTACATGGCGGGGATCAGGAAACATAAACCAGAGAGAGAGAAAGCGAGAGAAACTGAGGACAAAAAGGTTTGGAGGAGAGAAGAGAGACGGGGAAGGAGGTTTTATGAGAGTTCAACAGATAAGAAGATATTGAAAATAACAACGGAGTAGAGACTGCAACAGGGAAAGAATGAGGAAGACGACATGTCACCACACAGGCTATATCTAACCAGCTGAAAAAACAGGCCGCTAGACGTGACGCCCACTGCAGCTTCTCAGGGTGACCGGAGAACCTCTGTCAACGTTTGTCTACACATCATTTCATCTGTAGTGGCACAGAGTTTCAAATATAAAGGCTGATATGCTGAAGCCTGAACAAATTTGTAAAAGGTAAAATGCATAAAGCTTGCAATGCAATGCAATGCAATACAAGTAAATGGTTTGCCATTCACGGTTCAGTACACGTTCACACCGAGAGTCTAATCTTATGTTATGTCTTTGAAAATATACATATTACTTCTGTGAAATTATGCTTGTGAAAATAGACTTTGTAATTTGTCAGGGAATTTATAGAAATGTTCTGCATTACTTACTACATGGTTAAAGAGAGAGAATAAAGCAAGTGCAAATGAGCATAACAATAAATTAAACAAAGCAAAGCAAATGTAATGCGACTGGCGGGTGGTAGTCAGACTGCTTATATATTATACAGATGCAGTGTGTGCACACTTTCAGACTCAAAATAGGCTTGTCAGAGTCATGCTCTGATGTTAAAGGAACAGCGTTACTCTACAGCTTCTGCCTAACGTCCTTATCGTAATCTTCTTCTTGTGCAAGTTGTGGGTGTGTTTAGCTCCACCTGCAGATCGGGAGTGTTGATCAACTTTCCATCGAATAAATGACTTTACTTGCTGCTGGTTAAGATCTCACACGTGTCCTCTCTCTCCGTTGATCACTTGAGAGACCACACATACGTCATTTATGCGATCAACACTCCCGATCTGCAGGTGCCGCTAAACGCACCCACAGCTGGTTGGCCATCCACCACCAACTTGCACAAGAAGATTGCGATCAGGACTTCAGGCAGAAGCTGTAGATTTACGCTAATATTTTAAAAATAATGTTTAAATTACTGCAAGAACCGATCAATTCGCTTCACAGGACCTCAATATGTAGCAACGGGGATTACGTTTGTGTTTATATGTTTGGACATATGTGCTTTTAGAACTCTTGAAGGCATGGCAGCCATTTACATCTATTATATGGAGCACAGAGGGCTACGGATTTACATAAAAATCTCCAACATCCCGGATGGCCTGAGGGTGAGTAAATAAACATGAAATTTTACTTTTTAGGGTGAACTATCCCTTTAAGTTATTCTAAACCTGTATAAATTGTTCTGATAAACACAGAGAAAGATATTTGGAAGAATGCTTGAAACCAAATAGTTCTTGGCCACCATTGTCTACCAGAGTAGGAACATTTGTTTTACAAATTTCTTTGTTCTGTTAAACACAAAAGATGATATTTTGAAGAATGTAGGAAAGCAAACAGTTCTGGGGTACTTCTATCTACCATTGTAATTTTTCCTACTATGGTAGTCAATGGTGGCCAAGAGCTGTTTGGTTACAGCCATTCTTTCAAATGCTTATTTATTATGCTTATTTTGGGGTAAACTGCCTATTTGAGCACAATTACAGTAATAACATCAATAACAGTAGATCCTACAATGACAAAATTTGTTGTGTATGTTTTCTACATATTTTAACAAACATAGACATTTTACAAAATATATATGCTTTGTATTTGACAGTTAATTGCTTTTCCTAGTTTACCCAAAAAATAACATTGATAAATAAGTATGAATGTCTTTCTTCTGCAGTTCACAAGAAAAGATATTCTGAAAAATGTCAGTAACATTGGCCCCATTGCCTTCCAAAGTATAGACACAAAACCACTGAAACACTTCTCAAAATATCATCTTTTGTGCTGCACAAAAGAGTCATATACAGGTTTTAAATGACAATTTTTATTTTGGGTATAAACTATTCATTTAATGCTTGGTGTCAAAAACACATTAGTTATATTGTATCAGCATAATATGTACAACCCTAACAAAGGTATGCGCAGTATTTAAACCACGCGTGAACAGAGAACTATTAGAAATTACAAATCTCTTACACCTTTACTACACAGAACAACAAAGCATTCTTTTGATCCAGAGCAAGCAAGCATACAGAGTACATTAATGCTGCTTATCAAAAAAAGGGGTGCCAAAATGTAGGTTAGATGCACCACTATAATGAACTGCGAGTAGAAATAAAATCTGGAAAATGGACACAGGCAAACACCCAAAAACAAACGCTCAAGACAGACACACTCTCACCTGCTTGAATAATGAGTTTGGCGCACTCATTACAGGGGAAAAGCGCCACGTACATGGTGCAGCCTTTAACATCAGCAGAGTTCTTATTCATGATGGCGTTCAGCTCGGCATGGCACACTGCAAAAACACACACACACAAAACAATTTATTATGTGTTAAGAAACACACACACGTTACGCACGAAGCGATGCGTCACAGCCACAATTAACATTTCATCTTCAATTATTGGCTCTGTGCTTTTTTTGGCATGCCAACATTGTACCGCTCCACCACAAAAGGCTCTAGTCACCAGTTCACAGCTAAAAAGGAAAAAAAACATGAGTCTGAACAGATGTCAGCTCTCCACAACATCACCCAGAAAAAGCCCAGAATAATCACTCACTCTGCTCGCCTTAATTACAGAGAATGAATTGGCCCATCAGAGGTGGCACATTACCACGGCGTCACGAACACCAGTCTGACACACATTTACTTTGGCAGAGCTTCAACACACGGGAGAAGAAGAGAGAACGTAGTTATGATGGAAGATGATGTCAATAATTTACGCAGAACACGCGTGCGCCCACGCGCTCACGGGGATACGGACAGCCGACAAAGAGCAAGATGGAGCGCTTAATGGAGTGCGATCATGACTGAGCTCTTAAATCTATCAAAATAAAATTTAACACATGTTAATATTACATTCCGCTATTAACCTGACTAGTCTGTCATGCATTTAAAGGTGGTGCGCAAAATAAAGCGCTGAAAAATGTGATGTGAAAGCTCTGTGATTTTATGAATTTTGGGAGATGCTTTTTATCCAAAGCGACTTACAGTGCATTTAAGCTATGCATGTGATTTTTTTTCCATGTTTGGATAAATAAACTCATCTGATGGATTCTTTTTTTGTTGCAAATTGCCTATTTAAAGCACATCTACATAAGGTGATGGTTCTTTTGTGTTCACAAGCCAAAATGAAAATTGAAAAGGCCAATAAGAACAGGCCTGAAATGTGGTCTTTGAGCACCCTCTAGTGGGCAAATACAATACAGGCCGTTTTTAAGGTAATAGTCGCTAGACATGAATGATCGGTGTGATGAAGTGGTTGTGGCTCCGAAATCTTTATTGGAAAATGTCTTGAAACCCCTACAGAGGAACTGATGGAGACATACACTTCTGAAACTAAGAAAACTAAAAAAGTCTGTGGTTGCGTTACTCTACACCAAAGAGTTGGGGGATAAACTTCTTTGGCTTAGCAAACAGTAATTCAAACACCCAAAACACCATAGAAGCAATATAGCAAGCAATGCACTAAAAACACCCAGGATACCATAAAAGGAACAAAGTATTTTTAGACAACATAAACTCAAATTATTAAAACAAATTACTGACCAATATATTATTGTAAATGACCTAACAACTTTAAATGACATCTGAAACGAACTGCACTTCTGCTTCACACATTATTTTCGTATAGAACTCCCTTTAATTGATCTATGGCCCTCATATTTCAGGCATCACCTCTGTTCATGTAAAATGTTCGCTATAATCATAGTTAATATCTACTGCTTGATTACATAGGAGAGACTCCCAGCTATGGCTCTTTAATAAGCATTTCAAGATACAAACACCAAAGGCTTTATCCTCATTGTGCCATGTCTGTTCATTAAGGGAGCCAGAGATATGCCATTGCCAAATTAATCCTATGAATAGAACAAACACACCATCAATTGGCATGAAATTGAACTCTGCGTTTGAATGAGGCAAGACTGCAAATGAGTGAGTGAGACATCTGATGTAATTTATGAATATTACACAATATACTTCCAACAAAAAGTGATTGTTCAATGCCAAATGTGTAATAATGCCAAATCTTGGTAATTTAGCTTTTTCTCGAGGAATCAAAAAGTGTGCTACGACTCTTGTTAAGCTGTCTGGCTCATCCAGAAACAACATTTGCATGCAGCTCTCAGCTTACAACATTAGAAATACAACATACTTAGTGTTAAAATACAAAGAGATAGACACCTCAGTGGACCACAGTGAAATTTCTTTACCATTTCTGAAACATCAAGAAAACTTAATAATACTCAGAAATCACAGTACAAGGGGTTGATATTTCTAAGACATTTTTTGTTATATACATGTTAATCCTTTCTTAGAAACTTATTATAAAATTGTCAATTTACAGTAACTAGGGCTGCACGATTATTCAAAAAATTATTCATACATAAATGCAATTTGTGTATTTCCCTGCATTCAGTCAAGCAGCATTCACACGTTATTGTTCACACTCACACAATGAAAAACAAAAGCCTGTTCATTCACGAATCATGCTAGAGATAGAAAATGACTCAGTCATAAATCACTTTTCCCTCATTTACAATGTTCTGCTCATGTTATATGAGAGGTTATCCTACGTATTTAAGGCTTTTACGTATCAATACTATAGCCTCCGCCAAATATGGGTAAAACAGGTTTGATCAAGACTGAAGCCACCATTAAAATACAAACAGCCTAAAACTCAATTTTAACGCTCTGATGCTTAAATTGACATTGAGGATTATATTGTATGTTTCTATATTTTAATCTGTGTCTTTAACTAATTACTTTTATTTAAAATTTTGATTAAATTTTTTTTTTTTTTTAAACATGGTTAGTGAAGGCCAACATCACCATGTCACCCACATACCCACACACAACAAAAACAAGATGCATTTCACCTCTTCATCAAGTAACAGATTTTATTTTTCAACACCTCATTTGTATGCTTTAATGACACTTGACATATACAGCATGAGTCATGTGGATTTAATATAAGTTTTTGTGTCCTAATGAAGCTTGAGATTCTGTATTGTAGCTCCATTATTTCTAGCCAGGATACAGAGAGGCATATCTACTAGCCCACGTCCTCCGCTGTCAAAGATAAACTGACTGAAAAACACATCCTATCCAAACAAGTCACATCAAGCGTTTTTGGCTTGGTCTCAAAATATGACAGCTATGTTAGATTACTGAACACAAGACAACAAACTTTTACATGTCAACAAAGACACATAGGGTCTGTGGATCTGAGTTAATGTAACTGTACTGCATTTCATTTAACCCTGTGGGTCGGTTTGCAGAGCCCACTTCAGTTGAGATTTTAAAACGACAAGATAATCTTATCACATCTTAATCCATTGACAACACAAACCAGATAGAACAAGCCATAGTTCAGAGAATCAGCCGAGTGCCAGACCGATAAATCCTTTGCAAGGTTTCACACCTTCCCTTTGGCAACACGACCCATTCAAAATCTCGAGTTGGCATCTGCCACCTTTAGGAGTGCCAGATCAAGCTCATTTCCATTTCTCATGCTAATAGCTGCCACAAAGTGACCTTATCCATTCTCCGATCAGCAGCTCCACCTCATCTCACTCATGACTGTCCCATGAGCTCAAAAGATCATTCAAATAGTGACACTGCATTAACAGACACTGTACCATGATGGTGGGAAAGGCAAATATACCATTGTAAAGAAAATGATATATTTTTAGCCATTCAATGATTTCTGATGCATAGTCATATTATTGAATAATCAAGTTATGTTCACTTACATAAACCAAAATCCAATGCATTGCATAGTAATAAATGCTAACCTAACTAATGCTCACCTACACATTGTAAAACCGTATTACTGATATATCTGATAATTGTGTATAATTTTTCGATTCACACCAGATGTCAAAAGCAGAACTCACCATAAGGGTATTTGGTGTCCAGTTTGTTATCAGCACTCCGAGACCAGGGCAGCAAGTCGTCGTCGCAACCGTTGGGCATCCCATTGTACCCAATGCCCACTATCTTATTCTCCTGATTCACGATACAGGCACCAACCTGGAATGGAATTTTTATAAAGGTTTATTTCAAAACATCCATCATCACTATCTAGACAGCCCGAGAGTAGCACATCACCACATTTCTTGTTTCATGCACCATGCCAAGAACTTTATGATGCACTACAGTCCTGAATTATAAAACACGTTTTCCCCAAAGACAGAAGTCTATGGAAATAATAATAATAGAAAATCTTTGCTCAAGTTCTGAACTACCGTCAAGAACAGGGTCTGATGGCTCACTGTCTGTCCCAGCAAGACCTATAAAACTCAACTGATGCAACACTGGTCATTACATGGCTGTCTGCTCTCTTCAGTGAGCGTGAGCGAGTGGAGAATTGACAGCATCTCAGTTCACTGAAACTCTCATGTTATAGATACACAATCCCACTCTGCCCCTTTAGGAGTAATAACGGATGCATGAATGAGCTGACCAAAACTTATGCTTGACTGAACCAGAATATTGCACAGAAATATTGTTTATATCGGCCGGGAGGTCATTGCACAGCGGGAAGCTCTGAAACAAGAACATGGTTTTAGAATACTTGCTTGGAACTGATAAGACAACCATGTCCTGTGTTTGAAATAGCTCGCAGAGAGCTATAGGGTGTTATGAGGTCTATCAGGTATTGCAGCATAAGGCGGCATACAGAGAAGCAAGTTATCCATTGAAATGTTTTGTTTACAGCAACTGAGAATAACTTAAAGGAATGCACTGTTTGACAAATGTTGACAATGCGATGGGTTTGTGTACATTTTGTGTACTGTTGATAAATAACGACAAATCTTGAATGAAAATACTCATCATTTATCCAGTTAATGAGGCATAAAGTGTGCACAACAGAACTCCATTTCCAATCATTCTCTGGGGAAGCAAACTAAAATGCATATAAATCATTACAAAATATTTATTTGTTTATGTATTTGTTACTTATGTTGTTACACTAGCAATACATGTTCTTTTGCTAGGATTTAGAAAGGAAACTGAAAAATTACCCAACACCTTTAATCTTCCACTAACCAAAATCCTTTGATTTCACATCATGATGTGACTGCTTTTAAGCTTGCAAGTTGAAACATCCCAGAAGAGAAACATAATCCCAAAGTATTATGACAATGCTGATATTAATGTGGACGATATAGATTTAACAAAAATAAGTTGGGATCAAGATAACTAAAGACTTAAAATTGTCCAAAACTTCCAGTGTGTTATATTAGTGCAATTCCATGCAAATGTCAACTTTAAAATGAAAAAAATCAATTTTTACCAAAGGTTTTCACCATACTGATAGGTCAGATGTCAATATTTGGTGATTTAATTAACCGTGAGAAGTCTTAAAGTTTTAAAGCATTTTTTAAAGCATAGTTTTCCATAGTCAAATAAGTGATTTGCAAAGTACGTTTACAGAAGTCTTGCCACTCGACTGCTTCTGGGCAGTTATCTGTGTCGCAAGTCCACAGTCCAATCTACTACTTTTTATAATTGTAATAATCAGAAATTAAACCTGACATGAACTGTACCTCAACTTTGGTTTGCTAAGCTTAAATTGCGCTAAAAATACTACTGCGCATGCGTACAGGCAGGCAATCAAATATTGATTAACGATTGGCTCGTTTGACTGGAAGGCAGGACTTCCTTCGCTAGAGCGGCCATATTGAGCGTTGCATTCCTCCCCAGTCATTGTAATGGCAGTGCCAGTGGCGCATCTTGTTAATATTAATATCTTTGGTGAATTGTCACACTCATAACGGTCCAAATTCCTCATAAATGGGAAAATTAAAATGAAATAACTATTGTGTAGTCTATAAAGAGCCATCCCTTCTCCAATTTTTGGATATAATTGCTTCTGGTTTGTGTATTATAATTCACAGAAATCCTACAATGTATGCTGTCTCAAAAATGTGCTTCCTTTTTTGCATACAGTAATATTTTTCTGATATTTGGACTCTATCATCAACGATTTAGTAAAATATAAACAGATGGCTCAATATATTAATACATTTTCTGAAAATGTATATTTCAAGTTTTGACTAAAAATGTCACATCCATTGCACAGGAATTACCCATTATCTAAAATATGACACAGATATCGAGCCACATATTGCAGAAATAACACAGCCAACATCTATTTCAGTCAAGACAAACAAAAATTCCACAATGTTTTTGAGGTTAAAGGTGCAGATATGCATTATTTACAGATTGCTTTACCAGTCGAAAGTCCAAGTGATTTGGGGGTGTGGATAAAACTTGAGTTGGGCAGCAAGGCCTGTGGTGGGTTACCTGAGAATTAGGGTCTTTGCTCCTTTGTGCTGATAAGAACGCAACAGCCATGAAATATTCAGGCCACTCCAGATAGTCCTGCCTCTTCTTCATCAGACCGTCGCTGTGTGTTCTGGTGGATTAGAAAAAAGTTGAACACATATGAAAACTTATTAAAAACGTATTACTTGCGTACTCAAATATATTGTTTCGAAGTCAATTTTCTTGACTTTACTGATCGCAACACTTGCATCCCTAAAACCCCACCAGTGACTGTCTACATGTGTGATATGAGCAATGGCACACATTATCATCAGATGGGTATCCTCCAGGGCTTTTCATTTTTGTGTAAAGTGATATGACACCTTTTGCAGCACATCTCAGTAACTGCGTTTGAGTCATTGGGAATTATGTGTGAACATCTAATGGACCCATCTGAGTCAAATCTCTCTTTTCTAGTCTCTCTAGAGATTCTTACTTTTCTGAGCAGCTGTAAGAGCAGGTGTTTGTGTGTAATGGCGAAATGCTAAGGGTTGATGATCTGAAGCTAATGGCCAATGCAATGAGACAATGCTGAAGCAATCATTAAACAATTTAAAAATGCAGTTATCTGTAAACTACTCGCATAATAAAGACCTAGATTAAAACACCCTGACATTAAAGCTGGCACTCTGCAGTTTTCTTTTAGATCTAATGTGTTTTCCAGTAAAAATAAAGACTGACTCACTGCCCAAACATTTTGTAACGAACCTTGCTTGCACTTATAGGCCTGGCATGTCAAATGCAACCACAAGAGGGCAGTGATGTGTGGTTCTCGTAGAGTGATATAATATTTAGTCCAAGTCATCCATTTCACATCAATGTATGATCCAAACAGACTGTAATACCGTCATGTTATCACAAAGATGAAACTGTGGCAACAACTATTCGGGTTGTATTTAAAGAACATACGTACCCATGCGTGTTTTGTGATCATTTTAATATCTACGTGTAAATCACAATAGGTGATGCTCAAGAACGTACATTATCGTCAAAACACGCGGCTTAGTCACATACGTCCTACAAACAACACATTTAAAGTAACGTTGCAGATTGCTAACCTCAAATGAACCCTATACGACTCATTTGTTTTTCTATGTTCGATTCAACTTCCCAGCGTGGCATTAAAATTAAAGCCAAAACTACAAAATAGTGATTTGTCACTTTACCCGTTAAAATGTGATGTGTTGTTTTCCTTTTGGTCCATCGCTTATTCAAAAAATGCAGTCTGCTTATTAATTTTCTTAAGCAACACGTCCAAGGCACACAAAAACTTCCCGCGAAAAAAGGAAATCCTTCCTACTTTCAGATGACGCACAGAGCAGTATTGAAGAGCACCATCTCTGCGCAACTGCGCATTACGCTCTCTATTTCCATAATTTTACATTTCTGCAGTGGTTCTCAGTTTTTGTCTACAAAATGTCTACCTAATAAAATATTCTTGAAGCTTGATATCTTTATTTTTAGTTTGAGGAACTCTGCCTAAAATATTATAATAAAATATTGACCTATTTGTAATGTTACGTTCTACCAAATCTCTTAAGTAAACACTTGAATTCTTCAGTATATAGTCTAAATTGAGCAAATCCTTGAAGTGTCCTTGCAGTTCAATTTTACCAACTTTGTAACATTGTGTAAACATTGTAAAAATGCTATTTAAAACTTTATTTAGGACGTCCTAACTGTCACTGTAACTCGAATTGCATAAATATGATAAACAACATATAATATAAAAATGTAGAAAGGTTTTTGTGAGAACTAGGATAATAGAAAATATCATTAGCTTAGAATATAAACATATTCAATGGAAAATCTTTTTAAATATTATGTTTTTTATTTGGCCACTAGGACCAGTGCTAATAGCAAAAGTAAATGTGACCCTACTTGTGAAAACTCAGTCATTTGTGATTTGAAATTTTCTACATAAAAGCATAGTAGGCCTACATAATGTAAAGAACATTCTGTGAAAATATAACATTGATGGATAAAGTTGTTTTTTCCACAAGATAATGCGCGTTCTGTTTTCGTCCGAATTGTGATTAACTTGAACAATAGACCACACAAAATTAGAAAATCAGTTTTTATAATGTGGCAGTGGTCAAAGTATCAGCTTTAGAATTGATGTAAAAAATATCACTGCAAACTATGCATTTTATCCCCAATGTTATTTTCAGTCTTAAAATGTACTGTAGTACAAATACCGTCGAGCTCCAGTCAGTGACGCCGCGTATGCGTAAGTGGAAGCGGAAGTGAAAGTGAAAGGAACTGTTGTTTGAAAGGATCCGTGCGCTGTCGACCAATGAAATGCTGCGTTGCTTCACTTCCGCGGTCGACTGTATGATGGCGTTTCGTCACTATGAAACGCAACACGAGACGTTTAAAATTTTGATTTGAAGTGTAATTTTATGTAACGTAAAACAGTATGTTCTTAATATAGCAAAAAGTTAAAACATGGTGAAGTAGTGTTCAGATCAAAGATTTCGTAACATATGTCATCGGGGGACATTGGCGTATAATCGGGTTGCTTCCCGTCCAGGTAAACACCTAAATGCTTTCAGAACGCGCCTGAATGAAACATTTGTAAACGTTCAAATGTTACAGTGTGTTGTTTTACAGTTTATACATATTACTCTGTTTTCCTTATCAAAGGTACTCAAATAATATTTTGCCAATCGCCTATTTAATATCTGTGTCTAAGAGTTTATTTTGTAGCAGTAAACACGGGTCATCATTGGTGACTCAGAATTATAACCAAATTATATTTTGGTTAGTATACATTACGAACCAATGACCAAATTCTACTGTATTCTGTTTTGTCTAGTGTCAAGATGCCAGTAGACAGAATGAGAATGCGCCCCTGGCTGGAGCAGCAGATTACCAGCGGGCTCATTCAGGGTCTTCATTGGGTCAATGAGGTAAGGGTATAATATTTTCTTAATTGTATATATTTAATTTATAACCACTTGAAGAAGATAATGTTAAATGTATACAAAATAAGAACTTATGATCCATGTGGTAACTCCTGTAGTTTCCCAGTACGTTGTGAAAGTGATCTTGTAATGTTAAGTGTTGCTGCTTAATTTATCGTGCAGGGATTGTATTATATCACACACTTTTTTATATTTACAGGAGAAAAAGATATTTCAGATACCCTGGATGCATGCAGCCAGACATGGATGGGATTTAGACAAGGATGCGCCTTTATTTATGAACTGGGCCATTCACACAGGTATTGGCAGAGCTGTTGTACATGGCATCCTGTTTAAAGATCTGATTACCTACTTTATATCTGTAACTGACAAAAAAAGAATACATCCATCAGACTGTCTTTGTGATTAAATTTTTACCCAACCATGTTTCATGCAGGAAAGTACCGTCCTGGTATTGACAAACCAGATCCTAAGACATGGAAGGCAAACTTTCGCTGTGCAATGAATTCTTTACCAGACATTGAGGAGGTGAAAGATGAAAGCATTAAAAGAGGAAGCAATGCCTTTAGAATGTATAGGATGCTCACTCCGACTGAAAAGGCTGTTAAGAAAGGTAAGTTAGGTTATAAACAACATTCCATCTGCCTTAGTTTGGCAATTTACATAATAAAGTTATCATTTACAGTGCATCTCAAAAGTTTACAAACTCCTTTTGCAGAATCTAAAAAAAGCTGAAGATTTTTGAAAATTAAGGTTTATTTTTAATTTAGTCCTGCCCTGAGCAAGTTATTTCACAAAAGAAATGTTAACATAAACTTCACACCAAAGAATAATAACAGATTTTTTTTTTTAAATAGCCCAGTGCAAAAGTTTACACTCCCCTGATTCTTAATACTGTATGATGTTACCTGAACAATCAATAACAGTTTTTATGTTTTGTTATATTTGTTTAAGGGTTTCTTGTTTGTCCTGAGTCATTAAACTGTCCACTGATCTTCAGACAAATCATCCAGGTCCTCCAGAATCTTTGCTTTTTCAGCATTTTTTTTTTATATTTGACTCATGTCCAGCAGTAACTGTAATAGTTCTGCTATTATTGTTTGGTGTGAACATTGTTAAAATTTCTTTCATGACATAACTTGCTCAGAGCAGGACTAAGTTAAAAATAAACCTTAATTTTCAAAATTCCTCTTATTTTTCCCAAATTTTCGGCTTTTTCCAGATTCTGCAAGGGGTGTGTACATTTTTGAGATGCACTGTATGTTCAAGGTTATGGCAGATATGCTTTATAAGTCTGTAAGAATCCTCAAAATGTGTCAATTTTTTCAGGCAGGAAAAAGATGGACACAGAGCAAAGATCAAAAGTAAGAACACGTCTTTAAAAAAAATTATTTAGCAGACATATTTAATCCAAATAAAAACGTTCATTTAAGCATTGCAAATTATCTCACATTCATGCTTGTTTTTAGAGAATTTTTCAGAAACGGAAAGCAAGCACTCCCCGAAAATATAACATGTTAAAACAACTAGAGAAGATGAAGAAAGAAACTGCAGTCACACCAGACAGCACTGTACTACTTACTGGTAACTAACCCAGTTATACACACAACCTTATATTTGTTCCTTAGTGATTAAATATTCAAATGTAGTGTTAATGAGTCAAATGTATTGAGTGGATGAAGATATTTGGGTCAATCTCACAACATATTTTAGCAACACGTCCAGCTATGTCTAAGTGCATGATATGTTGTAATTTAGACATATTCTGAAATAATATAGATGTTTATGTTCTACTAGATTACCAATAAAATTGACAGAATATTCATGTGTATTAAAAATGAAGAAATAGTGGGAAAAGTATAAGTGACTGATGTTCTCATCCTCTGTAAGGACTGTACACACACACACAGAACCTTAAAGCTTTATTTATTTTTTTGAAGTAAAAATCTGCCAGTACCTTCCAAAAAATAACAGATTCCTTAATACTGTAGTTAACTATAGTTAAAAGTGTAATATTCTCTTGTCATTACCGATACAGGTCGTTTTCGACATTTAAGAAAAGTTACATTTATAATTTTTAAAGAAAACTATACTTCATTAATGTCTAATTAAGTATGATAAATAAAAACTTGCTTAGGCATCATGGCTTCTCTTTTTTTATAGTATTGACATTTTTAGACTGTTACGGTAATGATATTTTTAAGGTCGAAATTCTAAAACGTGTTTGTGGAAAGAGGAAATTGTTGATGCATTATTTTTAAATCATGTTTGACACAATTTCAAAATGCAGAAAATGAAAATCCAATGCCCACGCCACCTATAAGGCAGGTGATTGTAGGAGAACTAACTGAAGTGTGTGCAGTTGTTGAGGTCGGCACAGCGGACGAGGATCCTTCTATTAGTTCCACTAAAGTATCTTGCCCTCTCCAGGACTCCCATGTTTCATCTTACAGTGGTAGGATTTTTTTCCATTCCCGCTAGAATTATAAAGAGGTTAATTGTTATAAAACATTGTTTTCTGCATCATTTCCTCAACAGATAGTGACACAGAGAGCACATACAGTGAAGATGACTCTGTACAAGTAAGAAAGCATTTAAATGGAAATTTAATTGCAGGGATGAGATGGTCTGGGTGTCACATGTTATATGCCTATTTGTTTTAGTGCTAATAAGTGTTTGTCTTTCTCTTGTATCTTCCTCAGGACCTGGCCTTAAATGGTTTGCAAAGATCATCGTGCAGTTCCGTTTTAAAAATCCCACCTTCAGCTCAGTCTTCAACATTCAGCACATCAGGAAAAACTAATTTTAGAGTGACCAGCTACAGAGAAGACTCACCCCTCATTGCATATAACACCGCTCCATGGCTCCCCTTCCTGCTTAACCCACAGAATGATGCTGACATGAGACCCTTGACCCCGACCCCTACACCAGATCTCACCAGCAGCCCAACTCGGGCAAGTGTGATCGCTGACGCTATCGATCTTTCCGTTACAAAACGCAAAGCACAATGCTGAAGACACTAGACATTTACAGCCTGCTGCTAATAAGCAAAGAAGATACATTACAACACTAACCCTGAAGTTTCACATTTGGTCAAGATGAAAGTTCTCAGGTGCTAGATTCTCATATGTTTGTGTTAATCTTCAGAAACCAGAGAGTTTGGGCAAGTCGAATCAGTTTGATCAATATTTTTTCTGAAGCTGCAGAACACTACCTCATTGTGTTATATTGTTAAATATGCAATATGTAGAACTACCTCACAGAACTAAATGTCACAGATCACGGAAAGAATGTCCATGTAAGCGTTTACTACTGTCTCATGAAGTCTTGGGAGTGTAACAAAATACATTTTACATATGAATTGAAGAATTGGGACAGCAGATTAAACAAATTATATTATTCATTGCTAAGAATTACTTCAAAAATTATGAATTGATTTTTATAAGTGTAACAAAAAACTGAGATTATGATTGAATTGTTTAAGGATTTTTATGTGTATTTTGATATGAATTTGGCACATCGGTGTGGAATAACCTTTTGGTAAATTTTATGACTTTGGTACAATTATCAAATTGTCTGGAGAAATATTGTGTCAGTTTAGGATTAACACTTAGATGTTTGTTGGGATTACAAATACTTGACAAGTTCATGACAGTTATTTCAGTCATTATGTTCTCAAAGAATCTTGTTTCAATGTAACTGAGATTTTTGTACTATCATTTTTGTGTACAATTAACAAAAACATAATTTAAAAGCAAATATAAAAACAAGTTTATTGTAGTGTCAAAAAGATTAAAACATTACACAATACAAAATCTTTGCAACACTCAATTTCTTGTATAAAGTACACTAAAACAGTGGTTCAAAGTGTTAGTAGTGGTACTAGTTAATAAGATAATTGATGTGCAGTAGAAACAAATAATTTACTATGGTTTCTGCTTTACATGATTTTACAAAGAAATGAAATAGTCAAAATACATTACAGACATTAGAGTGTATGTGCATGTGGCTACCAAAATGGCTGCATTTTCATTCTTTTGTTTCATTTCTTTTGTTGAGCATTTTTTACTACACATTAAGGTTAGTGGTGAACAATATTTTTTACTGATGCATTTAATAGGACACTTTTTACATCTATTAGACAGCCTTATGCTTTCAAAATGTCAGAGAATTTGTCTTACTCAACTAACATATTGAATTAAATGAACAAATCTGACTTAATATGGTCCCTGCTTTCTCATCTTTTTGTTTTGGACACTTCAAATCTAGTTAGTTTATTTTGTAGAAGTGACTCTTATACCTCTGAACTTACTTCTCCAAGAATGATAAAATCACTTATAAAACTAACTAAAATTGTAAAAATCTTCATATTCATACTTCATTTTGTTAGGTTTTGAAATGCTGATATTTTTAATTGGTCTATGAAATGTTGGCCAGACACAATTCAGACCACCAGTCAGAACGATGTGAGAAAGTGTTCACTTCTCAAAGTATGGCAAATAAAAGAACTTGAATCCTCTTCTCCCCCTAACTGCACAGCTTATATAGATCACATGATAAACTGAAATAAAAAAGAAAGAAAGCAAGAGGATAAATAAATGTAATGGTTTTTCTTGCATCTGTCACCAAAGGCCATTGGTATTTCAAACTCTAGTACTGATATTTAAAAACAAAAGTTACTCTATAAAACACATTAAGAAAACACATTCAGCTCTTACCACCAGGAATAAAAAGAAGAAATCCAGGAACAAAAAAAATTGCACTTGAAACACCTGTAAAGAAAAAGGAAACACTACAGTTTTAACATTACTCTAGTGTACAAAAGCCTTTAAACAAGGTTTTGACTAGATGTGACAGGTCTTACCTGCATGTGGATTTAACTGTATGACAATGCCTGTAAAGATCAAAGCTGACAGAAGAGAGACACTGGTAAGTACGCAGATAACTATCTCATAGTTTACTAAGCAAATGACTATCACACATGTATATAGTTTGCTCTTAAGATCAGAGTTGACAGCAGTATAAACACAGGCAAAACCATAACCAGTTAAATAGAACAGCAGCTCCACGACTCAAAACACAAACACCTTATCCCCGAGAAGATCTAGTGTATTTATCAGGATAAACCATTAAACCACAAAGGTATGAATCTCACCGACTCCAGTGATTAAGAGGAGGAATGAAGCAAGAACAACTCGTCTGTTCTTCTTTACCAGAGGGTGAGATGTCCACCTGGGAAAAAACAACATAGAAAACAGAATATCAAAGACTATATTGACAAACACAAATGTGTTCTCTGTGTGTGTAGAGGTTTAGCTATATTTGTGAGGCTGAATGTCTTCAATAATATAGTGAAATAGGACAACTTGTGAAGTCATTTTACTGGTCCTTACAAAAAAAAGCCTCATCAATCGGCAAAATCATGTTTCTCTAGCAATCTAATGCTGTGCACATTTATCTTTAAGGGTTAGATTTATGGATAAGGTTAGAGACAAGATATTGTCATTAGTGTGATATAAAATTAATGGAAGTCTATGACCTCACTAATGTAGTGAAATATACGTGTGTGTGTGTGTGTGTGTGTGTGTGTGTGTGTGTGTGTGTGTGTGTGTGTGTGTGTGTGTGTGTGTGTGTGTGTGTGTGTGTGTGTGTGTGTGTGTGTGTGTGTGTGTGTGTGTGTGTGTGTGTTACCCGCAGCAGTGGGCAGACAGCTGTGTGACTGAGCTGAGTGTGCTGAATGACCACTGAGAGCTACAGTAGGATAGGGTAGCAGGATCACTGAAACACAAACACACATTTTACTATTTATTGGGTTGTTTACTAACTGGTCACTTTTGGGTTGCTGATGAATTGTGGTAAAGTAATATTCAGGGATAATTCTAGCGACGTGGGATTATTCCAGAATCATTCCTTATTCCATAAGGAATGAATCATTCTCCTAATTTAATTCATTTTCCTCAATTGCATACAAAGGATTGAGCATTTTAAAGGATTGCAATAAACAACAAACAAAGTTGTAAGGGTCTAGAACATTTCTAAGTGTTTATATCTTTTTTGCTGCATGCATATGAATGCATAGTTCTATTCTTATCTCTCTAGTCTAGTGAGCTTTTCTCACTATAGTACCTTTTTTGCACTCCAAGAGAAAGTTGCTACAGTGCAATGTTCACGGTACATCCAACAAATAGGTATAGCCAATTATTTACGTTTATCACATATCACGTTTACAATTTATCTGATATCATTTGAATGTTTCTTAATACATAAACATTGTGGATGGAATCGTATTTTAAAAGGGACTTCCTCATAATAGGTTCATCTTATTTGGAGGTCCTTGATATCATAAAGTTTGAAAAACCCTTGTCTGGAACATGATGGCTTTTATGGTTTTATCACAATAGGCAATACATTACAATTACTTTGTAGATGATATTCAGAAAGCTCTACATCTGAAACTTTCATAAAGCTCAATAGATCTTTTCTAAGCAATGGATGAGCTGTTCGTGACAATCGATTATGTTGCTTCATTACGTTGCTTCATTATGTTGGCTTGTCTATATTCCAAATTTCTGCTATGACAGCCTAAGCGGATGGACACCGTATGCGCTGCCAATGACCATGCAACAATGCAACACACACCCAAGTCTGATCAGCCTGGGCTGGGCCTCCCTTGTGGTAAAGGGCTGAAACACCCAACTGATGATGTGTTGGAAACCCTACAATTGGGTATATGCACACAGTGTTTGAATAATTTGATTCACGTTGTTGACCGGAATCATACATGCATCCTAAAGCGGCCGAGTGAAAAATGCCATTGTTCTCTATGGACGCTGCGTGCCCCAGAAGTAATGGAGCTGGCTTTGCGAAAATACATCATCCATATTTTTGACTGCTTCTCTGTCATGCTTAAAGCATGGAAAACGTCTCATTGGGCAATTAAACTGTGCTGAATATTGGGATTATAACACCTAGTCCTATTAAGCGAATCTGAACCGGTTTCTGCTAAGCATGTGCCAAAAGATAGTCTGGACCAAAACTTTGCTATGAATTTTCAAAAACATCACGGGTACACAGAGTCAATTTCCTTAATTTGCTCAAAGTAAAATCCAACAAAAACGACAAACCTGATTTTGAAAAAGTTGTTGAAAGTAGAGTTCACAGTGCCACCTAAAGCATCTTCATTTTCCAGATTCTGTGGGTGACCACAAAATAAAGTCAGTCATTTTGCCCGATGGCCTCTTTAAATAGATGATCACACACAAGTGTTGCACAGCACATAAATATCTGACCTGATATTTCAGATTGCTGTGTTCAGGAGTGCCAGCGGAAGCAGAGGGATGGCATTGCGTTTTGGCAAAAGAAAGAGGTCCGAATGTCATCTCTCCCCCACCGTCCTTCTCTCTCCCCTTCCATTCATCCACATCCTCTCCAGGCACCACGCCTTCCTCCTCCCCCTCCAGGACAAACGCGTCATCAATTGTGAACTGTGTCCCCATAGCTACAGGCCCTCACACATTGACTGGTTGTTAACTGACAAACACTGTAAACAGTTTGATAAACAGTTTAGTAGTCCTGGTCTATACATTATTTTTAATACGATATAACAAAGCTCCCAAGCGAAATCCCGTACAGTAATAAAATGTACATTTTCCTGGCTCACTTAACAGCAATGTCGGCAAACTATTAGGAGAAATAAATAACTATAAATCAAAACTGTGTGTAGAAAAGCGCATTTTAAAGTGAGTGATCTTCAAAACATCCATAAAAGAGAACATAAAACCATTGATATGAACTTACTTATTGTAACATAGACAATTATTTTCTTTTCAATCTTAGCTTCAACAAGAACATGACTTGATCCGGTCATGTCTCTATTCGATCATTTAAGCCGATTCAGCAATTCTGTCAACTCACAACCGCAATAAACACATCAATGACAGAGCAGCTGCCCCTGGGAAGCATGTGACTTTAACTGAGTTTAACCGAGTTAACGTTAAATAACTAAATCTCTGACTTTAACTGAGATTAACTTACTCTTCCGCTTACTATTACACCACAACCGCCCAAAACAAAGAATCTACAGCATACTGAAGGTACGATCTTTACATACTTACAATTAAGTTAACGTTACATATAATCCCATCACGTCACATTAGTACAAACAGGTTTAAAATCACTGATTTCTTTAAAATAAAAGTTACTTTTGTGTTTTCGACGCAAAAGTTTATAGCTTACTTTTACTAGTACTACCCATACTTCGGTTAAGATTTCTGTAATACAAGTGGATGTAATGTATTTCATGAGCACTTGGCCTGAACATTTAAAGATCAAAGAGAAGACCATCCCGTTATACACCCCAACAACCAGAAGAGCTTTATGCCGCAAACATTACAAAGAATCCTCTACTCACTCTCGATTTCTCTTGATCCTCTTCAATTACACGTTATTTTCTCTGCCATAATGCTGTTATTACTTTCAAGCAACGAACAAATGTGTTCAAAAGTATTTTAATCGGCGTATCTACTGGAGAAAACTTTAACCTAAACTTTGCGAGTCCAGCTGCTTCTTTTTTGTGGGTCGAATAACAAAAGAGACAAAAGGCGTAGTTGCGACCCCTGGAGGACTGGAGGGTTGAGCAGTTTGTCAAAAAGATCTTTCTACCAGTGCTAATAAAGGGATAGTTCACACAAAAATTACAATTTTGTTTTTATTTACTTACCTTCGTGTCATTTCGAACCTGTATGACTGTCTTTCTTCTGCAGAACACAAAAGAAGATATTTTGAAGAACGGTTGAAGAAGGTTTATTTTTGGATGATCAAATTTTAAACAAAACAAAATAATTTTTGGGGGCATTTTTTGACTTTAGTTCGAAAGTACAGTGGGAGAAGACAGGAAGGGAAGTGGGAGAGAGAAGGGGGTGGGATCGGGAAAGGACAGTGAATTGGGTTCGAACTCGGGTCGCCCAAAATGTTAACAAATATTTTGTGGTGTAGATCTTCAGAAATTTTGTTCCAGGGTCAACAACCTATGTTGATCTAAAAACATCTCTAACTTGACAAAATCAGTTCTGGCTGGGGTGGTGCCAGAATAGCTTCAGCCCACTTCTTCACATCCATTAATGCTGCCGCGGGTGCTTGTGTAAACCTTTACAACACAAACTTTGCAGATGCTTCTGGCTCTCTTTCTTGTTCTTCCAGGCTGCTGACAATGAGTGGGACCCCCACTTGGAGAACTGGCAAAGTTCTATTAAACACAACCGCAGCTCAGTCATCATGGACAATAATCTTGTTTTCAACTTTTAGTTCCAAAATTCTTGGTTGTTTTCCATGCAGCAAAAGTGGTGGTTTCTGAAGAAAATACAATCAAATCCTTTACAATAAAAAGCAGACTCATCCATAAACGTAAATAAAAGTGACAATTAACAAACACTAATTATATATATATATATATATATATTTAAATATCATTAGCTGTACAATGACAATAAACAGGTTGAATGCTTGCTCCATAGAGTACATGTGTATACTCGGGTCGCCCAAAATGTTAACAAATATTTTGTGGTGTAGATCTTCAGATATATTTTCTTAAATAGTTATACCTCTGTTACGCCAGTAGATGGCGGTACGCTACAGTAAAGATCTCGACCCTCTCATGTTTTAGGGTATTATTCATTTATAATTCAATATAATTGATTTAATTTGACAGGGATCCATAAAGTTCATTACTGCCTTTGTTATTTTCATCATATTTAATGGATTAGATTGATAAGGATTTACACATGGATTGTTTAACCTGTCAAAAATCTTCTACTAAAAAAGTTAAAGCAAGTTCTTCTTACTAATGAAAATGAATTATTAACATAATTGCTGTTAAGTCACTTATTTTTGTGTTTGCAGTTCATCAGATAATCCAGTATGTTCCTCTAGAAAAATTGGACTCCAGCAACATACATTTTTGAATATTTCAATTTCGACACATAAATCTTATGTCATTCCTTATGACATACCCCTAGATGGTCTCACGACAGAAGACATTTAAAACATATAACCAAACATGTTATTTTATTGTCTTAAAAAGTAACACAATCTCCCAACTGGGTTTATCACATACACTACCACAACAATGAAACACCATTACTACACAAATAGGGACTTCTTTTCAAATATTATAGACATTACAAAAAGATCCCTCATATCTTTCAGTTTTCTTTTGAAGTTATACTAAGCATGGCAGATTGATTTCATTTACAGTATGATACTGTACACTGTCACCATTTAGAAACAATGTTGTCTGACGTGGTTCTAAAATCCATAATGTTAAGGGAAGACATTTCATGGTCATTTTTATTTCATATGAAATATTTTACAATATAAACAAAGCATCCGTCTTGGATGAACTTAACAGCAACCAGAGGCCAGGCATTTCAGTGCAAACATGTTTTTTACAAGGCAGTCTTGGCTGCATTACTCCCTTTCGTCTATCAAAAACTAAAGCAAGAAACAAAAAGAGAAATATGATTATCAGATGGGGAGGAGATTGAAATTAAAACTAAACTTCACAATATGTGAGAGAAAAATCCAAATGTGCATCATCTGACAGTTTTACTAAGATCCCTAAATTGATTAGTTATGTCACTAAACCAAAATATAATTTAAGTGGGTTGTTGCAAGTAAAGCTCTGTCAAAATGATTTGAGAAATTATCAATTTATAGCTCTATTTATAGATGTTACGAGGTGCTCGCTCTGTCAAACGTCAATCTTTGGGTGTCTAGGAATGATATACAGTTACCATCGAATATATGAGGCTCTTGTCTTTAGGATAATCTTCATCCCACCTTCAACTACGGGGTCTAAGAGGCTGCCTGGACCCTATCCACTGACCTCATAAACATTAGGTGGGAAACTGAAATCAGTTTTGGCAAAAAGTCAGTTATAGGAGTGAGTAAACTATTTCCGATTTTGGCCTTAGGATGTCTGACATTAATTTAAGCCTATGTGGTTTTGTGATTTGGAATATTATATCTATTGAAGTGCTCATTTCTAGCTCATTTCGACTGGAATATGGGATGTGAAAGTGACCCTTGCCTTTGTCTAATAGCATTGTAAACAAACTAGAATTGAAAACAAATTGAAAGGAAACTGAAAATGGCTGCTTAACATTGAGTACATTGGAGGGAAAAAATAAAACTGTAAATGTTTGTTGATGTGGTGCTAGACAGGTTTATACACAACTTGCAAATAAGTAAAAGACACTTCTGTCATAAACTGAGAGAAATCGAGTTTAAACTACAGCACTTAATACTGATTATTTAGAATAAGTCCTCTTAGTTCCAATGTCCGCCGCTCCTTGTTAACATTCACAGAGAAGAGGCTGTTAGCGCTGTGTTCCACAGGCAAAGAATCCAAATCTGTACACGTCCCTACCTTGTTGTTACACAGGTGGTGGAGGTAGCTAGTTATGTGCATGTGTGTGGGGTTGTTTGCATGGCTGATTGCAGGTGTGCATGTGTTTGTGTGTGCGTGGATAATGTTCGAGCGAATGAGCTGAAAGTGGTTAACGTCTTTGACTCAAACACAACAAGAAGTCCCGTTGGAGAAAATCCACCTGAACACTCATCAGAAGCAATGGAGTCCATATGGAGGGCATATAGAACAAACAGAACGGAAAAAGGGAGGATCACCACATAATAGCACCAATGGATATGACATGAGCTCTGCTCTCTTTCCCGATTCTCTGCCGGAAAGGACAAGACCATTTGTTCTGGTGCACTCTTGAGATGTCATGCCAAACAGTTAAAGCCATATAGTCCAAATGTTCAAATCAAGTATTTTAATGTTTAATTTGATCTTGGGCCTTCGCTCGTGGACCTGAGCTTCATATATGACACGGCAGGTCAAAACGCTTTGTAATCCATATTCATCTCTGACATTTACAGGAATAACAGTGGAGCAAATTGTTTGTACATACCTTCACTGAATCCTCTGTTCCAACCTAAAACAAACATTTAACAAAAACATAAAGGGTGAAGAAGATTGCGAATATACACGTAACGTGTTGTGGCACACTTTTAAACCAGATCGGCTGTGGACTGTAGTTTTCACTCAGGTCTGAGTTCAAAATCGCTCAAATCCCATGGAATAAAAAACTCAGTTCAAAATAAAATCACTATGGATTGGATTGAGAAAATAGTAGAAAATAAAGGTTTTATCAGAGCAGCAAAAGGGCCAAGTGTCTGAATCCCACCGGCCCAAAGGAAGAGAACTGCGCGACCTTTCCACGGAGCTATGGACGCTATAGACACAACACCCCTGTTCCCGCCACTGCCATTTCTGACATCCTCCTTCTCTCACAGCGTCAAACAGAGCCATCGAGCAACACAGAAGACAAGCATGTTTCAAAACCAACAATGACATCCACAAGTGTTCTGGTTCATGAGACTAGGTATCCGATTCACGCGGGCATAAAACTTACACCTGATGTTTTCTTCATCGGTTCTAAAGGGAATAAAAGAAAAATGACCTGCACATTAAATTAAACTCTTGATTAAACGTATGACCGACATTGTGATCAAATTGAAATCATTTACATTTTAGTCTACTAATAGTGTTTTATTCCCTTAAGAAACAAAGATTTAGTGAAACAATCCAGAGAGACATGATTCCAGATTGACAGATGTTTTCACCTCTTCTTAGGAGAGTAACTATTCATGACCTGAGATTAAATATGGATAGAACTTTAATGAAGCAGGTAAATCCATTAGGTAATCTAAAGTGGCATACAGTAATGGTATGCACAATAAGCCTGGGTTTAAAAAAATCAAAAGTCCTTTTTCCTAAATAAATATTTTAATGTCAGAACGAGATCATTTTTACGCTAATTCAGTCTATGTATTATTTGTTATAAGCATGTGAGTGTAAATCTTATTGTTTTACCAATGTAGCTAATAGCGTCATGACAAATGGGTTTAGTTTTAGGAATATCATACAACTTTATGAACCATGAATTGAATGTTGCTCAGATGAGAGCTTTTATGCCTCATTTTTGAAACTTGTTCTGTTGACCAATTACAAATCTTCCTCTGTAAAACATTAGACCTGCACATCGGCATCTATTTCTTAATGCGTGCAAAACGTAATCCATTGGCAAGATCACTAATCTGTGACTGACAAAAATACTGCGGAAAATAAAGCATTGTTAAATTACCAGATACTTCAAGACTACTTTGAAAAAAAATGATTGATTCCAACTGGAGAATTTCCTGATTAATTGCTTGTTAAGGTAAATCCTATGATGAGAAATTTCCTTTAGAATTTTTTCTCTTTTCTCCTTTTTTTGCAGTGACCTTTTTATGCTGTAGGAACAGTCTCTGGAAGTCATGCCTGTGGGTTTAACAGTCCCCATGTAGTCGAGGTGCTTTATGGAGGGAGTCACCCAACCTCCTGCACTGAGGCACCCCAACATTGCAGATTACCCTGGCCTTACGTCACCCCAGATGGGCCCATGTCAGACGCTGGTGATGGAGGCAAGGCAGTTGGGGGATTTCTGCAGTTTCTCAGGTTGCGTGGTAGGGGGCTCTGGGATTGCGCGGAAGCTGAATGGGGGGCCAATGCTGGTGGTACCCATGTGTCCTGGACTTAGGGCGGGATTCTGTCGCCGGTTACTCTCCACGATGCTTGAGGTGTTGGATGCCAAGCTTTCTCGTGTGCTAAAAAAAGCAGTGACAAGAAAGGGACAGATATTTAGATTTGCTATTTACATAAATCATCACACAAGGCCTCAAAAACGAGAAATCGCATAGCTTCACCTTTACCTAAATGCTCATGTTTACTTGGATTACTTCATGAAAAGAATAACACGTTGGCACTACCAACCTCAAAAAAGTATGTACAAAAAATTTTTCATATTGCCAGAAGAACTGGAATAAATAAAGACTGATGAAGTTGATGAAGTATTTAACAGGAGTACTGCATAGTGAGCTGAATAGGTTTTTTTTGCATTTCCCACTCTGCGTAATTGCATTACTACCTCGCATCAATCACAAACTAAATTGTGTTTCTGCACAAGCGCTATGCTGGTGTTTTTCCAGGAGCTGCGGAATGACATCATCGCTAATGTGATGAGTCATCCAGAAAATAGTGAATGATTTTGTGTGTGTGCGTATGTGTGAAAGGGCTGCTGGGGGTCTTAAAATGAGAGACTTGTGGCAGTGTGTCTCGTAAGCTTTTTGGGGCTATTAATTCAGAAGCATAGACCAGTCAAACAGACTAAGCTAATGAAGCGGACAGCACAGTCGCATCACTCTCAGCAGTCTTGCATCTTAAAGCTCGAACAGTAGTTCACTACTATTCTGCTATGGTGTACTAACTCTTATGTTGTTCCAAACTAGTATGCCGTTGTTATTTTTAACAGCATCATCTTTGTTAGATAATGACAGTTGCATGGTCTACAAAAAGGACCAAAAATACCATCACAGCAGCATAAACGTTGTCCATACAACTAGTATTCCAAGTCTTCTGAAGCCATATTATAGTATCAAAATTCCAGTTCCCATTTGGTGTTACATGAAAAAAGCATGCATTCGGGGGTAAGTAAATAGTAAGGAATGCTTTTTGGGGTGCACTTTTACTTTAAAAGGTCTCCAGACTGTGAAAGTGTGGTGGAAGAGCTCCATTGCCATGTGACAGGGCCACAACTTTCTTTATGACCATTATGATTACAACGTTTGCCACTTTTCACACAAAGGACAATGAAATACACTGTATTGCACACATTTCAAGTGTAAAACAGTTTTAATAATTCATTATTCTTGTTAATTACGTATAAAATTGTATAATAAAAGCAGAATCAAAGCTTACTTTTCTATAGCCAGGGCAAGTCCATCAAAGGACAGAAGGTCACTGGAATCATTTCAAAATATGAATGCAAACGGTGTCAAGAAATTGCAGATTTACAGCAAGTGTGGCTAAAACCACAAACGTGCGCTATTATTAGGAGTACAGGCAGCATGTGCAGAGCATGTAGGCTCTCTCAGTTATTCTACCCCTGCCATATCCCTCTGAATGAGTCATACAGACCCGAGGGGTCTATTTTTAGCAGCTGAAAAAAGTCCTCACCCTCTCACTCATAAAGGGTTTCTGCTAACACACACACAGCCCTGGGAAACCCACTTAAAGGCCTATGGTACGGGTTTGTGTCCTTGATAAAGAAAAAGGGAAAAATCCACCAGTGTATGGTAGTAGTGCCAGGTGGGTAAGATAAAGAATTATGCAGTATGGACCTAAAAGCAACCATGTGCTCAAAAATATAGCACACACAAAACCACTGAAGACTGTTATCATTTTTAAAACATAGCACATTTGATTTAAAAATTTATTTGTTTTTGTGGGGTGACAGATAATTGCTAATTGCTAATGCTAATTTAGCTAATTGTTATATCTTTATGAGTTACTTCTGATCCCAAAAAACCTGCTGACTGCCAATAATTCTTCAATTCTAGGATATGCCATAAACACTCTTTCAGGTTTAACTCTACAATTTGCAAGACAATATGAACTCAAATAAAGGTTTATGCTAATACTGTAATATTACTATGGTATTCACAGACATCAGTTTTCAATTCCACCGTACTTACCGAGGGGAGTTAAACCCACTGTCCACAGTCACACTACTGCTGTCCATGCTGTCCAGCCGTGCTGAGTGAGCTGACTTCTGGCTGTTATTGTTCTCGTTCTCCTTAGGGCTAAGCAGAGTCAAGTTGGTCTCAAACTTCCGCTGCAGATCCCGCTCTTTCTCCCGTTCTAGCAACCACTGCATGGTCCCTCCTCCACCACCACCCTCCCCAGCCCCTGCCCAACCCTTTGCCTCCGTTGGAGCTGCCTCTTTATGAGAGGCTTCTTCCACGTCCTCATCATCGTCATCTGACACGTTGTAATAGTCAAAAGCAGCCTCGGATGTTGAGGGGGCACCCTGTTCCGAACCTGTAGGTGCAGAAGCAGAAGCAGACAAAGGGGTGGAGTTAGGCGGCTGCTGGGTCTCCAGAGCGTCAAGGACCTCGGATGATTTCATGTGAGGAGTCTTTCGCAAAGTGCCTGACTTTGAGTAGCCGCCATCCACATAGCTCACAGTCAAAATATTGTGCGGCGGTTTGAACAAAGTGTCCTTACTGAAAATCTCTTTCCTTTTGTCCACCCCGCCACCAGCGCTACCGCCACCTCCGCCACCCCCTGGGTCGGTGTTGTGTTGGTGTTGTATCAAACGTCCATTGGGCATAGGCTCAGGGGTCTGGCTTGGTGTGGGTTTGCCAGAACCATTGTGGCCCTTAGTGGAGGAGTCCTCTTTGTACTCCAAGGGGTGAGGCGAGGTGAGGTGTGGTGTCTGCCGGTCAGCTGGAGAGCCCTTGCGTATTCCGTCAGATGGGGTTAAAGTGTCATGGTCAGATTTGCCCAGAGGCAGTGGGGCAGTAAGGATTGTTTCATTCGATGTATTGCACTGGAAGTAGTCATCAGCCAAAGGCTTTGGCGACAGGGCCTTCAGGTCACTGTAGGCTGGCAAGCTGTCCCTGCTCTTATTCCGTTCAAGAGGGCTGCAAAGCCTCGATTCATCCAGACTCAATTTGCCCATATCAGGTACTGACATTTCGGAACTAAACTTGGCAGCAGAGAACATGATGCACGAGTAGTGTGGGGCCTTTTGAGAGGAGGCCCTCAGCGTCCCATCATCAGTATAATAACGGCTTCTGTCATCTGGACTGCGGTCATAATCCTCAGCTGTGCCAAGTGTAGAGCTCCCACCTCCCAGCGGGCCCTTGGAGTTGTCCATAGAACGTGACCGCTCTTTAGCCTTATCAGACCGCTCATTGCGTGACTTGCGGTCCTGCGTGTGGCTGTGGCTACGGTGCACCCTTGAATGCGATGTCCCACGTGAAGGCTCAGGGAAAGGCATCTCTGTCCGCCTCTTTGCAAGCTCCCCTGATACATCCCACTCTGGGGTAACAGGAAAGTGTGACTCAGCAATGTTGGGATTGCTGTGGACAAGGTAGGCACCACCACTCCTGCGTTCCACCGTGTACATTCCCTCTCTTGGCGAGCGTACTAGCGAGTGGCTAAAAAAACGATAGTCCCTTTCCAGACTTACTGCCTGAAGGTCAAGATTGGAGCCTTCGGAGGGATCTCCCCTAGAAGCCCGCGTCTTGCTGTGTGAACGTGACTTCCCGTGTGGCACGCGCCGGTGTCCTCGACTGCGGCGACTGCGGGCACTGTGCTGTGCAGACGAGTTGGCCTTGCAGCGTTGAGCACGTTCCTCCTCAAGGCGCTTCATAACGGCTGTATGGCGGGCCACGTTCTCCACAGTCAGGTCCGGGTTGATGCGGCGGATGATCTCCATCTCCACCTCACGAGGGATGGCCGTGGCCGATGGCGTGTCCTCATCCCTTAGAGGCCACTCTTCTGGAGGGAACTGTGCTGAAAAGGTGGCCAGTTGTTTGGTCTTGTCCTTTTTAAAGCTCAACCGGAACAGCTTCAGCCCAAACTTTTTAGATTGCCTCTCACTGCTGCCCCCACCACTGCCCTCCTTTTTCTTGGTCAGTGTGTCTATCTTGTAAGAAATGGTCATGCTTTTGCTCTTGTCTGTGGGGTCAGGGGGGTGCTGAATGGCAGGTGGAGGGGGTTGTGGGTATGAAGGGGGATCTCCTTTGGGTTCCTTTGGGGACTTCCTTTGACTTGTTGATGTATGTATGTTGGTCACTTCATCACGGTATGCATTATAGGATTCGCTATGGTTCTTAGGGTTAGGCCTTTCTCGCACACAGCCAGATGTGGATGGAGTGATGGTTCCGGATTGTGGTGATGTACACTGCTGTTGTGGGGTTGGCTGTTGTTGCTGCTGAAGTTGTTGTTGCTGTTGTCGTTCTGGATGCCGCTCGTCCAGGTGGTACCACTTGCTGTTGGTGCGGATGAGGGAGGGGGTGATGAAGTAGGTCTGTGGAGTCACAATGAAGTAACCTTCTGGTGTGGGGTAGATCTTCCTCTCCCGTACCAACATGTTCAGTGTGTGCCGCAGGATCTCTGGACTCGGAGTGGGTACACCTGATGAGAAAACAACCACATGTAAGATTCTTGATTTATGTCATGATTCCAACCTAACACTGACATGACATTTTCTATTTGGCTATAGTTTGTAAAATGTTTAATCAGTCTGTAATCATCAATACTAACAGCTTTTTAAATTACTTTCTGAGGTCGAAAGGACAACTCAACAGGCAAACGTTTAGCTGTGAATGCAAAATGCAAAAAAGTTTGAGTTGGTTAATGTTGATGTTAGTCTTATCCAGAACAGCTCTGACGTGCCAAAAGTAGGATTAATTATGAGTAGGTGTGATAACACAAATAACAACACAAGGCCAATCCAAAGAAGAATCTTGCTGGCTGATTTGTGTCACCACCAATCACAGCGGACCAGGTATTACCTCATCTTTCATCATCAAGATTGTAAGTGCCTCAATGTAATAACAAGCCCAAAACTGTGACATGAAAAAAGCCTTCTTTTCTAAGATTAAATTTACATGACTGAAATTCTGTGAAACACTTTCTTCTATAACATTAATGATTACCCTTAAAATATCTGTAAAATTCAAGTGAACGAACGTGTAAAGAAATTAAAAAGTTGGAAATTAAAATGAACTTCAGAGTTTCTTAGTATTATTGCTAGGTCCCCCTTTTATTTTATATCAGCATGTGTTCAAGTTGTAATGAACCACACAAGTTTGTGCAAAATCTGATCTATGTGAGAGCAAGAGCATCTTGTGTTGTTTAAGTGAAGTTGGACCTTTCGTACACCCCGCTACATATTAACGTTAAAAACGATTTAGCAGTTAGCAATCGTTTGTAGCCACATAAGATTTTCTGTGAAAAAAATACTTTTTAAAAATATGACGTATATATATATTGTAAACATTAAAGTTAGACATTCAGTTATAGGCATCAGCTTTGTGGCATGACTCAGCATTGTGGATGTTTCTACGAGATCAATATCCCAAACAAAACAACACTAACAGACAAGTATCTCCAACACACATTACATGGTTTTCTCATTGCACTCATGTCCTCACTTTACCCAAATCAGCTTTTCAACACTCAATCACAGAAACACACTCACACACATGCATACACACAGCGGATAAAGGAGCAGATAAGCTGTAACTAGTCAGGGTTAAGTGTTGCCTGCCATTACATCATACTCTGGTAGTTGCCATACCAACATGACGCAACCCAAAGACTCGGCTCCTTTTTTCTTTCCCCCCACTCATTTAAGTGAATACAAGCAGACTGCTACTATATTCAGGTGAAGTTTGCACACTTTGCACTTTGATTGACTGATTTTTTCTGAGCTGGGCTATGTAAGGTATACAGGGCCCTCCACAACTATTGGCACCCTTGGTAAATATGAGCAAAGGAGGCTGTAAAAATAAATCTGCATTGTTTCTTGTTTTGATTTCATTAAAGTTAAACTATCTGAAGTAGGGGGAATATCACATTGTGAAAAAAAAAGTTTTTCTCTAATACACCCTAACCACAATTATTGGCATCCGTAGAAATTCTTATGAGTAAAATATCTCCCAAGTATATTCCCATTGATATTTACATTTTCTGAGCACACCAAGCTGACTAGAAACATGATGTTGTCCAGTCATGACTTCTTGTTGCACAGGAGAATAATATTAAGTACCACAAAGCCCAAACCCCCTTAATCATTCATCACAATGAGTAAAACTAAACAATACAGTTCTGATGTGCAGCAAAACATTGTTGAGCTACACAAGATAGAAAGTGGATTTAAAAGGAAATGGTTGAAACAATACAAAAAATCCTATTTCCAACATCAGGGCAATAACTAAGAAGTTTTAATGGACTGAAGATGTTGAAAATCTGCCTGAAAGAGAATGTGTGTCTATATTGTCTTAATGCACAGCAAAGAGAATATTATGAGTGTCCAAAGACTTTTCAAAGATCACAGATGGAGAATTGAAGAAATTGGTTGAATTTTAGTGTCAGAAAAAAATAAAATAAAAATTAAGGAAAGCTGCACATCTATCACAAGTTGTTTGGGACACTGTTCAAGAAACAAATCTTCTGCTCTTATGCAAAAACAAACTCCACCATATTAATCTGCCATACTGGAACTTCAAACATGACTGGAGTATATGGTCATATGAAATGAAGAAGAGTTTTATTGGCAGCAATAACACAAGATGAGTTTGGTGCACACAGGGATAAAAAAGTGTCCCATGACCACAGTTAAATATATCGCCAGATCTTCATTGTTGTGGACCTACTTTTATACCAGAGGTTTTGGACATCTTGTTTCGATACATGGCATCATGGATTATATCTAAATATCTAATATCTAAACATGACTTGCTCAGCTAAAAATATTATAATGGATTGTGGTTAGATCATCCATCAGTACATTGGTTCAAACCAAATATCAAAATCAACAATAAATGACTCACTGAGCACAAAATCAAGATCCTGCCATAGCCATCCCAGTTCTCTGACCTAAACCCTAGAGAAAATCAGTGGGGTGAACTGAAGAAGAGGGAGCACCAACATTTGAAGCATCTGGAGAAATTCTGTATGGAGGAATAGTCTAGATCACTTGTCATGTGTTCTTCAACCTCATCAGACATATAAGAGAAGACTCGGAGCTGTTTTTCTAGCAAAATAATTAAACGAAGGGGGGCTAATAATTGTGGCCAGAGTGTATTAGAAAACATTTATTTCATAATGTGATTATTGAAATTATGTGATGTTTTTTATAAAAGACCCAGACGAGAAACAATGCAGATTTATTTTCACAGCATTTTCACATCCTCATATTTACCAAGGTTTTTTTTTTTTGTCCCCAACTGTATGTAATTCTTAGTGTAAATAAGTCTAACTTTTTCTAAATACATTTACATTCATTTGGCAGACGCTTTTATCCAAAGCGACTTACAAGTAGGAGAGCATAAAACATTTTGTCAACACACTAAACCGTACCCATAGTTTACAAGACCATACTAGGAGGATTAAGTTGAAGTAGGCAGGGAAGAAAATGAACAACATGTAGGAATTTTTTTATTCTTTTATTTTTTACATGTACAAATATTACTGTTGTATTGCTTAAAAGTGAATATGAACTTGTTTTCTTTGCAGTATTTGAGGTGAAATAATACAGAGCATCTTTTCTGTTACTTTGACCTGTTTCTCCAGGTCTCATTTTCTGCAAATAAATGCAAATAGAAGCAATATTTTATTTGAAATTTGGGGAAAATATTATTAGTAGTTCACAGAGTGAAACAAAAATGATAATTTAACCTAAACACATACCTATAAATAGTAAATTTAGACAAATTGAAATGGTCTGCTGTATATATAGGCCTATATTAGTACATCTGGATCAACAATTCAGCACTCCAACATTCGATATCTTCCTGCGGCCATGATTAACAAAAACTGTACACATACAGTACAACTCTTTTAAATGAAATTCTGTGAAAGCACATTAACTGTGCCAGACAAATAAAGCAAGTTTTGTGAATAGAGTTAAGTATAAACTCAGTATAAAAACAACAGTAGTCAACGAACAGGCCCCACCATGACAGTAAAAGAACATGGTGTGCAGGTGTGTGTTTTGGGGGTTACCTGGAAAGCAGGTGGAAAGGTGCTCCATCAGCGCATCTTGTGTGACAGGCTTGTGGGCAGAGTTCATGGCTGAGATGGCCAGGCACAGAATCTCTCCCAGTGGGATGAACTGAGACTGACTGATGGGTGACATACTGATAGGAGATACATCACCTAGAGAGAGACAGACACACACACACAAAATCATATTCAGTAAAAAAAAATTGTTGCATTAAAAAGTGACATATAGGGACCAATCATAAACTAAATAACAAAAATCTTCACAACATGCAATAAATATTTTGTCAAATAAGAGGATGTCTGAATAATCAGCATTTATGAACCTGTCGCCAAACAATACTTGAATCACATGTGCAACCAGCAGAAACTTTGCTAAATCATAGAACAGCTAAAGAACCAGATTGAAAAAGTTTAATAAAAATGGCATCTTTTCAACACATCTCTTCAACAAGTAAACTAAAATCCAACTTGGCATACGTAGAATGTCTTCATATGACACACCTGCATACTTACAGACTGTACTTTATCAATGGTCAAGTTTTTCAATACATAGTTGCAAAGTACAAGAATTAAAACACAGTTTGATGCAACACTTAAGGCAAAAGTTGTGGCCTCAGTGGTGGGATGGTTGGGCAGCTTTCAAGATGCTGTGCGGTCACAACAATAGCATGAAGGTTATTCAGGATGTGTGATCGTGTGTTGACAAATGTGACCTTATACTGCCGACTCAGCGATAAGCCCCTCTGCCTGCGTAGGCAGAAAGACCCCAGGCCATGCGTCAATATTGATCCCAAAAAACGTCCCATGCATATTGGATCTACTAGAAGCACAGCTCATAAAACATGTTATGTCACATAATACACGTGAAGGGTTATACCACGTCACTTTTGACCTTGGACACCCGTTTAAAAATTATTTTCAATATGCATAAAACAAAAGTAAAAAAAACATACACATTTTATTAAATGTAGCCATATACACTTTCTCAGTGAACTTTTAATAAACCAGCAAAGCACACAGATGTGTGATAAGACTATGCAAGTTATATACCCAGTGTCAAAGTTACAGACACTTAGTGCTTGAGATTTTAATACTGCAAACTCAGTATTATCGGAACCAGATGCAGTTTAAGCAAGTTAAGACTTTTTAATACAGATATTGCATCTGAGCTCATAAAAATACATGACAAATTTAGAAGATGAAATGAGAAACACTGCGTAACATATTTCAGAATGTATTTTCTGGATATAAAGACCAAAATGACAAGCATTTATTTGTGATAAAAAAGCTGCAAAATACTATCCCATCTCCTGTACTAAGCTTGCTATATAGACTTGAATGACTCTTGTATCGTCAAAAAATGATCCTATGCTTCAACACCTTGCGGACCATGCTAAAAAAAAACATAAAACTGGTCCGAGTTTAGCATAAAGGGCAACAAAGGGTCTGAAGCCGCACTGAAAACACTGCAGGATGCAGATGGGATGACATCATCCACACGGCGCGCTGCTCTCCTGGCGCGCGCGTGTGTGCGTACGACAGCCAAAGGACCATCACTCAAATCCCAGCCCGTGTGCTTCACTGTTCAAGCAGAAAGTGTGGTCAGGCAGACAAACGTGCTACTCGTAACCCGCTAAATGACTGACTTTGCATTAGCGACTGCTAGCCTGCTATCAGTTTTGTGTGGCATCAGCTAAATTCAGTCGTTCTCCATTATGAATTTTATTGTTTTTACTTTAGTAGGGGGAGGATAGAGAACGAGAGGAGGAGGGAGGGAGGCGCAGAGAGACCCCTCCCTAAGTTCCCATGCTGCAGCCATCAGAGAAGGCGGCCGTGATGACGGACACTAACCCAACATGCACCACTCCACACAAAGACAAGAGAGGTGTGACCAATCACAAGCAAGCTTCATGCACACCTTTTTTTTACTCTCCTTCAGCACTGCTCACTGACACACTCACACACACGCGCACATTTCTGCTTCCTAGCTTGTTCCACCCTCTCCTCCGTCTCACACACAAGCTAGTAGGTGGCCTGCTGAATTCGTTGTTATGGCAACGCATCCCAGTTGCTCTCTCTTGTTCCTCAGATGTGTGCTACTCCAGGATTTCTCTCTCTCTCCTCAGCACCCGCCTTCCTGCTCTTCCTGTCTCCATTCCTGCTCTCATGCTTCACACTCAGTCTTGCTAATGAAAAATTGAGAGCCTGTTTAAGATTAAGTAAAACCTGCTAAAAGCTCCTGTAGGTAAATAACACTCACAGAATACACATTATCGTTGCTTTCTCATGGAGGGGTATAGGAATAGAACTGTGTAGAATGACCAGTGGGGTTGGGTATGTCTTTTATAGATGAAATGCATTCGTTTTGTGGCTTAGGTTAGTTCATGTGTGTATGCTTTGAGGCCATGTATATGCTGGTGCATACGGACAAAATTCACTTTCTGATTTTAGTAAAACAGAACAAAAATATTGATGATTCATTCTGTACTACACAGATCGTTGTCCATCCCCCAAGACAACCTGCAACCAACTACTGTTTAGCAAATCATAGTTAATGGCTGTGACATGACTGTGAAAATTTGACTGCAAAATATAGTTAATTAAAATCAAGAATATTCATCAAGAATACAATATCAAAAGACTATTATTAGAATATCTCTTGTTGTTCCAAACCTGTATACATTTCTTTGTTTGGTTGAACGGAGAGAAAGATATTTGGATGCATGCTTGTTTCCAAACAGCTCTTGGCTACCATAGTAGGAAAAAATGACAATTGTAGTCAAAAGCATCCCAGAACTTTTCGCTGTCCTACATTCTTCAAAATATCTCATTTTGTGATTAATAGAACAAAAAACAATAATAAAGTAATTTTTCCTACTCTGGTAGTCAATGGCGTTGAAGAACTGTTTGGTTACAAGCATTTTTCCAAATATCTTTCTCTGTGTTCATCAGAACAAAAAAATGTATACAGATTTGAAACAACTCAAATGTGAGTAAATGATGACAGAATTTTTTTTTTGGGTGCACTATCCTTTTAAACAAATTTTTCGCATACTGAAGAAAAAAAGTGGGTTTGGAGGTACATTATGAATATACTGCAACACTGCAAAACCTGTCTGTACAGCAAGCCATGATCAGATGGTGTCTGACATTGTGCGCTATGGAATAACAGCATTGAGTCTGAGGTGACGTCATTTAACTGAGCACAAGCGCCTGACAGGAAGGATGAGAGGAAGTACAAATGAGACATAGAAAAGAAAAGATACAATCAAGATGTCACTAATTATGTTTTAAATGGAAAGTTACTCTTTATAAACATTAAAGAGCATGCAATGGGAGAAACAATGGTAGAAAATGACAAACAGTACAGATACTAGATTCACTGAAATGAAAGTTGTACACATTTAGTAACTTACCAAAGGGCCATAATCAAAACTATTTATGATGGTTAGAGTAATTCTGGTTATATGGTATAGTAAATGTTTACATTCCCATCCTGTGGCTTGTGATATTGTAGGATATGAATAATGTGGCCATACTGCAATAAAGAAGTGAAAGTGGTGGACGGAAATTTGTGACAAAGTGACTAAAAATGGTGTGGTGTTCAACTTGCTAAAGAAAATGGGCCAAAGCAAAACAAAATAAGTGTGTCATTATACAATTCTTCTTCTTGCTTTAGATTGCACATGAACTACTAGATTTAATGGTTATTTCACAGATGCAGTGATGAAGCTTGCATGGTGCAAATCTGCTGAATGTCTGACTTTTGTCTTGCAAAGGGTTAAACACTTAAATATAAATACTATTAATAAAATAAATGTACAGAATGAGTAACTATTGATATCTCAGTTTGGGCCAATGATAGAACACGAACAGGGACTAATGTGCACGACACCAACACACGGAAAAAAACAACAGCACAAAAATGCTATAATTCTGCAAGTCTATATTTAGCTTGTGTAAATGAGATCATCATAATAGCCTTTTTAAACTCAAGCAGAAGTTTGACCAAAGCAACACTAGATGGAGGCGATATCCCAGACTTCCTAAACCAAAATGTGGCTAAGCATCCACAATGCATTAAAGCTGTTTTTCTCTCACCTAAATTTAATTTGAATCCCCTGTTCTCTAACTTTCAGTCTTCTAAAGCTGTCTCCCTCTTGAATATTCAATACATTTTGAATATCAAACAAATGCTCATCCAAACAATAGTATCTGCACCCTGATCTTCCTGCATTATTTGATCCAATGTGAGATAATAAGGCAAATTTTCTAGCCTAATTGGCACCTGAACGCATTCAATCAATTCAGGGGTGCTACCACACCACCGAGAGAAGATGGAGGTTTGGTCACCTGACTAATCTCCTTGGTGATCTATGATGTAAACATCTCACATCGAGTGGGAGCGAGTGAATAAGGTTCAGTGGGGTACAGATTTGATAGCTATTTGATATGTAAAACACAAGCCTTCTATATTTAGGCAAGGATTTAGTCTTTTATCATAATTATAGTGAGCTGATTTATATACCCATGTTTGTAACTGTAAATGCACAAATTTTTCCAACTAGTGCATCTGGGGAATTAGGTATAAAACTTTCTACTTTTGTAAACTGAAAACATAATGAATTGTGCTAAATAATGCAACAATTCTTCCACATCAAATCCACATATTTTTGTTTCACTCAATAACTCGGGCACATTTTGTACTTTGTTAGCACTACCTTTAAAAGTACAAAGAAACAGAGAAAGAAAGAGAGAGAGCCTTTACCTAAATCCTCCCAGCTGCCCACTGAACGAGAGGTGACCTCATTTTTTGTGGGAGAGGACACAAAAGATCCGTCTCCATGACAACAAACCAGAAAAAAAGTGTTTGCTTGTACACTCCAATTGTGGCCAACACTACCCTTAGAGCCCTACTGTATGGGTCATGCTTACCCCACTTGTGTTATGGTTCACTCGAAGAAGAGACGCAATAGTTAAACTGCAGATCAAGTGCAAATCAAAATCTTTTGGTCACATTTGAGAAACTTCAAGCCACAATTTTATCACTACATGAGGGTGAAAGAGTGGATTTCTTTAGTACTGGGACACAAAGTTTATTAAGGAAACACCGCACCAGAGTTTAGTAACAAAAAATGACAGCCACATTTTATAACCAAATTCTCAACAAATTTACTTTGCGTAACCTAGTTGTTTATGACATATTTTAAAAGGATAGGTCACACAAACATTTAATCATTTACAAACTTGCATGACTTTCTTTCTTCTGCAGAACAAAAAAGGAGACATTTTAAAGAAGTTTGGTAACCAAACAACATTGATTTTCATTGTATGGACACAAAACCATTGAGACATTTCTCGGATTATCTTCTTTTGTGCTCTACAGAAAAAAGAGTCATATACAGATTTTAATAAAAAAAGATAAATTATTATCCCTTTAAGGACATAAATAAATAATCATGTCTGGACTCAATTTTGACTCTCTTGTCTCTATCCACCCTAGTAGCTCAACAACTATGTGGCTTTGATGCATCATCCACACAGGAAACTGAGATTGGAGGTTCACTCCTAAATACAGTTGTCACTTCCAAACTTAAAAGACTTTTAAAAAACTTAACACCTAATTATTTAATATATACAAAGAAAATTTGAACCAGAGGTTGCACATTTATCATTCTAGGAAAAAAGCCCTGACATGAAATGTAGTTTATATGACCAAGCTGGACTAGATATCAGAGTTAATATCAAGAAGCCAGATGCAGACAAAATCAGCTATTTCTATACACATTTTAGGGAAAATCTGTGGTTTAAACATGAAAATATATGAAATGGAGCAAAGTATTACATGCTTATTGGTAACCTGAATGCATAATTTATGTAAACCCACAAAAATATTTAATAAACAAACAGATGTTTCAATTCTTCAGAAATACAAGTTCTGCATATTCTCAACTATATAAAACTTTGAAATTATGTAAAATGATACCGATTTTTCATGTTTCTAATGTATAAATACTATTTCATAGTGAGTGCTTCATGGTCACAAACATGGTCTTTTCCTGCAAATATTTTATTAGGCTTTATGGATGATATCTCTATACATCAGGCTACATGGTTGTCATCCTCTCCCACACATGCAGCACGCCCACAATTACATCACGTCCCATATGGCAGCTTTGAACTAGTTTAACTCCACCCATAAAACACACCCACACACTCTCTTCTCTCTCTCTTTCGCTGATGGGTAGGTAATGGATTAGAGTCACCAGACTGACTAGCAGAACTAAAGCAGGTTGTTGGACAGACTTAGGCCTTGTTTACGTGTATCCACGTCACAGGGCCCCACAAATGTCTGTAAGTCGCAGGCTTAAATGAGGCTGAAAGCATCTTGGCTTACATCACCGGTACATTCATTGCCTGTGTGAAAACAGTGGGTGAAGAGAACTGCTTTAAAAGTACTCGTCCTACACGTAACATTCTATGTGGGGAGGAGTTGCCAGTATGTGTATTAGCATATGTGAGTCTCAAGCAGAAGTTAATCCTGATCATCCCATCACTTTCACATTTTATTCATTTTGGATAGAATTGTGCTACTTTAATGTGAGATAACATGATTGTACATTGTAGTATAGTGTAAATAAGTGCTTATTCTGTCAGGTTTTGTTATATTTAAGCATGAATGTTATTGTTAATTACGCTAAACTACAGTATACAAAAAAGAAAAAGAAATAAACTTCTACAGTACGATGACATGTTCATCAAACCATAATATTTTTATTTCACACTATCTAGTCATTGAATCAAAGTCCAGCCATATATCAAAATGTACAAAACAGAATGCACACTATGCACAAAATAGTACTATGCAGTAGTAGGCAGTGTCATAGTACATGACTTTTCAATCATTCAATGCTAACTGTTTTGTTTCTACCATTATTTGACATTTACAGATCTTCAGCCTTGGCAATTGCACCCGACGTAGATAACATACTTTTATCCATTGCTATACTGACTTTACTGACAGCGTAGACAAATATTGTGTGCACTAGTCCAATGCACTGCTTTGGCAACTAGCCTAGTCTAGCCATGCCACAACTGAGAGAATTCAGACCTTAGGCCACTACACTCCGGAGCATTGACACACTTTCATCATGCCAATCTGCGTCATATGCCACTATCTCTGTCATGCTGTGTGAAATTTAAGAAACACTTTAGCGTTGGGAGACTAAGAAAATAATTTCAGACGTAATCATTTCAGCCCATGACTTTTTACTAGTTTCTAAATATCAAGTTTAGTACTGTTTATTATGTTTGTTGTCAGCAACCAAGGTCACCATGAGATAAAATCAATGGCAGTCTTCGTTACGATATTGACTGGTCTGGCTAGCTTCTGTCAAAACAGAATTCAAACCAGAGCTATCAACTAAACACCCAGATTTTCTGCGGCACACAAATGCATCACTTTGAGTATTATACGAAAATGTTTCAATTTAAAGATAAGATTTCTACAAAATTGCCCAAAAATGTATTTTAGATGGCAAAATCTATCTTCCCTTTCCAAAATTACGACCCCCATCATACGACCACAGCTAAAAAAGGGGCATGTGAAACTGCTGGTTGCCTGACAATAGCATCATGAGAGATTTGAAAGTAGTACGCTAGCGGTCAAAAGTTTTGGGACACTTACTCACTTATGTGTTCATATTTTTTCCACATTTTAGAAAAATAATAAACTCATCAAAAAATTATTAAATAAAACAAAGGGAACTATGGGAATTATGTTGTAATAAAGAAATGAAAAAGAAATGAAACAATGTCATATTTCATCGTCTTCAGTGTAGCCAGCTTTCGACTAGAATTTGCAGAAATGGTTTCATGTAATTCTATCAAGCAGCTTCTTGAGGTCTCACCCTGAGATGCTTTTTAAACAATATTAAAGGAGTTTTTATCTATTCTGTGCTCTTATTGACAGTTCTTTCTTAATTATTTAAAGTTATAAAAAACATTTTTTATAAATACAATTTTAGTTTTTTAGTCTGTTTGGAAAATTATATTTTTGTCTTCTAAACTAATTTCAGATACACCTCTGATCAAAAGTTTTTTTAAATAATGAAAAAAATGTTGCTCAAGTGTCCCAAAACTTTTGACTGCTAGTGTACTGTTGAGTCGCTGTCACGTACACTTGAAAGTTCTAGCTGCATCTACCTCAAACAAAAAGCTGAGTAGCTCGCAAGAATGTGAAGCAACACAACTTCTAATCTAGTGATCTAGGGAAATCTAGTGATTATATCAATCTCATTCACTGTTAAAAACTGTAATTCCATAATTCAGACTACGTTATGGAAGACTGAAAAAAGGGACTGTGTGCACTAAACATGGTGGCCAGTCCGTGAGACTACACTAAACTTTACCTCATCCTACAGTGACAGTCCACAATCTAAAGTCCTTTGTCAACTTTTGTAGGTCCTGACTCTCAGTGGCCCAGGCTGTAACAGAAAACAGAGGGAGGGGGCAGAGCTGAATGCTCAGGGTGGTCCCCTCAGACTAGGCCCAGACTCTGTGCTTGACCCACTTCCATCTGAACACACGAACATAATCGTGCTGACTGTCATAGTGCTTTAACTTCTATAGATGTACATGAACTGAATACAGAGAAATATACAAACATATCATTACATACAGCCCTCCATATCACAGTAAGCATTTGTAAGTAATGTCCAGACCTGGAACAAGATGGAGAACCATGGAAAGGTCAAATATTGCTGTATATAGGACAGCCTATAAATACAAGATCATAGCAGAATCTTCACAGTATGCAATATGGTGGCAGCAGTCCTATTTCCGTTTTCCATCCGTTCATCTCTCATTCTCTTCTCAATCATCCCATGCAAATCTTGCATGGAGTGGGACTAGTGATGTCAGCATCTGGGATGTCCAGAACTGGGGTGGTTATTTTTAGCCTGGTGCAATGAGTGATAGTATGTGTAGAAGAGAGGGGGGAAAAATAGAACGAGAGAGCGAAACTGTGTTGTGAGGGAATAATGAGATGGTCTAAATTAAAATGTAGGTGTGTGTGTGGCACAAGAGAGAAATAAAGATGACTTAAAGGGACAGTTTATCCAAAAATAAAACAAACAATTTTGTCATCACTTTATGCAGTCATTTCAAACCTCTGTAACACTCTTGGTTTCATGTAACACAAAACGCTGTACGATTTGCAAAATGTTTTTATCATTCAAGTGGATGGGGACTGGGGACGGCCGTAGTCACTATTCGCATTTTAAGCTTAACACGCATATTTCACATGTGCCGTTTGAGTGGCTGTGTGTACGTGTCGTTTCTAATGCAAAAGATCCCGATGGCTTAACTGACTTCTTCATAGTGACTGGATGATTTCTACAAACCTGTCAGCTGACTGGAGGACGGAGACGCCGTTTTATTCAAGCACTGCCTCTTCTATCTCTCTCTTTCTCCTCTACGCACATTACTACAGAGGCCAGGCTATTACTGCACCAGCATGGCCTCGTTTCTCTCCCACGCCTAAATCAGGGACTCTGTCACAGCTGGGCCGGTGCGTGTATGTGTGTAGTTACTCTGTGCCACTAAAAGCAAGTACAAAACAGTCCAGTGGCAAACAAAATGCATGGAAGCAAACCCTTAAAGAGCAACACAAGATGCTTTATTTCTGATAAAATGTCAACATTAACTATTTTTACATTTTGCGACATACAAAAAATATAAATGTACCATTTTACTTGTGAGTGGGGGAGGGACAAAAAAATATAAATAATTTATAATTTATATAGAGCTATTATTTAGAAACACAGTCTATGCAATATTATGACAGCCATCTCATCCCAAAGACTGTCGACAAGGACGGAGGGCAATCGCTGTGTCAAAATAAATAAGACCAGCTGAGGTGTTTCGAGGAATTAGATAGTTCACAGTGTTATAGAGGTTGAACTGGGGCTAAGGGTGTATTAGGACAATGATTTTTTTACTAGTCTATCTGCTTATTGTATAAGGCCCTTGAGGTTAGTCCACGACAAGTCTGTAAACTGTGATTAGTCGGCACTGACAGGTAAAGGTTGTATAATTTTACACACAATATTGACACCTAGGTGGGCACACAGTGAATTGGGCTGGCCACAAATGACACAATCCTACATTTTTGCTGTGCTGGATTTATGTATATTGCAGTTATCTGTGTTAGCATTGTACTCCAGTGGAAGCATGAACAGCGCAGCTTAGTGTGAATTCGATTTAAAAGCTGTAGAAGGGTCGATGTTTAGCAAATAAGGACTTATAGTTTAAGCTATTCCTTACAAAAAACTATTGATGAGAAAAAAAAGTAATGAGGATGAGCAAACAATGATGTAGGTTGTAGGTTTTGAGAAACTATTACTTTACAAGACTGATGGATCAGCTGTAAAGCTAATGTAAAGCTATAGTTATAAGTTATAACGTAATATCAGAAAATAGTTAATATAGGTGTAATATAAATGTGATTGATTTAAACTGGTGAAGACTATGAATCAAATAACATAAGCAAGCACAAAAAGGACTATGAAGCTATAAAAAAACTACTATTGTTAAAGAAAATAATCAGCAAGAAAACATGCTTAACCTTCAGAAAATGTTGGTCATCATTGGTAGAATTGGTGATGTAACATTTGGTTTATAAACCTTCTGTTTAAAGTTGTTATTTTATATAGTTATTTTCAAACTTCAATTTCACATATACTAAGAACATATCACTTGTTTTATCATACTTTGCTTGGTATTTTAAAGAAAATCAACAGTATTACTAAATCTGTCACTCCACCACGTTGGAAAAATTATGCTACTTCTTTGGTGTCCCAATTTTATGGAGTGGGTTATTTTGTGTAAAATTTGTGTAAAATCAAGCATTATCGGTTTAGTTAAGGGGAAAATAATAATAGTTTCATCATTTATTCATCTGCATGTCGACTTTCTTGTTTCTGCAGTCTAAAGAAGATATTTTGAAAAACGCTGCTAACCAAACAACACTGAGGCCCTATTGCCTTTATTGACACAAAACCACTGAGATATTTCCCAAAATATCTTCAGTTGTGTTCCACAAAAGAAAGAGTCATATTAAATGACATGAACATAAATAAATGGTGGCACCATATGTGGGAGAACTATTCCTTTAACAAAAAACAAACAAACATTGAATTGTATCCCAATTAAAGCGATAATGTCAAAATTATTACAATGTGGTACGATTTTCATTGTTACTTCATTAAATTCGAGAACGTCAAGATCTCTGGAACACCAAAATGTGCTAATTCAAGGAAAGTGCCCTGTACTTTGTGTTACTTGTGCTAAAGCTGCAGTAGCAGAGCTTACAAGCTTATTCCATTTTCCATTTTATGAAAACAATATAGTCTAAGCTGATTTCACACACAACTCCTCATACACATGTGTACTTGTCTCTCAACTGGAGGACCACTGAGTTACAGTAGCAGTGCAAAGGTCATGAGATGATCACTAGGGAACACACACACTGATAAAAAGTAGACCTTAAAAGCCTTGAATTCTGATAAAATCATCTGCCATATATATAAATGTAAATATACAAAACACACATACAGATGTGAAGCAGCACTAAGTGAAAAGACTTGACAACTGTGGCTATTATCATCATCAGCAGGGATCAAAAAGTGCTGTTTCACCTGCCATTTCATTACTGAGGTTTGCTGCAAGTCTGACCAGCTCTCCAGCTAAATATTACACACAATGTCAGAACAGTCACAACCAAAATGGAGAAAACAGCCATGAAACCTGAGGCCATCTCACAATCTCTCTCAATCTCCTCATTACGCTCATACAACAGGGAATCCGGCTGCCTGAATTGTTATTCATGGTGCAACAAACTTGCTGTAATGCTGTAAAAACCCCTTGCCTGGACCAAAATGGTGGATGCATGATGTCCGAATTCTTCTGCATCTTTTTCTTCCCTATGTGTTTGTGATTGCTGTAGTGTGCTTCAAAAGCCCATCATTTGCTGTCAATCAAAACATCATATATATCAACCTCACATGCCCAACCAAAAAGACACCCTGATGGACATCGACAGGTTACCAACACCTAGCCAACAAACACACAGTTCCCCTTAGTTTCTACAGCCTCTGGTCCAAGGTGAATCAGAGGTCCTGGGGACCCACCTGGTGTTATGTAGCCCCGCGGAGAAGGGGAGATGTGGGTTGGAGGAGGGGCGGGTGGAAAGTGCTTATGGAGGTGGTAGTCCTTCTCACTACGAGAGCGGATGCGCTCCAAGGCCCGCTCCGATAGATCCGAGCCGGGCCAGGCCCGCCTGAGGTTGGTGCTGCGGGTCTTCTTCATGCTGGGCAGGTTACCCGCGAAAGAAGGGGGAAGGGGGGAGAGAGGGAAAGGGGTAAGGGGAGGGAGGGGGTGGGGAGCAACCTGAGGTTCAGTCCCTCCCCCACATTTGCAGGGGACACCCCAGTCCAGGGATCAGGCTTGAGTCATGGTAAGGGCGCTCTGGCACATGCACACGTGCGTACACATATACACACATAAGCGCGCACGCACACATACACACACAAACTGGGGATGACACGTGGTGGCGCAGGCGGGCGTGCTCAGTGACAGGCGGGCTGGCTCGAGGTGGGCGTGGAAGCGCTGGGCCGGGCTGTCCTCCGAGGCATCACCCTTGGCTGGAACGAATCCCGCCGACCCCCTGCCAAACATCCGGATTCATGTGCCACGAAGGGCACATTACGTCGCTAACTCCTGAGCCACTGCAGGGATGGGAAAAAAGCAGGGCGGTGAGGAGGGGGTGGCGGTGGAAGACGAGGAGAAACGTGAAGATGGTTCTGGACGGCGAGTGCGTACGGATGAATACACATACGAGTTTAAGCAAGGTGCATCACAATGAAAGGATGGAGTGACAAGTGGCAGCCAGAGGAGGAGGAGGAAGGAATAAGCGTATTTTGGAGGGAGAGATAGAGAGAGAGAAAGAGAAAGAGAGAGATAGAGAGAGGCCTGCCTGTCCAACAATAGCCCAATTCAGCACCGCGGCGGCAACCCCCTCGGACAAATCCGCTGAAAAACAAAAGGCCCGCCTGGGAAAGAGAAAAAGGGGGAGCGGGGAAAAAAGAAGAAACAACGGAATGGCCTCTGAGGTGACCTCGAAGCTTTGGTGATCTCAGTCTGCAAACGAGCCCGTGTCAGCCTCCCTCCTCCCCAGCTCTGCCACTAGCCTCCGTCGAAAACGACGCCACGCGTGAGGGGAGGGCGGAAAAAGCGCGATGGAGGGGAAGGTAGAAAAACGGCAATTGCAGATGCAGAATAATGGTCCTCCTCTTTTGTTCCGCGGTAATTCCACAGTAAAGGAGGACGGCGCTGCGAGGCTACGCGTTCATTCACGCGACTACATCTTGTCTCCGAGGCTTCCTCCTCTTTCGATGCTGCTATCGTCGCTTCTGCTAACACTGCTGCTGCCAGCACCTTATGAAAGGGGTGTGTGTGAGTGTGTGTATATGTGCGTGTGTGTGTGAGTGTATGTGTGAGTGTGGGGGGAGGCAGGAGAGCAGCAGAGCAAGCGATCGAGTGTGTGAGTGCGCGGCAGAGGCTGTACGTGAGCGTGCGTGTTTCTCCGTGTGATTGAGATGAAGTGAGCAAGTTAGCGTGGAGCGGCGAGATTGTACGGTGAGGGGAATAATAACAGGTTCAAAGAAGGAAATAAAAGATTAAATATGTTTAGGCCGGTGCCCGAAAATAGTGTTAAATAAACACCGCATATTCTCTCTATGTTGCCTCCATTAGATGCTTTAGTTCAACGCTAAATGAACCAATGTACGCATCCTATTAACACACATGTAAAAGAACAATTTATATTGGCATAAACACTATAACGTGGTATGTTCGTAATTTTAAACATCCAGACTTCCAGTCTATATTTAATTACTAAATTTTGTTTAAATTCATTTATAGATAAGAAACCCCAGTTTAAAATCCCAGGATAGCTGGTCACCAGCATATGTTGACGTTTTGAATGCTGGTCACAACATTGGAATGGGGTCCCCAGCAGGTTTCTAACTTAGCTTAGACAGCAAGACATTAATACAACCAGCTTTATGCTGATCGACCAACCCCACCAGCTACGTTTCGCTAATGAAAAACGCAATCTTACCAAACCTTAAAGATGTTTTTCAGGATTTCTAGTACAGACAGATTAGGACCTAATTTGAAATATCTTGATTCGTGTTTGCAAATAGACAAAACGGTAGAAAGTGAACACGTTTTTACACTATTTACATTGACAGGACACACAAAAATATGGCGGTACTTGAAGCTTGAAGCAAATTGGAAATGCAGGAACCACAACTTAAAGTAATAATAGGCCTACACCCAAAAATGAAAATTCTGTCATGATTTACTCACTCTCTTGTCATTTCAAGCCTGTGCAACTTTCTTTCTTGTGCAGAACACACAAGAATGTTGGTAACCGAACAATAGCGGTACACATTCACTTCTGTTGTACACAAAACCAATGCCAAGTCAATGGGTCAATTTAGTTACCAACATTTTTTTAAATATCTTGTGTATTCTGCAGAAAAAAGTCATACAGGTTTGAAATGACAAAAGGGTGAATAAATGATGACAGAAATGTCATATTGGGGTGAACTGTCCCTTTAACGTTATTTAGCTATTGCCAGTACATACATGCTTGAAAAGCTATGAGAGTTTAAATTAGTGCACATAAAATTACAAGAAAAAATCCTAATACTGCAAATATGAAGTATACATTATATAAGCATAACGTGGACTTACGGAAATGCAATTATGTCTATTTTACTAGATGGCTAATTTGTATTTACATCATGTGAATGATACAAAAACATACAATTATTAGGAAAAAACAAATGCTGAAGTCCCACCCCTAAATTTAACAGTCACTGCCACAAATGCAAACCATACAAAATATACAAATTCATACAAATTAGCAACCTTGTATGATAATTAGGAATTGCCACAAGATTGTGTTACATGTGTCATATTTCACCAAATTCACCATTTCCATCCAGAAATATAAATGAAAGGATACACCCCAATAACTAAACTAGAAAAAATGAGTTCATGATACCAGCAGGGGCCATGTATTGAAGATGTGTTGACTTAAATCAAGAGGAGGGGTTAGAGGCCAACTAAGCATGACAAAACACCAGTGGCTTCCCTTCAATGTGTTCCCACCCCCTTTTGCAATTAAAATGACAGAGAATGTGACCACAGCATAAACTCACTTCAACAAGGCATTACAGAGACCAAAGGCTAACAAGAAGCGAGAAGGGGGTGTGACACAACAAGCTGTGAACATGACCTCTGTGCATTGGCCTTAAAAGTTGGGGTGACAAATAGCAGAATGTTAGCTTTGTGGAGAACTCAGCCTAAAACATTTTCTTAATATAATAATTGATATGACATCTAATAAATTATATTATCATGGTAGTAGAATATTATTGTTAAAATCCTGCACACGCACTAATAATACATATTAACTCTAAAATAACTAAATATGCCATAGTCAAATTTATTTAAATCTACTGAAATCCACAATTAAATTTGAATGAAAGACAATAAAGATACCTAAAGGTCTTTTTTTTAAATCATTTTTAAATACATTTAAATAATTTTCTTTAAAAGTGAGAGTTCAGATTTATTCACCCTTATTTTATTTAAAACCTGTATGACTTTCTTTCTTCTGTGGAACATAAAAGAAGATATTTTGAGAAATGTCTCAGTGTGTCCATAGGGAAGTCAATGGGGTCCAGTGTTGTCGGTTACAACAACCTTCAAAATATCTTCTTTTGTGTTCATGTACATGTCATTATGTTTGGGGAGTACTACTGAAAATATGTTTACAACAGTTTTAGGATTGATCATTCTGCAATGAGTATAATCTTAACATACCCTCTAGTGGTACAATGGTGCTACTATGACTCTAGCTCAGTTATAATACACAAAACATAACACAAAAAGATATCACAGGTTGTTTTTTGTATAAATATACATGAATAAGTACAGTCATAACTATTATCAGTTCGAAAATGACTGGAAAGTTGTATTATTAGTAGCAGCAGTATTAAGGTGAGAGTATACGTTGGCAATGAACGTATCTAAACCAGACCCATAACAACATGACAAGCACCCTTCTGTCCACATTCACTGTGATGACTGAGCAGGTTCATCTCAGGTATATCTGAGGAGGGAGGCCTTCAATTAACCTCCTCCCTGCACTGTCTGCTCATCAGCTGAAATCATTAACTCTCCGATCTGGCAGCGCATTGGAGAACGGGAGATTGGGCTAGAGGAAGAGTGAGGAAAAACGAGTGAAGTTAGAGGGGAGGGGTACGGGCGAAGCTGCTCTGGTTCATTCACACAAAAAGAAAGGGAAAAAAACACCAGCCATCTTATTTCTGAGCCGTAACAGCAGCCGTAACCATGGCGACGTTACTTGATGAGCTCATAGGCTCTGCAGTAGGACATCTCTAAAAGGTGAATGGTGGAGACGCTGCTGAAAATATGGCGAGGGATTGAAGCGGCTTTTTATGTGATAAATGTTTTTTGAATTAATTATAACATAAAATGTTACGAGTAATTATAATACATACAGAGATACAGAGACTATTGTATTTACTGAATTTACTATTTATAGGTAGGTGTTTAGGTAAAATGATCATTCTTGTTTCATTCTGTGAACTACTAACCCTATTTTTACCAAATTTCAAATTTTGCAGAAAATGAGAGCTGGAGAAACTCAAAGTCAAAATAACAGAAAACAGGCTCTGTATTTTTTCAGACCTCAAATACCGCAAATAAAACAAGTTCATATTCACTTTTAAGCAATACAACAATAATATTTGTGCATGTATTTAGGTAAACCTCGATTTTTATCACAGTTTTCAGATGTCCTGTGATGCTGTCAGCCTTTCACATTGCTCTTGGATGACTTTGTCACTCCTGAGGTTTGATTTAGTTGAAATTTAACACTGAACTGATATTGTCACAATACATCTAGAAACGCTGGTTTGAAATGAAAAGTTGGAATGGTCTCTTAATTTTTTCCGTGGCTGTATATACATAAAGCTGTTGTTACAATGGCAAAAACATAACATGCTCATAGTTTTATATGACGCTAATATACGACTTTTCAATCAGCTTGTTGTTAGATATGAGATGCAAAAAAAATATTTGACAACTTGCCAAAAATCTTTGTTCAATTGTCAGCTTTTGTAGGCATGTACAATGATTTACTGTTTAGAACAAGCCAAATGACCATACAATTTACAAAATGTGTTCGATTTCTTCAAATTCTTTGAAATGAATCAAAACTTTAAACTCTGCCAGTATCAAAAAGTGATCATTATGAGCCTAAAGTATAACCAGATGGCATTACTATTACTTTAGAGTCAGTGTTTCACAATCAGCTCTATAGCCTTAAAAATGTCTCTTATGATTGTAAAATGACTGAGGAACAGTGATTTTGATGTATTAAAACATTTGATGTACATACAATTAAAATAAATACTAGTAGGCATAATGACACAAAGGCTGGATACAACCGATAGATACACTCCATGCCTCTAGATGGCAGCAATGTATTAATCCACCATAAGATTAAAACCCATGTCAAAGCTCTCTGTCACAGCCAGACAAATCATACTCTTTTATAGTAGCATTTTGAAACAGCTTTTTAAACATGAAATCATCATATTACCAATCTCTGCTGCAACATGCAAAAAAAATTTGGACCATTCTGGATGCTGCATTCATAGCATTCTGGCCAAAAAATAACCTTTTACCAGTTATTATAGTTCTGCTATTGATACATGTAATTTTAATTTATTTTGACAGTGATTTGATGCAAAGATTTTTGCCAAAAATACATCATAGGGATCAAAATGATAGATTTTTCTATTGTGGCAAAAATCGTTAGGATATTAAGTAAAAATCATGTTTACGTTAAGTAAAGTGGATGCAGCAAAATCGCAAACAAAAATGGCCGGAAACACGTCTACAAACTTCACTATCTATGTAAAGCTTAGAATTTCAGCTTTCAGGTTCAACTATTCTACACAACATCATTACAGCGGTAAGCCAAAAGAGAGGCTTTAAACAAACCTGTCTGTTTCTTCTTAGCAGTGGCCTGCTACAGCGCCTCTGACTAACATATTAAAGGCATTTAAAAAAAAATTGCAACCTCAGATTCCAGAGTTTTAAATATATATCGGCCATATATCATATAGAAGGCTTATTTATTCAGCTTTCAAATTAATTTACTCAATTCAATTAATTTTGAAAAATTGACCCTTAAAACTGGTTTTGTTGTCCATGGTCACATATATTCTACTGTATAAACACTGCATCTACCCTAAATTCCCAGTTTCAGTCAAATTTATTATTCTAGATCTTATTAAATCAGCATAACCAACATTTTCTTTTTTCCTGTCATGACTAAAGCTTGATTACAGGACATAGTTCAAGAAAACCACACTAATCCAAGTTGGAATTCACTTGAGTGTGTATGAGCTCAACAGCAGACTTTTCAAAGGGCTTGAAAGGAAAAACTGCACTAATGTCCTTCCTCCTGTCAGCTTACTTTGAATAGAGCAGAGACAACCAGCCAAGTCACTTGTCAGATTCACAGCTTGATTACAACTCATTAAAAAGTGAAGGAAGAAATCTAAAAACTGTAAAGAGAGAGAGAGAGAGAGAGAGAGAGAGAGAGAGAGAGGGTGCTGGCAGATGTCAATTTGTTTCAAGCTCCAAAACATTCAAAAGCTAGTGTTCTTGAATTAAAGTGCTTCATTCATTGAAAAGATCTACTGGGCCCTAATCAAAAAATGTCAAATGTAAAGGTTAAACCTTTTAAATGAATAAGAGCCCCACAGATCTAATATAATGTAGACGTCTTTATCAAAGATTGGGCAAAAGAGGAGAAACTACTACTAAGTAACATTTGCAACATTTACATTTTTAATAAATGCTTAAATCGTGTCAGCTGTCAATTTGAAATGAAGCCTGTAATGTACACAAATTCAAGTAATTTATGGAGGCCCAGATCGTTTTTTACAACCTTGGGATTTATTTATTTACTTTGTTTACATTATTATCATTATTTGCCATATCCAACTCCATTTAGTTGTATGCGGTCTAAACTGCAAAAAAATGTGCAGTAGGGTTCAGTGTAAACAGCCAGATTATAACACGTCTCCAACAGCATACAAGCATTAAAAATACTCCTGATTTTAAGCCTCTGTCTGGTCTCGCACCAGGAAATCTCTAATCTGAATATATGCACTAACATTGTGATCAGTTCATTAAAATGAATCATCAAGAAATGTTAAGAGTAAATTCCTATTGTATTCCAAGAAATAATGACACAAAAAAGATATTTTTATACAGCGCTCCATTAACGCCTTAAGACTGTTCATAAATCAGAGGAACAAACTGACATAAGAGTTGCTGACAATTGTCTTTATCACAGTAATTTCTCCCTTTCAAAGCACTCTATAAATGTCAGAATAACATTTCAAGTGGGAACTTGCCAGGGTGTAGAATCTCCACAGGCTGTCTTTCATTTAAGAGTACATGTTTGACTGAATGACACAGCTTTAAAACGCCTTTGTGACTTGCTAACTCTAATGCACACAAGAAGGAGGGCATTCAAAGGAGGAGAGGTGAAATTATGAATTGAATAAAAAAATTTACTACCACAGACTGGCTGGAACTTTAGATAAAGACTGCATCCAAGCCAGACAGACTAAATAACTGTGAAATTAATAGATGGTTTTGTGCATATCCTGTTTAAAACTCCACACAGAGAGAGGATTGATAAGTTTGTAAGAATTGCAGTTTGTGAGTCAACACTCAAAGTTCTACCAAGGTGATACATGAGTGAAGAAAAGGTGAAGAGTGCAGGTTAGGCTCCAGGGTAAAGGCGAGGTTTGCTCCACTACACATCACAGAGATCACTCTCAGATCTCTTCACGGGCCACAGATCAAAGTCACAGCTGGGCTATTAAATGAAAAATTAAGCAAAAGTCTATTTTGCTAACATGGGTGTGGCAGATGGACAGACACGCTACATGCTGTCAATAATAGCCAGAAAAACGTATAAAATTATTTGAAATTATAAGGTATATGCAAATACACAATGTGATACAATTTAATAGTGTTGTTTTTGGTGGATAATTTAAATGATGTAATGTTATAATGTGTCTCCAATGAGCACGTTACAAAAAAATTTAAGTTGGCGCAAACAGAAACCAAGCACAGAAATGAAGACATAGCAAACAATAAAACGTAACTTGAAACTTCAACACATGACCATTCAGACCATCTTAACTTGGTAATTATAATTTCAAGCGTCATGTCATAAATGTCATACATATATACAACATTTAGGGGTAAATTCACCAAGAATGAATTACGCTCGCTGATAGAGGTTTATTTGCAAGACTGTCTGCATTGTTTTAGCACCCGATTTACAAGTTATGCAAATCGGGTAACGTTGCAAACATGCCTAAAACTTTGGTGCTTGATGCAATTTGCATGGCACAATTCCCAATCTTGTGATCGGTTCTGAATACAAATCTGTGGGAGATGCAGCAGATTACTGCATAATTTACTTAGACTGTACAGAAACACATATACAACATCCACTATAGGGCTGGGTGTATGAAGGTATTTACACTATTTGGACAAAAGTATTGTGATGCCCTCCTCTAATGAACAGGAATATCTGATTCATTTCCATGAGCACAAATATTCCAACAACGCCCCTGTGCACAAAGCAAGATTCAAAAACAAATGATTGATTCGGAAGAACTTAAATTGTAATATGGTATTGTGTGGTATAGCATTAATATTTGTTTTTATTGAAATGACTGGAAAAGATAAACATGTTTATTATAAGGGGGCACCCCAATACTTTTGTCCATATAGCCATTGAGATGGAATAAAATGTCAACTGCAATAGAGCTTTCTATTCCGTGTATGAGTTGCGTTCATATTAGTTCGGTTCTCTTGGTTGTTTTGGTCCTGACCAAAAAAGAAAAAAACTAGTCGTTTAGCGTTCAGAGCATTTCAACAGTGAACCTAAAAATACAGATCCTAACAGCTTAAGTATAAAGTCAGAATGTGATTAGACAGTTTTTATGATTTATATGTTGATACAGAACTTACCAGACATCCAAAACAATGTTGTGCGCTGGATTATACATGCTCAGTGTATGCCTGCGCATATGATGGTATACACCCCTAAGGGTGTGTTCACATATGGCATATTTGGTTTGATTAAAGAGTATTTTATGATTTTTAAGGTCCTACTTTGCTTTATAGAGTGTCCAACAACCCATTTGCATACATACAAAGTGTAAAAACACTTTAATTTTCTAATAATAAGTTAATATTATCACCTTTCATCTTTTGAATCCCCTCCTTTCTGTAAGCCTACCCTGATTTGAGTGGTCAGATGGTCTAGTCTGCTGTGATTGGTCTAGCACTACAGCGTTTTCGCAGATGCTCCAAGCAAAACGTAGACGGGATTTGCACAGAGTGTTGCAAATCGGTCACAGAAATGAAATTAGAACGTCAGACAACTCGTTCAAGTGAATCAGAGTTGACTCCTTTTTCCAAGCCAATAACTTTGTTATTTGTGCACTTTTGGCTTCACAACTTTGAAGACTTTTTAATGATATCAAAATACCTGCTCTTTAAAGCGAACTCTGTTGCGATTGTTCTGTTGGTGTGTTTTATTTGTTTAAGGGTGAACGCTGCCACCCGAACCCTGGTGCAAACCAAACAAGCGGACCGAAACCGCTGAAAAGATGGGTCTTGGTCCGCTTTCCAATGAACTCTGGCACGGTTCGATAGGAATATGAATGCAACACGGACCAAAGGCATCGAAACCAAACCAAAACCAAATAAAACAGCCGAGAGAAAGCCCTACTCAGCATGATTTACTGTTGACTTCTCTGACACAGACATACACAAATGATTTACCCTCTGTGGATAATCAGGTATGATCATGACAAATCTCACAAACTTTAAAGCCTGCAGGGGAATGTAGAGCAAGTGGAGGCAGTCACTAAACATTGTGAACCTGTAAATCTCAAATCTAAATTGTTCCTTTTTTTAAAAAAAGTTTTGTTTGTAAAGTTGTGACTTCGGCTGTCCACATGTCTCTCTGTGATGCTGATTTGTTGACCATTTCCCTTCATTCTGTTATGCACTCCTCCCTTTCCTGCAATTGAAGACAAGGCATCTATGGCTCACCATGTGTCAAACACAGTTCCCTTCCTGTCCCCCCGGCTTCCTTCCCATTTGCACCAAAACCAGACTTGTTTTTAGCGGTGTACTCGACTCAGACAAGCATTCTGATATCACAGTCTTTGTATGTTTCCGACAAGTGACACGTTATGGAATTTGATCTATGGAGAGCCATCGACATTCCAATAACCGAGAACTAACATTGATGCTAAACAATAAATATGCTTGAAGAGGAATTCTCACTTTCCAGCAAATGATTCCTATCATGCAGATGCTTTAAGGGATCTGTTTAATAGTATGGTTAGGGCCATAGTGGTTGGTGTCTCATGAAATTTAAAACTTCACGGTCTCTGGGCGACCTCCAAGTAATACAAAAACATCAGAGGTAGCCATCCCAATCTACCCAGAGTATAAATCTTCAAGCCATTCCAGTCTGACACCCATGAGGAAATACGGGGCTTTGGGTTACACATCTCCGATTTCAAATCATTTAGAAGAAATAATGGCAGGTTGTGTTTTCACACTTGCAGAAAACTATGTTCCTACTTAGATCATGTTGGAAAAAATTTGTCTCCAAGGCTTAAATGGATTTTTGTTAACATGGTGTTTATTTCCATCCTGAGGGAATGCACATACTGATCAAATATAAGCCTCAATGCAATGCAAGTCACTTTAGATGAAAGCGTCTGTCAATTCATAAAGGTACCTGTAATGTAAACGGGTCACTATAATGTCCAAAAATCTATTTAACACAAATTATCACGCTTATCTTTTGCTGTGTGTCTTCAAGAAAATTTCTGTTCCCGACTGACAAATGAAAATGTTGGAAACCAACTATCCCCCACAATATCCAAACGTGCTCCATCCTTGCGTGTAAAAAACCACTGAGACTGTTACTTTTAATAACTTTGATACAAGCTTGAGTCAAACTCCATGGCACTTTATCCTTAAGTTTTACAAGACAAGGTTAAAAGATGTGAGGTGAGTTAATGTCACCCTTAGATGATCTGTCATTAAGCACAAACAACCTCCCATTCATATTCACACAAACAGGTATGCAGGTATGAGCTCAACTTGGCACTGCTTATTTATCACGTTTATGATAATCACACACCTGAAGAGCTCTGTGCTATTCCAAGACAACATTTTTTAACTCTAATGGGAACCTTCTTTGCTGTCTAGGTGGCTGTGTCTGCGGGCAGGGGTAATGTCTGGGTTATACCGCTTTTAAAAGTTTTGAGACATACTTTTTTGGCCCTGTTTTGCCACAAATGATAAATAAAAACAACTCAAAAATAAAATATCTATTAAACTGACAGCAGTTAGTGACTAGAAGTGCACATGTAATCCCAAGTCTTAATTTAAGTCGAATGGCAAACTTTTAACTTACTAGATGATGTCATTTACTTGTTATTTCTTTTGCTTCTTATCAGACATAATCTGCAGGGATACAAAATGTTTATGTTGTTGCTTTGAAACCGTCTATATAAAACTTTTATCTGGTGTTTTAGGAATTTTATAAAATAATAAGCTTTGGTAAATTCAAAATGTTTTTCAAGGATTGAATTCAGTTGAAGTGGTACATTAGAACACAACCTGTCATTACTGAAAACTACCTCTACATCTTTCAAATTAAAAACATTGAATCTCAATTTCATTGCAAAACAAGATCAATCATTACCTTTATCAGGGGCAACATAGCTCAACCCATTCAAGGCAAAGAACCCAAACTCACATCTACAAACATGAAACATATCACCACATTCCAAAACAGGTAATTTAGTATCAGCCAGGTGGAATGAGAAGAATCTCTCTTTGAGTTGCAATAGTGTGTACGGGTTGCTTTATGTTTGCACAATCAGTGACTGGAGGCCCACATTTTCACAGTCTCACCCTTGAAACTCTCTTTTGTTTATGCAGCCTTGAACCTAAACCAACAGTCAAGACAATTACGTAGAATTCAGAAGAACAAGCCTTGCATTGCAAATTGTTACACCAGAAGATGAGACAATTTTATTGTCATGTTCTTGATGTTTGGTGATATTTAAGCATCTGTTGATTCATCTAAATGTGTTATTTATATGCCTTTTTTATTTACCTGCATCACATCACAAGCAGGGATGCAGAAACTTAAACCAATTTCCCAATTTGTTTCGCATAGAATTTTCAAGCACTGTAAGAACATTCCACAGAGATTAAGAACAACTATTCATACTCTGAATGATTCAAAGGAATGCTCTAACTTTAAACCTGTTTCTTCAAGCACACATCAAGATTTATTCGAGTGTGTTAAAGAAAAGAATGGGAAGGCCTGCTTTAGAATAGATAATCTACCAGGCCCTATGGTATATAGGTGATCATAACAGTAGTTATGTATACAACAAAACCATGAAATGTTTCAAAAAACAAGTCCTTTTCCTTCTAATGAAAAATATAATTGAAAACCTGAATAGCCGTTTACAAAGCAAATTTCATGGTAAATATATGTTGTCACATTCATTAGTCCAAGGTTGTCCGGTTTTGAAAAGAAGATCTGCCATACACATTTTCAGACATCAGATATGTGAATGAGGGAATATGTGTGTGTGTGTGTGTGTGTGTGTGTGTGTGTGTGTGTGTGTGTGTGTGTGTGTGTGTGTGTGTGTGTGTGTGTGTGTGTGTGTGTGTGTGTGTGTGTGTGTGTGTGTGTGTGTGCAACACAAATTGTATCCTCACAGGACAGTTCTGCATGTTGGGGAATCCCAGTATGCACCCCATGCTGTTTTCTTCTGCATGTTAAGCTCAAGTGCGAGTGCACTCCACTGGAATGTCCATAATAAAGCATCTTGTGCACCTACACAGTCTGTACATCAAAATTGTATAACTTTGCAAAATACTGTAAGCCCTCATTCTTAATGAATAAACTGAACAATTAAACATGTTGCTCTCCTGAAGAAGTGTAAAACCTTCTGCTGTTCAAGAATGTAAACAGGCTTACCTATGCACTTGATCTCGAATCCCCGAGGTGGTTTCAGGGCCCTCCGTGTCCATCCTTCCCTCAGCACCTCCAAATGATCCTCCTTGCCTTGAATGAGCAGAACATGTTCATCTATCCAGCCCAAGAAAAACGTCTCCGATATGGCGTCCGTGACTTTCTTATTCCAGAAGTGCTGCATGTTCTCCGCTTTGAAGTCGGCGAATATCTCATAGCCGGTGTGGTGGTGCTGAAGCTTCTCCGTGACCGCGGGTGATTCCTCGGTGCTGACCCGTGACAGCACTATGGCCAGGGAATGGGGGGCTATCTGCAGGAACTTCTCCATTCTCCGGCGCGTTTCACACACAGGCCACGGCGCGGAATGCGTCCCTGTCCGAAGCTCCTCCGCGGCACTCACACGGTGTTTTATTGCGCACCTTATTAAATTGCCAAAACGAGCACATCGCACCGTATTTCAGTTTGGGTTTGTTTCCAGGAGCCGAAGCGCTCCGCGTGACGGCGGAGGGTCTACCAGCATAATACGCGAGAAAGACGCCAATGTCATTTATGCATAGAATAAACGGTCACAACGTTGTCTTCCGTATGGTGAGCCCATAGCCTGATGCCAACAGTCCAGTGGGCAATAAAGACTAGGCACTGATCGACAGAGCTGAATAATCAATGGGGCTGTCTGTTTTAATAGATCACAACCTGCCTCTTTCCACACCTCTCCCACGGCATTCTGCGCATAGGAGCGAAAGAAAGCGCGTATTGCGAGAGCGAATCCTCCAGACTGCTGGCCAGCATCGAGGCCTCCTCAGCGGTGGCTTGATCGATCACTGCATTCATTGGTGATGTTTGATGGCCATAAAGCGCAGATGACTTCATCCCTTCTTATGCATGTCTTCTTATGGTGCGCTGCAAGGTTGCCTCCCAGTCGTAGATTTTTTTTACCTTGTATACTCTTTACCGTTCATAGAGACCGCAGGGTTGCGTTTCCGAGATAAGACTCACAGCCGTAACTCGTTTCGGAGGCGTCTGGCTCGTGCGCCGGTGCCCGGTGCGGCGGATCAGATTGGACGTGCGGAGAAGCGCAGCGACGGAGCGCGAGTGGATCACCAGATGTTTTCCTGACTCCACCTACAGGCGGCCTTCAAAACATGGCGAGTGCGGTGCATGAACCTCGCAACAGGTGAACATTGGGAAAAACAAGGAAAGAGCGTTCACCTATTAGCTCAACGCACTTTACCTTATGGGACGTGAAAGAAGTGATTGGCAGCGAAGGGTATTTCTGTATGGGCTACCAATGATTTCCTCCTGTTAAAGGGATAGGTCACCCAAAAATTAAAATTCTAAAAAATCATTTATTTATTCATGTAATTCAAAACTGTGATTGTGGGACACAAAAGAAAATACTTTGAGAAATGTCTCAGTGGTGTCACGTCAATGGAAGTCATGGGGGCCAATGTCAGTTGGTTACCAACATTCTTCAAAATATCTTCTTTTGTGTTATGCAAGTTTGGAATGACATGAGAGTGAATAAATGATAAAAGAATTTGAATTTTTTGGGGTAAACTATTCCTTTAATGCCACCACTACCTATGCATAAGGTTGTCTTTCTAAATGAACTTCTTTTAGCAAATTGATAAATTGCTTGTTAATTTTATAGTTCTCCATAATCATACAAAACAACTTAAACTTTGCACTATGCACAAATACATCTTTATTTATTTTTGTTAGCAATGTGTTTGTAAATTGTAATCTAAAAAAGAATCCGGCCTTATTTGCATTTGTGTGAGGTTGTTTTTTAAGACATACATCATCAAATAAGCTCAGGCTTTGGTGTCAGATATCCAATCCCAAAATTTCAGGGTGTTTCCTGGTGCTTAGTGATTTGAGCACCACTAGAGAGAAGACCTGCTCTTTTATAATGCTGACCCAAGGTTGCAATTCGAATAAAAGGCATTTCTGCAAGCCCACATGCCCAGGTAACCTCAGGACAACTAAGTTTTTGAAATGTTTAGGTGGGATGAGAAATAAATGATGTGTGATGCATTTCACATTAGAAGGTCAAATTAGTGGAGTGGTTAGAAACTTATTAACCAGCAGCGGGATTCATATATTGTGTGAAATGTTAACACAGCAAACCCTAGGTTATAGAGTAAACCTGATTACTGTGTAACCCAGAACAAATATACATTTACAAGTGATGATCAACATTTGTCATGGTTGAAAAAGCTGGCGACCTACCTGTCTAATGTTTTCTTGTATTAAATATGCAGGTCATACTTTACTCACACGATGATTTGTTTTTCCTGTAGCTATTACAAATAAATGAGATGTTATTAATGCCTTTTGCACTTTAAAATGTATTATATTAGTATCATTACTATAGGAGGACTACACTAGATAATCTGTTTGTCAGCTTTATTAAAAAACAAAAATCAAAACAATTAAGCAAATTGTAGATATGAACTACAGAGAAATATTAGTCTTTATTTCAATTTAGTCTGCTGAGATGACTAAAAACTTAACAGAGATCAGACTGACCTTAGATGGTAACTTATTGGTGACATCTGCTGGCAGGATTGTTCTTTAATCTCTTCAACCAAAGACAATTAGGAGATTTGATGAACATGATTGATCCAAGAACAGGCAAGGAATAGACCCTGGAATGACTAATTGATTGTCATGAGATTATAGTAACTTTGCTCAGCACAGCAAAAACTGATCACTAAATGCACAAATGGCTTTTATTACATACACAGCATCTTTTTTATTAGTAAACTTTTTTTATTAAACCTTGGTTGGAACACCACAACTATAATAGCTTCCAAACATATAAGAAAGAGGAATTAATTATATCCCATTACTACCATAACACTATTGTGACTACTATCAAATATAGACTACTTTGAAAGACGTAAACATTGCTGGTCCAGAAGAACTTCCTGTTTTAGTTTTTTACACTACACTAAAAATAAAGATGCTTAAAAGGTTATTCACAGCAAAACATTTTTGGTTCCACAAAGAACCATTCAATAAAAGTTTTTTTAAAGAACCATCTCTTACTTATCGTTTTATAATCTGAATAACCTTTTTCGCCACAAAGAACCTTATGTGAAAAATGGTTTTATGGAACCATTTAGACAAAAAAAAAGTTCTTCCATGGCATCGTGAAGCACCTTAAATTTTAAAAACGTTTGAACAACTAACAGAACACTTATAACCAAAAATAAGTGTTATAGTGAACATCTTTAGGATCTAATTATATGCAAGATTAAAAAAACAGTCAAGTTGTACAAGAAAATATAAAACAGGAAAGTGCTTCACACTACCAGTCAACAAGTTTTTTCCATTAGACATCTAATGGATATCTATATGTCTTTTAATTAGCCACACTTGTTAACATTTTAATAATATTCATAAACATTCATCTGGAAAATCATAAGGCACAGTTTATATACTTCTGAAAGATGTACCTCAGGCATTTGAGCATAAGTCTTCAGAGTCTTTAATATCAGTAGAAACCAATTCAGTGTCCAAAACTGAATATTTACTCAATTCTTGAGTATTGATTTTATACTCCCAAGATTTCAGATATTTGTTAAAACACTGTTTGTACATAAAATATGAATTGTATTGAATATAACCCATGCCAGTGCTCTATATTTACAACCACAAACCGAGAGACATAACAAGCACTGATTTATTTAAATAGATGAAACTTAACAAAAATTAACAAAACCATCACTCCAAAATTGTAACAAAGAAAGTGAAATTGTTCATTCACTGGAAGACATTTCGGAGGCGTTTTGTTCCATATGTTTGCTAAAATGTGGAATGAAAGAACAAGAAATGCAAAAATAAAAAAATGTAGACAACTTTGTGCATTTTGATCATGTGCCTCTTTTTTTAAACAACATTTATTACCCTGGCCTGGGTGACTTCCAATATATGAACTTTAGAGGCTTCGTGAAACTAACAATTTAGAGTAAAACGTTTGAAAAAGAACTCTTCATTGTCTTAGGGACATTAGTGGCAGTATCTTAAACATCTGTGTTTCCATAGTTAAATAAGTCTGTTGGTCATTTCACCGTCCATCCTAATGCATTAGCAACAACAGCACCTGTTTGGAAACTTCTTCAGCTAAGTGCATGTGGAGAACCTTAACATAAGTTAAACACAAAAATTGCCAGTCCCCATATAGGCATATTTCACTTAAACAATCTTTAATATTAACATAGCACATCTTCTGTAAGGCACTACCTGGACCGCCGATCCTTCTTGGCCCTATCTGTGCTTTTTTCCATAGTCTTTTCATTGTCACCCCTGCATTTGGGGCAATACCATTTACCCTTGGGTTTGTAGGTGAGTCCAACGCATGAAAAGTGGAACCACTCAATAGGACACTGCTCATTGTCGCAGCCAATCATCTCCCCATAGGACACCTGTTCACAGAGGCAGTAGGTGGGCTCATTGGGATCGATGGTGAATTCGACCGGGGACGCGTCTCGTTCTTGCTTGGCCTTGGAGCGCTTCTTCTTCTTGGCCGACTTTGACTTTTTCTCACGGGGCTGCTGCGGAGGCTCTTCGCCCAGGTCTTCCAGGGCCCCGTTGGCACCATGACATGAAGTGTCACGGCTCTCGCTGTTGCGCTGACGTCTGGGTCGCCGTGCCGAAGAGCGCTCGGGCATGGCGTTGGCAGAGGTGCTCGCAGGATCGTGCCTCACCTTCTCCACGGGTCGCTCTGTGTCTCCTGGCTCCAAGAAGCTGGGCGAGTGGGCCTCGATCTGGCGCGAACGGTTCTCCACAACCTCCATCATCTGTGTGACCACATGGATTTTCTCATCTCCGAGCTCCTGACTGGTGATGAGAGCACGCTGCAATTGAATCTGCAGCCGTTTGCGCTGGGCACTGTCATTCTCCTTTTTGTACTTTTCATATATCTCGTCCACCTCCTTGAGGACCTCTAAGTGGTTCAGAAAACAGAAAAGCATGAATGAAAAACTGTGAGGTTGTGGGTTCTTAAACACATTGTAGACGCTGCACGCTCAATACGTGTCACAAAGCCACTCTTAAACGCACTACAATCGATTGTTTGTTTTTTTGCGTGTCTCGGTTGCTCTATTGCTACCCCTGCCGCTTTGGAACAAACCATACATGTAGCCTACCTACCTGCCAGAACATACGTGCACCTCTGTCTCGTAAAAACACGCGGAACAAAACGGTGCTTTAAAACATTTAACGAACCCTTTCTCGTTGCATAGAAATACATTTGCAAGGCAACAGTCATCTGCAAAGTCTGTTAAAGGAAAACATAACTGCAAAGCATTATTAGGCGTCGGCATCGAGCTCTAGCCGTTTTAGCTCCGTGCGAACAAAACACACGGCGACAGAAAGCACCATTACGTCGTAATGTGGCAGATACTATGGTAACTAAAGCGATGCCATAAGAAAGAGCGCAGCCAAACAACAGTACAGAGAGTATGCACTAGTCAAAATGGCTGATCACTGCTGGTAGGACAGTGTTGCTACTAGAACAAACATATAGCTGCATTTGCGAAAGAAGCTATTTAACTCAAACACAGCGAATGTGTCCAGCGTTACAGACACTAACAAAAAGCAAAATAACATGTGTTTGGTTTTACTAAGAAATTAAACAAAGCCGGTCTACAGGGTATACGTAAATCGTACTGAAATATACATGGTTCTGTACTGGCACCTCTCACAAATGTTTCGCTTACCTTGATACTTTGTGTCGATCTCGCGTAACAATGAAACATTCCTCTGTATGTCCAAAGGCAGCGATTCAACACATTCCAAATAATCCTCCACGTAGTTGACAAGCTGCGATTTTTCCACGTTCGGATAATGCCCTAACATGGTGATAGTTATGCATCAAGCAGCTATGCACCTCTTAGATATGAACTGCGGTTTAAAAACGAGTGGTTTCCACTCATAGGTTCCTTTAAAATATGATGTTTGTTAGCAACCTTTTGGTGAAGCCACTCTTTCCGGGCAAATTCAGTCCAGTCTTCCCTGGCTACGAGAACTCCTTCAAACAAAACTATCGTTGTGCGCATGCGTAGGATCAACCCATAAAATGCCGCGTTTTGCATTTTCAGACGCTTTAACAAATAGGAGGTGGCGTTGCTGAGATATGGGCGGAACGCAGGATCAGCTGGGCGTGTCCACAGCTCATGGGTGGGAGGGGTCGATTCATTAAAACCGAGCAGAAACCTTACGAGCAATAGCGCTACATGCTAAGTCAACACCGGGTTAGCAAGTAACTTGTTGGTGATAATGAGATCAAATAAGCATAGCGCTATCCAGGTTATGTAATAATCAGTCATCGCCGTTCATTGCTTGATTTTTCACAATATTAATAACACAAACTGAATTTATCATAAAATGTCGCGCACGCTGAGAATGAGCCCCGTTCTGTTGAAGTAACGTGGTACTCCACTTGCGTAACTATGTTTATTGACAAACCGGGCTTGTAGGCGTACAGCTCAGTCACAGACGTCTTAGCATGAGTACGCTACGCAAGCAACCGTGCTGCGCAGTATGCAGGACATCTCTGCCCAATGTCCGGGGACTTTCCCCTAAGCAATGATGGCGAAACTAGGTTCCCAGTACGTAGCTTAGGATACAAGTTTTCAGGCATGCGCATTCTAACAGCAGTGAAGACATGAGATATATAGAGCGGGATACGGCGATGTGTTTGTATGATGGTAAGAGAATGAAGGTCTTTCTTTACATTCCGCGTGACCGATTCACGTATAGAGGAGTGAGGTATATTACTACAAAGATTTACAATATAATGCGTACCGCATTTAGTGCAGTATTTATTAGTATTCTTCATCTTGAAGAACAGACTGCAGAAAAAATGTAAATGAGGCTCATACGTCACAACGAAACGCCCCTTACGATGGCTATGAGCTAACAGAAAAGTTCCACAAGAAGCGAAAACAAAATGTTTCTTAATTATGTTATTTTAATTAACTTGTTTTATGATTTTTTTTATAAATTATTCTTTATTAATATTTAAAGACGATTTAAAGCCGACAAAATGTAATTAGAAGTTCATAGATTAGTTAAAAACAAACATGTCGACTTTGATGGATCATAATAATAAACCGTTAAAACAAGGATGGAAGACAAACAAAGCCCTACCGTACATCATTCAAGGTTTTCAGGTGTTCATAAAAAGATTTTTGTACTGCATGGGTAGACATGAAATATGATCCGCATAAGATGCCCGAGTACCATTTGCCCATTTTGAGGTGTTTACGCCCACAAGTTATGCCAAGCCATGTGACGTGAACGTCGAGTAACGCTAATGCTGTTATAAAATAATTCGGTTTTATCACGATAACGCAAAGGTACACGATAACGTACATTTAGTGATCATTAATTTAATCGCTTATTGCAAACCAGAAACAATCAACGTTGTGTTACCGACAGCATTTGAATGTGTTGAATTATCAAAGCTAATGTATAATAGTTGTAATACATAGTACAAGTTTAACATTGCAACTTTGGAATTGATATTGAATGCATAGTGACTTTGAAAATGCAACATGTGGTTTGACTGATTTTCTTAATATTTTGCTTTACCAAAAGCAAAGAAAAAAGAAGCAATGAAGATCCTTTACTTTTCACCACTTGTAGCACTTTTCTTGGGTTGTCATTTGACTTTCTGTGGATCACACACAGGTTTAGCAAATGCATCAGAGTAGGCTACAGTAATTCCGGATTACTTCAGGTCAATCTAGGATGCATCCTAACACTAGCATAGCATCTGGCTTGCCTCGTGTATATGGCCTGATTTTTTTCGAACAGTCTGGACCAAAGAAAAACTGAAGGTGACTTTTAGACTGCATGGCCTTCCTGTCGACAGTAAACAGCCCAGAGCAATGCACATTCATGAGTATGTAGATTTGAGCAAGGGCTGCGATTCTACAGGTGGACATTACAATCCCCTCCAAAGAAAGCATCCAGAACATCCAGGGGATTTTGGAAACTTTGTTCCGAAAAAATGGAAAGATTCGTCAGTCACAGCATTTTAATGCAACACATTTGTTGGAAAGCTCTCAATAATTGGCCGGTCTGTTGTTATTTATGGAGGAGAGGATGATTTGGGGAGAGGTGGAAATGCTGAAACCTGTTGAACGGCAATGCCGGACGTAGACTGGCAATGCTGTGTTATCGGACTGGGCAACCCTAGAAAATTAATACTCACATGAAAAGCTTTTTTCACATTGCCTTACTATTCACCCTCCTGAAATAATAACAATACACATTCTAATGTTTTCCATTACAAATGTCATTATAATCCATCTGATGTTTACTATTAAAATCATTTCAAAATTCCTTTATGTAGTGCATTTATGATTATTCCAGAAGGGTTTAAAGTCAACAAGTGATCTACAAGTTGTTTCAGTTGGTTTCTATCTGCCAGATAACATAACCATTACCGCTTCTATTATTACCAATAGATTTTAACCATTAGAATTCATGTGATGGTTTCTAAATGGAATTAAAATGTTATCATTATTGGCAGAATAGCGGCTGTAGGTTCTTAAGAACAAAGAGTTGAGCTTTAGCATTGTATTCATCACCAAACACCCATTAAAATGTTCTGAATAAACCAGTATTTTTAAGATGCGTTCATTACTTAACTTTATTGTTACTATTAGTGCCTTCATGTGCATGATAAAGAAATAAACATTCCCCCTTGTAAAAATTAATCATGCTAACTAGTTAATTTTGAATAGTTTAACCATGGTATTTGTAGAAAAGCTATGATAGTATAAATTGTAAAAAATACTTTTGCTGTGCTGGTTACTACTACACTTTTACTATAATAAAACAATGGTACATTTTCTAAATTGGTTATTTTTTTAGTTAATTCAGATCCAATTAAAGTTCTTCTGATAATCCTTGCATTCTATGAATGTGTTTACATTAGTGTCAGTCATTATAACGCTATAGAAATAAGTAGCCTACAGTGTAACTGTTTAATGTCTGACAGCCCGGATTCTCGGGATTCTCGGTTATTTTCGAAGCGTTTGCAGCGCCATCTACTCTAGCGCCATCTACGCCATCTAGTGCTAGACTCATCTAGACTCAGCGCCATCTACGCCATCTAGTGCTACTCTACATCTCGAAGAAAAATGGAGGAAATTGTTATCAAGCTCCAAGCGGATGGCATTATTAAAAAAGTCATCTCTCCAGGAAAAGGAGAATTTTCACCGTTCCCAGATGGGACAAAGGTAATGTAAGGTCTGGTGTATGTTTTGTATACGTGAAATGTCGAGGAGGTAATACAACGTCTCATTCCGTAACGATTCAATGTCCGATAGCAAGCTAGCTGCATCAGTTTGACTCGTTAGTTTTAAAGGATTATATGCGCGCAGTTTCTACCTAAAATGAACACGATCTGTTCAGTATGAAATAAAATGCATTCACGATACTAGTGTTGCGGAGACTTTGGTTCATGTGCTGTTTTTACATGAGCACGACAGGTTTTCTGGTTTAGCCGTTGTAGCTAACCATCAGACTGCATACCTGATGCAATAATCTCATAAATGCGATCTCATCAAAAGGACGTTCGTTTGCATTTTTAGGAGAAAAGACTTTTTTAGATTTTAACTGACAGACACAACCAAAATGTATTGCAAAATGCAATACAACAATTGTATATAAGGGTTTGCCCACAATTCCCTTGGCATGACAGCCCAGTCTCTTCCCTTAGGAAAAAGCATGTTTTGGCAGGTTGATCACGTGTATTACCACAAATACTATGGTTGTTATTGTGGTTACTATTTGTCTGCTATGTGGTTAACTTGAATAATTCGTATATTGCTGCATTGTGCAGCTCTTGTTAATATAAAAGCAAATTGCCTTTATACAGGCTGGGTAATGTGTTAAATGTGGCATAACATAATTATTGTTTATCAAAACAAATTTCTCTTTAAAAGGTCCAGTTTCATTTCCGCACTAGTCTTTGTGATGGGACAGTGCTGGATGACTCCAAGACAATGGGAGGTCGATCTAAACCCATGGAGCTCATATTGGGGAAGAAGTTCAAGCTTCCTGTGTGGGAGCAAGTGGTGATCACTATGAAAGAGGGTGAAATTGCTGAATTCAACTGTGATGTAAAGGTCGGTAATCTGTGAGCAGTAGACTAAGAAAATGCGATACTCCCGATTATGTTTCTAAATGATGATTGTTTTCTGTATTAGCACACAGCTATCTACCCATCAGTTTCTTTGTCGCTACGCAACATCAGCAAAGGAAAAGACCCACTGGAAGGACAGAGACACTGCTGTGGAATAGCCCAGGTTCACTCGCATCATTCCATGGGTTACCCAGACCTGGATAAATTGCAGACCAATCCCCAACCTCTTGTTTTTACTCTGGAGTTGCTACAGGTAAAAGCTTGGGATTATGTTTTGCCAGTGTAGCTTTAGAGAAGGCATTTTGGGTAACAATCTGTGCAAATGTGTTAGAGCTTTCAATCAACAGGAAACAGATAATATGCTAGGTGAATAACTAGTAACTTGTTGTAGTTGTAATAATACAAGCAGAATTGCTCTTTTTCAGAAATTTGTTCAATTTTGTTTTCTGTTTGTGACAATATTCTCTACCCTTCAAAGGTCTTGCCCCCTGGCTCCTTCCAAATGGAAATATGGGCAATGACAGATGAGGAGAAACTGGGAGCCATACCACAGATCCATGAGGAGGGAAATTCATTTTTTAAGAGTGGCGACATTGCAGCAGCTGCTGAGAAGTACTACAATGCCATAGCCTGCCTAAAGAGTTTACAAATGAAGGTTCGCCTCATCAGATCCTAAGCAATTTAAAGGGATAGTTCACCTAAAAATGGTTTGACCATTGTCATTTTTATTCCTGCTATGGATGAACTATTCCTGTCTTGTAGGAGAGCATTCGACCATGATGCAACAAACTAAATTCACTTGTTCACTTGTAAATTGTGGTTATACTGTTGGTTATCCCCTATTTTTAGGAGCGGCCGGGTGATGAGTCATGGATCAAACTTGATTACATGATCACTCCTCTCCTCCTCAACTATTGCCAGTGCAAATATCTTCAGGGCCAGTACTATGAGGTTTTGGACCACTGCTCATCTATCATCAATAAATATGATGGTAAATGTCAACACCAGAACTAATATCATTCTTTTAAATGATTAACAAATCAAAGTTTGTCCATATACATCTCTTAATATAAATAATATACATTTGATTTGTTATCTGTATAACTACCCACTTCATTCATTGATTACAAAGTCTGCAGTTATATACATCTATTTGAAATAAGCATGTTAATGTGCATTAAATTGGTCATTGACGAAAAACCTTAATAGATTTTATGTCAATAGAAACCATGTAATGATATGACGAGTGTGCTTTTACCCTTAGTAACAATCTGCATTTCAGATGCTTATTTTCATTCTTCCCTTTTAAACAGATAATGTAAAGGCATATTTCAAACGAGGGAAGGCACATGCAGCGGTATGGAATGGGGAAGAGGCAAGGGCTGACTTTGCCAGGGTGCTTCAATTAGACCCAACACTCGAATCCTCAGTTACAAAGGAATTGAAAGCATTGGAGGAACGCATCCGGGAGAAACAGAAAGAAGAGAAGGGACGCTATAAGAACCTCTTCAGCTACAGCAAAGCTTCTGCTGCAGCTACTACAGTAAGTTCAGTCTTTCATCTCATTGGTCGCTTTCGGATGCGTTTTGGGTGTATGATCATATTCAAATTTTGAGGAGAGAGTCTTATGTGGCTGTTCACACCAGTTGCTACGACTGTATATTACTGAATGTTTATTAAACATAAAGGTGTAAAAAAAAGAAAGGTACAGTCTGTGAACTCCTCCCAGTCATAGTTTTAATTTATCTCATCACAAAGATGTTGTTTTTAGCAGTATTCTCTGATACGTTCTAGTGTACCCATATTAAGCTGTACAAGACACAAAACAGTTCTTAGACCCCATTGACTACAATAGTAGGAAAAATTACGTTATAATATTTTAAAGAATGTAGGACAGCAAAAAGTTCTGGGGCACTTTGACTATCATTGTAATTTTTCCCCACTATGGTAGTCAATGAGGTCCAAGAACTGTTTGGTTGCGAGCATTCGTCCAAATATCTTTTTCTGTCTTCAACCACACAAAGAAATGTATACAGGTTTGGAACAACTAGAGAGTGAGTAATTCATGACAGAATTTTTGGGTGAACTACACCCCTATAACACATTGAAGATTGTGTCTCGTACATGTATATGGATCCAGTTTAATAAATAAGGTTGTTTTTACTTCAAGCTCCATCCATATGTGGTTTAGATGATCCAGTCACTAAACATTTTATTTGTATTTAAAACTGCACTTCTGAGCAGATCTAAAATGAGGTTTAAGAGGCTGTGTCCACCGAGGCATTTCTGCAGGCGTACGGCGTGTTTTTTTCAATGGTTTTCAACAGCGTTTGACCGGGCGCCCAAAGTTGAAAAATGCTCAGCTTGGGGCAGAACTCTCAGCTCAGATGAGCCTGCAATGGCCGTTTCAGCCACGTAAAAACGCCTGAGTGGGGACAGCCCCTAAAGGTTTAAGAGTCTAGATTAGCAATATTAGTTATGTAGCAAAATCACATTTCCGTTAAATAATCTGTGCTGTATTTTGTGTCTGTTTTAGGGCTGAAACAAGATGAACCTTCCGCTTATTTTGAGAGACGTGGTTGTGAGTCCATTAAGTTGGAACAATAATTTGACTATGACCAGTTCATGTATCTTCTACACCACTGGTTTTCTTTCTGCAGACATGCCCAAAGCAAACCACTTTTTTTTCTTCATCTGTTATGTTCTGCTGGTAAATTGATGATCAATTTACTAGTAAAAAAGTACATTGTTATTATTTACTGCATAGCTTTGAAGAGCCTGGTCATCCATTTCGACAACAAAGAATTATAAATAAGTGAACACAGACAGCAACATTACGGGAACCCGAAAACCAGGATTTGGTTAATACTGGTTAACTTCCTTATCCTTCTTCTCCATACTTTTTGGATGTAGCAGGAAATGCATTGGAGATCAAGTGCTCTAACAAGAGTGGTTGGAATGAAGCAAATTTAAATGAAGACAATCTGAAGACAGTCAACAAATAACAAAATGTCTAAGCAGCATTTCTGTCACTATATTCCCTATTTTGTTTTGTATTTATTTTTTTTTCAACATTATTGATATTACTCTCTGTTAATTATAGTCTTTGTATGTAAGCAACATTTTTAATATTAAAACAAAAAAAAAGATATGTAACACGTAATCAAAGACACAAGTTAGCACTGTGACTGCACATGTGAAAGAATTCTTTTTGACATCATATCAGAAATCATGTACTCTTATTTTCTGTGTAATTCACAATTATACCTTTCTATGTCACTACAAATAAACTGATTTTTTCAAAACGTTGTGTAAACTGCAGCTCTTCTGCATCAATGAAAAAAAATCACTCATTCCCCAGAATTGAAAATTTGTCAAATTGTTTATTGATTGTTTTATTTAAATACAGAATTGCAAAAATTGGGCTTAAAAAATTGCTATGCTATTTGCAGTATACATGAGGTTTTCATCAGGGCAGGGGCGGACTGAGCTATGCGCGATGGACAAAGTAGATCAATAAGAAAGATACAAAATATTGGTGTAAATAGCTTGGCAGAGAAAGAAAGCCTTTCTTGTGAGAAACAGAACAATGGGGAGACAAGTACCAGAGGAAGATTGTGGGTGGATGTTATGTGCGAGCACTTCGCTCTGTCTCTGCTAGACACTCCCTGACAAGGGCACGTGCATGGATGATACCTAAAGAAAAAAACATAAATTCACAAATATTAAACATAATAAATACTAGATATTTTAGAAAGAATCTTTGGTAGAACCCTAAAGAACTTGAGTACTGAAAATAGTTTAGAGCAATTTTGGCCATTAGTTCTGCATTGTATTCATTATATAAAGAAAAGGAGCAGAACATTATAGAAAGGTTAAAAGCCATTGGTCTAAGATTTAAGGAAGCTTTTTTTTTTAATCATAACCTGTACGCTCACATTTCTATGAGGGGCTAGACATATCACTGACTGATTCAAACGTTACGCGTGTACTTGGTTTAAGTACCTCTCTTTAGTCTCTCCATGGCACTTTTGCTGCCGGCGTAGGTAGGCCGTATTTCACGGCTCATCTCCTCAATGACAGAAAGCAGATCACTGTAGGTGGATCCCTGGGACACTTTTACTGGCTGGGGAAAAAAGAAATGTTTTAAGTGAAACACTTGCATAATTCATATATGGCGATATGCATATAACCTCTGATATAAGACTTGAGGACAATGATATTTAAAGTTACTGATGTCTCACCATAATTGAATTTAGCACTTGATTTCAGTATTGCTAAATAAGTTGAAGAAAAAAAAGGTTTTCCACACACCTATTATTTCACTTATTAGAGTTGTAACATTTTGGGACCCTTATGTGTATATAAAATGACTGATATTTGTGACCCCTGATCACAAAACCAGTCTTAAGTAGCACGAGAATATTTGTAGTATTAGCCAAAAATACATTGTATTAAGTAAAGGTCATGTTCTTTGAGGTTATTTTGTAAATTTCCTACTGTAAATAATCAAAACTTTATTTTTGTGAGTGGATGCAGCAAAATTGCTAATGCCCAGAAACACATCTACAAACTTCACTCGCTGGCAGTCGCTGCTGCCGCTCTTTGAGAATTACCCACTCAAGTTTGGTATCTAAGTAAAGCTTAGAATTTCAGCTTTCGGGTTCAACTACTCTACACAACATCATTACAGCAGTAAGCCAAAGGAGAGCATTTAAACAAACCTGGCTGTTTCTTCTTAACAGCGGTGTGCTACAGCGCCTCTGATTAACAACTTTAAAGACGATTTTCCTCAATAATTTTACTTTTTAGCACCCGTCAGAAATTTCAGAGTTTTAAATAGTCATATCTCAGTCAAATACTGTCCTATCCTAACAAACCATATATCAATAGAAGACTGGTTTTGTTGTCCAGGGTCGCATTTTATATAAAAAAAGCCTTTTTGTTTAACTGCAGAAGAAAGCCATCAGGGTAGATACTTGAGAGAATTTTCATTTCCTGGTGAACTATTACTCCAAATGTGATGTTATATAAAATGCTTGGCCACAGTTCTCACACAGTGAGAAACAAATATCCCTCGGCTGCGCAAGATGTTCTGGCAAATGACTGGAATCAGCCAAACGAAAAACGCCAGGTTCGTCACCGGAACTTACGACATGCCTGCGCCATTTGCCAGAACAACACGCACAGAGGGATAACGGAAGTTAGACATTATCATTAATAATGTTGTCAATATGAATATTTATCTTAAACGCATAGATTCGTTTCGAAAGATTTTTGTTAGATGGATGCACTTTTTGGAGCTTCAAAAGAGCCGCTACCATTCACTCCCATCCTACCGCTTGGAAGAAAAAGAATAAATGGTATTATAAGTCTGACTGTATTTGTCTGAAAGAAGAAAGTCATATACATCTAGGATGCCTTGAGGGTGAGTAAAACATGGTGTAATTTTAGTTTGCCTCTGAAATATCCCTTTAAATAAAATAGGAAAGAAAAAAAATCTTACATGTATTTAAAAAAGCTTACTTGTACAAAGCCCATTGATGGCGGACCAAAGTCACTAAATGCTGGTCTAAAGTTTGAAGAGGAGGGAAGGGATGGAGAGGAGCCACATGATCCTAAAACCAAAGAGCAAGAGAAGATTTAGTCACAAACCAAATAAATATTAAAAGCATAATAAAATAGCCAATGATATTTCACCACCCATCTTGGAAGGATGTCAGAAAAAGCAGCCAAAATTGGATGCGGTGTAGGGATGGCACAATCACATAAAGCTACAAAACCAGCCTTGTTAAGTTTTAAGATAAACGCAGTAAGGTGCGGTTAGGGACACACTATATGCCACATTTATGTAATGAGCAAGACAGTTGGCTAGGGCTTCTTTAACTCCTCCCCTTCATCCGTTCATCTGACCTCTTTTACTGTAGGTTCACTGACCCTTGCTTTAGGATTAACAACGCGTCATTCGAAAAGATTGTGTGCATAAAAACCCTAAAGCATATTGTAAGAAAAAAAAATCACAATGAATCTCACCTGGTGGAGTGTGGTTGGAGCCGGTGGGTGCGGGGGCGATCGGCTTGTAACTCATATTTACACCACCGCCGTCGACTGTACCTCGCTTGATGTAAAGTTCCGTTTATCTCCTAAACCGATGACTTTTGGTATGAAGCAGGAACGACGTTGAACTATGGCAAACACACAGTACACATGAACACATAAGAGCTGAGAGGGATGATCAAGGCTAGCGGACATAAAGACGGTCCCCCATTCAACTTAACCGGCTTGAAATCCCGACTTGTCTACTTATCCGCTTTTATGGTAGACTTCTTAGATATTTTATGCTTGTGACACATGTTTTTCACAAATAATGGAAAAGTTTGGCCTATTGAAAAGTAGATTATGCATTTAAAGGATTATGAAAGGTAAATTTAACTAACGTTACCCACCTCTTCCGCGAACTCGCTAGATAGCGACACGCGCTAAATATCCAGCAAACCGACAAATAACAAACTCTGTGAACACTTCGTGGTTTCTCGGACAATATATTTTTGGTCGTTACCGCGTCCGGATAATAACTATTTAATGAGGTGAATGGGGACTATAACGTAAAAAAACACTTTCGCTTCGCGGAGGTGCCGATTCGTCCCTCTTCCTGCGCGTGCTAGCCTGCTATGTTATTTTCCCATGATACTCGGCAAAAAGAGTGTCTGCGTCATCACGCCGCCCGGCACGCGCCTGTGCGCTCTGCTCCACAATGAATCCATTCTGGATTTTTCTTCTTTAGGCGTTTAGAAGGGAGAGGGGAACATATGTGGGGGATGTGTTTGTTAAATGCACATTTTTTTTTAACACAAATCGTAAATGGATTGATAATAATTATTTAAGGTAAAGTACGTTTGAGGTCTTTGATACACATAAAACAATACATTGCATAAGAGGCAGGGCAACAAAGACATCACAGAATTATCTACTAAAGACAGATTTTAATCTGACTAGTTCAATATTGAGCAACACATTTGCAACACACTTTATGTAGACATTGATTAAATTATTTTATTGTTGCATCTTTGAAAATAAACATTTTGTCACATTTTGGATGTTTTTCCATAAAATTCTACTTCTCTTTTCCTTTTCTAATTGTTCTCTGTATATCTTCTCATACTATCTTAAACGTTGTATCTGAAACTTTGTATTACTAGCACTTCTCGTGAATATTACTTTACTTTACCTCAATTGTAAGTCGCTTTGGATAAAAGCATCTGCCAAATGAATAAATGTAAATGTAAGAACTTATCATGCTTTTAAAGTGACTGGTTGCTTTAGGCTCCACCATGTTTATTTATTTGTATGGAAAAAGTTTGCAGTGTCATGTTCACTTAGTCAGAATTGAACCTTATATTAGTATATAGGTTATTTCACAGTGTCATTCATTAGGTAGGCCTACCACACCTCTGGCCATATAAACAGAAAGTGCTTATATACTGAAATCTGATCTGTCTCTAAATCATTAATGATAAGCATAGAGCCCATTGTAGTTATATATAATACGACCACGCATTTAAAGGGATAGTTCAGCCAAACATTTAAATTCTTGAACCCGTATTGACTTTAATAGCATGTACACAAAACCACTGAGACATTTCTCAAAATATCTTCTTTTGTATTCCACAGAAGAGTCATATAGAGGCTTTGAATGACATACGGGTGCATAAATTATGACTATTTTTAAATTTGTTGAACTATCACTTTAAGTGTGATCTTCAGAGAAATAAATTTACATTTTGAGCATCATATATCTACATTGACAACAACAGACTATGGCCAACTTATGAGGCTAAACACAATTTTTACATTTTTCATTGCCAAGAGACTTTAAACATTTTCACACATACTTCACATCAAGCATCAAGACAATTCTGCTGTACACTTTGCTGAGGAAATTTAATTTTTACTTTATTAAACAATCCTAAATACATTATCATAACATGAAAACAATAAAACAATATAAAAAGTAAATAAATACACGCGTAATTCTGCATTTGACAGCTATTTACTTTTAATTTTATTGAACACGAGGCCTCTGAGACAGTCCAAAGCACTGCCTGCATCAAACCTGCTGAGTCCTTCATACTGGATGCTGCATTTCCCATTACCGCACGGGACAGGGGAGCTTTCAGACTCAAAGCAATGGACGGCGCAAACGCTAAGTTATTTTTCAATCGAAAGTGCGTTCTGTTAACTTTACTGTTCGTTTGTTCGTGGCAACTGTCCCGATCAAAGCGAATATTCAAGTGTCCTTCAGGATGCACTTGTACGACAGATTCTATTATTTGCGTCGGTTCGCCTTCCATCCCAAGATCTATACCGAGTGACATCAACTCTCTGTAAGTCAGTTTTTTTCGCGAAACATTTTAGCGACGGTCTTTATCACTTTATCAAAGTGTGAACATTTGTCGAATTTTATTAAAGATATTTTAACGTAGGCTACTATAAATATTTGTGGTTTCAAAACTGTACCCGCAGTGCAGCGCTGTGTTTGGTGCAAGCTACAAGACAAAGACATAAAACTGAATTCACCATCAATGCAGGTTATTTGTTTGTTTTTATACAGGAGTATTGTTAATTGTAGTTTCCCAGAAATCCAGGAGGCTATGTTCTCTCTCATGCCTTCACTGCAGTTACTGTAAGTGACCACTCCGATGCATCACTTCTGAATTTGCCTGTTTATCTGCATTAGAAAACACAACATCGTCATTGTTTTACACAGAACTGTACTAATATACAAAGTGTACACTTGTGATATTTCTGTACTATTATCAATAAACTTTAAGGATGGCAGGATTTTGTAATATCTTCACATAAGTCTAACTATTACAACAATATTTTCTCCCTCTAGTCTTCTTAGTTCAAATTCATTTTCTGCCATTAAGGAAGATGCATTCGCTGGGCTTCCTCACCTTGAGTACCTGTAAGTGTTTGTAATCTTTTTGAAGAAGTTATGTTTAATGCAATAATATCTTTCTATAATTATCAAAATATATAATATAGATATTTACACATCAGTAATTGGCTTTCTATACTGCAGGACACTGTAAGAACGTCTAACATTTTGACAGACTGAATGAGTCATTTAAGAGCATATCATATGCTTTATGTATGCTGAAATAAACCTATTTAGAGACATGCACTTTGTTGTTTCATTTTGTGACAAACTAGGTTCATTGAAGGTAACAAGATTGAAGATATAAGCAAATATGCTTTCAGAGGACTTCGCGATGTTACGCATTTGTGAGTATAGTATATAAGAGCATGACAAGGCGTAGTTGTAGCCAAATGAATATTTATTTATACTATAAGGAGATGACCAAACACCCTTGTGTACATAGAAGTATCAAAATAAAAGCCTAGCATGAACCATTACTGAGTATCAGTTACAGGAATCTGTAACAGGCTAATAAAGGAATCATGCAGTTAAATCAAATCATTACTAAAGGCCAGCCTGCTCAAGCTATCCTTAAGCAGTTTCATTTGAATATAATGTATTTAAAAAATCATTTATACATGCTTTAACACAATAATAAACTACACACGTTTTTATTAGGTAGTTGGTACTGTTATAAAAATGTCTCTTTGTCTTTAGTAATTTCCTACCTATTCTTACAGATCACTGGCAAACAACAATCTAAAAACACTGCCCAGAGGTCTTTTTTCTGATCTGCGCTCTTTGATTGAGCTGTAAGTCTTTCAATTCACTATATGTAATTTACTTGTACACATGTAATCACCATGTTATTAAAGTTACTACTTATATACCATACTAGCTAGTTGTAACTTGGTAAACGGCATGGGAAACATTGCATTTCAATGTGTAATGTAGATTCAATATGGCTTTGGTTATTTGTAGATGAAATACCTTGATTATTTTGTGTTTCTTATCATTAGAGACCTGCGAGGGAACATGTTCCAGTGTGACTGCGAGTCTATGTGGCTGATGCTCTGGTTAAAGAGATCCAATGCCACAATCTCAGATGTTTACTGTGCCAGTCCATTTAACATGAAGGGTGTGCTTCTAAAAGATGTGCCAGAGAAACACAGCAAATGTGTCTCTACAGGTATCTTTAAAGATTAGATATGTAGTTACTGTCTTGATCATTTGTGGAGTAATAATTATCAGGTGTGAATAAAATGGGATTTTTTTATTTCATGAGAGTGAATGTCGCTTGTCTGTTTCTTTGTCCTCCAGATTTTGTTCAGCATCAGATAGTAAACACACAATCCATGTCGGCAGACATCTTCTTTCACAAGGATGATATATATGTTGCGATGGCAGTTCCAAATTCAGACAGCTGCATAATCATGGAATGGGATCACATTGAGGCGAAATTCAGGCCTTTTGATAACATCACAGGTTTGACACTGTTAGGTTACTGTTATTTTTTTATTACGCTGAGTAAGGTATATAGATATCTTGCATAATTTTTTAAATCACATTTCAGGACGCTCTGTTGTTGGCTGCCAGTCTGTTCTGATCAACGAACAGGTGTTTGTCATCGTCTCCCAACTTTTTGATGGCTCCCTTGTCTACAGATATGACCAAACGCAGAATAAGTTCACCAAGTTTCAAGCAGTTGAAATGCTCAACGTGTCCAAGCCAAACGACATTGAAGTCTTCCAGATTGGCGATGACTGGTTCTTCCTCATTGTTGACAGTTCCAAAGCTGGAATGACGACCCTTTTTAAATGGAACGAGACAGGTTTCTACCCATACCAGTTCCTTCACGAGTGGTATCGCGATACAGATGCAGAATTTTTGGATTTAGATGGCAAGCCTGTCCTAATACTAGTAAGCCGCTCCCAGGTTCCTGTTATGTTCCAGTGGAATAAAAGCACCCAGAAGTTCGTTCTTTACGATGAGATACCCAACATGGATGACATTGTCAGCGTGAAGGCTTTTAGGATTAATGATGTTCTCTATCTTGCCCTCGCCTGCTACATCGGTGACTCAAAGGTCATGAGGTGGACGGGCAAACACTTTGAGGAAGTACAGGGCTTCCCTTCACGAGGTGCCACGTCACTGCAGCCTGTCAATCTGAAAGACCAGCATTATTTAATTCTGAGCAGCGATTACTCTTTCTCTCATATCTTCAGATGGGACGAGGAGAACCAGAAGTTTAACAAGTTCAGGGATGTGTACGTTCAATGGCCACGCTCCTTTACTGCGCTGTCTACGGACCAGCGTGACTTTGTGCTGGCCACCAGCTTCAAAGGCAAAACCAAGGTGTTTGAGAATATTTTAGTTGATTATACCAAATGAAGTTAAGAGACATGCTGTTATTAAGTATATTTCTCTTTGGATATATATATACATGTAACCGTAACATTTATGAATGTATAATGTTAGGTCACCAAGGCTGAAACATTCTCTCTATCGTATGTCTTGCAAAAGCTATTCATTTATGCAATATTTTTTACTTACGTCTAAATAAATAATGCACAGCAAGTAAATGTATGCAAAATTGAAGCATATCTGACTGTTTCATCATACCAGGGTGCTTTCAGATAGTTTCTTGAATTCCAAGTCCGATGAGGTGAGGACTCAGACTTCAGGTTAATCCATGACACTGTGGACTTCCAAAATTATGTAATACTGTTTTGACATGCAAGCATGGGTTAGCAGTGATATTATTCAGCAGAGACCCTCAACAGCATTGCCTTCGTAGAATAAAAGCCATAAAGTAAATTATTCCTTTATTTTATTATTTTTGCAGATGAGCAGCTGTTTGTTAGTTTTATTACTATAGCCGGCAAAACTATAGCCTACTGAATGTATCTTTGGAAATATAATAATGATAATAAAGAAAACAGCACAATTATTACTTTGCTTGTCATTCTTTGTAAAAACATTTTTTAGACTATAGTATATTTTTTATACAAAGTATATAGTGTAAAAGTTACATGGTTGCTGAACATTAGGGGAGTGCTTACTGGCTCATATACATTTAAAATGTATTATAGGAAATAGCTGTTATGAATAACTGTATAATTTGTGTAAAGCAGCGTTATGTGAAGTCAGATGTCAGTGTTACAAAACTCTGTCATATAAAGACATTGCATCATCATTATCTGCAGACAAATATATATAAATTATGGTTGAACTTGGTTAACAAAGCAATACACAATAATTACTATATTAACTATAATACTACAATAACTTCATCTGTTATAGCCTTCGTTAAACATCACGTGTAAGCATAATGCATTTGCCACGACATTATATTTAATATTTTATCAGCATACCACTACATTAAACTAAGTTAGTTACATGTTAAATCTTTTTTAATCATTTATTATGCAGCGGTATAGCTGCAGCGCCTGGCTTAAAGGGAACGTACAGTACGCTGCTGTTGGCCCTCATAGCCACCGGAAATGATGTACGTGATGTTGGTAAAGCCTGAAACATGTAACCGCGTTCTCCGCGTCGCAATAGATGCTTACGCCGTGACAAATTATATTTTTTAGTAAATGTTAGATTTGTGTACCCGAGGCGATCATGAACCCTTCTAGAAGAAGCGAAAGTGATTGGCAAGGTTTGGTGAACGAGGTAGGGAACGCAGATATCGATGTCTGATGCTTTACTGCACTATGAATCGTGGCAAAATGATTCTGTTTCAGGTTATTTCAGTCTGATTCCTTACAGTCTCTTTTCGTGACTATAACGATTAATGTTTGTAAAATGTAACGAGTTATTTCAGTGCTGCTAATGTTATACGGTAAATCGATGGAGCTGTAACCAGTGTTTACTTTATTTCTCATGACATGTTGTGCTTATCATAAAATAATATAGAAATTGCGCTCAGTACGTCTTTTGAAGGTCACTACAGTAATAAATAAAACCCCAATGTTGAAGGTCTGACACGACACGACATTAGGAGAAGAGGGATTAACTCAAATCTCTTCCCTATGTCAAGATCCATGTACAGAATGGACTTGGTTCTAACATTCATTTTAACAAAATATTAACAGTATTGGTTTTATACTGGATTTTATATGTAGTGACCTGTAAATACTATGCTACAGATTCAATGGCTATAAATAACATGGGCATATTGTAATAGTGGGCTGTCACAATATCACATTTTCAGTAGCCTACACGTTTATTATTGTGTCGTTGGCCAAAATAATCCATAATAACAATATCTATTGAATATATAAAAAAACTATATAAAAAGCAAAAAACTTTTTTATCATTTGAAAAGCTTTGTGTTCAAACCATGCAAGGACCGACTTGATCTTGCTGTGGTGACTAATGCACTTATCTGAAGCATTAAAACGCTATTGTTTTCTATGTGTTTCCAGTTCCTGGTGTGCAAGAGAAAGCTGGAGAGTAAGAAGGAGGCACTGCTGATCTTATCAAAAGAGCTGGACACCTGCCAGCAAGAACGAGATCAGTTTAAACTGATGGCAAACCAGCTCCGGGAGCGCCACCAGGGGCTAAAGAAAAAATACAGAGAGCTCATAGTATGAATTTGTGTTTTCTTCGATTGAAATCCGAAGAGATAGAAATATGAAAGATAAGAATGTTTTGTATTATGTTTCTTTCGTTATTAGGATGGTGACCTCTCTTTGCCTCCCGAAAAAAGAAACCAAGTATGTCTGTACACCTACTTTTGATATTAACATCTTTTTAAATATCAAATTTTACTTATCTATTTTCAAATTTGTGTTTGAATTTATATTTAAATAAAGTGAACATAGAACTGCTGTTTTGACTCGCCATAGGTCAATCTGGCTCAGTTGCTCCGAGACACGAGAGAACAGAACAAACAGCTGTTTGAAGAGAGGAAGGAGCTGAACCAACGTTTAGCAGAGGTGCAGGGTGATAACAAGGTACGATGCAGCTTTGCATTTGTCTTGCTGTTTCTTCGCATAACTTTGTCATAGTTTCAAACTGTTAAACATATGACTTAGATTTTAAGCTTTGAGGATTTTATAATAGCACAGAATTTGTTTTATTCTACAGCTGTTGAGGATGACCATCGCAAAGCAGCGTCTAGGGGATGAGGAGGTGGGGGCCCGCCACTTTCCAGCCCATGAGAGAGAAGATCTTGTTCAGCAGTTAGAGAGAGCTAGAGAACAGGTGCGTTCTGTGTTCCGTACCTGTTGGGCTAAATGCTGAATTTACATCCTTAAGCTTTTGTCTGACATGGTGCAAAGGATAATAACTTAACCCTTCGGTCTTGTAGAATGAAGCGTTGGAGCAGAGCTTAAAGGCAGCCACGGATGAACTTCAGGATGTAAGAGCAGAGCGTAATGTGTACCAAGAGAAAGCCCAGAGGCTAAATGTAGAAATTAACCACATCCTCTGTAGCCATGAGAACCGCATCCTGGATATAGATGCTCTGTGTATGGAGAACAGGTCAGTGCTGTCCTGTTTATGGGCTTACGTTAAGCCTAAATAGTATGTAATAAAGCAATTGAGATGGAACCACTCCAAAATTATTTTAGGTTTTTTTGAATATATTATTACTAGGTACATGGTACTACTACTAGTAAAATGTTTATTTTTGGTTCATTCTGTGAAATAATGGCAACATTTCTCCCAAATTCCGAAAGAAAATATTGTTTTTATTTGCAGAAAATTTAAACTGGACAATTTTATAATTGAATAATAAAAAAAGATGCAACGCTTTCAGATCTTGAATACTGCAAAGCTAAGACAAGGCAAGTTCATATTCATGTTTAAGCAACACATAACTAGTGTTTTTACATGTATTTTTGGATTTGTTCAAAATGAAATAAACCTGTTTTTTGGACTGAAAGTGCCACAATACATGCAGAAATGCTGCCTCTTATTTTTTTTATGGCTGTATATCTGGAATAATAAAAGTCATTTCATTCATATCAGCCAATGGTAACACAAAGATGGAAAACCTGGCACAGTAAACATCAACTTTTTGCCAGACTGGCCCCTGAAAAGCAAAAAAAGCAGAAACTGGTTAATAAATTACAGTTTGGAAGAACAGGTGTAACTGACAATTGTATATAGGTTGGGTATAGGTCAACTAACTATACACAATGACCACATGAATGTAAACCACATGTTGAGAACAATGTATGTATGTATGTATGTATGTATGTATGTATGTATGTATGTATGTATGTATGTATGTATGTATGATTATACTGTAGGTGAAACTAGAGCTACCCATTTAGTACAAAAAGGGATCTATACAGTGCCTGCGCATGCCCATATGTAAAATTTTGCCCAGGCCTTGATTAAAATAATATTAACAATCCTAAGAGGAACTTGTGTTTAATCATGAGAATAATGAGACTGACCCCTGGTGGAGTGTTAGGGGAATTTACAGGAACTGGACAACCTTTCCAAGGATCCAATCCAAGTTATCTGTATATCTTCTTTAACTAGTCATCTATTCCTTTTATCATGTTGAAGATCTTGTACATAGCATTTGGTTTGTTTTTTGTAGATACCTGCATGAGCGGCTGATGCAGCTTCAGGAAGAGGTCAGCCTCCTAAAATCAAATGTCATGAAGTACAAGGTATTTATTGCACCCACAACCAAAATAATGTGCACGTGAATGCTTTACTTGCAAATATAAGTTAAAATCTTTCTTCAGCATGGACAAATGATTTATTGCAGAGTGCTTTAGAAAGCAAGAAAAACTGCAAAGTTTATGGCAAGGCAAACAGCAGTGCCCTGACAGGTGTTCTCTCGGCCAAACAAGGTAATACACACGACTTATGTAGTAAACGATTGTGTTCTGATTTTTTTTTTTTTTATGTATTTTACGAATCTGTTTGCAGTACAAGAGCTGTTGCTATCTGAAGAGAATGGCTGCAGTCTCCCCGTCACCCCTCAGTCCATCAGTGACCTGAAGTCTCTGGCCACCGCACTGCTGGAGACCATTCATGAGAAAAATATGGTCATTCAGCACCAGCGGCAAACCAACAAGTGTGTTTACTTTGGATAACATGATTCTGCCAATTTTTTCAGCGATAACAATTTATTCAAAAAAAATTTGACCGAACAGGATCCTGGGAAACCGGGTTGCAGAACTGGAGAGGAAGTTGAAAACTTTGGAAGTGTCAGGGTTGTGGAGTCTGCCAGGTAAACATCACATCCAATACCACACAGTTCATATTTCAATATTAATCATTCAAGTGCCTTTTAGTGTTCCTAGCTTTGTTGTGTAAGATTCTTATTTTTCCTATTTAAATTTTTAAATGATCTTCAATTACTCTTCTATGTCTGCTTTCCGTCCTTTCTTCTCAACTCTCTGAAGGCATCACCTACAATGTGTCTCTCGGATTGGGGAGTACGTCTTTACATTCAATATTATTTTTGCCTTGCGAATCTTGATTTTTAAAACCTATTCTCTCTCTCTTGTTAACTGTAAATTTAGTTACGCATACAGGCATTGCTATCTGAGAATATACGTTACATTATTTGTGCAGGAAGGAAAGCTGTTATTGTTCTAAGTGACTCCCAGCATGTCCAATCCACCACCGAACAGTCAATACATCTAACATCAGACTCAATGGGTGAGTTGCTACCTGTTGTATTATTGTTGGAAAATAATGATATTATAATTAACATAATAAAATGTAAAATACAACTCGGCAGGAGATGAAGAGATTGTCACTGGAGAGGAGGTCACAGAAGACACCGCACTCACTACAGACTTTGGCCAGGCTGACTGTGAACCTGTTGCAGTCGAGGTGAACCAAACACGAGATCATTTTAACTCCACATATTCCGTCTCGCACCCTCCACGATGCGTTAAACCAGTCGAAAGCATCTCATCTGTGCAGACGACACCGTGTAAAACGCTCGCTTGTTGTGACTCTCAGAACCCTATATGTCCCTCTGACACGGGGGCAGAAGAATGGGAGTTTCAGGGACGACAATGCTACGAAGATCTGGTAAGCTGTGAACGTCAGCCCATGCACACAGAAGAGCCGTTCATAAATTCAGATGATGAAGCTTTGGAGAATAATGTTTGTGTTCATTTTGAGGAGGGCCTTGATATTCAAAGGCCATTAGAGTGCAACCTGCCATTGAAAGCGGAAACTTGTGGCGACTTTGACTCGCTTTCCGAGTCTGAGCCGTGTGCACCAGCCCAGCAAAAAGAGCGAATGGACGGTGAAGAAACTGAATGTGCTTCCTCAAACTCAAGTCCTGCCCGGAAGCCGTCGGAACAGGAATGAATGACATTTTTCATAGATTTACGACTCCATCACTTTGAACAAGTGTTTTTAACAGTTCATAACAAAAAGAGCTGAAGAATTCGAGAAATCCACAAAGTCCCAAACAACCATTCAATATTTCAATGAATGAAAGAAACAGGATAGAAAGTTACAAAAAATGAGCCTGAAGAAAGCTGATAAAACCAGTGACAAGTTGAATATTGAAATGAACAAATCTATGTCAACGTTTTAAACATGAAGCAACAATAAAAATCACTTTCTGGTGGTTTTCAATCATCTCAGATCATCAAAACATCTTTGAATCAGTCTTTATTTGCAGCTATGATGATATTACCAGCAGGTATAAAAACAGTTATTTTTGTGACCTAAAGCTATTGTGAAATCATCCATTTCAACCATGCATTTATGTATGCTGATTGTTTTCAATATATTTGTAAATGCTTCAAAGGTGTATTCTGTGGGTAAAACTTCAACCTCGGTGTGGCTTCTCGCTCATTCTTGATAAAACACAACATGTACTTTCTTTTATACTGGCTGTCAGGTTCAACTATTATGATTTGTTGTTTACAGAGTTTCTGGATATTAAATTTGTCTTATTTATTATAATTAGTTATGACTGTAATAGTGTTAAATCTGTGAAGGCTGAAGTAAAATCATACTTTGTAGATCTCCTTATATTGCACTGTAATACAACAAAGAGTGAAAGCACTGCATTGCAATTCCACAGTGGCTTATACTTTGATATATTCTGCTGCTGTGTTGTATAGGACGCTGTATGTAATGTATTTAGTAATTTTCCTAGATCTATAGGTTCCCAAACTTTAATCTGAGTGACCTCTGTGCTATGGAAAACATGTCTGTTCTACTCGATGTCACACATGACTGTGTTTTATTAAAATAAACTTTCATGTTACAACTACTGTCATTGCTGACAGTAGCTGTAGCAGTAGCAACAAATTGTCCTTCGAACATTTTCATTTCGTAATCTTAGGCAAAGAAGTCAAAATGTGACGACATCTTATTACTGCGACAGACACCGTAGTGCTTAGAAAGGGACGGGTGGAGTTTGCCAGTAGATGTTGCTAAATTTCACTGACTGGTCCTTTAAATATTTGCAAAACCTACAAACATGAAGGGTGATCAACAGTAATGAGTTATGTAGAAAATATGAAGGACGCCAACAACAACGGCAAGTTCTAGATACATTAGTGAGCAGTTACTGAGGAAAATAAGCATAATTTTGGGATTAAAGTCTAATTTGGTTCCACCATTATTACATTATAAGCAATATTACAGTTTTTGCTGATTTACAAATACATCAAGATTTTGCCCATAATCTATGATAGATCTGCTGCAGTTGTACAGTTATATTGTCCCCAAGTGTTTTCCCCAACTGCAAACAAGTAAACACTAGTGCAAATTTTACATGAAATTTTAATATAGTTGGTAAGCTTTTTAAAAATCGACTCTTAAAATATTTTTGTAGTTAAAAATCTACTAGAGACAGCATGGGCTTGATTTACAGCAATTTTATGCAAGCAAATCTTTTTTGACTGGACCAAAACAAAAAATAAGAATGCAAAGAGACAGATCAATATGGAGTAATAAAATAATATATGCTTACAAAAACTACTGTCAAAATGAAATGTTATTAACCATGCGAAATAATGAACTGTTACTGTAAATGCAGCACTTAAGCCACCTTTTCTGGCTCTAGTGTAGGTTACACCTTATGTAGAGGTATACATGTGCAAAACATAGGGAATATCAAATCTATACTTCTAAACAAACACTCAATAACACAGACAACACAAAAACAACTTAACCACAATGTATTTTTAAGCTGCTCTGTGGTTTTTTGCAAGTATTTACATTCAGTATTTACATTAAAGTGGAATTGGAAAAACACTCGCCACAGGAAGTTTTAAGAGTAATAACAATACTACTATTAATAGCAATAACAACATATATGTAAAATGTGTGTATGTGTATGTGCACATTGTAAAAGCACAGATAACAAAACAGCAAAGAAGAATACATCTTTGAGAAATAAACTGAGGTGTTAGGTGTGGTTAACATACATTTTAAATTGCAGCTTTGATGGGCGAATACGAAGCAAACGAGTAAATCAAACGTACAAATTCACATCTATTTTTGAGTATCAACACTCATAGCGGTGCTGAATGGTTAGGACAAGCTACACCATTACTAAAGTAACAATGAACCTTTAACAACAGCAATAAAACACAGAACGAGGGATCTCACCGAAATGTTAACAATCCAAGCTTTAAAAAAGTATAAAAATAAAACAAGTGAAATGTGTATATTTTTATGAAATATAAAATAATAAACAAATGAAATTGATTATTCTCTATTTCTTATCCTTAATAATCTTGATGCTGTTCTTTAAGCTTGGGATTGAAGTTTTACTGCCATCAAGGCACATAGTGTCCAGTTTTCCTTTTTCTCCATCGTGATGAACAGGAGAAGATGCGGACGAAGCTTAACGAAACCATTCAGACTTTTAGCTGCTCAGAAAATGTCCATCTACTTTCAAACGTCAGTAATAAAGCTCATGCTGATTGTACAGACAATAGTTAGTGTTCTTCAAAGACATTACATACTGGATAGATACACAAAACAAGTTTACATGTGCCTCCCAGAATAGCTCTGTACCGCGTTTTCACATTTTACACTGAACACAAATCACATACGTCACATTAATTAAAGCCTTCTTTATACGGTGGTCACCGTGAATGTACCATGTCACTATTTTCATCTAGCACCCCTCAGCAGACGAACACGGCGGGCGGACCCTGTCTCTGCTGGGTTTTCTTCAACAGTTGGATACGATTGTGACAGTAGAATTTAACAGCCCTCCAATCCCGGTGGTTAGACACCAGCAGGGGGCAGAGCTCCAGACAGCGTTCGCAGTCAGCTTTGGCGGGCACGCGCAGCTCCATAATGTTACGCACCAGGTGGGACTCCACGGCCGCCCGCTCTGCCTCAGACCAAGGCCGCTTCAGCACGCCACGTTTACCTGAAAGAGAAATTAGATTGTGTTAATCATTATTCCCGGGTAAACACACTGAAGCACACACCCACACTCCTCCAGGCCCACACACACACACACACACACACACACACACACACACACACACTCTCTCGGGTCAATGAGCCGGAGCTGTGCTGAAGGTCTTGGGCCTTTGCCCCTGGCCTTATGGCAGACGCCGTGTCATTGCGGACTAAATTTGAATGCCAATGAACTGGCAAAATGGCAGGTTGTGCACTGTTGACAGAGTTGGGGTAAAGTAACGTTTTTTGGCAACTCCAATATTTAAGTCAAAAACTATTTAATAAAAAATTGTAATATAATTACTCAGGGAATGTATTTATAACCATTATATTGAGCCATCTGTTTATATTTTACTGAACCCCTGATGATAGAGTTTAGACATCAGAAAAATATCAGTCTAAGCACAAATTTTCTGTTTTACAAAAAGATAAAAATGTATGCTTTACGGATGTGACAAAAAAGGATGCACGTTTTACTGTTAGGATTTCTGTAAATTTGTTGGGTATTTCTGTGTAAGACAGACTTCTCATGGGTATTTAAACCATCAAATGTTGACATCTTTGCTATAAGTATGGTGAAAACCTTAAGGTTGACATTTGCATGGAATTGTCCATTTTCATTTTTTTGACATCTCTACTTTGTCAACAACATTACATTTGTTTAGTTATGAAAATGACTTCAGGAAGCTTAAACTGCACTCTTTATTACACTACAATATACAGCAAATTTATTTTGTAATTTTATTTTTAACCAAACCCTTAGGTAACAGAAAAGTAACTCAAATGTAACAAAGGGCAAAGACAACACATTTTCAAAACCCTTAAAGCAATGAACACTACATAACTCTTTGTGTCATGTACAATAATAAGAGATTTAATAAGATTCGATTACTGTAAACTAGTTACAAAAATGCACTAAGCATCTCCAGTATTTACACAAGCTAATAAAATACACTAACTATTTGCTTACACATAAACCTGTTAACAATGGCTTAACCAGAATATAGGTCTTAATGGGATAATACTATGCATATAAAAGGCTCAATGAAAGTTAGAAGTATATTTGTAAGCGTATTAGCAGGGAAATTGTGCTTGTGGTGCAAGAAACGCATTGGTTATTAGAATAGTTAATAAGCCACTTCAGACAAAACACTACTTCAGACAATTTTAATGTTAGGCAAAATAAAATACAAAGCAGATGCTACAACAGCGACTTCTACTCTATACTTTAGTATAGAAAGTGTTTTGTCATGCCTATATCAATATTTTACTGTATTTATATAGACTGTATTTTATTATATATTCATTTTATTAAATAAAACATTTTTTGAATGGGTCGTGTAAGTTAGTTACTTCTGGTAACCCAAAATAATCCTGGCTAGACATACTTTTAACTTGCTAGCTAATGTCATTTGCTTGTTATCAGAAATAATCTGAAGGGACTCTATTCTTTGTGGATGTGTACCGGAAGTTAAGTTTGGGTCATAAAAGCGTGCATGCGCAGTAACTTTAATATAATAATATATTGTAATATATTAATATTGTTGCTTTGAAACCGTCTATATACATCACAGTGGTGAACTCACCTGGTTTGGGCTGTCCTGATGTCCTTTTGCGTCCTCCTGAGATGGGGGAGGTGCTGTTCATCTTCTTGGGTCGGGGGGATTTGCTGTTGACTGTGGTTTTCTTCATCATGACGGTGGTTGTTGGAGAAGTCGTCTCCGTTTTTTCTTTACTCTGCTCAACATCGGATTCCTCTGACAGAGAGTCTGCAGAGTTTCCTGACAACACTGAAAGGTACAGAGGAGGTTTAACTACATTTTACTATGTTAAAAATGTGTTTTGTAATGTTCTAATGGGACTACAAGTGTAAAGTAAACACATTTGTGATGTACGTTACCCTCACTCACCGTCTAACTCCAGACAGATGTGATGCAAACTCATTCCTCGAAACAAGACACCATCTCTCTCTCCACACAGCACCACCCGTCCAATCAGACCCATCAGCCCTGGGTCTTGGCCGATGGTGGCGCAGCTTTGCGTCACGTGATACTCCTTTTCCAAGAAGCTTTCCAATCTCTGTGTGGCAGTCCCGCGCTCCCCTTCCTCCTCACCTTCACTTAACAACAGCAGCTGCGTAAGTATCGCCACCTGCCTGCGAACACGTGTCTGTGTCAAAGCCCGTGGGTGTCGTGTACCACTGGACCTGGCCAGGCTGCGCAATAAGTCCGTCCCTCGCAGAGGAGTGGCTGGCGAATGATACGGTCGTGCGAAGACGTAGGGGTTCTGGGGGTCGATGCCCACGCCAGCACGCGTCAGCAAAAGCATCTCCAGACATGCTTCAGAGTGCGGCGGAAGGATGAGCGGCTGCACCCGGCCGCGCTTTCCCTGGACCCCGACCCGAGGAAGATGGGGAGGACCATCCGCTCGAAGGGTGAGAGTGAAGCCTCGAGAGGGGTAAGGGCCGGCGGCATCCCGTGCGGCACGGGACTGGGACACCGGGGTGTGATGCGGGCCTGGTACTCGGAGATGGTGAGTTTGGAGACTTCGCATTCGCGGCGGCGGTTGAAGAGGATAAGAAGAGCCAGGCTGGAGTGACACAGGAGTCGCCAGGCCTCGGCTGACTGCGGAGAGCGGGTTAGTGAGATGAAGGCGGAGTGCTGTAGGCGCCGCAGGTATAACGCAAAAGAGGAGAGGGAGGAGAGAAGCGGGAGCATGTGGGGACGACGCAACAGGTCGTTCTTATCCTCCGCTCCACTGTCGTCATCTCTTTCTCCATTCTCTTCTCTTTCTTCCTTTAGAGTTTTGGACTCCGCCTCCTTTACCTGCTCCACAAACGCTAGAGTGGCCACTTCCACCTCCTTTACTACCTTTACGTCATCTTTCTCTTTTTTTATTTTTCGTCCTCCTTTCCTGGGAGTGGGTGGGCTCCTTTTTAAAACAGACACCGGAACACCACCTCTTCTGGGCGGGGTCACTGGGGGCGGGGCTGGACTTTTGCGAATAGGGCTAGAGAGGGCAGGGCTTTTTCTAACAAGTGATAAAGAAGAAGGGGAAGGTGGTTGTGGCTTTCCAACCTCCACACGTTGGAAATTACTTGAAGATGATGATAATGGGAGAGAATTCTGTAAAAGGGTGTTTTGTGCTTGCTCTAGGGCCGAGCGCACGTCCGGCTGGTGGGCGTGGTGTTTGTCCAGATGCCGTGGGAGAGATCGGAAGTGACGGCGGCAGTAAACGCAGCGCTGTTTCTCTGGCAAGGAGCTCTGTCCACGACCCACTGACACACTGACACTATTAGTGGGAACTCCTGCAGGCGCCGGGCACTTAAACACAGGTCTGGAGGGAGCAGTAGACTGCAGCGAGGAGGGAGAGAGCGAGAGAGGAAATGAGGGAGGATGACTGGAAGGTTGCTGAACCGGGCTTCTCTTAGTGCATGTGGCCGGAGAGGCTTTGCGCTTCTTGCGCTGTTGGGGTTTAGGCATTCGCCGCTCTGCCCTTGCATTGTCTGAGTCGTGGTCTAAGTCGCTGGGCTCCGAGTGAGATAGAGGAGAAGAAGAGGGCGAGAGAGACCAGGAAGGTGTGAGGTATTCTGAAACCGAAAGGGGCACAGGGCCAGATTCCTCCTCCTGAGAGAGAAAAGAAGCACACAAAAGTCTATTATATGTCTGGAGTTGCGTTATGATTATTGCAAACGTCTTGAAAAGGATTTAGCGTACGATCTTTAAACATCTCAAAAACATCTGCTAAATGTCATTCTGACATCCCACAGGGAACGTTGTGTAGACGTACTGATAAATAAATGCTCCTGAAAGGACATCTTACAGCTGTAAACACACATGTCAAATAGATGTCTGGAAAGTGTACATTTTACTATCATGAGAAGGACTTAAAAGATCAAAAAGAAACCGTATTCACAGCCCATTTACCTTTATGACGCACACAAATAATGTACTTCAAAGTTAAATGAGTAAACATGAAAATAATTTAAAGTGATAGCTCATCCAAACATGAAAACTCTGTCATTTACTCGCCCTCTTGTCACTGACTTTCTTTCTTCCGCAGAACACACAAAAAAAGCTATTTTGAAGAATGTTGGTAACTGGCACCCATTCACTTGTATTGGTTTTGTGTCCATTCAATAGAAGTGAATGGGTGCCGCTGCTGTTCGATTATCGTGTTTCTTCAAAATATTTTATTTAGTGTTTTACAGAAGAAAGGATTGAAATGACAAGAGGGTGAGTAAATGATGACAGAATTCTCTTTTTTTGGAATTATTTGGAGGTTATTGGATGTTGTGGAAAGTGAGTTTGCAGTGGATTGTGGTACACTGCTTTCCTCCTGAAACAAAACCATCACCCAGTGTAGAGCAAGCTTTTCTCACCAGCATCACAAACATAATGTTTCTACCAGCATTAACTAAATGTTGGCAAGATTTTGAGAATAATTATTTTAGCCTACAACAATGACTGATTAGTTTTCTGGCAACCAATGTGATGTCAGGCAGAATGGAAAGCTATTACATTTTGATAAAAGACACATTTTCTTTAGAATAACGTGTGCTGCTGAATTTTGAATAATAAACAGCCTGTTTTGTAAAAATTAAATGTAAAATTAAATGCTGATCAATTCTAGACATTAGCCAAATATAACAACAAAGAATTTTGCCCAGTGTTCAGTTTGAAAATTCAACATGATTTAAAAAAAATGTTGTCATAACATGTTGTCATAACTGAAATACACTACAAGACTTTTGCTCCGATTTTTGCCCAGATTTTCAGTCTGTAGTTGTTGTAGAAAGTCTGCGCCAGTCTGCCGATTTTATCACGTATTGTTTTCTATGCAAACGTTCAAAAAGTCTGCAAGTGTATTTTGTCTATTTAAAAAAAAAATCTGTTCAGATTTTAAAAGTCGTGTAGTGAATTTAATTAAATTAGGTAAACCTAATCATTTTGTGTTGGATTACATGAATGATTTTTGTAGACATTACTAACTGGGTAGCTGATCTGTACTGTAGTTCCCAGCTTTGCATATGACTGCATTTTGAAGAGTAATTTTTGAAATCAAGCCCTGGTTTCACAGAAGGTTTAGCTTAAGCCAGGACTATGCTCTAGTTAAATATATTATTTTTTATAAAAATGCCTTATAAACATTAATGGTGTGCATCTTGAGACAAAAGAATGGCATTAAGATATTTTAAGATATGTCAGGGTAAAGTTATTTTCGGTCAAGACAGCTTTTCCTTTTTGTCTTAAGCCTCGTCTGTGTAACCGGGCATAAGTGTTATATAGTGCATTCTTAAGTGTTTAATACTCATTTATATTGAAGATACATTTTTTTGTGGTTACAACTATCATGCAGAAGACACGAAAGATTGTGGCTTGGTTGTTAGCTGGTTGTGTGTGTTGCATCACTCAATAAGAAATAACTGTTAATGCCAGTTGAGAACAGTCTCTTCTTACTTGCTCAATCTGTGTGCCATATAAAGTCATTGTCTTTAGCTTTTAAATATGTTTTTGATCATTAGTATAAGTTGGCTTAACAAAACATTATTTGTTAAAAATTTACTTGTTTTATATTTGTTATTCAGCTCTAAACTGTTTGGACGTTATTTGTCCTTATTTTAGGCTCACTGAACAAACTTTTAAGAGTGATGTGCTATTGCTAATTATGATACAGGAATTTACATTTTTCAAGTTGGTTCAACAAAACATTATTTTTCATTTATATTAACTAATTTTATTTTTGTTGCACAAACCTCAACCAATTGTGTGCAAATGTTTTTCTTAACAAGTTTATTTGTTTTGAGTATATGGCCAAACAGGTAGGATGAGTGTCTTAATGTTTAAAATATGTTCATACCTTTAGCTTCTTAACATTGTTTTCGTGGTCAGAGCTGCACTCCAAGCTATTTGACGGGACAGTGCTATGGAAACCCTGAGGGGGAGAGGACAATATCTTTACAAACCTTCCAGCTATACAGTCCCGTAAACAATAAATTAACAGAAATCTCCCCAAAATACAATACCATGCATTTAAATTCATGTCACAAACATCTGAAGCAGCATTAAGAACTCAACAATCTGCATATTATTAGTATCACCTATGTGCAAATGGGGGGGCTCAGAGATGTGCTATCCATTGTCATGGTTACACCTACCGCAGCGTTTTCTCCCCACTCTGTTAAACTGTAGTCCACCGTGATCTCCTCCCCCTTAGTGATGTCACGGATCGCTATGACGATCAGTCGCACTTGATTGCCACAGTGCACCTCACGAATGCGGCAGTTCGGCGGCAGGGGGTACGACACGGCCCCCCTTCCTCCGCTAGTGCCCTCCTCACCCATCTCACCCGCGCTGCATGAGAGAAAACTACATGAGACAGCGAAACAAATACAAACAAGACATACGGCAGATCGTGTTTAACACACAGAGCAGCACATTAATCCAAATCCTATGCTACAGTCATTGTCTCACACCTTTCATAACTAACGTTAATAACACACAAATGACATACCAGCTCATGTAAACTCATACCATGACTAATAATAAGTCTTATGAAAGCGAACTTTATAGTCACATGCTGCACATGCTGCTTGTCTAACATAGCGATAAGTGTCTTTCCTCCATTAAATACAAAAGGATTATAATGTAGAAGACAAATAATGCAACAAACTACAACGTTCATTGTATGATGAAGCTGCTACCTTATTTGTGTTGACTAAATAAAATAATACTGCATTGACATGGCAAGAAAGTACATAAAGACAACATTGTATTTATTTTAATTCATAATTAAAAACACACACTGGACTCCCACACACATCTCTGTCATGAGAAACACGCATGTATACCCATAACCCATCTGACTCCATGTACACAGAGTTCTGTCAGTGCTATCGCTAAACACAGCAATAAACATACAACCACACACTCTCAAACACTGCGATGAACACACGCACACACACACATTCCATCACTCGCTCAAAGATAATAAACACTCTGCAATAAACACACACACGCAGCTTGCATTCCAGTAATCCCCCACAAACACAAAACAGTACCACAGAACACAACACACACACACACACACACAATAATTATTACTATCTCTCCAAGGATGGATATGCACACACATGCATGCATGTGGCGATTTCTAACCGACCACACACATAAAATCTCACTCACCACAGCTGAGCAGATTGTGTTTCATAGTACGGCCCAACAGTAGCATGTGCTCTCTCTCTGTTCTGTGTTTCCTTACTATCACCTGAAACACACAAATAACAAGCTTAGCGCTCATATTCGCATACAAATTCACATATTTCACTCAAACTCCTCATTTGGGTAAACTGATAAACTGTCACCCCAAATTGGCACTCCTCATTGCTACACATCATCGTCGGTGTTAGCGCTCTCTACAAAAGTGACAAAAGGCCTCATAACAAATGTTTTACCTTTCTCCGCTCCGTAGCTGTGCTCCGACGTGCTCTCCTCGTCCTCTGTAGCAAAGACTCGGTCGCACACCTTCACTGGCGTCCCTTTCCTTTTTCTTCCACATCCACGTCTACATCAAACACACATTAAACGGACGTGCATTAAACGGACGGCCTGACTAACTCAATGAGTTGAAAACATAAATCACACCGCACAGATGAATCGATAAACTGGTCACATCATGGGATCAATGAAAACTATGGCACAAATCAATTAATACCTCTCTTTTCTCTCTGTAGATAATGTGGCAGAAAAATGTGTTTGACGTTAGTCTTTTATACATCCTCATATAGACTTAGTGTTATCAAAAATACTACCTATATGAAGAATCTTCTTTATCTTAATAAATCCTAAATATAGCTTGGGTATCTTTCAATATAAGGATTTTTTTGCCTATTTTTCATCCACCAGATGAAAGTCATATCACAAAAGCAATAGCAAACCTCTCACAATTTGAAGTATCGTTCAAGTTCATACTCAAAATGGAATTTCAGTTCCAAAGTTTGGGGTTTACTCCAACTATGGACAATAATACCAGCGATGCTTCGACCGAGAGTATGCACATGTGGGTTTGTGCGTGAGTGTGCGTTTAGCTGTCATTAATAGAGCAGTTTATAAAAGCCAAAGCCCAGTTTTCCACAGATGCAACTGTGAATGCTTAATTAGACAAGTGTGGAGATGTGCACAGTCTCTTGGTTACAGATGTGTTCAGTGTGTGTGTGTGCGTGTGTGTGTGTGTGCCTGACGTATTCATTGAGCTGTGATAAGACCCAGCCTTGCCGACTGGATATTGATCTGGCCGACCCTCCATCTGGACCTAAGAGACTGTGTGTTGTCCATGTGTGTGTGTGCGGGCAGACACATGTTCATCTCTAGATCTTGTACAGCTGTGAACGTCTTTGGCTGTTGCGTGTCTATTTTTTGAGTGTTGCGTTTTGAAGCGACATGTGAAAATAAAAAGATTTCTGTTCCATTCTGTTGCGCTCCATCTAGATGTTGTGAGTCGTGTCAACGACCCCTAAGAAACACGACCGATTGGGGATTGGGCCCTAATTATCCAGGGTTCATATAATAGGCTATTTGACAAGTTGTCTGTGTTTTGAAATATGGATTTATTGACAGTGATCTCCAAGATATCATTCCTCTGTATTGTTATATTTTTTTGTGGGATGCACCGATATGTACATTTTGGCTGATAACAATAATTGATTATTCATTATCAATGGAAGCCAAAAACCGATAAACTGGCCGATATACAGTATCTCAATATTAAAATAAAATTTTTTGAGCCTGGAACAAAAGGCAAATAGTGGACAACTGCTTTTATTTTAAAACATTGACTACAGTAAATAAGGTAGCATTGAAAATCACGTTACAAGCCTACTTTACACTAGTTATATATATATATGGTATAATGTTCATGTAATAAACAAATTATAGATGTTCTTCTAGTGCAAACAAGAAAAAAGTGCTCAATAGCCTCAAGTCTAACAGGTCTCAAGACAGATATCATTCAACCAGAGGAAATGATTTAGAATTTATTAGCTTTAGTATATCGGCCTGATTTTATTATTATATTATTACATGACTATTTATTGTCCGATATTGATATGGCCAATAATACATCGGGCATCCCTATTTTTTTGCATGTAAAATGGTTTTTAGATATACATATATCTAAAATATATATATAGATAGATAGATATATGCTAACTCGCATTTTCAAAAAAAAAAAAATATATAGATAATATGTTGTTTCACCAATTGAGACAACCCAGATATACCTAAAAGAAAATGTGTCAACTTCAGTCAACATCTTAGGACAAATTTGTCCCTTAAGTATAGAAAACCACACACACACTTGTGTAACTCATTCCACAAGCCATTACACTGGAAAACGGACATGCTTTTAATCTCTCCTCATTCCACACGCCTAAATCTGTTTCCCTTTCATTCATTTGTGTATCTTGACTGTGTTTATCTCTTATTTTCAGTTTTTTTTCCTTTTCCTCACAAACACACACACAAGTCACAAACAAGTGTGCATGCAGAGACACACATATGCACACACACACCTCTCCTCTTAATAAACCCACATGTGCACAAACACACACATACAAACACACCCTACCCTTTAAAAGCCTTCATGCACGCACGCATGCATGCACACACGCACACCCAGACACACACACTCCACATATCCTCTCTTCAGCTGAGCTCACATGCTCGCACACACACTCACCTCCCCCTTCTCAGGCTCACATGCGCGCACGCACGCACGCACACACACACACTTTCTAACTCACGTTCTCTCAAATAACCAAATGTAGTCTCATATTCTCCTGTCTCTCCTAGACAAACACACACACACACACACACACACACACACATTTATATATATTCACACATACACACAAACAGCAAACACACACAAAGTCTGCAGTAAATGCATTCTCTCTGATGCTCACTCTCAAACATAACACAAAACCCATCTCTCTCCCGCACACACACACACACACACACACACACACACACACACACACACACACACACACATGTTTGAATTATGTAAACATACACAGGCTGACTCTCAGTCAATATAAGATATGCACACACTCACACAATCAACACACACTCGCCTTTGTTAAGAAAACTGAACACACTATGCTTTATTCAGTCTCACATCACAAATCACACACACAGACACACAATCTACAGTTTTCCTCCTCAAACATATAACATATCCACCCCTCCATCACCCCCCCACACACACAATATCCCTTCCTCTTTTATAAACAAAGTAGATGCATAACACGCACGCGCACACAAACACACACACTTGTTTGTGTCTCTTTCACAGAAACACAGATGCAAAAACATTAACACACACACTCACAAAAACACACATATACTGTCAGTCAAATAGCCTTTTTTCTCTCTGTTTAGTTCTCTCTCACACACACCCTGCTCTCTCTCTAAAACACACACACACACACACACACAAGCGGACATACACAACACACACACACACACACACACACACACACACCCGCCCTCTCTCACTGCCTCTAGAGCACAAACACACTCACCCTCCCCTCCACAGTGAGACACTAGAACAAACACACACATATATGCGCACGCACACACAGATCTAAACACATAAACAGTCACACACAGAATCTCAGTTACACACACAAACACACACACACACACACACACACACACACACACACTCCTTTTCTTTATCTCTCCCACACACACATATACACACTCTCAAACACACACAAACACACACACACACACGTCCTCTCTGCTTCATGAGCACGCATACACTCACCCTCCCCATCTCACTCAACCACTAGAACAAACACACACACACACACACACACACACACACACACACACACACACACACACACACTGAACCTTCTCTCTGTTTCCAAGACACACACTCTCCCTCCCCTCCTCTTTCAGTTTCAAACCTGCAAGCATGCGCACACACATACACGCTCGCTCACACACACACACACACACACACACACGCGCACACGCTCACACACACACACACACACACGTGCGCGTGCACACACACATTTCCTCACAATTTTTTCTTCTCTCTGCTGCCTCTCACGCACACACACCCTCCCATCATCTGTTCCCCCTCACTCTCTCTCTCTCTCTCAGACACACTCACACGCACGCACGCACGCGCGCGCGCACACACACACACTAGCCTTTGCCTTGCTTACACACACACAGCCTCCGTCCTCCCTCTTGCTCTCTCTCTCTCTCTCTCTCTCTCTCTCACACACACACACACACACACCCTCCCCTTTTTCGTCACAACATACTCTCTGTCTTTCTCTTAAACAGACACACACTTTTCTGTCTCACAAATCTGTCAGTCAAACCGCTTATTTTCACACAATACCAAAGATTACTCACTCACATCATGTGAGCACACTACATCAGATTAATGTGACTTTACTACACTCAAACAGCTTTCCATAAAAAAGAACACAAATCATCACACATCAGGTGTCATCGAGATCAGTGATTTCTACTAGACAGCAATGAAATTAAATTAAGAATACAAAATCTTATCTTCCTCATAAAATGCCCCAGTAGTCTCATAAGAGTCTTCTCTAGAATGTTTGAGATCTCAGGATCTTAAACTGCTTTGATTTGCCAAAATAACAAAGTCTGGGATCAAAAATAAGAGCTTTTAACTTGATCATCTATTTTTTCAATACCAATTAATCGGAGCATTTTGATTCAGATGTTTTCACTTGGGGTCAATTTATTCCACCTAAAGAATTTCA